>CM060907.1:152593906-155093906 GCA_030737815.1 Allium fistulosum
AATACGTCTGATCACCGTTATAGATAGAGATTCCTAAATGCTTATACGACGCAGTCTGACACAGTATTTTGGAAATGATAAAAGAAATATTTTATTTGGAATTGTGCATTTTCTTAATGAAGTAATATGTTATTTTGGAAAAGATATGTCTAAGTTAAATATTTTTGAACAACGTGTGTAGCCATTGGTTGTTAGTGTGAAATCGAGGTCACCGACGATGCAATATTGATATATTATCCTAGGTAGTCAATATTGCAGCCATTTAGCGGAATGAATCACTAAAATATTGTGGCGTGGCAGCATTGTATGTTTTAGTATAAATTAATGTGTGAAAATTTAATTTGAAGAATTTCTAGGGAAAAATATTTATCGATATAAGTTAGATTTGTTTTGAGTTGAAGAAATTTTTTCTATTGTGAAGATAAAATACAATAAGTATATATTATGTGAAAATGTTTTAAAATCATTTCAAAAAGAAATGAAATTCATTAGAAAATTTTATTTTAACTTTATACGTTAATTTGCTAAAGAAAATCTTAAATTTTGTGCTTCTTAGTTTCCCAAAAAGAAGATTTCAAAATATACAACTTGAGTATTTATTATATTTGGTGTGCTGCATACCACAATGATATAAGATTTTACTAATTATTATTTTGGATATACTCATGAGTTATAAAAGATTTAAAGATAAAATAAAATATGTAGTTTAAAAGAAAAAATAAAATGAATAAATTTGTATGTAAAGAAATTGTGAAGTGGAAATGTTAAAATATTTTAAAAAGGAGCATATGATTAAGGGAAGATATTATATTTTACAAAATAGAATGATGATGAAATTTTAATATTTTGAAAGCAATATGAAATAGTGGAAGGAAAACAATTATTTTAGAAATGTTTTCCCAATGAAATAAATCATATTTTAATTTATTTTGTTGCAATAAACAATATATACTTTGAGGTAAATTATTTGTAGAAATTGAGACATATTTTGTATAAATATATCAAAGTGTTGGAATATAGATATTGAAAATAATGGTTCAAGAGTTGAAAAACAATAACAAAATTTAAAAATTTTACATTTCTGGTGCTATAGCAATACAACCATAATTTCTGACATTTTGAATGGATTATAGCAACCCCTTTTTTAATAGAATCGCAAGGATTTATTTTCGTGCTCGTGACATTTGAAAGTTTTGAAGTTTAGTAAGGTTAAAACAAACTAAAAAGGAATTAAAATTTTTGGCCCGAATATATGTTCTCATTAGTATGTTCTGTGTTCATTCGACCATAACTTTTAGGCAGTTTACCCGATTTTGATGATTTTATCCATTCCGAAAAGCTAAGAATATAAGCAACAACTGTTTTTTTGAGTGTGCTGCAAAATTTATAGTTTTTTGTGCTAAAAACATGAATCACAGAAGCGGACCTGCTATGCAAATTTATCTTATGAGATGATCATATTTAATAAAATGGCTATATCTTTTGCTATACAATATATTTTTGTGATCCGAAAGGTTTTACCAAAAGCCATTTGACTAATCTACAACTCTACTTTTGGAAACCATCCCGAAATTTATGTTTTTGACCTTTGAAAATGTGTCGGGAAGTGGTTTAAATATGAACATCATGTTGTTTTATAATAGATGATGCATGTGTGTGTGTGTATCTGTGTGTATGTGACTAATATAAAAATTGAGTTGAGAATAGATACCTTTAGAGCATATTTAGACTAAGTGACGACTTTGGCTCGCTTAAATGCTAATTAAAAGGTATGTTTTTATGATATCGGTATATATTGTGATATTATATTGTTTCTCCATGTTTCGGGGTGTCCCTTCTTGGGATGTGTTTATATATAAATTATGATATTATTATGTTTTGATTTTTCGTAACGATCTCCGTACAAAGGAGACCGTCGAAATTTTTCAGAAAATCCGACACTTAGAAAATTTTCACAAAATTTGTCGTATGCGAAGAATAGAAAGTTGTTAATTGAGTCTATTTAAGATCATAACATATGATAAAAATGAGTTGGAGTGTGTGAGCCACATAGAGAATCGAGTAGTTGAGTTTGATAGAAAAGCGTTAATTAGGAAGAAAGTTAGGGTATGAGTTGTATGACATCTCCCTATAAGGAATTGTGAAGATGCAATTTTCATAAGGGGGAGTCTATAACAACCTTGCTTTCTACGCCATAATAATAAATAAATTTTATTAAAATAAAATGTTCAAATTTGATTATTAGCAATTATTATTTCTAAAAATAAACTTTAATTGATTAAATTTTATATAATAAAATATTTCGTTTTAATAAATTGATTTAATTAATAAATCCTTTTCGAATTATTTATTGGAATGAAATAAAATGTTTTAATTAAATAAAAAATATTTTAAAGTGTAAATATGTTTTTATATATGATCGAAATTGTTGAAAAACGACAATACAATGAGCAATTAAATAAAAATAACCAGCTATTGAATTGAATAAAAATTATCCAATTATTGAAATATACCTTGTAAAAAAAAGTTTAAATTAATTTGAAATAGACTGAAATATTTTTATAAAAAAATGAAAAGAATTACAAGTATTAAATTTAAATGTGAAGAAAATTTAATTGAACTAAAATAAGTTTTAATTTAAGACCTAAGACTAAATCATCCCCAAGCCACTTTCATTTCTAGAAACTCATCTCCCTTCCCTACATACTCAAACCAGAACCCCTCTCCTAACCCATGCTATAAGCCTTAATTTCCAATTTTAGAAATCATGACTTATAAAAAAAGGACAGAAGTCGTGATGCGCGACCTGATGTAGCCGCAATTGGCGATGACGAATGACACATAAGGGGAGGGGTAGTGGTGATTGCGGCGGTTGGAGGAAAGGTCGAGGCGACTTGGGTCCACGTGATGAAGGAGGAGGTGCATGAATGTTGGGACAAGGTTATTGGTGCTAAAGGCTAAGGGATGCTATCAACGCAGAGGAGACACCGCAATATGGTGGAGGCACCCTCGATAGTGGTGTGTGAGGTGTCATGCATGGTGATAGGCAACTTGGATTAGGAGAGGCAGTATGAGGCGATGTGGGAGGTATTTCGACAGTGCCGGTAGTGACCAATTGGATGCTGGTACATGTTCGAGCAAAGGGTAATTGCTAATTTGGTTATTCAAGCATTTAGTCGGCGAGTTATTCCCTAACTCACAACTGTATCTTAATGCCTATACAAGTTATGAATATACCCCGTTTATTTTTTGAACTTGAATCAATTGGTGGAATTATTTGTTTGGGATTGATAGTCATTTGGATGTTGGTTGATTATGTGGATTGAAAGTGTCAATTTACAAACGAAATTCTGTTCGATTGCAAATTGAACTATATATATTTTTGTATGTTGATATGTATGTATTTTTATTGATGACCGAGGCTCGATGGAACTCGACTTGTATCACGCCATAAATTTAGAGTGTTGATTGGGCGATAAATATTTTTGGAGTAATTTTACTCTAAAATTTATATATTGGATATTTGTTTATTTCTTATTTTAAAAAATGTTTGAAAAGTTTATTTAAAGGTTTTGAAATTTTATTAGAAGTTGTTGCGAATATTTCTTTGATTATTGTTCTTTTTCATTGTGCTTTTCCTTTATTTCTTTTGCTGTGTTGTTGCGTTTGTTATTTTCTCCCTTTGCTTAATTTAGTTTAGGCCTTAGTCTATTGGGCCGTTTATTGTTCAGCTATATAAGCTGATTTGTACCGAATGTTTCATTTGAGAGATTTAAATAAAGTAAAGTTTGATTTCCCTCTTTCAAGTTTTAACATGGTATCAGAGCACCTCGATCTATAATCTCTCGTTTTCATTTTTCCCTCCTGTTTCCTGATCAATCTTCATTATGGCGGAAGGCAAGTCGATTATGGATGTCATGCCAGTAATGTCAAGAATTACTGAGCATAAATTGGGGGAATCGAATTATTTTGATTGGAGCAAGACTATTCGGCTTTATCTCCGGAGTATTGAGAAAGATGATCATCTTCGTAAAGACCCTCCTGCTGAAGACTCGGATGCTAAAGAGGATCAGGTATGGCTTAGGGATGATTCTAGGCTATTTCTTCAGATTAGAAATACTATTGACGGCAATATTATTAGCTTGATTAATCATTGTGAGTTTGTGAAAGAGCTGATGGATTATTTGGAATTTCTGTATTCTGGAAAAGGGAATCTAAGTAGGATGTATGATGTATGTAAGTCATTTTATCGTGTTGAGAAGCAGGATCAGACATTAATGAATTATTTCATGAATTTAAAAAAGATTTATGAAGATTTTAATATGCTATTACCTATAAGTCCGGATGTGAAAATTCAACAACAACAAAGGGAGCAAATGGCGATTATGAGCTTCCTTGGAGGTTTACCATCTGAATTTGAGTCAGCTAAAGCGCAAGTATTATCTGGATCTGATGTTAAATCTTTACAAGAGGTATTTAGCCGAATTTTAAGAGCAGATAGTTCAAGTAACCAAACTACGGTTGCATCTAACAATAGTGCTCTAATTAGTCAAAGAAATTCTGGATCTGAAAATAGAGCTATGAATTCCTCAAACTCATGTTCTTATTGTAAGAAGATTGGACATAGATATCAAAATTGCTGGAAACTTGCTAGACAGAGGCAGAATAATGGAAATAGTGGATCAAATAATAATAAGTGGCAAAACTCATCAAATCAGACTGCTAATGTTGTTCAGAAGGCTGAGGATGGTTCTGTGTTAGTTAATGCAGAAGAATACATGAAATTCACTGAGTACAAAGAAGGGCTGAAGAGTGTATCAAATTCTGTGTCAACAGTGGCTAAATCTAACAAGTGGATAATTGACTCAGGGGCAACCGATCATATGTCAGGTAACTCACATTTATTCACTGAATTTCAAGAATAATAGATCTGCTCAATGTATTACTTTAGCTGATGGCTCAGTAGCAAACACAAGTGGATCTGGGTTAGTTACCCTTACTCCACAATTGTCTTTAACCCCAGTTCTACATACTCCAAAATTAGCCTTTAATCTGTTATCTGTTAGTCAGTTAACCAGGAAGATGAACTGCTGCATATTCTTTTACCCCAATCATTGTGTATTCCAGGAGTTAAAGAGCATGAAGATTATTGGTAGAGGTCATGAGCAAAATGGATTATATGTGCTGAAGGAAGATCAATCTATTGCTGCAACTTGTATAAATAAAGATGAAGCACTCAAGGTTCATTGTCAATTGGGTCACCCATCTTTACTTAATTTCAGAAAATTATGCCCTAAATATAATTCACTACAAGTTCTAGATTGTGATTCATGTCAATATGCTAAACATCATAGATTGTCTTCAAATCCAAGAATAAATAGAAGAAGTAACATTATGTTTGAGCTTGTTCATATTGATATATGGGGACCTTCTGCTGTCATTTCTAAACCTGGTTTTAAATATTTTGTCACATTTGTGGATGATTATACACGTACAACATGGCTGTTTCTTATGAAGAGTAGATCTGAATTATATTCTGTGTTTTGCAAATTTTATGCTGAAGTAGAAAACCAGTTTAATACTGTGATTAAAACTCTAAGGAGTGATAATGCTAAGGAGTATACATCTGAATTGTTTCAAAAATTCCTGAGTGATAGAGGCATAATTCATGAGACTTCATGTGTATATACTGCTTCTCAAAATGGTGTTGCAGAACGTAAAAACAGACACCTACTGAAACAGCAAGAGCTTTAATGTTTCAAACAAATATGCCAAAGTATTTTTGGGCTGATGCTGTTTCCACTGCTTGCTTCCTCATAAATAGAATGCCATCTTCTGTGCTAAATGGTGAGATACCGTATAAGCTTTTGCTTCCAGATAAACCATTGTATCCAGTTAAACCCAGAGTATTTGGGTGCACTTGTTTTGCTAGAGATGTTAGACCAAACTTGTCTAAACTTGACCCTAAATGATATGCTAAGTGTGTATTTGTGGGATATTCACGTGTTCAAAAGGGATATAGATGTTACTGTCCAAGCCTTGGAAAGTATCTTGTGTCCATTGATGTAACGTTTCATGAAGACATACCTTATTTTCAAGCACCACAGAATTTAGTAGAAAATGTTCTGCAGAAGGATGATGAGGTTGATGACTTTCTTATATATACTTTGAGTGATAGCACAGAAGAAGAAATAACTGTTGCTCAACCAGAAATTCCTATTCATGAACCAATTCCTACGAATGATCCTGAACTAAATCTTCCTATTGCCCTAAGGAAAGGTAGAAGACAATGTACATACCCTATAGCATCATATGTGGCATATGATCATTTACCATCTCAAACATGTTTACTTCTCAAATCTCTTGATAATGTAACTACACCAAAGGGTATTTCTGAAGCTTTATCTGATATGAGATGGTATGGTGCTATGGTGGAAGAAATGAATGCTTTGAAGGCAAACAAAACATGGGATTTGGTTAAATTACCTCTAGATAAGGAAGCTATTGGGTGTAAATGGGTTTATTCTGTCAAGGTCAATCCAGATGGAAGTATTGCAAGGTACAAAGCTAGACTTGTGGCAAAGGGTTATGCACAAGTATATGGAGTAGACTATTTGGAGACATTTTCTCCAGTGGCTAAGGTAACTTCAATCAGATTACTCATTTCTCTAGCAACCATAAACAACTGGAAATTACACCAGTTAGACATCAAAAATGCCTTCTTACATGGTGACTTACAAGAAGAAATGTACAAGTGTCAACCTCCTGGTTTTCAAGTTGAAGCTGGAAATGGATTGGTATGCAGGCTGAACAAGACCTTGTATGGACTTAAACAGAGTCCAAGAGCATGGTTTGGGAAGTTTAGTAGTGTAGTGGAGTCATTTGGCATTATCAAAAGCAAGTTTGATCATTCTGTTTTCTATAAGAAGTCTGGTGCAGGTATTATACTCTTAGTTGTTTATGTTGATGACATTGTTATTACAGGGAGTGATGAAGCAGGAATTCGTTCTCTGAAACAGTTTATTCATGAGCACTTTCATACTAAAGAATTGGGAGAATTGAGATATTTTCTGGGTGTTGAGGTTATCAGAAATGAGAAAGGAATATTTTTATCTCAAAGGAAGTATATTTTGGACTTGTTGAATGAAACAGGAAAACTTGGAATGAAACCATGTAAAGTTCCAATGGCACCAAATGTTGATCTTTCTGTAGAAGGAGAAGTATTCAATGAACCTGAAAGATATAGGAGGTTGGTTGGAAAGTTAAATTACCTTTCTGTAACCAGACCAGATTTGGCTTATGCTATTAGCATTGTGAGTCAATATATGAATAAACCAACTGTGCAACAATGGAGAGCTGTTGAGCAGATTCTAGGGTATTTGAAGGGGACTGTTGGATATGGTCTTATGTATTTGAACCATGGACATATGGAGGTAGAGTGTTTCTCTGATGCAGATTGCGCTGGCTCTAAAGTTGATAGGAAATCCACAACAGGTTTTTGTGTGTTTGTAGGAGGAAATCTAATATCATGGAAGAGCAAGAAACAAAATGTTGTGGCTCGTTCTAGTGCCGAGTCTGAATACAGGGCTATGGCAAAAGTAGTGTGTGAGATTATGTGGGTAGATCACTTAATGTCAGAAATTGGGTTTGAAGTGAAGAAGCCGATTGCTTTAGGATGTGATAACCAAGCTGCTGTGTACATTGCCTTAAATCCTGTTTTTCACGAGAGGACCAAACATATAGAAGTGGATTGCCATTTTGTACGAGAAAAGATGCAGCAAGGTTTGGTGTGTGCTAAGCATATTGGAACAAAGGAGCAAACTGCTGATGTGTTTACCAAGGCGATTGATGGAAAGAAGCTGGAGTACTTGAGAAGCAAGTTGCGCATGGTAGATTTACATGCATCAACTTGAGGGGGTGTGTTGCGAATATTTCTTTGATTATTGTTCTTTTTCATTGTGCTTTTCCTTTATTTCTTTTGCTGTGTTGTTGCGTTTGTTATTTTCTTTCTTTGCTTAATTTAGTTTGGGCCTTAGTCTATTGGGCCGTTTATTGTTCAGCTATATAAGCTGATTTGTACCGAATGTTTCATTTGAGAGATTTAAATAAAGTAAAGTTTGATTTCCCTCTTTCAAGTTTTAACAATTTTATAAATAATTTATTAAATTTTATTCAATTAGCTATTTTACACCTATAAATATAATTTGAATTATAAACATAAATTTAATTTCTTTTGGTTATAAAACTCTTTTGAAAATCAATATTATAATATATTAAAAGTACGGAATCGTTTTAAAGGAAAAATACAATATATTGCTATTTTATAAAATATATTATGAAAATAATAATACCGTTTTAAGTGATTTTTTTACAAAGGTCATTAAAATATGGCTTTCAAACCTTGGTAAAGTATATAAATCTCTTTTATAAAGTAATTAAGTGATTTTCAATATGTTTTGAACAAATAAAAATCTCCTTTTGTATTATGAAAAGTTTCTAATATGGTATCATTTAAAAGAAAATGTTTTATTTTTAGTTAGTTTGAATATTAAGTGAAGATTTTGAATTATATTTTATGGTTAGAAAAACAAGTTATTTTTAAGTTTATAGATTTATTTTAAAATAGTAACTAATTATAGAAAATTGTGGAATGATATCAATTTTGATTTGATAAGTGTTTTTGAATGTATTAAAATATATAAGTAGGGACTTGAAAATGAATTTTGGTATTTAAATATTTGTTTTGGAATTATATAAATAAAGTTAAAGTGCTATTCTATATATAATATATTTTAAAGCTTTTTATTGATTTCAGAATATAAAATTGATTTAAAAAGTTTTATTACGTTTTTATAATCACTTCCTCATTTATATTTGAATGCTTTGAAATTATTTTATGGTTTGAGTTACAAATATTTTGAATTTAAAATATATATATTTAAAGTAAATAATAGTGTATTAATCTTTATTTTTGGAAATTATATACATGTTTTACTAGATTTTACTAGTTTTGGAATATAAAATTTGTTGAAGAAAAGTTCTATTCAAAATTATTAATTTATTGAAAGGGAATTGATAATTGATTTAAACTAATTATTTAAAAATTTATATAATAATGAAAATAAGTAGTTTATTCTATGTATTTGTTTAATGAAGTTCTATAACATTTGTCTAATTTTTATTTCTTCCAAATTGATTTTTGTTGTTGTGAATGATTTATTATTGAATATTAATTTGATTATACTGTGTATATATACTTATTTAATTAATTAGATTTTTCATACTTTTCTAATTTCTCCTTTCTTTTATAATGAATTGAATCAATGAATGATTCACTATTGATATTGATTTGAATAATTTTTAATATGATACGGTGATAACATCTTTTTGCACGAAATTGTGTTGTTGTTATTGGTATTTTTAGTTATGATGATTCTAATTCTATATAGCGAGGAATCCAAATAAACAGAGTTATAATATCGTCTAGGATGGGCATTCATTAATATTTCTCTAGTTATTCTTTAAACTTGTTATATTGAATGTCTGAGATTGAGTGGAGTTTATGAGCAGTGAATAAACGTTTGAGTACATGTAGTGGTATGGGACGATGTTGAGATATTTATTCGGTTATTCATTGTTAGTAGATGACACATACGTGATGGGAATAACATGATGAGATTGTACTTATATGAGATGATGCACCTAGGTGTGAGCAGGGTAGGTGCCCTTATATTTATTGATATTGTATGTCACTATCGTGATGTAATACTGTTATTGGCGTTGGAGAGAACGGGATGGCTAGAATCCACCCTAGCGCCTGATCTTGGGGTTGCGCCCCAAATCCGCAACACCTTTTTATTGGATATTTTATTTGATGTGCATTACAATATTTGGGTTTGGTGACCCATAGGGTAGGTTCTCTATATCATGAGATTTGGGTTAGGTGACCTATAGGGTAGGTGCCCTATAGTTCCTTTGTGTCACATAGGCCAGCATTATGTTACCTATATGGGCGATGCAAGGTTGTCACTAAGGCTATGCGTTGATGAGCCACTGGTGGATATGTGTCACGATGTCCGTCGAGGTAACTGAAGATTGTAGAAGCAGATCTGGCTAGTTGACCCTGGCCTCATGGAGTGCGCAGATGGCCATTAGTCTCCCTTTTGGTTCTAATGGAGTGGTAGATTGGCATATTCTATTGATACACCTCACTTAAGTATAGATATGGGTTAGGCGACCCAGGGTCAGGTGACCTACATATTGATGTATGCATGACTCTACTTAGGACTTCATGTCTATCATATAGCTATTCACCCGTCACGATATATTTAGATTTATATATAAGGAGATGAGATTATATCTAGATAGGAGTCCATAGTATAGTGGATTCTCATATCTTTTATTTTATCCAACTGAAGGGTAGGTGTCCTATATTTTACAATCAGACAGTCTATTGTACATTGGTTGATCACATTATTTTATTATTTGAAATTGAGAGATATATTTAGGCATTACTATATGATAGCCTGACTATTCTTGACGGTATCTCAAGTATTGATGATTTTTGGATTTCATGACTTTGATATGGATGATTCACTTATTTGATATTGTTTCGATTAGATAATATCTGATGTGATTTTATATGGTGATGACATCTTTATGTTTGGTTTCGTGAATGTTACCATTTTGTTACTATTGTTTGTGTGTAATCACTATTATAATATGCAGATTCCATATCTGTATATGTGTTCACCCCTTGATTTAGATATAGTCTGACCCGTGCATTATTTACGTAATACTCGAGTTAGTCTGAGACTTTTCAGTTTCAGGAACAGTGAGACTAGCTTGTGTTTTGGGCATAGTGGAGATTAGTATGTTGTACTATTGTATATCATCCGAGTATTATGTAGTTTCATTTTAATATATTTCCTTGTATTGTATATTGGACATACCTTGTATATTATTGTATTATATATTATCGCTGTGATTGACTCTGTTATCTTTGATATTATTTGTAGATTGTGATTGTTCTATCCTGGAGTCACACTTGTTTATTGCTTCATATCAATATTGTGTACGTATATGTGAGTTATTTAGTTGACGTTTAAATACGTACCTGTGTTAGCCCAAGGAAATATTCACGTACGTACCTCATACATCCTCTTTCTCCGCATTATCCAATAGTATTACTCTATAGTACTCTTGGATAGTATGGGTTTAGAGGTGGGGTGTTTGTATAGAGATTCGGATGTCAAACGAGCAATTTGGAGGTATTCTGCGCATCTCCATAGCAAGAGAGGATCCAAAGGATATTGAGACCTCCGATCCATCTATTCTTCAACAGAACTTCCATCGAGGAGTAAGCGTCTGGCGGGCAGACAACATGCGGGACCAAGCCTGTTTGGTTGTCGGCATCATTCGACATAAATCGTTCCCAAGATGAGGAGTTTCAACTAGATTTACCCCCTAGTGAAGGTGACCACCTAAGCCATTGTAGGTGGTATTCAGGTGAACTGGGCCAAGGCCATCATATGCCACTATATAGGTCCATCATTTGGGACTCAAAGGAGCTATCTTCCGTACTATCATCTTTTCACTCCCTCTTTCGACAGTATGGAGTTAACTTTAGAGGAGAGCAAGTGCAGACAAAGGCACTTGCACCATTGGATAGGTCCTCCCTTAGTAGGATGGGATTAGAGAGGCACATACAGAGTTTGGAACATAGGAGGGAGCGGGGCAAGAACCAAGCACAGATAGAGTAGGCTCCATGGCCAGATCAGAAGGCTGCAAAGCCAAAACCAAATGTCCTCGAGTATGTAGCGCTTCGAGATTCCCAGATCTAGATTGAGGCTGAGCAGTAATAGATATGGGCCTAGCAGCAGTGATTTGGCCGTGATCTTAGATACATACCAGCTATGCTTTGATCATTCAAGGGTCGTGGAAGTGGTTCAGACTCTCACAAAGGAGCTACTTTATCCCACTTGTGCCAACCCGCACCTCTCGACACACCGATCCAAAGCTTAGTGTGGCTTTCAACCTCGTGTCATGCCAAAAAGTACGAGCTGTTGGGATTTTAAAACATTATAGAGCATAATTATAAGGGTAAGTTCTAAGACATTAAACATTTGTAGATCTCACAGTGGAAGGAATTAAAATATAAGTACACAAAAATAGAAATTTCAGAAAAAAGTCTTCAAAATACTTGTTTTACATATACACTATTTTCAAAGTACAATAAAAGCTTTACTCTGAACTGTCCTTACATTGCTGACATATGTACATAGCTAATACAGAACAACAGAAATAGAAATAGATAGATAATGGAAGCCTCCAGCTTGTCTTCTAAACTCTGAAGCATCAAAGTTAAAATCTGCCATACTCACCTACTCGAAAAAGTTAGCGAGGAATTTTGGGAAACAAAAATCAAGCGTCAGACATAAGTCTGGTATGAGAAAACCCAAGATACATGCAACATGTAACAATAACTATTGAGATTGTATGGATTTCCATAACGGTTTTCCCTTCAAAAGAAACCAACCATCCATTAAGTTTAATATAGTGATATGATAGATAATGTCTAGGGTGTAGAATATAAATCATATCAAATAGCTGTGATGCTTACAATAGTCACACCATGTATGTTTAGGTTATGGTAAGTTTGCTTAATGGTTTTTTCATGGAGATCCCTTCGGTCAAGTCGAAATCCAATCTCCATGCACAAGAATCAGAAAACACCTTCCGAGCGCCGTATATCTCTAGATAAAATATACCATAAGGTAAACACAAAGGCCCATGCCTGTACATAAACATGAACCACGTGGTACCAAATATCATCAACTTCCGACATTAACATCGATAAGTATTCTCAAGATATAGAGTTGATAATACCCTATCGTAGGTCTGCCAAACCCAAGATTGTGCATCCTACTCTGTCTTTAGCCATTTTCGATGTCAAGGTTTCATTCGGCATCTTTCACACTATTCTTCATCACTCGAATAGAACACGAATCCTTGAATGAATTCCCACATCTCGAACAAATGTCGAATCTCCACATAGATTTCCAACCTCTTCCAAAACATAGAACTCGTATACTAGTTTTGAAGTGGTATTTGGTAAGTAAAACACTTACTAATCCCGGACTTTTAAAACCAACCAATGAATTTCCGGTTAACTCAATTCTGGTTCTTTCAAAAGTAAGCGAAAGCTAGAGATGTGTCATACCAACACTCCTTCCCAGGGTTTCTTATTGGTATAAAATCACAAAGCCTTTCAATTACATCTTAAGTCATATTTGGCAGGTTCTATAATCAACTAATTGATTATCTAGTCAAAACAATTGCTTATTCAAATCATGATTCGTATGCTTAACTCATTTCTGACATTCCAACTTAACTATTCCTCATACAAGAGTTAAGCTAAGTAAGTAAGAGCACTAGTTGCATCAAAGCCTTGCCTATACACTTCATTGTTGAATCTCACAAATAGATAAGTCTATCTCGTCGGCTTTTAGTGTTAAATATAGTATTAATGATTTCCAAAAACAATAAGAAATCAATATTCTTAACACGTTTCCAACATTTTACGACTTACTATTCCTCGATCAAGAGGGAGACTGGAAGGTTAGAGCTATATTGCTCCATCCCTATTCAACATCAATCTTAACTCTCACAAATTGATAAGCCTTACTTCATCAGCTTTTAGTGTTAAACATAGTTAATTACTTTTCAAACAAGTAATCAAATAATTAACCATCTAGCCACGAAGAAATTCTTAACCCCTTTTCAAAAACATTTGTATATACTTTTAAAATACTTGAAAATACTTATAATAGGTTTTAAAACATTTATCCAAAATATTACTTAAAAATAACAAGTTTGTAAAATCTTTAAACTTGGAAAAGAACATGTTTTATTATAAAAACCTCTTCTTTGAAAATTCACAATTAATTCTTAAAAATTTATAAAGACCTCAAACCACTTTTAAAATGTTTTAATAATAGTTAGTAAACACTTGTAAAAGGAATGAAACAAAATACTTAAATTTAAATATCTTTTTATATCTTTTTATATCTTTTAAGTCCAAAAATCAAGTCTAGACGGGGCAGTTTTACATAAGTGAAGTTTTAATCAATTTCGAGATGTTACTTAACTCTTTACTATCCAAGATTTTAATAGCAACAAACATAAATGTAAAGTATTATAAAATGGCAAGAAACCATAAGGATCTTTCTACAAATTTCATAGAAATCGCCAAAAACAACGTAATTCACAACTGCATCTATAACGACTATCGCTATAAGTGAACTTTCAAATCTGAGTTATATTGAAACCTATGTTCAACTATAACCTATGTGCTTTGTTACAAGACCTTTCTATATGTCATGCAAGTCCATACATATGCCACTTGCTTTCAAAGCAAGAATCAAAATCAATGTTTTCAGAATATGTCCAAGTTAATTCAGACAAATTTAACAAAATAAAACACAAGCAATTATGAGTTATATTTTCAATCCAAGTGGTGAGTTAGCTCACCTTAAGCCCAACAAACAACCAAGCTCAAAGTAATCAAGTTCAAAACCCACCTTGCTACCTTCTTGCCTTCCCTTGCTTCCTTGCTTTTCACCTCTTTTCTAGGCTATTATAGCCTATATTGATCATGGCTATGAGAGGAGGGGAGAGATGAGCTTTGCTTTTTCAACTTCTAACTAGGTAGAAGGTTTTGTAATAAGGCTTCCCTCCAAGTTTGAAGTGATTTGGATTTGATTTGCAAATAATTTACTTTAGGAAATTTAAGAAGAAGAAGAAGACATGGATTTATTTCACTCTAAGCTTTGTATGTGAATGATAACTAAGAGCGTGCCCCTCCTTTTATATGCTAAGAATAGTTCTCTTTAATATTGCCTTCATCCCCCTTCATGCCATGTAAGACTCACCTCCCATCACTTCTCCTTTAAGTCACTCTCCTTTATGCTAATTACCATTTTACCCCTCTCATGATAATCTCTTATCCTAATAGAAGCTTCTAGAACATTCCAAGCTTTATGAAGAGATGTATGTTAATTAGTTGCTAATGTGTTCATTTGATCATTAGTCAAGTGCACAAGAGTTCGAACAACTTATATTGATCGAAAAGCTGTTTACCGATAAACCAATTTTCAATCACATTATCAATTTTTCTTTAAAAAATATATTTTGGTAAAAAAATTTCAAAAATAAGTTTCTTATCATTATTTATTAATTAAATAATTTTTAAAAGTTTATAAAATCATATTTATAACACTTGATTATATTTCAAAACATTTCGATATTCGAAGGTGAAGTTTTCAAGTTTTAGGGTCGCTACATTTTCCTCCACTTAGAACATTTCGTCCTCGAAATTCAAATAAGAACAATAATTAAAGAAGATAGAAGAAATATATAAAGCATATTACTGAAACTATATACAAACTAAAATGCAACCCAAAAGCATACTTAGTGACTCCACCTTAAGCGGTGAGTACATTACAAAAGATGTACGACACTAAGATAAGAAATCTCTAGTCTATGAACAAATCTGGATAGGACTCCCTCAAACTATCCTCTGTTTCCCATGTACAATCCCAATCATCCTCGCTCCATTGTACATTGACTAATTTCGCAACCGTAGTCCTTAATCGCTTCGTATCTCTATCAAAAATACGAACAGGCTGTCTCAATACAGTCAAATTTGGCTCAATCTCCAAGTCCTCCTGCTACAATGCTTCCACTATCATCGAAGGATCATGCAACAAACTTACGCAAATATGACACATGAAATACATTGTGCACACTTGATAACCTAATCGATAACTTGACTTTATATGCGAGTCTACCAATCCTCTCCAGAATCGGAATGGTCCTATATGACAAGGAGCCAACTTTCCAGCCCTTCCAAACCGGACTACACTTCTCATCGCAGAAACTTTTACAAACACTAAGTCTCCAACTGAGAACTCCAAGTCTCTGCACCTCTCATCTGCATAGCTCTTCTATCAATTCTGCGCTTCCTTGATTCGCTTCTGAATCTCTATGACCTTATCTGATGCCTTTTGAATCATATCTGGCCCAAGCACAAGATGATACCCAGGTTCTACCCAACACAATGGAGATTTGTAAGACCTTTCATACAACGCTTCAAATGGTGTCGTTTCGATACTGGCCTAATAACCATTGTTGTATGAAAACTCAACAAGTGGTAAGTGTTATTCCCATGAACCCTGAAAATCTAAAATGCATGCTTGAAGCTAGTCTTCCAACACGTGGTTCACCCTTTCCGTTTGCTTGAGGATGGTAAGCAGTACTCAAACTAAGTTCAGTTCCTAATGCCTCATGCAAACCCTTCTAGAATTAGTTGTGAATATTGGATCTCTATCTCTCATGATATCATAAGAAACATCGTGCAATCTGATGATTTTCTTAACATATAACTTAGCCAAACTAGAAGCTGTTCTCGTAGTCTTAATAGGTAAGAAGTGTGTGCTCATGGTCAATCAATCCACGATAACCCACACATCCTCGTTACCTCTTCTTGACCTAATCAATCTGTCCATGAATTCCATGGAAATCTGCCCCATTTCCACTTAGCAATCTCGAGTGGCCGAGCAGTCCAGTTGTCTTTTGGACTACCTTTCACCTGTTGGCAGTTAGCACACCTGCTTACAAAGATAGAAACATTCCTCTTCATTCCCTCCCACTAGAAGTCCTCTTCATGTCTTGATACATCTTTGTAACCCTAGGATGTATCTTCAGCCTAGAATGGTGACTCTTTACTAAAACTTCCTGCCTAATCCCATTATCATTTGGGACACATAACCTACCGTTCATTCTCAAAATGCCATGGCCATCCACCTCGAATCCCGGTCACCTCTCCAGTGCCTCATTCTCGCTTACATTTTTAGCTATCCTAGCATTTTGAAGATCTCTAAGCCAACTCTCTTTGATACTACCAAGGTTTTAAATATCGGATCTCGATCATGTTTCATCATGGAATTTTTACATAAGTTATCTCGTATCGAGGGAGATCTCGGACGAGATGAGTACATATCGGGTGTACATCTCGGATTGACATCTCGGGTCTTATAATGCATTTATGGAATATCTCGGATGTACTTATGTGTCTAAAATTGATGTATCAAAAATTTATTTAACGGTTATAACTTTCTTAGTAAAAATAAAAATGGTAACATACTTGATTTACATAGAAAAAGGAATATTTTTAGAAGAGTAGTAACTTGATTACCTTAATTGATTTGGTAATGATTGAATAATATCCTTTTATTTGAACATAATAAAGAAGTGAAACCTTTTGCTAACTCATTAAGATAAAAAGTAAAGAATATGTTCAAGAAGTTGGTAAATTATAATTGGATTAAGTAGTTTCTTTTGAATCAATATGAAAAAAAATATATTATGCAACACAAGAAAAGTGTATAATTTCGGGTGAGATCTCGGATTGAGATTTTGATCCATATTTCGGGTGAGATTTGAATATCTCGGACGAGATGAGTGTCGAGGGAGATATGGAGGAGATTTGATGTCTCGTCTCGTTTAAGTGTGAAAAGGAGATCTTGGGCGATATATATGAGATTTAAAACCATGGATACTACTAATCAGAGTTGGACGAACCTTAACATTTGCCATAACTGCATACCTCCTACTGAGCGCATTAGCTATGATATTAGTTTTCCCCTGTATGTATAATATATCCAGATCATATGTTGCGAGAAACTCCAACCACCTTTGCTGCCTCATGTTTAAGTCTTAAAAAAGATAATTCAAAAATTTATGGTCCATATACAACTCGAATCTTTCACTTAGCAAATGATGCCTCCACGTATTTAACGTAAATACCACCACTAACAACTCCAAGTCATGAGTTGCATCATCGCTTCATGCGGTTTAAGCTGCCGACTCGGATAAGCGGTAACCATCCCATGCTGCATTAACACAACACCTAGACTTGTTCCATGCACATTAGTGTAAAAAGTCAAACCTTCACCTCCACTTGGCACAGTAAGAACATGAGCACCAGCCAACTTTTCCTTTAACTCTACGAATGCTTTCTCGCATTTACCAGTCCATACAAAGTTGACATCTTTCTTCGACAAATTCGTTAAGCGAGAGGAAATCTTCAAGAAATCTGTATAAATCTCCTATAGAAACCTACTAGACCAAGAAAGCTCCTAATATTAGTTACGCTTTCTGGTCTCTTCCAGTCCTAAATGGCCACAACCTTAGCGGGATCCATAGAAATGCTCTCCATCGAAACAACATGACATAAGAACCTAACTTCTGAATGCCAAAAATGACACTTCGAGAACTTAGCCTTTAATGCATGCTCTCATAGTATTCCTAGAACAATCCTTAAAGAACTTAGTCTTTAACACATGCTCTCTTAGTGTTCCTAGAACAATCCTTAGATGGTACAAATGTCCCTCCTCAGATTTGGAATAGACCAGAATATCATCAATAAATACAAGGACAAACTTATTCAACACATCTCAAAAAACCCAATTCATTAGGTCTAGGAAATATGCCAGCGCATTAGTTAGGCTGAATGGCATAACTAATCACTCATAAAACTGGTCGGATCCAAAAGTGGTCAAGGGTACACTCTCCTCCGCAACCCTCAACTGATGGAACCCCGTAGCAAGATAAAGCCAAGAAAACACTCGAGCTCCATGAAGTTGATCGAACAAGTCATCTATCATAGGCAAAGAATACTTGTTCCTAATAGTTTGTTTATTGAGCTCGTGATAATCTACACATAATCTTAGGAAACCATCCGTCTTTGTAGCAAAGACGATGGATGCTCCCCAACTTGAATGACTTGGTCGGATCAAACCCTTCTACAACAAATCACTAACTTGATTTGCCAGCTCTAACTTCTCCTTCAGGGCAAGTCTATGAATAAGCAACACAATAGCCTTTGCTATCTTCACTAAACAAATGCTAAATTCTATCTCTCGATGGGGTGGTAAACCTGACACCTCTTTGAAGATATCCACAAATTCCTGAACAATAGGGATTAAACCCAACTTCTTCTCCACCAATTTGGAGAATAAAGAAAACTAGTCATAAGCGAGCTAGACTCTTCACAAGATAATGTATGAACTTCCATCACCTTTTTTAATAGCACGGTCCACTTAACGCAATCTAAGACTACGTTATTCTGCAATAACCAATCCATCTAGATTTTGTAAAACCTAGGACATATATATCGCAAGGAAAGAGTCGGTCAAAACAAGAAATCAAAACTCCTAAGCAAATCATACTAAGATTGACCGAACCCCCAATCGGGTTCGGCACACAAATAGAATCTAAAGCTATAACTGGCTTAAGTTCCAATCTATCAACAAGTGTACGAGATATGAAACAAACAGAAGTACCAGTATCAAATAAGACATGAACATGAATGCTAAAAATATATAGAATACCTTCCAAAACTTGCTTCCACTTTGCTGCGGCGAAAGTGGAAAGTGCTGAAACTAAAGCAAAAATACCAGGTTGCTTCCCTTTACGAAGCATTAGATAATCTTTAACTAGATGATTGGGTCGATGGCAATTGTAGCAGCTCCTTGGTGGAAACTATGCCCTAGCTGTCTGTGACTTTATCTTCGATACCTTAGCAATAGGTGCCTTAACTAACGATGCTTTCACCACTAGTTTCTCCTCAATCGATGTACAGCTCCTGGCGAAATGCCCCTTCCTTCCATACTTGTGACAAGTCAAACTAAAAATATCCCTTGGAGGTTGAAACTTCAGTTTGTTGTTCTTCGTTGGTATAGGAATAGACGGCTTCACCTGTTAAGCTCTCAAACCTCAACTCCATGTTAACCAAATTCACATAAGATCCCAAGATGTGATTAGTCATATTACCCTTAAATTCTGGGTCAATCCCTGCGATGAACATCTCATTCCTCTTCAATGGCGTGTCTACCAACCTAGACCTGAACCCATATAAGGTAGTGAATCGGTTATCATACTCCACCACTTTCATAGCTCCCTGCTTCAAGTCGAGGAAGCTCCTAAACAACGAAGTCTTCTCGGCTTTTGGGACAAATTTCATCTTGAATCCCTCCTTAAATTAGGCCCAAGAGAAGTTGTTCTCTTGGACATCAGCAGTGATAGAACTCCACTAATCCATGGCTGCATCCGTTAAATGTCCTAATGCCAACTGACGCTTCATCGCATCATCTAGCTCCATATCCCTAAATTTTCGATCACATAACTTGACCCAAGTCTGGACTTCTATGGTTGTCTCCGTACCACTAAACCTCATACCTCCTAGCCTCTCATAATCGTGGTAGAGCGAAGCAAAATTAACTTAAGGCCTGACTTGCACAACCTCCTCTACAATATCCACCCTTGGTTCCTCGATTGTAGCAACATTCCTAGGTGTTCGATATCTATCATTTGTGATAGTACTACCTTGACCACCTCTACCTCCTCGAGCATCGGTAGCTCTAGTACTCATGATGTACTACTCAAATATAGTAGTATATACTTAGGATATGAAAGGCTAGAGTTAAAAAGAGAGATTATTCTTAAGGAAAGCTGAAAAAAGGGCATTGGTTTATAGAAAATACAAATATGCTCTCGTATACACTCGACACATTCTACGATGTCGCTTACCCTATCTCTAATGAGCCATACCCAACCAAAGGCAAGGTGTTTGCTCAACCTTGTGCTCTGATACCAAATGTAACGGCCCGACTTTTCTATCCTCGAATGTCGACACTAATAAATCCACGGTATTCGAGTGCCAAACACCCAAGTGTCGGAAAGATAGAAAGCTAGGGTAAAATAAAATAAAGAATAGAACATGAAACGAAGAACACAACATCAGAATCTCATAGTGGAACGGTAATATATAATATCAAAAGAATAGTACAAAGGGTTACTCTAAATATAGGAATTTCAGAGTTACAAAACCTAAGTACTATCATCAGCCTAGACATTTATAACGGCCTATGCTTAGATTGCTAACATATGTACATAGCTAATACGAAACAACAGATTTAGAAATAGATAGATAATGGAAACCTCCAGCTCATATTCTAAACTCTGAAGCATCCAAGTTAAAACCTACCGTACTCCGCCTACTCGAAAGAGTACACGAGGAATTTAGGGAAATAAAAATCAAGTGTTAACCCAAAAAATGGATTAACACCCCAGATTAAGTGTGAAAGCACCAGCCTTGTTTATCAAGGCAAACAAAATAAAAAAAGGAATAGTAACTTGCAGATAATGTAAAGAGACAAGAGAATTTTATAGTGTTTGGCTGTTAACGAAGCCTACATCCACTTTATAACTTTTGTTATTAACTGACTGCTGTTACAAGTTGAATCTGATTACAATTTGATTGAATCTTCTAAGTTAGATCAAGTCACAAGTGCAAGAGTTCACCAGAGAATCACACTGAACCTCTAGATGACTATTTTGTGGAAGGAGAAGAGTGAAGAATAATCTATGCAGAGTTCCAACAGCCAGTATAGAAGATCCTCTTTATGTTGTAGACATGTGAGTATTTATAGGGATTGGAGAGCTATTGGGCTGGGCCACTTTGCCAGAGACCTAAACTTAAGGATATGAAGGAGCTCCAAAAATTGCACAGCGACCTGACCTGAATTGACGGATCGCTAGCGATCCATAGGGCATGGATCGCTAGCGATCCATGTAGTTAGAATATTATCGGATCATTTCACTTAGGTTGCATTCCTTGCCTTATGTAGATGCTCTCTATGTGTTTCGTAGCTAGTTGCCTTGTTTTGATGATGATTCACACACGAGTTAGATTGATCTATAACTAGAATTAGATGGGTCTTTACTTCTCAAACTATGTTGCTTGTAAGGCTATGAAACTTGGCAAACATATTTTGAAGAGACAATGAATCAAGATGCAAGAGGTTACAATGACTCGTGAAGCGTCCCTATGGATCGCTAGCGATCCATAGGTGATGGATCGCTAGCGATCCATCTTCTTAGATTATTTCTAGCCGATTTTCCTTGAGTGTTATTCACTTGTTCTTTTGAGTGTGCTGTCCAAGTATCAAATCGTTTGAAGTTAGTTTGATCATCCGTCTTCATGGGTCATCTAGTCCAGAAGAATCATCTATAACTCGCTCAAAACTTAACAAAATCAGACGAAACTTTGCAGGTACACTCTAGAGGCTGTTCTAGACCTACCCTATAAATTTGAGGTGGTGGCCCCCACCCTACATGGGTCACTAGTGACCCATCAAGATGGACCGCCAACGATCCATCATACTAACTCCAATCAATCCCATTTTATTTGTGAGCCTTCTATTATGTCTTCTAAGTGTTCTCCCAAAATATAAAGTTATTCCGACTCTGTATGAGTTCTCTAGGTCCGTTTTAAGTTAGCTGCTTTGATCAAAAAGCGAGTAAACATTTATTCCCCAAAGTACGCCTTTTGAATGAAAGGCGTGCTTTGCTTAATAACTAGTTCCTATCTCCGATCTTCGATAGTCTAGCTTTCTAGCTGCTTCAGCCTTGGTGAATCGTCCAGTTCCTTCATATTCTATTGCTAATTATAAGTAGTTCCAAACCTGTTACAGCCTAAGACTCTAGACTCTGCCTGAGTGTAATATATACATCACAATCAATCCAATTTCATTTTGAGCTATTACATCACACATCTCTAATTACATCACATATCTATAATTGTCCCATATTCATTCGGGATTTACATCACTATCATTTTGCTTCTCATTCAGAGTTCGTCACATCATATATCAAAATCACATTATATATTAAAATCACATCATATATCAGAATCACATCATATATCGAAATCATCCCGTGTTCATCCAGGATTTATCAGTTTTATTCTATTTATAAGGCATCCAAATCCTTTTCGCAAAATTAAATCTGTTTTAAAAGTCCGATCTCTCCAGACCGTTTTAAGTTTAATGCGTGATCTCTTCGGATCGTTTAATGTTTAGTTTAGGGGACGATCTCTCCGGACCATTTGTTGTTTCAGTTCTGGGGGATGATCTCTCTGGATCATTTGCTTATTAAGTTAAGGGGAATTAAGTAAGGGCATTCACTCACTCTCCGCTGAGGGAACTTACTTCTTGCACTCCGATCCCATCTCTTCGGTCGTTTTATGGCGTTCGATGTCGTACTCTCCGGCAAGGGGATTTGCATCTTGCACTCCGGTCTCGTCTCTCTGATTGGGACTCTTTGGCGTTCAAAATCTGTCATCCAATTAAATATGGATTTTACAAAATTCAAATTTCAAATCAAGGCAAACAAGCAAAAATTAAACAAGCAGAAATCTTGAATGTTTATCCTAGACATCTGACTCAGAGCATGGTAAGGGACCAATCAAGGTTTTGTGCACGTCCAACCGGTTTGAGAGTACCATCTGTTTGCACAAAAAATGGGCAAACACCTCCAAGTCGTGTGATTTAGTTGATTTTATGTTGTTTTTAGTGGTCTGGGTAATTTATGCAAGTATGTAAAAAGCAGGGACTAAACTGTAAAAGACACAGATTTATAGTGGTTCAGCCAGAATGTGCCTACATCCACTTTATATATTATTTCTCCCTTTCTTGTTCAGATTACAAGTACAAAGCTTTTATACAAGTATATGAAAGTTGTTTGAAAGTTCTATCCGTGCTTGAGCTCTCAAACTTGTCCCCATTGTTGTACCCCTACCCCTCTATTTATAAAGTGAGGCTGGGGGTAGGGGTCCTGGAAGTATATAGCTGCTGGTGGGCCTGGGCTGATGCGATCTGGCTTGGCAACGTTGGCTCGGTGATGCCTTGGTTCGGTGGGACCTTGGTCCGGTGGTAGATGGTTGGTTCGGTGGGACCTTGGTCCGGTGGAAGATGGTTGATTCGGTGGGACCTTGGTCCGGTGGTAGATGATTGATTCGGTGGGACCTTGGTCCGGTGGTAGATGGTTGGTTCGGTGGGACCTTGGTCCGGTGGTAGATGGTTGGTTCGTTGGGACCTTGGTCCGGTGGTAGATGGTTGATGGTCCGGTTCGGCAGGTAGTGAAACGAGTGTTGGTTCGGTGGGACCTTGGTCCGGTTCGGCAGGTAGTGAAACGAGTGTTGGTTCGGCAAGGCTCTCCTTACTCTGGTTCGGTGAAACACGTCCAACATTTGCCCCCCAAAGTGGGGCATATGTCGGCATATGTCGCGCTTTGTTTCTTTTTGACACCCTTGTTTGGCCCGAGAACCAAACCGGTTGGTCCGGCTATCTTACCTTTTTTTTATAAGTAGGGGCTCCATGCATCCATCCTTCCTTACTGACTGAAAGAGCCGAACCAACTTCTTAAATACCGAATCAACTATTGTGCCGAATTAGACTTGTTTGCCGGATTAGGTGAGGCCTTCTTTCGCCGAATGACTATTACACTTTGAATTACCGAATGAGCTTGATGTCTTCGGACTACCGAATGAGTTCGAAGTCTATGGACTACCGAATGAACTTGGGGATTCCAATTATCGAATTAACTCAAAGACCTGTTTTACCGAGTGAACTCGGGGACCTTAAGTACCGAATGGACTCGAAGACAAGTCTTACCGAATGAACTCGGGGACCTTAGGTACCGAATGGATTCAAAGACAAGTCTTACCGAATGAACTCGGGGACCTTAAGTACCGAATGAACTTATGTTTTGAATTACAAATGAAACTCTAGATAGCATACACTTTCCTGTTTATATCTCTACATCCCTTGTTCTAACAATGTGCTTTCTCGCGTTTGCAGATAATGTCTCATAAAGTTGAAACTCGCTCTGACAAGAAGAAGTCCAAGGACAGAAGAGAGTCCCCCGTCGTGCCCCCAGTTCAGCCGAATCCAGAACGACGTGGACCCACCCCGAGATCGCTAGTGGATGGGTACGGTCCTCAAGAGCTCCTGAACTCACCGCCTGACTGCTTTCCTAGCTCCCTCAAAGATGAGCAGCTCGATGCTATTTCTCGCTCTTTTGGGATTGACAGAGCGTGTATTCTATTGCCTTGGGAAGGAGTGATGCCATATAATCCCTCCGAAGGATATTTCGCTCATAGTAGGTACCATTGTATGTGTGGGGCCATTCCCCCGATCAATGCTTGGATAGTCAGCTTCATCACCTACTTGAAGGTGGCTCCATTCCAGCTTTAACCCAACTCCTACGCCATCTTGGTGAGCCTGTTTGTTATCTTCCAGAGGAGATACGGGCGTCCTCCTTCCAACCGGGAAATCCGGTATCTGTACAACTTAAGAGGCTATAAAAAGGGGTCTCCGTATATTAACTTGGAGTCGGCCGTGTCCTTCAAGCCAGTTCTGGATTTATATTCAAAGTTCAGCATGTTCAAGAAGGAATGGTTTTTTGTCAAGGATGATTCTGTTTCTATCCGTCGCTTCACCTCTGGCTGTAAGTTGAAGCTTATTTATAATTCCGTTCCGACTGCAATGCTTCTTCTTATGTGTTTTTATTTCTTGCTAGCGACAGGTGGCTTTGCGGTCATGGAGAACGATTGCTTGGTTCAGATGGCTGCGGAAATAGAAGCCATTTCGGGAAGGGATAGGTCGGCTTCTTACTTGATCAGGAACGCTACACTTCTGGGGCACAACTTGATTCTACCACATCAGTCCGTGGTCAAGCAGAGAGACACGGCGGAGGAGAGGGCTGCCAAAGCTACAGGAGGGGTTGCGGCGAAGAGCAGCAAAAGGAGACCCTTCTCGATACATCCAGTCGCCGGGGGGAAGAAACTCAAGAAGTCCGATAGACCCTCTCCCAGCACATATCCAGATGTTCCGGAGGAGGAAAATGTGGAGGAGGAAAGAGACGAGAATGAAGGAGGTGAGGCGGAGAGCGGAAGTGGTAGAGAAGGTGATGATGATCATCACGGCGATGATGGTGGCGAAGGACAAAGCGGTGATGGCACCGGGGCTTTACCTCCTGGGCAAGCAGGCGTGATTTAAGAGTGGACAGATGACGCTCTCCGTCAAGCCTTCGAAGGGTTGGAGGAAGGACCGGCTTTGGCGGAGAAGCCCAAGAAAGCTGGTAAGGCCGGGGCTGGCGCCGATTTATCTTCCAGGAGTGTTTCCGCTGAGGCAACTTCTGCGATCCAAGGTGAATTTTTGACTCCTGCAGACTTTTTTACTCTTCTTAACTTGACACATTTCTTGAATTACGGTTCAATGCATGCTTGTGACACTTGGTTTTCATTCCAGGAGCGGGCCAAACAGCCAAGACCTCAGATGTTCGGCACCGCCTTGATCAATATAAGTCCCTCAAAGCTTCTACTAAACCGAAGCCTCCGACCAACCGCTCCGGGGATGTAGTCGGCTATCATCCTCTTCTTAGGGTCATTGAAGAGGGCATTCATAAGAAGTAGAGGAGCCACTCCTTGTACGAACCTTTACCTGGTCCTCAGCCCCCACTCCAGCCCCTTCACGATATCACGGAGGGGGATACTGAGTTCATACCTTCTCCGCATCCGTTTGAAAATCCTACTGTTACCTCGATAGATCATCCTGGCTTGGCTCGTAATCCGTTTGCGGGTCATCCAGATCTGGATCCGGCCTCTCAGGATATCTCCTTCGACGAGGTTACTGGTGAACACCTTCTCCCTTGCAATCCTATGGTATGAGTGCTTGACGAGGCTAAGTCCCTGGACCTTGATTTGCTTACCACTCGGGTCGTAACTCTGGGGGAAGAAGCTAAGGTGAACATCGACCGGGTCGCCGAGGAAACCAAGAAGCCGATGGGACTTCATGCCCGATTGGTCAAGGCTGGGGAGGAAATCGGGAGCGCCAATATTCAACTGCGGTTAATGGTTTCTGACCAGGCTAAACAACTTGCTGATCAAGCCATCCAGATTTTCTCAGCATGAGGCTGCATCTAGGCAATTAAAGAAGACTATGGAAGAGGTCAGCAGGGCAGAGTTGTGGAAAATGGAAGCCGCTTGTAAGGAACGGATTGACATGGCTATAGCAACGATGGATGAGGTTCGGAAAGCGGATCTCGAGTGGGTAGAGGAGTTATCCGGGAGGCTTGAAGCTGCAGAGCTGGCTCAAACCAAGCTAAAGGATGAGATGGAGGCGATGAGGAAATCCCTTCAGGCTGACCGCTCGCGATACCGATTGGAGAGGGATGCTGCTGCTGCAAAGCTATTGGCTTCTGAGGTCCGAATGAGGGAGTTCAAGGAGAACGAGGGGATGATGGGTGAGATGCTCCAGGATATGTACTTCCGTACTTGGAAACAGGGTAACTTATCCTGGATGGATGATTATCCCCGGGTTATGGCCAGGATTTATCTCAGGGCTCTGGAGGAGGCCAAGGCTGATGCGGATAAGGAGGGTGGTGAGGTCTTCAGAATGGATGTGGTTACGGCCCAATTCACCAAGGAGGAGAAGGTGGCGGTGAAGGAGGGCATGCGGCTGCTTGCTGCTGAGGAGGTAGGTATGCAGTAGAAGATGATGATCAAGATGATCAAGGAGCAGATGCTGGTAAGTCCTCCCCTTTAGTCTTTCCGTTAACTTGGTTGCTTATCACTAATGAATTCTCTCCTTGATCGGACAGGCGGTCAATAGGATAAGGGTAAAGCCCCGATGCAGCCGGCTCCTTGACTTGACCTGGATATCTTTTTGCTTACTAAACATTGTTGTATATGTTAGTCTCAAAATAGTAACGTAACTTTTAGGTTGTAATTATGTCACTTGTAATAAACAACATTATTTTTGGCGTGTAATTTTTTAACTTAAGCCGATTCTGTCGTATTTGAATGCTTTTGTTATTTTGACATGTTGTATAAGAAATATAGCTATGCATATGCCTGCGATTCAATTGTGTTTGACGCCAAGTTCTTGCTTAAAGTACAATTTCATGTCTTGCAATGTTAGTGTGATGTGTGAATAAATTATAGCCATGTATTTATACACGAAAGAAGAAAATACCGCCCTTCATATTTTACTTGTAGATGGCAGCTTTGAATGTCTTGTGTGACTGAGTATGGAATGCGGCCTAGTGTCCCGTTGTGAGTTCCCACTCCCATTAGTGAATGTCTCCTATTCTGTGCCCTGTACTTTAGGGATCGTTATAGAGGATAGGAGAAAAGTTTTTTAAATAAAATTGAAATATGAGAAATAGTAAAACTTCCAATCACGGAAGGCCTTCGATGTGCTTAAGTTCGTGGCAAACGGGCTTTGTAACCACTTTCCCTAGCTGTGGGTCTTGGAGACATTTGTCACCCATCTTACGCCTCTGCGGGGAGTTAATCTTTTTTACCACAGCCGTACTTAAGACGCATCGGAGCCGAGATCGCGCACAGTAACTACCCGGGCCATTATGGCCCGTAATCGTGGGTATTATTCGATTTACTGCGGCCGGCTAGCGTGGGTGCCGATCGTCAACCGTGAACTACCCCTGGCTGGCCACACCTTATGTTGGGGCTTAAAGTAGGTTCATAGTTGCCGGCGAGCCGAACGCCGTAATGAGCTGCCTTGGCTATAGTCGGCCTTCTTGGTGGCTTATAATCGGCTCATTACAGTTGGCTTTGAGGGCCGTCGCGAGCAATGAGTTAACCCACAGCAGAGGGATGCCGGAGCAAAAGTGTCTCATTGGCGAGGGCATAGATTCGTATAGTACATGTTAGGTCTTGTCCAGGTGGAGTCGTGCCGCGATGTGTTTTGAATGGAAATGTCATTACACAGGATTTTGTTCAACAGAAAAGGATAAAGTTAACAAGCAGCCAAGATATAAAGGAATAAGTCAAAAAGAGACAAGTTTTTTAAAGTGGTTCGGCACGAAAATGTCTACGTCCACTGATTCTCTTTGTTAATTCACTTCATATGGGCAGTACAAGCTAAGAAAAGTATCGACGAAGGTGTTGGATGTTCCATGCCCTCTGGAACACCTCCCCGTCCACTGTTTACAAAATATAAGCTCCATTGTGGAGATCTTTTTGAATTACATATGGTCCGTCCCAGATTGGATCTAGTGCTCCGGGGCGCGGGAAGATTCGCTTGAGGACAAGATCTCTCTCTTGTAAGCTACGATGCTTGACTTTGGAGTTGTATTGCGCTGCCACTTTTTGCTTGTGAGCTGATGTTTTGAGTGTTGTATCGTTTCTTCTCTCTTCAATTAGATCCAAAGACATGTGGAGGAGTTCTTCGTTTTCTTCTGGGTTATAGTGGATCCTACGGTGGGAAGGCACTATAGTTTCAACTGGGAGCATAGCCTCCGATCCGTATGCCAAAGAGAAAGGAGTATGCCCCGTTGATGTTCTGAAAGATGTGCGATAGGCCCACAGTGCCGTAGGAAGTTCATCCACCCAAGCGCCTTTTGACTTTTCGAGTTTCTTTTTGATTAGAGTTTTGAGAATTTTGTTGACGGCTTCGACTTGTCCATTTGCCTGGGGATAAGCTACGGATGAGAAGCTTTTGTGAATTTCGTGCCCTTGGCACCAGTTGGCGAACTCCTCGCTGTCAAACTGAAGCCCATTGTCCGATATGATTTTGAATGGGACTCCGTACCTGCATAGAACATTTTTGATCAAGAAGTTAATAACTTTTGCTGAAGATACTTTATTTAGGGGTTCTGCTTCCACCCATTTGGTGAAATAGTTGACTGCCACTATAGCATATTTGGCCCCGCCTCGGCCCATTGGCAGTTCGCCAATCAAGTCAATTCCCCATACTGCAAAGGGCCAAGGGCTGGTCATTTGAGTAATCTCAGTTGTTGGTAGCCGCGGAATCTTAGCAAATTTTTGACATCTGTCATATTTTCTGACAAAATCTAAGGCGTCCTTGCTTAAGGTGGGCCAGAAATATCCATATCGGAGTATCTTTTTTGCCAAAGTCTGCCCTCCAGTGTGATCTCCGCAGCTTCCTTGATGGATGTTGGATAAGATTTCCTTGGCCTCCCTTCCAACGACACACCTTAATAAGGGGTTAGAGAAGCCGCGCCGATAGAGGGTGCCCTCTTGTATTATGTAGCGGGAAGCTTTCCTCAAGATTTTCTTAACTTCGTTACGCCCGTTGGGCAGTGTGCCATTTTGTAAGTAGTCTCGGATGGGAGTCATCCAAGTTGCTTCTTCGGTTGCAGCTATCAGATTCACTTGCTCAAAACTTGGGGTCAGTTGCTTTGAGATGGCTACTGCTCCGGAAATAGCGCCGTCTCTCATGCTAGCTTGCTTCGCCAATTCGTCGGCCTCTTGGTTCTCTTCCCGAGGGATGTGTTTGATTAAATAGTGATCCAATCGATTGAGAAGCAACTTGGTCTTCTTTAAATATGCCATGAGTCGTTCTTCTCGAGCCTGTAATTCTCCTAGTATTTGATTTACAATAAGTTGGGAATCGCTTTGAAGACACAAAGAATTGGCTCCGATTTCTAAGGCAAGTTCTAATCCAGCTATCACTGCTTCGTACTCTGCATCGTTGTTGGTGGCAGCGAATTCCAACCTTATAGAATAGTGTAGCTTATTCCCCCTGGGAGTGATTATTACCACGCCTGCCCCCGAGCCTTGTTCGTTTGACGCACCATCCACAAAGAGATTCCACTTGATGTCTTCTGCTATTTCCGATTGCTCCTTACCTTCGTTGGTAGTGAATTCGGCAATGAAATCGGCCATGGCTTGTCCCTTGATGGCGGTGCGAGGATGGTAGGTGATATCGTATTGACTTAATTCAATGCACCATTTAAGTAGTCGCCCAGAAGTGTCGGGACGATGGAGTACTTGCCTTAGTGGTTGATCGGTCAGAACTCTGATGGAATGAGACTGGAAATAGTGACGCAGTTTCCGTGATGTGATTAGTAAACAGTATGCTAGTTTCTCAAGTTTAGGATATCTGGCTTCCGCCCCTGTAAACCTCTTGCTTACAAAGTATACTGGCCGCTGCGTGCGTTTGTCTTCTCTCACCAATGCGGCGCTTAGAGCATGAGATGACACAGCAAGGTATAGGTATAGCTCTTCGCCTTTGTTCGGAGTTGAGAGTACCGGTGGTCTCTGGAGGTGTTCGATTAAGTTAAGGAAAGCTGTTAAGCACTCATCAGTCCATTTGAATTTTCCTTTCTCTTTCTTTAGAGCTTCGAAGAAGGGGATGCATTTGTCGGTTGCTTTAGAGATGAATCTGCTCAGGGCGACCACCTTCCCATTTAGGCTTTGCATCTCCTTTCGGGTAGAAGGTATCCTGATATCTTTCAGAGCTCGGATTTGTTCAGGGTTTGCTTCAATTCCTCTGACATGGACGATGAATCCTAGAAACTTTCCTGATGATACTCCGAAGGAGCACTTTAGAGGATTCAGCTTCATTCCATATTGGCGAAGTACTTGAAACATTTCATCCAGGTGGCTTACATGATCGTCGGCTCCCCTTGACTTTACCGGCATGTCATCCACATAAACTTCCATAGTTTGTCCTATTAGCCCTACAAACATCTTATTGACGAGGCGCTGATAGGTGGCCCCTGCGTTTTTAAGTCCGAAAGGCATTACCTTGTAGCAGTACAATCCCCGGTCAGTGATGAAACTAGTGTGGTCTTGATCGGGAGCATGCATCGGAATTTGGTTATATCCTGAGTATGCGTCCATAAAAGATAAGAGTTCGTGCCCGGCTGTGCTGTCTACAAGCTGATCGATTTGGGGAAGTGGGAAGCAATCCTTCGGGCAGGCGTCATTTAAGTTGGAGAAGTCAATGCATGTTCGCCACTTCCCATTAGCCTTCTTTACCAGCACCGGGTTAGCGATCCACTCTGGGTAGATAGCTTCTCTTATGAAGTCATTAGCAAGTAGGTTCTTTACTTCTTCATCGAGGGCTGCGGATTGTTCTACCCCCATACTTCTCTTTTTCTGCTTTACTGGCGCCTTGGTAGGATCAATGTTTAGTACATGGCATGCTATGTCAGGGGAGATTCCGGTCATGTCAGCGTGTGACCACGCAAATACATCCAAGTTGTGGTGGAGAAAATCAATGAGTTGTTCCTTCAGCTCTGGTTTTAGTTGGGACCCGACTTTCAATAGTCTACTCGGGTCATGTCTGTCTACAGATACAAATTCCATAGCCTCTGCAGGCTCGGCGGTGGCCTCCTCCTCTTTGTCCCTGGGGTCTAATTCATTGAAAGGGTCGCTGGTATATCGAAGAGGAGGGGCTTTCTTTAGTTGCTATGCTTCCAAACTTTTTGTGCAGAGGGCAATCTCTACACTCTTCCCTTTATCCTTCCTGTGGTTGTTGCGAAGTTCGGTTACATAGCAATCTCGAGCAATGTCCTGGTCTCCCTCTACTTTCCCTACTCCATTGTCCGTTGGAAATTTCATCTTCAGGCACCATGGGGCCAGGACAATTTGGAAGTCAAACAAGGCTGGCCTTCCTAAGAAGGCGTTGTAGGCCGAGTGGTTTTCTATTAGAACAAATGTCTGTTTTCGCACAACGGAGCGGGGATGACTTCCAATTTCAACAAAGAGGTCCAGTCGTCCGAGGGGCATCTTCGCATTTCCTGTGAAACAGTGTAGTGGTTTATTGTAGGGAAGAACATCCTTTAATGACAGCTTCATTTTGTCAAAAGCATGCTTGAATAGGATATTTACTGAGCTTCCAGTGTCTACTAGAATTCGGAAGACCTCGACTGGGCCGAGCTGGGCAGAGATAACCATGGGATCCGTGTGAGGGTACTGCCTTCCCTCCAGGTCACGCCTACTGAATGCGATGTCATCATTCTCTATCCGCTTCGGGTGGCATTCTTCTATAATGGAATTGACGCATTCTTCATTGTTTCTAAGTGACTTTCCATACCTTTCCATCTCTGCCGAGCTTCCGTCGGCGATGTATGGCCCTCCCGAGATGGTATGGACCACTATCTTCTCTTGACTGGAGCCGCCGGTGTTGCGATTTCCTCTGCCTATTTCTGGGGAGGGTAGCCTTGGGTTCTCATTGGCAGGAACTAGAGTCCTGTCCTGGCCTTTTACATAGCATTCTAGTCTTCTTCTTCTGATGTGTTCTTCAATCAAGTCCCGGAGATGATGGCATTCATTGGTATCATGCCCATGGGATTCGTGGAAGCGGCAGAACTTTCCAAACTTAATTGTGTTATCTGATTCCTTCTTGTGCGAGGGGCGTTTGTATCTAACTTCGTCTTGAGTGGCCAGGAAGATGTTTTCGATCGTTTCATTTAATGGGGTGTAAGCATCAAATCTCGGTCCCGGCCGATATAGGCGCTTTTCTCCCTTCTTGCCCCCAGCGTTGTCTCTAGAATCATTTCTTCGAACGTCCTTTGCTACAGCAGGAGTGTTTCCATGAGCTGCCTTACGAGTGTTGGTTCGGTGGGACCTTGGTCCGGTTCGGCAGGTAGTGAAACGAGTGTTGGTTCGGCAATGCTCTCCTTACTCTGGTTCGGTGAAACACGTCCAACACCATCCTAAGCAGTCATCCCAGACATTCGACTCAGAGCGCGACTAGGAACCGATCTAGATTTAGCACACGTCTAAGCGGTCTGGGATCATTATTCTTTTTACGCTAATACACGAAAAGAAAAGTGCAAAAAAGAAACCAAAGCAAAGAGTAGTAGGTGGATCTGACTTCTCGTCCATTCTAGTTATGGGATTATCTATCTTGACCCAGATCTCTAGGCATTCCTTGAAGCATTTGTTGTGGGTGATGGCTGCTCTGGCTGTGCTATCATGGCTTTGTCCCTCATGTAATGCGGCAGCTGGTTGTTCCGAACCAGTTCTTCTATCAGGTCATGAACTTGTCGGCACTCATTCATTTCATGTCCGCCTAGCTCATGGAAGATGCAATACTTTCTAGATCCTTTCTCTCGATTAGTGGGCTCTCTTCTTGGAGGCTTCCAATAGGGAATTTACCCCTAGGTTTAGGTATATCCTTTCCAGAGTTTCAGTCAGCTCAGTGTAGAAAGAGAATTTGGGCTCTCTCCTTTGTCGTTTCGGTTCTCTAGAATCACCATCAGCTTCTCTTTTCTCTAGCATCTTCAGATTTATCTTCAGCATTAGCATCCTCTTGACGTAAATATCTCTCAGTTTCATAGTAAAATTCAACAAGATCCATTGAAGGATCCCTCTTGAGTGCAGCCCTAAAGTCGGTCTTGCTTGCGACCACGGACACTGCCGCCATCAAAATCACTGATTGGTCCGACCTATCGACTGCAGCCGCTGTTGCATTGAATCTTGTTAAATAATCTCTTAATGTCTCCCCGTGCCTTTGTGTCACATTTTCCAATGTCATCGCATTTTTCGATTGTGAGACATGAACTCGGAATTTTCTAAAAATCTTCCTACCAACTCAGTCCACGTGCTAATGGACACATTCTCCGGTTGTCTAAACCACATCGCCGCCAAATCCGTCAAGTATAATGGGAAGCACCGCCCCATTACTTCCTCAGAAGCACCCAACACCTCCATATGTTGGATATATCTCATCAGATGAATAATTAGATCTATCTTTTCTTTCTACATTTCCAGTCCGGGAAGCTTGAAATAGGGAGGATTTCTCGCGTTACAGATATTAGTAGTAAACTGGTTTCTATTCACATCTTTCAAACTTTGATTTGTGGGTCCTCCTCTAACCAACCTCCTTACCAATTCAACAATTCGATTTTCACCATCCAATGAAGGTCTTTGTCCAAAAGCGATGTTCTACCCCTACCTTGGCAAGGGAAATCCGATGCGTACTCCACTGGTTGCACACCAGTGTTCTGCCCTACTCTTCTAGTCTCATTCCGTCCTTCGCTCCTCCAGAGTAGCTCTGTCACATATTCCTCCGCAGGTTCCACCCTAGTATTCAGATTAGCTCTGGTACCACCAGTTCCTGAAGTTTCAACATGTTATCATCAGAAATCATATTAACTTTGTTGAAACCATGAATAATATAAAGGAAGGATTTACAAAGAGAGACAGCAATAACAGAGCCTTTTGAAAGAGTCAAAGGGATGCTTCAGCAAAATGTTAGATAAGCAATCAACTTTTCAAGAAGTCGAAAGGTGACAAGGCTGCCTTTCCAATTCAATTAATCCCTTTCGAAACAGATGGTTTTGCATGCTAAAAGAGGGTTTCGAATGAGTTGAGGAACACCTTTCGAAGGCAACAAATTGTAAGCTTTCACACTCATGCCAAACCTTTCAAAACAGTGAGTTTCACTATCATTTACATTCCATAGAAGAACATTGGGCAACAGCTACCCCTTCTAAAGCATAAATTAGCCTTTTGAATAGGTTGAAACCATCCACTATTACAAAAAAAACTTACTTAAGTTCAATATAGCATTCTCATACACCAGGGGATGGGGTTTCGCATCAATTAACAAGTATACCTTTAAAAGCTACCTTCCACATTCAACTACTTCCAACCTCTTCGAAGCCGCAAAGATTCACCTATCGACATAATCGAAAGACCATATCCTTCCCTACTAGCAACAGCACATCAACAACAAAGTGGAGAGCACATCTATACCTTTTGATGAACTCGAAAGAACTCAAGTTTCATTTAAAAGCAAAGTGAAAGGGCGCCCTGATGTTAACAGCAATGAAAGGTCTTCAAGGCACCCTTTCAACTAAGTCGAGAGGAGCAATTTGAAAGGGGCCAACCTACGCCTATAAATAAGACCTTAAGGGTATTGTTTTGGGATCCGATCTCATTGACTCAATACTTGTTCCTTATTGAATTTATAAACCCTAACTCTAAAATTAAATTGGGCATTTGACTTCTTTGTATTACTTAAGCTTCTAGTAATAAAGGAAAATATTAACAAAGCAAGTATATGGCATTTTTGGATATATTAGCTAGTCTAATGTTTCTATGTGATTCTGGTTATGATTTGCTTGTATCAATGTGATCGGAAGGCTACCTTTTAAACAAGTCAAAACCCTTTAATTCAACTAAAACCCTTAGATGATAGGGTCCTAACCTCAAGTCACCTTGACCATTTCGAAAGGAGGTTTCGATAGGATCCTAAGCCAATTCAACTAGTTCGAAAGGTATTTTCATAAGAGATTCAAGTATCTCGACCACATTAGATAGTTGTTTAGAAGGAGTTTCAATTGCCGTAACCTTTTTGAAAGGTGGACTTAAAGGAGATCTAAGTCATCTAGATTGTTTGGGTAAAGGGATTCGAAAGGTATGAACTATCTTCATATATTCGAAAGGTGGTTTCGAAAGGCTCACTTACACTTTGATCTTTGCTTTGGGGTGTTGAGAAGTTTTCTTGTTAATATTTTTGGCGCTAGAATGAGGGCTTGAACCTCCATCTTTGTTGAATTCCCAACTTTATTTTTCTCTAACCCTATTTAATTTCAAGCTTACCTACTTTAAACTTCACACCACCATGCTTAGCAAAATTAAAAAGTCCAAACAAGGATCCTTAAAGCCACACTTAATTGGATTCTCCTATGGAACTATTGAAGATTCTAAACTATATTAAGAGAAAATATTAAGATTAGAGGCTTTAAGAATCATCAAGAAAAAGAAGGATGAATCTTATGATCCAAATAAATGGAGCTTAAACCCTTTTCACATTGACCCTACAATCATATTTGCCTTAGGGGGAACAAAAGATAAGAGTGATAACTTGTTTGATCAAATGGGGAAGACAATTCAATTCTATACCAAAGGAACTATCTTTGAAAAAGGAATGTTGGCTGATTATTATACCTTTAAATAAAAATGCCATCAAGCAATAAGTGGGACATTACCTACATGTGAGCTTCAAAAGGTTTTGAAAAGGAAATTGGTCATTGAGGGTGAAGCTTCAGGATCAAGCAATAAAAAATCTAGAAATCATCCCCAAAAGACAAGCTTCAAGTTGAGACTCCCTAAGGAATGCAATCTGACTACATCGATTGAGAATGTCTATTTACTAACTGAGGAGAAACTCAATTATTGGGCATCCCAAAAGAAAAAGCCTAAATATGAAAGGACTCAGGGAGGATCCTACTACCACTATCATATGATGAATGGGCATGAGACAAATCAATGTAGAGCACTTGAAGAAATGGTGATCAACTTTTTCAAACAAGGCAAAATCAATGGATTTGTAAAGCGATCTTAGTCAAATTCAATAAAGCACCACATTTCCAAGAGAAATCTACATGGCCAGGAGAAAAATTCTCCTTAATTTCCTTAAACAATCAAAGCCTTCATCCATGCCGAGTTGGCTAGGTCAAAGAACCTCTTGGAGGGAGGTTAGAGTAAGCCTTTATCCATGCCAAGCTATGGCCAGGATAAAAGCATCAACAAGCCCTTGATCGCGCCATGCTATGGCCAGATCAAGGCACCCCCTGGAGGAGGGACGGAGTAAGTCCTTGGTCCCGACATGCTCTGGCCTGGCCAAGTCACCGAACAAGCCTTCAGTCCCACCTCACTATGGCTTGGCTTAAGCCTAAAGGGAGGACAGAGTAAGCCCTTGGTCCCGCCATGCTATGGCCTGGCTAAGGCACCAAACAAGCCTTCAGTATGCCTATAAGGCCTGGCCAGAGTGCCTCCTGGAGGGAGGTTAGGTAAGTCCTTGGGTCCTGCTTGTGGATAAGCTAACCAAGCACACTAGACAACAACAGACTAAGACGACCAAGCTCGAGAAGCGGCACATCAAACAACGACGACATACGAAGCCTAAAAGATGGCATATGTCAAAAGAATCAAAACCCAAAGAGCGGTACAAAACAAAAGGCTCAAATAAGAATCTATGGCCTTTGACTAATTTCCAAAAGAGGATTTCTAGACTTCACTTATTAACACCTTAATCTAGGTTTCGGATCTCTCACTATTTCACCCATTAATGCTCGAATCTGGGCTTTGGGACCTATATTATTTAGACCTCTATCATGATTTCTGGGTGCCATTCATTAATACTCGAATCTGGGTTTCGGGTCTTTTAACTTTTAAATTTCATTCATTAAATGCCCACATCTGGGTTCCAAAGCAAATGATATTAAGATCCCTATGAATTTCTAGTCTTCAATTAAACTCGGGATTTATCTTACTAATACCCAATTCAAGGTCACTGGTCTTCTATTACTAACTTTCGAGCAACACCTGTAAACACCCGAATTTGCGTTTCGGATCTTCTAAGGATTCCTAATCTTCTATGATTATTTCCAAATAAAGTTCTCTGCACGTTTACTATTAAACGATTATTCTTGGTCTTATATCAGTTATTTTCAAAAGAGGATTTCTAAACTTCCATTATCAATGCTAGAGTCGGTTTCTGGCCTTCCATCATTAATTCCATAATTAAACCTATGGTATTCTATTTATATAACTAGAGTCAGATTTCCATTCTTCTCTTATCGTGACTACAGTTGGATCTCAAGTCTCCTATCCATTTCTAATCATGGAATTTCTCTTTCTTATTATTTTCACATGATGATCTGTTAATTTCCATTGATTAGATTTTTTGAATTCATAGGATTCCTCATACTATTGCTAATAGTATAAAGAACTACCAAATATATTCTTGCATAAATTTCAAATAAATGATAAGAAATGTTGTCTACTTTGTACTCTATAGGAAGACAAGATCAATAAAGAAGACCGAATGGGATGATAAAATACCAAAACTGTAATCAAAGTTATTAGGAAGCAAATTCAGAAAACAACATTGTAAGAACAAGTGAAGGCTACAAACCAAGTGATATTTACATAATTTATAAAATTATTTACAAGAATATAGTACAAATGTAAATTTTATAGATCTTAGATAGCCTTATTAGGATTCTAGGCAATTAAAGGATCGACAATATGGTGAATTTCTATACAAAGAATTCCTTTAAGCTTCTTTTCCTTTTTCTTAATGTCATCAGCACCATCAATGGATTCAATACGAGCCTTTAAAGCACGGTTGAAAGCTTTGTTGTCACCTTTAAGGGTTTTGTTTTGCCTTTCTAAATCGGCAATGTGCTTTCACATAAGATATTTTTCATGCTCAAGTTTTTGAATTCTAGCTGCATACTCATTTATGCGCTGCGAATACCTCACTTCCTATTGGTTGTCAAAATATTTCATCATTTGAAATTTGCCCCTTCTGCACCATTCTCCTACTACCTTCTCATATAAACCGAGAGGTGGATTAGTCGTAGTTGGAAATTTTGAATAGCTAAAGATGACGACTTGTCGATTGCACAACGGACGAGGCAATTAGAGAAGTTGGTAAATTGATGTTTTGATGTTATCCCCCATGATAAATTCTAGGAATTTGCACCGGGCTTGACTATCTTTTAATTTTATCTCCAAACCGCTTATCTGTTGGAGAAGTTTAGACATATCATAGTCGAAGTCGATTGAAGGGATTGATTTAATTTGACGTTTTAATTGAGAAATTGTTTCATTTATACTCTTGACCTGCTTTTTGGGACTTGTAACCTGATCGTTAAGGTCCCTAACTATCGACTTCTGAATCAAAAATTTCCTACACCATTCTAACGCTTCAGCGTTGCCTTGAAGTCGAGTAGATAGAGGATCTTAGAGGAGGCTCCTCTTTTCAATATCTGCTACCAACCTATCTTCGATGTTTGTAAAACGAGATGATGAGTCTAACGAGAGCGGCGTGTGCTCCTATTTAAACAAACAAAAAACGAAATTAATACTTAAATCACTAGTTTATTTTATTACAATAATGGAAATTACAACTCAAGATGAAGTAAAAAAGAATGATCTCATTGTTATAATCAAATACTCATTTTATTACACTTAAACTTGGGAAACAACAATTTTGACTTTGTTCAAAGAATTAGCTGAAAGTAACTGTCGAATCGAAAGGGGCATTAAGTCCTTCCGGGGTAATAACTGGAGGATATTTGCTATAGTCTCATTCCCCGAAAAGAGGACTATCATGACCGCATATAAATTTGGTATGATATGTTTGAATTTCCTTAAGAAGCTTTTCCTTTTCTCCGCCAAGAAAATCGAAACGAAGGGGGGGTGTTGCATATAAAGCCTCTGAAGATTTCTAAGAAAGCAATATCTAGCCAATTTTGAGGATTTCAAGAGCCTTTTCTAAATAGTCTCTTCTTAATTTGATATATTTGCTTAAATAATATCTATTGATAGGACTGCTCGAGAGACATATACTCTGTAATAACGTAACAAAACACAATTAAATATAAAAGGAAACTAATATAGAAAATTCACATTACATAATTACAAATGTTCATCTAGCTCGTATAAAACATGACCTGACCTGAATTACAAAATGGTACGAAGGAGCTCCAAAAATTGCATAGCGACTTGGCTAGAATTGATGGATCGCTAGCAATCCATAGGGCATGGCTCGCTAGCGATCCATGTAGTTAGAATATTATTGGATCGTTTCACTTGGGTTGCATTCCTTGCCTTATGTAGATGCTCTCCATGTGGTTTCATAGCTAGTTGCCTTGTTTTGACGATGATTCACACATGAGTTAGATTGATCTGAATTAGATAGGTCTTTGCTTCTAGAACTAGGTTGCTTGTAAGGCTATGAAACTTGGCAAACATATTTAGAAGAGATAATGAATCAAGATGCAAGAGGTTACAATGACTCATAAAGCGTCCCTATGGATCGCTAGCGATCCATAGGTGATGAATCATTAGCGATCCATCTCCTTAGATTATTTTTGGCTGATTTTCCTTAAGTGCTATTCACTTGTTCTTTTGAGTGTGCTGTTCAAGTATCAAGTCATTTGGAGTTAGTTTGATCACCCATCTTCACGGGTCATCTGGTCCAGAAGAATCATCCATAACTCGCTAAAAACTTAACAAAATCAGATGAAACTTTGCAGGTACACTCTAGAGAGTGTTTGGGACCCACCCTATAAATTTGAGGTGGTGGGGCCCTTCCTATTGAATATGCAAGTATATGATTTTTGTTTGATTAATAAACATATATATATTCATTTAAATGTATTTGTTAATGTACTACTTTATTTTTCACATAATTAAATAAATATTTGCTGAATAAAATAAATAATACGGAATTTAAATTCAAACAGATATTTTTATTCAAACAAATATTTTATTACAATTTTGAATAATACAAATTTGAGCTCTCACTATATATACACACACACACAAATTTCTATTACAATACAATTTCAATTACATCACAATTTTTTCACTATAAATGTTTACATACATCTGCACCTTACTACATATCACTCGTTCACTCGTATTTATCTTCAACTCTATTCCCATTTGTATCCCGCATCTGAGTCATCTGCAAAATAAACACTGAAGCAGTAAAAATGAAAAAGAAATATTTTTGCAGTGTAAAATAAAATGTGTTTTTGAAAATATTATTTGCCTCGGTTATTTGGGTTGTTCGTCATCATATTTATTTTGAATTCATTATACACGAACAACATGTGACATGCATAGCGTATCACTGTACATGCCATAAGGCCGTGCACACCGATATACACTTGAAAAAACTGCAGGGACAGGTGAGCACAAGGTCAAACCCAATCAAAAGCCAGATTCAACTCAAGTGCGATACAAATAAAGTCACAATACGAGCACAAGGTGAAACCCGGGCCAAAGCTAGATTCAACTCAGGTGCAATACAAATACATCACTAAATTGTCGAGTACAACAAGATCAGTTTCCAAAATCAGTACAGTAAAGACCAGACCCAAATCAACACTAAATTGATCAGGAGCAACCAAGGTCAGTCCAGAAATAAGAACGGGCATAAGCACATACACCAATGAAACAAGATCAGGTATAAGCATGGATGTGATAAGCAGTGATGGCACAAATGCACCGGCTCAAACAATACTGAGGTGGCTATAGAAACAAGCACACATGCCCAGGCTCAAAGACAAAGTCAAATAAAAACAATACAATCAGTTTCAAAGGATAAACCAGAGAATCCAAACCAGATTCAAGTGAAAACAAAATATAAAGTGACATGCACAGGTATGCAACAGAGAGGAGTGCAGGACTACCCAAAGGAGCAATTGAAGCTCACATGAATACAATGAACTGGTTTAGCTCAACCAACACATATACAAAATATACATTGGTGATAACAGTTTCAAACAGGCTCAGAGGCATCAGAGGTGAGATCAAAATACATGAAGCTCAATTGAACGCAAGAACATGACTGCACAGACTAAGTTAATGAACACAACAATTCAAACTAGACCATGCTAACAAGTGCATATACCAAAAGCTTCAGATGCAAACAAGTATACTTAATGCAATAACCAAGTGAAGATTTCAAATGAACAAAGTACAGACTTGTATCAAAATAAAAAAGCAGGATCAACAGTGACCAGATCAATATGCAAACAAATGCAATGCATCACTAAGACACAAGTACAGGTATAACATGAATGAAATGACGTGAAGCAAACTATGGATGTGCACAATGGATATGTAATCACTCAACTTCAATATGCTTACATAACCAAGTAGTGAAACTGATCAACATACATCAGTGAACTAACTGGCCAGAGCAACTTATATGTATGCATATATGCAATCATAGACATACACATAATAGCTCAGCTAACAGGCTACAAATGTACAAGACTCGAATGAACAATGGACAGAGCTCAATGCAACCCAGACTAACATCACAGCAACAAGCATACATATATACATGCGTGAACATATATGTGCAGTGAAACTAGAGGCAACAGCAAATGAATGGTCAAAGTGATAACATGAATTGATCAAGCTGAAAAAGTCAACACAAAGATTGTAACAGTGTCATGATGTACAAGTGAATGAAACAGCAAATCGTGTACCAGTCAAATATCACAAATTTCAAATGGCCGAAGTCAATTCCCAAAGCAAATGCAAAGCCGTGGTGACCAAGGCAAGTAAAATGAACAAGTCAAGATAAATCAACATCGTCAAAGCAATTCAAAGCCGTGATAATCAAGTAAACACAAAATATACGAATTTGAATAAGTCAATACAAATCACCAGCATTCAATCAAAAATCAGTGGCCGAGAAAAATCAATTGACGAATTAAAGTAAATATATTCGAACGAAATGATAGGAATTCGAATCCTATATAAACCATTAACATCATCGGCCTAAAGGGAATCGAGTTCAAGCAAGCTAACCAGTAAAGCAAAAAGCACAAATCACATACCATTTTAACCGAACTCGAAGAATTGAAGCAGCCGTTTGCAAATCGAAGAACCTATCGATTGACGAAGCAATCAACGCTAAACATTTATTCGATTGATCAACTAGTATCGGCAGTATTCAATTCCAGAAGCCCTAATTTAGAACGAAGAAGAACGAACGAGTAAAAAAGGAAGCCGCCATTTTTTACAGGCCGAAGACATAAGAAAATCAAAAGGGTGAACGTTGTTTTATCACTTATTTGGGCCATCAAATAATCATAACTTTGGGCTTTCATTTTTTAACTAGGGTTTCTAGTTTTTAATTGTTTTTAAATTTGTATTTTCTCTTTTAAACTTTTGTAAATTCTAGTCGTGTGACCTGGGGACGAACTACGGTGGTGTAGTTCAAGAATTCGCAACTCAGTGGCTGTGTTGTGGCAGGGTTTTGAGCGTGGAGTTAGGTTAGTCGATAGCGGGTGTCGTGAGTTTACGTATGTAAGCGTCTGACTACTTAATTTCTAGTAGAAACCTTGGGGGCAACACGTAGGCAGGGTTTTGCCGAAGCTGGATAAATCTATGTTGTTCTATTTCTGCTTTTAATATTCTGCTATTATTCTGCTATTATCTGTGTTGTGATTATTTTATATACTTCCACATTAAATTTTTTTAATTAATAGTATCATCATATTCACCCCCCTCTAGGGTGAAATCGATGCTACAAGTGGTATCAGAGCTAGGAACAAAAGCCAATTTTAGTTTATTTTTTTTATTTTTCAAAAACCAACTTTTGTTTTAAAAATTTGAATTTTTAAAATGACTTCTTTTAATAATGGTTTTGCTGAGGGTCAGTCCATAGTTAGACCACCAATGTTCAATGGTGAATATGCTTAGTGGAAAAATAGAATGAATTTTTTTCTAAAAACCATTGATGCTTGGAATATTGTTGAGACAGGTTATAAAGCACCAACTATAGTTGTAAATAATCAAAAAATTGAAAAACCGATGGATCAATAGACAAATCTAGAAAATAAACTACAGAATGCAAATGCTAAAGCTATGAATTCTATTATCTGTTCATTAGATCAAATTGAATTTAATCATGTCTCACATTGCCTAACTGCGCCGGAAATCTGGCACACACTTTAAGTGACTCACGAAGGAACATCTCAAATCAAAGAATCCCACCTTGCCATGCTTAGTAGTGAATACGAGAACTTCACAATGGCCAAGGATGAAAATGTCAAAGAGATGTACGGACGACTTTCAAATCTTGTATACAAATCAAAAGCTCTCAGAAAATCGTACACAGAGTTGGAAATAGTCCGAAAAATCCTCAGAGTCCTTCCATGGAATTTTGATGCAAAAGTCATTGCTATTCAAGAACCGAAGGATTTGAAACAAATCAAAGTTGAAGAACTCATCGGAAATCTCACCACTTATGAGCTAGAAATGAAATTCAAGGAAGAACGAGAAGGAGGTGATACTCGAAAGAAATCAATAGCTCTTAAAGGAACAATAGAAAGTGATGATGATGATGGAGTAGCAGAACTGGCGCTGATAATAAAGAAATTCAAAAGGTGGAATCACAGATATAGAAATCCAGCTCTAAATCAAAAATTGAAAAGCAGAATAGTCAAAGCACTAGACAACCCAGAAGAGTAGGAGATCATCTGCCACAAGTGCAATAAACCTGGTCACATCAAGCCCAATTGTCCTCAAAATCGACTCGACCAAGAAAAGAAATCAAAAGGAAGAAGTTTTGCAGCCACATGGAATACAAGTGATGATGATAATAAAAGTATTAGCAGTGAGAGTGGAAAAGCTGATTTGTGCCTTCGAGGTGATATAACTGATAGTGATGACGACGAGCCAAGCGAGGTATCAAAACTCACTCACTCAGAATTACTTATATATTCTCACGAAGTAAATGGCTGTTTCGAAAGACTTAGGGAGAAATATGCTAAAATTGAATCACAAAGAGACACTTTGATAGATTTAAATAAACAGCTTGATCAATTGGTTAAAGACTATCAAACCAAGAGCCCTAAGTGTGATAAGTGTCCATCACTTGAAGAAGAAATTGAAAAGTCAGAAATTAAAATAAAATCAGTTGAAAATGAAATTCTGATTTTGAAAGAGAGTGAAAACACTAGAAGAGAAAATTCTATTAAAAAGTGCACTCAATTATTGAAGGAAAATGAATCGCTCAAAACACAAGTCCAACAAGTGTCTACAACTCTAGGAAAATTTTCCAAAGGAGAAAGATCGTTAAATATGCTGTTAGGGAAACAAACTGTTAATACAGTTAGACTAGGACTTGGATATAATCAATCTGAACTTGTTAGAAGCAAAATTAATCAAGTAAAATCCGAGTGCACGATCTGTAGAAAAATTGGACACGGTCAAAACAATTGCTGGTATAGACCCAAACATGTGAAAACCTACCAATTTGGGTTCCAAAAGGCACAAATATAAAATCCCTCAAAGTTAAAAAAATCTGGATGCCAAAAGGAACAAATATAAATAGTTTTGGGTCTACTCAAACATATTTTTCAAAATCTTTTGCCACTAACAACCATGGACCTATAAAAACAAATAGGTCACAAAAATCTTTTCTTGTGTAGAAGTGGTGGCAGGCTAAGGAACAACAACAGTGTTATTTGGATTCTGGCTGTTCCAGGTACACAAAGGGCGATAAATCAAAGTTCCTTAGCCTAGTATAAAGGTGGCAGAATCACAATGGGCAACAACGAAAAATTATCGTAAAGGTAAAATAGGTAACGACATATTTATCTTAAACGATTTATTAAATGTGATAATATGCACCATAATTTGATTTAAATCAGCCAGTTATGTGATAATGATTGTTGATTTTGATTCCGACTTATTCAAAATTGTTGGCCAATTATCTTTTTATGCCGAGAACACTATAAGTTCATCTATAGTCTTTGAACTAGTTTATATAGATTTTGTTTGGATTAATGATGGTGTTTTATTGATAGATGATTACTCATGATACACGTGGATTTATTTGCTTATCTTACTGCTTCTGGATCTGACACTATGGTCACTGTTTGTAAATTTGCACGATTTCAATTCAAATCCAAAATAATTTCATTCAAAAGCTGTCAAATGATTTTAAGATATTTTGTTGCACACATCACGGTCTGTTCTATAACATCCAGCTAATGATAATCTTGAGTCAAAGGAAAATTCGGATGCAGATTACACTGGTAATCTAGTTGATAGAAAAATTACTAGTGGAACGTATTTTATGTAGAGACATTCATTAGCTGTATCGCATTTTCAAAGAAAAAATCTGCATATTTTTCATTTCAAATAATTTTTAATTAGCATACATTTTTCTTATAAAACCCCTTCCAGAAAATAGTTTTTGATTGACCTTGTTTCAGATTAGTCATTTTAGAAAATTTGATTTTATAATTATTTTTGGATTTGATCTTAAATGACTACTTTAACTAATCTGACTCCCTACTAATTATCGAAAAGATAAATAGTGATTGAAAAAGTGATGAGTGTTGATATTAATCATATATTATAACTTGAGATTGTATATTTAGTAAATTTCTTTAAAAAATTTAAACAAGATTTATAATAACTCTTATTGGGTAAAAATTCCATGACCATCTCTATTGCTATCATATTTCTAACGACCATCACTCATCGAAATCCAATATAGTATGTCAATATGTGGTATTTTAAATGGAAATTATCCGTTTTTCATTTTATTATATTTTTAGCAATAAAAACATCCAAAGTATTCACTCTCATTTAAAAGTCCTCATGGTTATGCATGGGTGAATTACTTGGAATTTTTTATTATGTCCTTTCATGCTCATTTAAAAGTCCTCAAGATTATGCATGTATGGAACACATATGAAAATTTATTGATTAAATAGACAAGTTGATTCTAATCCCATTTAAAAGTCCCCACGGTTATGCGTGGTTAGAAGATACTTGAGTTCATTTTTTATAAAAATTTGGAATACTACTAATCTCATTTAAAAGTCCTAACGGTTATGCATGGTTAGTAGATATTCAAATTTCCTGATATAAATATACCACAAATAGACACAGTTATATGGTTTTGCATCATCCCTATCATTCTAAAGTGGAATATGCGCCTAACAGAGTATTTATGATTTTTGTTTGATTTTTTATTGAAATTTAATATTTATACTCGATTGGGTATTAATATTGTATTAATGTCTACCACTTTATCTCTATTTATCTAACACTATTACTCTTTTTGCTGATAACAAAAGGTCAAATATTTTATTTTGTATTTTTCTACTTGCATCTAGGTCCATTTGCATAGTTTTATTTATTTTCATGCATATATGAAGGGGGAGCTTTGTTGTAGAGAGGGAGCATTCAAATAGGGGGAGCAAAAAATTGAATGATCAAATACTTTTAATAAATTCAAAATCTTAAATATATGTTTGTTATCATCAAAAGGGGTAGATTGTTGAATATGCGAGTATATGATTTTTGTTTGATGATAATAAACATATAAATATTCGTTTAAATGTATTTGTTAATGTACTACTTTATTTTTCACATAATTAAATAAATATTTACTGAATAAAATAAATAATACAGAATTTAAATTCAAACAGATATTTTTATTCAAACAAATATTTTATTACAATTTTGAATAGTACAAATTTAGCTCTCACTATATATATACACAAATTTCTATTACAATACAATTTCAATTACATCACAATTTTTTCACTATAAAATGTTTACATACATCTGCACCTCACTACATATCACTCGTATTTATCTTCAACTCTATTCCCATTTGTATCCCGCATCTGAGTTATCTGCAACTTATATGTATGCATATATGCAATCATATACATACGCATAATAGCTCAGCTAACAGGCTACAAATGTACAAGACTCGAATGAACAATGGACAGAGCTCAATGCAACCCAGACTAACATCACAACAACAAGCATACATATATACATGCGTGAACATATATGTGCAGTGAAACCAGAGGCAATAACAAATAAATGGTCAAAGTGATAACATGAATTGATCAAGCCAAAGAAGTCAACACAAAGATTGTAACAGTGTAATGATGTACAAGTGAATGAAACAGCAAATCGTGAACAATTATTCGATTGATCAACTAGTATCGGCAGTAACGCTAAACATTTATTCGATTGATCAACTAGTATCGGCAGTATTCAATTCCAAAAGCCCTAATTTAGAACGAAGAAGAACGAACGAGTAAAAAAGGAAGCCGCCATTTTTTACAGGCCGAAGACATTAGAAAATCAAAAGGGGTAACAATGTTTTATCACTTATTTGGGCCGGCAAATAATCATAACTTTGGGCTTTCATTTTTTAACTAGGGTTTCTAATTTTTAATTGTTTTTAAATTTGTATTTTTTCTTTTAAACTTTTGTAAATTCTAGTCATGTGACTAGGGGACGAACTACGATGGTGTAGTTCGAGAATTCGCAACTAAATGGCTGTGATGTGGCAGGGTTTTGAGCGTAGAGTTAGGTTAGTCGATAGTGGGTGTCGTGAGTTTAAGTGTGTAAGCGTCTGACTACTTAATTTCTAGTAGAAACCTTGGGGGCAGCACGTAGGCAGGGTTTTGCTGAAGCTGGGTAAATCTGTGTTGTTCTATTTCTGCTTTTAATATTCTGCTATTATCTGTGCTGCTATTATTATGCTATTATCTGTGTTGCGATTATTTTATATACTTCCGCATTAAATTTTTATAATTAATAGTATCACCCTATTCACCCCCCTTCTAGGGTGAAATCGATCCTACACACCCTACATGGGTCGCTAGTGACCCATCAAGATGGATCTCCAATGATCCATCATACTAGCTCCAATCAATCCCATTTTTTCTATTAGCCTTCTTTTATATCTTCTAAATGTTCTCCTAAAATTTCAAGTCAGTTCAACTCTGTATGAGTTGTTTAGGTCCATTTTAAGTTAGCTGCTTTGATAAAAAAGTGGATAAACACCAAGCATAAGACATAAGTCCGGTATGAGAAAACTCGAGATACATGCAACATGTAACAGTAACTATTAAGATCATACAGATTTCTGTTACAGTTTTCCCCTCAAAAGAAACCAACCATTCATTAAGTTTAATATAGTGATATGATATATAATGTCTAGGGTGTAGAATATAAATCATATCAAATAGCTGCGATGCTTATAATGGTCACATCACATATATTTAGGTTACAATCAAAACTGCTATGGTACGTTCGCATAATGGATTTTCCACGGTGATCCCTTCAGTCAAGTCAAAATCCAATCTCCATGCACAAGGATCAGAAATCACCTTCCAAGCGCCGTATATCTCTAGATAAAATATACCATAAGGTAAACACGAAGGCCTATGCCTGAACATAAACATGAACCACGTGGTACCATATATCATCAACTCCTAGTACTAACATCGATAAGTATTTTCTAGATACAGACTTGATAATACCCTGTCGTGGGTCAGCCAAACTCTAGTTTGTGGATCCTACTCTATCTATAGCCATTTTCGATGCTGTGGCTTCGTTCGGCATCTTTTACATGAGTATTCATCACTCGAACAGAGTATAAATTCCTGAATGGATTCCTAATCTCGAACAGATCATGAATCACTACATGGATTCGAGCATCTCGAACAGATCTTGAATCTCCACATAGATACCCTTTCTCAACTACTTCCAAAACATAGAACTCGTACACTAGTTTTGAAGTGGTATTCGGTGAGTAAAACACTTACCAATCCTTGGTTCTTTAAAACCAATCAATGAATTTTCGGTTAACTCAATTCCGGTTCTTTCAAAAGTAAGCAAAAGCTAGAGATATTTTGTACTAATACTCCTCCTCGGGGGTTCTTATCGGTATAAAATTGGGAAGCATTTCGATTACTTCTTAGGTCATATTTGTTCAAGTTCGTTAATTGACTAATCGATTATCTAATCAAAACAATTGCTTACACGATTCATACGCTTAAATTGTTTTTGACATTCCAACTTAACTATTCCTTATCCAAGAGTGAAGCCAGGTAGGTTAGAGCACTGGTTGCATCAAAGCCTTGCCCAGACACTTCATTCTTGTATCTCACAAATAGATAAGTCTAACTCGTCGGCTTTTAGTGTTAAGTATGATAATAATGATTCCCATAAACAATAAGAAACCAACATGATTATCACATTTTCGACATTTTCCGACTTACTATTCCTCAACCAAGAAAGAAACTGATAGTTTAGAGCTCTATTGGTAAATGTTAACTCTCATAAACAGATAAGCCTTACTCGTCGGCTTTTAGTGTTAAGCATGGTTAATTACTTTTCAAACAAGTAATGAAATAATTAACCATTTAGCCACTAAGCAATTCTTAATCGCTTTTCAAAAACATTTGTATATACTTTGAAAACACTTTAAAAATACTTATAATAGGTTTTAAAACATTTATCCAAAATATTACTTAAAAATAACAAGTTTGGAAAATATTTAAACCTAGAAAAGAACATGTTTTACTATAAAAACCTCTTCTTTAAAAATTCACAATTAATTCTTAAAAATTCATAAAGACCTCAAACTAGTTTTAAAATACTCTAATAATAGTTAGTAAACACATGTAAAAAGAATGAAACAAATACTCAAATTTAAATATCTTTCCAAACCTATTAAGTCCAAAATCAAGTCTAAACGGGGCAGTTTTGCATAGGTAAAGATTTGATCGTTTTCGATATTTTACTTTACCTTTTACCATCCAAGGTTTCAATAGCCACAAATATACATATAAAACACAATAAATATGGTGAGAAACCCTAAGGATCTCTCTACATAATTCCATAGAAATTGCCAAAAACAACGCAATTCACAACTGCATCCTTATAAGTGCACTTTCAAATCCGAGTTATATTCAAATCTATGTTCAACTATAACCTATGTACTTCATTCCAAGACCTTTCTATATGTCATGCAAGTCCATTCAAGTCTGTTCAACTCCATACATATTCCACTGGCTTTCAAATCAAGAATCAAAATCAACGTATTCAGCATATGTCCAAGTTAATTTAGATAAATTTAACAAAACAAAACACAAGCAATTATGAGTTATATTTTTAATCTAATTGGCGAGTTAGCTCACCTTAAACCCAACAAACAACCAAGCTTAAAGAAATCAAGTTCAAACCCCACCTTTCTACCTCCTTGCCTTCCCTTGCTTCCTTGCTTTTCACCTCTTTTCTAGGCTATTATAGCTATATTGATCATGGCTATGAGAGGAGGGGAGGGATGGCCTTTGCTTTTTCAACTTCTAACTAGGTAGAAGGTTTTGTAATGTGGTGGTAATGCTTTACTCTAAGTTTGAAGTGATTTAGATTTGATTTGCAAATAATTTGTTTTAGGAAATTTAAGAAGAAGAAAAAGAAGACATGGATTTATTTCACTCTAAGCTTTGTAAATTTGTGAATGATAACTAAGGATGTGCCCCTCCTTTTGTAGGCTAATAATGGCACTCTTTAAGCTTGCCTTCACCCCCTTCATGCCATGGAAGACTCACCTCCCATCACTTCTCCTTTAAGTCACTTCTTCTTTATGCTAATTACCATTTTACCCATCTCATGATAAATATCTCTTATCCTAATGGAAGCTTCTATAACATTCCAAGCTTTATGAAGAGGTGTGTGTGTTAATTAGTTGCTAACATGTTCATTTGATCATTAGTTAAGTGCATAAGAGTTCGAACAACTTATATCGATCGAAAAGCCATTTACCGATAAACCGATTTTCTATCACATTATCGATTTTTCTTCGAAGAATATTTTTTTACACAAATTTCAGAAACAAGTTTCTCATCATTATTTATTAATTAAATGATGTTTAACAAGCTTATAAAATCATATTTATAACACTTGATTATATTTAAAAACGTTTCGATATTCGAAGACGAAGTGTTCGAATTTCAAGGTCGCTACATTTCTCTATGTACTATGCCAAATCAACTGCTAATCTGTCAACCTATGGTGAGGAAAAATGAAAAGGAGTTAGTGGGTCTGACAAAAGTCTAGTAAATGAGTACAAGTTTAATACGTGATGATCATGTGCATTTAACTTTAAAGCTATTCTAAATGACATAGGGTGTGCTACACGTGCTCATGAATTACTAAGGTTCACTAGATAAGGGTTCTTATCTATCACAAATGATCAAACTACTGATTGAACCTCACACTAACGATTGACCAACATTCTTAGAGTTATCCAATAAGGAAATACTACCTATAGGTGACTATGGGAGCTGCTCTCCTATAAGTACTTATATCATCATTGTGCCTGGAGAAAGAGAATCCCAAAATGCAAACTCGTCGTATGACTCATCTTATGCACCCACTGTTCTCCTCCCAGTCGTAGTGCAAAATGCCCCTTATTTTATTCCATCGGTGTCCACCTATACCATGCCATGTCAGCTTCGTGCATACAAGAACTTCCGTCAGTACCAGGCTCATACTTTACTTATTTTTCCACTTATCGTATTACACTGGGTCTGACTGTCCATATAGAATCCTTCGTTAGTACCGGGAACACTCATTGACATCCATCAGTGCTGCACGTCTACTGCAGAGCATCCCCTGAGTGTTTATTATGAGAAAATGCTTTGCCCTAGTCAACCATTAAGTCTCATTTGGGTATTTAACTGTTACCTAAACCGCAATGACCTATTGTCCTTTGATAGGGAACTTACTTGCCTACCGTCACTCGCATGTGTTCTTAACCCAAAATAGGCTCAAATAATCAATTTTCCATTTGTATAATTTTTTATGAAATTATATAATTTTTGTTATCAACTTGGGTCTTAGGCCAAGGTTTAAGATATGCAATTTACTTCAGGAACGTTCGACCGTCGTTCCCCTAAGATCAACCGCTACTGATCGACTGCTATCGATTGACCGTTGGGGGTCCAGGGTCGACCGTTCGCGAAAAAAATTTGGTTTACTGCGATTTTTTATTTTTGTTTGTTTAATTGTATTTTGTTTATATATCACAATTATCAATTCAATTTGGGGTCTGTTAATTTAGGGTTCGCAAGTTTAACTTTAAAAAGGGTTATACATCAATTTCAAGTTTACAATTTACAAAGCTTCAATTCTAGTCAAGTTTGTGTATTCCTATAGTTCAATTTAGCTTTCTAGCAACCTAAATCAATTAAAATAGTTTGAATCTAACTGTAATAATTATCTTATTAAAATTCTTCCCAACTCACCTTGAGCTTAGCTCTTCGTATTGCTTTTGCCCGAGAGTCGCTCCTCCATTCGCTAAATCTGCTTGCTCTGCTTTGATTCCAATGCTTGTTTTGCTCTAGGTTGCTTTAATTTGATTTTTAAGAAATTTTTAAAGTAAGGGAAGAGATAAAATTTTGGCAGAGCTCTGTTACTGTGTTATGTTAACTAAGTTTTATGGTTAGATTAGATTAGTACTTATAGAGTTTTCAAACCAATCTAGGCAGTTAGATTTAGGTTGGAGAATCTTTTCAGTTATCATGTCCATTCATCAAAGCCTTCGTTGCCAAGCAATCAATCAACCCTATTCGAACACGTCACAGGAAGCTCCAAAATGCTCAATTTTCATAGACGAATGGTCGACAACTACCGATCAACCTTCAACCCCTTTGGGTCGACCGTTGGCTTTGTAAATTTGCGATATTTTTATCTTAAATTTCTTATTTTATATTCAATTCTTATGATGCCCATAATTTCTCCATTTTAACTCCAATTATGAAGTGTTATACATAAAAATCTCTAGAAAATTAGTACAAACACAATGATGCAAGTATCGTAGCCAAATTCGGACGTCTGTGGAAATTTTCTTTTTAGTCCTTGTTTTAATTAAATTTACTTCTCTTTTTAAATTTCCGTTTAAATTTCTATTAAATTCTTGTTAAAATTTTTGTCTATTTCTGGGGTGTTACATTCTCCCACCTAAAAGGATTTCATTCTCGAAATCTCTAAGGACAAAAAAGTATAACTTATACACATAGTAATCAATAGCTACAACCATCTACTCATCCATCATCCATGAGCAATCATTGTCCTTAGAAATATTCTAATGCAACATGTACATATATATGTAATGTGAAATGCACGTAAACCTATACTAACGTAAAAGAGTAGACGGTCTACTGTTCCAGTTGACCTCCTAAATGTATGCAACATCCTAAATAAATATAGTTGTAATTCTATATGAATACACAACCATACAATCCATATGTAACATCCATATGCATAACATCTACAAGCACAACAATAATCAAACTTCCATATGTATCATATATAACAAGCTAGTCAATAAGTAAGAGATAATGTGAATGTGTGCGTACTATCAAGAGGATATAATGTCCTAAACATGTAAGAGAATATAATCCAAACAATACATCCAAATACATTCACTAGCATCCATCATCCATAATATGTTCTATTGACACATTGCAACAATTCCTACCATCCATTGGTCTTTACCAAAGCTAGAACCTAAATATACAAGTAATATATACTTTTCTAACTAAAATGGAAACGTACCAGAAAAGAGCTCTGAATGGGTAACTTGGATTCTCTCCTCAAGCTCCCATGTACCCTCAACTAAACCGTCTCCCTATTGGACTCTAACCAGTTAAATTATCTTATTACAGAATCGAATGTCCCATGCCCAAAAATACGGGTAGGTGCACGGAGAATAAGGGACTCACCTATCTTTTCTAACTTTCTTAACTGACAAACTTGACCTTGGTAACTGCATCGAATATGCACTTCTGCAAGTACCTAGTGACGGCTGCTCTATATTTATCCATGTTCTATCTTGCCTTGGGGATTTTCTACTTGTCTGCTTTCTGATTGTGGACTCAGCTCCACGGACTATAGAGGACTCTGCTCCTCGAACTACCCTATGTGTCTCCTATCAGTACATGCTTTTCTGTCTACCTTGTGTAGTCCTTGTCTCTTTATGAAATAAACCCATCCATTTTTTCAATTGCATTTCTCATTCTTTACCACTAACATAAACCTTTAATCCGAATGTGCGTGCATAAGTAATTCTCTACAATCCTTGCTACTAACTTAAATGGTGTTGACATGCACCATTCTAAATAACTTGAGTATCTATATGCCCCCTGTAACTGTAGCTCTATGAAATTCTCAATGCACAACATACTACCTTAACTCATCCAGTGGTATACCTAAACACCTAAACTTCTAGATACCAAGTGGGATAACTCGAATGTGGGTGGTGTTTCCTTCTATGGTACTTCCTATTTAGCTCTTTACCATACCTCCATTTTCCTCATGGCTATCCAAACTGGTGATTTCCCAATTGTTAAAAATATCATAACTTCTTTTCCAATTCGGCTCAACTTAAGTCATCTCTTTTTACTTTTGGACTATTTCTTAATCTTTCAAAAATCATGGTACTTAGGTATCATGTTTATGGTTTAAATGGACCTACCCCAAGTTCCATAAATAAAAGTTTGATCTATCTTCTTATTCAACTTTAACAATAAAAGTCCTAAAATTAATTGGAGTTATAATCTAAAATCATTCTAGCCATTATGATAATCACTTAAGGGGTACTTCATTCGCGTTCACTTGCTATGCATATGACTAAATTATAAAGCCATATTAGGCCCAACAGGACCAGATTTTCGCTAAATCGAAAACCCAAATCCACCAAAGTGCGGATTGTTGGTTTGGTATCCTACAAATAAACAAAAGAATGCATATTAGAGCACTAATGATATAACTTACAACGAAATAATAAAATATAATAAGCCATATAATTGCTGACCAAGATTGACATTTCAAATGTTTAGTGTCCTTGTCAGCATTAAGCACGGATAGGGAACCCGTGCTTTAATTGTTCTTGCCATGTACCAGTAACTGTTCTTCTAAGGTATCCTATGGGTTGTAATAAGGAGGAAGCCAGTACAACGTTCTGGTGATTGGTAAATCGTACACTTTGTACATAACACTAGTTTATGCCAATTTTCTTATATCTCTTGTTATGTCTTTTCATTTTCAATTAGTCTTTTTGACTTTACATACGCGTACGATACGTCTCATATACCCGTAGTAGACTATAACTATGTGTACATGCACACACACACAAACACGCACACACACATTCACATATATAAGTACTATGGTCCTCCATTGGACCAAGATACTATCCCTGCTAGTATCCATTAATTTAGCAACCTGTCAATATCCATCACCCTTGTCGTATCATGTCTCATCATCGCGCATACCGAGGAACTCCTATAATGCCTAATAACGACTTTATAATAATTTAGCCGTGCTCTATGTTGCATTTTTAGGGATTTTCTTATATGTTGGTTGATTGTAGACTTATCTCTATGAACTATAAATATGATGATCACCCCCACCGGTTGTGGACTCAGCTCCATGGACTACCCCATGGACATTTTGAAATATCTCTTTAATTGAATTTACTGGCATTGCTTCCTAACAAACAAACTAGCAAACAATATGGCAATGCATGTCCCAACGTGGTCCGTAAACTAGCAGGCAGTGTAGCCTGTTAGGTGTAACCCCTATCTTTCCCATTAACCGCTAAGGAATGATAACGTTCTTGACCTATGTACAGCCTTACTCCTTTATTTGATACAAACACATGCTAATATAGTGTTATTCTTCGCTCATCATCCTAATTAGATTGCCTATTGCAGTCAAGGCAATACCCCCTTTCCTATTATTGAAGTAGAGTCCTCTATTAATTAGGGTGTTCCTTCATCTATACGCAAGCGTATACTCACTAAGGATCTTATGGTTGGATATGTCTCATACCAGTATAATGTACATACAACTGCTGGCAACTCCTTGCAGTGGGCAGCCTTCTATTGTGTAATACTACTGACCTTAATGACAAATCTCATTCTATTCATACAATCATTTATTAACTTCAATAGTTCACACCCGTCATAAATGCATACTTGAGGATACATATTTATATAACATGTGTGTAAATATGTATATATATGTTTATCTTTTCTTAACCATTTTTCCACTAAATTTATCATGTGTTTAAATCTCGCTTGCATTAGGGTTATTGACTGCTTTCTTTTTAAAAGAGTTATAATATATTTTCTATCCCTTTATCCTTTTTTCACCAATTTATATTTTTATTCTCTTTTTACCCTTTTTCTGTTCTTGCCTACACTTACATTTCTTTTCATTTAATTTCCACCTTTATTGGTATCATGCATTTTTTTAGAATGTTCTTATCATGTTTATATCCCTTTATTTAACACTTTCGGGATTTTTTGCATTTTAATGCATTGGAATAATGTCTCTGTGTAATGACTCTAATTTTGACTAACATTATTTAGAGTATTTAATTGGATAAATAAAATAAACTAATGTAGATAGTTAAGAGATTGAGATTTTTTAATTAAGAAGTAGCCGTGCCTTAATGAATGTATTAGCAAAAGAGAACTAAAAATAAGTAAGTAGGAGGAATATGGTAAGGGTAAAATGGGAATAGCCTTTATTCCAATACCTAAGCCCTTCCATTCATCACTACTAATTCATTTTAACTATCACAAACAAAACTAAAACCCTAAAGGAACTCGGCCAGCTACCATTAAGAAGATCTAAAGGGAAGATAAGATAGGATTCAAATAGAAAGCTTGAAGAAATCAATCTAAGGGCAAATCTCAACCTTCTTAACACAAAGCCAAGGTGAATAATTAATTTACATCTCACTTTTGATAATGATTTCAGTTTCTGAAAGTATTGCTATGGATCGTAATATGGAATATAATTTAAGTAATCTACTAGTGCGGAATATAAATATAAAAAGTAAACAGTAAAGTAAATGACACTAGGGATTTTTATACTGGTTCGAACTCCCATTCTACGTCCAGTCCTAGACTCCTTTTGGAATTTAACTATCAACCCTCACTTAACTCGGAGGAACGGGTATTACACCGCCTGAGCAACCAAATTAGACTTCTACCGCCTAGACAATTGAATAGGACTTCTACCGCCCGAGCAACCGAATAGGACTTCAACAATACAATAAGTTTTCTTGACTGATTGTGCTCTATAGATAGCACAGATATATTTTTAGAGTACACCATTCCAATAATCTTCTTCTTTGTGGTATATAGTGTAGTACATGAAGATTGAAAGTAATTTGAATCACAAATAAATTTGTGCTTGAATGTGTAAGTGATTTGAATGCGTTTGTGAAAGCAAATGGTAGAATTTAGATAGCAAGAATATAGAATAGAATCAGAGAATTAAGTTATTTAAACAACTGAATTCAAAGCTATATATAGAGTTTAAAAGATGTAATCATTCGTGAAAAGTTTCGGCCAAAAGATACAGAAACAACTGTTGGATTAAAAGTTGATTCTGTTTGTTAAAAGAAGGCGACCGTTCAGAAAATAGCCGTTATGAATATTCAGTCGAATGAGGAAAGAAATTCAGTCATCTGAAACTTCAAACAATTTCGAATTACAAATTTATTTTGAAAAGACACCTGGTTCAGTTGACTGAATGGAGGTATTTAGTCGACTGAACCTTCAAAGTTATTTGTGCACCTGTGCATGTTTCAGTCGACTGCACACCCCTGTTCAGTCGACCGAAATAGGTGTTTTTTGCCATATAAAATTCTTGTTGAAAGGTTTTTGTTTAGTAACTTATTATAATTAATTTCTAAGGTGTGTCGATGACTTTGAAAGTAATTTAAAACCATGTGTGTGCATATACCACTTAGGAGAGATTTTAACATTGATTAGCTACTAACTAGACTATAGACAAATTATTTATAAAATTTGAAACTTTCTGTTTGAAATCTCGGTCTTCGATCTATCGTCGAGTAGACTAGTATCTTCTCCTGCAAATTTGGTCGGTTCATATAATATATACTTATATAGTTGTCATGATCAAAACATCAAAAATACAAGGTTCTAACATTCTCCTCCTTTTTGATGATGACAACTATGTAAGTTTAAATGTTTATAAAATTTATAAAAAGCAATTAAAAATCCTACTGAATTAATGAACTACCTGCTTATCTTCATTTTTCTCCCCCTTTGTCATCAACAAAAAAGGAATGTCAATTATATAACCATGAGAATATAGATGAATATGAATATTACTTAACAATGATAACATGGTAAACATGAATAATGTGAATTAAGAACAAAAGAAATTAAACAACATATTACAAAACATAAAGAGAATAACATTGATTTTAAAACAAATAACATACATAACAATAATTGTTCATGGATACATCATAACAAACAACAACAAAAATAGAAAAACATTCATAAGCATAAGATAAAAAATGGACTAAACTTCCTCACTATTAGATTCTTCCTCTTCCTCTTCTTCCTCCTTGGATGTTGTCCAAAATGAAGGAGTGAGGGGATATTCGACAACACTTGTGGAAGTAGAGTCGGTGCAAGAGATTTTCTCCTAAATTTTATTTAAGAAGCCCTTGATGGAGTTGAGCTTCTAATTGGTTTTGACGATAGTTTTCTCGACATTGACCTATCGCCGATTAAGCTTGGTTTGATTCTGAGAGAGAGTGATTAAACCTTGCATTGGAAGAAAATCACCATGGAGCTCTATGATGTCATCGTCTTCTTCTTCTTCTTCGACTTGGTAGGAAGGTTGAGAGGAGGAGGAGCCGATATGTGCCTCATGGGGTTGCAGAATCCCTTGCACGCGATTACCCGCCCATTGTTGGAAGCTAATGATTTGTTGAGGCGGTTGGCATTTTGGCAAGCCCATAAGACTTAACGTCTTAGTGTTTTGCTCACCGACGGTAATTAAATCGGCATCGGGGATGATGACACTGAAGTTCATGAGAATCTGCATAATGTAGGCTCCATAGAAGATTGTTTTGTAGCACCTCTTGTGGTTGACCGTGAGAAATTCATCAAGTATTACTTTGGCCCAATTGATGTTTTTAGAGGAGTAGATGGGATAGAGGGCTTGGAAGTCGCGTTTGTAAACTTTCTCGTAGCTTCTGGTATGAGGTTGAATGGAGTGGATGAGAGCATGATGAAGGATCCGTGCCTTCGATCACAAGGCGACAGATTTGAGAACGATCATGTCGTCGGAGAGGAAACGATGTGAAATCTCATCGTGGTTGTCCATGTTGACTTCAACGTCGTTGATGTCGATTCCTTTGGAAGGACAATGGAGAATGTGACCAATACATTGGAGAGGAAGGTAGATTCGGACGTTGCAAACTAGTGTCTAAATGTAATCGTCCTTGTTTCTTGGATCTTGGTGATCCAAGTTCATATTGGCGAAGAAGAGTTTAATGGGGAGGGGGTAGATTTTGACGTTGTTGGCCGCAAAACTAATTAAGCTTTTAAGACCACTTGTTTCCGCCGTTTCTTGAATGGTGTAAGCATTAAAGTTTGGATAATTGACAAAAGAGCCATCGAAGATTCGGGAGCTTGTTATGGCATAAAAATGGGCGATGGTTGTTTCATCGTGAAGCCATGACCTAATTTGGCTTTTGGATGGTCCGGCGGATGATTGTCAAGGTCTTTTTGTTCTTGGAGCCATTTGAATTCAGTTGATTTGAGATAGTAGAAATTGGATTGGAAAAAAATAGAGGCTAGGGTTTGCTTTCAGAAATGGGGTAGGGTTTTGGAATGAAGGAGATGTATTTATATGGTTGGTGAAAAGGTGGATTGGGAGATGTGTAATATTATTTTAAAAAACCAGAAAATATTAATTCAGTCAACTGAATTGATTGAGGCAGTCGACTGAATATTATAGGTTTTCAACCCGAAAGATTTTGCCTAAAAATTGATTAATTTAGTCGACTTAAAATATAGGATCAGTCGACTGAAATTTGGAAATTTTCAAGTGCTCGGGAATGTTCAATCAACTGGAATTAAAATTCAGTCGACTAATGTGCAGAGAAATTTTTCCCGCATCAAATAGCCTGGAAAAGCCCTAATTCAGTCGACTGAATTGTCTAAGGTAGTCGACTGAAATTCCTTAGATAAAAAATTTTGCATTGAAGTTTCAGTCGACTGAGATAGTCTATTAAGTCGACTGAATCTGTGCTTATATGCCTTTTCAACCTATGTACTTAAAGATTTTACTATAGAAACAAAATAACATTAAAACTTGTTAATTTTATAATTATTATATATTAAAAACTTTATTCTAAAACATGTAAAACATATAAAAATACAACATTCATTTAAAACCAATATACATTAAACTCTAATTTCTTGAGGAGTGAGAGTCGTCAAAGTGCGGTTCAATCTTTGTTATTTCTTGTAATGGTTGGATTGGTGACCAAACATTACTGCGTTCCCAGGAGTTCGGTGACACCTGAGGATGTTGTGGGCTTCGTTCCCAAGAATTCGAAGGAGCTTGAGAATGTTGAGGCGAAGGTTGATGTACACACTGTTTCGATGAAGACCCGCAGAACTTTAACGCGACTTGTTCCAGAAAACTTAAATTCTTAGCGTTTACTATCTGATCGTAATATAGTTCACGCTGCAGTTCCAGAATCTCTCTCTAGTAATGATGAATATCGTCGATTTTCTCCTTCATGGATGGAGAACCAAAATGTAAATTACGTTTAGTTCGTTTTCCTTGAGGAGTATATCCAGTATGATGAGTAGGAGATGGAGTAATTTTAACAGGAATATAAAATGGAGTGGAATTGTTGGAATGTTTCGACGATTCAGAGGAAGGTGTGCTGAAAATGATGGATGATTGATTGGATTCATCCTATGAAGACATGTTGATGTTTGTGGAAATAAATATAAAAGAACTTAAGCTTAGAAAAAATTGCGTTGAGAAATGATGATGTGAAAAAGGATGAGTTATAAGCCTTTATATAAGAAGTAAAGACTATTTTTAGGTAAATAAGGTTTGAGAATGAAATTCCTGAACGATTATGGCCAGAAACATATATGAGGTAGGAAAAGGTTAAGAGATAAGAACCATTCAGGTAATATGAGGAAGATAGTAGTTAGTGTAACAAGAAATACAACATCATAACGGAAAAACATGTAACTTCCATACCAGTAACCCGAGTTCGAGTGCCAGCATCAATATTTTTTAACAAAATTTATTTTTTCTTAAAATTTTTTTTAAAAAATTAATTATAAATCATGTAAAGATATAATACCCAATTCTCGATGTGATTTTATAAATATATTTTCATTTAAAGGCTTTGTAAATATGTCAACTATCTGATTTTATGAAGATACAAATTCTAATGAAATAATGCATTTTTCTATATTATCTTTGAGAAAGTGATGTCTTATATCTATGGGTTTAGTTCTAGAATGATTTATTGGATTTTTAGATAAATTTATTGCACTTGTATTATCACAATAAATTGTTGAATTTGAAAGATTTACTCCAAAATCCTGTAGTGTTTGCTGCATGTAGATTACTTGAGCACATGCCAAAGCAGAAGAGCTGTATTTTGCTTCATACGTTGAAAGTGAAACGCAATTTTGTTTCTTACTAAACCAAGATACTAAAAATTGTCCAATAAAGTGACAAGTACCACTAATTCAAAAGGACATTTTTTTGGATAAAAGAGACCGTAGTCTTTAGTTTTACTTAAGTATCACCAAATTCACTTCACTAGCCGCAAATGTGATTCTTTGGGATTTTCTTGAAATTGTGTACATAAGCAGACACTCATCATTATGTATGGTCTACTAGCAGTTAAATATAGTAATGAACCAATCATACTACGATATAGTTTTTGGTCAACACTTTTGCCATTTTCATCTCTATCGAGATGTAATGTAGTACTCATAGGAGTAGGTTTAGCAGAAGTATTTTCCATACCAAATCGTTTTATGAGCTTATTACAGTATTTTTCTTGATTAATAAAAATTACATTTTTTAATTATTTAATTTGTAAGCCAAGAAAATATGAAAGTTCTCCCATGTGAGACATTTCAAATTCTCTTGTCATAATTTTTGAGAATTCTTGACATAATTTTTCGTTAGCGGAACCAAAAATAATGTCATTTACATAAATTTGAATTATTAAAATATCATTTTTATCTTGTTTTATAAATAGAGTTTGATCTACTTTTCCAATTTTAAAACCAGAATTAATTAAATAATTTTTAAGATGGTCATACCAAGCATGAGGTGCCTATTTCAAACCGTATAAAGCCTTTTTTAATTTGTAAACAAGATATGGATATTTTTCATGTGTGAATAAAGGAGGTTGTTCTACATATACATTTTCTTTTATAAAACCATTTAAGAAAGCACTTTTTACATCCATTTGATAAATTTTAAAATTATTTAAACATGCATATGCTAATAAAATACGTATAGCTTCTAGACGAGCTACGGGTGCAAATGTTTCATCATAGTCTATTCCTTCTTCTTGATTATAACCTTGAGCAACTAGCCTAGCTTTATTTCTAATATTATTTCCTTGCTCATCAGCTTTATTTTTATAAACCCATTTTGTTCCGATAACCGCTTGATTACTTGCTCTAGGAACTAAGCCCCAAACGTCATTACGTTCAAATTGATTTAATTCTTCTTGCATAGCTATAATCCAGTAATCATCAGTTGAAGCTTCTTTAGCATTTTTGGGTTCAATATTTGAAAGAAAAGCTACGTGACCCATTTGATTTAGTTGATTTCATGTTCTTACGTTGGTATGAATTTCTCCAATTATATTTTCAGTAGGGCGATTTCTTTGAAGTCTTGGTGGGGATCTTATATCATTATCATTTTGAAAATTATTGTTTGTATTGATTTCAATATCATCATCTGAATCATTTGATTTGGAAATAATTTCTTCATCTTTTATTTTAAGGTTAAATTTAAAATTTTCATCGAATGAAACATGAAGTGTTTCTTCGATTACTTAGTTCTTTTATTATAAATTCTGTAAGCTTTGCTTTGTTCCGAATATCCAATGAATATTCCTTCATCTGATTTTGGATCAAATTTTCCTAGCTTATCTTTCCCAAAAACTTTAAAATATGATATGTTAGGTTTTCTTCCATTAAAAAGCTCATGAGGTGTGTGTTTAGTTAATGGTCTAATGGAAACTCTATTTAAAACATAACAAGCAGTTGCTACAGCTTCTGCCTAAAAATGTTTTGGTAGAGTACTTCCATTTAATAAAGCTCTAACACATTCTTGAAGAGTTCTAATTTTCCTTTCTACAACTCCATTTTGCTGTAGAGTTCTAGGAAATGAAAATTTGTGAACAATTCCTTTCTTATTATAGTAATATTCAAAAGATTCATTTTCGAATTCACCACCGTGATCGCTCCGGATATTTTTAATTTATAAATTCTTAATATTTTGAATTCTTTTAGCAAATATTTTGAAGTTTTCAAAAGTATCACTTTTATTTTTCAAAAAAAATTTATCTAGGTATATCTTGAAAAATCATCTACTATTACAAAAACATATCTAGTGTGGTTTATAGATTAAGTTTGAATTGGTTCAAAAGATCCAAATGTAATAACTCAAGTGGTTGTAATATAGAAATCATTTTCTTTGATTTAAAAGAAGATTTAGTTAAGTTTCCTGATTGACAAGCATCACAAATATTTTTTACTTTAAATTTCATCTTTGGTAAACCTCTAACTAAATTATTCTTAGATAATTTGTTAATAGCTTTAAAATTCAAGTGTCAAAATCTTTTGTGCGATAACCAAGGATCATTATCTTTGGCTACTAAACACATATTTGTGTTATAATTGACATTCATATTTAATATATAAATATTTCTCTCTGGTTCCTTCAAAAATAAGATTATTATTTTGATAAAAAATGTTGCATTTATTCTTAGAAAAAGTTATATTAAAACCTTTATCACATAGCTGACTTATACTTATTAAATTATGTTTTAAGCTTTTAACTAGTAAAGCCTTTGTAATAAGAGGTAAGTTAGATGTACCGTCATTGCTCACATCGCCTTTGCCGATGATATAGCCTTTGGAATTATCTCCAAATGTGACAGATCCTCCATCCGAGTAGATAATGTTGGTTATCATCTCTTTATTTCATGTCATGTGTTTTGAGCAACCACTGTCTAGTATCAACTTTCCTCTTTTCTTAGTTGGTACCTGCAAAAAATATATGAATGACGTTGGTACCCAAATTTTTATTAGGGTCCTAAGAGATAGATCTTAGGAAGCCAAACCCAAGAGGGCTTAGAATTCCCTTTATAAGTAAAATCTTTATTTTTATGAACTGAAGTTATAAAAGATATTATATACTTGTCTCTGATTAAATTATTATTAGATTTTGGTACCCAAATTTTAATAGTATTTGTTTTACCAATTTCTTTCCTTTGAGTAACAGCCTTTGGCTTTGTTTTTGCTTTTACAAAATTATTATGCAAATTGAAATTTTTATATGATATACTATTCTTCTTTGAAATTGTCTTGGAAGAATTTTTATATCCTAATCCATTCTTATTAGTGGTAGTTTGAGAATTGCTAATAATTTTAGAAAGATTTTCTCTTCCTTTATTAAAATTAGTTACATTTTTAGTAATATTCTCTAACTCATTATTGAGACTAGTATTTTTCAATTCAAGAATTTTGACATTTGATTTTAGATCATGATTTTCTAAAGCTAGTGTCATATTCTTTTTTTTTTACACTTCTACTTCATTTGTTAGCATAGTGAGTTGAGAAGAAACATTAGACAAAGATTCTTGTGTATTAACAAGTTCTTCTTCTAAAATTTTCTTTTCATCTCTTAGCATATCAACTTCTATTTCAGTTGTGTTTAGTTTCTCTAATGTATCTTTATGCTTTCTTTTAACTTCCTTGAGTTTATCTAACAATTCTGAGTTTATATCAGTTAAATCATCAAAAGTTAGATCACTTACATCGTCAGTTGAAGCCATAAAGCAGATGTTGGCTTGTTCAGAATTGTTGTCTGTGTCACTGTTTGATGATGAAGATGATTCTGAATCATCCCATGTAACTGAGAATGCCTGCTTCTTTTCGTACTTTTCCTTCTTATTCTTGAATCTATCTTTCTTTCTATCTGGACAGTCTTTCTTCATGTGACCTTTCTTATGACATTCGTAGCATTCAAGGTTTGAGACTGGTAGTTTGCTGGAGTTGTCTCTCCTATTGTTTTCGAACTTCTTGTTCTTTTTGAATTTTAGAAACTTTTTGAAATTCTTTGCGATCAATGCCATGTCATCTTCATCTAAACCCGATTCATCTTGTTCAGCTTTGAATGCAATATTCTTTTTGTCTTGTGCTTGATCTCACTTAGCCTGTAGATTCACTTCATATGACATAAGATTTCCAATAAACTCTTCAGGTTTGATGGTAGAAATGTCATTAGCTTCTTTAATAGCTAAGACTTTTCATTCCCATTCATCCGTTAATGAGTTTATAATTTTAGAAACAATATTAAAATCTGAAATTTTTTCTCTTAATGCCAATAGTGAATGATGTATGTCTTAAAATCTAGAATACATGTCATTTATAGTTTTATCTGGTCTCATTCTAAAATTTTGGAACTGATTTTTAAGCATAGAAATCTTGCTTTGTTTAACTTTGTTAGTTCCTTCATGTGTGACTTTAAGAGTTCTCCAAATTTGATAAGCAGTTATACACATGCTAACTCTATTAAATTCATTTTTGTCTAAGGAAAAAAATAACATATTCATAGTTTTTGCATTCGATGTGGCATCTATCTTTTGTGTATTTGACCATTCTGCAAAGGGTGTAGTGGGTATGGTGTATTCATTTTGAGTGATATTCCAAGTATCATATCCATTTGCTTGCATAAAAATTCCCATTCTAGTTGACCAATAATTGTAATTCAAACCATTAAATAGTGGTGGTCGTGTAGTGGATTGACCTTCAACAAAACTTGTGTTAGTGTTATTTTCCATATTAATATGTATATTAAATAACTGTGTTATGGTTATAAGATGGCCTTGCTCTTATACCAAATGAAAGTACTACCATGGATGATAATATGGAATATAATCGAAGTTATCTACTAGTGCGAAATATAAATATAAAAAGTAAACAGTAAAGTAAATGACACTAGGGATTTTTATACTGGTTCGAACTCCCATTCTACGTCTAGTCCCAAACTCCTTTTGGAATTTAACTATCAACCCTCACTTCACCCGGAGGAACAGGTATTACACCGCTTGAGCAACCGAATAGGACTTCTACCGCCTAGATAATCGAACAGGACTTCTACCGCTTGAGCAATCGAACATGACTTCAAAATACAATAAATTTTTTTGATTGATTTTTGCTATGTAGATAGCACAGATATGTCTTTAGAGTACACCCTTCCAATAATCTTCTCCTTTGTGGTATATAGTGTAGTATGTGAAGATTGGAAGTAACTTGAATCACAAATAAATTTGTGCTTGAATATGCATGTAACGACTCGATATTTTCAACCATTTGCATCCGCGCATGTCGGACTTGAATTGCTCAAAATATCGTGTTGTAAATATAAATTTGGCAAAACTCAGAATATACAGTAAATAAAATAATCACAGATCACAGACACAGAGTAATATAATGCAGCGAGAACAAAGAAATAGTAGTTCATGAAGCTATTACATAAATACATCAGAGTTAAGTAAGATACAATAGGAATACCAAGATACAACAGGAGTAACAGTATGAAAATCAGGTACAACTTAGAATACAACTGGATAACAAAATGAATAGATATTTGGATCTTCAAAGCAAAACTCCAGCTCAAAAGGTGAGCCTCAAATGCTGTATCACTCAGTCTGACCCGAGCATAAAGCATAACACAAAACACTCGAGTCAGGACATACATACTTATACAATGTAAACCAACTCAAGTGAACTGTAATAAAGGTACAAATAACTTAAAGAATGCTTGGGATCGCCCATTCTTTAAGGATCCGTTAAACTATCTACTATGTAGTAATATTCGCTATTATAATAATGTCTAATCATAAAATAAACATACTTTTAAATAGCGTTAAGGCTTTACATTTTCCACCTTAACACGTAAAATGCTAATAGTCTACACAGTACCTGCATACCTCGCAAGGCTATGAGAAGATACTCCATAGGTACGACACAAATAGAAACTCATAGTAAAGCTCGATATGGTAAGTGACACGACACAACTAGGCAATGCCAGGGTAGATATACCAATTACGCATCCGGGCTGGTGGTGACGCATAGTTGCTACTACCGCCCACCACAAGCAACACTCCCAAATCAAGGGGTGCACCTAATCAATCACAAAGTAATATAATGGTATCAAAGAAGTGTCCGATCAGAGGTGCTACCTCATTGGCTCGTCAATCGCTCCTGTTTTAGCCACTTTATGCCAACTCACGGGAGTTGGGTCCACGTATATACCTTTAGGATCGTCGCCACCATCCTACTTCATTCTGGAAACTCCACCGCTTACACAGTTATCAAAGTGGTTTTCGGTATCGACAGAGAGTATGTCCATATCTGATTCCGGTCTCTTTAACAACCAATCGTTATTATAACCCGTGGTTATAACTTAAAAAAAATACTTTATACTTCAAAATAAAATATCATTTCCAAACCCAATCTTTATCAAAATAAAGATTAAATCAATTCCAAACCATTTCAATATATTAAAATATCATAACTTTCCAAACTTCATTTCAAATCATTTCAATATATCAAAATATCATATCTTTTCAAACTTCATTTCAAATCATTTCAATATATCAAAATATCATATCTTTCCAAACTTCATTTCAAATCATTTTAATATATCAAAATATCATATCTTTCCAAACTTCATTTCAAATCATTTTAATATATCAAAATATCATATCCTTTCAAACTTCATTCCAAATCATTTTAATATATCAAAATATCATATCCTTTCAAAACTTCATTATCAAATCATCATTTGAGTTCAAATCCAAATATTCAACTTTAAATACCTTTTAAATTCAAAGATATCATTCATTTATTATCATTTCAAGTCACCTTTTAAATAGTTTATATTTCAATCAAAATAATTCATCTAAACCATTTAAAAGTGTAATTATTATACTTTCAAATCAAGTATTCAATTTCCAAAGTTTTAAACTATTCTGAGTTCATTTACTAAGTTAAAAAGCATAAACATTGAAAATTTCAGTCTTTCACAGCATTCAGAAAAATCTGTTATAAGTTATTCTTGAAAACATTTTTATTCAGCAAAGACAGCATTTTAAAACTGCTTTAAATCTCAGTTTAGTGGAAATTTAGTTTAAAACAGCAAAGACAGCATTCCCAGAAATGCTGTAATAGCTCAGGTTTCAAATTAAAGGTTTTTAATTAAATTCAGCAAAGACAGCAGACCACTACAGCATTTACAGAACTGCTGTAATAGGCCTTTATTAAGTTTTTAGCCTTTTAATTTACTACAACAACTACAACATTTCAGAACTGCTGTAATAGCCTCTTTATAAAGCTTTTAGTTTATTTACAGAAACCATAGCATTTCTGAATGCTATTAAAAGTATTTTCCAGATTTTTGTGTATTTCCAGCAAATAATAACCTTCAATATTAAACCTTTTACACATTATAAAAATCATATTTTGACATTCAAAAATGTTCATTAAAATTACTCTTTTAATTTATGATTTTTCTAAGAAACATTTATAGTAAAATCCAAATTTCCAATAATTTTACTTAACAAATCCAAATATACAATTTTCTTTTCTTCACATTTTTAACAAATAAACTTAACACTTATATTTTATTTCCATTTCACAAATTAAACTAAATTTTTAATTTTATTTAATTAACTTAAACCTTTAATAAAAACCAAATTCACATTTCCAAGTCAAGTTATAATTTAAAATTACACTTTTAAGCATTCATTTATTTAACCATTTTAATACATAGAAAACTCAATAACACTTTATTAAATCATTTAAATTCAAATTCAAATCAAATTATCATATTTACCATTTTCCAAATATAATTAAATTTCCATTTTATTTATATAACTTAAATATCATTTTAAAACCAAAATTCCAAATTTCCAAACTTAAGTTATATTTCAAAAAATCACTTTTACCATTCATTTAAATTACATTTTTAATTTCTAGAAAAATCCAAATTTCTTTATTTAACATTAAAAATCCAATTAAAATCAAATTTTCATAATTTTACACTTTTAAACATATTTAAAATATTCAAAATACTTTATAAAAATAACCACGGGCCTGTATATAGTTTTCTAACCTAGGTCAAGTGATACGGATATGTGTCATTTCAATCCGCAGTTTAAAAAGAAAAATCTAGGTTCTATCATTTCAAACCCGCAATCCCAAGTTAAAATAAAATAAATAAAAACCGTTCAGGCCTATCATTTCAGCCCATAATGATTTTTCCCTATTCTAAAGTCCGTTCGGGTATGTATCATTTCAACCCATAGTGAATCTAATCTACATGGAACTTGCAGTGTGATAAACAGGTATAAATGAACAGTTTAACAATAAATAGTAGTAACAGATAATATGACAGGTAAAATAACAGGTTTAACATCATATAATTAATAATCATAGGCAGTTATAACATCATATATAATATTCTACACATTCAATTGTTGTCAATTCACATTTGCATAAGTATAAATGTCAGGTGAGATTTACTCACCTTTTTGTGCTGGAGTTAGCAAATCAAATGACACAAATGGATTCTAGAAAGCATGATGACACAACAATAGATTCAAGTGGAAAGAGAACCAAGCAATTGATCTTGTACACAACCCATAAACAAGACAATAAAACATGAATCAATACAACATTGAATTGAGACAACTTTGAAAATAAAAGCAAAAATGAATTGAATGCTTTTGCCATGCTTTCCACACTCACATGCTCGGCCTAGGGGTTGATATGGCTCGGCCATAACATGGTTTTGGTTCAGGTTTGGACCTAAAAAGGCATGGCTACAAGGAATAGGAAGTGGAAGAGGTTACATAACATGAATATGAAGAGGCTTATGCAAATAGTGGAGTTTTGGTTCAACTTTTGGCTCGGTCTATGTCTCATCTAGGTTCGTCCATTTCATGTACAGGTCGGGACAGAGGTAGGAGGTGATGGTTAGGGCTGTGTCAAGGTGGTGGTGGAGCAATAGGAGGTGGCCATGGTCATCTAAGGTGATGGTGATGGAGACTAGGTGGCTAGGCATGCTTTTTAAGGAGTTTTTGCATTGTTTGGTGAAGTTTTGTTCAAGGTGAGGTCATGGCACTTTCAGGTCAGAGGAGTGGGATGGTTTGGCCGTGGATTATATGGGAAAGAAGTGGTGGTGGTTGGTGGAGGTGATGGAGAGGCTATGGCCGAGCAAACACATGAAGAAGTCAAGGCAATTCAAATGGAAAACAAGGCAAATTCAAGGAAGAAAAGTAGAAAAGAATGGAGGAAGCCATTACCATTTTTGATCTAGCCATGAAAAAAAATGAGATGGAGGATAGTTTCTCACGTGAATTACAAATGAAAACTCATGGTTACAAAGAAAAATGCACGACCAAACTTGAATTAATGAAAGGTTATGGAAATGAAAAGTTTTAGGCAATGAAAGGTCTTAGGTTTAAAGCCTTTAGTCTCTTCAATTTCCATTCTTTTTAAATTAAATAAAAACAAATGAAATTTTCAGTAATTGAATTTAAAACTGAAACAAAGTAAAATAAAATGAAAATAAATAATTAACTTTAGAGAAAATAGAAAAAGGATTAAAGAAATTGCTTAAAAATTCAAAACAGGGTTCAAAAATTACAATTAAATCATCACTAGCTTTAGAAAAATATCTACCTCACTTCAAAATATTTTAAAACAAATAAAATCAGTAAATAAAATAAAAAAAACTGAAATAAAGTGAAAAAAGAAAAATAAATAATTATATTTTAGCTAAATATGAAGATAAATAAAAAAATAGCTTAATATATTGAAACTAGCTTAAGAAAATTGCAAACACAATCCACTTAACTTTGGAAAATTATAACAACACTTCTAAACAAATAAAAAGTCAAGTAAATAAGCTAAATGGTGAACAAAATAAGGTTTTAAGAAAAATAGAAAAATAAATAAAGAATTACTTTAATTAATTGAAACTATAAATCAGAAATTATAAGCAAAATACAACTGACACTGGAAAATGTCAATTATACTTTTAAAAATGTTTTAAAACCAAAATATATACATAACATGTTATTTTACCCATATAAATATAAATTAGAACATTACATGACCAACTAAAATATTATTTATATAATTTAAAATAAACAATTTTGTTAAATACAGCAAATTACACACAATATTCAAAAGGGCATAACTTTCACATTATAAATCAGATGTCAATAAAACGAAAAGCAGTATTCTTGAAATTTTATTTACTTTCATAATAAAAGATAAAATTCAAAATTTCAACATTTATATTTTTAAATTAAAAGTCAAAGTTTGACCATATTGACCAAAATTCACATTTTTGGAAAATATTATATTTATTCATGTTTGGAATTATAATTCACATCCAAATCAAAATTTATATTTAAAATAACAAAATTTATCCAAAAAATAAAGTTTTTAAATCAGAGATTCAACTAAGATAATTAAAATATACAATTAAAAAAAATCACAAAATACAGGGTTGTTACAATGCAAGTGATTTGAATACATTTATGAAAGCAAATGGTAGAATTTAGATAGCAAGAATATAAAATAGAGTCAAAGAATTAAGTTATTTAAACAACAGGATTCAAGGCTATATATAGAGTTTAAAAGATGTAATCATTCGTGAAAAGTTTCGGCCAAAAGATACAAAAACAACTGTTGGATTAAAAGTTGTTTCTATTCGTTAAAAAAAGGTGGCCATTCAGAAAATAGCCGTTATCAATATTCAGTCAACTGAGGAAAGAAATTCAGTCATCTGAAAATTCAACGAATTTCAAATTTATTTTGAAAAGGCACCTGGTTTAGTCGACTGAATGGGGGTATTTAGTTGACTGAACCTTCAAAGTTATTTGTGCACCTATGCATGTTTCAGTCGACTGAATACCCCTGTTCAGTCGACCGAAATAAGTGTTTCTGCCATATAAACATCTTGTTGAAAGGTTTTTGTTTAGTAACTTATTATAATTAATTTCTAAGGTGTGTAGATGACTTTGAAAGTAATTTTAAACCATGTGTGTATGCATATACCACTTAGGAGAGAATTTAACATTGATTAGCTACTAATTAGACTATAGACAAACCATTTATAAAATTTGAAACTTTCTCTTTGAAATCTTAGTCTTCGATCTATCGTCGAGTACACTAGTATCTTCTCATGCAAATTTGGTTAGTTCATATAATATATATTTATATAGTTGTCATGGTCAAAACATCAAAAATACAAGGTTCTAACAGTTTCAAGTTAGATCCGAACTATGGTTGCAAATAATATGCCATGTTATGTTTGTTAAATTGGATATATAAATGCTTGATGATTTATATGGTTTAATATAGATTTTATGATATGTTTGGTTTAGAAAACCTATCAAATGACATCCAAATGAGGTGCATTTTTGATATATGGTCAAAAACATTATTTTAGAAGTGAGTTTTAAGTTTCATAATTTTCTAAATGATTGTGGGTTTATTATGAATTTTCTATAAGAGAAAATAGTTAATTTTGGTTTTAAATTATTTAAGGCAATTAAGTAATGTTTTCAGGTCTGAAATTTATGTGTTAGAAACATATTTAAAGCGAATTATTGTGATTTTTGGGGATTTTTCCTAAGTGCTTTACGATGGTTATTAAATTATTTAAGTTAGAGGACTTAAATGTTTTATTAAGGAGAAGGGCTTATTTGTTTAAAATGTTTCAATTGTTAAATGCTGAATTCGGCAGCCTTTTTTGAAAAGAATTTTGGTAAAGAATTGGAAACCAATCATATTTTGGAAAATTAAGCAAGTTGGGTGAAAAGAAATTACTTTAAAAAGCATAAATCGATTTTATTTTGAATTACAAATTCGCCACTTCCATTGCTTGCTTCTGTCACTATACCTAGTAAATCTTTCGCACCCATTCAAAACCAATGCACATGGTATCAAGCAATTGGTATGTAGTGTATTGGGGAAAGGCGGAAGGAAAGGACGGTGTCAAAAGTATGCTTTCGAAAGGGTTGAAGCCATTTTTATTAGCTTTCGAATCCATTAACTTGCCTTTGTTTTTAAAAGAAGCTTTCAAAATGGTTGCCGCTTTTGAACCCCTTTGATACTCTAGCTGCCGCATTCATACCTTTCGCATTAGTTAGAGGCCGCTTTTCTTTATAACCTTAAAACAATGTATTCAAAAGGAAGGCTTTCGCCTTCTTAATACTGAAGCTACCATCCCAATGCTTTCAAAAGGGGTGTCTTAGCCGCTTTTACTAATAGTTTCAGAGGCAATGGTTTCGAAAGTGTAGTTTCGAAGTTGCTCTCTTCCCCAATTCTTTTACTTGAGATCAATGCTTTTGAAAGTGATGCTTTCACTTTTGTTCTCTTTGACCCTATAGTTATATTAAATGTAGAACCCAATGATTTCAAAAGAAATACTTTTAAATGGTTTTGAAGCTATGTTTCCATAAATTCTTACTTGACCCCAATGCTTTCGAAAGGTATGTTTTAAGTGTTTTGAAAGGTATGTTTTAAGTGTTTCGAAATGTATGTTTTAAGTGTTTTAAAAGGTACGTTTTAAGTGTTTCGAAATGTATGTTTTAAGTGTTTCGAAATGTATGTTTTAAGTGTTTCAAAAGGTATGTTTAATGGCTTCAAAAGAGGATGTCTAAGATTTTAAGTAATGATTTTGAAAGGTCTATTTCTAATACATTCGAAAGGAAGGTTTTGGCCTTTTAGCATAATGTTTTCAAGGTTAAGGTATTTACCTTATTTCAAATGGATAGATAACCCTATTGATTTTAAAGTTTTCATCAACATTGTTTTATGTAGAAAGCATATATCATGGCATAGGTGTTTTGAGTACAAGAAAGAGTATATTTTTCCTGTTTAAGTATGATTTAAAAGGGTTAAATCAATTTGAAAGAAATGTTTTCAAGGAAAATTGAATAGGGTAGTTAACCCTAAGTATATGACTCAAATATTAGAAGACCAGATGTGACTGTTATGGGGTCGCGACCTATACTTTAGCTAGTAGCCCCTAACTAATATAAGTCCAAAATTCAAGTTTGTAGGGCTTTGTTACATGTAAGACTAAAACGATGTTACACACAGAAAGGAATACGCAGAGTAGAGGTTGGTGAGCCCGCAAAACCATTAGGATCAGTTGACCCTTGGAGAAGTAAGTTATAGACAGATCATCTAGTATTGTATCTAACTGAAGTTAGAATATTTATTATGTCTGGTAGGCTCGAGTCTGCCAGTGGTTAATAGTTAGCCAGATAAAACTATAATGTTCAGACAGATAGTCCATTAATTACTTGATTTATATGCATATATGTTTTTTCTATTGTTGCTATAATTAGTTTGATTGTAGGATTTTGATTTGCAAAAGATACGATTTTAAAAGGATATTAGTGAGAGAAAACCCGTTCCGCTAAGTGGCAGGGTCTCACTTAATATTAGTAAACTGAGATGTAATAGAATTATTCACCCAAGGCTTTATGTTCGACTCGAAGTTAATGTTTTCCCCTTAAACTCTTGGGTGCTCAAAATTAAATTTGAGTAGATTGAGGGTTAAGGACCTTTTTTAGTAGGTTGGATGAATAAGCTTCCAAAGACGTGCAGAGGCAAAGCTAGCTATGTAGGAGTTATTTAGTAGTATTTCCGCTATGATGAATGACTGATATGTCTATCTGTCTAGTACTCTGATCATCCAAGATGGCATCTTCATATGTCGCTCTTGGTGTTTTTTGTAATAATTATATTTGATCAAAACTTGGGAATCGTTTTGAGATTGTGTAATTGAATATGAAATATTGATTTGAAATGTAATCAGAAAAGCTGTTTTTGAAATCTATGTTGATTTTATTTCATATTCATGTGCTTTTGAAATTATGGATACCATTAACATTATAGTATTTTGTCATCGGATGTTAATACTATAGATGACTGCAACATCTATAGAGCTTAGGTTGGGACCCCAAAATAGGGGATGTTACAACTTGGAATCAAAGCATAGGTTTATGAAAACGTAAAAGAAATTTTAAACTTAAAATGATTTTTGAAACGTAATCCTAAAGAATTAGGGAAAAGATTGGGTTATGGGATAACGTTATAGTAATGTACTTTTATTTGCTATATATAAGTATACGCTTTATCTCTATTCTTCCATCTCTCTTAGGCTATTCTTATATATCTAACAAAGACTCAAATGCATATTTTAAGGAAATAAGATATGGATGTTAGGAATGGAAGAGTTAACATTGGTACAGGAAGCACCACAACCAATGGAAATGCCATACCAAACACTAGAAGGAATCCAGGTCGGGCACAAGCTGCTAATGTGGGTGCTTGAGCACCTTAAGTTGATATGGGAGCTATGTATCAGTTCTTCGTCAATATGATGCAAGCTAGAGCTGCCGCAGGATTAGTTGGAGGAAATGTTGAAGGAGGAAATCAAGAAGCTCTGGTGGTCAATAACTATGCAGTATTGAGTACAGGCTATGCTCGGCTTGGAGGGAAGCTATTTATCGGGACTGAGGACGTAATTGAAGTAGAGAATTAGTTGCTTCATTGTGAAAGGATCTTTGCTGATTTAGGACTTAATGATAAGCAGAAAAAGAGATTGGCCTCTAGATAGTTGCAAGGAGCAACACTGTACTGGTGGAATTGTGTTACTATGGGAATAGATGAAGAGAGCATCATTTGGGCAGAATTCAGAAGGAGGTTTGAGGAAAGGTTCATGTCGGAGATTACCAAGTTAACTCTGCTCAGGAAGTTTGCTAAGTTGGTGCAGGGAGACATGACAGTGCTTAAGTATGCTACCAGATTTGAGGAATTATCCAGATACGAATATGCTAAGGTTGATAATCAACGGTTGTCAAACGGAATGAGAAGTTCATCCAATGATTAAGACCTGAGTTTGGTAAAGCAACTTTATCACATATTAGGGATCTGGGCGATGTGGTTGTTGAGATGGCTTTGAGGAATGAGGAGATGCTCGCATTCTTTAATGATAACAAAGTAGTGGAAACTCATGGTGGGCAGAACCAGAAGAGAAAGTTTTTCCATAAGAAGGGAGCTCGAAAGAGTGGAGCTGCCAAGAAAGGAAAGTCAGAAGTTATCTGCTACAAGTGTGATAAGAAAGGGCATTTTGATAATGAATGCCGTTCACGAGATGGAAAGTAGGTAATCGGGAAGAAGAATATTAAATGTTTCAACTGTGATCAAATTGGACATTATAAGAACTAGTGCAGGGAATCGACCAAGGATGGAAAGGGCAAAGTGTTTGTATTGGAACCAGCTACCTCAGACCAACAACAAGGGAGAAATGAAAGGCTGTGTTGGGAGGTATTGCTTTGGATTCATTGTATGTCAGTTAGAGTTCTCTTTGATACCGGTGCATCGCATTCTTTTATATCTCATTATTTGGTAGATAAGCTTAACCTAGAACCCTCATATCTAGTTACATCCTTAAGGGTTGCGAATCCAATAGGAGGGTATGCGACTCTTGGGATGAGATGTGACCACTTAGAGTTTGAGTTGTTAGGTCATATATTTGCTTGTAGTTTGCATGCATTTGATTTCGTAGCGTTCAGAATTATTTTGGGTATGGATTGGTTAAGTAAGTACGATGCCCGGATATTTTTCCATGATAGGAAAATATCACTTAAACACCCTAGTTCTAGTGATTAGGTTATATACTCCAAAGAAAACCCTAGTTTTGAAGTTAATGCTTTGTTGTGTGTTATGGAGGTAGAAGACGAGTTGAATCGAGTTTTCGTTGTTAGAAAATTCGTAGATGTCTTTGAGCCCGTGATAGGACTATCGTCGAAATGAGCCATTGAGTTTTAGATAGATTTAGTACCAGGATCTGAACCTGTGAGTAGACTTCCAAGTAGAATGACACATACCGAGATGAAGGAGCTAAAGGTATAATTGGTGGATCTAGAAGGTAAGAGTTTTATCAGACCAAGCAGTTCGCCTTGGGGAGTAGCCGTGGTATTTGTTATGAAACCGAACGGATCATTAAGGTTGTGTATCGATTATCGTAAGCCGGATGAGAAGACGATAAAGAATTGATATCCGTTACCAAGGACTAATGATTTGTTCGACCAGTTGAGTGGAGCCAAAATATTTTCTCAGTTGGATTTGGCAACAGGGTTCCATTAACTTAGAGTAGGATACGATAGTATTCCTTTAACGACGTTTAGGACCAAATATGGATCATACGAATGGTTAGTGATGCCATTTGGTCTAACTAATGTGCCAACATTCTTCATGGACTTAATGAACAAAAATTTCTAGGAGAAGCATCTGGGCAGATTTGTATTAATATTCATAAACGACATATTAATATATTCCAAAGATGAAAGAGATCATGAAGTTATGGAAGGAGGTGTTTCTTTCAACTTTGTTATCATATTTCATGAGATTTAAAAGTGTATTAGTGGTTGTGTTATAGTTTGATGGTTTATATTGGGCTAATTAATAGCACAAATATGTCATACTTATGATAAACACAACAAATAATTTGACTAATGACCAAAAGAGAGATCGTAATTTCATGTTTGGTTGAACTATATGATCTAGAGAGTGGAATTATCTCTAAATTTTAATTTTATTCTCATAGTTTTCATTCACTTTTGTAGTTGTTAGTTTTGCAATTTTTAGTAGTTAGCTTAAACATCTTAAATCTTGGTTAATTTGATTGAATAGATTTTTAAAATCTAACATTTCCCTGTGGATTGACCCGTACTCACTACGTACTACAATAGTATGCCGTGCGCTTGCGGTATAAATTTTATTATAAATTCGTTCGACGGATTTCTAACTCGATAGAATTCCCGTCAACGAACACTACACTAACTAGAAGAAGGAATGATACATGTCATCAAGCCAAAGCAGTGCAAAGGAATGTTGCTATGAAACAGTTCGGAGTGAGTTTCGGGCACATAAATTTGAATGTACAAAACAAAAGCGATGGTCAGAACAAGGGCCATAGTGGGGCCCCAGATGAGAACTCGGATTCTAGGAGACGATACACCCCACTAAATGACCCAAGTGAAAATATTTACTTGGCTACTCGCGACTCAGAGCACTACGGGAAACCATCCCCGAGAGATTCAACTAAAGACTAGAGGATGTCTGGAAATTTTTGTAGATTTCATGAGACATATGATCATGGCATGAACGAGTGTAGACACCTTCGTGATATGATCGAAGAATTGATCCAAAAGGAAAAGCTCCAATAGTGTATGAAAAACCGGTAGGACAGTGGGCAAGGAACATATGACCTTCAATGAGGACAGACCGCTACTAATGCTGCTAGGCACCCTAAAAGGAGATTGATTATAAATTAGACCGCCGACAGTCATCTTCCAACTGTGAAGAGCTGAAGTGGAATGGAACAGCGAGCATCTACGATGCTATTTCACTTGAGAATAAAACTATATAACTATTTTCTTTGAATTATTTCATAAGAAATAATTCAAACTCTGTTATTTTTTAATAAAATGGCTTTCCAGCCTTACAACTTTTCCTTTATGCAATTTTGTTGTGAACCATGACCAACTCAAATGAAACTACATATGAACAATGCAGGTATGCATGTACCTAGAGTTAGGTGCCCACCGAATATCCATATCCCATGATCAGACCTATGGAGCTCTATCGAGGCGAGCCTAACTTTACCGCTCATCAGCCAATTCTTTCCCCTGACTCGAGGGCAAGACCATGATCCAAAAGTGGATGTGACTTGACTATCCACTCTTAAGATCATATCCGGTGTTTTCTTGAAACCTTACACCCTGCTTGGAGCTCGATAGACTTAGACTCCAGTTTAATATGGATGTGACATGACCGTCATGGACTAACTCTTGCCCTTGACATGAGGCCCAAAACATAAACCACAATGGATGTGATTGACCATCCATCAACTTAACTCTATCCCTTGACTAGGTATGGGGAGCTCAAACCAAAATGGATGTGACTAACCATCCATCAACTTAACTCTATCCCTTGACCCAATAAGGGGAATTCAAACCAAAATGGATTCGATTGACCATCCATCAACTTAACTCCATCCCTTGACCCGATATGGGGAGTTTAAACCAAAATGTATGTGATTTACCATCCATCAACTTAACTCTATCCCTTGACCCGATAGGGAGAGTTCGAACCAAATGGATGTGACCGACCAAACTTAACTCTTTCCCTTGATTTTACAGGGGGAGCTTAAACAATAAACGAGTGGATGTGATTGGCTATTCGTCTCCTAACTCTATCCCTTGACCAAACAGGGGGAGTATAAACACAAAAGGACATGATCTGACCATCCCTCACTGAATGTAGAGTAGAAGTGACCCGACCATCCGACTCCTAACTCTTTTCCTTGATTCGACAGGAATAACACAAATCATAAAGTGGGCGTAACTCGACCATTCGACCTAGATGGATGTGATTCGACCATCCATCAGCCTACTCTCTCCCTTGATCAGACGGGAGGAGTATGAAATTAGACTGGAGGTGACATGACCGTCCATTCGCCAACTTTGACCCATCTTCTAACTCTCTCCCTTGAACTAATGAGAGGGTTTAAACACAAAAGGACATGACATTATCATCCCATTCGAAATGGATGTGACTCGACCATCCATCGACCCACTCCTTCTTTAGATTCGATGGGAAGAGCAGAGGTCCACAAAGGACATGACTTGATCATCCAACCTTAGATGGATATGACCCTACCATCCATCAGCCGACTCTACTAATGATTGCGACATTCGCTAACTCCTACCTTTGATCCGATAGGGGGAGTGCAAGCTTAAGACGGGTATGACCTGACCACCCATTCGCTAACTAAAACCTTAGACCCGATGGGAAAAATACAACTTCATAAGGATGAGACTTAATCGTCTGTGCGCTAACCTCGTTAACCCAAGACTGGGGTAGGAGTACAATCACCTAAAAGCTGGATACGATATATTAACACTGTGGCTCGTGCCTAGTGTTAAATACGACTTAGGGCTACGACCGAAAGGATGACTTAGGATGGAATGGAACAATCGAAATCGCCCAATCACTGGCTCATGACTTGAATCCACATCGTCATGGCCAGCCTCATCTCCACTATTTACTATTTCTTCTTCCTTAACGTCATCCCGAGCTTTCTCTACCTTCTGACTGGGGATTGGGGGCACCACATGACTGGCGTGACCTACTTTTGGCTATATATTGCCACCCACAACTTCTTCATGAGCATCCCCGACTTGGCCAGTACCACGACCTCCTTATAAGGGTTGGTACCGAGTCTCACTCGTGTTAAAAAAATAAACAAAACAACTTATGACTACAATTCCATGGAACTTGGCAATGACTATAGACATACGAACATGCTTGGGACCCAATTACAAAAGTATGTGTATGGACGTACGAGCGTGTATGCATACTCGACATGTTTATCCTGAATTAACGAGAATTGAATTCTTACTTGGAACTTTTGGAAAAGAAACCAATTTAGATAATTGAGGCCTACTAACTCAATCGACTAGCTCAATAAAACTGAGCATAGACAATTGTCGAGAAAATACATTTTGATTTTATAATGTCAAATACCGACCAAGCGTCTCAGCGAACACTTAGAGATACGACTCTTCGTAAGATCGACTTGACGAGAGTGTAACAATTCGAGATACTGAATGGAATCCTTCAAAATGATCCTAACTTGTCTCGATTCAAAGCACATCATGTTTGCAACAAGATGTACTTTGAGAGGCAAGTGTTATCCGGCCATATGACCTGGCTATATACAGAATGACTGGACAAGTTAGACTCGACGATTATTGAGGCAAGCAGCTCAGAGAGATGATCCTAGGGTCCAAATACCAAGTACAAACAAGACCATAAAGTCGGGGACAAGCCATCCCAAGAAATTCCAAAGTCATAAAAATCACTAGGTGAGGGATCATCACCAATCCCACACCTAAGAAAGAAAATCACTAGGTGAGGGATCATCACTGATCCCACACTTAGGGCAAGACTAACTCAAGTGTTGAATCCAAATAAGTGTGGGATCGGTACTGGTCCTTTCCCTAAGTGATCCGTACCGATCCCCAAATCTCCATCCAATGTTACCCCGAGTCCTTCCACTCACTACTAATTCCAAAAGCGTATTTCAATTTCCGTTCATGTGATTCTATGCAATTCTCAGCCGATCTCCATGAACACTAGAGTCAGTAACGCCCTGAAATACACTAAGTATAGATTGGTACTCCACCTTATAGAGGGAATCGGTATCGATCCCCAACCCTAGGGGATTCGCGGCTGAGATTTTTTTGAGGACTTCGTCTTTATCGTAAGGATCTATAGGCAAACTATCAACGAGATATTTGGTCCATTTACCCCTATAAATACATGGGCAATGCTTCGTTCTAAGGATCTTTATGCTGCCAATATATTCTTACTCCATTGTACTACAGGATCCTTGCCTATCCCTCCTACTTGTAATCACAAAATCTAGTGCAAAAGCAATAAAACATTCAAGTGGATTTAACCAAGATTGCCGAACCACTATAAATTTATATGTGCTCGTATTTTCTTCATTTTCATTTACATTCTTCCATTTAATCTCTGCTACATACTTTCTTGGATGTTTGTGCCCTTTTTGGTTCAAGCTATATTAGTGAGAAGTTCCATACTAGTAGTGGAGAGATAGGGGAGACGAGATCCCCTTGCCTAATACCCTGTGTACTGTTAAAGTAACCAAAATTTGTTGCCAACAAGGGACAGAGAAATGAAAGTAGTAGATATACAATTATAGACCTTGGCAAAAAAAGGAAGAGGAAAGTTCATTGCATGAAGTATGTTGATTATAGACTTCCACTAAACGATATCAAAAAGCCTTTTGAGTATCTAGTTTAAGCAAACATTTAGGAGAAATATTTTTCCTAGAATATCCTCTCATTAATTGCTGAGTGAGGAGTATGCTGCCAATAATATTTCTAGTAAGGAAAGCAGTCTGGTTTGGAGAGATTATAAGGGATAAGGTATGTTTCATTCTGATGGCTATGGTTTTAGAAATGCATCTGTAAATAACATTACAACATGCTATAGGATGAAATTGAGAAACACTGGTTGATTGAAGAGATTTAGGAATCAAAACCAATTTTGTGGAATTAATGCCAGAAAGCATTTTATTGCTTTTGAAAAAAATTTAACCGCTCTAATGACATCCTCACCAATTATATCCCATGCATATTTATAAAAGAAGGCATTAAAGTCATCTGGCCTAAGAGAACTGGAGTAGTTCATAGAAAATATGGATTGTTTTATTTCCAGAGAAGAAAACTCAATAATAAGGATATACTTTAATGCTTAAGAGATTCTAGGCATGTTGTATTGGGACAAGGAAGACAAGGAAGGGGAGAAAGGATTGGGGTTTGCAAGAATTCCTTTAAAATAATCAAGAAATGCAACCTGAACAGATTCTAGACTATCATAGTACTGATCATTCTTATCAGAAATGGACCTTTGCCTGCTTTATCCTAAGAGATTTATGAAAGTATGAAGTATTTCTATCACTAAATTTATCCCAGTGGCCCTTAACTTTTTCATTAGCATCTTTAAGCTTATGTTCTTCTTAGGATAAAGAAATATCAGTGGGATTTCATGGTATGGAAGTTTAGATATTTGATAAGAGGATTCTTAAGTTTGAAGAAAGTCTAATGCCATCACCATAATTCTTGTGAGCCCAATCTTTCAGAGTGCCCTTTAATTTCATTGATTTAGCCTGCAAAATGAATATAGGGTTACCCTATTGAGCAACTTTCCAAGAATCCATAATAAGTTGTTTAAAATTTGGATGGTCAGTCTAGGATTTAAAAATGAAAATGATGGATGGCATCTCATGGCAGCTTTACCCCAATCCAAGATAATTGGGGAGAGGTCAAATAAAAAAGAGGTAGGAAAATGGGCAATAAGATCAGGCCATGTTGACAAGGATTCCATGTTGTGGAAGGCTCTGTCAAGCTTGTAAAAGTTTTATTGCCATTTCAATTACTGTTATTCCAAGTAAAGAAACAGTCGGTAAAGGGAATTGGAAGGAGACCAGAGCAGTGAATGTAGTTGTTGAGAGGTTTTGTAGTTTGGTATGAAAGAGGATTACCATTTGACTTTGTCCAAAGCGTATTGCATACAATTCCAGTCTCCAAAGCATATCCAAAGGGAGGGTAAACGTTTTAGAGAAGGGATAAGATCAAGCATAACTTGTCTATGATCCTTGGTTATTTTTAGCATATATAGAAGAGAGACGAAAGGAGTAGTTGGAAGGGATGTGAGTGATTGAAGTGTGGATTAACTATCTATGAACTAGGAGAGGATAAACAGAGAAAATGCTAGGGTTCCATATGATAAGTATTCTACCATATGGGGTTTGGGCAAGATTGTGAATAATAGACCAGGAAGGGTTGATAAATTTTGCAATTTTAAAAGAGTGATCATAGTTTAACTTAGTCTCAGAGATCACAAGAAATTGAAGGTTGTGGACATGAATAAGATTCTTTATTTTAATGTGTTTGTCGTAAGAGTGGACTCCTTTTATGTTCTAATTTGTTTTTATTTTATTGTAATTTACTTTGTTAAGTACAAAACTCTAGATTTAACAAGGATTAAACTACGGGGTAGGCCTATCAGCGGATGCTTTCAGATGCGGATGGTGCCATATCCACATCTGCATCCAAAATCATTTTCGGATATCGGATATCCGCATCCGCGGATACGGACGAATATCGGTTAATTATCCTATCTGCTAACGACCGATAAATCAAAAATTATAAAATGAAATTTTAGTTTAACATAAATATTTTTCAATCCCATTCATTATAAAAGTGTTAAAAGTTAACAAATATAATGATAATAAATAATTTCGAGCGGTTAAAAAGCAATAAGTTCATATAATATAAACTACTAACTTAATAAAATAATAAACAAATATCTTTCACTACATAAAAATACACATAATTTGAACTATAATCTTGACAAAAACCGGACGGATAATTTTCGGATGCGGATGTCTTCGTATCCGCATCCACATCCATTTTTCGAATATCGGATATTTATCTGCTTTTCGGATGTGGATGCGGACGGATTTCGGATTTTTCGGGTATCCATTGACAGCCCTACTGCGGGGCATAGTTTGAGAAATTCTCAACTTGGGGATAGAGTTGAGGCAAAATTTTGAGCTTAGGGTTAGAAAAATCTGGTAAGCGATAGTTGCAAGTTTATAGGGTCTGTAAGCGGTCGATTGTTTAATATTAATAAAAATCTTGAGGGTAGCAGTATGCAAGTTTTACCAAAGTTGGGTAAAATTATGTATTGCTTTTAATTTCCGCATTTACTCTATTACTATATGTGCTGCAATTTTTGTTATTCTGCGAATATATTATAAACCCTATTCACACCCCCTCTAGGGTTAATAGATCTTACACTGTTATTAGGCTCTAACAGGAAGATCCTCCGTGTATGCAGACAATTCAGCCTAGACATAAATAGTGGATACCTTGCATAGGTGTAGAGTTACGGATACTGGCAAAGAAAATATCTTGGTCTGAAGAGGGTCTGTGGTACTTATACACACACATATATACATATGTAGTTATTGTATACCTCGAGTAGGTGAGGCGTATCATACGCTTATGTATAGTCAAGATGACTAAGTTTAAAAAGTAGACAAAATAAGTAATGGAAAACAATCGGAATAAACTAGTACTATGTATATATTATGTAATTTACCAGTCACTAGAATGTTGCTCTGACCGTCTCCTCATTACAACCCATTGTGGTGCAGGTTATTACACTTGATATCAGAGCTTAGGTTAACAATCATAGGAATTAAAATACGCTGGGTATAGTGAATGTATTTGTATTTTTACACACATACACATACACATCCACACACACATGTATTTATTATGCGTCGAGTCCTACAAATTCCGACGGTAGAAGTAGTTGCAACCATATCCTAAAAAGATGGACGTTACGACTATGAGGTTGAACAATGAATGAAGTTCAAAATATATACCTATCCCGATCCCTCCACGAGAGATAGGTTGTATCAAAAGGTATTGACCAAAGTAGAGCATGAATGCGACATATAGAAGAGTCCTTGAAGCTAGATAATACTAGACTACCTTGTTGGGCCTGGATCATCCAATTATTGTAGATCTCTGCAGGATTGCCGATTGATGATGTATGTTAGATCTAAGTAAGGGAAGTAAGGATCTATATATTATAGATATCCAAAAGTAAGGATTAAATAAGTTCTCAAAGGAAGGTGTATATGAATCACTCCACGATGATAACTGGATTTTTAATATTTTAGGAGAAGATAAGTTAGAAAGTAAGGTGGAAAAGAAGAAAGGTCCAAAAGTATGGACAATTAAAATCCACTCTAAGTATGACCCCATAGGAAAGAAGTTAATAAAATGGTTTGAAAATATATATAAATAATATGTTTGAAATGGTTTTTCAAAGGATTTATTTAAAAGTACAAAAACCATATTTTTAGAAAGTAAGTAAACATTAAATTTTCTATAAAATAAACTATCCAATTATATTTAAATGAAAATTTTTGGTAGAAATTAAAAATTTATTTAGACCAAGAAATTTCAGTTAAGAATAGGTTTTAATAAAGAAAATATTTCTTTTGAAAAAAGTAGTAGCATGTATATATAGATCATTGATTTTTCTAAGATGAAAAATTTTAAGTTTTAAAATTCTTTTAAAGGGGTGGACAACATGTAGTGTTACAAGTTTTAAATGGGGTAAAAAGAAAGGGAAAGAAGAAAAGAACTCATAAATAAAGTGGTAGGTGTTATCCAGCCTTTTGGCCCAGCTCTATTCGAACTAATTAGACAAGTTAAACTCAACTGTCATCGAGATCGACGAGTCAGATTAACAATAACGAAGCCTAGAGATCATGCACAGATGATAGTATGAAAAAGTGGCAGAGTGAAAGTAGAAGACAGACTCAATAGAATGATAAAAGTATGCAAATATACCATTTACTGAAAATGGATCAGGTACGATCCATATTCACCATTTATGGATCGTACTATATCGATATTATAGTTCAGCTCAATGGAAAACGATAGATATCACAAAATCTAGATGTCAACTACACAAGAAACTTTGGAAACATCAATATATTGAAGAGTGGAGCTCATCATATCTAGTGCATGCCAAAACAAGCCTCAGAACGATCGGTACTGATCGTTATTTTGAAGGATGTAGGACCCATAATCGATGCCATGACTTCTTCTGGATCTGGAGACTCCATTGCCGAAATTTCAGGAAGATATTTCATCGTCTTCCCCTATAAATATAGACTTAGTTGTTCATTTTCGTGGACTTTTATGCTGCTTGTTGCTTTGCACTCTATTGTAACCAGGGGTTCTACTTCGATCCATCCTTTTGTACTCTGTAGTTCAAGTGTTTAATAAAGTTATTTCTCCAAAGTGGACGTAGGCTTTCAATGCCGAACCACTATAAATCATTATTTTATTTTTATTACTTATATTCTATTATCTAATTGTTTGTTTCCTCTATTTCCATTTATTATTCTTCATATTTCTCTGCAAATCTCTATTGGGTGTTCGTACCAATTTTTGGTAAAAACATTTTGGTGCTTTCGCTAAGAAGGAATATTCTCAGCTCTATTTGGACCCCTTTTCTGCTACTAATTTGCATAAATCCCCGAAAGAGATCCAAAATTATCTTCAAGTAGTTTATCCGTTCTATTTAGATTTGCAATAGTCTAAGGAAAAATATCAATAATGGTTAGGAACACCAGATCTACATCTCAAAACGCAGAAGGAAACGAGAATGCTAGCATCCAGCAAGGAGGCCTGAGCAATCCACTAGTAGATGTGAATGTTGCCAATCCAGTTGATGTTGAGAATCCGGCTGATTCTATCATAAGAGCTGATTTCTAGAATCTGATGAGAGAGGTAGTGGATAGTCACCGACAATTACACCAGTAGATTCAAGCCAATATCGATCTAATGAATCAATTCAGGTAGCAACAACATGGGAAAACTAGGAGAGAGCCAACTCCCTATTCTGCATCGGAGAGCTCAACTTCATAATATGACTATCACAAACGAAGATGTTGCAGAACCGATGGATACCACACTAAAACATTGACCTGTCATTATCCGATTGATCTAGACAGATCGATAACGATTGGTACTGATCCATTTGGAATGATCGATGCTGATCGTACATTTGGAGCGGGTTACAATAGATGATGGGAAGAATACACACCGATGATGCCACGGTTGATCTGGATGCTGGAGTTCAAGTTAATGTAGATCAGTTACTTCCCCGGAACGACGATGAAGTGAATGCACACGATATGCATCGAGAGGATGTAGAAGGCGTGGAACGACCCATAGACATCGACCGGACCATTCATGTAAGGTGGAGCACGACTACCGCTTGGCTCCAACTATCCAAAGACCGGACTTGTCAACTATGGTTAGACAACTAATAAGGAAGAGCTAAGGCTTGACCAATGATCATTATGGGATCTTGAAAAGCTATAACCCGTTCACCAAAAATATCCTACATATGGAGTATCCAAGGAGGTTCATCATACCGCCGATGCCTGCCTACGAGGGAAAACTGACCTAGGCAACACATCATGAGATATGAATGGCCGATGGATTCCACATGAGTTGATGATGCAACAAAATGCAGATGTTTTCCTATTACTCTCTCTGGCATAGCAACGATGTGGTTTACGAGATTACCCTCATAATCGATCTCTAGATTTGACGATTTAGCAACAAAGTTCGTGGAGCAGTTCCGTATACATGCAACTCGCCCTAAAGATGTAATGTCCCTATCCAGCATGATCCAGGCTTCGGGAAAATCGTTGAAAGATTATGTAGAGAGATTTTATACGGTTGTTGCAGAAGTCAGTAATCTGTATGACCATTCAATATTGATGGCGGTAACAAGAGGGATTAACCCAAAAGTTAACTTTGGTGATTGGTTACCCGGCAAACCACCCGTAACATTGGAGTGTTTCTATGCAAAAGCAGCTCAATATTTGAGGAAAGAGAAGCTAGATGCTCTAGGAAGAAGAATGTTGTGGGACCGAGTTGAGAAGTAGTGCAGAGTAACATTGCAGTGAAACTGTCTGGGGAGAGTTCTGGAAAAGTTCAATTAAATGTCCAAAATAAACTGAATCAACAAAATAAAGAGGGTGATAGGAACCGTAAACGAAAGAGAGATTCTGGAAGAGGAAAGCCAAGGATTTCAATGTATGATACATACATGCCATTAAATTCTCTTGAGAACGTCCACTTGTCTACATGCAATAGCATGTAGTATAGGAAGCCATCTTCAAAGGAGTCGACTGAGAAACAAAAGCAGACTAGAAAATATTGCCGGTTCCATGAATGTTATGGTCACAACATTAAATGAATATAGGCATCTCCAGGATGTTTATCGAGAAACTGATTCTGGAAAGAAGCCACAACAATTTGTTAAAGCCCAGCATGATGGCGGGCATGGGACATCCGACCCCAATCGAGGACAAGCATCGCACAAGGATGAGGAGCCTACGTGGACTAGTGGAAGATTAGTGATCAATACAATAGTCGGAGGACCGTATCCAGCTGATAAGAGCTGGCACAAGGTAGAGTACTTTGCTAGCGCAATCAAGCATATGAATTTTGAGTATAGTTCAAGTACAGAAGATGGGGCTCCAGCAAAATAGCAGTGTACAATGGCAGACGACATTGTATTCAAAGACAGATATGCAAACAAGGTGGAGGCACCGACGATCGACCCTATGGTCATTTCAGCCATGATTGGCCTCATCTTAGTGAGAAGGATCTTTGTTGACCGAGGAAGTTCCGTGAATATAATTTTCAAAAAGTCTTACAATCAGATGAGGATGAAAGCCAAGGACTTAAAACCGTCTAAAGCTCACATTTATGGTTTTAACAGTGCTATGACCAAAGCTGTTAGTTATGTCAAATTACCCGTGGAATTGGGAGAATGTGACAGCAGGAGAGTGCGGATGTTGTCATTTGTTGTTTTGGATGTTGACTCCCCATACAATGATTTTCTAGGCCGACCAACCCTAGCTGAATTCCGGGCAGCTCTTTCCCCGTGGTGTTTGACTTTGAAGTTCCCAACTGATAACGGTGTTAGGGTTGTGCATGGTGATCAGGCGACCGAACATGCCTACTATGTAGCTGAATTGAGAGATGCTTAATAGAAGGAGAAAGGTAAGGGTGTGGACATGTCTCTCCATATCCAAACCACCAAGATTGACAACCTGGGCCTTAGCTTGGGCGCCATAGTTGGTTTTATAAAGACATAGATCCAAGGGATGATGAGGAGGAGCCCAAAGAGACCAAGGCTGCACCAGTTGAGCTGACGATTGACATCACGGTCAGCCACGACGACCCATCAGGGGTCCTAAAGATCGGATCAAAGATCAACCCCCCGATGATGAAAGAACTTGTTGGTTTTCTCTGCCACTGTGAGCAACTCATTAAATATTGACCTAAGGCATATCCCAATGAAATAGAAAAGCGTGGCATGGATCTAGAAAGATATGCTGCCCTTAAAGAGGAGGTGGATAAGCTCAAAGGAAATGGGTTTATTTGCGACGCCCTTTACCCTAAATGGGTATCCAATCCTGTACTCGTGAGAAAGGCAAATGGAAAATGGTGGACATGCGTTGATTACTCGGACTTAAACAAGGCGAGTCCAAAAGACAGTTTTCCCCTTCCAAGGATCGACTAGCTGGTAGACTCAATTGCAGGACACGAGTTGCTATCTTTCTTAGATGCATATTCTGGATATAACCAAATGCCGATGCATATTCCTGATCAGGAGCATACCAGATTCAATATCGATGTTGGATTGTATTGCTATGTGGTAATGCCATTTGGACTGAAGAATGCTGGAGCAACCTATCAATGCCTAGCCAGCAAAATTTTTATAGATCAGATTAGAAAGACGATGGAGGTATACTGGATGATATGCTTGTGCAGTCACGATGATCAAGCGACCGCATTAAAGGCTTAACAGAGATGTTCAATATCCTCCGATATTACAAAATGAAGATCAATTCTATGAAATGTTCTTTTGGCGTTGCATCAGGAAAGTTCTTGGGTTTCATCGTCAATGCTCGTGAAATCGAAGCTAATCTCGAGAAGATTCGAGCAATTCGCAACATCAAAGTGCCGAAGACCATCAAGCAAGTACAAAGCCTAAATGGGAAAGTTTCCCCCCTAAGTTGATTTATTTCTAGAGCCACCGATAAATGCATTCCTTTCTTCGACTTGATTAGTAAAGAAAAAAGAAACTTTGAATGGACGTAGGATTGTGAATGTTCCAAGATTTGGTAAACCACTTAGAGAGGCCTCCCATCTTATCAAAGCCAGTGGATCACGAAGACTTATATATCTACTTAGCCATGTCGGTACACACTATAAGTGCCGCACTACTTCACGAGGAGAATCGAGTCTAGAGACTGATCTATTATATTAGCAAGCGATTAACAGGAGCTAAAAGGAACTATGAAAAGATAGAAAAATTGGCGTACTGCTTGTTGATTGCTTCGCGATAGCTCCACCCCTATTTTCAGGCTCATCCCATTAATGTTTACACCGATCAGCCGTTACGATAGGTCCTACAACGACCTGGGATATCTAGAAGGTTACTAAAGTGGAACACCAAACCGAGTCTATTCGACATTACTTATTGTAACGATTTAGCTTTTCGACGCTCGAAAGTCGACATTTATACGTCCACTGTATCAAATGCCGCACAATCAAATGCCGGAAAACCGAACCATTAGGTTTAAAAGAATAGGTAGAAGAAGACAGAAGGAAAGAAAGAACAAACACAGAAACAGAAACAATATCAGAATCTCACATTTCGCAGCGGAACAATATATAATAGATAAATCAATAATCTTTACAACAAAGACTATATCAGTTTATACATACATCAATCAGAGTCAATATACAACTCAATACAACAATGGACAGTTATATAAACCTGTCCTCATACAGAATACACAGCAGAATAAATCACAAGTACGGAAGTACGACTCGTCATCCAGCTTATCCCCAAAGCTCCAGAATATCCTGATAAAAATAACTCTAGGCTGCCCGTGTGGAAAATTATGGGCACCCAGAGTTTAGAAGGGAACAATAAACTCCGAGTCAGTCATGGTGACTGGTGTGAGATCGTAAAACAGTTATTTTCACAAAGAGAATAAAACAGATTCGCAATGCTTTTGGAAAATGAAACTACCATAAGACCTCCCGCCACACACACAATGCAAACGCAGAATTGGAGGAGATTTCTTCTTATGATAGTCAAAGATGCTTACTACGCCAATCATTGGATTATTATTATTAATGTCTAGTGTAGAAAACATTTCAAAAGTATAATATTAATCTTAGCCAGCATACGACCAGTATCGTATGCCTACTATAGCTACCATCTAAACAGTGGCGACCACCATAAGTAAATGGCAGGTTCTACAACTAAAACCGTACAATTTCGTATTGGGAAATGGATTTCCAACAAATGGTCAGGCTAAGGAACTTCCTTTCCTACTGCCAAATGGGATCGCCTCTGGCTGGACGTCCCGAGAGACAAACTGCTCTCTGCCAAACAAGGTCGGGTTACCCCTGTAACTAGGTAACTCACGAATATGTCATCACTCGGTCCTTTGGGACCTTTATCCGAGCGCTCGGTAGCATCATCACACATAATAAATAGAGTGTGTCCACATGAGTAAGTATCTGGGCTCCATACCATGATACCACCCCTTTCCAGAAGGAAATGACATACCCTAAAGGGCGCGACCCTCATAACCTTGCCGCAACATTCCTGTTTCGACCATTTCCGGGTTGTTGAGGCCCTGACGAAGTCTCGTCCACAAAGCTATGCTTTTTCACAAAGCTACGCTTTTTCACAAAGCTACGCTTTTTCACAAAGCCGTGCTTTGATCACAAATGATCAAATAAATGATCATTATCACAGCAACACTCAGCATGCCACATTACCAAATTGGGAATATATCGCTGATAAATTTCAACTACATAACCTCTGAGCTCGTACGTCTCAGAGAAGGGTGTTAATCTAAGAGAATAAATTCTCCGCCACCAATAGATATGTATTTGAAAGAAATCAGCTTTATATCTCAAAATGTAATGTCAGACACGTAACCATACAAGTCTGTTCCGGGTTCGAACAGAACCGAAGGCACTTCCAAAGAAGTCCTTGCAAATCCGGATATTCACAATCCCGATAAAACTTCCCATCACAAAGGAAATCTCAATACCGTAGCTAACGGTGCAGAGACAATCGATAGGTCATTCTATCGTTTTCACAAATACCCGGTCTTCACCACCGGTCTTCAATACGATCCATATCGTTGTATTATTATTCGGAATGGGTTATTTGACACAAAGGTCCTTTCCCGACTAAACCGAATAATAAGCGTTTGTTTTTAAAAACAAATTCAAGTGCCATTTCAAAGGCAATATTGATAGTCGGTGATTTAACTATCAACAATATTCACAACAATCATTCAATTTAAATAATTTTCCCAAATTATTAATTTTCACATATCTTCCCGATATATGGTTTATACTTTAACCATTTGAAAACAAATTCCAAATCATATTCATTTGAGCTCTTTAAATAAATCCTTATCGATTTATTTCAAATTTACATTCCAAAACTGTAAATTTATTTCTATACTTCATCACTTTGAAAACTAATTTCAAATTACTTTTCACCTTTCAACCTTTGAAAATAAATTTCAAATTAATTCCCTTATACGGAATATATTTCCAAATATATCTTTTAAAAATCCACTTAGAACTTTTAATTTATATTTTAAAAAGCTACTTTGGAAAATATACTCAGCTTTATAGTGAAAATACAATTTCACTTCAATATGGTCCATTTAAATCAATTTAATAAATCCTTATCGATTTATTTCAAATTTACATTCAAAATCCGTAAATTTACTTTCACACTTAAAAATAAATCAGTGTTTATTTTTAAAACAAATTTCCCTTTCTTTTATAATTTCTATTCGGAATTTACATTCTCAAATATTCGCATTCAACACCAAATCGACTTTCAAATTGATTTCTCAATTTTATTTCAAACTCTAAATCAAATTCCAAATCGATTTCTAAATTAACTTCAACACAAAAATCATTTTACAAATCAATTTCTAAGTTTATTTCTAATTCCCAATTTGATTTTCCAAACATTTATTCCAAACACCAAATCGATTAAAATGGATTTCCCAGGATTTATTTTAAATACCACATCAATTATTAAATTGATTTCAAACAGATTTATCACCATTTAGAATAAATTCCTTTATTCTCTTCCAAACCATTTAAAATTCCATTTTCAATAAATTTTCCAACTTTCGAATAATACTATTCAAAATTCGTTTATAAAAATCTTTCCCATATTTTGAAAATAATTCGATAAGATTTCATAAATCAACTTTACGCTTTTAAATCCCTTATTTTAAATTTATTCAATTCTTTCAAAAAGAATTTACTAAAAATTTCAGCTTTAATTTCAAAAATCCAATTTCATTTATTTCTGGTATCCAACGATACCAAAAATACATTTGGCTAAATTATAGCCTTCAACAAATTCAATCACAGATATAATCATACACAGATTATAAATAATCAATCACATAACATATGAAATCAATTCAAATGTTTTGAGGAATCCTGTTGGATCCCTCCAACCTGTTTCCCTGCATCCACAGATGTTAGCACAATACCAATTCCACTTCGAGGTGGAATATCGCGGTATATAGGATTTATAAAATATCATCCGCTTACTAACGGCGCAATAGGGTCTCATCCGCTATACAGTGCGGGAAATCAATCAATCCAATATATACATATGCCAATATGTATATATTGCTATATATATAGATATACCCTACTATATCTAATATCACATCCAAAACAGCAATCAACACAATCAATAACTGCAATTAAATTTTAAATCTGAGTGAGAAGATCTCACCTTAGCATTTATTTTGCACTCCATTTCCATTCCAGTTTGTTTCTTCATTTCAGACCTTGTATAAATAATTATACACTTTATTAATATTCGACATAAATCGAACAATTAATTATTATTAATGATTTCATTTAATCTAATAATTTGATTCTAGCAAATTTTCCATTTTTAAATAAATCATTTTATCCAATAAATTAAATTTCTAACAAATTTTCTTTTACAAAATATTTTCCATTTGAAACAAATTTTTTAATTCAACCAACAATTTAATTTTTAAAGAAATTTTCTTTACTGTAAATATATCTTTTCTCCTTTCAGGTCAATATTCATGTACAAACTTTTAACATTTATTTTATTTTCCCACAGTAAATAACGAAATGAATATTCACTTCACTATATTTTTTTTTCTAACTGAGCTATACATATATATTTAAAAATTTAAAATTGAAGAATAAATTGTTTTTATACCTAACTGCAGATTTAATTTCCAGCCTCCACGATCGAACTCGAACCCAACAAATCATCGAGCCCTCCTCCCAGTGAACATGATGAATCGCCACCATCTTCTCGAGCTATCGAACCTTAGCTCAAACATCACGAAACCCCTAAATCGCCGCTGCCTTGAACTTGACTTCGACCACGACCACCGCTTGCCCACCTTCGCCTACGAGACCGAGTCGCCTTCCACGATACGCCTGACCATTATCGCGACATTGAAAAATCCCACGTTGCTCCCCTCCATCGCACACTCGATCAACTTGCCGTACGTGTGCGCGACGATGTGCCTCCAAGCGAGCAACTCGCGATTGCCAGAGAAAATAACGAGAAGGCTCCGTTCGATTTTAATTTTGAAAAGAAGGAAGAGAGGAAAGGAGTCAGGTTGGGTTCGATTTGAATTGAATAGGAAGAGGGGTGGCCATTCAATTGTTTTGAACGAAGACTTTTTCTTTTATTTGTTATCTGCTTTCGAACTGAAGATAGTTGTGTGATATCAGATGGGGAGAGGACACGTATTGAATTGGAAGGACGCGTGTCTTCAATTTGCCACGTGTTTGAAGATAGAAGCAACGTGTTCAAGTTACGTAACAAAAATTCAAATTGCCTTGGTTTCACAATTAAAAATTTCGATCTAAATTCCAACGCGTTTATATATCGTACGCTCACACAACAACTCCAAATGTTACGAAAATTGAAATCCGATAATAATACAATATTATGGATCCAATGGAACTGGTTTCGTCAAATTTCAAGACTGCGCCCTGGACCACTATATTTTAAATTCAATCTAAACGACAGAATTTCAAAACTGAACAAAACAAATTTAAATCCAATTCTGAAAGTTCCAGTACCTTCAGATTTATCAATATAGATTTTCTAAGCCCTGAAAATATTTTTAATCGGCTTAAAACTGAAGATTCGAAATTTTACCCAAATTAAATAATTAAATTCAATAATTTAATCGCCAAATTCATTCTGATATTTGAATTTCAAATTAAACAATCATTCGAATATTTAAACTCAATTAAATATTCACATTTCAAACATCAAAAATTCAGGGTCGTTACACTTATCTTCCTATAAGAGTCATCCAGGGAAAGGCACTAGCGGACTTTATAGCAGAATTCACTGGATAGGACAATCTCCAAAAGAGCAGTGGAGCCCCTACCATTCGGTGGAAAATGTATACGGATGGAGCATCCAATGATCATTGTTCTAGAGCTAAAATTGTGCTAGTAACCCTGGAAGATCGATCAATCTACTATGCTTTGAAGCTTGACTTCCTTGCAACAAGCAACAAAGCTGAGTATGAAGCTCTGATTGCTAGACTCAAACTTGCCAGAGAACTAGTGATAAAATTTCTTGAAATCTTTTGCGATTCCCAATTGGTATTATACCAAGTTAGGGGAGATTACTAGGCTAAAGGACAATGACTCACCCCGTACCTTATCCAAGTCTAAGAGCTATTAACTGGCTTTGAGTATTTTGACATCACGCACATTCACCGGGATCAAAACGAAAAGGCCGACTCATTGGCAAAGTTTGCTAGCACCAGGAATGCGCAAAAAATGGGCTTGGTTCCAATCAAATTACTAGAAGGTCCGAGCATAAACCTGATGGAAATCAATTGGGTACTAGAGACAAAGCCTAAGAAGGAGTCGTGGATGACTCTGATTAAAAACTACTTGCTACAAGGATTCCTTCCCAAATGGAGGAATGAATGCGACAATTCCTCCGCAAAGCTTCACAGTATATCATTCAGGAATAAGTCATGTATAGAAAGGATTTTTCCGATCCCCTACTCCGGTGTATCGCTCATAATGAAATAAAACGAGTCTTAAGTGAAGTTCATGAAGGGGAATGTGGCGATCACATTGGGGAACAAACCCTAGCAAAGAAAATACTCCAATATAGGTATTACTGGCCAACTGTCAACCGGGATGCTGCTGATTATGCTAAGCGATGTGACAAGTGCCAAAAGTATGCGAAAGTTCCGAGAGCTCCACTGACGAAAATTACACTAATGGTCAGTCCATGGCCATTTACTATATGGAGCATAGATATTACCAGCTCTTTACCGATCTCTAAAGGCGGTGCGAAGTATGTCATCATAGCAGTTGATTACTTCACCGCATTGATTGAAAGACTTCTGCCATCGGCATCATATTGAAAAGAGACTTATGGTAGTTGCTCACCCTCAAGAAAATAGACAAGTGGAATTTATGAACAAAATCATAAAGTCTATTCTGAAGAAATGTTTGGAAAAGGCTAGAGACAAGTGGGTGGATGAACTCCTAACAGCATTGTTGGTTTATAGAATCACCCATAAGTCCGCGACTGGCCATAGTCCATTCGGTCTTGCTTATGGTTCTAAAGCCATCATTCCTGTTGAACTCTAAGTTCCTTCTCATTGAGTGACATACTATGCCCCAGAACGAATAAAGATCTCCTCTTAGAATCTCCAGACTTGGTAGATGAGAAACACGAAGAAGCTGATTTGTGGGTAGCTGCACATCAGTATCGAGTCGCCAAATACTACAATACTAAAGTCCAACCCACGACCTTTGAAATCGGTGATCTCGTCATGAAACGGGTTTTTCCTATTCCGTCACACATGAATCCTACCTGGGAAGGGCCGTACGTTATTGAACAGAGGCTTAGAAATGGAACTTTCAAGCTAGAGACTGTTGATGGCCTCACACTCCCAACAGCGTGGAATATCGAGCATTTACGATGCTATTTCACTTAGTTTATTCTTTTTTCATTCAGTTGAATTTAATTTCCGAATTTGCTTTAGCATTTGATTTTTCAAATATGTAATAAGACAAGTTATGTCATTTTTTTCCATTTGGAAAATAAAAGTTTTAAATTTCCTTCATCTGTGATTGGTTTATGTTTCCTGGAGATTTGACCAGGCAACTAGTGCTCGGCATCAGGTATGACTCGGCATCTCATAGTACTCAGCATAGTACTCGGCATCCATGGTACTCGGCATCAAGGAATACTCGTCATCTCATAGTACTCGGCATCAATGCTACTCGGCATCAAGGAGTACTCGGCATCTCATAGCGCTCGGCATCAGGTAGTACTCGGCATCTAGAAGTACTCGGCATAGCGCTCGGCATCCAGTGGAACTCGGCATAGTACTCAGCCTCCAGTGGAACTTGGCAATAGGAGTACTCGGCGTAGTACTCGGCATCCAGTGGTGTTCGGCATTAGAAGGCATTCGGCATATATGACTGCTCGACATGGCAGTATCGTTCGGCCGGAAGGCACATTAGGCCAAGGAGGATCGTTCGGCCAGAGGGATCGTTCGGCCAGAGAGCATTGTTCGGTCAAGCACATCAGACATACCGTTCGGCTTCGACTAACAACCATTCCATCCCACACACCAAACATACCGTTCGGCATAGAAAGGGTAGTTCAGCATCATTGTGTTCGGCCTGCCTGGTTCGGCATACAGCGACCACTATACTTGGGCTAGAGTGTTCGGCCACCAAGCCCACCTGGGAAGTCCAGCCCATCTTTGTCTATAAATAAAGGGGCAGGGTCACAGTGAAAAGGGATCTTTTTTGGAGAACACTGGGGAGACTCTGCCATTTTGGAGACTCATCTTCTCTACTTAACAACTTCATTCAAGCATTTGATTCATGAATTGTATTTGTAATCAACGATTAAGAAGATCAATAAAGTTTAACCTCAAAGTGGACGTAGGCAATTACGCTGAACCACTATAAATTTGGTGTTCTTACTTTCTGCATTTAAATTAGCATTCTCTTCCTTGTTTAATTTATCTTCATCACTTATATCTCTACACAATCTTTCTCTACGAGGTTAGTGACCAATTTTGGTGCTAACACTTTGGTGCTTTCACTGAGAATTGAATTCTCAGACCTTAAGGATCTGCTTTGAAGCTACTGGATTGAACAAATCCCCCAAAGAAGATCCGACTCATTGATAGGACATCCGTTGATTCTACTCAGAGTTCATACCAATAACTCTACAATGGCGAGACCATGTACCAGGTCAGCTTCTCATAATGCGGATGCCCATGAAACTGCTAGCGTACAACAAGCAGGACCTAGCAATCAACCAGCGATTCCGGGTGTGGGAATTGCCACCCAGGACCAAACTCCAGTTGTCACCAGAATAGAGTTCAATGACTTGATGAGAAAACTCAGGGAAAGCAGGAGACAACTAGGAGAGCAGATGCAAGCGAACGCCAACCTGATGGCACAACTCACTCAACAGCAGCAACAGAATGCTGGGGGCAATCCCGCTCCTTATTCCTCATCCGACAGCTCAACTTCCTCTGATGAACCTCCCAGGCGCAGATGCCGTAAGACTGAAGCTGCGTGGGCAGGTGCTGCTGTTCAGACAGCTGGAGACCGTAACCAAGCCGGAGCTGGAAACCTAGGAACTGGAGTGCAGGTTGAGGCTGGAGGACCAGACCATCAAAACGCTAATGATGTCGAACCTCAAGATGCACGTTTGGAAGACCGCCAGAAGAGGAGGCATCAGCCTGGCCAGTCACGTAGAACCGACTCCAACCTTCCACATTCCATACAAACACCAGACCTAACAGCCATGGTCAGGCAATTGATGAAAGAAAACCAAGGCTTATCGAATGATGATTGGGGAGTATCAAGAAGTCATACTCCATTCACAGACGTTGTGTTGCAGGCAGCGTACCCCAGGAAGTTTAATATGCCTACTATCCCTGCATATGAGGGAAAGACCGACCCTAGACAGCATGTCATGAGGTATGAGTGGATGATGGATTCAGCTAGAGCAAATAATGCCACCAAGTGTAGATGCTTTCCAATCACTCTATCTGGGATCGCTACTATGTGGTTTACCCGACTTCCTCCGCGGTCCGTATTCAATTTCGAGGAGTTGGCGAAGAAGTTTATTGAGCAGTTCAGAATACACACTACGCGTCCAAAGGACGTAATGTCTCTATCAAGTGTAATCCAAAATCCTGGGGAGTCATTGAAGGAATATTTACAAAGATTCCATGTTGCGGCGACTGAAGTCAGTACTCCTAATGATCATGCTATTCTAATGGCTGTAATGAGAGGTGTGGATCCGAAGTCCGAATTTGGAGACTAGTTGGCAGGGAAACCTCCGACCACACTGGAACGTTTTTACTCAAAGGCACATCAGTTCATAAGAAGAGAGGAGGCTAGGTGGGTAAGGTGAGATAAGGCACCAGGACCTGTCCAAGAGTCCGTGAAAAGCAACATTGCTGTGAAGTAGTCCGGAGACAACTCGGGAAAGGTCCAAGTCAATGTCCAGAACAAGCCTGGGCAGCCTAAGGAGTCCGGAGGAAGAAATCAAGGGAAGAAGAGAGAAGCGGGGAAGTGGAAACCGAGAATTCCAAGCTACAACGAGTATACCCCGCTGAATGCGCCTCTTGAGAACATTTACCTATCTACCTGCAATACTTTTCAGTACAGAAAGCCACGTCCAAAAGAATCAACCGAGGAGCAGAAGCGAACCGGGAAATATTGTCGCTTCCATGATACTTATGGGAACAATACGGAAGAGTGCAGACACCTGCACGACGCTATCGAGAAGTTGATCAGGCAAAAGAAGTTTCAAGAATTTGTGAAGGATCCTCAGGAAGGAGGACATGGAACGTCCAACCCAGGTCGCGCACCAGCTCCGCGTCATCCCGAAGAGCCTGCCCGGACCGTGGGTAGACTAGTCATAAATACAATTATCGGCGGACCTCACCCCGCGGATAAGAATTGGAAAGAGATGGAGCGGTATGCAAGTTCCCTGAAGCATGCAGAGTTTGAGTGCTGTTCGAACGTGGAGGATGGGACCCCTGCTAAGCAGCAACGCGTAATGACGGACGATATAGTGTTCAGAAACAGAGATGCTGATCAAATAGAGGCTCCAACCATCGACCCGATGGTCATATCTGCCACGATCGGACCAGCATATGTGAAAAGAATTCTGATTGATTGTGGAAGTTCTGTCAACATCATCTTCAAGAAGGCTTATGACCAAATGAAGATGGAAACCAAGGACTTGAAACCATCCAAAGCTCGTATACACGACTTTAATGGTGCAGCGACCGATGCAGTGGGGTATGTTGAGTTACCAGTTGAACTGGGACAATGCGAGCGTCGAAGGGTGCGAATCCTACCCTTCGTAGTTTTGGATGTGGATTCTCCGTATAATGTTTTCTTGAGCCGACCGGCCCTGGCTGAGTTTAGGGCAGCATTAGCCCCGTGGTGCTTGACTCTGAAGTTCCCAACTGACAAAGGGGTAGGTATTGTTCATGGCGACCAAGCAGCTGGTCGTTCCTGTTATGTGGCTGAGCTCCGGGAGGCCCATCGAAGGGAGAAAGGAAAGGTTGCGGACAATCCCGTCTGCATCCTTAACACGGATAATTGACAAGTAGTGCCCGAGCCCTGGCTCGGGCATAATTCTCGGATCTTCAGAGACATAGATCCGAGAGACGACGATGAGAAACCCAGGGAAGAAAAGGCGGCGCCGGCTGAACTAACGGTTGACATTTCAGTTAGCCAAAGCGACCCTTCGCGAATATTGAAGATCGGATCACAGCTTGGCCCCGCAATGACTGAAGACCTTAGTGACTTCCTCCGGGCGAATCTTAATGTTTTCGCCTGGACGCATTCTGATATGTGTGGGATTTCTACCGCCATCATGAGTCATATGTTGAACATAGACCCGAAATACATCCCAGTTAAACAAAAGAGGAGAGGAATGGACCCGGAGAGGTCCGCTGCTCTTAGAGAGGAGGTGGACAAACTCAAAGCCAATGGGTTCGTCCGCGACGCCCTCTATCCTGAATGGGTATCGAACCCCGTACTGGTGAAAAAGGCAAATGGGAAATGGAGAACTTGCGTTGACTATTCCGATTTGAACAAAGCGTGCCCCAAGGATAGTTTCCCGTTACCAAGGATCGATCAGTTGGTCGACTCCACTACAGGACATGAGCTGTTATCATTCATGGATGCATACTCGGGATACAACCAAATCCCGATGCATATTCTGGACCAAGAACACACCAGCTTCGTTACAGATGTCGGGCTATATTGCTATGTAGTAATGCCCTTCGGACTGAAGAACGCAGGAGCGACTTATCAGCGTTTGGTGAATCGAATGTTCAAGGACCAGCTTGGTAGGACGATGGAAGTCTATGTGGATGACATGCTCGTGAAGTCACGACAGTCAAACGACCACATTCGGGACTTGGCTGAAATGTTCGACATACTCAGGTATTACGGGATGAAGATCAACCCTCCGAAGTGTTCCTTCGGCGTTGCATCGGGGAAGTTTTTGGGATTCATCGTCAATGCTAGGGGAATTGAAGCTAACCTCGAAAAGATCCAAGCTATTAGAGATGTGCAAGTACCCAGGACTATAAAGCAGGTACAGAGCTTGAATGGAAAAGTAGCTGCGCTAAGTCGATTCATATCCAGGGCGACTGACAAGTGCATCCCTTTCTTTTATGTAATAAAGAAAGGGAAGAGGAACTTCGAATGGACGTCTAGTTGTAAGGAAGCATTCCGGGATCTGGTGAGGCATCTGGAGAGTCCACCAGTGCTATCAAAACTAGTAGACCATGAGATGCTGTACATATACTTGGCTGTATCCCCCATGCGATAAGTGCGGCTCTGGTTCGCGAGGAGGACCGAATCCAAAAGCCGGTGTACTACGTTAGCAAGCGTTTAACGGGGGCAGAAAGAAATTACCCCAAAATCGAGAAATTGGCCTATTGCTTGGTGATTGCATCACGTAAGCTACGCCCATATTTTCAAGCACATTCAATCAGTGTTTATACCGATCAACCCCTGCGGCAGGTACTCCAACGACCAGAAACTTCCGGAAGATTGCTAAAATGGAATATCGAGTTGAGCCAGTTCGATATCACCTACTTTCCACGGAGGGCCATACAAGGGCAAGCATTAGCAGATTTCATCGCTGAGTTTACCATACCCATAGAACTAGATAATCATGACGTCATTCCCCCCGTTCGTTGGAAGTTATACATTGATGGGGCATCAAACGACCATTGCTCCGGCGCGGGTGTAGTTCTTATAACGCTGGAAAATCGGTCGATCTGTTATGCTTTGAAGCTTGATTTCCCAGCTACAAATAACGAAGCAGAATATGAAGCACTGATCGCTGGTTTGAAGCTCATCGGAGAACTCGGGATCAAATCAGTTGAAATCTTTTGTGACTCACAGTTGGTGGTTTACCAAGTGCGGGGAGATTACCAAGCAAAGGGAAAGAAGCTGGCTCCGTACCTTGTTCAGGTCCAAGAACTACTGTCAAATCTTGAGCGTTATGACATTTCACATGTCCCGCGCGAACAGAATAAAGAAGCCGACTTGTTGGCTAAGTTTGCGAGCACAGGCGACGTGCAACAAATGGGATTGTATCCCGTTGAGGCCTTGCATGCCCCGATCATAGACGAGATGAAAGTTGACCGTGTGTTGGAAATAGAAACCGAAAAGGAGTCGTGGATCACCCCGTTTAAACTGTACCTGATAACCGGGGCTTTACCAGAAAAAAGGAGCGAAAGACGGCAGGTCCTTCGAAAGGCCGCGCGATACGTGATGCAGGATGGATTAATGTATCGAAAAGGGTTCTCAGTCCCCTTATTACGGTGCATCGCTCATGGCGAGACACAACGGGTCTTGAAAGAGGTTCACGAAGGGGAATGTGGCGACCATACAGGGGGGCAAACGCTAGCAAAAAAGATCCTCCGCTATGGATACTACTGGCCGACCGTGAATCGGGACGCTGCAGACTACGTAAGGAAATGTGACAAGTGTCAAAGATATGCGAAAATCCCGAGGACTCCATCAACAGAACTCACACAAATGGTTAGTCCCTGGCCATTTGCAATCTGGGGAATCAACATAATCGGCTCTTTGCCTATATCTAAGGTGGTGCGAAATACGCGATAGTTGCAGTCGGCTATTTCACAAAATGGGCTGAGGCAGAACCTTTGGCCACAATTACCTCTAAGAAGGTCATTAACTTCGTTGTACGAAACATTATATGCCGCTTTGGACTCCCTCGCACCATCATTACAGACAACGGAACGCAGTTTGAAAGCAGAGAGTTCAAAGAGTTCTGTTTCAAGTATGGCATTGAGAAGAAGTTCGCCGCCGTTGCGCATCCAAAAGCTAACGGACAAGTCGAGGCCGTTAACAAAATAATCAAGTCAATACTGAAGAAGAGTTTGGAGAAAGTCGGAGGCAAGTGGGTAGATGAGCTCCCGACAGCATTGTGGGCTTATAGAACTACCCACAAGTCCGCAACCGGCAACACTCCATTCGCATTGGCATACGGCTCAGAAGCCGTTATACCCGTGGAACTTGAAGTCCCATCGCATCGAGTGACATATTACGATCCCAAGACGAATAAGGACCTCTTGTTGGGATCACTGGACTGCATCGATGAAAAACGAGAAGAGGCCAAATTAAGGGCGGCAGCGCATAGACACCGAGTCAAGCGTTACTACGACGGCAGAGTCCGCCCAAGGACTTTTGGTGTGGGTGATCTCGTTCTGAAACGAGTTTTCTCGGTACCATCACGTATGAATCCCAGCTGGGAAGGTCCGTACGTCATTGAACGGAAGCTTGGAGAGGGAACATTCAAGCTAGCGACCGTCGATGGCACAACACTCCCCCGAGCATGGAACAGTGAACATCTGCGGCATTATTACATTTAGTATGTTTCTTTCCTGTTTTAGGCACAGTTATTTACTGTATGTTTTCATTCCGTCGCAACTTAGTTTCCTTTTAACTATGTAATCGAGCAGTTTAGTTGTTTTTCATTAATAAAGGCTTGAAACCGTATTTTCCATGAATTACTAATGTTTCTATATCTCATAGTCGGGTGATGAATTACTAGAACTACATTATCCTGTACTCTAAGTCCCCAGAGCACGGACTATAATATAAACGATTTCAAATCTCTAAGTCCCCAGAGCGCGGACTAGAGTATAAATGATTTCAAATCTCCGAATCCCCAGAGCGCGGACCGGAGTACTCTAAGTCCCTAGAGAGCGGACTAGAGAATAAACGATTTCAAATCTCCGAATCCCCAGAGCGCGGACCGGAGTACTCTAAGTCCCTAGAGCGTGGACTAGAGTATAAATGATTTCAAATCTCCGAATCCCCAAAGCGCGGACCGGAGGACATTAAGTCCCCAGAGCGCGGACTAGAGAATAAACGATTTCAAGTCTCCGAATCCTTAGAGCATGGACCGGAGTACTCTAAGTCCCCAGAGCGCGGACTAGAGTATAAACGATTTCAAATCTCCGAATCCCCAGAGCGCGGATCGGAGTACTCTAAGTCCCCGGAGTGCGGACTAGAGTATAAATGATCTCAAATCTCCGAATCCCTAGAGCGCGGATCAGAGTATTCTAAGTCCCCAGAGTGCAGATTAGAGTATAAACGATGCGAACCTACGAATCCCCTGAACGCGGATCAACTTACTCTAAATCCCCGGAGTGCAGATTTAGAAAAAAGTCCAAGTACTCGAGAAATGTGGAGCAAGAAGTATGCCACGTCTGGAAATGTTTGAACAACACGAGAATGGACTGGGAGATAATGCAACTCATAAGAACTTGAGTTATGACTACAGTTGGTCAGCAAACCAAAGAAAAGCAAGAGAATCATTCAAACGAAAAAGAAACTAAACTTCATTCAATAGTTCAAAATGGGGTTACACAGTTACTCCTACGAAACTCAGAGTTAAGAACTTATCTATACAAACTACAAAAGATAAAAGCAACTGCATGACTTAAGCAAGAAGCTCGTTGAACGAGTGTATCGATCATTTCTTCGGTTTCTTCTTCTTGTCTTCCTTTGTTTTTTCCGACAACTCCTCTCCTTCACGCTTTTTCTTGGATTTCTTGCCTGCTAAAGAAGCGGAGTCAGGAGTAGGAGACGGAACATCCAGTGGTTTGGACCTGCCCGGGAGAATGATTTTCAGAGGTCTGTTTCGCGAGTCGGTAAGTTCCAGTATTTCAGGTTCAACTTTGACCTTGACCTTTTTCTTCTCCTCTTTGGCGAGGCGTTCCTTCATGCTCATCTTTGAGGTATGCTCAGAGGCACCGGTGATTTCGATTTCATCGCTCCCTTCGGCAGGAGACGAGGTTTCAAGCTTGTCATCGTCTAGCGCCCCGATCACTTGAGCATCAGGGCCAGGTGTTACTCCCAAGTGAGCAACATCGCTTGTTTTCTCTGCCTCCTCCTTGGCGTCATCGCTCCTTGGAGTTGGCTCGGGATCAGAGCAGCCTGCATGAAAACATAAAAAATTAACATTAGAACGGATAAATGCTGGAAAATAACAAGATCTTTTGACTTCTAGAAAAGGAGAGTTTCCTACTGGGTTCTGGTTGGCTATCGGTTGCGCGTGGGGTTTCACCCTCCAGGATAGGAGATAGCACGTGAACGCCAAGCCCGAGATCTTCAGGATCATAGCCGGCATGCTGCTCGAACGGGTCAAGTGTCGGCCGACCGGCCGGTTGAACAGCGGGAGGAGCAGCAATATGAGGAGCCGTAGTCTCAGCCCCAGACGGGCCAGCTTCATCACTTTTCTCTTTTAGAAGGGGAGAGCCTTTGTTATAAAGCGCCAAAGCTATGGATAAATCCGCTGGCTCATTCCCCCTAAGGAACTCCTTCACCAAGGCATCCTCATCGACCTCTTCAGAGCCCGACTCGATTTTCCTAATCTTCACCAAAGTTTCCCAGGCCTCAGCTAGGGATTCGAGATAGCCATCGCCCAAGAATGTCAAGTCACGGTGCATAAGGACGCGGGCTCCATACTCAGCAATCAACGGGTCAAACATGCACTTGACCTCTTCCCTGCCGGCTTCTGCGGCCGCCTCGAGGCGAGAATCAATCTCCTCCGCAGCTTTTCTTTTGCCCTCCTCACGGGCTTCGTCCTTCATTTTTTCAACCCTGGCAAGTTCGTCATCGAGCTTCGTTTTCAGGAGTCGAGTAGCAACGATTTCATCACAGTATCGTTGTGACTCTTCTTGAGCAGCTACTTTGTCCTCCTTCTCCTTGGAGAGTAATTCTTTCAGCTCTTTGACTTGTATAGCGAGCGCGTCCCTTTCTTTTTGGATGGAATCTTTTTCTAGGGCAAGGGCACCGCTACGCTGGACTGCTTCATCAAGTTCCTTCTTGTGAGCCACCTCTAAACGAGCGACTACCTCAGCAGTATCTTTTGTGTTTTGCTCAGCGGCTTCCAGCTTCGACTTGTATGAAGCGAGCTCCTCGTCTTGGTGCTTGATGATGTTCTTGTCACAGCCAGCCTCTAGTTTCAGACGATCAATCTCATATTGTCGCTCAACAGACACCTCCGAGATCTTTTCAACCAAGTGGACAAACGCGTCATGTTGAACATAGACGTCATTATTACAGGCAATGGCGCTCTGCTTCACGTGTCCAGGAATATGATGGATAGTTGGGAGGAATTTCAGACCATCAAAGCAATTTTTTGGAAATTTGGCCTTGAGATCGACCATCTTTTCTGCTACAGTTGGGTCAACCGCGGGAGTAGGGGGAGGAGGCCTTGGAAGTTCTGCTCTTTTTCATTTCTCCCGAATTTGCCTCGTACTTGACGAACCAGAGTGTTGTTCTCAAGGAGCATCGGGTTGGGACCCCTTCTGAAAAGACTTCTCTCTATCCGGCTCAGTTGGAGGAAGAGGATCACGGGACTGAGAAGATTGGGAATATGCCTTCTTACGATAAGACAGATCGCGGGGACGGTTGTCTCTATCTTCATAATCGTCTCTGTCCCTGCGTCTTCCCGAACCTTAATCCTGTCCAGAATGATGAAATATGGAAGAGCCATGAAGGCGATCGAATCCGTGAGAGCGCCCCATGTCACCTACAAAGAATAGAGATAACAACGAGTTAAGAAAGATCCGGGAAACAAGAAAAAACTTGAAGTGTATGATGGAATGCGTATGTGCGTGTGTGTCCTAGTGTTCCCCCCGACGGACCAGTTCTTTTGTCTTTACTAATCGCAGTATTGTCTCCCTGGACTGGGAGTTGAACTCCCGCATTGCCTCTAGCGAGCGAAGAAAACTTGAGGGCTTCAGGATCGTCAAACCCGTAATTAAGTATATCATCGGGGATAGAAAGATTCGACAAACCCCTTAGAGAACTCTCTAGGTGCTGTGAGGAAGCCTCTTTCTCTAGCGGGATAGGCATATCTTTTGAAGTGCCGCCGACTTTATCCTTCCGAATATTGTATTTTAACCTCTTCTTTCCCTTCGAAGGGGAGGATGATGTTTCAATGTCATGAACTTCGACCGCCGAATTCCAAGCGGGGCCCACATTCTCGCCTTGGGTCTCAGGAGCTTCGTCCTCTTTGCGCTCACCTCCTTCGTGCGTATCGGGAGTGCGGCGTGATGACGATCCGGCCTGTTTTTTCCCTTTACCGGATGCTGGCTTGGGAATGGAGACGCCCTCCGGGAGGCTAATTCGACGACCTGGGGATAGCAAGCCGAACCTTGATAATGATTCATTCGAAATAATGGTTCGGATGTCGCGTTCCTCGGCAGGAAGAGCTCTGATGGCCTCAACGGTCTCAGAATATCCTCGTCCCTCCGGACGCGGGTTGATACCTAAAAAGTCGGAACGAGAAGTTAGAAAAAGCACGACTCCAATTAAACGCGAAAGATGGCTCAGCAAAGAGACTTACTGCCTTCAACCCATCTCCTCGCAAAACCAGGGGGGCAACGCACGTAGAACCATTCCTGTTTGTACATGGCGAATTTACTACATGCTCCTGTCAGGATTTGGCATTTGTGGTACGACTCGAGGAACATGAAGGAAGGGCTATCTTTCTATTTCTTGATCATATAGATGTATCTGATGTCGCCAGAGGTTGGAGGTCTAGAGAAGACGACCATAAAGAGTAGATAGGTCCCGTATAGAAACGCGTGACCGTTCGGATGCAGCTGCGATGGAGCAATGTCGATGTACTGCAACACGTCCCGGAGGAATAAATTAAACGGAGGCACGCTGCCCATCCAACACATGAACTTGTTGCATGTGGTATATCCGACTGGGGGCAAGTGAGGACGATCGTGTTGTGAAGGGACTAACACATCGGCAAAAGGAATCCCGTGAATGGAGCATATCCGTCGAAGTGCGGCTTCATTGATCTTCGAAGCTTGTGAATCGATCGGATTGTCTAAAAGAATTGTTGCCTCCAAGGCATTGGGTGCTATGTTATGGGCAGGGGAAGTCGACGGATTTGAAATATCAACGGCTCCTTGCCTTGATGACAGCCCAGGCCTGTCAGATATGGTGGCGGAGCTAGACTTCATAGACATCCCCAATAAATAATGAATCTGTTTAAGTGCCTGCGAAAACTATACTTGAAAAACGTTAAACGTTAGAGTTAACAACACGAATATTCCCCCCACGTGATGTGTGAACTAGTGCAAGCAATCGTGTACAAGCAATAAGAATCTAGAGATTTCAAAGAAATAAAAATGAGCTTCGAATCGTCGCCTTCAAAGACCGTCATCGCTGACCGTCTCAAAAAGCCCGCCTTGTGGTGATTACAGTTTCAAATTCAGAAAACGAATGTTAATCTAAGTTCAGATTTATGTCTACTAAAGCTAGGGAGTTAATGATCCGGGTCAGTTTCATGTGATAGTGTGCTTAGGTCCAAGTCCTTGTTTTGCTATATGAATAGGCAAGGTTCCTGAGTGTTCGGCCTAGTTCCTGCTCGGCTAAAGGTATTGTTCGACATGTTCGGTTAAGTTTTGTCCGGCCAAGACAGGTTTCAGCATTCACAAGCGTTCGGCATTCATGTGGTTTAGCATCTGTATTGTTCAGCGTTTGTATTGATCGGCATTTATATATTGTTCGGCATTTATGGTGTTCGGCGTTTGTGTTGTTCGGCATTTATGATGTTCGGCGTTTGTATTGTTCGGCATTTATAGTGTTAGGCATTTATGTTGTTCGGCATTTATACTGTTCGACACCCATGGTGACTCGGCATTTGTGACTGTTCGAAAAAGCATCATTCGGCCAAAATCGTGTTCGGCCGGGACCACATTCGACATCCTATTTGGCTCATACTCCCTCCACATCCTTCCATTGCACTACCCGGCATATGACGAATCGTGTCGAGCTAAGGTTGCGCCGAGCGCCAACGCTCGAACACACCGTCCTCTACAGCGACCTCATTCCCCATTTTTCTTCCTCCATCCACACCGAACCACGAGGATGAATCGTTCGGTGAGTCGCACCGAACCATCCTGTTCGGCATTCTAACCAACTCCTACCTTCCTCCACATCATCTGGCCCTAAAAATCCACACAACACCTATCAAATTACGAACTCGAGTTTCATGTTGAAACCCCTTTGTGGATTTAGTTAGAGGGATTGTTACCTAGTTAATAGATCACGACTTGGAGAAGTTTGGAGTTGAGGCCGCGGTTTTGATTAGCGCCGAATAGGTTAGGAAGAGTTGTTGAGTCTTTGAAGGTTGTTAACAGGCGAGTTTCTCGAAAACAAGATAGGAGAAGTGAGTGTGAAAAGAGAAGGAGGAAGAAGGCCTCGACTTTTATAGGACAGAAGGAGAAGTCGAAAATGCTATACCCGGTGGAACCGGTCAAAGCCACAGTGTTTGGCATCGGAATACAAAGTCGTTCGGCATGAGGAGCGTTCGGTTTCGACTGCTTCGTTCGGTATCTATACCACGCTCATCATACACCTCCACCACTGATATTCTCAAGAAAGCGTCTCCGAGGAGAGTTAACCTAGATTCGAAGCGAAGTACGGGGGATATGCAATTCAAAGCGTATCACGATTCAGCCACATAATACACTTTGGGGGGCAAGTGTTTCCTGGAGATTTGACCAGGCAACTAGTGCTCAGCATCAGGTAGCACTCGGCATCTCATAGTACTCGGCATAGTACTCGACATCCATGGAACTCGGCATCAAGGAGTACTCGGCATCTCATAGTACTCGGCGTAGTACTCGGCATCCATGGTACTCGGCATCAAGGAGTACTCAGCATCTCATAGCGCTCGGCATCAGGTAGTACTCGGCATCTAGAAGTACTCGGCATAGCGCTCGGCATCCAGTGGAACTCGGCATCTAGTGGTACTCGGCGTAGTACTCAGCCTCCAGTGGAACTCGGCAACAGGAGTACTCGGCGTAGTACTCGGCATCCAGTGGTGTTCGGCATTAGAAGGCGTTCGGCATATATGACTGCTCGACATGGCAATATCGTTCGGCCGGAAGGCACATTAGTTCAAGGAGGATCGTTCGGCCAGAGAGCATTGTTCTGTCAAGCACATCAGACATACCGTTCGGCTTCGACTAACAACCATTCCATCCCACACACCAAACATACCGTTCGGCATAGAAAGGGTAGTTCGGCATCATTGTGTTCGGCCTACCTGGTTCAGCATACAGCGACCACTATACTTGGGCTATAGTGTTCGGCCACCAAGCCCACCTGGGAAGTCCAGCCCATCTTTGTCTATAAATAGAGGGGCAGGGTCACAGTGAAAAGGGATCTTTTTTGGAGAACACTGGGAAGACTCTACCATTTTGGAGACTCATCTTCTCTACTTAACAACTTCATTCAAGCATTTGATTCACGAATTGTATTTGTAATCAACGATTAAGAAGATCAATAAAGTTTAACCTCAAAGTGGACGTATGCAATTACGCTGAACCACTATAAATTTGGTGTTCTTACTTTCTGCATTTAAATTAGCATTCTCTTCCTTGTTTAATTTATCTTCATCACTTATATCTCTACACAATCTTTCTCTACGAGGTTAGTGACCAATTTTGGTGCTAACAGTTTAGCACTTCATGTCAGTTGCGAGACCCAACTAACTAATGTTGACCTATCTGAGCAAGTCCTCAAAGTTTGGAGCCAGTCGGTTACACAAGTTCATGGCTGAACTAAACAAAATGAATGTGGTCCGACCATTTGTCCAACTATCCTCACTCACAACCCGATAGACGGTGTAGAAAACTAGAAATGGATTCGGCTTGACCATCCAATAATCAAATTAATCCGACCAAGCGATGGGACTGATATGAATCGTAAGCAATCGGGACATGGCCGATCGTTTACTAAGTCAAACCCTGGACAAGGGAGCAAATCAATCAATCAAGGAAAGTATGATCTGACAATTTTACAAAATAACTCTAAGTCCCTAGAGTGTGGATTGGAGTATAAACACAAGTTGGGTGCGATCCGGTCACCCACAAACTAACTTTTATCCCCAGAATGCGGATATGAGCATAAACAAATAGATGATTGCGGTTCGACCACTCACTATTCCATAAACTCCGACCTGAAACTGGCAGGAGGAGTATAGACTTGCTAAGGATGGAATACGACCATACACTATCTAACTTTACTAGCCCAAGATTGGGGGTAGGAGTATAACCACTTAAACTGCCAAATTCGATGGTGTGACACTAGGGCTTGAGCCCAATGTTTGGTATGAATTGAGACCATGACCATGTGGAGGCCTTGAGTAAAAATTAATGGATGATTATTCGAATTAATGAGCAACGAATTACAAGTACATTGAATGGAAAATGTAATAGCTCAACTACTTAAGTAAATTCACACAAGAGTTTGACAAAAGTAAAAGAAATTTATTTGGATAAGCTTGGAAAGCCAAGTACAAGTATTCATAGGAAAAGAATAAAAAAATGGAGGCCGATCCCGTACAAATTTGGCAACAAAACCCAAAAGACTTAGGAGTATGAGTGCACATAATGAATTACTTCCTCCTCAGCTTCCTTTTCTTTTTCTTGGAATAGGGAGAGACTTCACTCGAATTTTCTCCGTTCCTCTTTTCCATCTCTTCCCGCTTCCTTGACCTTTAGCCGAAGTAAACTAGGTTGACCCAGTAGGTGCTTCTTGAGTAGGTTCTAGCTGAGGAACAGAAGTATCCACTATTTCTCCAGGCAAAACAATGGAGATGGGAAGTGGAACGATCTTCATTTTTTCCTGCTTGACTTTTGCCTCAAGGGCAATGTCCGCTTCAAGTTTCCATGGCATTTCTTGCATAGAGGGGCCTGACAAGGATTTGGAATCTCTGATAATCACAATCATCATCAACAGGAATCTCTTGGTGTATATCACTTTCTTCCCTCAACAAAGCGACCACCGTGTGCTTGTCGATCATGAAATCTTCCTCCTCCGAGATGTCTTGGGTTGTTGCAGAAGCTATGACAGTAACGGACTCCGTCGTTGGCACCTGATATCCTGGTTGAGATTCTTGAGGAAGAGGTGGAACTACAACCAGCAGATCTAAAGCCGAGGAAGCATAGCTACCTTCTCTAGATTGATCCCCCACGTGAGCCGAAGTGCCACCAGAACCTCCTTCCATAATTGGGAAGAGCCTACTAGATGTAGCAATATGTGGCTTGTCTAGATTGTAACCAGGCTCGATAGAAGAATCCATAGTGGTGCTGGGAATAGCTTGGGTCACTGGATTCTGGTCATCTATGACATTGTGTGACATGCATACAGAACCTTTACCAGCTTCATGTTGAGAGGTTGTGGCATGCTCTTTTAGGAGTATAAATTAGGTTTCATGTAGAACTTTTGGTTCATCACCAAATAGAATTTCTCCTTCTAGCCTCATCAAATCGATTTGTTCAGTGCCGAGAGCCTCCTTCTCCTCATGAACAAGATGCTCCCAAGCACGTACAAGATGATAAGGGTAGTCACCCCGGAGCCACTCCAAGTTTTTGTACTTTAGAATGTTAGCATTTAAAGAATGAGCAGTGGATCTAATTCCTCCATAACCTCCTCCCTGACCTTTTCTCTGATGGCTTCTACTTCTCGTTTTACGTGGGCATCAATGTCTTTGGCATTTTCGACAGCCACGTCTCTTTCAAGCCTGACGGTAACTAACTCCTCACAGGCATCCTGACTGATTTTTTTATGCCTCCTCTTTATCTTTGGATTCGCGCTCAAATTATTTTTATACTCGGCTGCGCTTCTTAGGGCCACATCCCTTTCTAGCACCGTTTATGATTCCGATGATGAAGCACTTCAAACTCGGCCAAGTGCCCGGCTTTCTCATCCTCGAGTGCCTTGATGGCTATTTTTTCTTTTCTCTCGGCTTCTGCCTGTGAGCTCCTTAAAGATTCTAACTCACTGGTTAGAGTTGCGATGATCTGTTTGTCCTAGGCCTCTTGGCGTTTCAACTTTTCAATCTCTGCCACTCTTGCCTAAGGTACTTAGAAATCCTCTCTGCCACTCTCATCTGCTCGTTATATTGCTTGTGCATATCATTCACACAATCTATAATCATTTATTGGACTTTTTCAGGAACTTTCTTAAGATTAAGAACAAAGAGAAATCCATCAAGACATACATTTGAAATGCCTGACTTAAGTTGGGCCTTGCGAGCGGTGGCATCAGCTTATTGAACTTCGGTGATAACTTTGGTATCCACTCTTTCTTTGTCCATATTTTTGTTAGCGAAGATCATGATGCCGACGATCGCTAGGTCATTAAGGATGAGATGGAACAACGGACAATGAAGAAACTGAAGTGGAAGGGGGACCACGAGAGGTGCCAATAGGAGGAACATCGTCACAGCGATCTTGTTGCCTTTCAGAATCTTTAGGGGGAGGAGATCTAGATTTGGACCGATATTTGTCACGGGAAGACCTGTTTCTGTCGCCTTTATTCTAGTAGTCCCAATACTGGCTGGAGCAATAACTAGGGTCATTTTCACAACCTACCTTAGCGATATGAGCCCGAACAAGAACCAGGATTCTGGCGTTTTATTTTTTTGTGGAGACTGAATTATGTGCTTCTTCCTCATTAAAGAAAGACAAAGAATGAATCGGTTAAATATCAAGGGACTCAAAATAAGTGTAGTGCAATATTGTAAAGTGCGTGCAAACGTGCGTGCCCTTGTGTCCCCCCAACGGACCAGTTATTGAAGCTTTACTCGCAGGAGTAACCTCTCCACTAGTGATAGGAGGTATTCTAATCCCAGCTCTGGAAGGAGATTCTGATCCCCCGATACTCATGTTAGTAAAATGAAAGGCATCAACATCATTCGGTATCGGAAGATCAGATAATTTATCAAATGTTTTGTTCAAGTATTGTGAAGGTTGAGAAGCAGATGGATCCGGAATAACCTGAGGGTCGATGGATAGCTTAGGTTGTTTAAAGAGGCGGCTCTTGGGAACCTACACACGAGTTTCTTCCCTTTTCTTTTTTCGAGAGCGGGCGGCTGTTAAATTTGCGAAGATCCAACCGCAACCCCAAAACTAGAACCCACGTCATCATCGTCGAGGTCGTCACCCTTATCTCCCACTGCATCTTTATCGGTAGCTTCCTGAGCTCCCTCGACTAGGGGCATGATAGGGTTAGCTTGATGGCCTTCATTATCACCCATATCCCGCTACTCAGCCACTGTAACTCCAACGGTAACCGATAGCCCTATGCTACGACCCTTTTCTATCAGACCATAGGTAATGAGATTTTCATCAGTATGGAGATTCTCAATGTCCCTATCTTTTAATGGAATCCACTTTAGTGCCAATACCGCATCTGTATATTGTTTACCATCAGGTCATGGATAAGAGCTTGCACAAACCAGAGAAACTGCTTAGTTCAGGATACGACTTGGATGCATGCACTCAAGAAATTAAGCAAGGAGTAACACTTACGTCCTTCTAACCACCGTCTGGCAATGCTAGGAAGGCAGCGGATATAAAACCACTCGCTTTTGAAAGCGCTCAACTTGTTCCAAGTACCAGTCAGGATCTGGCACTTCTTGGCCAACTCGAGAAATGTGAACGAAAGGCTTCCCTTTCATTGCCTGAAAGTGAAAATAAATCGAATGTCTTCAGGAGTTGGAGGATGAAACAAAAAATCTATGAATGCCATGTAGGTATAGTTAAGCAAGGTATAGCCATTTGGATGCAGTTGTGCTAGTGCTAACCTCATATGATATAGCATTTCTCGTATAAATTAATTGAAGGGTGGGATGCATCTTGCCCAACTTATGAACTTGTTGCATGTAGTGAACCCTTCAGAGGGCATATGAGCTCTATCACCCTAAGTCGGGACTCACATGTCATCAAATGGATCCCATGTCTAACACAAATTCTGCGAAGAGAGGCTTCATTGGTTTTTGAAGCCACAGAATCCTCCAGATCTTCCAAAAATATAGCATCTTCTAGAGTGTTGGGGGCTGGGTCTATCACTTCTGTTGGAAGAATAAGAACGATAGAGAAAAGGTCAAATGATGAACATGAACTTTCCAGTTGTTCTGCTTGATGTCCGGAGGAGAATTCATCGGAAGAAGCTGTAGAGCTCGACCAAAACCTCAACTGGTACAATAGCCTAACTTTAAGAAAAAACAAGAACAAGTTATTCATTTAGCAAAGGATTGGGTGAGGGGCCCAAATTGACAATCTGCTCATTGAGGTCCGACATAACTGCGAATGGTCACCGGATCTTAGCCTAGAACCCAACTATCTATAAGGCTAGTATAACTTACTCTCGAGAATTTGGTGGAAACTTTTTCCACTTAGGGCGAAATTAATATACTGGTAGCAGCATCATGCTACTAATCCTACTTGAATCTGCAATGCCTATACTTAATATGAATTCGTCACTCGTACTATTGTGCCGTGAAATCTGTTTAAAAGACATAGCAGCTAAACGCCTCGAGCGTTTGGAACCCATGACTACCAAATTCAGTAGATAATCATCATTAGAAAAAATAACCTATTCCCTCCATGCAAAGTTTGACTAGTGTAGAGTAGTGTAGTGTCGTGCAATGCAATAAAAACAGTTCAGAATTAAAGGCTTTGATTGTGATGAGACTCCGGGTATCAATCGGAGTGATCGTCATTGCTGACTGTCTCAACCGATTCTCTATGGCAAAGGGTTTAGTCTAATCACTGGGATAAGTTGGCATGTCATAGTTCGAATTGTGCATTTAAAAGTGGACAAGCTTCAAAAATTTGTCCAAGGCATTGGTAACAAACATAGATATGTAGGTAATTAGTCAAGTCCGTTCCATGGTTTGATTGTCATACACATCTAATATACAGTCCATTTCATATCCAATTCATGTATGACCATTGAAATATATAAGGCCAAAGCTCATCATAATGTTTAAATTAAAATTTGAGGATTTTAAGTATGTTTATCCAAGTTAAACCAACAACTGATCCAAAATAATGTTACGACCAATCGATCCCAATGCCCATGACCGATCATTTCTGCATGACCATTTCACTACCGATTGTTCTTCAACCGATCATTCTCCAACCTTCGATTCCGGTTCCACACTTCACTCCAATTCAACACTCGAAACATCGATCCCAAAAACGATCGGCCAAAAACCCTAACAGAAAATAACCTGACAAAATTCTCTTCATATTTTCAGATACTAATCCATCATAATGATTGACCGGACTTCGTTTCATTCTCCAATGCTAACATCAGCATCCATCTCATTAGAAACGATCGGTGATAGTCCAAGTTTTGGAACTCCAAGAACGATCTTCTACCTTCGACCTCAAACTAGCGCATTCTATCCGATCTCAACACCACATCATCGTCTCCCATTCCGCTCCAACCGATCGAATGTCGTGACTTGAATCATGCAAACTGGAACGAGATCCCATCATCTCATCACTAAATTCCAACAAGCAAGAAGAAAATCAAACCTACATATGTATAAAAGTGGAAAAGCGGAGGCGATTTGGATTCAAGTGTGAAGCAATATCTGTAGGAGATGGCGGCGGTGATGGTTGGTCTAGCCAGGAATTGGACCGACCTATGGAGATGGTTGCGAGATAAGTATGGAGTGTAGAAGGCTCGGTGGATCAATGGTGAAGGATAAAATGAGGATGGGTTTCTTTTTATTTTTTGGTTCGGGTAGCAACGATAAAAAATGAGACGAGGTGAAGGAAATAATCTAAGTATCAAAGTGTGTATACGAGGGATGCGATACAAACCATCGAAGTTTGTAGTTCAATGGAAGCCTAACCGGTAAACGACTTGGTACGATCATTTTATGATGGCCTTATGCCGCTCCATTCTTTTAAACCTATAGCTCATTCAAATTGCCAAATCAAGAAACGATCAGGTGTAATAGTTCTGTGATGGTTGTACGTTGATCCTTCTCTTTAGTACGCAATGCAATTGGTTCGTTTAACATATGCTTAGATCATATACGATCCAACATAAATGGATCAAGTATGATCCTTTTACCTGATGGATTTATGCCAATCCATCTTATTTAAAAAATGCAAATGATTGAATTGCATTCCACTAAATTGGCAATGACTCGTGAGCGTACGAATGCATCCAGGAGCCAACGACAAAGACATGATCATGAGCGTGCATATGTGCATTCTAAAAAACTTGATTTCTTGAGATCGACGGAAACTGAATTCTCACCTACAGTTATCAGAGTGGATCAGATTAGATAACCGAGGCCTACTAGCTCAATGAAACTAGGCATAGAAGTTAGTTGGCAAATGACAATTCAGAATTTATACCATTGGAGATACTTCAATCATCATGTCAAACAGAAAGAGATACGACTCTTCAAGGAAAGCAATTCATCGAAGGGATGGCAACTTTCAAAAAGCTGAATGGATTCCTTTCCGATGACTATAAGTTGCATCGATTCAAAGCATGTTATGTTGTAACAAGCCATACTTTGGAGGGCAAGTGTTATCCAACCTTTCGGACTGCCTATATTCGAACCAATTAAACAAGTTAAACTCTACTGTCATCGGGATCGACGAGTCAGATTAACAATAATGAAGCCCAAAGATCAGGCACAGATGATAGTATGAAGCAGTGGCGTAGTGAAAGCAAAAGACAGACTCAATAGAATGATAATAATATGCAAAAATACCATTTACTGAAAATGGATTGGGTATGATCCATATTCACTAATTATGGATCGTACCATATCGATATTACATTTAAACTCAATGGAAAATGATCGATATCTCAAAATCTACAAGTCAACTACACATGAAACTTTGGGAACACCAATATATTGAAGAGTGGAGCTCACTATATAGATCGTATGCCAAAACAAGCCCTAAAATGATAGGTACCGATCGTTATTTTAAATGATGTTGGACCCGCAATCGATGCCATAACTTCTTCTGGATCTGGAGACTCCACTGTCGAAATTTCAGAAAGATATTTCACCATCTTCCCCTATAAATATAGACTTGGTTGTTCATTTTCGGGACTTTTAAACTGCTTGTTGCTTTGCATTCTTTAATAACTAGGTGTTGTACTCTGATCCATCCTTTTGTGATCAGTAGTTAAAATCTTTAATAAATTTATTTCTCCAAAGCGGACGTAGGATTTTAATGATGAACCACTATAAATCGTTGTTTTCTTGTTGTAACTTATATTCTATTATCTACTTATTTGTTTCCTCTGTTTCCATTTATTATTCTTCATTTATTTTTCTACAAAATCTTTATTGGGTGTGTTATCCCGCCTTTTGGCAAGGCCGTGATACCAAGGACTTGACCAAAAACCAAGGACAATTCGGCCCCAAAGATCGTTATACACAGGTTCACTATGGATACCCATAAATTTGGTCTGAGTCCGGATCGAGCTACAATTGACAAGACATGACAAGCAAAGCTATGAAAGCCAACGTTTCCAATTTCAAGTCGATTGGAGTTCGTATGCTCAAGTTATGGATCGATTAAGTTCCATGAGAAGAACGTTCTATTCGTATCCATCTATTTCGTATCGATCCACTTTGTATCCATCATCTTGCAACCATCCTATTCGTATCCATCAGTTAAGCATTGGTTCGTATCCATCATGATCGCTTCACTTCGTATCCATTAATAAGCAACGCTTCGTATCGATATCGTCTATATGTACTTCATATCGGTCTACTCATCAACTCAATTCGTATCGATACGAAACACCACTAAAGTCATCGATACGAAGGATGTGTGGAATGATCGATACAAAATGACGTCCAGGTCATCGATACGAAATGCATTGGTTCGTATCGATATGAATCAGTTACAAAGCATTGGTACGAAGAAGTGCAAACCATCGATACGAAAGGAATACTCCAGATCGATAAGAACAAAGCATGTAAAAGTAGAAGACTCGGTCACTCGGCATGAAAATTGGATTAATCCTAGAATATAGCACCATGTCACCTGATCGATTCAAGCCAGAAGCGATACGAAGCCATCGATACGAATTGTATCGATAGGAACTTGAAGTGTTTTGTAAATGCAGACTTGGATCGATCATAACTCAAAATCTACAAGTCCAAATGCTACCAAATTTTCACAGGAGCTTACGTACCACCTCTACTTGGTCTATGATCGATCTCGGCCCAAATGGATGTGTTTTGGATCGATACGAAATGAGTGCATATCGATCATGGATCGATCCCAATCAACATCGGATCGATCTGGTGGGCCCACCCACGTGAGAGAAGGAGTCTTCCGAGATTTGAGCAAGATATTTGCAGCCTACACCTATAAATAGCGACCTTGGACCTACAGAAAAGGGACTTTGGGCTTCTCTACACCGATACTCTACCGAAATCATTACCATACTTCAGTTGTACTATTGCAATCTCTTGTAATTAGCAAGTGAAATTCAATAAACATCAACCATTTCATAGTGGACGTAGGCAATACGCCGAACCACTCTAAATTTTTGTGTTTCTGCGTTTCTTATTATCTGCTGATTGGTGTGTTTGTTAGATCTTCCTCATATTACATTTATTTTCTTCATTTTATCTCTTCAAACACATCCAAAGAGTGTTGTGCCCAATTTTGGTACAAACAGTTTGGTGCTTTCACTGAGAAAACCCAGCTTTTCTCCTGCTCATTGTATCTACTATCGATATTGGATTGCGAGAATCTAAAGAGAAGATCCCGATCTCAAACCTAGAAGTTCTTCCATCCTATTCAGATTTGCACCAAGTCTAGGAGAGAACTCCACTATTCACCATGGTCGCTACCAGGACTACCTCAACCACTGTGGATCCAGAAGGACGAGATAGGCAGAACCCCGCATAACTTCCCTTTGCAGACCAAAATGCTGCCGGAACTTCAGATCCACAAGGCCCTGTCACTAGGGAGGAGTTCCAACTTTTGATGCAAGAGTTGACTCAAAGCCGCCAGCAGCTTACCCAGCAGCTCCATGCCAACACGGAGTTAACCAATCGGCTAAACCATGAAAGACGAAGGAGATCCAGAAGGGATCGGGCTTCCTACTCGTCCATTGAAAGTTCAGCTTCTTCTGATTACAATCACAGATCCACACGCCCACGACTGGATGGAAGCTATACACAGGCTATCAAACATCCGCGCACTTTGAATCTTGGGCAACCGAGAGTTGGTCCGTCAACCAGCCACCAGGCCGGACCCTCCTCCCAAGGAGGGACGTTTCCTTATCACACTACTAACGACCGCGCCGCTGCCGCTGTCATTGAGTTGGGAGCCGACACTCGAAACCGAACGGAACCGAATCATCACCAACGTGATCATACTCCAAAGCCTTATGTTCCTGAAGTCCTAGAGCCAATGAGGCAAGATATGGACCGTCGACCGCGCCCGGCCCATCCTCGCATTGTGGAACCCGACCACACCTTGGCTCAGCATGCCCAGAATGTCCAGATGCCAGACATCCCGACAATGATCCGTCAGATGATCCGTGAAAGCCAAGGCCTCACCTACGACGACTGGGGAATCTCTCGAAGTCATACCCCTTTCACCGATGACATCCTCTATGCTGAACCGCCTCGGCAATTCAGAATGCCAACTCTACCTATTTATGAAGGGAGTTCTGACCCTAACCAGCACATTTTAAAGTATGAATGGTTGATGAACGCCGCACGGGATGATGATGCGATCAAATGCCGAAGTTTCCCAATCTCCCTAGGGGGCATCGCGACTATTTTGTTTACTCGTTTACCACCCCAATTTATTTCATGTTTCGATCAGTTGGCTATGAAGTTTGTTGAACAGTTTCGCATGCATGTCGCAAGGCCTAAAGATGTTAATACCTTGTCCAGTGTCACTCAAGCTCCTGGAGAGACACTCAGACGTTACCTGGAAAGGTTCCACGCTACATGCACTGAGATTAGTAAACCCAATGACAATTCCATTCTGATGGCATTGACTAAGGGAATCGATCTCGATTCCGAATTCGGCAACTGGATGGCCGGAAAACCTCTTGCGTCATTGAACCGTTTCTATTCCAAGGCAGCACGGTTCTTGAGAAGGGAGGATCTGAAATAGTCTAGGAAAAAGGATGATGCGTGGCCTAGTGTGGAAGCAATCCAAAGCAATGTCGCTATGAAACAAACCGGGGAGAGTTTTGGAAAGGTGGAATTAAATATATAGAATAAACAGAATCAGCAGAAAGGCGATGGAAATCAGGGCAGGAAGCGGGATCAGAATCGCGGACCGTGACGTAGAGCTCCCATGTTTGACACTTATACTACTTTAAATACGTCTCTGGAAAATGTGTACTTGCAAACTTGTAATACTATCAAATATAAGAAACCTACTCCGAAGCAATCATCAGAGAAACAGATTCAAACTGGGAAGTATTGTAGATTTCATGGTAGTTATGGCCTCAACACGAACGAGTGTCGTCATCTACAGGATACTATCGAGAAATTGATCCGAGAAAGAAAGTTGGAACAGTTCGTTCGGGAGCCGTAGGCTGGAGGTGCGGGCCCTTCAAATCAAAATCAAATACCAAATCAAGTTAGACCGGAGGAACCCGCTCGTACAGGCTGGAGGTTAGTGATTAACACAGTTAGTGCTGGTCTTCATCCAACGGATCAGAGCTGGAAGGAAATGAAGTCGTATGCCAGCTCTATTAGGCATGCGAACTTCGAATGTTGCAGTAACTTGGAAGACGGGACTCTGGCCAAACAACAAAAAACAATGACAGACGACATCGTATTCCGAGACAGGGATGCCGACAGAGTCGAAGCCCCAACCATTGATCCACTAGTCATTTCAGCTCAAATAGTTCCTGCTTGGATGAAGAGGATCTTAGTGGATAGTGGAAGTTCAGTGAACATACTCTTTAAGCGAGCCTATGATCAAATGAAGATGGAAGCGAAAGATTTGAAGCCTTGTCAGTCTCGTATTCATGGCTTCAATAGAAGTGCGACTATACCCACCGGGATGGTGGAGCTACCGGTGGAGTTGGGAGTTGGAGAGTGCCGGAGAGTCCGGATATTACAGTTTATTGTATTGGATATTGACTCACCATACAACGCTTTCCTAAGCCGACCGACCCTAGCTGAGTTCAGGACCGCTATCGCCCCTTGGTGTCTGACTTTGAAATTCCATACCGACAATGGAGTTGGAGTCGTTCAGGGAGACCAGGCTGCTGGACGCGCCTGTTATGTTACTGAGCTACGGGAGGCGTAGTGAAAAGAGATGGGAAAGGGCGTAGAGGAATCTCTTTGCATCTGCTTTGCGGATAATTAACAGTTAACGCCTGGGCCAAGGCTCGGGCACCACAACCAATTCCCAAGAGATCTTGACCCGAGAGATACCGAAAGTGAAGACAAAGTCAAAGACAATCGGGCTTCTTCGGCAGAGCTGACGATCGATGTTCCGATCGATAATGATGACAGTTCTAAAATGGTAAAGATTGGATCTCAGCTAAGCCAACAAATGAAAGAGGAATTGGTTGAATTTCTCCAGGCAAACCTCGACGTGTTTTCCTGGACGCACTCCGACATGTGTGGGATCTCGCCGGACATTGCGAGTCATACATTGAATATTGACCCGCAGCATGTCCCAGTCAAGCAAAAAAGGCATGGTATGGATCCAGAGAGATCTGCCGCCATTAAGGAAGAGGTGGATTAACTTAGGTCAAACAGGTTTATCCGAGATGCGTTATATCCAGAATGGGTGTCCAACCCTGTACTTGTCAGGAAACCAAATTGGAATTGGAGAACATGCGTTGACTACTCAGACTTGAATAAGTCTTGCCCTAAAGACAATTTTCCACTTCCCTGGATTGATCAGCTCGTAGACTCAATGGCCGGACATGAACTTTTATCCTTCATGGACGCATATTCTGGTTACAATCAGATATTGATGCACCTACCTGATTAGGAGCATACCAGCTTTGCCACCGATTTGGGACTCTATTGTTATAAAGTGATGTCGTTCAGACTTAAGAATGCCGGGGCAACCTATCAGAGACTCGTCAAAAAAAAACCGAATGTTCACTAACCAGATCAGAAAGACCATGGAAGTATATGTGGACGACATGCTTGTGAAGTCGCAATTCTCCACCACTCGTATCAAAGACCTGGAAACGATGTTCAACATCCTCCGAGAGTAAATAATGAAACTCAACCCGTTGAAATGTCACTTTGGCATCGCATTTGGAAAATTCCTTGGATTCATCGTTAATGCTCGGGGATCGAAGCCAATCCCGGTAAAATCTGAGCAATTAAAATCTCGAGACTCCAAGGACTACAAAGCAAGTTCAGAGCCTCAACGGGAAGGTAGCAGCACTGAGCAGGTTCATTTCAAAATCCACCGACAAGTGCATTCCCCTCTTCGACCTAATCAGAAAAGGGAAACAAAACTTTGAATACAGAGTGTGAGGGCGCATTCCGAGCACTAGTTCAACACCTGTCCACACCACCCATTCTGTCAAAATCTATTGATCGCGAGAGATTGTACATTTACTTGGCGGTGTCGGAAAACGCAATCAGTGCTGCTTTAGTTTAGGAGAAGGACCGAATACAACGGCCAGTTTATTACATCAGCAAACGGCTGACCAGAGTAGAAAGAAATTATTCGAAATTGGAGATGTTAGCCTACTGTATTGTCATTGCTTCAAGAAAGCTCCGCTCGTATTTTCAGGCTCATCCTATCACTATCTACACCGACCAGCCATTACGACAGGTCCTTACACGGCTTGAGACGTCTAGTAGGTTACTCAAGTTGAATATCGAGCTGAGTCAATTCAACCTCACTTACACACCAAGGCGAGCTATTCAAGGACAAGTCCTAGCAGACTTCATCGCCGAATTCACTATCCCGGGGGACTTGCCCAAAACCAGCGAATCTCCCAAATATGTATGGAAGCTACATACTGATGGTGTATCAAATGACCGCTGCTCAGGCGTTGGGGTTATGCTTGAAACTCCTAAAGACCGATCTATATGCTATGCTTTGATGTTCAATTTCCGTGCGACCAACAACGAGGTTGAATACGAAGCCCTGCTCGTCGGACTAAGGCTTGCCAGAGAATTAAGAATCATTGCTGTGGAGATTTACTGCGATTCACAATTGGTCGTGTGTCAAGTTCGGGCGGAATACCAGACCAAAGACCGGAGACTGGCCGCCTATATCACTCGGGTCCAGGAAATATTGAATCGTTTCGATTATTATGCCTTCTACTGCATACCCCGAGAACACAATCAGAAGGCCGATTCCTTAGCAAAATTAGTCAGCACCGGTGAGGCACAGCAAATGGGACTCGTTCCCATTGAGACACTATCTTCCTTGAGTATTGATAAAATAGAGACCAACTGGGTACTTGAAGTCATACCCGATAAGGAGTCACAGATGACTCCGTTCAAAAACTATCTCGAACATGGGTCCCTGCCAGAGCGCAGGAGCGAGAAAAGACAACTTCTTCGAAAGGCTGCGCGGTTCACTATTCAGAATGGAGACATGTATAGAAGAGGGTACTATGTTCCTTTACTTCGGTGTATCGCCCACGATGAAATCAAACGAGTATTGCATGATGTACACGAAGGAGAATGTGGCGATCACACCGGGGGGCAAGCTCTTGCTAAGAAAGTGCTCCGACATGGTTATTATTAGCCGACTGTAAATCGTGATGCGTCAGATTATGCCAGGAAATGTGACAGATGTCAGAAACATGCTCGGATTCCAAGAGCTCCACCTACCTAAATAACTCAGATGGTCAGCCCATGGCTGTTCGCAATATGGGGCATCGACATCATTGGGTCTCTACCTCTAGCCAAAGGTGGCACGAAGTACGCCATCATTACAGTTGATTACTTTACCAAATGGGTGGAAGCCGAGCCCCTTACTACTATTACAACGAAGAAAGTGATCAACTTTGTTGTACTCAATATTATCTGTCGATTTGGTCTCCCACAGACCATCATCATTGACAACGGAGCCCAATTCGATAGTTTCGAGTTCGAGAATTTCTGTCAACGATTCCATATCCAGAAGAAGTTCTCTACAGTTGCACACCCTCAAGCGAATGGATTGGTCGAAGCTGTTAATAAAGTTATAAAGTCCATTTTGAAGAAACGATTGGAAAAAGCCAGGGGCAAATGGTTTGATGAACTTCCTATGGCCCTATGGGCTTATCGAATGACCCACAAGTCCATGACCGACCATACTCCATTTTCACTTTCCTACGGCTCAGAAGCCGTTATTCTAGTCGAGTTGGAGGTGCATTCTCATCATGTGACATATTATGATCCGAAGACAAATGCTATATAACTTGCCGAATCTCTAGACTTATTAGATGAGAAGCGTGAAGAAGCTGATTTGAGGGCAGCTGCGTACCAAAGTCGAGTGGCCCGGTTGTACAATGCTAAGGCCCGACCCTGAACCTTTGAACTCGGCAATCTCATCCTCAAGAGAATTTACCCGGTCCCTTCGCATATGAAACCAACATGGGCGGGACCGTATGTTATTGAACGATGACTCGGAGACGACACGTTTAAATTATCGACCATTGGTGCTCTCACTCTACCGAGAGTGTGGAACAGCGAAAGTCTTCGTCGCTACTACACATAATAGGCTTTATTTATTCATTCAGTCTACTTTTCATTTGCAATTTGTTTATGCATTTCAAAATTTGAATTTGTAATAAGGCAACTGACTTTGCCATATTTTCTTATTCCAGCAATAAAATGCAATCTCTTCGAGCCAGAGCAGTGATTCTTAAAATGTGTCATGCGACCATCACAATGCACGGAGAGCTAAGTTCCACCCTACGGTGGGACTTATTCAAATAAGGAGTGACTGTGATATGACTAGTCACTTGCTAAGTGAAACCCGAGCTCGGGGGCAAGCCATCACACTGAAGCCAAAAAAGGAATGATACACGACAATCCTCTAACTAAATCCCTCTCCCAGAGTGCGAGCTGGAGTATAAACTTACAAATGTGGGCTCGAGGAGGGTGGATCCGTCCACCTAACGAATTCGCCCGGGTTTAATCCAAGTCCGAGGAGGATGGATCCGTCCGTCTAACGACCTCACTTGTTAACTCAGGGTGGACGTGACCCGACCGTCTATGATCTTGATAAATCTATCATTCCTAGAGTGCAAACGAAATACTAAAGCTCAAATTGGGTGTGAACCAACCGCCCGTGAGGCAACTCTGAGTCCCCGGAGTGTGGACCGAAGCATAAACACAAATTGGGTGTGATTGATCATCCACAAATCAATCTAAGTCCCCAAAGTGCGGAAGAAATTCTAGATATCAAACGGATGTGACCGCAAGCCCATAAAATAACTTAAGTCCCCAGAGTGCGAACATATCTTTAAACATTAGATAGGCGTGATTGACCGCCGACGTACTAGTGCAATCCCCAGAGCGTGGATGCGATTACCAATAAATGAGCGAGTGTGATCCAACCACTCGAACTCGTCTTATTACGGCTTTGTTTCAACTAAGTTAAGGTTGATTTATCGAAGATGGAAAGCTACTACCTAAAATTCGAGTACCAGCTACTGATCAAGAAAATACAATGTTGAGACTCGACTTAAGGTTCGGTTATGACCCGAAGCCATAACTCGGGGCTTAACAACTAAACTTAGGTCTGATTCAAAGACTAAGGCTTCACAAGTACATTGAATGGAGGTTCGAGCGCTAAAACACTGAAGCAAATAAACGCGAAACTGTGCTGAAAACAAAATGGAATTTTATTTTAACTATTCTTTAAAAAAGAAGGATAAGTACAAAAATCGTTCCGAGAAATACTACCAGCAGGAGCCGAACCTGCATCTATACATGGCCTACAGGAAGCAAAAAGAAATTCCTATCTATCTACCAAAAAAGGGAGTGAGAAGATACATCTACTCCCTCGGTTTCTTCTTCTTCCTCCCCGGCATCGACCCACTGGAGCTACCGCTCAGATGCCTCTTCGAGCCTTTGCCTTTTGGTGGTTGGTCTCCAGCCGGAGGAATTATGGTAATCTCTTCCTCTAAACTCATGGAAATTGGAACACTTTTTGAATGTGGAGCCGGAGGAATAGGAACACTCTCGACTTTAGAAGACGAGGGAGGCACGTCGGTATCGACTATTGTGCCGCCGGGAGAAATCATTCGCAGAGGAGCTGGACCAGGACCCGCTATACCACCTCCGATACCACTGGCCCGTGTGGCTGCTTCCATCTCGGCATTAATCTCCGCTATTATCTCTTCTTCATGAATAGTTTGAGCATCCGCGGGGATGCTGCCAGTTGGGCCCGAAGAGCTGGCCATGAATGCGCCTTCACCCATGACGAATGTCAGGTCGGTAAGTGGATCACTTTGATGACCAAGGAGTTCCTCCATCATCTGCTTGTCAAAGGTAAAAGCGCTCCCCTGCACTCCGTCAGTTGGCGTAGCGGCCGTTGTTGTGGTTGCCTCCATTATAAGGGCCGCTTGCTGATGATGCGACTCTTGGGTTGCAGGGTGCACGGCCGGTGCGGCTCCTATCACTGAATAAAGATAAGAGAAAAGGTGTTAGTGACTACTTTGAACAAAGCTCCTTACTTTGGATAAATGCGAGAAATGTTCAGAATACCTTCCTCAGATTGGCTTGCGGGTGGAGCTAGAGCGGCTTCAAGGGCATGCTCGTGAGCTGGAGACAATTGCAGTTGATTAGGATTGTAAGCAAGCATAGATAGAGGATCAACCGCGGGAGTAGATTTGGGCTGGGTTGGCATAGGAATTTCAGAGCTCGTATCGTGATGCTCAATGCCAGAACCCCCTCCAGCCTCCGGATGTTGAGTGCCAAGTCTCTTTTTCTCGGATATGTTAGTGGCATCGTGGAGAACTCTTCTCTCATCCTCGTTCAACACCCAATTCTCTAATTCAAACTCATTAATGGATTCAGTATGGTGCTCTGCTTTTTCATCTTTAACCAAGCGACACCAAGCATTGTATAGATGCGATGGATAATCTTCGAGCCATCTCAAATTTCGATTCTTCAGAACATTGGCATTATATGTGATGTGGATATCTTCAATGTCACCCTCCAACCTGGCTTCTGCCACTCTCACTTCACCCTCAACCCTGGCTTCAGCTTCCTGAACCTTTAGCATTGCCGCATCCCTCTCATCCCTAAGTGCCACAGCCTGCTCGCATGCTTCCTGAGCGGCTTTATTTGCATCGTCTTTTTCTTTGACGACTTCACCAAATTTGACTTTAAGGTCCTCAAGCTCTTTTAGTGCCGCATCTCTTTTAGCCATGAAGGTGGTGGTCCGGTGCTCCATTTCTTCAACCAAGGCTAGATGCGTTCGCCTCATCTCCTCCATCCTCCGGGTTGCCTCGTCGGCTCTTTTATTAGCCTCTGTTTTCGAATTTCTCGCAGACTCGTTTTCATCATTAAGCACCTGGATTATGCAGTCCTTTTAAGCGCGATCATTTCCTAGTTTCTCGATTTTCTTCGCCCGCTCAAATGCCATTGCCGATACTTTGTGTGCGGTCTTCATCCATTCCCGATATTGGCCATAAATATCGTATATGTAATCGTGCATCGTCTGTTCTGCCTCGTTGGGTATTCGCTTTAGGTGCGGGGGAAATATGAAGCCGTCAAAGCAGATATTTGGAAAATCCTTTTTCAACTTAGTGATCCTAATCGCTCCTTCCCCGGTGGGTTCTGTGACGGCTTTTTCAATGGCAACGGGAGCCTCGATTCAGTCCTCCGACGCTGTTGGTCAGGCCTAGATGCTTGGGGAGGTGGTATTTGATGCAAAGATTCAATGGGTTGTTTACCAGAACCAGAGGATTGTGTTGGACCACTAGATGGCAGAGAGCGTGATCGGGAACAGCGCCTATACTCCTTCTCCCTCTCCCTATCCCTTTCCCTCTCGTAGCGCTCCCTCTCCTGACTGGAATAACTGCGGTCGCGGTCTCTATCGGCCTCACATCTATGAGACTCAGAGTATGAGCTAGATAAACGGCGTGCAGAATGAAGGCTACCAATCATAGATTCCCGCCTCGACATCATATCTATAAAATGAAGAGAGAAATAGAGTTGGTAATCTTCAGAGATGAATAACTTGTGATTAGAAATTGTGTGGTGCCGTGAAGTGTGTGTGTGCATGTGAAAATCCCCCCGACCAACCGGTTGTAATGACCGTACTCGGAGGAGTCGGCTCTTCTATATCTAAGGCGCTTTGGAGCCCCTCTAATTGGTATCTTGATGCAAAGGAAAGTCATCCGGAATGGGGATGTCTGCCAATCCTGCAAAGGAGCTCTCCATCTGCGAAGGAGGAATCTCTTGACTAGTTGCAGGCAAAGAGACTACGATGGTTTTGCGCCTTACAGATTTTCGGGCAGTAGACTTGCCTCTTCTCTTCCGCTTTAAAGGTTGAGGACTTTGAGAAGGCCGGCTGCAGGCTCGTCCCCAAAGAACATATTCCCATCACCGCCTTGCTCGGTAATTACTATCCCGGAAGCTCTCCTTCGAGCTTGCCTCACCGGGGCCACCCTAAGAACTCCTACGAGTCCAATGCTTTGGTCTCTGTCAATTAGCTCGATGGCGACCAGATTCTCGTCCGTAAGGACTTCATCAATCTCTCTGTACTTAGCGAACACCTCTTGGAGAACTCTTACTATCTCCTTGAACTGAGCACCTTCAGGTCGCGGAATTGAAGCTGTTAAAGAAAAGAAAATGTTAGACTCGACATCAACTACTATTACCCAGTTAGTCAACAAGGAAGCCAGGGCACTTACATCTTGCTAGTCACCGTCTGGCGAACCCTTGTGGACACCGAATGTAGAACTATTCGGTCTTAAAGTAACTCAACTTGCTCCAAGCCCCCGGTCACGACTTGGCAATTTCTAACCGCTTCTAGAAATGTAAAGGAAGGGTTGTCCCTATGACTCTTTATATTGAATACGTATCTGATTTCCTTTACCATCGGAGGACGGAAGAGGTGCTCCATGAAGATGACAAACAAACTATTGAGCAAGGCATACCCATTTGGGTGCAGTTGAGATGGAGCGATCCCCAAGAAAAATAGAACTTCCCGGATGAATTGGTTGAAAGGAGGAAGTGTCCCGGCTGCACACATAAATCTCTTGCAGGCTGTATATCCTTCTGGTGGGTTGTGGGCTCTATCTTCCGATCTCGGCAATAAGACATCGTCCAGTGACAACCCATGCCTTAAACAAATTCTTCCCAGCATATCATTCGAAATATTTGAGCGGACAGAATCCTGTGGGTGTGCGATGAAGACTGCTCCAGGTAGCTCATCCGGAGTAGGGCTAATAACTTCAGCTGCAATAACCGGCATTTCGATTACGGGGAGAGGTGGACTCTGGACATCTCGCGACTGTGAACTCCCAGGTTCCATAACTATTAAACTCAATAAAAATCATCGTTAGATAACAATAAACCCGTGTTTCCCCCAGTGTGAAGTGCGTGAATGTGTTGTGTAGTGCAGTGCTACATAATACTTAGAAATTCTATGGGATTGAATGACGTTCAAATGACAAGACTTCGAAATTCAATCAGAGTGACCATCATCGTTGACCATCTAAACTGTGCCATCCAGACTTTGGAGATCGATCCAAGTTAAAGTTCGTTAAATTTTGTTAAGTTACAGTTCCACCGACGAGCTTCGAAAGGCAGTCAAATACGCAGTGAAACAGTTAAGTCCAATTATGCAAGGCGGAAGCTCGTCGGAGTTGAATGCTCGAGTGTGCAAAAAGTTTTGTATCCATCAAGGTTCAGATGTGGATCGATCCCTAGAGAACAGATTTCGTATCAATCTTGGGATACCTCACTTCATATCGATCACCGAAGAGATAGCTCGTATCGATACCAATTGTCCATTTCGTATCGATGCTCAACGGTGCCTTCGTATCGATCGGCAAGCTCAAGTTTTTGTATCGATCACTTCGGATCGATACAGACTCCCTTCATAGATTGATGCAAAAACCACCTACCATCGATACAAAACTCCCTTGCCTTCAGATCGATACAAAACTCTTTTACCACCCAGGATCGATAAGTACGAATCCACTATATCCATCTGCTCTCTTCTTCTCCAGATGGCTCGAATTCCTTTTCAACCTTCCACGACCTTGCTCCGACCATCTATGGCCTCCTATTCACTAGATTCGGCCACGGATACAAGTGGAAAGACATGAGAGTTCAAATCTCATCATTTTACGTTGATTTAGTTCAATGATTTACCTAATTTGAGCAGTTAGATGGATTGAATAACTTGAAGGCAAAAGGTAGTTTTAATTTTCCTTAACTTGGAACGATATGAAAGCAAGGCTGAAGGAATTAATGAGCAAGTGAAATTTTTTCTAAGTCCAAAGTATATTTATATGGGTACGAAACCAAAGAAAGAAAACGATTCATCTCCCAGTGCTAATAACCGGTGAAAGCGGTTTCCATATTATCGACATGAAGAGGCCTACTCCGTATCCATCCACCATCGATCTGGAGCAACAACTGTTTGTATCCATCATAAGTCCATCGATACGAAATTACAACTTCGTATCCATCATTTTGAAGGCTACTGGGATTCATAGCCGTCGATACAATATATTTTTAATGGCCAACTAAATCGCATCGATCACCATGGATACAAAGACGATTTTCCAACTTCTCAAATCGATCCAGGAGAGGACCGATACGAAGTGATGCTCTAAAAACGACCATCAAGCGTCGTTACAACTTGAATTTCACATCAATCCAGGAGAGGATCGATACGAAACTCGATTAAAAAAAGAACTTGAAAACGACCCATGAATGTGCAAACGTGAACATGAGTCAAGTTAACATATGTGCATGTATGACGGACTAACATTCAATTTTCAAAATCTACAAGAATTGAATGCTCACCTTATGATAATCACAACCGTGAATGACAAGTTGCTAGCACTCGACACTCAATTACGACAATGCACTGCATAACCATTGGCAGCCAACAGTTCAACATTTTATTACTAAAAATCGATCAAAGGTTACATCTCTTGATGAAAAGGCAACAACTATTCAACGAATCAAATAGAGCTTTTTCAGAATAAAGAATGCAGCTTTTCAAAGCACGTCGTGTTCACACAAGATGTACTTTGGGAGGCAAATGTTATCTCGCCTTTTGGCAAGGCCATGATACCAAGGACTTGACTAGAAACCAAGGACAATTCGGCCCGAAGATCGGTTATACACAGGTTCACTATGGATACCGGTAAATTTAGTCCGAGTCCGGATCGAGCTACAATTGAAAAGACACGACAAGCAAAGCTATGAAATCCAACGTTTCGAATTTAAAGCCGATCGGAGTTCGTATGCTCAGGTTATGGATCGATCAAGTTCCATGAGAAGCACGTTCTGTTCGTATCCGTCTATTTCGTATCGATCCATTTTATATCCATCGTCTTGCATCCTATTCGTATCCATCGGTTAAACATTGGTTCGTATCCATCATGATCACTTTACTTCGTATCCATTAATAAGCAACACTTCGTATCGATATCGTCCATACTACTTCGTATCGGTCTCCTCATCAACTCAATTCGTATCGATACGAAACGCCACTAAAGTCATCGATACAAATGATGTGTGGAATGATCGATACGAAACAACGTCCAGGTCATCGATACGAAATGCATTGGTTCGTATCGATACGAATCAGTTACAAAGCATTAGTACGAAGAAGTGCAAACCATAAATATGAAAGGAATACTCTAGATCGATTCGAACAAAGCATGTAAAAGTAGAAGACTCGGTCACTCGGCATGAAAAGTGGATCGATCCTAGAATATAGCACCACGTCACCTGATCGATTCGAACCGGAAGCGATACGAAGCCATCGATACGAATTGTATCGATACAAACTCGACAGTGTTTTGTAAATGCAGACTTGGTTCGATCATAACTCAAAATCTACAAGTCCAAATGCAGTCAAATTTTCACAGGAGCTTGCGTACCACCTCTACTTAGTCTATGATCGATCTCGGCCCAAATGGATGTGTTTTGGATCGATACGAAATGAGTGCGTATCGATCATGGATCGATCCCAATCAACATTGGATCGATCTGGTGGGCCCATCCACATGAGAGAAGGAGTCTTTCGAGATTTGAGCCAGATATTTGTAGCCTACACTTATAAATAGCGACCCTAGACCTACAGAAAAGGGACTTTGGGCTTCTCTATGCGGATACTCTACCGAAATCATTACCATACTTTAGTTGTACTGTTGCAATCTCCTGTAATCAGCCAGTGAAATTCAATAAACATCAACCATTTCATAGTGGACGTAGGCAATACGCCGAACCACTCTAAATTTGTGTGCTTCTGTGTTTCTTATTATCTACTGATTGGTGTGTTTGTTAGATCTGCCTCATTTTACATTTATTTTCTTCATTTTATCTCTTCAAACACATCCAAAGATTGTTGTGCCCAATTTTGGTACAAACAGGGTGTTGATTCCCATTTTTGGTGCAAACAGTAGGTGAATGCATCGCTATGGGTAGATAGAATTTTTTTAGAGTAGTAAGAACGAAGATGAAAAAAATGAAAGTGGAACGAATCAGCATTAGTTATAGTTCATAGTTATGATTTGACTTATCCCAAAAGGGTCCAGGTTCAACCTGGCCCAAATAGGCCAAGAGCGGTCGACTCCTTGAGATCAACTGGTTGACCGGCAATGGTCGATCGCCCCAATGTAACACCTCAATATTTTATGGGAAATATAATTAAAAAGAATTTAAAAGCGAATTTGGTAGAGTGGTAAAGGCACATGTTGACTTCCTTAGTGACCAGGGATCAAGTCCCATTGTCGCCCAAAATCCGGATAGCTGGTTCGTTTCCAGCGATTTTCCTACATATTTCAATGTTGTTTCTGACATGTGGCGGCTTCCCATTCGCTCCAGTGATGTAATAGGATGAGATGGCTAAATTTTATTGGTTAAGTGATGTGTATGGGCTAGAATGGATAACCATTAAGTGTATGAAAGAACTAGATTTAATCTAAAATAATCTAATGGATTATATTCACTTAAACAATCTATAAATAAACCATCTAACCTAAACCTAATCTCTTATTCAAACGTCGCCATAATTCTACAGTAAAATTAGTGTGTATTATTCTTCCTCCCTTTCTTTACTAAATAAAAATCTCTCTACCAAATTAACTTATCTATATACATTTAAGCGATTTGGGAAATTTAGAAGAATTAAAGGGAGAAAGATTAAAGCAAAGTTTTTTTTAAATATTTATGCAAGCTCAAGTGCCAGATGAGTGGAAATTAATATGAAATAGAAAAATAAAGTAGTTCAATTTCAGTTCTTTTCTGGCACGTTAATATGAATTAATTTCTGTTATTAATTGAGAATAGATGTAAATTATTGCAATTTCTTCTTCTTCTTCCACTTCTCAAATCTAATTCATGTTTGGTTTAAAATATGGGACATATAAATTGTCTATTCACATTTTATGGCATAAATAAGATTGAAATTTATGTAAATTATTGTATCTTCTTCTTCCACTTCTCAATTCTAATTCATGTTTGGGTGGAAATTTGGAACAAACAAATTGTTATTCACGTTTCATGGCGTAAATAAGATTGGTTTAATTAAATTGAATTAGAATTGTTATTCAGTTTCTAATGGTAGTACAGGTTAGTTGAATAAATTCAGAATATGTTACTTGAATAAAATTATGGTTTTGATTGATATAATTCATAATTTTGAATAAGGTTTTGGAACAAAATTGGGAAGTCTAATTGACATAATTGTTTGTTTCATTGTGGCCTAAAAATGTAAAAGTGGAATTTTGAGTAATTAAATGGTTTGTGGCTATTGGATAAAAAATTTGTAGAGATTAAATCTCTAAAAGGAGAACGTAAATTAGTGTGGAAAAAAGTGTAAATCAAATGGACCCTAAAGGCTAGTCTAGATCTGTAACAAAATGGCATAAAAATTACAGACAAACCATACGGACTGAACGGACGTGAAATTGAAATATCATTTATGTAAGAAAAAGGAAAATTGTGAAATAACCAAATCGGATTTAAAAATGGCCTAAAGCAGATTAATGGAAATAAACAGTAAGTAAACTGTAGCGGTAAAATTAATTATCTGGATGCGATTTGGTAGGCAAACCTTGTAAAGGTCTGGATAGGTGTTTCATGTAGTTAAGACCAAAATATAGTTTTGGCTGTATGTACTAGGAGCGGGCAAGTAAGTTCGCAAGGATGTTTGTTACCTTTCATAGGTTGCTAGTAAGTAGGATAGATAGCATCCGCAATCGTAGGATTCTTCAGGCAGATCGACGCGGACGGAACATGACAAGTGTGCTCCGACGTAGGCTTCTTTAGGCAGATCGTTGGAGGATTTTGTACAGCCGACCCAGCTGTGGATGCTCTTTCGGAGGACCAAAACTTTAGATAGGGGCATGTCCACGTTGGTAACCGAGGAGACAAGAGGATAGGAGTCCAGTTTAGCAGAGCCTGAGTGCAACTTCAGGGTCCTGTGAGGTTGTTTGAGTCGGCGTCGGTCAGACGTAAGAGGCATTTAGTCACAGTGCATGAATGAAGAGCAATACTTTCACATTGTAGCACATGGATAGGTAAGGATAGCAGGTCCGACATGCCGATTGACGTTTAGTATTACTGCATGGTTGACTTCCCTAGAGTGACCATAGACTTTGGCTTCTTAGGAACTATATCTAAGAAGGATTCACTGCATTATATTATTCACCCTCTGTGATATCAGGGGAAGACCTGGAATTAAACTGTTTTATTCTTTCTATTTCATTTTATTTCTCATTCACCAGACTTTATGTCTGACCCATTCCTATTTTTCCTATTTTCCCTAAATCATAGGAGGGCAGGTCTAGGTTGAAGTCCTTTGCAGCTTGGAGGGTCATTGGAGCAGTTGTTATCTTCAGCTTTTGTTTCTTTTGTTTCATGTACTTTGTTTCTCTTTTCCGTACTTTTCTCTATATATGGGGACCTATATTGTGAACTTTGTTATCTTTTATGTTTTGGTGGAGACTACTTGGTACTTTTGGTTATAGAAATAAATTGGGGATAATGTTGTTTTTAATGAAGCTATTTCGCTCTTAATTTATAATTAGTGAAAGTTTTCTTCCGCTGTAATATTTTAATCATTTTATGCTGTTGCCTTAGTCTCTATGCTATGTTATGGATTTGTATTTCACCCGACTACCCATGCTTCTAGTCATGCCCGATTTTTGGGGTGCCTAGAGGTGCGGGGTGTCACGGTTGGTATCAGAGCTAAGCTTTCGGTAATCCTAAAAATATAAAGGTTTTCGAATAATTTTTAAAGGATATTCCAAATAATACTTTTAAAAGTATATGTATATATTTTTGGAAAAAAAGAAATTTTAGAAATGGGTCACTCATATCTCTTCCTCTCTATCTATTGAACTATTTGTGGAGTACCTAATCCCATCTTTTTAATATCCACAGATAGAAATGTTTGAGCCGCAAGATATCCCTGAAGTTCCAGGCCTTAATATGCCTACTTGGTTCAGAGATTATTTGCAGGCTACTGCACAAGTAGAGCCACCAGCTAGGGATGCTGCTATGGCGGAAGGGGCTCTAGCCCGTCCGCCAGGCATTCCCATTTTCCCAAGTTATGCAAGGGCTACACCAGCTTAGGAAGCAAGCCGTTTCTTAGCACCAAGACATATACTGAGGCGAGAACTTGGGTCCGTAGTTGTGAGCGGATATTTGGACTTATGGGATTGGAGGACTTGGCTCGAAGGTAGTTGGCTTCATGGCAGTTGTAGGGGGAGGCTCTTTGTTGGTGGAAGATTGTGGAGGCTGAGGCTGAATTTGACTTAGGCGGATTTTTGTACTAGGTTCGAGAGGAAATTCTTATCGCAGGCTGAAAAGGGAGTGCAGCTAGAGAAATTTATACAGCTCAAGCAAGGAAATATGACAGTTAAGGAATATGTTAATCAATTCAATGAGCTTGCCAGATTTGGACTAGACCTGATCAATACTCCTCACATGAAGGCGTTGAAGTTCACTAAGGGTTTGAGTCAGCCATTGCAGAGTTTGACGGTGAGCCACATTCCGAAGGGTGCCAATTTTAAGGGATTGGTAGAGATGGCTTTACTTGCTGATACTGAGAAGAAGGAGATGTGGCGCAGAAGAGTGATGGGAAGAAGCAGTGGAAAGGAAAGAGGAGAGGAGGAGGAGGGTCAGGTGGAAAAAGGAAAGTTCCAAGGAAGGACTGGAAGTGCAAGAAACCAGGTCATCTTGCTAAGGATTATAGAGGGGCAGGAGAACGACCGAGACTGAGGTGCTATCTTTGCGATCAAGTGAGGCATATGAAAAAGGATTATCCGTCGAAGCCCAAGGATAGTTCACAGACACCTTCACAGCCTGCTCAGGCTTATGCTTTAGAGGCAGCTCCTTCCTCTAGTACTCGTCCGGTTGTGGACAGGGAAAAGAAGGTGATCATCGAAAGTGTGTTATCTATCTCTGATTTTCCTGTTTGTACCCTATTTGATTCTGGAGCTTCGCACTCTTTTATATCTAGTACTCTAGTAGAGGGTCTTGGTCTTGATGCTTGCTTAGTGACTGACCCGGTAGTAGTATCAAATCCCGTAGAAGGATCGGCCTATTTGTCCATGTTATGTCGGGATTTGAAATTGTTTATTTTAGAGGTTGAGTTTGACTGTAGTGCCTTTGTATTGGGCTTTTTTGGGTTCGGGTTTATTCTTGGTAAGGATTGGCTATCCATGTATGGTGCTGTTCTTGATTGCGATAAAAGTGTAGTGAGGTTAGGCACTTGTAGTGGACGTACCTTGGAGGTATCTTGTGATCCTAAAGGATCGGTCATGTTGAGCTACCTTTATTCTCTTGACTTATCGCCCGATAGTTTGAGTTTGGTACCCGTTTTTAGAGACTTTCCAAATGTGTTCGAGGAGGTTGCTGGCCTTCCACCTCGAAGAGGGATCGAGTTCAAGATTTATCTTGTCGATAATGCTACACCAGTTGCTTTACCGGTAAGGCATATGGCTCTTAAGGAATGTCGTGAGTTGAGCAAGCAAATTGGAGTGCTTTTGGAGAAGGGCTTCATTCGTAGGAGCATTTCTGAGTGGGGCGCACCTATCGTCTTTGCCACTAAGGAGGATGGCTCTTTCAGGCTTTGTGTGCATTATAAGGAGCTTAATAAGCCGACGAAGAAGAATCGTTATCCTCTTCCCCATATAAATGGTCTCTTCGACCAGCTAGTAGGAGCCTAGGTATTTTCACAGCTTGATTTGGCCAAGGGATTTCATCAGTTGCGTGTGGCAGAGGATAGCATCGAGAAGACTACGTTTAAGACTCTGGATGGGTTATTTGAGTGGTTAGTCATGCCATTTGGGCTAACCAATGCTCCGGCATATTTTGTGGACCCGATGAGTCGATTATTTCGCGAATCGTTGAACAAGTTTGTGGTGGTGTTCGTCGACGACATTTTGGTTTATTCGCGAAGCAAGGAGGAGCATACTGTTCACTTGGAAGAAGTGCTTAGGACCCTACGAGCACGTAAGTTGAAGGCGAAGTTCTCCAAGTGCTACTTTTGGAGTCGCGTTTTGGGACACATCGTTTCGGAGGATGGACTTGCAGTAGATCCGGCGAAAGTGGCAGTAGTACAGGATTGGCAGACTCCTAAGAATGCCACGGACATAAGGAGTTTCCTTAGTCTTGTGGGCTACTATAGGAAGTTCATTAAGGAATTCACTAGGATATCAGCCCCACATACCCGCCTTACCAAGAAGAAATCGGATTTTGTTTGGGATGCCAAGTGTGAGGATGCCTTTGGTCGATTGAAGGAAGCTTTGACTACCGCACCCATATTGGTATTAAAGGATGGAACCAAGCCTTTCTCAGTTTATACGGATGCTTGTGGTATAGGGCTAGGGGCGGTACTGATGCAAGAGGGTAGGGTAGTGTGCTATGCGAGTAGACAGTTGAAAACGCATGAGAAGAACTACCCGATGCATGATCTTGAGTTGGCAACTATAGTTTTTGCTCTCAAGTCTTGGAGGCACTGTCTCTTAGGAGAAAGATTTGAGATTTTCGTGGATCATAAGTCTTTGAAGTATCTATTCTCTTAGAAAGACTTGAATTTGAGACAGCAAAGATGGATGGAGTTTTTAGCCTCTTATGACTTTGAGATTTCCTATATCCCTGACAAGGGTAATGTAGTGGCAGATGCGTTAAGTAGACACAAAGTGGTTTTAAGTCCTCTATTTTTGGAATGGAAGCATTTGGAGTACATTGCTACCTTTGATTTTAGACCTTCATCGGATTTAGCTCTGAGATTGTTAGCAGCCCTCGATGTCTAGCCTACTTTGATGGAGCAGATTGGAGCAAGGCAAGGTGAGGACGAAGAGTTAAAGGACACTTTAGATAAGCTTGGTAGAGGAGAGTCATCACCACATCTTAGGCGCTATACCATGGACACTAGGGGATGGCTTAGAAGGGATGGTAGACTTTATGTTCCCCGTAGTGAGGATTTAGTAGATGCGGTGTTGGCCGAGTCACATCATTTTAGGATGACAATACACCCCGGTGGTGATAAGATGTACCAGGATATGAAGAGGGTATTCTATTGGCCTGGAATGAAGAAGAGCATGGTGGAGTATGTATCGAAGTGCATCACTTGCCAAAGGATAAAGGCGGAACAGAAGAAGCCCGAAGGACTGTTGCAGCCATTGGATATTCCATTATGGAAATGTGAGAGCGTCTATATGGACTTCGTGGATGGATTACCAAGGTCACGGAGAGGGAACACGAGAATTTGGGTCATTGTGGATAGACTGACGAAGAGCGCTCATTTTATACCCATTAAGAGTAATAGGACGACAACTTCTTTGGCGACTCTTTATGTATGGGAGATAGTTAGGCTTCATGGAGTTCCCACCAGCATTGTGAGCGACAGAGATCCATTATTCACCAGCTAATTTTGGAAGAGTCTTCAGCAAGCCTTGGGAACAGAATTGAATCTGAGCATGGCATATCACCCTCAGACAGATGGACAGACTGAGAGGGTAAATAGGGTTTTGGAAGATTTGCTCAGATTGTGCATCATTGACTTTGGAGGCGCTTGGGAAGACCACCTGCCTTTGGTGGAGTTCACATATAATAATAGTTATCAAGCAAGCATTGGGATGGCACCATTCGAGGCCCTCAATGGCAGACCATGTAGATCAGCAGCCTGTTGGTGGGATACCACCGATAGGATCTTGCTTGGACCAAACTTGGTGAGGGAAACTTCCGAGAAGGTGGATTTGATTCGCAAGAGGTTGAAGACTGCACAAGATAGAAAAAAGTCATAAGCCGACAGAAGACGTTAAGGTTTGGAGTTTAAGGTTGGAGATATGGTTTTTGTCAAGGTTTTTCCTTTGAGAAACGTTATGAAATTTTGTTTAGTGGGTAAGTTGGCACCGAGATTTGTAGGACCTTTCCCTATTACCGCACTGATTGGAAAAGTGGCATACAGAGTTGATCTTCCAGATAAGTTGGCAGGAGTTCACGATGTTTTTCATGTTTTGCATCCGAGGAAGTGTCTACATGATTTCACAGTAGTAGTAGAACCCGATCAGCTAAGGGAAGTGGAGGTAGAGCGCGAATCACATGTGCGTTGTACACCCACCCGTATATTGGAACACGACATCAAGAGATACACAACAAGGAAGTTCGTCTAGTGAAGGTTCAGTGGAGAGATGACCCCAAGGAGTGCACATGGGAATCTGAGGAGAGAATTCGAACTCCTTATCCTTTTCTATTTTAAGGTACACTTCAAATATCCTATCTTTGATCTTTGATCTTTCCTTAGTTAGGGTCTTTTCGATAATCTTTAGGTGAAACCTATGGATGTTAGCTTGGTTGTAAACATGTCATTAGGGTATGTTATGTTTGATGGATGAAAATGATTGCAAGTGGATGCCAATGTTTGCAAATGGATGCATTGCATGCATTAGATAGATATTTATTAGGATAATCGGTCAACTAGGTACACACACCTGCATATGCGTGCCTGTTATCTATTGCATTTGCACATGGTTGTGTGTGTATATATATATGTATATATGTATATATAAATGGATGTTGCATATGGATGGTGCATTTGGGTGAATGACTGAAACATACATATAGAATTATCAATTATACTAGGGTAATTGCATACAGTTGGTTGCATGGCATAAGCATAGTTGCATTACAGGAGGTCAACCGAATCAGTAGACCGACTACCTTTTCGCATTAGGTAAGTTCATATGCATTTCACTTTGCATAAATCATAAATTGCATATAAAAATAAGGACAATGATAGAAATGGATGATGGTTGAGCAGATGGATGTAGTTTTTGGATGCTGGTTGTTAATTACGTTCTTGCATCTTTAAAGATTTTGGGGACGAAATCCTTTATGGGGGAGAATGTAACACACCGATATTTTACGGGAAATATAATTGAAAAGAAATTAAAAGCGCATTCGGTACAGTGGTAAAGGCACATGTTGACTTCCTTAGTGACCAGGGATCAATTTCCATTGTCGCACAAAATCTAGAGCGATGTTTTTTAGCTGATTCGATTCCAATGATTTTCCTACGTATTTCAGCGTGGTTTCTAACATGTGGCGGCTTCCCATTCGCTCCAGTGATGTAATAGGATGAGATGGCTAAATTTTATTGGTTGAGTGATGTGTATGGACTAGATGGGATAACCATTAAGTGTATGAAAGAACCAGATTTAATCTAAAATAATCTAATGGGTTATATTCACTCAAACAATCTATAAATAAACCATCTAACCTAAACCTAATCTCTTATTTAGCCGTCGCCATAATTCTACAGTAAAATTAATGTGTATTATTCTTCCTCCTTTTCTCTACTAAATAAATAGATCTCTACCAAATTAAATTATCTATATATATTGAAGCAATTTGGGGAATTTAGAAGAATCAAAGAAAGAAAGATTAAAGCAAAGTTTTTTTCAAATTTATGCAAGCTCAAGTGCCAGGTGAGTGGGAATTAATATGAAATAGAAAAATAAAGTAGTTCAATTTCAGTTCTTTTCTGGCAGGTTAATATGAATTAATTTCTGTTATTAATTGAGAATATATGTAAATTATTGGAACTTCTTCTTCTTCTTCCACTTCTCAAATCTAATTCATGTTTGGTTTAAAATATGGAACATATAAATTTTCTATTCACGTTTTATGGCATAAATAAGATTGAAATTTATGTAAATTATTATATCTTCTTCTTCTTCCACTTCTCAATTCTAATTCATGTTTAGGTTGAAATTTGGAACAAATAAATTGTTATTCACGTTTCATGGCGTAAATAAGATTGGTTTAATTAAATTGAATTAGAAATGTTATTCAATTTTTAATAGTAGAACATGTTAGTTGAATAAATTCAGAATATGTTAGTTGAATAAAATTATGGTTTTGATTGATATAATTATATAATTTTGAATATGGTTTTGGAACAAAATTGGAAAGTCTAATTGTCATAATTGTTTATTTCATATGTGGCCTAAAAATGTAAAAGTGGAATTTTGAGTAATTAAATGGTTTTTGGCTATTGGATAAAAATTTTGTACAGATTAAATCTCTAAAAGGAGAACGTAAATTAGGGTGGAAAAAAATGTAAATTAAATGGACCTTAAAGGCTAGTGTAGATCTGTAAAAAATGGCATAAAAATTACAGACAAACCATACAGACTGAACGAACGTGAAATTGAAATACCATTTATGTAAGAAAAAAAGGAAATTGTGAAATAACCAAATCGGATATAAAAATGGCCTAAAGCAGATTAGTGGAAATAAACAGTAAGTAAACTGTAACGGTAAAATTAATTAATATGGATGCAATTTGGTAGGCAAACCTTGTAAAGGTCTGGATAGGTGTTTCATGTAGTTAAGACTAAAATATGGTTTTGGTTGTATGTACTAGGAGCGGGCAGGTAGGTTCGCAAGGATGTTTGTTACCTTTCATAGGTTGCTAGAAAGTAGGATAGATAGCATCCCCAATTGTAGGCTTCTTCGGGCAGATTGACGCGGACAGAACATGACAAGTGTGCTCCGACGTAGGCTTCTTTAGGCAGATCGTTGGAGCATTTTGTACAGCCAACCCAGCTGTGGGTTCACTTTCGGAGGACTGACACTTTAGATAGGGGCAAGTCCATGTTGGTGACCGAGGAGACAAGAGGATAGTAGTCCAGTTTGGCGGAGCCTGAGCACAACTTCGGAGTCCTGCGAGGTTGTTTGAGTCGGTGCCGGTCAGACGTAAGAGGCATTTAGATACAGTGCACGGGTGAAGAGCATAACTTTCACGCTGTAGCACGTGGATAGGTAAGGACAGCAGGTCCGACAAGCCGATTGACGTTTAGTATTACTATATGGTTGACTTTCCTAGAGTGACCATGGACTTTGGCTTCTTAGGAACTATATCTAAGAAGGATTCACTGCATTATATTATTCACCCTCTGCGATATCCGGGGAAGACCTGGAATTAAACTGTTTTATTCTTTCTATTTCATTTTATTTCTCATTCACCAGACTTTATGTCTGACCCATTCCTATTTTTCCTATTTGCCCCAAATCACAGGAGGGCATGTCTAGGTTGCAGTTCTTTGCAGCTTGGAGGGTCATTGGAGCAGTTGTTATCTTCAGCTTTTGTTTCTAATGTTTCATGTACTTCGTTTCTCTTTTCTGCACTTTACTCTATATATGGGGACCTATATTGTGAACTTTGTTATGTTTTTTTTGGTGGAGACTACTTGGTACTTTTGGTTTCAGAAATAAATTTGGGATAATGTTATTTTTAATGAAGCTATTTTGCTATTAATTTATAATTAGTGAAAGTTTTCTTCCGCTGTAATATTTTAATCATTTTATGCTGTTGCCTTAGTCTCTATGCTATGTTATGGATTTTTATTTCACCCAACCACCTGTGCTTCTAGTCATGTCCAATTTTCAAGGTGTCTAGAGGTGCGGGGTTTCACACCCAAGATAAGCGATCAACCGGTTACGTTTTTCAGGCGTGACCCGAACCTCGAATGCGACATAAAGTCACGTCCATGTCGAGCCACCATTTCATTTTTCATGCTTCCCTTCCTCTTCAATTGCGATAGCACCTCCTCCTCAGAACAGCCAACGGTGACGACTCCACCATAGGTAATGTGATCGACGACTACAGCGGTTCCGTTGACCCTAAGAACCAGCAGCACTCCATCCTATTTAGCCCCCAGATCCAAATATAAAAACTCCCACCAAACCAAATTATGCCCCCTCCACAAAATAGCATCTCCTCTTGCCACCCAAAATTGGTCCTGCAAGAGATCGCATGGCTGCAACACGACGAAGAGAAAATAAAAGTATATGAAGCGGCGGCGAATTTCACATTTCTACAAGGACGATGGGAAAAGTTTGGGGACTTCGATACCTATGATTTGGAGGGTTTATTTGCGGCTACAAGATTACTGTCAATCCTTAGCCATAATATTTTTGAGAGATAATGCTATCTACGATGCATCCATCTATTTAACGCTAATATGGAGTATTCTCTCGGCAAGGATGATAATGGCTTCACATCTGAAGTAAATGGTGTAGAGATTTGGATTGCAAAGGAGCCGTTTGAAGGTATTCTGCACATCTTTGTATCAAGAAAAAATCTGGAGGATATCAAGACCTCCCATTCAGCTATTCTTCCATTGGGGAGTAGCGATTTGTAGATAGACAACATGCGGGAATAAGCCCGTCCGGTCGCCTACATCGTTCAGCATGATATCATCCCTAAGATAGGGTGTTTCGACCAAATCTACCCCTTAGTGCAGAAGACTACCTATGGCATTATTGGTGGTAGTCAGGTGAACTGGGCCAAGCCTATAATGTGCCAATATGCAGGTCCAGGACTTAGGACTCAAAGAAGCTATCTTCTATACTAGCATCCTTTTACTCCCGTCTTTCGATAGTACGGAGTTAGCTTCCGAGAAGAGTAGGTGCAGACAAAAGAACTTGCACCATTGGATTTTCCTCCAGTAGTAGAATGGGGATTAGGGAAGTGCTTGTAAAGATCAAAGCATAAGAAGGAGTAGGTCAGGCGTAGATGGAGTATGCTCCATGGCTAGATTAGGAGGCTATAGAGCCAAAACCACAGGTCCCTGAGTATGTAACGATCCGAGATTCCCAAATTCAAATCGAGGCTGATATATAGCAAATACGAGCCGAGAAGTAATGGCAAGGTTGCGAACTTGGATGCATATTATCCATGCTTCGATCATTCAGAGGTTCTGGTAGTGTTCGGGCTCTCGCGTAGGAGTAGGGCCATTCCTAGGCCTATAGGTAGTTGTAAAATTAGGAGTAGCAGTTTTTATTTTCTTCCAGCATTTGTTTTTCCTTTTGGTTTAGGCTATAAGCATTAGTTTTTTCTATTGTATAAAACATATACGATGTTATAAGAAATATTTTTTATTTGTTTCTGGATTGACCGCTATTTTTATTGGAAAATGATATAAATAAGGAAACCTCATAAAGGATATTTAACTAATGCAATAGAGAAGAGAAAAAATATAAAAGACTGGAAGTTTATAAAATAAATTAGGAAATGTATTTAATTAGCTACTAAAAGAAAAGGTTAAGTTAACTCCCAAAAAGTATTAAAATTAGCGAGCGAAGGAGAAAGAAAGGTTGTTGCCAAACCATAGGTCACTATCCCGACGGCTTAAAAGATAAAATTTATAAATGAACTTGTGTACTAATTGTAGTTTAGTTCATCGTTTCAAAATCTACTGCAGTAAATTAATAAAAGGCCTCACTGTTTACCCCCAAATCGCCGATTTATGGTTCCTTTCGCTTACTCCCACTTCGCCCATTCTTCTCCCTATCTCCTCTTTTTGGGTATTCACGATGGCTACGAACTACAAGGATAAATCACGGTTTATTCCAACTTCTGCTGCTTTCGATGGAAGCTTTACTTGTAGCGGCCGGAATTACTCATCTTCCCTGAAGGCGCGTTCATCTATGGTCGATTCTAGTTCTACGACTCTATCCTGTGTTTCTAGTCCAGTTATGATAGACGGTTTGGACGTCGACTTGGTCATCCCAGTTTCACTTGTTAATTTGTCACTTCTCATTCGTGACGTTGGTATTGGCACTTCTGTTTCGAGCCCTTGTAACCTAGTCAATGTTGATGATGGTTCGGCTGCGTTACTGTCTCTGACTGGTATTGTTCTCACCCATAATTCTATTGCAGTTATTGGGTCTGATATATTTAGAGACTTGAGTCTTCTCTTGGGAACATTGTATCGTCGGTAGCTCCTTTATCCGGCTTGTGTTCACATGTTGTTGCTAGAAAATCTCCTATATCCTCTCTTCTTATTTCAACAACTAATGGGAATTGTGAAAATTCTGGTAACTATGTGGCTGGGTTAGGAAAATCTATTAGTTTAACCTCCAGTACATCTGATGGTATCATTGTTGAGGATTTGGGTCTTAATAATGTTGATTTGCAAATTGAAGCACATTGCTTGCGTGTTATAACTAGTGTTCAAAATATGCTTCATGTTGATAATCCAGTTTGTGTTGCTTCTAAGTCTATTGCTGGTCGGGGTAACTATGGTAAGGAAACTCCTCCCAATGCAAGCAAGTGGTCCTCACTTTTCTTAGCCTTACCAAGGAATGCAGTTGCTTATACTCCCTGCTCATTTGACGTTGTTGAAATTGATCGAGCGATGGTTCCACCGGTAGAGGTTATGCAAGCAGTTGCTGATTTTTGGTCGGATTGTTTAGTCAGTTTCTTCCTAGACTCTAACCCACCGTACTATGCTGTTAGAGACCATTACTGTAGTTTCTGGAAGCTTAGGGGTGGCTTTCGAGTTCATTTCGACCACTCAATGTTCTATTCCAAATTCTTTAACAAAGAAGAAAAATTACATGTCCTTGAAGCTGATCTGTCCATCATCACTGGTAAGCCTTCTATTTTAACTCCTTGGAGTCCGACGGTTGATAGTGCTAGGGATCAGATTTTTCTATCCCTATTTAGGCTCACTTCACACATATCTCTTCTGCAGCCCTTAATTGGGCTCAATTGGTTAGCTAGCCTAGTTGGAAAGCACAAATGTTTTGACACTAACATTGTTGCTAGGAAGAAGCTCGTTTATGCTAAGGCACTGATTGAAATAACGTCGAATAAGCCGCTTCCCTCTAGACTGAAGGTTCGTATTGCTGAGGGGAGGGACACTTTAGTTGATGTTGAGTATAGTTGGAAGCCATACATTTGCAATGTTAGGCACTCTTTTAGCCACGTTGGGGAAAATTGTAAGCATGGTTCTGTTGATTCTCCCTTACCTGTCCCGATCAAGATCCCTCTTCCTCACCCTCCGGTTAGGACGTGAGTTCCTAAGCCTGCTACCCATGTAGTAGACGTTGCAGATGTTATGGTGCCATCTGACCAGGTTCTGTCGTCTATTCCTTCTGACATTGTCTCCTTTTGTGCCATCAACTAATGCTATATTGGATGCTCCATTATTTCCTCCTCCGGTTGACGATGTTATTGCTTGGCATTCCATTGAGCAAGCGTGGGTTCATGTGAAATCTGATATGTTTGTTGGTGACTATGGTGAGGATCGTGCCCTTTATTTCCATGTCTATGGTGAAGGTCTAGTTTTTGCCATGATGGGGGAAGAAGGTGATGAAAGGCCTCTCTAAAATGATTCCACTTGGGACAGGAAGTGTATATGCTCCTCTGATTTAGTAGATTATGTGCCTAACTTGGTCGCTCTTTCTTTGGGGGTTTTAAATGTTATTGGGCTTGAATCTGAGGATGATGGCTGTGGATCCTCCTCCTCGGAGTGGGACTAGCCTGCTTTTCTTATTAGTAGCTTTGGTGTATTTGTCTAGCTCCTATAATTTAATTTTCATGTAGCTGTTCATGCGCATGTGCTGAACAACTGTTAAATTACGGTTAATAAAAGTGGCACGGTTCACTATAAAGCCGGCTAGCCTTGCTAAAAGTAAAACAAAATAAAAGGTTTTTGAAATTTGAAAATTTACCGTGTAATAGGAAAGTGTCAATCATAGACATTAGCCTATCGACTCAATCCCAATTGCGTAGGAGGTGGCTAAATTTGATTTAAAAGGTTAAAAATAAATACTTTTGAAATATTTTTTTCAGAAATCTTTATTTTAAAAATAAAATACTTTTGTGAAAGTTTTGAAAAGTGAGTTTCTATTTAAAAAAATTTCCAACTATTTCTAAAATTAAAGTGAAAATGATTTTGAGTGAAACGAGAAAATTTTCTGATTTTTGAAAGGCCACATACTTAGCATAGAAAAAATTGACGAGTTAGCAAATATGAATTTTTTTTGTTTGGTAGAAATGACAGCATGAAAAATACAATCAATAACGAGGAAAAATGATGTTTTAGTTTTGAAATTTCTTTTTCCTTACCTTATTAATTGGGGAACAAAAATTTATTTTGGATGACTCTCTTTTAAAATTTTAAAAATTTAAAAATAAAGTTCCTTATGTGAACTAAACTTGGAAAAGTTAGAAAAAGAATACGAGGCAAAAAAGAGGGCTCCAAAGTGCAGTGGAATGGGTACACAAGAGACGGATGAAAAAATGGTATTCTCCATCTAAACCCTTTTTCCAAGATAAGAATATAAGTTTAGAAAACTGGATTTTTAAAATTTTGAATGTTAGAAATAGTGTGCGGGGTATTTGGTGGTAGGGATTGGATTTAAAATTGGTTGAACCATACTTCTATTCGTAGAAGTGTGGGAAAAATTTAGATGCGAAAACAAAGATTTTGATTTTTCGAAACTTACATGCATATAAAACTACCGGTATATATAAGTTGTTTGCACTGTATTTTCAAATTTTTTTAAAGAATGCATTCATATAGGAGGCGCCAATTTTGTATTATTTAGCATGCATATTATATGTATTATGATACACCATGCACTTATACGTTATTGGCTGCAAAAATTGGTTGCATACTAATTGGTTGGATGGGTTATAATGATTGTGCGTTATGTTACATGATTCAATCCTTCAGAAATTTTGGGGATGAAATTCTTTTAACAGGGGAGAATGCAACAACCCATAAATTGAAGAGTAATTAATTCAAAAGAAATTAATTAATAATTAGTAAGCTGAAAATAGAATTTTTACAAATATAGGAATTTGGATACGAAACTTGCTCATTGTGTTCGTGGTGATTTTTTGATCAATTTTCATATACAAAGTTTTAAGATCAGAGTTCAAACAAAAATTGATTAACGTTTAAAGATTTCGAGTTGGAAAAAATTATATATGTAATTAAGGAAATAAATATAATTAATTAACGTTAACGGTTACTTAACATCTTAGTAAAATTAACGTTCAATCACATAGGTCAAAATCGTACAAAATGACATGTAAGGGGAAACAAATCAATGTTAATTAAGGTTTAACATTAATAGGAAACCAGTTGACCTCTTATTGGGAGCGGTCGACCATCGATCGACTGCTTATAGGCTGACGGCTATGTATTGAACCTAGGTTGAACAACCCTGACTTAATAAGATTTAATCTAATGGCTAGTACTGATTCAAACCCCTAGAAATACGAGCCTAAGTCCTCACTTTTCTTCTGATATTTTCTAAAGCAACGATAAAGCTCTACCATTTTATTTTCTCCACAAATTCTCAAATCTATATAAACTATTATATATATAATAAAAGAGGAGAATAGCGGAGAATAATAGAGAAGAAGAATAAGGTCGAATTGAATCGCTAAAGCCAAGGTAAATTGTAAATCCAAATCTTAGTTAAATTCAAATCTCTTCTTAGATCTAAATTTCTAATAAATATGTATATGTTTTCGATACATATTTTGACAAAAAGAAAAGGGATTTAAACAGAAATAACAGGATTTATATCTAGAGAATTGAAATCTTAGAGGTGAGTAGGAAATTATATATTTTATATAATATTGGATTTATATCATTGTAAATCTGTTCCTTTTATGCCTAAATGTAATTTTGGAGTTGTAGGCTTAAATATACATACATGTAATGAATTTGAGAACCATGCCTACATATTCTGTGAATTGTTAACTTTGATTAAGTATTATATATACTTGAATCTGGAAAGTATGGGTGAAAGTAGTCCCTAATTTAATGAGATTGTATATGTTAATACCTCTATTATTGATTTTGATGGCAACAATCATGTAAAATATAGATACTAATATTTTGCCAAGTTATATAGTATATAGTGCAAAATATTACACAGGCGTTGAATCAAAGACCGTATAGTATAAAGATTCAAGATAAAGATTTGAAGACTCATGAGTTCAAAGATAAAGAAATGAAGAGCTCAAGATTATAATTTAGTGTTTAGAGTCATTAGAATATATTGTTGAAGTCCTAGATAGCTATCTCCGATCCTTATCTCCAATTTCTGATCCTTGATATTTTAAATAAAAATAAATTATTTAAATTTCAAGATATATTTAAAAAAATATTTTACAAAACTTTTTAAGAGTTTAAAATATTTAAAAGCTTTATTCAAATTATTTTCCAAAGAATAGAATTTTCAAAATAATTTAAAAGAAAACATTTTTCATATTTCACTAGGAAATGTTGACATACATATTTTAATATGTCGACATATAGGCCATTAAATTGTTTTTTAAATTTTGAATGAAAGTGTCTTTTGGACATAACCCTTCATGAATGGATACATCTGTTCATTAGTTATATAAAGGGGAGTGCAATGAGGTTTTAACTTATTAATTAGTTACTTTCTTCCCACTCCTCACTCTCTTGAAAATTCTCTTGAAAAATATATTTTATTCAATTCAAAATCATATAGAATCAATTCATACTTCATTGTATTGATGCAATACTACTTTCTTACTGTTTTGGAAACATCTCACTCTCATTTCAAATATCAAAGTGCTATCTAAGAGGCTATAGGATCTATTGTATCCAAATTTCAACTATTTGTCTTTGGAAAAAATGAACTCTACTCTTGTTTGTATGGATGTGCTTGTTGCCCGTTCAAATCAAGTAAGCATGCTTGGTAGCCCATTCAAATCAAGTAAGCATGTTTGTATCCCGTTTAAATCAAGTGAGTTTGCCCTAGACTCAGAATACATGAGGGTGTGTCTCGTAGCCTTGAAATCGAGATTGTAATTAGTTTGCTTGCTACAGTATAAACTAGGCACTTGAAAAGAAATCTGTTCAAGAAATTATACAAGACTGGATATAGGAGAAATCCAAACCAGTATAAAATCCCTAGTGTCACCTCCTTAACTTTTTACTGTCTATTTATTATTATCTGTGATTGCATCTATGACTGGTTGTTAGTATATATTTTTGTTGTTAATCTGATATTCGTAGGATCGATTTCACCCTAGAGGGGAGGTGAATAGGGTGATACTCTTAATTATAAAAATTTAATCGGAAATAATTTCAAATAATTGAAACACAAATATAACAGAATAATAGCAGCACGGATAATAGCAAATAATAAAAGCAGTAATAGAACACACAGATTTACTCAGCTTTGGCAAAACCCTGCCTACGTGCTGCCCCCAAGGTTTCTATTAGAAATTAAGTAGTCAGACGCTTATACATGTAAACTCGCGACACCCACTATCGACTAACCTAACTCTTCGCTCAAAACCTTGCCACAACTCAGCCACTGAGTTGCGAATTCTCAAACTACCCCACCGTAATTCGTCCCTAGTCACACGACTAGAATTTACAAAAGTTTAAAAAGAATTACAGAATAAAAGAAATTTTAAAATAGAAAGCCCTAATTTATATTTTAGCCTAACAACAATTATTCCGGCCCAAAATAAAAATAGTGATAAACAATATCCCTCTTTTCCTTTTATATTTTCGGCTGTATCCTCTTTCATTTCTTCATTCGTTCCTCTTTCAGATTTAGGGCTTTGCAAATTTGTTAAAGTCGCCGCTTAAAAAAAAGATGCTTCGAAACCTTTCTTCGATCGATTTATTTGTTCACGACAGCTTCAATTTGTTGAGTTCGATTTGAATAATCCTGGTATGTAATTTCCTTCATGACTCACGTTGAAATGCTTGAACTCTATTTGATTCGAGTTATTGATTTGATACTTTTGCTTTGTCATATTACTTAAACTCAAATGGTTTACTGCCTATGATGTTAACAGGTTTTATAGGGTTGAAAACCCTAAATTTTCGTTCAAATATATTTTTGAAATCGTCTGATAATTTTAGTTTAACCGTTCGATTTTGCTTGATTGTTGATGATGTTTTCTGACATTTTCAATTCGTATAATTTGCGTTGCTTGAATATCACGGCTTCGATTTTGACTTGCTTGACACTTCCTTGGTCACCACGGCTCTGACTTTGGTATTTAAAACTATGATAATCTGGAAGTTTTGATTTTTGTTATCACTTTACTTTTACTCTGACTTGTTCGAACTCCACCTTGGTCAATTGTTATGTAGTTTGACCATTGATTTGCTACTGCCTCTGGTTTCACTGCATATATATATATATATATATATATATGTTCAGTTGGGTTGAGTCTTTTACTTTATGTCATTGTCATGAACTTGGTTTTGTTTCTGACATTGAACTTGTTCATTTGGAAATTGTGAGTCTGGCCTTGATTCGTTTGTTTTGGTTGAGACTGTGTTCAATTGGTAGCTGATGTGTCATCTCCACTTGTATACATACATACATACATACATTTATGTATGTATATAGGTGTGTGTTTATGGAGTCTGGTTTCATTTTGTATCCACACATCTCTGTTGCATATTTGTATCCTGTTCATGTCTGTGTTCATTTGTCTGGAGTTGTTTGTGTGCTTCATGGTTGAGCTGAACCTGAAATGTAACACACACACACACACACACACACACATATATATATATATATATATATATATGTATGTATATGGTCATGTATAGTCTGGTTTGCATTTGTGTTCATCATGTAGTCTGCTTTGGAGCTTGTCGATAGTTTGGGTTACTCTGACGAGCTGAACCATTGACTGTGCAGTCTGTACTTGTATTGTCCACTTTTGTTCAACTGAGTTGTGTTGTTGTTTATGTCTTTGAGCCTAGGCATGTGTGCTTGTTACTATAGCCACCTCAGTTTTGTATCGTTCAAGCCAGTGCATATGAACTTGAATTGCTTTCTATTTTTACCAGGTCTGGTTGTATTATCGGGTCTAGTTGAGGTTGCAGTGTTGGTTTGTGTTCTTATTGGAACACTTGTGTACATGTTCATGTGTCTGATATGCTAGCTCGAGTTGCTTTGAGTCTAGTCATTGTGGCTCCTTTTGAGTTGCAGTCTGAAGTAATTTGGTCTTGCACTTCACTAAAATGCCTTTGACCTTGGTTTGTACTTATGGTCTGTGTTGCATTGTGTGGTAAGTTGCCGTCTTGTACATGCCTCGTTTATGTGCTGTTCACCATATATGTGTAAGCTTTGACTTTGTGGTCGAGGCTTGTTTTATGTTGGTTTTTGAATTCTTGTGCTCGAAAATTTTGTGATGCTTTTGTATTGCACCCGAGTTGAATCCAACTTATAGCTCGGGTTTGACCTTGTGCTTACCTGTCCCTATAGTTTTATCAAGTGTATATCGGTGTGCACGGCCTTGTGGCATGTACAGTGATACACTGTGCATGTCACAAGTTGTTCATGTTTGATGAATTCAAAATTAAATGATGACGAACAACCTAAATAACCGAGGCAAATAATATTTTCAAAAACAAATTTTATTTTATATTGCAAAAAATATTTCTCTTTCAGTTTTACTGTGTTTATTTTACAGATAACTCTGACACTGGATTCAGGCTGGAGCAGAGTCAAAGATAAAATACGAGTGAATGAGTGATATGTAGTGAGGTGCTGATGTAAATGATAATTGTATAGTGAAAAAAATTGTATTATAATTTGAAATTGTGTATATATAGTGGGAGCTCAAATTTGTACTATTCAAAATTGTTATAAAATATTTGTTTGAATAAAATATCTGTTTGAATTTAAATTCTGTGTTATTTATTTTATTCAGCAAATATTTATTATGTGAAGAATAAAATAGTAAAATAACAAATGCATTTAAATGAATATATATATATATAAATATGTTTATTATCATCAAACAAAAATCATATACTTGCATATTCAACAATATTAATCCTGAAATAATTTTAAAAAGATTTACATAATTTATAAAACACTATTCGCGCCCCCTCTAATGTAAAATTAGCCTTAAGATCCATTATTCTGCAACCCACATTTGGTATCAAAGCATTAGGTTTTCAGAAACTCGTAATTTGATTTTTTTTAAAAGTTTAAATAGCAAGTAATATTGTTAGTACTCTTTTTAACACTTTTATAGAAATTTTTTCTGTAAAACCAATATGTTATTTTCAACTAGATTAGAAACTAAATATTTTGAAAATTCACTTAATATTTTGAAAAGGTATAATTATTGTAGGAATAAGTATATTATATGGCTAGTGACGAACAGACACTTGATATTCATACATTACAAATCAAGGACAAATTGATACTGGATAGTGGATGCTCAAGACACATTACGGGAAATATGAAGATCTTGAAAGATATTGTTTACAAAGATGGTGGATCAGTTAACTTCAAAGACAACTCTAAAGGATATGTGATTGGCATCAGCAATGTTGGTAACTCTAAAAATTCTGCCATTTTATGTTTTGCTAGTTAGGAATTTGAAACATAATCTACTTAGTATGAGTCAATTATATGATAAAGGTTTTAAAATTAAGGTTAAAAAAGATATCTGCCACATCTAAGATAATGAGTCAAACATTATCTTTAAAGGTATTAGGAAACATAACATTTATATTTTAAGTATGAAAATGTTTAATGATAACTTGTGTCTTTTGGATGAATCTAGTTACCCTTGGATTTGGCACAAAAGATTTGGTCATTTGAATTTTAAACACCTATCGAAAGTTGCTAGATATGAACTTGTTAGGGGTCTCCCTAAAATGAGTTTTAATGTAAACAACTTATGTAATGCCTGCCAACTAAGCAAACTTCATAAAAGTTCTTTTAAATCAAAAGATATGATTTCTACTTCTCAACCCCTTGAACTTCTTCACTTAGACCTTTTCGGACCTTCACAAATACAATCTGTAAATCATAATAGATTTCTTTTTGTAATTGTAGATGATTTCTCTAGATATACATGGATAATTTTCTTAAAACTTCAAAGCGAAGCTTTTGAAATGTTTAAAATTTTTACCAAAAAATTCAAAATCAGAAGTCACTTAAAATTAAAACGATTAAGAGCGATCATGAAGAAAAGTTCGAAAATGAAAGTTTTGAAAACTTTTGCAATATGAAAGGAATTACACATAACTTTTCATTCCCTAGAATAACTCAACAAAATGGAGTAGTAGAATGTAAAAATAGAACTATTCAAGAATATGCCAGAACTATGCTGATGATAGTGATTTGCCTAAAAGTTTTTAGGTTGAAGCAATTACTATAGCATGCTATATTTTAAATAGAATTTTAATAAGACCTTTGACAAAGAAAAAACTTTATGAATTATTTTATGATAAACATCCTAAAGTATTTTATTTTAGGGTTTTGGTAGTAAATGTTTTATATTGAATACAAAATATAATTTAGATGAATTCGATGCTAAATCAGATAAAGGAATCTTTATTGGTCATTCTAGTAGAAGTAAAGCTTATAGAGTTTTTAACACCAGAGCCAATACTATTGAAGAAACATTTCATGTTTCATTTGACGAAAAATTTAAAGTAAATAATATCAGTTTTGATGAAGAAGAAAATATTAATCAAAATGAAAATAATGAAACAAATATAGAAACCACAAATGATGAAAATAATAATAACTCAGAAAACTAAAATCCAAATAAAAGAGTAAAATATTTGAAAAATCATCCTATAGAAAATATTTTAGGAAATATAGAGTCAGTTGTAAAAAAAGAAATCAATTAAATAAAATGAGTAATGTAGCCTTTATCTCAACTAGTGAACCTAAAAATCCAAAGGAAGCATCATTAGATGATACATGGATTCTTGCTATGTAAGAAGAACTAAATCAGTTTACCAAAAATGATGTTTGGGAATTAGTCTCAAGACCTGAGAATAAAACTATAATAGAAACTAAATGGGTATATAGAAATAAATTAAATGAACAAGGAGAAGTCCTAAGAAATAAAGCACGTTTGGTTGCTCAAGGTTGTAGTTAAGAAGAAAATATAGATTATGATGAAACCTTTACCCCTGTAGCTAGGTTAGAGGCCATTAGAGATTATAACAACTTTAAATTATTTCAAATGGATGTTAAAAGTGCCTTTTTAAATGGCTTTATTAAAGAAGATGTTTATGTAGAACAACCCCCACTTTTCGAAGGTGAAAAAGTTCCAAATCATGTTTGTAAATTAAAGAAAGCTTTGTATAGACTAAAACAAGCTCCTAGAGCTTGGTATGAAAGACTTGAATCTTATTTAGTCCAATTTAACTTTGAAATAGGAAAAGTAGATGGTACATTATTTATTAAAAGAAATATAATGATATTCAATTTATATAAATATATGTAGATGATATTACTTTTGGGTTAATAAATGAACAGCTAAATAAAGAATTTTCCGATATGATGACTAAGGAATTTGAAACCGAGTCATATAAGAGAATTAACCTTCTTTTCAGGATTACAAATAAGATAATTAGATAATGGTATATTTATAAGTTAAGAGAAGTATGCTAAGGATTTGGTAAAGAAATTTAACACGTCCGATGCTACTGGAAAGCTAACTCCAATGGCAACTAACAAAAAACTATATAAGGAAAAAAATTCAAAGATGTTGATAAAAACCAATATAGAGGAATGATAGGATCTTTGCTTTATATAACTACTAGTAGATCTGATATAATGCATTGTGTTTGTCTCTGTGCAAGATACCAATCTCAACCTTAGGAAACTCATCTAAAAGCTGTAACACCCCGCAAATTTTACGTTATTTAATTATTAAAGCTAGTTAGTTGCCAAAAATAAAATTTTCACAAATATTGAATTTGACTTCGAAACTTGCACCGTTGTGTGGCAAAATTCTAAGCAATTTTCATATTTGGAGTTTTGCGATGGGAGCTAAAATGAAAAATTTAAGGATGAAAAACGAATTCGAAACGATAATAATTCGATATAATTAATTAACGTTTATAATTAATCGCTCGGACCCACAGTCTGACCCATTATTGGGGTCGATCGACCAGTAACTGCCGACTGGTAACCCATAGTCGATCGACCACTTGGTATGTGGTGGCTAGGGTTTGCTTAGACCACAAAGACCTGGATTTAATATATTTAATCGTACGGCTGTGTTTGATTCTAGCCCCTATAAATTCAGGCCTAGCCCTCTCCTTTCTTCTCATATTTTTTCTAGAAAAAGTAACAAAGCTCTGTCATTTCACTTCTCCACTACTTTTGTAAAATTATAAAATATTTATATATACATATACAAATTGGAGAAGGATAGAAATTAGAAAGAAAAGGAAGAGAATCAACTTACAATACATGTATTCGAGGTAAATCTATATTCGTATTTTAAACTTATATTTTTATTCCCTTTCAATCCAAATCTCTTCTCAGATCTGAAATCCTAACATATGTATATTCCATTTTTTATACATATTTAATGGATTTAAAAGATGATGGAGTTGAATGAAAGGTTCTACTTCAGATCTAGAGATTTGGAGCACTTTTGAAAGGCGAGTGAGAAATTTTATAGATTGTTATAATATGAAAATTATCCCGTTGGGGTTTATTTAATTATTAAGCCTGACTGAATAATTGTATATGAGCTGTAGGAAAAAAATAAAATATAATCCGAATATAATAAATATCGCCTACATATCCTTGTTTATGAATAAATTTAGAATCGTTTACAAGCTGATCTAGAAATCAGTCCCAAAAGTTTGAATTTAGAATATTGAATTGAATGAAATTTTGTAACGACCCGTAAATTAATAGCTTTGTATTTGAATATTTCGATAATTTTTAAATATTTAAATAATGGATTTTAACAACCAAATAAGCATATTTAAATATTAACTAACGATATTGAAATCATTTTCAAATTTTGGTTACCAAAATAATTAGTTCAAATAAAAAAATGTGATCGAAAAACATTTCCCGAAATTTCGACTTTTGGGCATTAGAAAGTCATCGAAAACATTGTGCACATTTTTGTATCATTCATATACACATGCACATACATGCACATATGTCATGTGATAAGATAATCAATGTGTTAAAGTAAATAATCATGCTTAGTTTAAATATAAAACTTGATTTGACATTAAATGCACAAAAATACATTAAATAACCTTAAGAAATTAATTAAATAACCTAACCATAACCTAAACTAGTACATAAGGCATGGTGTAGGTGGACCTAAGGGGGGGGGGGTGTGTGCCTAGAGTAGTGGAGAGACATGGCTTCCATGTTACATGACAACATTTATATTATTTAAATGTTTAAGTTAAATTAAATTACTACTCCACTTCTTTTCTTATAAATACCCACCATCTCCACACAATTTTCACTTTACATATTCATTTCTATCTTCATTTTTTATCTCTTTATATACATGAATACTTACATGGCTTCCAAGGGAAATTCCCAACCCAAAAACTAGTGAATACACTTCCAAAAATCAATTTAAACTCCATATATTCATCTACAAACACCCCTCTACCAAAATAAAGGCCATATCCACCTCAAAACTCCAAGAACGAGCCTATGTATGCCTAAGCCGAGCCCATCTATGCCCTTGGCCGAGCCATGTTGCACCCTACAAGCCCACATAGGTCCTATTTTGGAGTTATGGCAAGTTCAGCAAAGTTAGTAAGCGTTTTGGTGAGTGAAGCTTCCACCTTTGAACCATAAAGTTTAAACTATATTCATGCTCATATTTGTAGCTATTGAACTCTTATTGTATAGTTGTAATAATGGTTTGGCTGTTGGATTGGTTTGTTGCATTGAAAATTAGTCACTTTGGAAAGTTAGTAAGCGAATCATAAGTTATATGAAAATCTAATAGTTAAACTAATTTCATTGTAAATAAATGCTTGATATTTGTTGTATTATTGTAAATCATCATGTATGTATGCTCATTACCTTACTATGTGATGTTTGGTTGTACTGTAAATGACATAAGATCGAATTCCGAACTGCCCGTATAGCAATAATCGCTATATCGGCACTTCCGGAAAATCGCCTTTTATCGAAACCATTTGGTTTTATTATCGTGCTTGGAATTATTTTATGTAACGACCCGACTTTCCAGACCAGGAAAATCGAACCATTTTAGTTAAGAAGAAGAGGTAGAAGAAGAAAAATAGAAAACAAAATCAGAATCTAACCATCGCAGCGGAATAAAATATAATATATATTAACAGATCTTTACACAAATCAAAACTATATCAGTTTTATATAATATAGCATCAGAGTATACACCAGAGAACACATAACATACAACTGGACAATAACCATATCATGTCCTCAATACAACAGAGTACAACAATCAACACAGCGGAATATATATATATATAAACAAGTACGGAAGATACGTCTCGCCATCTAGCTCATCTCCTAAGCTCCACAGCATCATATCCTGAAACCTATAATACTCGGTCTGACCCGAGCATCATATAAAACAATACCCGAGTTAGTCTGGAATACCAGCGTGAGAAAATCACACTCAATTGATTATTAAAGTTTCAAAAATCCTTTTGAAAATAAAAGCATCTCGTAAGACCACGCCACAAATAAACATGTCGGGTTTTTACCTTACGATAGCTAAAACACTTTTTATAAAAATCCTCTGATATTATAATAGTGTCTATTCACAAATACTTATTAAAATAGCTGAAATTGTTACATGATTAAATTCCAGCATACTAGGTATACAAACAAATACCGTACAAGGCACGTAGGGAGAATGGATTTCCAACGAATGACTAGGCACTGGGGTACCACCTGTCACAGTACGTGGCCTAGATCACAGTACCGAGGAGTACGCCCGCTCCCCTGCAACACAAGACCGGAATCATCCCTTACTGGATAATTCCAAATAAAATCACCCCACGGTTGGGATCAGCAACCGCACCACTAAGCCGAAATAAAGGGACATCTAGACAGGGATGACTTTACTCTCAAGTGGGGGCTACCCACGAAGCCTTGCTGCATAACCCCTGATTTTCAGTCATTCCCGGTTGATGAGGTTCGAGGCTAAACGATACCTTTATAGCACATATCCCTTAGAATGCCCATCGTCCACCTGACGATGTCACGAAAACATCCGTCCATACAAATCCGTCCGGGGTTCGAACGGAACCGAAGGCACTATTCCTACTACATCCATTTTGGAAATATCCTCAGGATTATTAGCGACTAGCCCTTGCACTTCACTGCTCCATCTTCGACTCCGAAATCGTTTTCACGAAACGTACAAACCGGATCGAAGTGGTATTCGAGTTTCCAGACCTAGAATCCCGGTATACGGAAACTCGATCCCGGTCTCTTCGAAACGATCAGCGCATTTGGCCAATATTGATAGTCGGTTATTTAACTATCAATTTACATCCACAAGCAACCATCACACAATAAATAATTTCCCACATTATTTATTTGCCCAATTATCTTTCCAAGATATATTCCCAAATTTTCAAAGCTCATTTGAAAACAAATTTCAAAACAGTTTCCGCTTACGGAATACATTTCCCGAATAATTATTTCCACTGAATCACCAAGTACAAAATACTTATAGATTTTAAAGTAATTTTAAAACACTTTATTATAAATATACTTTAACATTTAAATTTGGAAAACTACTTTAATACTTAATTAAAAGTAATACTTTTGAGAATATTTAAAATAAGGTTACTTTATAAAATATAAAACTAAGTTTCACTTTTTAAATAAAATACTAGTCATCCTTTAAATAATTATTACGATAATAGATTTGGAAAATATTTACTTTAGAATTTAAATATTAGAAATAATAAATTTTCTAAACATGCCTTTTTAAAAACAACATTAAACTTTTAACTTATATTTAAGAATTTTCTTTGAAATCGTACTTGGCTATCCAGGGAATACACTTTCTTCCATATCTTTTAAAAATAAATCACCATTTATTTTTAAACACATTTACATTCCTCAATAAATTCCCACCTTGAATTTATATTTAAAATATCCACTGATATTTCATTTCACTTCATAAACCCAGTTTATACATTTTAAAATCTCATTCTCTTTTAAAAATCCAAGTTTAAAACACTTAAATCAATTTACAATTGATTTCCATTTTACTTTACTTTGAAATAAATTTCCCTATTTACTTCAATTATTTCAAATACATTAACTTTCATCTTTTATTTCTTTATTATGAGTTGAAACCCTTTTAACTAGAATACCAATTTCGGATTTCCAAACTTCTTCAATTAACATTTTAATTAAATTAAATCTTTAAATTTCAATAAAATCAATTCTTTTATATTTTTAAATAATATCACTTTAGTTAAAGATTTATTTCTTCCCTGTTAAATTCAAAATCCTCTTTCCCCATATTTGTTCGAATTTAGAAAATTTCTTTATTTCTTTTACAATTCCTTATTTAATTTATTCGAATTCACAAGAATTATTTAACTTGAATTTTACTCTTTTATTTCTTTCTAAAAATCCAATTCAATTGCTTTTGATAACTCATTATACTGGGAAATTCAATCCAACCAGATTATCCAATATAAATCATCACAGGATATCAACAATCATATCACAGAATATTTAAACAAAATTAAATATTTTGAGGAATCCAGTTGGATCCCTCCAACCTGTTTCCCTGCATCCACAAATGTTAGCACAATACCAATTCCACTTTGAGGTGGAATATCGTGGTATATGGGTTTTATAAAATCATCCGCTATTATGCGGCGCATAGGGTCTCATCCACTATATAATGCGGGAATAACAATTCCAATATATACATATGCCAATATATATATATTGGTATATACTACTATATATATACACACTATCATATCAATCAATCCAATCATTCAACCAGACATTCAAATTTAACCAATTAAATTAAATTATAATTTAACTGAGTGAGATTAACTCACCTTGCTTTTTATTTGCAATCCAATTCCATTTCAACTATTTCTTCACGATTTTGACCTTGTATAAACAAATTATACAGTTTATTAATATTTTGATAATTAGACAATTAATTCCATTTATTTACCTAACAATTTACTTTAAACAAATCATTTGGTTTAAACTGATAAATTGATTTTAAACTAAATCCTTTTAATAAATTATCTTATTTTATTTTCTGTATTTAAAAACTGCATATATAAAAATCTATATAGGCTTAAGAAATCTAACTTTTATATAAACTTTTATATTACAAAATCTTATGTATGTGTACATATTTCCTGTTTTAAACCCTATATGCATATCTTTAAAATAAAGCTACCCTTGTTGTTTGATTTTCTGCCTAGTATATATATACTTTAATAAAATAAATTAAGATAGAGTAAAACATCTTACTGTAAACATTAAATTTGAAGTGTTTTAAAATTTAAATTACCTACAACGAACAGGAGAGCAAAATGACGAGCTGCAGCTCGATACCAAGCTTACCACGAAAAATCACCAGCCAATAGGGGCTTCTTCCTCTTCCTATTTTCACGTTAACACCGCATGCCATCCACTCGAACAGCCGCATCTCGCAACACCCCTCTCCGTCCACGCAACTCCAACTCCAAAGCCTTCTGCTATCACCCTAAGTTCCACGCAGATCGACCTCGCGTGGCCACTCCTCCATCAGCCCACGCGTGCGCTCGAGCCACTCCGTCGAGTATCCCCCTTCCAGTCGCGAACTCCCATCGACTCTCCCACGCGAAATCTCGACCACCCGAACCCTTGCGCCTGTGCACGCGCCCAGATCTCATCATCACGTCGCAACTTTGGTCGCCCACCCTAGCTCAAGCGAGCGCTTCCCTTGTTCGAAATCGAGCAGAACAAAAAGTCGATAGAGGAAGGAAATCGCGAGTATAATCTCGCAATTCAATTTGAAGGGGCGAACGAAATTTGATTGAGAAGGCTACAGACGTTTGCCGTTAAATAGATTTTCAAAGAAAAAAATCGATTTCTCCCCTTTTATTTCGAATGAAGAGATGAGGGATAAAAGAACTAGACGAAGGCGATTTCATTCATTTGAAACTTGAAAGTAAATAAAAGGCTCGGCTGTTAAATAAAAGAGATAAGATCTGATGTTAGCGTGTGGGAGAATACTCGTTACAGTGTTTTGATAGTGAAAGGCAAAAGTTAAGATGTGACAGAATACGGCTGAAAGTTTGATTAGTATAAATATTTAATTTAAATTCAAACCATTCCGATAAATGCAACTTAAAATTTCGAATACTTATCGAGGCGTGCCGCCAGGCGTTTATAGGGTTATACCCCCATTCCAAACGCACTGAAAAAGGTTTCGAGTCCTAATTCGATCGTATGAAGAAGATAGCTTTTTGAACCCAGTATTATTGAATTCTCGATATAATTTCAGCGCGTTTATATATCGTACGCTCACACAACAACTCCAAAAGCTACGAAAATTGAAATCCAATAATAACAAAATATTACGGATCCAATGGAACTGGTTTCGTCGAATTCCGAGACTGTGTCTCGGAAGGCTATTTTTAAATATCGATTCAAACGATATAGTTTCAAAACTGAACAAAACAGTTTGAAATTACATTCTGAAGCTTCTATTATCTTCATTATTATCATTACGAATTTTACGAGCTTTCAAAATATTTTTAATTAGCTTAGAATGCCAGATTTACTATTTTATCCAACTTCAAATAAATTTAATTTAATTATTAAATTACTCAATAAACAGCGATATTTGAAATTTAAGTTTATAATTAATCTCTGAATATTTAAAATTAATTAAATATTCCTATTTCAAATGTTCAAAATTTCCGGGTCGTCACATTCCTCCCCCCTTAAAAGAATTTCGTCCCCGAAACTACCAGTTAGGAAGAATGATCCAATACCCATTACTATTTTCCAAAACCAAACAGTTTTAACAACACCCAAACAATCTTTTATTAATGATACACTAATCATCTTTTAACTTCCCAAACTTATTCATAAGTTCAACCCGTATCACCTACTTATCCATTCAAATTTAAATTTGAATTCAAATTTTGAATTATCAAAATTTTCCAAAATTTTTCTAACTCTCTAAATTTCCGAAAAATTTCGCCAGCGTCTCCTTTGCGCGGCTAGCTCGGTACAACTACAAAATGGCTCTACGGCCTCCCAATCTCAAAAAGAAAACAAAAGGCCAAGTGGCTGGATCAAAACCCCAATCAAATTTCATATAGAAATTTAAATACATACCTTTTTGGTCGGGCCATTAATTTATCTTCTAAAATCAAAAATTCCAATTTATCCATTGCCTTTATACACCTGTATATCTTACTAAGCAATAATATTCAATCACAATTCCAAAGTCATTTTATACTTTCCTTTACAAATTTCCAATATTTGTTTAACTTAAGCCTGTACGATGCACATATATCATCCGTACGCAATATCACATTCGATCGCTCGCTCGATCACACAATTTCACTTCCGAACTAGTATCGTCCACCCGACTTCCTAGTGCGGACTCAGATCTGGTTTCTTGATCAGAAACCGTCATTCTCTTTTCATAGCCACAAACTATGATAGAGAATATCCAGAATCAATCAACAATCCATATCCAGGTTCGCCGTTGAAAATCGAGTGAAAAATCCTGATTCGGATCGATAAAACTATCTCGAAATTCTGTGTTCGACACCTGGACCAAATAGCTATGCGAATAAAATAATATACGTACATCTTACGTATAAATTCCAATTGATTATCAGTTATATCAATTCTCTTTTATTCACATTCCTTTTGATTGTTATTCCCTTATTCACAACTATCCCATTTCACAACTTCAGTTTTAGTCTTCATTCAACTATTCACTTAGTATGTATTTTTTTCCCAAAATTACTAAGTATATTCCCAATACCAATTTCCTTAAGAATTTCATTCTTCAATTCTTAAGTTCAATATAAATTTTTCTTATATTTATTTACTACTTCACCGCCGAAGTGTATATATTCAAATTGAACTCCCATTTCATATGAATGCCAACTTACTTCAATTTACTACTTCATTTCCAATTTAAATACTTATTCCACATTTCATTCAAATTTTCATTTCTAATAATTTTCTTAAATTCAATTCATCTCCAACTTCCAAAAATTGAATTTTATTTAGCTCGAAAACAATCCAAGTTAATTCATTCAATAACTATTTCTCAACTTATTTAAACCACTCCTCTGTTTGAGTTCAGTTTCCATTCCACATTTACTTAAGTCAATAACTTAAGTTTATTTTCCATTTAACCAACCCTTTAAAGTTTTATTTCCATCTTTCATTTGATTCTTATTTAATCAAATTCCATCCATTTATTTATTTAATATAATTGGTTTATTCACTCAATCATTATGAATTTTATTTTCCATACTCAATTAATCTGGAATTATTTTATTAATAACCAGGTCATTTGTGACGACTCGGGTTTTGCCCGCTCGAAAATCAACATCCGTACTTCACATTGTACTAGAATGCCGCAGATTCGACCGTTCAAATCCGATTCGCCGGAGCTATAGCACAATTAAGTAAATAACACAGCGGAAGAAAAGAAATCAATGATATCAAATACAACTCCAATGAATACAATATCCAGAATGATATACAACAATGATATCAATATGATACAACAATATTAGAGATACAAGAAATAGCAGCGGAAAAGAAAAGATAACAACAGCAGCGGAACAATATCAATAGAAGTGATAACTCCAAAATGATCTTCAGACAAGAATGAATCCACAACTCCAAGATAAGCAACTCCGATGAATGAACTAGCTCCAGATAATCTACTAAACCTGAATATCTGAAAAGAAACCCAACTCTAGACTGCTCGTGTGGAAAATTATGAGCACCCAGAGTTTAGGAAAGGAACAATAAACTCCGGATCAGTCATGGGACTGGTGTGAGCAACAAAAACAGTTTATCTTTAAACAACAACAAAAGGATTTAAACATTGAAATCCGCAATGCTTTTGGAAAATGAAACTACCATAAGACCTCCCGCCACACACACAATGCAAACGCAGAATTGGAGGAGATTTCTTCTTATGATAGTCAAAGATGCTTACTACGCAAAATCATTGAATTATTATTATTAGTGCATAGTGCAGAAAACATTTCGAAAGTATAATATTAATCTTAGCCAACATACGACCAGTATCGTATGCCTACTATAGCTACCATCTAAACAGTGGTGACTACCGTACGTAAATGGCAGGTTCTACAACTAAAACCGTACAAGTTCCGTATTGGAGAAATGGATTTCCAACAAATGGTCAGGCTAAGGAACTTCCTTCCGCCGCATGGGAACGCCTCTGGCGGGACGTCCCGAGAGACAAACTGCTCTCTGCCAAACAAGGCCGGGTTACCCCTGTAACAGGTAACTCACGAATATGCCACCTCCCGGTCCTTTGGGACCTTTATCCGAGCGCTCGATATCCAACATCACACATCATAAAGAAAGTGTATCCACATGAGTAAGTATCAGGGCTCCATGCCATAATACCACCCCTTTCCAGAAGGAAATGACATACCCTAAAGGGCGCAACCCTCATAACCTTGCCGCAACGATCCTGTTTCGACCATTTCCGGGTTGTGAGGCCCGACGAAGTCTCGTCCACAAAGCTACGCTTTGTTCACAAAGCCATGCTTCGGGTCAAACAAATGATCAACCTATGATCACAAAGATATAAGATCAAACAAATGATCATATCGCAAATGATCAAACACTGATCATTTCACAGCAGCACTCAGCATGCCACATTACCAAATTGGGATATATCGCTGATAACCTTCAACTACATAGCCTCTGAGCTCGTACGTCTCAGAGAAGGGTGTTAAGCTAAGAGAATAAATTCTCCGCCACCAAACAGAAATGTATTTGAAAGAAATCGGCTTTATATCTCAAAGTGTAATGTCAGACATACAATCCATACAAGTCTGTTCCGGGATCGAACAGAACCAAAGGCACTTCTCACGAAGCCCTTGCAAATCCGGATAATTTCCAATCACGTCCGGACTTCCCGTCACTAAGGATGATAAAACCTCTATATCGGGGATCAGCCGATGCAGAGTAACTCGACGGTAATCCTTCCGTTTTCAAAAATATCCGGTCTTCAACACCGGTCTTCAAATGCCATCCATATCGACGTATCACATATTCGGAATGGGTTATACGACCCAAAGGTCCTCTCCCGGCTAAACCGAATAGTGAGCGTAATATTTAAAAACATATGGATATGGGATTTCAATTAAGTCACAACTTATTCCCCAAAATCTTTCTTTTCAAATGGTTTATCAAATCACCATTTTAAATCTTTAAACAAAAAGATTCATTTTAAACAACCTTCAACGGTTTAAACAATTTCCACACTTTTATCTTTTAAATAAAAGATTCATTCACAGATTTTCCAAATTAATTTCCATTTCAATTTAACTCGTTAAATCTTTAAATCAAAGATTTAACTTATAGCTTTCAAAACAATCCCATTTCAAATGATTTAAACCAATCATTATTCTAAATCTGTTAAAAATAACAGATTCAAATCATAGCTTTTCAAAACAATTCATTCATAACTTGGAAAACCCTTTTTCCAATTCAATCTTGAAATTCCTTCAATTAAACTGGAATTTCGTTTCTTATCTGAAAGCTTTTATTCTTTTGAAAACAACAGTTTCATTTCAGAAAATCTGATTCATTCATACGAGTTAAAGTCTTTGGGTTAAATCCAAATTCTCAAAATTATACTTTTAAATGGTTTAAATCCAGATAAACACATTTATAACATTTTTAATCCCTAGTTTCAAATTATAGGATTCAATTCCAAACTTGAATTCAAATTTAAATCAAATTATTTAAATTTTCAAAACTCGATTAAGTTATTCAAAATAACTTTTATCTTTGAAATTCCATTTCAAAAGCTTTTCATTTTAAATCCAAATTTCCAATTTCAAAATCAATTGAAATTAAAATTTCAATTTCAAAAACATTGAATTTACATCATCTGTGACTTAACCGATTTCCACGTGAAATCCATATTTGTGTGTGTAAAAGTGTAGTCCAGGGTTTTCACACACAATAGTGCAACTCAATGAATCATCACATATCAGAATACAGAAATATAGTTGATAAGCGATATAAACAATAACGCTCATCTTCATTCACAGATCACAGATATATATCACAGATAAGTAAATTACAAATCACAACATAAATCAGGATATATCACAAAGCATCACGAATCAGGGATATCAAACAATTCAATTATTCAATCAAATCCAATCATCCATAAATAGGGTCAATTTAATTGTCTGATTAATTCGAATCAGATTAATTTCTTATGAATTATTAATCCTGGTTAATTAATATTAATCAACTACAAATTATCTTGATTAATTATCCTTTAGTCATTTATTAATTAATCATTAATAACAATTTAATTAACCTTTAATTATTAAAGAATTAACATTTAATTAATTAATTATCCTCAAATTAATTACCTTAATTTATAAATCATATTAATTATCAAAATTTATCGCATTAATTTAAATTACCTAGTAATTCCTAGTTAATTATCTTCATTAACTAATAACATTTCTTTAATTGCTTTCTTAAGAAATTTTCTTAGATAAAATCATCATTTAATCATTTCTAATTATTAATTAGTCTAAATTATTTATTCATGATTTAAATAAATCATTCTTTAATTACCTTATTAATTTTAATGAATTATAAATCATTGATCTTCATTTATTTTAAAGATAAAACATTTTAGAAACTTCCATTTTAAAATTCAAACTATTTAACCATTTTAAAGTGGTTCAAATAATTTAAACTTTTAAAACCTTATTTTATTTTAAAACTGAGATTCAACTAAACTTGAATCAGATTTTAAAACTCGTTTGAATCTTCACTTCTTATTTTAAATTCCAGTTTTAAAATTTTCTTAAGACTTGCAGGCTTAAGCCTGTAACAAGATACTAACCCGAGCAATCAATATTTGCTTCGAGTCTCATCTCCGCTGCTTCGAGTCTCATACTCGAATAACTCGAGTCATCCCCTGGAAACACTTCATTTTCCTTAACTTGATGACCACCAGATATGCCAACGCCCACGTGCACGTGCACCATCATCGCAGCCGACTCCGTTCAACTGCGACAATCTCCTTATATCCACGATCATCCTCAGATCCATTCGCGACCAACAAAATCCACGAAATAACTCGAAATCGAAATCGAGTGGTTTGGCCAAACCTGGAACTCGACCCTGCAACATCGCCCAAACATGTCAACGCTTCCTCTCTTTGTCTCCGACTACCTGAGAGCCACCACCTCCGGCCACGTCTCTGACAGCCCCCACACTAACCTTCCCTAGAGTGTTGTTACACTCGATCAACTATGGAAGCATCGGCGATCAAAGTTTTAAACCCAACCCAAAACTAGGTTTACAGAACAAATCAGACCACCACCATCACCACGGTGACCAACCACCACTTCCACCATTTTTCCCTTAGTCATTGACCACTCCACTATCACCAGAAAGAAACTCGGCCTTTCAGACGATCGAGATCAACAAAGACACTCGAATTTCTATTTTCTGGTAAACCCAGAATTTCTATCAATCCCCTGTACTAAAAGCTTCCATTTTTTGTTTCAAAAATCATTTTTTTGTTTTAAGTATTTGATCCTTATACCTGATTCAAAGATTCTTGACAATTTATTTCTTTGACTTATTTTAGTTTACCATGAAGTTCTGTATTTCCAGAGCTAAATGCAAATTTGTTTTTAGCTTAAACAATTTAAAACTAAAGCCAATGATACAACAAATATATTTGGTTCAACACTTAAGTCATAACATAGATTGGATTATTAGCAAATGATTTTTTTTCCTTTTCTTTTGGACCTGGAACTAAAGCCAGAGACAAGAAATTCAAACATACTGCATTTCACACCCCAACATATCCATATATACACAGGGTTTTAAAAATATATTCACAAGCATATCATACTTCAAAGATAAGCAGGCAATATAATTATATACTTAACAATTTAAAATGGTGATGTTACTCACTTGGTCAAAACAAAGAAGTCTAGAAAAACAAAGTTGCTCACCTGAGTTTCTTTTGAACAGAGGACATTTTTTTGAAATAGCTTTGAAAACTTTAAAACTGGAAGATGCTTGAAAGTTGCTAACTGGAACTCTTTTTTGATCTCCTAGTATGTGTTGAGTTGAATTGTTATTGAATCTTTGTTTCAGTTTTTAAATGGTATTTTACTTTCAGTTTTCATAACTAAGAATGGAACAAAACTGAGATGAAGCTTGTTTGAATATGAAATAGTATTTGCTCAGTTTGGAAGATGAACGAAAATGGAATGAAAATGAGAAAGCAAGTTTACAGGTGATGTTTATACAAGCTACAGGTAATAATATCTTATACAAACAGTGTACACATTTGTACAAATTATCAGAGAAAATTTTACATTTTGGTGGCCGAGATTGTATACTATTGTACTAGAGGAGATATTATCTTAGCAAGCATTAAATGGCATTGTCCTTGATGTTTTTATCTTATACTTATCCTATATATTTTTTTCTTGCCTGAGTCTTACTTTACAAGCCACAAGCCTATTTTATATTTTTACTTTGCTTTTAATCTTATTGTTGCTCTTAAGTTTTGCAGGCATATTCGAACAGGTTTTCATACTTACCTATCCTTTGTTTGACTTATTCATGAAAACATAATTTTGTTTTAGTCCTTTGTATTTTATTTGTTTGTCTTGTTACTTTGAAACATAAATGAATTTATGTTGTTTGAATTTAATTAATTTGTTTCTATTACCTTGTATTTTATTTTATTATTTTGTTTGTTATAAATTTACAAATTAGTTTACTTTATATTTTATATAGTTTATCTTATATTTATATGTATATATTTCTATTTCAATTTTTTACTTAAATACTTATTAATAGAATTTTGTTATATTTACACAACTCCTGAAATCCATAGATTAAGATTGAATTCAAATACCTTTATGTTATTTTTAAACTCCAATTCAATTTTTAATTCGAATACATTATTTCCAATAATTCACACTTAATCCATAACTTAACTAAATCAATATTAATTACTAATTGATTAAACGATTTATTCAGATATACTTGGATATCGGGGAAACTCGCATCACCTAAATCAAATTTATTTTACTATTTTTATTCAAAAAATTCCTTTAATTATCAATTTAAATAAAATTAAATTTCGGGGTCGTTACAAACTTCCCCCCTTAAAAGAATTTCGTCCTCGAAATTACCAAGGAGACACAAAGATAGATGAAGAATATTTCATCGACTCAAACTGAACATCGATCTATTCTGCATTTGGCTTACCAAATCAGAACATCAATAACAGATACAAGAACGAATCTATTTAACACTTCACAAGATACTCGGGTAGTCGGGTTATCCAGATCTACGAAATATGCAGTGGCATCGGTCAGTTCGAAAGGATAACTAACCATTCGTAGAATATATCCGGGTTCCAAAGAATAGATAGATATATAGATACGATTTCAGAATTTTAGTTTAGAAACTAAGGTATACCTATCAACCATAGCAAACAATGCAACCAATTCATCCATACAAACAATTTTGGCTTAGTTGGAGTTTATTATCCCATTTTAATATATCGAATCTCTTCCTGGATCTACCAGAAATTATCGAAGAATTGAGAAAAGATATTTGAACAAAAAAGATTAATAGAGAAAATTTGTTTCCACTATTGTTACAGAGTATTGACCATTTATAGTCGTATTTCCCTGTCCCCTATCTCATCCTCTTCTTGCACTCATATCTACTATCAGTGGATAGCAAGAGAATTTACTGAGGCGTACGGACAGATATCATAGAGATTACTCATTCTAGAGTTTACTTCACTCTATCTCTAATGAGCTACTTAACGTGTTATACTCCTGAGCTAAAGTTCAACCTTAGCTCTGATACCAAATGTGACGACTCGGGTTTTGCCCGCTCGAAAATCAACATCCGTACTTCACATTGTACTAGAATGCCGCAGATTCGACCGTTCAAATCCGATTCGCCGGAGCTATAGCACAATTAAGTAAATAACACAGCGGAAGAAAAGAAATCAATGATATCAAATACAACTCCAATGAATACAATATCCAGAATGATATACAACAATGATATCAATATGATACAACAATATCAGAGATACAAGAAATAGCAGCGGAAAAGAAAAGATAACAACAGCAGCGGAACAATATCAATAGAAGTGATAACTCCAAAAAGATCTTCAGACAAGAATGAATCCACAACTCCAAGATAAGCAACTCCGATGAATGAACTAGCTCCAGATAATCTACTAAACCTGAATATCTGAAAAGAAACCCAACTCTAGACTACTCGTGTGGAAAATTATGAGCACCCAGAGTTTAGGAAAGGAACAATAAACTCCGGATCAGTCATGGGACTGGTGTGAGCAACAAAAACAGTTTATCTTTAAACAACAACAAAAGGATTTAAACATTGAAATCCGCAATGCTTTTGGAAAATGAAACTACCATAAGACCTCCCGCCTCACACACAATGCAAACGCAGAATTGGAGGAGATTTCTTCTTATGATAGTCAAAGATGCTTACTACGCAAAATCATTGAATTATTATTATTAGTGCATAGTGCAGAAAACATTTCGAAAGTATAATATTAATCTTAGCCAACATACGACCAGTATCGTATGCCTACTATAGCTACCATCTAAACAGTGGTGACCACCGTACGTAAATGGCAGGTTCTACAACTAAAACCGTACAAGTTCCGTATTGGAGAAATGGATTTCCAACAAATGGTCAGGCTAAGGAACTTCCTTCCGCCGCATGGGAACGCTTCTGGCGGGACGTCCCGAGAGACAAACTGCTCTCTGCCAAACAAGGCCGGGTTACCCCTGTAACAGGTAACTCACGAATATGCCACCTCCCGGTCCTTTGGGACCTTTATCCGAGCGCTCGATATCCAACATCACACATCATAAAGAAAGTGTATCCACATGAGTAAGTATCAGGGCTCCATAGCATAATACCACCCCTTTCCAGAAGGAAATGACATACCCTAAAGGGCGCGACCCTCATAACCTTGCCGCAACGATCCTGTTTCGACCATTTCCGGGTTGTGAGGCCCGACGAAGTGTAACAACCCTGTATTTTGTGATTATTTTAATTATTTATTTTGGTTATTTTAATTGATTTCCTGATTTAAAAACTTTATTTTATTTATAAAAATGAATAAATTTTGTTATTTTAAATATAAATTTTGATTTTGATGTGAATTAGAATTCCAAACATGACTAAAAAGGATATTTTCCAGAAAAGTGAATTTTGGTCAATATGGTCAAACTTTGACTTTTAATTTAGAAATTTTAAAGTTTGAAAATTTGAATTTTATCTTTTATTATGAAAGTAAATAAAATTTTAAGAATAATGCTTTTCGTTTCGTTAAAATCTGATTTATAATGTGAAAGTTATACCCTTTTTAAATATTGTGTGTAATTTGTTGTATTTAACAAAATTATTTATTTTAAATTATAAAAAAATAATATTTTATTTGGTCATGTAATATTATAATTTATATTTATATGGGTAAAATAACATGTTATGTATATACTTTGGTTTTAAAACATTTTAAAGATATAATTGGCATTTTCCAGTGTTAGCTGTATTTTGTTTAAAATTCTAATTTCCAGTTTCAATTAATTAAAGTAATTCTTTATTTGTTTTTCTATTTTTTTCTTAAAATATTATTTTATTCTCATTCCCACTTTATTTTGTTCCTCATTTATTTTATTTATTTGACCTTTTATTTGTTTAAAGTGAAATAGAAATTTTATAAGGCTAGTGATATTTATTTGTAATTTTCATGTCTTATTTCCAATTTTTAAACATTTTTCTTTAGTTTTTTTCTATTTTTTCTAAATTAAATTATTTATTTCACTTTGAAAATACTTTAGAAATTATTTTATTTCAAAATTTTTCTTTAGAATATTTTTAAAATGAAGTAGATAATTTTCCAAAGACAATCGTGATTTATTTGTAATTTCTGGACCCTGTTTTCAATTTTTAAGCAATTTCTTATATTCTTTTTCCATTTTCTTTAAAATTAATTATTTATTTCTATTTATAATATTTTGTTTCAGTTGTTAGAGCTTATTTCTGAGTTTATTTTTGTTTTATTGGAATTAAAAAGAAAAAGAAATATGAAGGGTTTAAAATTGCTTAGAAACCGATGTCCTTTCACCTCCTTAAGTCTTTTCAATTTCCATAACCCCTCCTTTATGCTTTGGCCATGACTTTTACTTTTGTTTTCACGTGAAAACTCTCATTTTTCATTTCACCATTCGACCACTTCAGATCTGAAGCAAAAGCTTTTGGTAATGGTTTCATTTTTCTTCTTTTCTCCTTATTTTTCTATGAAAATTGCCTTGTTTTCTCTTGTTTTTGGATAGGCCTCTCCTCCACATCCATGGCCACAAACTCCTACATCTCTTCCCTGCCATCAACACCAGCTACTCCTCTGGTCTTGACCAAGGCCGAGCCACCATGATGCCAAAACTCCACAAAAATTGCAAAACAAGCCATAAAAACATGATTGTTTACCACTATTGCTTCACCACTCCATTTTCCACCACCACCACCACCTTAGGCCGCCTCCACCACCTCTGGCCAGACCACCACACACCTTTCCTTCCACTGACCTGATCCATACCCCTCTGACCTGACCACACAAGCCCATGGCCGAGCCATTTTTGTGAACAAAACCCACTTATTTTGCCTTAAACTCTTCATATTCCTTTGTATAAACTTCCTCCTCATATTCTACTACCTAGGCCATGCATACACATGACCAAACCTGAGCCAAACTTGTTCAAACCAGAGCCAAAACCATCCCTAGGCCATGAAAAAAGAATAGAGAAAGCATGGCAAAAGATTTGGCATTCGTATCTCTCTTTATTTAAAAGTTATTTCATTTCTAGTGTATTGAAATTTATGGTTTGCTTTGATTTTTGTTTGGGTTGTAACACAAGATCTATATCATTGGATTTGCTCTCCACACTCAAATTGTATTAGAGTTGTCGTGCCTTCGTAATCTTTGTGTTGTGTGCTTGTTGGCAAATCTCCAGCTTAACAGGTGAGTTATTCTCACCAGACAATCTGTACCTATATAACTGATAAACCGACACCACTTGAATCTGTAAATGTATTGCATCCTGTTATAACTGCTATGTTATGATTATATGATGTTCACCCATGCTTAAACACCTGTTATATCATATGTTACTGTTATATTATGTTGTTCTTTTATTTTTATCAGTTTATCACACTGCAAGTTCCCTTTAGATTAGAATCACTATGGGTTGAAATGATACATACCCGAACGGACTTTAGAATAGGAGAAAATCGTTATGGGCTGAAATGATATGCCTGAATGATTTTCAATTATTTTCATTTACTTGGGATTGCGGGTTTGAAATGATCAAACCCGGGTATCTTTGTAAATTACGGGTTGAAATGATAAATTACCCGTATCACTTTACCTAGGCTAGAAAATGAAATACAGACCCGTTGTTAAAATATGTTTTTATAAAAATCTTAAAATTATTTTTGAAATGTAAATATTATAATATTTGATTTAAACTAAATAAAAAAATGATTTATGTAAGCATTATTGATTTTTTGAAAATTTATAAGTGAAATAAATTATTGGTAAAACTAGAAAATTTGAAATGTAAGTTATTTTGGGAAATTTTAATTGGGTGATAATTGGAATTTAAATTAAATATGAAATGTGATAACTTCATGATAATTTGGATTAAAGTGAATTTAAATGATTTTTATATTATATTAATGATTTTGAATAAAGTTAAAATGTGAAATGAACGAATATTTAAGTTGAAATTTTGAAATATAACTAAAATTGGAAATTTGTGAATTTGGCTTAAGAGTGAACTTTAAGTTAAGTAAATAAAAATGGAATTAAGTTATTTTGAAATTTTAAAATTAAGTGTTAAGTTAATTTAATTTAATGAATTTATAATTAAAAATTGGAATTTAATAAGTGAATTATTATTAAATTTTGATTTTTGAATGGAGTTTTAACTTTATAAAATCATGAATATAAGGGTATTTGAATAATTGTTTTAAAAGTGAAATTATATGATTTTATAAGTAAAAAAAATGATTTATATAAAAATATAATTGTTTGTGAAATTATACTGAATATTTGAAGTTAGTTAACTGCATTTCTGAAACGCTATTAAATTCTAATGTAAATGATAATACAACATTTGTAAATGCTGTAGTTGATAATAATGAACCAAATGGCTAAATTTAATTAAAGGCTATTATAGCATTTTTGTAAATGTTATAATGGTTGAATTTAACTAAGTTTATTTGAAACTAATGTAACCATATTACAGAATTTTAAATGCTGTCTTTTGTTAAATTGAACTATTTTAAATGTGACTTTCCGTAGCATTTTCTAAATGCTGCGAAAGTTGAAATTTCATTGTTTTAATTAATTTAAGTGATCGAATGAACTTTGAAAAGTTAAAATTTTGGAAATTTAAAATTTTAATTATTAAATATACTAACTTCATTTTTATGATTTAAAATGAAGTAATTTGTTCGAAATATAAATTATTTTGAAATATGATATTTTGATATTTTGAAATGGATTTTATAAGGATATTGAATTTTGAAATGATATTTGATTTCGAAGTATAAAATACCATTTTGAAATTTTAACCACGGGATGTATTTAATTTATAGTTTAACTGATCCTTAAAGGATGGGCGATCCCAAGCATCCTTTGAGTTATTGTGCATTTCTACTACAGTTCACTTGAGTTGGTTCACATTATATAAGTATATATTGTCCTGACTCGAGTGTTTTGTGTTTTACTTTACGCTCGGGTCAGCCTGAGTATTTACAGCTTAGCTTTGGATTTCTTTCTGGAGCTAGGAATCGCTGGAGATTCTGCTTGTCTAGTTATCTGTTCCTTTCAGTTCAGCTGTTCTATTTCAGTTCTGGTATTCATAAACTTCTATTTATTTGAGATGTCTATTGTATATGTTTTCAAGCAGATATTATGTATTATGTTTTGAGAGTTTGTTATAGTAGCTTCATGAACTACTATGGTTTTTTATATTCCGCTGCGAGTTATTCTGATATGTTCTGTGTCTGTGATTCTGTGTATTTGATTTCATTTGCTCCAAATTTATTTACAATCTGTTATTTTGAATTATTCAAGCCAGACATGTGTGGATTATTGTCGATTTGAATGGTCCAAAATACCGGGTCGTTACACGAAGTCTCGTCCACAAAGCTACGCTTTGTTCACAAAGCCATGCTTCGGGTCAAACAAATGATCAACCTATGATCACAAAGATATAAGATCAAACAAATGATCATATCGCAAATGATCAAACACTGATCATTTCACAGCAGCACTCAGCATGCCACATTACCAAATTGGGATATATCGCTGATAACCTTCAACTACATAACCTCTGAGCTCGTACGTCTCAGAGAAGGGTGTTAAGCTAAGAGAATAAATTCTCCGCCACCAAACAGAAATGTATTTGAAAGAAATCGGCTTTATATCTCAAAGTGTAATGTCAGACATACAATCCATACAAGTCTGTTCCGGGATCGAACAGAACCGAAGGCACTTCTCACGAAGCCCTTGCAAATCCGGATAATTTCCAATCACGTCCGGACTTCCCGTCACTAAGGATTATAAAACCTCTATATCGGGGATCAGCCGATGCAGAGTAACTCGACGGTAATCCTTCCGTTTTCAAAAATATCCGGTCTTCAACACCGGTCTTCAAATGCCATCCATATCGACGTATCACATATTCGGAATGGGTTATACGACCCAAAGGTCCTCTCCCGGCTAAACCGAATAGTGAGCGTAATATTTAAAAACATATGGATATGGGATTTCAATTAAGTCACAACTTATTCCCCAAAATCTTTCTTTTCAAATGGTTTATCAAATCACCATTTTAAATCTTTAAACAAAAAGATTCATTTTAAACAACCTTCAACGGTTTAAACAATTTCCACACTTTTATCTTTTAAATAAAAGATTCATTCACAGATTTTCCAAATTAATTTCCATTTCAATTTAACTCGTTAAATCTTTAAATCAAAGATTTAACTTATAGCTTTCAAAACAATCCCATTTCAAATGATTTAAACCAATCATTATTCTAAATCTGTTAAAAATAACAGATTCAAATCATAGCTTTTCAAAACAATTCATTCATAACTTGGAAAACCCTTTTTCCAATTCAATCTTGAAATTCCTTCAATTAAACTGGAATTTCGTTTCTTATCTGAAAGCTTTTATTCTTTTGAAAACAACAGTTTCATTTCAGAAAATCTGATTCATTCATACGAGTTAAAGTCTTTGGGTTAAATCCAAATTCTCAAAATTATACTTTTAAATGGTTTAAATCCAGATAAACACATTTATAACATTTTTAATCCCTAGTTTCAAATTATAGGATTCAATTCCAAACTTGAATTCAAATTTAAATCAAATTATTTAAATTTTCAAAACGCGATTAAGTTATTCAAAATAACTTTTATCTTTGAAATTCCATTTCAAAAGCTTTTCATTTTAAATCCAAATTTCCAATTTCAAAATCAATTGAAATTAAAATTTCAATTTCAAAAACATTGAATTTACATCATCTGTGACTTAACCGATTTCCACGTGAAATCCATATTTGTGTGTGTAAAAGTGTAGTCCAGGGTTTTCACACACAATAGTGCAACTCAATGAATCATCACATATCAGAATACAGAAATATAGTTGATAAGCGATATAAACAATAACGCTCATCTTCATTCACAGATCACAGATATATATCACTGATAAGTAAATTACAGATCACAACATAAATCAGGATATATCACAAAGCATCACGAATCAGGGATATCAAACAATTCAATTATTCAATCAAATCCAATCATCCATAAATAGGGTCAATTTAATTGTCTGATTAATTCGAATCAGATTAATTTCTTATGAATTATTAATCCTGGTTAATTAATATTAATCAACTACAAATTATCTTGATTAATTATCCTTTAGTCATTTATTAATTAATCATTAATAACAATTTAATTAACCTTTAATTATTAAAGAATTAACATTTAATTAATTAATTATCCTCAAATTAATTACCTTAATTTATAAATCATATTAATTATCAAAATTTATCGCATTAATTTAAATTACCTAGTAATTCCTAGTTAATTATCTTCATTAACTAATAACATTTCTTTAATTGCTTTCTTAAGAAATTTTCTTAGATAAAATCATCATTTAATCATTTCTAATTATTAATTAGTCTAAATTATTTATTCATGATTTAAATAAATCATTCTTTAATTACCTTATTAATTTTAATGAATTATAAATCATTGATCTTCATTTATTTTAAAGATAAAACATTTTAGAAACTTCCATTTTAAAATTCAAACTATTTAACCATTTTAAAGTGGTTCAAATAATTTAAACTTTTAAAACCTTATTTTATTTTAAAACTGAGATTCAACTAAACTTGAATCAGATTTTAAAACTCGTTTGAATCTTCACTTCTTATTTTAAATTCCAGTTTTAAAATTTTCTTAAGACTTGCAGGCTTAAGCCTGTAACAAGATACTAACCCGAGCAATCAATATTTGCTTCGAGTCTCATCTCCGCTGCTTCGAGTCTCATACTCGAATAACTCGAGTCATCCCCTGGAAACACTTCATTTTCCTTAACTTGATGACCACCAGATATGCCAACGCCCACGTGCACGTGCACCATCATCGCAGCCGACTCCGTTCAACTGCGACAATCTCCTTATATCCACGATCATCCTCAGATCCATTCGCGACCAACAAAATCCACGAAATAACTCGAAATCGAAATCGAGTGGTTTGGCCAAACCTGGAACTCGACCCTGCAACATCGCCCAAACATGTCAACGCTTCCTCTCTTTGTCTCCGACTACCTGAGAGCCACCACCTCCGGCCACGTCTCTGACAGCCCCCACACTAACCTTCCCTAGAGTGTTGTTACACTCGATCAACTATGGAAGCATCAGCGATCAAAGTTTTAAACCCAACCCAAAACTAGGTTTACAGAACAAATCAGACCACCACCATCACCACGGTGACCAACCACCACTTCCACCATTTTTCCCTTAGTCATTGACCACTCCACTATCACCAGAAAGAAACTCGGCCTTTCAGACGATCGAGATCAACAAAGACACTCGAATTTCTATTTTCTGGTAAACCCAGAATTTCTATCAATCCCCTGTACTAAAAGCTTCCATTTTTTGTTTCAAAAATCATTTTTTTGTTTTAAGTATTTGATCCCTATACCTGATTCAAAGATTCTTGACAATTTATTTCTTTGACTTATTTTAGTTTACCATGAAGTTCTGTATTTCCAGAGCTAAATGCAAATTTGTTTTTATCTTAAACAATTTAAAACTAAAGCCAATGATACAACAAATATATTTGGTTCAACACTTAAGTCATAACATAGATTGGATTATTAGCAAATGATTTTTTTTCCTTTTCTTTTGGACCTGGAACTAAAGCCAGAGACAAGAAATTCAAACATACTGCATTTCACACCCCAACATATCCATATATACACAGGGTTTTAAAAATATATTCACAAGCATATCATACTTCAAAGATAAGCAGGCAATATAATTATATACTTAACAATTTAAAATGGTGATGTTACTCACTTGGTCAAAACAAAGAAGTCTAGAAAAACAAAGTTGCTCACCTGAGTTTCTTTTGAACAGAGGAAATTTTTTTGAAATAGCTTTGAAAACTTTAAAACTGGAAGATGCTTGAAAGTTGCTAACTGGAACTCTTTTTTGATCTCCTAGTATGTGTTGAGTTGAATTGTTATTGAATCTTTGTTTCAGTTTTTAAATGGTATTTTACTTTCAGTTTTCATAACTAAGAATGGAACAAAACTGAGATGAAGCTTGTTTGAATATGAAATAGTATTTGCTCAGTTTGGAAGATGAACGAAAATGGAATGAAAATGAGAAAGCAAGTTTACAGGTGATGTTTATACAAGCTACAGGTAATAATATCTTATACAAACAGTGTACACATTTGTACAAATTATCAGAGAAAATTTTACATTTTGGTGGCCGAGATTGTATACTATTGTACTAGAGGAGATATTATCTTAGCAAGCATTAAATGGCATTGTCCTTGATGTTTTTATCTTATACTTATCCTATATATTTTTTTCTTGCCTGAGTCTTACTTTACAAGCCACAAGCCTATTTTATATTTTTACTTTGCTTTTAATCTTATTGTTGCTCTTAAGTTTTGCAGGCATATTCGAACAGGTTTTCATACTTACCTATCCTTTGTTTGACTTATTCATGAAAACATAATTTTGTTTTAGTCCTTTGTATTTTATTTGTTTGTCTTGTTACTTTGAAACATAAATGAATTTATGTTGTTTGAATTTAATTAATTTGTTTCTATTACCTTGTATTTTATTTTATTATTTTGTTTGTTATAAATTTACAAATTAGTTTACTTTATATTTTATATAGTTTATCTTATATTTATATGTATATATTTCTATTTCAATTTTTAACTTAAATACTTATTAATAGAATTTTGTTATATTTACACAACTCCTGAAATCCATAGATTAAGATTGAATTCAAATACCTTTATGTTATTTTTAAACTCCAATTCAATTTTTAATTCGAATACATTATTTCCAATAATTCACACTTAATCCATAACTTAACTAAATCAATATTAATTACTAATTGATTAAACGATTTATTCAGATATACTTGGATATCGGGGAAACTCGCATCACCTAAATCAAATTTATTTTACTATTTTTATTCAAAAAATTCCTTTAATTATCAATTTAAATAAAATTAAATTTCGGGGTCGTTACATCATTTCCAATTTATTTTCACTTATTTGGATTTTATTCGCAATCCAAACCATCACTATTTTAATCCAATTTCATTAACTCACAATTCAATTTCATTAACTAATTTATTATCAAATTAGTTCCTCCGCTGGTTAAAATTAAATACTTGCTTTTTAATTCCAAATATCACTTCACTTAATTTTCTTAAGTTCAATTTATTCTATAATTCAAGTTTGGATTTATTTAAAAATTAAGATTGCTCATCTTAGTCGTTTCCATAATTACAATTTCAAATTATAACTCTTAATGGTTCAAAGAAATGAATTCCCATTTATGACTTACAATTTCATTTCTATTCATAAGTTTTAACTTACTTGCTGAAGACCTGGGACTATTCATTTAAGTCCATTTCATCTTTATAATCAATTTCAACTTATTACACTTAAGAACCTAAGAATATGAATTTATTTACACAATTATGAGCATTTTACATTACCTTTATACCCAATTCAATTCAACTTCAACTTATTTACATTTAATTCAATTCCAATTCTCAATTTTATTTAGCTTATCTTAAGTTAAATTCAAATATATTTTATTCACCTTCATATACTCGAATTAAATTTTAATTTCTAGGATACAATTTTATACAAGTTTTACAATTCATTCACCTTCAAGTTCTCTAACTCTTTTATCTACCAACTTATATTACCCATTGAGTTATTTCATCTCATAATTATAATCCCAGAATTAAACTTTCATTCCCTTCTTATTTCAATCAACTTCATTCTATACTTTATAGTGTTGATTCATTTAAATTTCCACATTTATATTTTAAATAGAATTCCCAGAATCCAATTGCCCGGTTTTATTTCAAAACCATTTTGAATCCATAAATAACTCATACACATCTGGTATATCACATCAAATCCCAATTTCCAAAACAATCTGCTTTTACCAAACAATTTTCCCTTTGAATTTCAAAACCAACCCAGTTCACAATCATTTCCAATTTAAAACAGTTTGGTAGCAATTTCTCTTTCGAAACTCGAAAATAGACATCGATGATGCTGCAGTCATCACCGAAATTATTTTCCAGCGACCGAAAGAGAATTTAATGCTTTTATCACTTTGAAACATTTCAAAAATTTTTAAATCCCAAATCCCACCAGATTTCAATTCAATTTCAAAAATATTCATGAAATAATATCACCATTATTTCCCCAAAACCTTTAAACTATTCTTAAATCCAAAGGAATTTAAACCTTTCCCAAAACTTCAAAATCCATTCAATTTTATATCCAAACATTACTCTGGAATTCTATCACATTTTATTTCAAGTTATAAGTCACATTTACAATTTACATTTACAAATTTCATTTGTTTATGAATTTATCTCATTTGATTATAAATCACATTGTAATTCACATTTGTATATAAAGTTTATCTCAATTTATAAATTTCATTTTGTTATATAAATTTATTCTTCAACTTAGGTTATAAGTTTTCAATTTCTACTCAATAATGAGACTAACTCATTATGGTCATTTTCTAACAACCAAGCATCCAAATATATATAACCATAATAATTTTCGAATAATTATTTCTTTAATATACAAAATAATTTGGGCAAAATTATTTCATTCACCCTATTTAAAACAATATTGTGTCGAACTGTTCTATTCAAGTGTTTAGAAACCCCTTCGATACAGTTGTCCAGACTGTGCCGACGAAGGTTCATATACCACTCAATAAATCAACCAACACAATATAAAACCATTTTATATTCACTAACAAATACGCGCTCATATCTATTAGTACTCTCAAAATTCCCACCAGAGCCAAGGTTATCGCCAGCCTAAGCTCTGATACCACTGTAACGACCCGACTTTCCAGACCAGGAAAATCGAACCATTTTAGTTAAGAAGAAGAGGTAGAAGAAGAAAAATAGAAAACAAAATCAGAATCTAACCATCGCAGCGGAATAAAATATAATATATATTAACAGATCTTTACACAAATCAAAACTATATCAGTTTTATATAATATAGCATCAGAGTATACACCAGAGAACACATAACATACAACTGGACAATAACCATATCATGTCCTCAATACAACAGAGTACAACAATCAACACAGCGGAATATATATATATATATAAACAAGTACGGAAGATACGTCTCGCCATCCAGCTCATCTCCTGAGCTCCACAGCATCATATCCTGAAACCTATAATACTCGGTCTGACCCGAGCATCATATAAAACAATACCCGAGTCAGTCTGGAATACCAGTGTGAGAAAATCACACTCAATTGATTATTAAAGTTTCAAAAATCCTTTTGAAAATAAAAGCATCTCGTAAGACCACGCCACAAATAAACATGTCGGGTTTTTACCTTACGATAGCTAAAACACTTTTTATAAAAATCCTCTGATATTATAATAGTGTCTATTCACAAATACTTATTAAAATAGCTGAAATTGTTACATGATTAAATTCCAGCATACTAGGTATACAAACAAATACCGTACAAGGCACGTAGGGAGAATGGATTTCCAACGAATGACTAGGCACTGGGGTACCACCTGTCACAGTACGTGGCCTAGATCACAGTACCGAGGAGTACGCCCGCTCCCCTGCAACACAAGACCGGAATCATCCCTTACTGGATAATTCCAAATAAAATCACCCCACGGTTGGGATCTGCAACCGCACCACTAAGCCGAAATAAAGGGACATCTAGACAGGGATGACTTTACTCTCAAGTGGGGGCTACCCACGAAGCCTTGCTGCATAACCCCTGATTTTCAGTCATTCCCGGTTGATGAGGTTCGAGGCTAAACGATACCTTTATAGCACATATCCCTTAGAATGCCCATCGTCCACCTGACGATGTCACGAAAACATCTGTCCATACAAGTCCGTCCCGGGTTCGAACGGAACCGAAGGCACTATTCCTACTACATCCATTTTGGAAATATCCTCAGGATTAGTAGCGACTAGCCCTTGCACTTCACTGCTCCATCTTCGACTCCGAAATCGTTTTCACGAAACGTACAAACCGGATCGAAGTGGTATTCGAGTTTCCAGACCTAGAATCCCGGTATACGGAAACTCGATCCCGGTCTCTTCGAAACAATCAGCGCATTTGGCCAATATTGATAGTCGGTTATTTAACTATCAATTTACATCCACAAGCAACCATCACACAATAAATAATTTCCCACATTATTTATTTGCCCAATTATCTTTCCAAGATATATTCCCAAATTTTCAAAGCTCATTTGAAAACAAATTTCAAAACGGTTTCCGCTTACGGAATACATTTCCCGAATAATTATTTCCACTGAATCACCAAGTACAAAATACTTATAGATTTTAAAGTAATTTTAAAACACTTTATTATAAATATACTTTAACATTTAAATTTGGAAAACTACTTTAATACTTAATTAAAAGTAATACTTTTGAGAATATTTAAAATAAGGTTACTTTATAAAATATAAAACTAAGTTTCACTTTTTAAATAAAATACTAGTCATCCTTTAAATAATTATTACGATAATAGATTTGGAAAATATTTACTTTAGAATTTAAATATTAGAAATAATAAATTTTCTAAACATGCCTTTTTAAAAACAACATTAAACTTTTAACTTATATTTAAGAATTTTCTTTGAAATCGTACTTGGCTATCCAGGGAATACACTTTCTTCCATATCTTTTAAAAATAAATCACCATTTATTTTTAAACACATTTACATTTCTCAATAAATTCCCACCTTGAATTTATATTTAAAATATCCACCGATATTTCATTTCACTTCATAAACCCAGTTTATACATTTTAAAATCTCATTCTCTTTTAAAAACCCAAGTTTTAAACACTTAAATCAATTTCCAATTGATTTCCATTTTACTTTACTTTGAAATAAATTTCCCTATTTACTTCAATTATTTCAAATACATTAACTTTCATCTTTTATTTCTTTATTATGAGTTGAAACCCTTTTAACTAGAATACCAATTTCGGATTTCCAAACTTCTTCAATTAACATTTTAATTAAATTAAATCTTTAAATTTCAATAAAATCAATTCTTTTATATTTTTAAATAATATCACTTTAGTTAAAGATTTATTTCTTCCCTGTTAAATTCAAAATCCTCTTTCCCCATATTTGTTCGAATTTAGAAAATTTCTTTATTTCTTTTACAATTCCTTATTTAATTTATTCGAATTCACAAGAATTATTTAACTTGAATTTTACTCTTTTATTTCTTTCTAAAAATCCAATTCAATTGCTTTTGATAACTCATTATACTGGGAAATTCAATCCAACCAGATTATCCAATATAAATCATCACAGGATATCAACAATCATATCACAGAATATTTAAACAAAATTAAATATTTTGAGGAATCCAGTTGGATCCCTCCAACCTGTTTCCCTGCATCCACAAATGTTAGCACAATACCAATTCCACTTTGAGGTGGAATATCGCGGTATATGGGTTTTATAAAATCATCCGCTATTATGCGGCGCATAGGGTCTCATCCACTATATAATGCGGGAATAACAATTCCAATATATACATATGCCAATATATATATATTGGTATATACTACTATATATATATACACACTATCATATCAATCAATCCAATCATTCAACCAGACATTCAAATTTAACCAATTAAATTAAATTATAATTTAACTGAGTGAGATTAACTCACCTTGCTTTTTATTTGCAATCCAATTCCATTTCAACTATTTCTTCACGATTTTGACCTTGTATAAACAAATTATACAGTTTATTAATATTTTGATAATTAGATAATTAATTCCATTTAATTAACTAACAATTTACTTTAAACAAATCATTTGGTTTAAACTGATAAATTGATTTTAAACTAAATCCTTTTAATAAATTATCTTATTTTATTTTCTGTATTTAAAAACTGCATATATAAAAATCTATATAGGCTTAAGAAATCTAACTTTTATATAAACTTTTATATTACAAAATCTTATGTATGTGTACATATTTCCTGTTTTAAACCCTATATGCATATCTTTAAAATAAAGCTACCCTTGTTGTTTGATTTTCTGCCTAGTATATATATACTTTAATAAAATAAATTAAGATAGAGTAAAACATCTTACTGTAAACATTAAATTTGAAGTGTTTTAAAATTTAAATTACCTACAACGAACAGGAGAGCAAAATGACGAGCTGCAGCTCGATACCAAGCTTACCACGAAAAATCACCAGCCAATAGGGGCTTCTTCCTCTTCCTATTTTCACGTTGACACCGCATGCCATCCACTCGAGCAGCCGCATCTCGCAACACCCCTCTCCGTCCACGTAACTCCAACTCCAAAGCCTTCTGCTATCACCCTAAGTTCCACGCAGATCGACCTCGCGTGGCCACTCCTCCATCAGCCCACGCGTGCGCTCGAGCCACTCCGTCGAGTATCCCCCTTCCAGTCGCGAACTCCCATCGACTCTCCCACGCGAAATCTCGACCACCCGAACACTTGCGCTTGTGCACGCGCCCAGATCTCATCATCACGTCGCAACTTTGGTCGCCCACCCTAGCTCAAGCGAGCGCTTCCCTTGTTCGAAATCGAGCAGAACAAAAAGTCGACAGAGGAAGGAAATCGCGAGTATAATCTCGCAATTCAATTTGAAGGGGCGAACGAAATTTGATTGAGAAGGCTACAGACGTTTGCCGTTAAATAGATTTTCGAAGAAAAAAATCGATTTCTCCCCTTTTATTTCGAATGAAGAGATGAGGGATAAAAGAACTAGACGAAGGCGATTTCATTCATTTGAAACTTGAAAGTAAATAAAAGGCTCGGCTGTTAAATAAAAGAGATAAGATCTGATGTTAGCGTGTGGGAGAATACTCGTTACAGTGTTTTGATAGTGAAAGGCAAAAGTTAAGATGTGACAGAATACGGCTGAAAGTTTGATTAGTATAAATATTTAATTTAAATTCAAACCATTCCGATAAATGCAACTTAAAATTTCGAATACTTATCGAGGCGTGCCGCCAGGCGTTTATAGGGTTATACCCCCATTCCAAACGCACTGAAAAAGGTTTCGAGTCCTAATTCGATCGTATAAAGAAGATAGCTTTTTGAACCCAGTATTATTGAATTCTCGATATAATTTCAGCGCGTTTATATATCGTACGCTCACACAACAACTCCAAAAGCTACGAAAATTGAAATCCAATAATAACAAAATATTACGGATCCAATGGAACTGGTTTCGTCGAATTCCGAGACTGTGTCTCGGAAGGCTATTTTTAAATATCGATTCAAACGATATAGTTTCAAAACTGAACAAAACAGTTTGAAATTACATTCTGAAGCTTCTATTATCTTCATTATTATCATTACGAATTTTACGAGCTTTCAAAATATTTTTAATTAGCTTAGAATGCCAGATTTACTATTTTATCCAACTTCAAATAAATTTAATTTAATTATTAAATTACTCAATAAACAGCGATATTTGAAATTTAAGTTTATAATTAATCTCTGAATATTTAAAATTAATTAAATATTCCTATTTCAAATGTTCAAAATTTCCGGGTCGTCACATTTTACAAGTTAAGTAAGTTTTTAGTTAATGACATTTCCAAAAATAATTAATTATTTTAATAATGATTATTTAATTTAATTAATTATTTAATTAATAAGGATTAAAGTTAACTAATTAACTTATTAATGATATGTTCTGAATTTAACTAATTTCTTAGTTAATGATGTTTTAAATTTAATTAATCATTTTATTTAATGATGTTTAAGGCTAATTAATCTTTTTATAATGATGGATTAAGATTTATTAATTTATTAGTTAATGATGTTTTTAAAATTAATTAATCCTTTTTAACTAATGACTTTTAAAGGTTAACAAATATGTTTAACCTTAACTAATCTTTCCTTAAATAAAGTTTTAAATTAATTAATCACTTTTAAATAATGATATTTAATTTATTTTATTTATTTAATTAATTATATTATTAATTAATTGAATTAATGATGTTTTAAAGGAGATTTACCCTTTTAATTAAGGGTTATTGAAGTAAATTAATTAACTAGTTAACAAAGTTTTAAAGTTAATTAATTAATGTAATAATGATGTTTTAAGTTGTTAATTCCTTTTTATAATGATGTTTCAAAGTTATTAAACTCTTATAACAAAGTGTTTAAAAGCTAATAAATGTAAAGTGAAGCCAAGTACGAATTCGAGTTTTTAAAAGAAAAGTTTGAATTGTTTATGGAAATGGATTAATTTTCGTAAATTGATTCACTTGTATGGAAACGATATATCTGTATAAGTAGCACTAAACATCAAAGAAGTAGACTTGTCGCTGTTTTGAAAGTTAAGAATAGTTGTGAGACATGACTTTGAAGTAACACTACCTTGACATGTCCGGTATTATTATTTACCAAGAAATAGTACAAGTTTGAATTTGATTAGTGGAGGTAAGTATACAAGACTTAATTTCCATATACGATCATTTTATATCCTTGATAGTTGGTTTCTTAGCTATTGGTTACTTCAGCTTCTTTATTATCGTTCTTCTAAGATGATGTGTTGCTCCGTTGAGCATTGATATCCTTTGTCGAAAATGACTAAATCTAAAGCACGAGAGGAAGCCAAGCTATGTAGGGTTGCTCCCATTATGGTACATTCACATCTCATCTAGATTGGATATGGTAGTGCTATTAGATGTGAAATATTCGGATACTCGGTAAGGTTTGGCGGGGCCCGGCTTGGTATTGTCCGAGGAGTGTCACGAATTATATGAGCTTCTAAGAAGTATATTACTAGAGATATACTACAAGGGTAGTGCACCTTCCTAGTCATTTGTTGGAGATTTTCCTTTTCTTATTTGATTCCAACCTTCAAATTTATTCCCTTATTTGCATTGGGAAGAGTCAACCACTCTTCGTAGTGTTTAATTATTTATCTATCCTTTACATTTGGATGTTGATTTATGTGGTAGTAAACCCGTTTCATGTTCAGCGGCGTAGTCTCACATGTTTGTGTTTAATTTCATACTCATTGTTTTAAAAGTTTTACTCATACTAGACACACCATCTAACCCGAGTTGTTTGTTTTCCCTAAACTATCGGGTACTCATTTTATTCGAGTAGTTCGAGAGTAACAAGTCTCTATTAGGCTCTTTTAAAGATGGCGTCCGAGTAGGGGACTTTTATCTACTTAGCTATCTACTCCATTGTTTATCTAGTTTGTGTAAGTGATATTTATTTTAGCATTTGTAAAGGCAGGATGTTGTACCTACCAAAGCCGATTTGTAGTACTTTTTTGTAACTTTAATAACTCCCCATTAAGGAGTAAACTGATGTACTATTGACTGTTATGTTTTATTTAGCACTTTCGTAGTGAGGTTTTCTATTATGTTCTTTATTTCAACCCACAACGATCCATCTCTCCGACGCTTGGGCAATGGCGCACGAACACCGAGGATGTGTTAAGTGTCATTCCTAGGGGTCAGAAAGGTGGGTCATCACAAATTTATTCCAGATCTAAAAATAGGTCGTGTAATAATGTTATGAATTTGGATTATTATCCTAATCTTTTGGAATGTAAACTTTTCTATGTTTGGATTATTGGAATATAGATCTGTTTATAATTTGTAAATTAGTTTTATTTCTTTCTCTTTTAGAAAAATATAGCATTTGATCTAATAAGGAATGGATGCAAATAAAAAGAGAAGAGATGTGTAAAGTATGAATTCATTGTGGTTTACACTGTCCATTTCAATAATAAAAAGAAATGATTATTCCTTGTAATTTCAAGCAATTTAATCTTTTATATTTTAAAGTTGAATTTTTTGTTTTGGACTATTTTTGGAAACAATAGCGGATAATCTTTTTAGATATAATTCCAACAATTGAGCATGGAAAAGAATATCCTAGTGAAGATGTATAACTATAATATATTTGATAAAAGAAGATATTTGTATGTAATTTACTGCACTTGTAATAATTAAAAAATACGTAACTAATAACGTCGCTTACATATAATATTTGTGTTTAGGATAACTAATTAATTTGATAGGGTAAATGGATTAATGGGACTGAGAAATAAAGAAGTTGAATTAATAACTATGGAATAGTTAAAAAGATTCCTAATTGGATATTAGTAAACATATAAATGTCATAGGAAACGTCCTTAGGATGATATTCATTTATCTTGGACAAGTTGACATTTATGGATATGTAATTAAAAAGGGAACTGGTAGTAATGGAATATTTAAGGTAGATATATAGCCTTAAATAATAAAAGGGGATTAGTAAGCTAAGTCCAATGTTCAACTGAAATAATAAATAAATAAATTTAGAATAATAAGCCTAGGATGGTATGGCTTAAAAATAAAATAATAACAGGCTTAGGTTAATTAATTAGAGTTAGTGAGTTGGAAATGCGAGGTCAGTAGAGTTTTACAACAGAAGTCCGTCCTTCACTCAGAGGCTACCAGTAGTTTTGCACACTTATTATTAACGTGAGATATTCCCAACTATAGAATTCGAATAAATGATTATTAAGGAAAAATAGGAAGTAATTATTATATAGTCTAATCAATTGACATAGTGAGATGTGTATATATATAAGAGTGTGGTAAATATGGCTAAGTCATAGAGATATCTCCTACGATCAGTACTTGACAATGACGTGAGGTTAGTCCCAAATTCTGTTGGTAAATCTGCCCAGCTTATCTGGCTATCAGTTCCTACGAATAGTCGAACTAATGTGAGATATTGTTGTGAGTATAGGTCATAAAGTGAAGAACCTGCTTTGGAAGTTTGAAGGTATTAAGTGGTTGTTTAAGGACTTGTAACGACCCGTATTTTTTGATAATCAAAAGTATTAAATTTAATAAGATTTTGAATTTAATATTAGGAGAAATTAAAATTTATGAGTTATAAATGGAATGGATTATTAGAATTAAATTTAATAATGTTAATTTAATGTAATTGATAACTATTTTAATGTAATATTAATTAACTGAAATTATTGTAAAGTTAATTTGGTTACAATTATAAATAAGGAATTAAAATTGGTAATTAAAGGAATTAAGAAAATTGAAATGTCATAATTAATATATTTAATCGTACGGCTGTGTTTGATTCTAGCCCCTATAAATTCAGGCCTAGCCCTCTCCTTTCTTCTCATATTTTTTCTAGAAAAAGTAACAAAGCTCTGTCATTTCACTTCTCCACTACTTTTGTAAAATTATAAAATATTTATATATACATATACAAATTGGAGAAGGATAGAAATTAGAAAGAAAAGGAAGAGAATCAACTTACAATACATGTATTCGAGGTAAATCTATATTCGTATTTTAAACTTATATTTTTATTCCCTTTCAATCCAAATCTCTTCTCAGATCTGAAATCCTAACATATGTATATTCCATTTTTTATACATATTTAATGGATTTAAAAGATGATGGAGTTGAATGAAAGGTTCTACTTCAGATCTAGAGATTTGGAGCACTTTTGAAAGGCGAGTGAGAAATTTTATAGATTGTTATAATATGAAAATTATGCCGTTGGGGTTTATTTAATTATTAAGCCTGACTGAATAATTGTATATGAGCTGTAGGAAAAAAATAAAATATAATCCGAATATAATAAATATCGCCTACATATCCTTGTTTATGAATAAATTTAGAATCGTTTACAAGCTGATCTAGAAATCAGTCCCAAAAGTTTGAATTTAGAATATTGAATTGAATGAAATTTTGTAACGACCTGTAAATTAATAGCTTTGTATTTGAATATTTCGATAATTTTTAAATATTTAAATAATGGATTTTAACAACCAAATAAGCATATTTAAATATTAACTAACGATATTGAAATCATTTTCAAATTTTGGTTACCAAAATAATTAGTTCAAATAAAAAAATGTGATCGAAAAACATTTCCCGAAATTTCGACTTTTGGGCATTAGAAAGTCATCGAAAACGTTGTGCACATTTTTGTATCATTCATATACACATGCACATACATGCACATATGTCATGTGATAAGATAATCAATGTGTTAAAGTAAATAATCATGCTTAGTTTAAATATAAAACTTGATTTGACATTAAATGCACAAAAATACATTAAATAACCTTAAGAAATTAATTAAATAACCTAACCATAACCTAAACTAGTACATAAGGCATGGTGTAGGTGGACCTAAGGGGGGGGGGTGTGTGCCTAGAGTAGTGGAGAGACATGGCTTCCATGTTACATGACAACATTTATATTATTTAAATGTTTAAGTTAAATTAAATTACTACTCCACTTCTTTTCTTATAAATACCCACCATCTCCACACAATTTTCACTTTACATATTCATTTCTATCTTCATTTCTTATCTCTTTATATACATGAATACTTACATGGCTTCCAAGGGAAATTCCCAACCCAAAAACTAGTGAATACACTTCCAAAAATCAATTTAAACTCCATATATTCATCTACAAACACCCCTCTACCAAAATAAAGGCCATATCCACCTCAAAACTGCAAGAACGAGCCTATGTATGCCTAAGCCGAGCCCATCTATGCCCTTGGCCGAGCCATGTTGCACCCTACAAGCCCACACTAGGTCCTATTTTGGAGTTATGGCAAGTTCAGCAAAGTTAGTAAGCGTTTTGGTGAGTGAAGCTTCCACCTTTGAACCATAAAGTTTAAACTATATTCATGCTCATATTTGTAGCTATTGAACTCTTATTGTATAGTTGTAATAATGGTTTGGCTGTTGGATTGGTTTGTTGCATTGAAAATTAGTCGCTTTGGAAAGTTAGTAAGCGAATCATAAGTTATATGAAAATCTAATAGTTAAACTAATTTCATTGTAAATAAATGCGTGATATTTGTTGTATTATTGTAAATCATCATGTATGTATGCTCATTACCTTACTATGTGATGTTTGGTTGTACTGTAAATGACATAAGATCGAATTCCGAACTGCCCGTATAGCAATAATCGCTATATCGGCACTTCCGGAAAATCGCCTTTTATCGAAACCATTTGGTTTTATTATCGTGCTTGGAATTATTTTACAAGTTAAGTAAGTTTTTAGTTAATGACATTTTCAAAAAATAATTAATTATTTTAATAATGATTATTTAATTTAATTAATTATTTAATTAATAAGGATTAAAGTTAACTAATTAACTTATTAATGATATGTTCTGAATTTAACTAATTTCTTAGTTAATGATGTTTTAAATTTAATTAATCATTTTATTTAATGATGTTTAAGGCTAATTAATCTTTTTATAATGATGGATTAAGATTTATTAATTTATTAGTTAATGATGTTTTTAAAATTAATTAATCCTTTTTAACTAATGACTTTTAAAGGTTAATAAATATGTTTAACCTTAACTAATCTTTCCTTAAATAAAGTTTTAAATAAATTAATCACTTTTAAATAATGATATTTAATTTATTTAATTTATTTAATTTATTATATTATTAATTAATTGAATTAATGATGTTTTAAAGGAGATTTACCCTTTTAATTAAGGGTTATTGAAGTAAATTAATTAACTAGTTAACAAAGTTTTAAAGTTAATTAATTAATGTAATAATGATGTTTTAAGTTGTTAATTCCTTTTTATAATGATGTTTCAAAGTTATTAAACTCTTATAACAAAGTGTTTAAAAGCTAATAAATGTAAAGTGAAGCCAAGTACGAATTCGAGTTTTTAAAAGAAAAGTTTGAATTGTTTATGGAAATGGATTAATTTTCGTAAATTGATTCACTTGTATGGAAATGATATATTTGTATAAGTAGCACTAAACATCAAAGAAGTAGACTTGTCGCTGTTTTGAAAGTTAAGAATAGTCGTGAGACATGACTTTGAAGTAACACTACCTTGACATGTCCGGTATTATTATTTACCAAGAAATAGTACAAGTTTGAATTTGATTAGTGGAGGTAAGTATACAAGACTTAATTTCCATATACGATCATTTTATATCCTTGATAGTTGGTTTCTTAGCTATTGGTTACTTTAGCTTCTTTATTATCGTTCTTCTAAGATGATGTGTTGCTCCGTTGAGCATTGATATCCTTTGTCGAAAATGACTAAATCTAAAGCACGAGAGGAAGCCAAGCTATGTAGGGTTGCTCCCATTATGGTACATTCACATCTCATCTAGATTGGATATGGTAGTGCTATTAGATGTGAAATATTCGGATACTCGGTAAGGTTTGGCGGGGCCCGGCTTGGTATTGTCCGAGGAGTGTCATGAATTATATGAGCTTCTAAGAAGTATATTACTAGAGATATACTACAAGGGTAGTGCACCTTCCTAGTCATTTGTTGGAGATTTTCCTTTTCTTATTTGATTCCAACCTTCAAATTTATTCCCTTATTTGCATTGGGAAGAGTCAACCACTCTTCGTAGTGTTTAATTATTTATCTATCCTTTACATTTGGATGTTGATTTATGTGGTAGTAAACCCGTTTCATGTTCAGCGGCGTAGTCTCACATGTTTGTGTTTAATTTCATACTCATTGTTTTAAAAGTTTTACTCATACTAGACACACCATCTAACCCGAGTTGTTTGTTTTCCCTAAACTATCGGGTACTCATTTTATTCGAGTAGTTCGAGAGTAACAAGTCTCTATTAGGCTCTTTTAAAGATGGCGTCCGAGTAGGGGACTTTTATCTACTTAGCTATCTACTCCATTGTTTATCTAGTTTGTGTAAGTGATATTTATTTTAGCATTTGTAAAGGCAGGATGTTGTACCTACCAAAGCCGATTTGTAGTACTTTTTTGTAACTTTAATAACTCCCCATTAAGGAGTAACCTGATGTACTATTGACTGTTATGTTTTATTTAGCACTTTCGTAGTGAGGTTTTCTATTATGTTCTTTATTTCAACCCACAACGATTTATCTCTCCGACGCTTGGGCAATGGCGCACGAACACCGAGGATGTGTTAAGTGTCATTCCTAGGGGTCAGAAAGGTGGGTCATCACAAATTTATTCCAGATCTAAAAATAGGTCGTGTAATAATGTTATGAATTTGGATTATTATCCTAATCTTTTGGAATGTAAACTTTTCTATGTTTGGATTATTGGAATATAGATCTGTTTATAATTTGTAAATTAGTTTTATTTCTTTCTCTTTCAGAAAAATATAGCATTTGATCTAATAAGGAATGGATGCAAATAAAAAGAGAAGAGATGTGTAAAGTATGAATTCATTGTGGTTTACACTGTCCATTTCAATAATAAAAAGAAATGATTATTCCTTGTAATTTCAAGCAATTTAATCTTTTATATTTTAAAGTTGAATTTTTTGTTTTGGACTATTTTTGGAAACAATAGCGGATAATCTTTTTAGATATAATTCCAACAATTGAGCATGGAAAAGAATATCCTAGTGAAGATGTATAACTATAATATATTTGATAAAAGAAGATATTTGTATGTAATTTACTGCACTTGTAATAATTAAAAAATACGTAACTAATAACGTCGCTTACATATAATATTTTTGTTTAGGATAACTAATTAATTTGATAGGATAAATGGATTAATGGGACTGAGAAATAAAGAAGTTGAATTAATAACTATGGAATAGTTAAAAAGATTCCTAATTGGATATTAGTAAACATATAAATGTCATAGGAAACGTCCTTAGGATGATATTCATTTATCTTGGACAAGTTGACATTTATGGATATGTAATTAAAAAGGGAACTGGTTAGTAATGGAATATTTAAGGTAGATATATAGCCTTAAATAATAAAAGGGGATTAGTAAGCTAAGTCCAATGTTCAACTGAAATAATAAATAAATAAATTTAGAATAATAAGCCTAGGATGGTATGGCTTAAAAATAAAATAATAACAGGCTTAGGTTAATTAATTAGAGTTAGTGAGTTGGAAATGCGAGGTCAGTAGAGTTTTACAACAGAAGTCCGTCCTTCACTCAGAGGCTACCAGTAGTTTTGCACACTTATTATTAACGTGAGATATTCCCAACTATAGAATTCGAATAAATGATTATTAAGGAAAAATAGGAAGTAATTATTATATAGTCTAATCAATTGACATAGTGAGATGTGTATATATATAAGAGTGTGGTAAATATGGCTAAGTCATAGAGATATCTCCTACGATCAGTACTTGACAATGACGTGAGGTTAGTCCCAAATTCTGTTGGTAAATCTGCCCAGCTTATCTGGCTATCAGTTCCTACGAATAGTCGAACTAATGTGAGATATTGTTGTGAGTATAGGTCATAAAGTGAAGAACCTGCTTTGGAAGTTTGAAGGTATTAAGTGGTTGTTTAAGGACTTGTAACGACCCATATTTTTTGATAATCAAAAGTATTAAATTTAATAAGATTTTGAATTTAATATTAGGAGAAATTAAAATTTATGAGTTATAAATGGAATGGATTATTAGAATTAAATTTAATAATGTTAATTTAATGTAATTGATAACTATTTTAATGTAATATTAATCAACTGAAATTATTGTAAAGTTAATTTGGTTACAATTATAAATAAGGAATTAAAATTGGTAATTAAAGGAATTAAGAAAATTGAAATGTCATAATTAATATATTTAATCGTACGGCTGTGTTTGATTCTAGCCCCTATAAATTCAGGCCTAGCCCTCTCCTTTCTTCTCATATTTTTTCTAGAAAAAGTAACAAAGCTCTGTCATTTCACTTCTCCACTACTTTTGTAAAATTATAAAATATTTATATATACATATACAAATTGGAGAAGGATAGAAATTAGAAAGAAAAGGAAGAGAATCAACTTACAATACATGTATTCGAGGTAAATCTATATTCGTATTTTAAACATATATTTTTATTCCCTTTCAATCCAAATCTCTTCTCATATCTGAAATCCTAACATATGTATATTCCATTTTTTATACATATTTAATGGATTTAAAAGATGATGGAGTTGAATGAAAGGTTCTACTTCAGATCTAGAGATTTGGAGCACTTTTGAAAGGCGAGTGAGAAATTTTATAGATTGTTATAATATGAAAATTATCCCGTTGGGGTTTATTTAATTATTAAGCCTGACTGAATAATTGTATATGAGCTGTAGGAAAAAAATAAAATATAATCTGAATATAATAAATATCGCCTACATATCCTTGTTTATGAATAAATTTAGAATCGTTTACAAGCTAATCTAGAAATCAGTCCCAAAAGTTTGAATTTAGAATATTGAATTGAATGAAATTTTGTAACGACCCGTAAATTAATAGCTTTGTATTTGAATATTTCGATAATTTTTAAATATTTAAATAATGGATTTTAACAACCAAATAAGCATATTTAAATATTAACTAACGATATTGAAATCATTTTCAAATTTTGGTTACCAAAATAATTAGTTCAAATAAAAAAATGTGATCGAAAAACATTTCCCGAAATTTCGACTTTTGGGCATTAGAAAGTCATCGAAAACGTTGTGCACATTTTTGTATCATTCATATACACATGCACATACATGCACATATGTCATGTGATAAGATAATCAATGTGTTAAAGTAAATAATCATGCTTAGTTTAAATATAAAACTTGATTTGACATTAAATGCACAAAAATACATTAAATAACCTTAAGAAATTAATTAAATAACCTAACCATAACCTAAACTAGTACATAAGGCATGGTGTAGGTGGACCTAAGGGGGGGGTGTGTGTGTGCCTAGAGTAGTGGAGAGACATGGCTTCCATGTTACATGACAACATTTATATTATTTAAATGTTTAAGTTAAATTAAATTACTACTCCACTTCTTTTCTTATAAATACCCACCATCTCCACACAATTTTCACTTTACATATTCATTTCTATCTTCATTTCTTATCTCTTTATATACATGAATACTTACATGGCTTCCAAGGGAAATTCCCAACCCAAAAACTAGTGAATACACTTCCAAAAATCAATTTAAACTCCATATATTCATCTACAAACACCCCTCTACCAAAATAAAGGCCATATCCACCTCAAAACTCCAAGAACGAGCCTATGTATGCCTAAGTCGAGCCCATCTATGCCCTTGGCCGAGCCATGTTGCACCCTACAAGCCCACACTAGGTCCTATTTTGGAGTTATGGCAAGTTCAGCAAAGTTAGTAAGCGTTTTGGTGAGTGAAGCTTCCACCTTTGAACCATAAAGTTTAAACTATATTCATGCTCATATTTGTAGCTATTGAACTCTTATTGTATAGTTGTAATAATGGTTTGGCTGTTGGATTGGTTTGTTGCATTGAAAATTAGTCGCTTTGGAAAGTTAGTAAGCGAATCATAAGTTATATGAAAATCTAATAGTTAAACTAATTTCATTGTAAATAAATGCTTGATATTTGTTGTATTATTGTAAATCATCATGTATGTATGCTCATTACCTTACTATGTGATGTTTGGTTGTACTGTAAATGACATAAGATCGAATTCCGAACTGCCCGTATAGCAATAATCGCTATATCGGCACTTCCGAAAAATCGCCTTTTATCGAAACCATTTGGTTTTATTATCGTGCTTGGAATTATTTTACAAGTTAAGTAAGTTTTTAGTTAATGAAATTTCCAAAAATAATTAATTATTTTAATAATGATTATTTAATTTAATTAATTATTTAATTAATAAGGATTAAAGTTAACTAATTAACTTATTAATGATATGTTCTGAATTTAACTAATTTCTTAGTTAATGATGTTTTAAATTTAATTAATCATTTTATTTAATGATGTTTAAGGCTAATTAATCTTTTTATAATGATGGATTAAGATTTATTAATTTATTAGTTAATGATGTTTTTAAAATTAATTAATCCTTTTTAACTAATGACTTTTAAAGGTTAATAAATATGTTTAACCTTAACTAATCTTTCCTTAAATAAAGTTTTAAATTAATTAATCACTTTTAAATAATGATATTTAATTTATTTAATTTATTTAATTAATTATATTATTAATTAATTGAATTAATGATGTTTTAAAGGAGATTTACCCTTTTAATTAAGGGTTATTGAAGTAAATTAATTAACTAGTTAACAAAGTTTTAAAGTTAATTAATTAATGTAATAATGATGTTTTAAGTTGTTAATTCCTTTTTATAATGATGTTTCAAAGTTATTAAACTCTTATAACAAAGTGTTTAAAAGCTAATAAATGTAAAGTGAAGCCAAGTACGAATTCGAGTTTTAAAAAGAAAAGTTTGAATTGTTTATGGAAATGGATTAATTTTCGTAAATTGATTCACTTGTATGGAAACGATATATTTGTATAAGTAGCACTAAACATCAAAGAAGTAGACTTGTCGCTGTTTTGAAAGTTAAGAATAGTCGTGAGACATGACTTTGAAGTAACACTACCTTGACATGTCCGGTATTATTATTTACCAAGAAATAGTACAAGTTTGAATTTGATTAGTGGAGGTAAGTATACAAGACTTAATTTCCATATACGATCATTTTATATCCTTGATAGTTGGTTTCTTAGCTATTGGTTACTTCAGCTTCTTTATTATCGTTCTTCTAAGATGATGTGTTGCTCCGTTGAGCATTGATATCCTTTGTCGAAAATGACTAAATCTAAAGCACGAGAGGAAGCCAAGCTATGTAGGGTTGCTCCCATTATGGTACATTCACATCTCATCTAGATTGGATATGGTAGTGCTATTAGATGTGAAATATTCGGATACTCGGTAAGGTTTGGCGGGGCCCGGCTTGGTATTGTCCGAGGAGTGTCACGAATTATATGAGCTTCTAAGAAGTATATTACTAGAGATATACTACAAGGGTAGTGCACCTTCCTAGTCATTTGTTGGAGATTTTCCTTTTCTTATTTGATTCCAACCTTCAAATTTATTCCCTTATTTGCATTGGGAAGAGTCAACCACTCTTCGTAGTGTTTAATTATTTATCTATCCTTTACATTTGGATGTTGATTTATGTGGTAGTAAACCCGTTTCATGTTCAGCGGCGTAGTCTCACATGTTTGTGTTTAATTTCATACTCATTGTTTTAGAAGTTTTACTCATACTAGACACACCATCTAACCCGAGTTGTTTGTTTTCCCTAAACTATCGGGTACTCATTTTATTCGAGTAGTTCGAGAGTAACAAGTCTCTATTAGGCTCTTTTAAAGAAGGCGTCCGAGTAGGGGACTTTTATCTACTTAGCTATCTACTCCATTGTTTATCTAATTTGTGTAAGTGATATATATTTTAGCGTTTGTAAAGGCAGGATGTTGTACCTACCAAAGCCGATTTGTAGTACTTTTTTGTAACTTTAATAACTCCCCATTAAGGAGTAACCTGATGTACTATTGACTGTTATGTTTTATATAGCACTTTCGTAGTGAGGTTTTCTATTATGTTATTTATTTCAACCCACAACGATCCATCTCTCCGACGCTTGGGCAATGGCGCACGAACACCGAGGATGTGTTAAGTGTCATTCCTAGGGGTCAGAAAGGTGGGTCATCACAAATTTATTCCAGATCTAAAAATAGGTCGTGTAATAATGTTATGAATTTGGATTATTATCCTAATCTTTTGGAATGTAAACTTTTCTATGTTTGGATTATTGGAATATAGATCTGTTTATAATTTGTAAATTAGTTTTATTTTTTTCTCTTTGAGAAAAATACAGCATTTGATCTAATAAGGAATGGATGCAAATAAAAAGAGAAGAGATGTGTAAAGTATGAATTCATTGTGGTTTACACTGTCCATTTCAATAATAAAAAGAAATGATTATTCCTTGTAATTTCAAGCAATTTAATCTTTTATATTTTAAAGTTGAATTTTTTGCTTTGGACTATTTTTGGAAACAATAGCGGATAATCTTTTTAGATATAATTCCAACAATTGAGCATGGAAAAGAATATCCTAGTGAAGATGTATAACTATAATATATTTGATAAAAGAAGATATTTGTATGTAATTTACTACACTTGTAATAATTAAAAAATACGTAACTAATAACGTCGCTTACATATAATATTTGTGTTTAGGATAACTAATTAATTTGATAGGGTAAATGGATTAATGGGACTGAGAAATAAAGAAGTTGAATTAATAACTATGGAATAGTTAAAAAGATTCCTAATTGGATATTAGTAAACATATAAATGTCATAGGAAACGTCCTTAGGATGATATTCATTTATCTTGGACAAGTTGACATTTATGGATATGTAATTAAAAAGGGAACTGGTTAGTAATGGAATATTTAAGGTAGATATATAGCCTTAAATAATAAAAGGGGATTAGTAAGCTAAGTCCAATGTTCAACTGAAATAATAAATAAATAAATTAAGAATAATAAGCCTAGGATGGTATGGCTTAAAAATAAAATAATAACTGGCTTAGGTTAATTAATTAGAGTTAGTGAGTTGGAAATGCGAGGTCAGTAGAGTTTTACAACAGAAGTCCGTCCTTCACTCAGAGGCTACCAGTAGTTTTGCACACTTATTATTAACGTGAGATATTCCCAACTATAGAATTCGAATAAATGATTATTAAGGAAAAATAGGAAGTAATTATTATATAGTCTAATCAATTGACATAGTGATATGTGTATATATATAAGAGTGTGGTAAATATGGCTAAGTCATAGAGATATCTCCTACGATCAGTACTTGACAATGACGTGAGGTTAGTCCCAAATTCTGTTGGTAAATCTGCCCAGCTTATCTGGCTATCAGTTCCTACGAATAGTCGAACTAATGTGAGATATTGTTGTGAGTATAGGTCATAAAGTGAAGAACCTGCTTTGGAAGTTTGAAGGTATTAAGTGGTTGTTTAAGGACTTGTAACGACCCGTATTTTTTGATAATCAAAAGTATTAAATTTAATAAGATTTTGAATTTAATATTAGGAGAAATTAAAATTTATGAGTTATAAATGGAATGGATTATTAGAATTAAATTTAATAATGTTAATTTAATGTAATTGATAACTATTTTAATGTAATATTAATCAACTGAAATTATTGTAAAGTTAATTTCGTTACAATTATAAATAAGGAATTAAAATTGGTAATTAAAGGAATTAAGAAAATTGAAATGTCATAATTAATATATTTAATCGTACGGTTGTGTTTGATTCTAGCCCCTATAAATTCAGGCCTAGCCCTCTCCTTTCTTCTCATATTTTTTCTAGAAAAAGTAACAAAGCTCTGTCATTTCACTTCTCCACTACTTTTGTAAAATTATAAAATATTTATATATACATATACAAATTGGAGAAGGATAGAAATTAGAAAGAAAAGGAAGAGAATCAACTTACAATACATGTATTCGAGGTAAATCTATATTCGTATTTTAAACATATATTTTTATTCCCTTTCAATCCAAATCTCTTCTCAGATCTGAAATCCTAACATATGTATATTCCATTTTTTATACATATATAATGGATTTAAAAGATGATGGAGTTGAATGAAAGGTTCTACTTCAGATCTAGAGATTTGGAGCACTTTTGAAAGGCGAGTGAGAAATTTTATAGATTGTTATAATATGAAAATTATCCCGTTGGGGTTTATTTAATTATTAAGCCTGACTGAATAATTGTATATGAGCTGTAGGAAAAAAATAAAATATAATCCGAATATAATAAATATCGCCTACATATCCTTGTTTATGAATAAATTTAGAATCGTTTACAAGCTGATCTAGAAATCAGTCCCAAAAGTTTGAATTTAGAATATTGAATTGAATGAAATTTTGTAACGACCCGTAAATTAAAAGCTTTGTATTTGAATATTTCAATAATTTTTAAATATTTAAATAATGGATTTTAACAACCAAATGAGCATATTTAAATATTAACTAACGATATTGAAATCATTTTCAAATTTTGGTTACCAAAATAATTAGTTCAAATAAAAAAATGTGATCGAAAAACATTTCCCGAAATTTCGACTTTTGGGCATTAGAAAGTCATCGAAAACGTTGTGCACATTTTTGTATCATTCATATACACATGCACATACATGCACATATGTCATGTGATAAGATAATCAATGTGTTAAAGTAAATAATCATGCTTAGTTTAAATATAAAACTTGATTTGACATTAAATGCACAAAAATACATTAAATAACCTTAAGAAATTAATTAAATAACCTAACCATAACCTAAACTAGTACATAAGGCATGGTGTAGGTGGACCTAAGGGGGGGGTGTGTGTGCCTAGAGTAGTGGAGAGACATGGCTTCCATGTTACATGACAACATTTATATTATTTAAATGTTTAAGTTAAATTAAATTACTACTCCACTTCTTTTCTTATAAATACCCACCATCTCCACACAATTTTCACTTTACATATTCATTTCTATCTTCATTTCTTATCTCTTTATATACATGAATACTTACATGGCTTCCAAGGGAAATTCCCAACCCAAAAACTAGTGAATACACTTCCAAAAATCAATTTAAACTCCATATATTCATCTACAAACACCCCTCTACCAAAATAAAGGCCATATCCACCTCAAAACTCCAAGAACGAGCCTATGTATGCCTAAGCCGAGCCCATCTATGCCCTTGGCCGAGCCATGTTGCACCCTACAAGCCCACACTAGGTCCTATTTTGGAGTTATGGCAAGTTCAGCAAAGTTAGTAAGCGTTTTGGTGAGTGAAGCTTCCACCTTTGAACCATAAAGTTTAAACTATATTCATGCTCATATTTGTAGCTATTGAACTCTTATTGTATAGTTGTAATAATGGTTTGGCTGTTGGATTGGTTTGTTGCATTGAAAATTAGTCGCTTTGGAAAGTTAGTAAGCGAATCATAAGTTATATGAAAATCTAATAGTTAAACTAATTTCATTGTAAATAAATGCGTGATATTTGTTGTATTATTGTAAATCATCATGGATGTATGCTCATTACCTTACTATGTGATGTTTGGTTGTACTGTAAATGACATAAGATCGAATTCCGAACTGCCCGTATAGCAATAATCGCTATATCGGCACTTCCGGAAAATCGCCTTTTATCGAAACCATTTGGTTTTATTATCGTGCTTGGAATTATTTTACAAGTTAAGTAAGTTTTTAGTTAATGACATTTCCAAAAATAATTAATTATTTTAATAATGATTATTTAATTTAATTAATTATTTAATTAATAAGGATTAAAGTTAACTAATTAACTTATTAATGATATGTTCTGAATTTAACTAATTTCTTAGTTAATGATGTTTTAAATTTAATTAATCATTTTATTTAATGATGTTTAAGGCTAATTAATCTTTTTATAATGATGGATTAAGATTTATTAATTTATTAGTTAATGATGTTTTTAAAATTAATTAATCCTTTTTAACTAATGACTTTTAAAGGTTAATAAATATGTTTAACCTTAACTAATCTTTCCTTAAATAAAGTTTTAAATTAATTAATCACTTTTAAATAATGATATTTAATTTATTTAATTTATTTAATTAATTATATTATTAATTAATTGAATTAATGATGTTTTAAAGGAGATTTACCCTTTTAATTAAGGGTTATTGAAGTAAATTAATTAACTAGTTAACAAAGTTTTAAAGTTAATTAATTAATGTAATAATGATGTTTTAAGTTGTTAATTCCTTTTTATAATGATGTTTCAAAGTTATTAAACTCTTATAACAAAGTGTTTAAAAGCTAATAAATGTAAAGTGAAGCCAAGTACGAATTCGAGTTTTAAAAAGAAAAGTTTGAATTGTTTATGGAAATGGATTAATTTTCGTAAATTGATTCACCTGTATGGAAACGATATATTTGTATAAGTAGCACTAAACATCAAAGAAGTAGACTTGTCGCTGTTTTGAAAGTTAAGAATAGTCGTGAGACATGACTTTGAAGTAACACTACCTTGACATGTCCGGTATTATTATTTACCAAGAAATAGTACAAGTTTGAATTTGATTAGTGGAGGTAAGTATACAAGACTTAATTTCCATATACGATCATTTTATATCCTTGATAGTTGGTTTCTTAGCTATTGGTTACTTCAGCTTCTTTATTATCGTTCTTCTAAGATGATGTGTTGCTCCGTTGAGCATTGATATCCTTTGTCGAAAATGACTAAATCTAAAGCACGAGAGGAAGCTAAGCTATGTAGGGTTGCTCCCATTATGGTACATTCACATCTCATCTAGATTGGATATGGTAGTGCTATTAGATGTGAAATATTCGGATACTCGGTAAGGTTTGGCGGGGCCCGGCTTGGTATTGTCCGAGGAGTGTCACGAATTATATGAGCTTCTAAGAAGTATATTACTAGAGATATACTACAAGGGTAGTGCACCTTCCTAGTCATTTGTTGGAGATTTTCCTTTTCTTATTTGATTCCAACCTTCAAATTTATTCCCTTATTTGCATTGGGAAGAGTCAACCACTCTTCGTAGTGTTTAATTATTTATCTATCCTTTACATTTGGATGTTGATTTATGTGGTAGTAAACCCGTTTCATGTTCAGCGGCGTAGTCTCACATGTTTGTATTTAATTTCATACTCATTGTTTTTAAAGTTTTACTCATACTAGACACACCATCTAACCCGAGTTGTTTGTTTTCCCTAAACTATCGGGTACTCATTTTATTCGAGTAGTTCGAGAGTAACAAGTCTCTATTAGGCTCTTTTAAAGATGGCATCCAAGTAGGGGACTTTTATCTACTTAGCTATCTACTCCATTGTTTATCTAGTTTGTGTAAGTGATATTTATTTTAGCATTTGTAAAGGCAGGATGTTGTACCTACCAAAGCCGATTTGTAGTACTTTTTTGTAACTTTAATAACTCCCCATTAAGGAGTAACCTGATGTACTATTGACTGTTATGTTTTATTTAGCACTTTCGTAGTGAGGTTTTCTATTATGTTCTTTATTTCAACCCACAACGATCCATCTCTCCGACGCTTGGGCAATGGCGCACGAACACCGAGGATGTGTTAAGTGTCATTCCTAGGGGTCAGAAAGGTGGGTCGTCACAAATTTATTCTAGATCTAAAAATAGGTCGTGTAATAATGTTATGAATTTGGATTATTATCCTAATCTTTTGGAATGTAAACTTTTCTATGTTTGGATTATTGGAATATAGATCTGTTTATAATTTGTAAAATAGTTTTATTTTTTTCTCTTTTAGAAAAATACAGCATTTGATCTAATAAGGAATGGATGCAAATAAAAAGAGAAGAGATGTGTAAAGTATGAATTCATTGTGGTTTACACTGTCCATTTCAATAATAAAAAGAAATGATTATTCCTGGTAATTTCAAGCAATTTAATCTTTTATATTTTAAAGTTGAATTTTTTGCTTTGGACTATTTTTGGAAACAATAGCGGATAATCTTTTTAGATATAATTCCAACAATTGAGCATGGAAAAGAATATCCTAGTGAAGATGTATAACTATAATATATTTGATAAAAGAAGATATTTGTATGTAATTTACTGCACTTGTAATAATTAAAAAAAACGTAACTAATAACGTCGCTTACATATAATATTTGTGTTTAGGATAACTAATTATTTTGATAGGATAAATGGATTAATGGGACTGAGAAATAAAGAAGTTGAATTAATAACTATGGAATAGTTAAAAAGATTCCTAATTGGATATTAGTAAACATATAAATGTCATAGGAAACGTCCTTAGGATGATATTCATTTATCTTGGACAAGTTGACATTTATGGATATGTAATTAAAAAGGGAACTGGTTAGTAATGGAATATTTAAGGTAGATATATAGCCTTAAATAATAAAAGGAGATTAGTAAGCTAAGTCCAATGTTCAACTGAAATAATAAATAAATAAATTAAGAATAATAAGCCTAGGATGGTATGGCTTAAAAATAAAATAATAACAGGCTTAGGTTAATTAATTAGAGTTAGTGAGTTGGAAATACGAGGTCAGTAGAGTTTTACAAAAGAAGTCTATCCTTCACTCAGAGGCTACCAGCAGTTTTGCACACTTATTATTAACGTGAGATATTCCCAACTATAGAATTCGAATAAATGATTATTAAGGAAAAATAGGAAGTAATTATTATATAGTCTAATCAATTGACATAGTGAGATGTGTATATATATAAGAGTGTGGTAAATATGGCTAAGTCATAGAGATATCTCCTACGATCAGTACTTGACAATGACGTGAGGTTAGTCCCAAATTCTGTTGGTAAATCTGCCCAGCTTATCTGGCTATCAGTTCCTACGAATAGTCGAACTAATGTGAGATATTGTTGTGAGTATAGGTCATAAAGTGAAGAACCTGCTTTGTAAGTTTGAAGGTATTAAGTGGTTGTTTAAGGACTTGTAACGACCCGTATTTTTTGATAATCAAAAGTATTAAATTTAATAAGATTTTGAATTTAATATTAGGAGAAATTAAAATTTATGATTTATAAATGGAATGGATTATTAGAATTAAATTTAATAATGTTAATTTAATGTAATTGATAACTATTTTAATGTAATATTAATCAACTGAAATTATTGTAAAGTTAATTTGGTTACAATTATAAATAAGGAATTAAAATTGGTAATTAATGGAATTAAGGAAATTGAAATGTCATAATTAATATGGTAAAATGATAACTGTAAAATATGAATGTAATGAAATTTTAACCAATGTTAATTATATCCATAAGGTGATAGTTGATTTAATAATAAGAGTATAAATCAAAATAAAAGAATTTATTTGACTTAAAATATAATTGACTAGGATTTTATTATAGTGTAATTGAACGTTGAATTTAGTGAAATATTTAATAGTGAATTTAGCATAGAAAAATTTATTTTGATAGATTATTAATTTCCATGTAATCTAGAATGATGATTTTTTTTGGCAAAGCCAGTCGGCTTTAGAGTGGGCCGTGCCACTATGTATATAAATAAAGAATAGGTGTTCTGTACATGTACAGAACAGTTATAATCTGGTTTTATAGTAGCCATACCACTTAGAATGTAATGACCCGGATTTTTCGACGGTAAATTTTGAAATATTTAAATGATTTAAATTAAATTGATTTGGAGTTATAATCGAGTTAGAAGGTTTTAAAAACTATAATTCTAAATGATTTCGTAAAATTTTGAAATCGTCGTTTTAATCGACGCGTTAAAATAGCGATCCGAGACACAGTCTCAGAATTCGACGAAACAAGTTCCATTGGATCCGTAATAGTGTGTTATTATCGGATTTCAAATTTCGTAGCATTTGGAGTTATCTTTTGGTTGTATAGGATAGAAACGCGCTGGAATTTATATCGAAAATTCAATATAAAATTGGGTTCAAAAAGCAATCTTCTCCATACGATCGAATTTGGACTCGAAACCTTTTCCATTGCATTCGGAATAGGGGTATAACATTATAAACGCCTAGCGGCATGCCTCGAAGGGTATCAGAATTTTAAGTTGCATTAAATAAGATATTTATAATTAAATAATATTTTCACCTGTCAGCAATCAGGACTTACCTTCTAAAACACGCCTCATCATGATAAAATTCACGTCCCCTCCTTCCCTTCAATTTAGAAATCACATACCCCCTTTTCCTTCTCTTCTTTTCGAAATCAAATCGAACTAAATTTCATTCTCAGAAAGAAAAAAAAGAAAGAAAAAATTCGCAGCGAATATATATATATATATATATATATATATACACGATCGAAATCGAACGGGCATCGATACTGGAAGGCAAGGCGTTTGTGACTTCAACAGCTGGCATAGGTTTGAGCACCACGATGGTCGCAACTGGCCTGAGGCGGTGCATAGGGGAGCAGCGTAGTCGGCGTCGGGGTCGTGATGGCTTGGGAGGGGAATGCGAGCACAGGCTGGCAGCGTAGGGTAGAGGGAGGTCCGGGCTTCCTCTCGGCGGCGCATCGGAGGTGGGTGGCGCCACATGGTGGCGGTAGGAGGTGGTCAGTGATGGGGTAGGGTTCATGAATGTGAACCTGGTTTTGGCTCGAGCGAGAGAGAGGGTAGGTGAGAATCGGGATGCTCGTCGCAGCTAGGTCGAAACAGAGGTCGGGGTTTCTCCTGTAGTTCATGTGATGGTCGATGTTCTCGAAGCGACAACAGATCATCAGGGCAGTCGCGAATTCTTCATGGTGAGTGAGTTTTTGAAAGGGAAGCAAGCGGCTTGGAATAGTTCGATCAAGGCAGTGAAGGTATAAGATAATTTTGTTTTTAATTAAATTAAATAAAGGTATATATATAGGTTGAGAAGAATTTAAATGATGAATTAGTTATAAAATTCTAATGTTTAAAATCGAATGAATTTTTGAATGCGAGGTCCAAAAAAACATGGAATAAGTCATGATGGATTGGTAGTTGCTAAATCTACGCGATGGGATTAGAAATTGGAACGGATCGCAATTAAAATAAATCGAGGTGAGAAATTCTCACTCATTTGGATTTCCAAATTTTAAATTTAAATAGTTAAATTAAATTATTGGATGCTTGATTAAATTGATGAATTATAATTATTTGTTGGATGTTATATGTATATCGTAGTATATATATTAGTATTTGGAGTGATATTCCCGCACATTATAGCGGATGAGACCCTATGCGCCCCGCATAATAGCGGATGATCCTATATACCGCGATATCCCCCTCGAAGTGGGATTGGTATTTATTTTATGTTGTATTAACATCTATGGAAGCAGGAAATCAGGTTGGAGGAATCCAACTGGATTTCTCAAATATATTGTTTATTTTTCATATATAGTGATTTGTGGTGTGTATAGATAATCTTTATAGATTATTATTGTAACTTTGAATTGTTGAATACTATTGTAGCACTGGCCTTCAATTTGATAGTATAAATGCCATAAATAGTTATATTTGAAATTTAAGGAATTAAAAAGGATATTTTGAATATAAAAATATTTATAAGGAAATTTGGATTATTTTAAAGGAAATTAAGTGGAATGAAATATATATATATATATATATATAATTTGATTTGGGTTATACTTAACTATTCGTAAGTTGGTTTAAATATGGGTTTTTAAATAAAATTATATAAAGGAATTTGAAAATCATATTTTGAAAGTATGGAAAGGAGTTGAAATCAATATTAAAATAGGATTGAATTTAAAATTGGATTTATTAAGAAAGGGATTCATAAAATGAAGTTTTATAATTAAAAGTTGGTTTTATAAATAAGTGAAACTCAGAGGAGTTTATAAATTTATAAACGATATTTATAAATAAGGAAATTGATGGTCAGTTGATAAATTGGAAATATAAGTTTACTATGTGGATTTATATCGAGTTATGGGAATCGTTTTGGTAAAGAAATAGCAAAATCTATTTATGAATGTGAGAATAATGGTGGAGTTGAGATATAATCGATGTGATACGAATCGAGAGGGATTTATAAACTGAATTTGGCAATATTGGATTTAAAAAAAAAAAAAATTTTATCGAGCAATTAAAATTGTTTTAAATGGGATTTTAAATTACTATACTACGTAACTTAAATTATTATTTATAATATTCCGAATAGTTAGTCATTCTAATATTTAATATTTATTGAAAACAAATTCTAATTTTATAAACCTGCTCTATAAATTAATTAGTAGTTTAAAAAAACGATTTGGAAAATGAGTTATCGATGTTATTTAAAATTTTTTGATATTTTAAATTCACTTAAACATATTTACAAATAAACAATTATTCTTTAAAAATACTTATTTTATATATATATAGTTTTAAAAGATTGAATTTATTTATAAATCCTCTCAAGATTGGAAGCGAAGTTTGTTAAACGAGTATGATTTTAGAAGAGAAGTCTTATAATGGGATTTTGTGAGTTTAAAGAAAAATTCCAAACTGTTAAAAATACGAGAAATTCGGAAAATGAAATAGAATTCATAAAAGGAGTTAGAAATAGGCATTTGGAGATATAGGCAAGTGTAATCGACTTTGGAAATATTAAGGGATTTACAAATAAAATTTGTAAAGGGTTTGAGAAATAGGAAAATAAATAGACTATTTCCCAAATATTAGAGATATAAAGATCTTAGGGAATATACTTATAAATATTCCTAAGTATTGAACGAGAAGGTTTTTTTGAAATATTTTACTTCGAGATTTTTTTATATTATAGAAATGTCTAAACAGGTGATGAAATATAGATGGAAGCGAGGAAAATATTTCTAAGTATTAAAACAATTCAGAAGTGTCCTGTTGTGGATATAAGAATTTGATGTCGTTTCAAATGTTGAATATATTGAATAGATTTGGATATATATCTTTGTAAAGATATTTTGAAATGAGTATTTTCAAAGGATTAAAAAAATGGGGCCTAGTGATTTCTTATGGATGTTTTATTGATAGTTAAATAACCGACTATCAATATTGGCCAATTCCATTAATCGTTTCGAAGAGACCTGGATCAGATTTAATTATCTGAAAACCACTTCAATCCGGTTTGACCGTTACGAATGAATACTGTGAAGATCATGAAGACGGTGTTTCGATTTGTCCAGACCCAGGACAACATGTATGGACGAACGCTATTAGGACATCGTCATTGGAGGACGATGAGCATTCTAAGTGAAATTATTCTAGAAAGGTAATCGTAGCCTCTAGCCTCATTAACCAGAATGGCTGAAAACGAGGGGGTATGCAGCAAGGCTAAGTGGATCATACCCAATTAGGGTATGTTATAACCTTTCTAGATAACCTCAAATATATTATATTATGTGGAAACGGTGCATGCGAAAGAGCTCTCGGTAAAGGGTGGGAAAACCTGGGGTGATAACATATTCGGTTTTATCCAGGTTAGGGATAGGGCCGGTCTTATGTTGTAGGGGATCCCGGCGAGGTCCTCAGTACAAGCTTCTAGAAATGTACCGTGATAGGTGGTACCCCAGTGTCTAGTCATTGTATGGTGTCCATTCTCCAATAAGCGTCGTACGGTTTTGATTGTGCCCAACTATGCTAAAACATGAGATGCAAGCATTTCAGGTATATCCTATTTACTTGATTTAGACACTATTATAATATCAAACGGATTAGATAAAAATGTTTTGGTTATCGTAAGGTAAAAACCAATCATGTTTATGTATGGCGTGGTCTTACGAGATACCTTTTTTTTTCAAAGGGGTTTCGAAAAATATAGTAATAATTCAAATTGTGTGTGTTTTCTCATGCTGGTTTTCCAGAATGTCTCGTGTGTTATTTTATTATAATGCTCGGGTCAGACCGAGTATTACAGATTCAGGATAGGATGCTATGGAGCTCAGGAGACGAGCTGGATGACAAGACATAATTCCGTATTTGGTTTATATTTCCGCTGTGTAAGCTAGGTATGTGAGGACAAGTTATTAAACTGTCCAGATTCATTGTTGTACATTGTACTTTGATAATGGTATGTATAGTAACAGTACAGTTCTTGTATTTAAAAATATGTTATCATATATTATATTTTGTTCCGCTGCGATTGTGAGATTCTGTGTTGTCGTTCTATTTTTCTTCTACCTTTTCTTCTTCACCCTAAAGATTTGTATTTTCCTTTCAATTTGGGTCGAACTATTGTGAATTATGGTCGATTCAAGGGGTACAGATTTGCGGGTCGCTACATTTGGTATCAGAGCCGAAGGTTAAGCGAGAATCTTGGCTTTGGTGGGGGTTACTCATTAGAGATAGGGTCAGTAGTACCCAAGAATGAGTTGGGTGTAATAATAAATATGAGCGCGTATTTGTTAGTGAATATAACTGGTTTTATATTGTGTTACTTTATCTATTGAGTGGCATATAAATTCTAGTTGAATGGTGGGATGCCGCTTAAATCGATAGGAGTTTCTAAACACTTAAACACGGTAAACCGACACAGTATGGTTTGGAAGCGGGTAAATGAAATAATTTTTCCCAAATTATATTTTGATGTAAAAGAAATAATTTTCTGAAATTATTATATATAGTTGGAGTGTTTGGATGATAATATTATAATCAAATAAGATTATAAAATTTGAATGGTTGTATAAAACCAAAATGAGATTGTGTAAGAACGAATTATACAAGTGAATTAAAAACTAAAAATGGATTCAAATTCACAATTTGAAAGTTTAAAACCCCGGAAGCTTTGAGAAATGTTTTAAAAAGATCCGAACTAAGTATTTGGAAATTTCGGAATTTCAGAAGTAGGAAAAATATTTTCCGAAATGTTGTGAAAATGAAATAGCCTTATTTCTTTGAAAGGATTTTTGAAGAAAAATTGTTTTAAATGGATTTTGAAGATGTTATAGTATTGAACTCACTACAGTCGCTGGAAAATAATTCCGATGATGATTGCAACATCATCGGTGTTCGTTTTCGAGTTTCTAAGTGACGAATTGCTACCGTGGATGTTGTTTTTGGATAGTTCTGAGAAAAACAGGTGTTGTTTTGGAAATTCCAAAGGGAAAGTGTTTTGGAATGGAACCAAGTGAATTTTGGAAATTCAAGGAAAGTGGTTTGTTAAACCAAATAGAATATATATATATATTTGGTTTCAAAGTAATTTGAAATGAATACCGGGTGTTAAAAAAAATTCTGGAATCCTGTAGAAGATGATATTTATAAGGGAAGAAGTGTGAAAATTGAAATTTGGAATTAAAATTCAAAGTGAGAAGATAAAGATGGAATTCAACTTAAGTTAAGTTGGATAAACTAAATTTTAGAAATTTAATTGACTGGATTTGAATTGAATTAATATAGTGTATTAGTGAAATTGAATGGATTAAAAATAATTTTGTTTGGAGTGAAATTAATTTAACTCGAATTTAGTTTTGAATTGATGGTAGAGAAGAATTGAAATTTAAAATTGAATTGGATTGAATTAGAAATAATATCAAATTGAAGTAAATCTAAATTTTGAATGGTTAAATAATTATATAGCCTTAAGGTATAAATTTTGAATGAGATAAAATTTAAGCGAAAATTTGAATTGTGAATAAATAAATTGGAATAGCTTATAAAAATTGTAATTAATTAAATAAAAGTACACTTAGGCCATAAACAAATGTATAATCTCGAGTTAATTATAAAAAGTGAATATATTCAAGTATAGAATTGATGGAAATGTGAAAAATAAGTTGTGTGACTCATAAAATTGAAGAAGTGAAATAGAAAACCCAAAAATAAAAATGGAGTGATATTTTGGTAGGGAAATAAATCCAAAACTTGAATTATGAAATGAATTTGGAACTCAAAAAAATTAAATGAAGTGAATAGATTTGAAGTGAACTAATTAAATGATTAATTAGTTAAATGAATGTGTAGATGGAAATTAACTTGGATAAAGGAATTGGATTACAGGTTGGAATTGGAATTGAATATGGGACTTGGGTTATAAATAATAAAATTCGACTAAATGGTAAGCGAATGAAATAGAATTGGAAATATAGTCGAATGAAATAGAATTGGGTTGAAATAGAAATGGCTTGGGTTATAAATAAAATTCAATTTGAGTGAAAATAAATTGAATATGGCCGTGGGAGCTGTTTAAATAAATTTGAGTTTGGAATTAAAATTAGAGTGGATAAAGTGTATGAACTAATTAATTAATTAGTAAATGAAATGGAAGTTGATTGAAATGAAAATAAACTTAAGTTATAAGGTGGTAATAAAATAAAGTAACGGATTAACTTAGGTTAATGTTGTTGAATGGAAGTTAGCTCGAATAAATTATGGAATGGTCATTTAATAAATTAGCATGAAATGATTCCGAGTTTAATAAAATGGATGTGAATATAATAAATGTGGTAATTAGTGAGACGTAAATGAATTGATAAGAATCAATTTGAAATGGAGTAGAATTGAATATAAATTGTGTGACGACCGCCCATGACCCCTACACCGAATCTAGAGATAGTGCGCTGTAAAGTGTGCCAGGCGACCATGGACGATTGTCAGGGTAGATCAAAATAACAGAATCTATCGTATTACTCACAGCGCATGGACAAAATACAATAGAACATATGTATAGTGAAGCTTTACAGAATAAAATGCCATCATATAAAACTTCATAATAGTTGAATACAAGCATCCAAATAGCCAATACATCAAGCCTCACTACATAACCCTCAAAGAATACAAAACAGCGGAACATCCAGTACATATAATAAGAAGATAATATGCAACCCTCCAGCTCGTCCTCGATATCGACATCGTGGGAAGAGAACAACACCTGTCACCTGCTACCTAGTCTGCCCGTCCCAAAAATGGACGAACAGCCCAAGGCAATAAGAATTAAAACATAAAGCCTTGAGTCAGACAACAGTCTTAGTGAGCAGTAAATTAACTAACAACATTCCAAAAGAGCATAAAAGAAAAGGAATAGGAATACAACCCTCCCACTCCACCTCTTTCTACAGTGATAGCCCCCAGACACACACTAAGCATAAGCAACATAGTAGAGCATACAATTTAAAGTAAAGTAATAATCATTCGAGTCAAGGGCGATGTTTTCCAAGTACCAAGGCCTAAATCAGATAAGCACCCAGAAAATACCGCTCTTGAGTCCGAATGACGATACAACCAAACATCCATGACTCTGGCTATCACTATTATCATTGCTTCGATATCACCGTTAATTGAATGACCGGCACATTCTTTCAGCCGTCCGTCAAGGGCTATTGGAAACCCCGGTTCTAGACATAACTCCCGCACGTCGTCGCAGCCCGTGCCTAGGACTATTGAATCTGCCCAGAGTACTCGACCATCAACAGTTGGCCGTTGGGACTATCGAATCTGCCCAAACGTACTCTTGCTTAGAGCATGCTAGAACCTTCAACAACGATGCTATCCAAGCCTCCTAGTCATCCTCCTTGATGACTATTTCCATACTAGCTCGAGCGCCTCTCAAGCATCCATTACCCTTAACTCGAATCATATCACCGAGTTACCAATGTGCTTGGAATGATCCCGTCTGGATTAGACCAAGTCTTCATCTCATGATTGCCTCGCTTCATCACATCCTCGCGAAGCCTCATCCCAACATCACATCATCAAATCTATGCATAAGATCTTCATCATCCCACTACATATGCCACGAGCAGCTTTCCCAATTCAAGAGCCTTTCCCTTAGGTTTTGAATCGTCTTTGGTCTAAATCAAATCATCAATCATCTAATTCATAGCAATCAACCAAGTCAAACATTAATCCAAACAATCAAGCATTCAAATATGATCTAAGTAGACAATTATAACAATAATGGCATTTTCATAATTAAAGAGTTGAAAGTCTAACAAGCATGAAAACATGAACAATATCTCTACAAACTTGATGAATGAACTTGCATAGGTTAACATATGATAAAATGGATGTAACATCATCATGAACAATGGATCTACACTTAGGATGAAGAAAATGCATGGAAATCCCTATTTTAACACCAAATCGAGCCAACAATCCGATATACTCCTTTGGATCCGTGTGAGAGATAATCACCACTCACCAAATCACCTAAACAACCTCAAATCAACACGCTTCAGATCTGGACAGCGAAGGATCAAGCTTGATCTATCACGAATCCGCTTCAAACGAAGAAATCTAACTTCAATGGATGAAGATCTTCAACTTTAGCTCTTGGATCTTCGATCTTGATCTTCGATTTGGATGAAAGGAAGCACTAGATTAGAGTGGAGGAAAGAAGTGAAGAAGTGTAGAAGTCGAGCTCTCAAAATGGCAGCACTTCGTCGCTTCGAAATCCGGATCCCAAAAATGAAGCCAACCCCCTCTATTTATAGATGAAAACCGCCCCTAGGTTGCTCGGAGTTAGGTCGTATACGACCTACGACCTATAAACCCCACCGACCTAAAGCCTCTTCAACCTAACAACCCAGGCCACTGCAACCTACGACTTATCACCCAAGCGCTTCAACGACCTAACAAAACCCTTCCTCCTACGACCTAACAAGGTTACGACCTATGACTTAGCGACTTAACCATAGGTGCGACCTAACAGTGCTACGACCTAACACTTAAACACATCAGCGACCTAACGCTTAAGTGCTTACGCGACCTAACAATCGTAGTGCCTTAGCGACCTAACTGTGTTACGACCTATAACCTCAGCGACCTAACACACTAACGACCTAAAGCACTGCGCGACTTAACTATGCGCGACCTAATACTAAGCCAAAACCCAGCGACCTAACAACCTTAAGTCTCCACGCGACCTAAAACATGTTACGACTTACGACTTAACTCGTACGACTTAACTCCCATAGGTCGTATACTCCCTAAGTCGCTAACCTATAGGTCATACCAAGACACTAGGTCGCTACACAGCTATCTCCAAACTCCTTAGGTCGTTGCCGACCTAACAATGCTAACTCGGAACCACTAGGTCGCTCATCCCTAGGTCGTTAACTACTGGGTTTAACTTACTACTCCCATAGGTCGCTCCAAACTGTCCACGATCTAACTCTTAACTCGCCTATCCCCTTAGGTCGCAGACTTTCTTTAAGTCGCTCACGACTTATCACCTAAGTCCCTAACAACCCATGACTCTCTTAGGTCGCGTACGACCTAGAACTTAGGCAAATTCCTACCAAAATCTGAAACAACCCAAAAATGCTGAAAACCCCAGATTTTGACAAACTTTTCGATCCGTAAAAATACGGGTCGTTACATTCTCTCCCCCTTAGGAATTTCGCCCCCGAAATTCCAAACAAACAAAGCAATCAAAGACTATTTTGTACGCCTACCATCCATAGCAATCAACAAACCATGCATCCAATTCTAGCTTAGCGTACAGAATTCTAAAACTAGAACAAGTTACAATATCGCGAGATGACACAACACCTTAGGGCCATACCTTGAAGAGTTCAGGATGAGCTGCCTTCATCCTCTCTTCCACCTCCCACATACAGTCGTTATCATCATCACTCCATTGTATCTTGAGCAACTTAACTACCTTCCTCCTAAGCTGTTTCGTGTCAGTTTCAACAACACGAAGCGGCTTACGAGGTCTTCTATCAACTGGATCAACTTCGAAGTCTTCACAGCTATCAGCAGAAACCACTGTATTCGAGTCGTGCACATACTTCCGTAGATATGATACGTGAAAAACATTGTGCACACCCGACATCTTCTCTGGTAACTCCAATCTATAGGCGAGCTTTCCAATTCGCTCGATGATCGGGAATGGTCCAACAAATCTCGGAATCAATTTTCCTTTCTTCCCGAATCGGATAACATTCCTCAGTGGAGAAATCTTCACAAAAACCATATCTCCTACGTCGAATTCCAAATCCTTTCGACGCTTATCGGCATAACTCTTCTGGCGGTTTTGGCCTGCCTTCATTCGTTGCCGAATGATCTCTATGCAATCCGAAGTCTGTCGAATCATCTCTGGCCCAAGTATCAACTTTTCTCCTGTCTCTAACCAACATGTCGGAGAGTTACACGGTCTCCCATACAAGGCCTCATACGGTGCCATACCAATGCTTGACTGGTAACTGTTGTTGTACGCAAACTCCACCAAATGAAGGTGATCTTCCCATGATCCTCCGAAATCCAAAACACAAGCTTTGAGAAGATCTTCCAAAACTCGGTTGACTCTCTTGGTCTGACCATCTGTTTGAGGGTGATAAGCTGTACTCAAACACAACTCGGTTCCCAAAACTTCCTGGAAGCTCTTCCAAAATCCACTAGTGAACAATGGATCTCGATCGCTCACTATACTCTTCGGAATACCATGGAATCGAACTATCCATTTAACATACAACTCATCCAACTTTGATGCAGTCCTAGTCGATCGAACAGGAATGAATCGTGCACTCTTAGTCAAACGATCCACGATGACCCAAATCCCTTCATTTCCCGTTTTGGTTCTAGGCAATCCATCGATAAAATCCATCGATACCTGTTCCCACTTCCATGTAGGAACTTCTAAGGGCTGAAGCAATCCACTTGGCTTCTTCTGTTCGGCTTTTACCAACTGGCAGTTCATACATTTGGAAATAAAATTTCCAACATCCTTCTTCATACCTTCCCAGTAGTAGGTTCTCTTCATATCCCGATACATCTTATTTCCACCTGGATGAATTGTCAGCTTCGAGTGATGACTCTCCTTCAGAACATCACTCCTCAATTCATCTATATCGGGAACAACTAGTCGTCCTTGCTTTCGAAGCCAACCCTCCCGATCGACCTCGAATCCTTTATCCTTTTCTGGTTCCAATCCAGATTCCAAATCACGGATAATCTTGACAAGCTTATCGTCCCGCTTTTGGCTCTCGCCAATCCTTTCTACAAGAGAAGGTCTTATCGATAAGTTTGCCAACATCTCAGGTTCCAATTCACATCTAGGCCTGAAGTCAAATCCAGCTAAATACTCGAGACTCTTCCATTCTGAAAACATGGCTCCCAATCCTGCATGTCTTCGACTTAACGCATCTGCCACCGTGTTACCTTTTCCCGGAGTATAAGCTATACCAAAATCATATGATGCCAAAAACTCTAGCCAACGTTACTGCCGAAGATTCAAATCCTTTTGGGAGAAAAGATACTTCAACGACTTATGATCTGTAAACAACTCGAATCGAACTCCCAGTAGATAATGTCTCCATATCTTCAGAGCAAAAACAATCGCCGCCAACTCCAAATCATGAGTCGGATAATTCCTTTCATGCGGCTTTAGTTTTCGACTTGCATACGCAACAACTTTATCTCTCTACATCAGCACTGCTCCAAGTCCAGTACCACATGCATCGGTGTAAACCACCATCTCATCATTCCCACTTGGAATAGTCAAAACAGGAGCACTCATCAATCGCTCTTTCAGGATTCTGAAAGCTTGCTCACACTTATCATCCCATCTGAACACTTTATTCTTTTTCGTCAATCCTGTTAACGGTGCAGCTACCTTGGAGAAGTCTTTGATAAACCGTCGATAATATCCTGCTAATCCAAGAAAACTTCTCACATCCGATGCGTTCTTAGGTCTAACCCAATCCTGGATTGCTGCCACCTTAGCGGGATCAACCGCTATTCCACTTCCAGAAATCACATGGCCTAAGAACCTCACTTCATTCTTCCAGAAGTGACACTTCGAAAACTTAGCCTTCAGCTGATGTTTCCGCAAGATTTCCAAAACAATACGCAAGTGCGTCTTGTGCTCTTCTTCAGTTCTGGAATAAATCAGAATATCATCCCCAAGCACAAGTACGAACTTGTTCAACTGATCTCTGAACACTCTATTCATAAGATCCACAAAATATGCTGGCGCGTTAGTCAACCCAAACGGCATTACCAGCCACTCAAAGAAACCGGATGGTGTCCTAAAAGCAGTCTTTGGCACACTATCCTTTGCCACCCTCAACTGGTGAAATCCCGTTGCCAAATCCATCTGAGAAAACACCTTGGCTTCGTGAAGCTGATCAAACAAGTCATCTATTCTCGGCAATGGATACTTGTTCTTCTTAGTCACCTTATTCAGCTCACGATAATCCACACACAATCTTAACGACCCATCTGCCTTGGTTGCAAACACAACTGGTGCACCCCACTCGGACACACTACGCCGAATGAATCCTTTCTGCAAAAGATCATCAACTTGCACCCTCAACTCCTGCTGTTCCCTAGGCGCCATCCGCCTAAGAGGCATCACAACAGGTCTGGCTCCTTCAACTAGATCTATACGAAACTCGATCTCTCTATGCGGCGGCAACCCTTTGACTTCGTCAAAGACATCCTCGAATCCATTAGCGATCGGCACTGATGACAGTCCATCCCGTGGAACAACCAGCGAATACATGAAGCTCATGAAGACGCCTTCTTCATGCTTACATCGTATCACAACCTTTCGCCCCTCCACATTCTCGACTGTCACTTCCAACTTCTCGCAATCAACCTTTGCCGCATACTTCCTAAGCCAGTCCATACCCAAAATAATTCTGAACCCCGCAAAGTTCAGAACAAAGCAATCACAAACAAAAGAGCAACCATGACTCGATACAACTAGACCACGGCATAACATACACAAACAAGACGAACCCCCAACTGGATTAGTCACGACCAATGGCCTATCAACAATATCCGGTTTCAAACCTAACCGGCCTACGAGTTCACTACAAACAAACGAATGCGACGCTCCAGTATCAAACAGGACTCTAACTGGAACACCACATAGGAAAAGAGTACCTTGAACCACCACACTCTTTCCCTTCTCTTCAGCGGTAGGAGCTTTCGAAGACGACGGAACAGCTCCCAAAGCATAAGCCTGCACAATCTGCTTGTCCCTCCTTGGTTCTGGACAATTCTTCCTGAAATGCCCCGGCTTGTCACAGTTGTGACACTTCATCGGTGCCTTCGGATTCTTGCAATCCCTGGAGAGATGGCCTTTCTGCTGACAGTTGTAGCAAGTCACCTCGCTTTTCGGCTTCTTCTGGCCATCCTTACCCTTCTGCTGTTGCTGCTTCCTCTTCTTTTTTCCACCCTGCTGGGGTTTAGACTCTTCCCTGGTCACAGCAACAACAGATCCTTCCCTAGGAAACAGACTCTCATTCCTGAGAGCTTTCTCCACAAGCTTCTCAAACGAATCGTCTAAATGATCCACCAACTGTCTCCCAAGATAACTGTCCAAGCCTGTCACAAACTTCTCATTCTTCTGGTATGCAGACTCAATATATGACCGGGCATACTTGGACAAAGCTTCAAACTCAGAAACATACTCAAGAACTGGTCTCCCACCTTGCTTGAGCTCCACAAACTTCTTGAACAGAACAGACTTCTGAGCTGTAGAAATGAACTTAGCTTCAAATCTGACTTGGAATTGCTCCCAAGTAATCTCTTCCTCCGGAGTAGTGATGGTAATAGAGTTCCACCAATCAGAAGCTCTCCCTTGAAGCTGTCTCGATGCCAACTTCCTCTTAGTTGCATCCTCAATTCCCAAATCACCAAAGATTCTTCTACAAGCATCTATCCACCTCTGGACCTCAATAGTTGATTCTGTTCCCAAGAAAACCCTTCCTCCAAGAGCAGTATAATCCTTGCACAACTTAGCAAAATCCACTGGTTTCGGAGTTTGGACTTGAACTCCAACATCTACTGCTGCCCCTGGAACTGGTATCCTTCTCATGATCGAAGTCATCATAGCTTCGAACATAGCTGCATAATCAGCAGCCCCCTTAGTAGCACGGCCTTCCTTAGCAGTTGGTCTCCTTCTTCGACTCATTCTCAATATCTATAAAAAGGAATGATTAGAACATCTAGAGAAACAACTGCATAAAGGACTCAACTCTACTAAGCTACTATATTATATATAGTATTCATCCATCAAAATACAATTACATCTCTCATACGTAGTTACGTCAGTGAGCGTTGGGTAAAATCGATTAACCAATGCTCTGATACCAAATGTGACGACCGCCCATGACCCCTACACCGAATCTAGAGATAGTGCGCTGTAAAGTATGCCAGGCGACCATGGACGATTGTCAGGGTAGATCAAAATAACAGAATCTATCCTATTACTCACAGCGCATGGACAAAATACAATAGAACATATGTATAGTGAAGCTTTACAGAATAAAATGCCATCATATAAAACTTCATAATAGTTGAATACAAGCATCCAAATAGCCAATACATCAAGCCTCACTACATAACCCTCAGAGAATACAAAACAGCAGAACATCCAGTACATATAATAAGAAGATAATATGCAACCCTCTAGCTCGTCCTCGATATCGACATCGTGGGAAGAGAACAGCACCTGTCACCTGCTACCTAGTCTGCCCGTCCCAAAAAATGGACGAACAGCCCAAGGCAATAAGAATTAAAACATAAAGCCTTGAGTCAGACGACAGTCTTAGTGAGTAGTAAATTAACTAACAACATTCCAAAAGAGCATAAAGGAAAAGGAATAGGAATAAAACCCTCCCACTCCACCTCTTTCTACAGTGATAGCCCCCAGACACACACTAAGCAGAAGCAACATAGCAGAGCATACAATTTAAAGTAAAGTAATAGTCATTCGAGTCAAGGGCGATGTTTTCCAAGTACCAAGGCCTAAATCAGATAAGCACCCAGAAAATACCGCTCTTGAGTCCGAATGACGATACAACCAAACATCCATGACTCTGGCTATCACTGTTATCATTGCTTCGATATCACCGTTAATTGAATGACCGGCATATTCTTTCAGCCGTCCGTCAAGGGCTAATGGAAACCCCGGTTCTAGACATAACTCCCGCACGTCGTCGCAGCCCGTGCCTAGGACTATCGAATCTGCCCAGAGTACTCGACCATCAACAGTTGGCCGTTGGGACTATCGAATCTGCCCAAACGTACTCTTGCTTAGAGCATGCTAGAACCTTCAACAACGATGCTATCCAAGCCTCCTAGTCATCCTCCTTGACGACTATTTCCATACTAGCTCGAGCGCCTCTCAAGCATCCATTACCCTTAACTCGAATCATATCACCGAGTTACCAACGTGCTTGGAATGATCCCGTCTGGATTAGACAAAGTCTTCATCTCATGATTGCCTCGCTTCATCACATCCTCGCGAAGCCTCATCCCAACATCACATCATCAAATCTATGCATAAGAGCTTCATCATCCCGCTACATATGCCACGAGCAGCTTTCCCAATTCAAGAGCCTTTCCCTTAGGTTTTGAATCGTCTTTGGTCTAAATCAAATCATCAATCATCTAATTCATAGCAATCAACCAAGTCAAACATTAATCCAAACAATCAAGCATTCAAATATGATCTAAGTAGACAATTATAACAATAATGGCATTTTCGTAATTAAAGAGTTGAAAGTCTAACAAGCATGAAAACATGAACAATATCTCTACAAACTTGATGAATGAACTTGCATAGGTTAACATATGATAAAATGGATGTAACATAATCATGAACAATGGATCTACATGGATCTACACTTAGGATGAAGAAAATGCATGGAAATCCCTATTTTAACACCAAATCGAGCCAACAATCCGATATACTCCTTTGGATCCGTGTGAGAGATAATCACCACTCACCAAATCACCTAAACAACATCAAATCAACACGCTTCAGATCTGGACAGCGAAGGATCAAGCTTGATCTATCACGAATCCGCTTCAAACGAAGAAATCTAACTTCAATGGATGAAGATCTTCAACTTTAGCTCTTGGATCTTCGATCTTGATCTTCGATTTGGATGAAAGGAAGCACTAGATTAGAGTGGAGGAAAGAAGTGAAGAAGTGTAGAAGTCGAGCTCTCAAAATGGCAGCACTTCATCGCTTCGAAATCCGGATCCCAAAAATGAAGCCAACCCCCTCTATTTATAGCTGAAAACCGCCCCTAGGTCGCTCGGAGTTAGGTCGTATACGACCTACGACCTATAAACCCCACCGACCTAAAGCCTCTTCAACCTAACAACCCAGGCCACTGCAACCTACGACTTATCACCCAAGCGCTTCAACGACCTAACAAAACCCTTCCTCCTACGACCTAACAAGGTTACGACCTATGACTTAGCGACTTAACCATAGGTGCGACCTAACAGTGCTACGACCTAACACTTAAACACATCAGCGACCTAACGCTTAAGTGCTTACGCGACCTGACAATCGTAGCGCCTCAGCGACCTAACTGTGTTACGACCTATAACCTCAGTGACCTAACACACTAACGACCTAAAGCACTGCGCGACTTAACTATGCGCGACCTAATACTAAGCCAAAACCCAGCGACCTAACAACCTTAAGTCTCCACGCGACCTAAAACATGTTATGACTTACGACTTAACTCGTACGACTTAACTCCCATAGGTCGTATACTCCCTAAGTCGCTAACCTATAGGTCATACCAAGACACTAGGTCGCTACACAGCTATCTCCAAACTCCTTAGGTCGTTGCCGACCTAACAATGCTAACTCGGAACCACTAGGTCGCTCATCCCTAGGTCGTTAACTACTGGGTTTAACTTACTACTCCCATAGGTCGCTCCAAACTGTACACGATCTAACTCTTAACTCGCCTATCCCCTTAGGTCGCAGACTTTCTTTAAGTCGCTCATGACTTATCACCTAAGTCCCTAACAACCCATGACTCTCTTAGGTCGCGTACGACCTAGAACTTAGGCAAATTCCTACCAAAATCTGAAACAACCCAAATATGCTGAAAACCCCAGATTTTGACAAACTTTTCGATCCGTAAAAATACGGGTCGTTACAAATTGAGTTGCAATCAATTTAAAAATAGCTATAGGTTGAAATGGTTATTTTATTAAATAAATAGCGCGAATTTGCATAGAAAAATTGTTGTTCGACACAAATGGAAGTAAATAAAATTCTATGAACTAATAGAATGTGAATAAATTAATTTTTAATCAATTTGGAATGGATATGAGTTGTTTGGTATAAAAATAAATTGAATGCATGTAAAGTGAGTTATAAATTATTTAAATTGAATAAAATGATATATGGATCGATTGGAAGTAATTAAATTGGTGTAGGAACATTATAATTGCTTATGATTATGTGTTAGAATGCAGTGTTTATGAAATCTATGTGTTTATCCATTTAAATGAATGAAATGTTATAAAATTTCATCATTTTGTTACTCATGTGTTTAAAATTGAGTAAGTACAGGTACAGAGGGACTATTTGGCTAGATTTGGTTGCGTATTTGCATATGAAGTAAATGCTCGCTTAATAATGCTTAAAAATGTTAAATAAGGTACGTTTTCGGATTAAATACTGCAAAAATATAAATATTGATATATATATATATTTTGTTTTCTAACTGTGTGGGTCGATGTATATATATTTATCTCTCTTGTCAAATTGCAAAAGGTCCTCCGTACAAGGGAGACTCTGCCATAATTTTGCGGAAATTTAGGGTGTTAGAAAATTTTTGAAATTTTTTTATTAACGACAATTTGATTTCAAATTGTAATTGAAATAAAGGGTTTTGGAATTAGAATTGAAAACTAATTGTTTTGGTCGAAACAAAGGATTAGAAAAGTGAATATTGAACTTTCACAAAGTGGGTTTTGATAAGTTAATGGGTTTGGAGAATTTTTTCTGCCTTAGCAATTTCGAGGATGAAATTATTTTAAAGGAGAAGGAATGTAATGACCCGGATTATTCGACGGTAAATTTTGAATATTTAAATGATTTAAATTAAATTGATTTGGAGTTATAATTAAGTTAGAAAGTTTTAAAAACTATAATTCCAAATGATTTCGTAAAATTTTGAAATTGTCGATTTAATCTACGCATTAAAATAGCGATCCAGGACATAGTCTCGGAATTCGAAGAAACAAATTCCATTGGATCCATAATAGTGTATTATTATCGGATTCAAATTTCGTAGCATTTGGAGTTATCGTTTGGTCGTATGGGATAGAAACGCGCTGAAATTTATATCGAAAATTCAATATAATAATTGGGTTCAAAAGCTATCTTCTCCATACGATCGAATTAGGACCCGAAACCCTTTCCATTGCGTTCGGAATAGGGGTATAACATTATAAACGCCTAGCGACGTGCCTCGATAAGGTATCGTAATTTTAAGTTGCATTAAATAAGATATTTATAATTAAATAATATTTTAACCTGTCAGCAATCGGGACTTGCCTTCTAAAACATGGCTCATCACGATAAAATTCACGTCCCCTCCTTCCCTTCAATTCAGAAATCACGTACCCCCTTTTGCCTATCTTCTTTTCGAAATCAAGTCTAATGAAATTTCGTTCTCAGAAGAAAAAAAATTCACAGCGAAAAATATATATATATACGATCGAAATATAATGGGCATCGATCCTGGAAGGCGAGGCATTCTCGACTTCAACAGTAAGCATAAGTTTGATCTCCGCGATGGTCGCAACTAGCCTGAGGCAGTGCATAGGGGAGCGGCGTGGTCGGCGTCGAGGTCGCGATGGCTTGGGAGGGGAACGCGAGCGCAGGCTGGCAGCGTAGGATAGAGGGAGGTCCGGGCTTCCTCTCGGCGGCGTAGCAGAGGCGAGTGGCGCCACATGGCGGCGGTAGGAGGTGGTCAAGGATGGGGTAGGGTTCATGAACGTGAACTTGGTTTTGGCTCGAGCGAGAGAGAGGGTATGTGAGAATTGGGGTGCTCGTCACGGCCAAGAAGAAACAAAGGTCGGGGTTTCTCGTGTAGTTCATGCGATGGTCGATGTTCTCGGAGCGGCAACAGATCATCAGGGCAGTCGCGAATTCTTCCTGGTGAGTGAGTTCGTGAAAGGGAAGCAAGCAGCCTGGGATGGTTCGATCAAGGCAGTGAAGGTATAAGATAATTTTATTTTTAATTAAATTAAATAAAGGTGTATATATAGGTTGAGAAGAATTTAAATGATGAATTAGTTATAAAATTCAAATGTTTAAAATCGAATGACTTTTTGAATGCGAGGTCCAAAAAAACATGGAATAAGTCACGATGGATTTGTAGTTACTAAATCTTCGTGATGGGATTAGAAATTGGAACATATCGCAATTAAAAAAAATCGAGGTGAGAAATTTTCACTCATTCGGATTTCCAAATTTTAAATTTAAATAGTTAAATTAAATTATTGGATGCTTGATTGAATTAATGAATTATAATTATCTGTTGGATGTTATTTATATATCGTAGTATATATATTAGTATTTGGAGTGATATTCCCGCACATTATTGCGGATGACCCTATATACCATGATATCCCCCTCGAAGTGGGATTGGTATTTTTTATGTTGTATTAACATCTATGGATATAGGAAAACAGGTTGGAGGGATCCAACTGGATTCCTCAAATATACTATTTATTTTTCATATATAGTGATATGTGGTGTGTGTAGATAATCTTTAAAGATTATTATTGTAACTTTGAATTGTTGAATACTATTGTAGCCTTAGCCTTCAATTTGATAGTATAAATGCCATAAATAGTTATTTTTGAAATTTAAGGAATTAAAAAGGATATTTTGAATATAAAAATATTTATAAGGAAATTTGGATTATTTTAAAGGAAATTAAGTGGAATGAAATATATATATATATATATATAATTTGATTTGGGTTATACTTAACTATTCGTAAGTTGGTTTAAATATGGGTTTTTAAATAAAATTATATAAAGGAATTTGAAAATCATATTTTGAAAGTATGGGAAGGAGTTGAAATCAATATTAAAATAGGATTGAATTTAAAATTGGATTTATTAAGAAAGGGATTCATAAAATGAAGTTTTATAATTAAAAGTTGGTTTTATAAATAAGTGAAACTCAGAGGAGTTTATAAATTTATAAACGATATTTATAAATAAGGAAATTGATGGTCAGTTGATAAATTGGAAATATAAGTTTACTATGTGGATTTATATTGAGTTATGGAAATCGTTTTGGTAAAGAAATAGCGAAATCTATTTATGAATGTGAGAATAATGGTAGAGTTGAGATATAATCGATGTGATACGAATCGAGAGGGATTTATAAACTGAATTTGGCAATATTGGATTTAAAAAAAAAAATTATCGAGCAATTAAAATTGTTTTAAATGGGATTTTAAATTACTATACTACGTAACTTAAATTATTATTTATAATATTCCAAATGGTTAGTCATTCTAATATTTAATATTTATTGAAAACAAATTCTAATTTTATTGAAAACAAATTCTAATATTAAAAAAATTATTATTTTTAATATTTGGAAAATGAGTTATCGATGTTATTTAAAATGTTTTGATATTTTAAATTCACTTAAACATATTTTACAAATAAACAATTATTCTTTAAAAATACTTATTTTATATATATAGTTTTAAAAGATTGAATTTATTTATAAATCCTCTCAAGATTGGAAGCGAAGTTTGTTAAACGAGTATGATTTTAGAAGAGAAGTCTTATAATGGGATTTTGTGAGCTTAAAGAAAAATTCCAAACTGTTAAAAATACGAGAAATTCGGAAAATGAAATAGAATTCATAAAAGGAGTTAGAAATAGGCATTTGGAGATATAGGCAAGTGTAATCGACTTTGGAAATATTAAGGGATTTACAAATAAAATTTGTAAAGGGTTTGAGAAATAGGAAAATAAATAGACTATTTCCCAAATATTAGAGATATAAAGATCTTAGGGAATATACTTATAAATATTCCTAAGTATTGAACGAGAAGGTTTTTTTGAAATATTTTACTTCGAGATTTTTTTATATTATAGAAATGTCTAAACAGGTGATGAAATATAGATGGAAGCGAGGAAAATATTTCTAAGTATTAAAACAATTCAGAAGTATCCTGTTGTGGATATAAGAATTTGATGTCGTTTCAAATGTTGAATATATTGAAGAGATTTGGATATATATCTTTGTAAAGATATTTTGAAATGAGTATTTTCAAAGGATTAAAAAAATGGGGCCTAGTGATTTCTTATGGATGTTTTATTGATAGTTAAATAACCGACTATCAATATTGGCCAATTCCATTAATCGTTTCGAAGAGACCTGGATCAGATTTAATTATCTGAAAACCACTTCAATCCGGTTTGACCGTTACGAATGAATACTGTGAAGATCATGAAGACGGTGATTCGATTTGTCCAGACCCAGGACAACTTGTATGGACGAATGCTATTACGACATCGTCATTGGAATACGATGAGCATTCTAAGTGAAATTATTCTAGAAAGGTAATCGTAGCCTCTAGCCTCATTAACTAGAATGGCTGAAAACGATGGGGTATGCAACAAGACTAAGTGGATCATACCCAATTAGGGTATGTTATAACCTTTCTAGATAACCTCAAATATATTATATTATGTGGAAACGGTGCATGCGAAAGAGCTCTCGGTAAAGGGTGGGAAAACCTGGGGTGATAACATATTCGGTTTTATCCAGGTTAGGGATAGGGCCGGTCTTATGTTGTAGGGGATCCCGGCGAGGTCCTTAGTACATGCTTCTAGAAGTGTACCATGATAGGTGGTACCCCAGTGTCTAGTCATTGTATGGTATCCATTCTCCAATAAGCGTCGTACGGTTTTGATTGTGCCCAACTATGCTAAAACATGAGATGCAAGCATTTCAGGTATATCCTATTTACTTGATTTAGACACTATTATAATATCAAACGGATTAGATAAAAATGTTTTGGTTATCGTAAGGTAAAAACCAATCATGTTTATGTATGGCATGGTCTTACGAGATACCTTTGTTTTTCAAAGGGGTTTCGAAAAATATAGTAATAATTCAAATTGTGTGTGTTTTCTCATGCTGGTTTTCCAGAATGTCTCGTGTGTTATTTTATTATAATGCTCGGGTTAGACCGAATATTACAGTTTCAGGATAGGATGCTATGGAGCTCAGGAGACGAGCTGGATGACAAGACGTAATTCCGTATTTGGTTTATATTTCCGCTGTGTAAGCTAGGTATGTGAGGACAAGTTATTAAACTGTCCAGATTCATTGTTGTACATTGTACTTTGATAATGGTATGTATAGTAACAGTACAGTTCTTGTATTTAAAAATATGTTATCATATATTATATTTTGTTCCGCTGCGATTGTGAGATTCTGTGTTGTCGTTCTATTTTTCTTCTACCTTTTCTTCTTCACCCTAAAGATTCATATTTTCCTTTCAATTTGGGTCGAACTATTGTGAATTATGGTCGATTCAAGGGGTACAGATTTGCGAATCGCTACATTTGGTATCAGAGCCGAAGGTTAAGCGAGAATCCTGGCTTTGGTGAGGGTTACTCATTAGAGATAGGGTCAGTAGTACCCTAGAATTAGTTGGGTGTAATAATAAATATGAGCGCGTATTTGTTAGTGAATATAACTGGTTTTATATTGTGTTACTTTATCTGTTGAGTGGCATATAAATTCTAGTTGAATGGTGGGATGCCGCTTAAATCGATAGGAGTTTCTAAACACTTAAACACGGTAAACCGACACAATATGGTTTGGAAGCGGGTAAATGAAATAATTTTTCCCAAATTATATTTTGATGTAAAAGAAATAATTTTCTGAAATTATTATATATAGTTGGAGTGTTTGGATGATAATATTATAATCAAATAAGATTATAAAATTTGAATGGTTGTATAAAACCAAAAAGAGATTGTGTAAGAATGAATTATACAAGTGAATTAAAAACTAAAATTGGATTCAAATTCACAATTTGAAAGTTTAAAACCCCGGAAGCTTTGAGAAATATTTTAAAAAGATCCTAACTAAGTATTTGGAAATTTTGGAATTTCAGAAGTAGGAAAAATATTTTTCGAAATGTTGTGAAAATGAAATAGCCTTATTTCTTTGAAAGGATTTTTGAAGAAAAATTGTTTTAAATTGATTTTGAAGACGTTATAGTACTGAACTCACTACAGTCACTGGAAAATAATTCCGATGATGATTGCAACATCATCGGTGTTCGTTTTCGAGTTTTTAAGTGACGAATTGCTACCGTGGATGTTGTTTTTGGATAGTTCTGAGAAAAACAGGTGTTGTTTTGGAAATTCCAAAGGGAAGGTGTTTTGGAAATTCCAAAGGGAAGGTGTTTTGGAATGGAACCAAGTGAATTTTGGAAATTCAAGGAAAGTGATTTGTTAAACCAAATAGAATATATATATATATATATATATTTGGTTTCAAAGTAATTTGAAATGAATACCGGGTGTTAAAAAAAATTCTGGAATCTTGTAGAAGATGATATTTATAAGGGAAGAAGTGTGAAAATTGAAATTTGGAATTAAAATTCAAAGTGAGAAGATTAAGATGGAATTCAACTTAAGTTAAGTTGGATAAACTAAATTTTAGAAATTTAATTGACTGGATTTGAATTGAATTAATATAGTGTATTAGTGAAATTGAATGGATTAAAAATAAATTTGTTTGGAGTGAAATTAATTTAACTCGAATTTAGTTTTGAATTGATGGTATAGAAGAATTGAAATTTAAAATTGAATTGGATTGAATTAGAAATAATATCAAATTGAAGTAAATCTAAATTTTGAATGGTGAAATAATTATATAGCCTTAAGGTATAAATTTTGAATGAGATAAAATTTAAGCGAAAATTTGAATTGTGAATAAATAAATTGGAATAGCTTATAAAAATTGAAATTAATTAAATAAAAGTACACTTAGGCCATAAACAAATGTATAATCTCGAGTTAAATATAAAAAGTGAATATATTCAAGTATAAAATTGATGGAAATGTGAAAAATAAGTTGTGTGACTCATAAAATTGTAGAAGTGAAATAGAAAACCCAAAAATAAAAATGGAGTGATATTTTGGTAGGGAAATAAATCCAAAACTTGAATTATGAAATGAATTTGGAACTCAAGAAAATTAAATGAAGTGAATAGATTTGAAGTGAACTAATTAAATGATTAATTAGTTAAATGAATGTGTAGATGGAATTTAACTTGGATAAAGGAATTGGATTACGGGTTGGAATTGGAATTGAATATGGGACTTGGGTTATAAATAATAAAATTCGACTAAATGGTAAGCGAATGAAATAGAATTGGAAATATAGTCGAATGAAATAGAATTGGGTTGAAATAGAAATGGCTTGGGTTATAAATAAAATTCAATTTGAGTGAAAATAAATTGAATATGGCCATGGGAGCTGTTTAAATAAATTTGAGTTTGGAATTAAAATTAGAGTGGATAAAGTGTATGAACTAATTAATTAATTAGTAAATGAAATGGAAGTTGATTGAAATGAAAATAAACTTAAGTTATAAGGTGGTAATAAAATAAAGTAACGGATTAACTTAGGTTAATGTTGTTGAATGGAAGTTAGCTCGAATAAATTATGGAATGGTCATTTAATAAATTAGCATGAAATGATTCCGAGTTTAATAAAATGGATGTGAATATAATAAATGTGGTAATTAGTGAAACGTAAATGAATTGATAAGAATCAATTTGAAATGGAGTAGAATTGAATATAAATTGAGTTGCAATCAATTTAAAAATAGCTATAGGTTGAAATGGTTATTTTATTAAATAAATAGCGCGAATTTGCATAGAAAAATTGTTGTTCGACACCAATGGAAGTAAATAAAATTCTATGAATTAATAGAATGTGAATAAATTAATTTTTAATCAATTTGGAATGGATATGAGTTGTTTGGTATAAAAATAAATTGAATGCGTGTAAAGTGAGTTATAAATTATTTAAATTGAATAAAATGATATATGGATCGATTGGAAGTAATTAAATTGGTGTAGGAACATTATACTTGCTTATGATTATGTGTTAGAATGCAGTGTTTATGAAATCTATGTGTTTATCCATTTAAATGAATGAAATGTTATAAAATTTCATCATTTTGTTACTCATGTGTTTAAAATTGAGTAAGTACAGGTACAAAGGGACTATTTGGCTAGATTGGGTTGCGTATTTGCATATGAAGTAAATGCTCGCTTAATAATGCTTAAAAATGTTAAGTAAGGTACGTTTTCGGATTAAATACTGCAAAAATATAAATATTGATATATATATATATATATTTTATTTTCCAACTGTGTGGGTCGATGTATATATATTTATCTCTCTTGTCAAATTGCAAAAGGTCCTCCGTACAAGGGAGACTCTGCCATAATTTTGCGGAAATTTAGGGTGTTAGAAAAATTTTGAAAATTTTTGGAAAATTTTTTGTTAACGATAATTTGATTTCAAATTGTAATTGAATTAAAGGGTTTTGGAATTAGAATTGAAAACTAATTGTTTTGGTCGAAACAAAGGATTAGAAAAGTGAATATTGAACTTTCACAAAGTGGGTTTTGATAAGTCAATGGGTTTGGAGAATTTTTTCCGCCTTAGCAATTCTGGGGATGAAATTATTTTAAAAGAGAAGGAATGTAATGACCCGGATTATTCGACGGCAAATTTTGAATATTTAAATGATTTAAATTAAATTGATTTGGAGTTATAATTGAGTTAGAAAGTTTTAAAAACTATAATTCCAAATGATTTCGTAAAATTTTGAAATCGTCGATTTAATCTACGCATTAAAATAGCGATCCGGGACACAGTCTCGGAATTCGACGAAACAAATTCCATTGGATCCATAATAGTGTATTATTATCGGATTCAAATTTCGTAGCATTTGGAGTTATCGTTTGGTCGTATGGGATAGAAACGCGCTGAAATTTATATCGAAAATTCAATATAATAATTGGGTTCAAAAAGCTATCTTCTCCATACGATCGAATTAGGACTCGAAACCCTTTCCATTGCGTTCGGAATAGGGGTATAACATTATAAACGCCTAGCGACGTGCCTCGATAAGGTATCGTAATTTTAAGTTGCATTAAATAAGATATTTATAATTAAATAATATTTTAACCTGTCAGCAATCGGGACTTACCTTCTAAAACACGGCTCATCACGATAAAATTCACGTCCCCTCCTTCCTTCAATTCAGAAATCACGTACCCCCTTTTGCCTATCTTCTTTTCGAAATCAAGTCTAATGAAATTTCGTTCTCAGAAGAAAAAAAATTCACAGTGAAAAATATATATATATACGATCGAAATATAATGGGCATCGATCCTGGAAGGCGAGGCATTCGTGACTTCAACAGTAAGCATAAGTTCGATCTCCGCGATGGTCGCAACTAGCCTGAGGCAGTGCATAGGGGAGCGGCGTGGTCGGCATCGAGGTCGCGATGGCTTGGGAGGGGAACGCAAGCGCAGGCTGGCAGCGTAGGATAGAGGGAGGTCCGGGCTTCCTCTCGGCGGCGTAGCGGAGGCGAGTGGCGCCACATGGCGGCGGTAGGAGGTGGTCAGGGATGGGGTAGGGTTCATGAACGTGAACTTGGTTTTGGCTCAAGCGAGAGAGAGGGTATGTGAGAATTGGGGTGCTTGTCGCGGCCAGGAAGAAACAGAGGTCGGGGTTTCTCATGTAGTTCATGCGATGGTCGATGTTCTCGGAGCGGCAATAGATCATCAGGGTAGTCGCGAATTCTTCCTGGTGAGTGAGTTCGTGAAAGGGAAGCAAGCAGCCTGGGATGGTTCGATCAAGGCAGTGAAGGTATAAGATAATTTTATTTTTAATTAAATTAAATAAAGGTGTATATATAGGTTGAGAAGAATTTAAATGATGAATTAGTTATAAAATTCAAATGTTTAAAATCGAATGACTTTTTGAATGCGAGGTCCAAAAAAACATGGAATAAGTCACGATGGATTCGTAGTTACTAAATCTACGTGATGGGATTAGAAATTGGAACAGATCGCAATTAAAAAAAATCGAGGTGAGAAATTTTCACTCATTCGTATTTCCAAATTTTAAATTTAAATAGTTAAATTAAATTATTGGATGCTTGATTGAATTAATGAATTATAATTATCTGTTGGATGTTATATATATCGTAGTATATATATTAGTATTTGGAGTGATATTCCCGCACATTATTGTGGATGACCCTATATACCATGATATCCCCCTCGAAGTGGGATTGGTATTTTTTATGTTGTATTAACATCTATGGATATAGGAAAACAGGTTGGAGGGATCCAACTGGATTCCTCAAATATACTATTTATTTTTCATATATAGTGATATGTGGTGTGTGTAGATAATCTTTAAAGATTATTATTGTAACTTTGAATTGTTGGATACTATTGTAGCACTGGCCTTTAATTTGATAGTATAAATGCCATAAATAGTTATTTTTGAAATTTAAGGAATTAAAAAGGAGATTTTGAGTATAAAAATGTTTATAAGGAAATTTGGATTATTTTAATGGAAATTAAGTGGAATGAAATATATATATATATATATATATATATAATTTGATTTGGGTTTTACTTAACTATTCGTAAGTTGGTTTAAATAGGGGTTTTTAAATAAAATTATATAAAGGAATTTGAAAATGATATTTTGAAATTATGGGAAGGAATTGAAATCAATATTAAAGTAGCGTTGAATTTAAAATTGGATTTATTAAGGAAGGGATTCATAAAATGAAGTTTTATAAATAAAAATTGGTTTTATAAATAAATGAAACTCAGAGGAGTTTATAAATTTATAAACGATATTTATAAACAAGGAAATTGATTGTCAGTCGATAAATTGGAAATATAAGTTTACGATGTGGATTTATATCGAGTTATCTGGTAAAAAAATAGTGGAATCTATTTTTGAATGTAAGAATAGTGGCAGAGTTGAGATATAGTCGATGTGATATGAATCAAGAGGGATTTATAAACTGAATTTGGCAATACTGGATTTAAAAAAAAAAGATTTTTATCGATAAATTAAAATTGTTTTAAATGGGATTTTAAATTACTATACTACGTAACTTAAATTATTATTTATAATATTCCGAATAGTTAATCATTCTAATATTTAATATTTATTGAAAACAAATTCTAATTTTATAAATATGCTTTGTAAATTAATTAGTTGTGTAAAAAAACGATTTGGAAAATGATTTATCGATGTTATTTAAAATGTTTTGATATTTTAAATTTACTTAAACAAATTTTATAAATAAACTATTATTCTTTAAAAATACTTATTTTATATATATAGTTTTAAAAGATTGAATTTATTTATAAATCCTCTCGAGGTTGGAAGCGAAGTTTGTTAAACGAGTATGATTTTAGAAGAGAAGTCTTATAATGGGATTTTGTGAGCTTGAAGAAAAATTCCAAAGTGTTAAAAATACAAGAAATTCAGAAAATGAATTAGAATTCATAAAAGGAGTTAGAAATAGGCATTTGGAGATATATGCAAGTGTAATCGACTTTGGAAATATTGAGGGATTTACAAATAAAATTTGTAAAGGGTTTGAGAAATAGGAAAATAAATAGACTATTTCCCAAATATTAGAGATAAAAAGATCTTCGGGAATATACTTATAAATATTCCTAAGTATTGAACGGGAAGGTTTTTTTGAAATATTTAACTTCGAGATTTATTTTATTATAGAAATGTCTAAACAGGTGATGAAATATAGATGGAAGCAAGGAAAATATTTCTAAGTATTAAAACAATTCAGAAGTATCCTGTTGTGGATATAATAATTTGATGTCATTTCAAATGTTGAATATATTGAAGAGATTTGGATATATATCTTTGTAAAGATATTTTGAAATGAGTATTTTCAAAGGATTAAAAAAATGGGGCCTAGTGATTTCTTATGGATGTTTTATTGATAGTTAAATAACCGACTATCAATATTGGCCAATTTCATTAATCGTTTCGAAGAGACTTGGATCAGATTTAATTATCCGAAAACCACTTCGATCCGGATTGAACGTTACGAATGAATACAGTAAAGATGATGAAGACGGTGATTCGATTTTTCCAGACCCAGGATAACTTATATAGACGAACGCTATTAGGACATCGTCACTGGAGGACGATGAGCATTCTAAGTGAAATTATTCTTGAAAGGTAATCGTAGCCTCTAGCCTGATCAACCAGAATGGCTGAAAACCAGGGGGTATGCAGCAAGGCTAAGTGGATCATACCCAATTAGGGTATGTTATCACCTTTCTAGATAACCTAAGATATATTATATTATGTGGAAATGGTGCATGTGAAAGAGCTCTCGGTAAACGGTGGGAAAACCTGGGGTGATAACATATTTAGTTTTATCCAGGTTAGGGATAGGGTCGATCTTGTGTTGCAGGGGATCCCGGCGATGTCCTCAGTACATGCTTCTAGAAGTGTACCGTGATAGGTGGTACCCCTATGCCTAGTCATTGTATGATATCCATTCTCCAATAAGCACCGTACGGTTTTGATTGTGCCCAACTATGATGAAATGTGAGATGCAAGCATTTCAGCTATATCTTATTTACTTGATTTACACTATTGTAATATCAGACGGATTTGATAAAAATGGTTTGGTTATCGTAAGGTAAAAACCCATCGTGTTTATGTGTGGCGTGGTCTTACGAGATACCTTTGTTTTTCAAAGGGGCTTCGAAAAATATTGTAATAATTCAAATTGTGTGTGTTTTCTCACGCTGGTTTTCCAGACAGACTCGAGTGTTATTTTATTATAATGCTCGGGTCAGACCGAGTATTACAGATTCAGGATAGGATGCTATGGAGCTCAGGAGACGAGCTGGATAACAAGACGTATTTCTGTATTTGGTTTATATTTCCGCCGTGTAAGCTAGGTATGTGAGGACAAGTTATTAAACTCTCCAGATTCATTATTGTACATTGTACTCTGATAATGGTATGTATAGTAACAATACGGTTCTTGTATTTAAAAATCTGTTATTATATATTATATTTTGTTCCGCTGCAATTGTGAGATTCTGTGTTGTTGTTCTATTTTTCTTCTACCTTTTTCTTCTTCACCCTAAAGATTCGTATTTTTCGTTCAATTTGGGTCGAACTATTGTGAATTATGGTTGATACAAGGGGTACGGATTTGTAGGTCGCTGCATAGTACAAGAGGAAAAAGAAAAAATAGGAGCTAGACAAGATGACTATACTACTCGGAAGGGCCTATACCCCCCCTATCGTGACTGATATCCACATCATTACCAGGGCCAATAACATGCTGAATAGTAGAAAAGTACGTAGCCAGGTACAGATCAAAAGACCTCGAGAGTGGTGAGTAGAGATAAATCCGGTCCCAAGTCGGATCTAAGAATTTCCACCAATTCCTAGCACCAACTACCCTAGTGGTCGTCAGAGAAAGACCTTCACCCATAGCATGATACACTAACCTCCTAGACTCATCAAGACCACCTAAGAACATGTGATAACTATGCATCTACGGATCATACCTCATTTCCGTTGCCTCATGAATCCATGAACACTCTTCTGGTTCCCATACAACAACTTCATCATCAGAATCGCTAACTGCATCAATCTCTGTCTCCCCACGAGGAGAAGAAGCAATAACAAGATCAGAAGGAGGCGGAGTTCTAACTTTTGGAACCTAAATCATTTCCGTCCTAGGGAAGGGGATCATATCAGTAGGAGATAGAGGGGCATTCCTCTTACATTTCTCCACAGTATGACCAAATGAATGACATAAAGTACAAATATCAGGCTTCCAGCTGTAGTTAACTTTTATTTCCACCTCGCGACCTTCCTTGATTCTTACTTTCAATATAGATGGTAACGGATCCCCTGGGGTTATTTCAATCAATGCCCTAGCGTATGACAGATTCTTGCGTGCTACGATATTTGCATCAAAATATTTGAAATCCCCAATAAGGCTCGCTAGCCAATTCAAACCAATAAGTGGTTGAAGAACAGAAGGTATATTGGTGAATGTGGCCCACATCGGAATAGAAAGAATCTGCTCTCGAACATTGTCTATACTAACACTCCATGGAGTAATAATAAAGGGTTTCCCCTCGATAATGAGAGGACTAGTGTCTAGAGCTATAAGACGATCTTCCTTAGAGCCAAATTTAAAAAAGAAAAAGGAATTAAGGAATTGGACATGAAGCAAACCTTTCAGTTTCCACGCTCGCCTACAGTGCTCGCGTACAACCGAGTAAGAAGATGTAGCATCAAGGAAATCCAACAAGGTGGTCAGACCAATGGCTCTCTACCTCCCGAAGAACAACTGGTGGAATCACGCTAATACCATCAATGACCAGTGTGTTGAATTTGTAATATCCCACCTTTTTGCACGTTTTAAGCAGACACACATGCCAACTCAAACCATACAGAAGGGCGGATTGTTATTGGGGTGAATAAGGAAAAGCCGAGAAAGAAAAAAACAAAACAGAATCTCACAGCGGAATGACAAAATATAATAATCAAATAACAGTTCATGAAGTTGTATACAAAATATTTGATTATACTTATACAATACAAAATCAGAGTTACACATACCAGAGATAAATAAATGATAATGCAGCGGAATAGTATGAATGCAGTGGAATAAATAATTAAATAATAGTAGTAGTACAAATCTTCGTCTTCATCCTCTAGAAATAAGGTCTTCAAATCCTGAAATGCTCAGGCTGACCCGAGCGAATTGAAAAGACAAAACACTCGATCTTATGTAAGTCAAATCAATGGTAAATAAATATGAGTGTAAACGACGTCGGAGATGTTTACAGGGTTTGACATCTCTTATCCAGTGTCTAACGTGGGTGTAGTAACTTAAGAGATGTTCGGGATTCACATCTCCTAAGGAATCCGTTAAACTATCTACTATGTAGTACAATACGCTATTATAATATGTCTATAGTAAGATAAACTATTAAAATAGCGTTAAGGCGTTACCCATATCCCCCTTAACACATTTTATAATGCCAATAGTCTATACAGTACCGTAACTCCCCGTAAACTGGGGCCGCCAGAGGATACCCCATAGGTACGACATAAAACAAACTCGTAGAAGGCGCGCTAGGGTAGGTGACACGGCACAACTAGGCAATGCCAGAGTAGATATACCAATTACACTTCCGGACTAGTGGTAACGCATAGCAGCTACTACCGCCCACCTCGGAACACACTCCCAAATCAAAAAATCGAGGGTGGCCACCAAAATCGCAAATCAGAATATAGTATCGAAGGAATGTGCCCGATCGGAGGAATGACCTCACTTGGCCCGTCAATTGCTCCTATTTTAGCCACCTTATGCTAACTCATGGGAGTTAGGTCCACGTATATACCTTATATGATCGTCGCCACCATCCTACTTCATTCTGGAATCTCCATCGCGTACACAGTTGTCAAAGTGGTTTTTAGTATCGACAGAGAGTATGCCCATATCTGATCCCGGTCTCTTTAACAACCAAACGCTTATTTCACACCGGATGGTTCTTTTACATTTCAAAAGTCAATTCCCAATTTATATCAAAATATCATATTCTCAAAACCATCACTTTCGAAATCATATTCACTTGAAATCATATTCTCTTTCAAATCATATCGTTTCCAAAATCAAAATTTCCTCCAAAAATCATCTTCCCAAATAGGTTTAATCCTTACTTCAAAATCATCGTATTCAATTAATTATGTCATTTAAGTCTCAACTTAAATTATAACATCAGTTAGCCGTATTCGCTTTTAACCAGTGAATTGAATATAACCACTTCCCTTTTTCCTTAGTTTGATTTTTTTTTAAAATAGTTTAAATAGTTATAAATAGTTAAAATACTCTAAAATAGTTCAATACAGATTTAAAAATGTCTTCTCTCTTTAAGATAGTTATATAGATTTTAAAAATAGATTAAATATAAATAAAATAGATTAAATAACTTTAAAATAGATTAATTAGATTTAAAATAAGCTGAGTGGGTTAATTAGTTTAAAAGTTTCAAAAATCTAAATAATTAAAGTCTTTAAATAATATATTTTTAAAATAGTTTATATAAAAATATGGATTTGAAATTTTTATCAATTTAAACTATTTATTTCATTCCAATACATTTGGACCATTTCAATGTCCCAAAACCAAATTTCAAATCTTCCAATTCAAATTCTCAAAAAAAATATTTAATCCAGTATCGCTTCAAATCAACGTTGAAACATCGGTTTAATTACTCCAGTTTCAATATATTTCAAAGTTATACTTCAACAATTTTAATAACTCAATTTCTATAAACTTCACTTATATTTCAAATTCATTATAAAATTTCAATTTTATTCCTTTAACAATTCTTTTAAAATAATTCAATTTTAGTATAAAACTCGAAATTCGATAAGAATTCAATTTATATAAATCTAAATTTTTATTTCAAAAATATCATTTAACTCAAAGCAAAATTTAAGGATTCAAAATCATTTAAATTTAACCAATCCGGTAGCCATATATAATTCTCTACCCTAGGGTCAAGTGATACAGATATTTATTATTTCAATCCACAATTTAAAATTTTACAGTTATATATCATTTCAAACCGCAATCCCAAATTAATAAAATCCATAAAATTGCTCGAGTCTATCATTTCAACCCATAACGATTTTCCTTAATCTATAGATCATTCGGGTATGTATCATTTCAACCCATAGTGAACTTGCAGTTTATAACTATAAAATAAAACATCCATTCATCCAATATCAACAATCAATATCCATTATAAACATCATCCAAATCAATCAATAAATATCAATATAGAACTGATAATCAATAACATGTATTTAACTGGCAGTTTATATTCAATAATAAATTAAATAACGATTTAATTCAAATAAATTCAAATTAATGGAGATGATCATTCAAAATATACCAAACAATCATAAATAAATTTCTAATAACATCATAAATTTAATTTAACAAACATAAGAAATTTTAGAAGTTGTGAGTGGGTTAAAACACTCACCTTTGAATTTAAATTCGAAATAAGCCCAAAATTTGAATGGTCTCAGAATTCGTCCAAACTAGCGTCAAAATGTCTGGAATTTTACTACAATCCCAACGCAAGAAACCGCGCGTGAAATGGACCTCGTATGTAAAAGTTATTGATATTAGAACAATCGAATCTGAATCTAAATAAAATAAAATTAAAAAAACTCACCTATCACGTTCTGCCACATCACAGCCTATACGCACGAGATAACTTCGCTCTTGTTCGAACTAGTTGTGCCCTAGTCGCTGCCAAAACCCAACGTTGCACGCCATCAACGGTCGTGCCACCTCCAGAACGCCGCCCGCCGAGGCTCTCCTTCCCCCTCTCCACCATCGGCGACCATCCATCGTCCAAAACGCGACCGGAAGAGACAACCGCCATATATCCTATTTTGACCTAATCGAATTATACCCATCAATCCAGCCGTCAACTTTTGAAACTAACCACATGGATGCACTCCCCTCGGCCCTCTCTACAGAACGGTACCTTCAAATCGACAATCAGGCAAAGTTGATCGCGACTCAATGAACGGCCGCGACTGGTTCTTCAATTTTTGGACAAATAGTGGTTCAAATCGAAAAAAGAATTACAGATCTGAGATGCACTCATCAAGAGCTTCAAATCGATATATAATTCGATATAGTTTGAGGAGTTTGATTTTCAATTTGATTTTTTTTTATTTTGATTTTCAATTTGGAAATTAGGGTTTGCAGCCATTGGGAAGGAGGAATAGAAAGAATTCTACGTATAGAAATGAGGAATAAGAAGTGACTAGGGTTTATGATGAGGTATTTATAGGTAAATAAGAAAATAAAGTGAATGAACACGATTGATTTGGGTTTGAAGGATAAACGACCTGAAAAGCCCGTTCCGTCTCCGCAACGAAAATGGGTCATCCTATATATCAAAATAGATGCTTTCGATAATTTTAAGATTAATGGAACTGGTTTCAAGCCCAAATTCCATCGTATGAAGAAGTTATGATAAAATCGGCTTATTTCAAATTGATTTCAATTGATTTTAATTAAATTGATTTCTAGGCGTTTCGAGCCCGTACGATCAAATGACAAGTCCGATCATTATGAAACTTGAAATCTTACAGTAATTCACCGTTACGGATCCGATGAAACTGGTTTCGTCGAAATCCGAATTAGAGGCCAAAATGGCTATATTTCAATTAATTAAATAAATTAATATTTTTTTTAAAGGTAAACGAGGTTTTATACTGGCCTCTACCAGATTTGAATTAAATGTTAGAAATTACAAAAATAAGTTCAATAAAATTAGTATACATGTAAAAAGCAGACGAAAAAAAGCATATGCCGGTAATTAAAACAGGATTCAGGCCCATTAGAGCCCAAATACCATTAGAATTAATGCATCTAGTATGAAACAAGACCGATAAAGTGCAACCATCGCATACGTTTGTTTATAGCCCCCTTCATCTCTGCTAATAACTCCTGCCTGATTTTACTCTTCTTCTCAAATATACGCTTGTTTCTCTCACGCCATACAGTAGAAATGAAACGCCTGAGTACCACAAGCATACGATTACCACTTTCGTCGCACCATCTCGATCGTTTGAATATCTCGAACCATTGTTGCCCCCGTTGTGTGTTGCTGTTATATATACCAGCAGCAAGAATAACAGCCTTCCATAATCGATAAGTCACATTGCACTGGAAAAAAATATGGTCTTTGCTCTTGGGTTGATTATTGCAGAAAACACAGTAATTGGTATCTATGAATCCCCTCTCCAATAATTTATCTCTAGTGAGTAGCGAGTTGTGAATAGTTTTCCAGAAAATGAAGTTGTCTTTTCCAGAACTGAGTTTATTCCATATACGCCGATACCATGGATTTGTACAGGAATTATTTTCAGGAAGGAGAGCTTTGTATATAGTAGCAATCTTGTGTGAAGTGTATTTACCAGTCCATTGGATAGTATGCGAAGTGTTAATGTGTTTAACGTGCATGATCTTCATCCAGAGACGCTGAACCGCAGCTGATGCAACCGTAGGCAAAATAATCTCGCCATGGTTGATGTAGTGTGTAATATTTGCATTGTCTGGAATGCCTGTGGATAGCTTTTGCATATTATTAAGCACATCATTAAGTATGATACCAGAGGATGACTAAGGGGAGTGCCAGAATGAGATGGAATTATCAAATAATATATTGCATTTAACATGAGGCAGAATGATATATCTGATGCTAAGTATGTTCCTCCAGAACCAGCTAGAAGTGGCAGTAGGAATCGTATTCCAGAATTGTTTACCGAAGAGGTAATTTGTTCTAATCCAGCAATTCCATAGAGTTTGTTTGTTGGAAAGGATATCGTTGATGTGTTTAGAAGCCGCGCCGATATTCCAGTATCTTAAATTTATTATACCCATTCCCCCCCTTTTTTTGGTCTGCATATCTTAGAGAAAGCAATCGGAATAGGTTTGCGAGACTGGCAATCACCGTGCCATAAGAAATGGTTCGTGGCCGCATTAATCATGGATATTAATTTCTTTGGTAAAATAAAAATGCGAGACCAGTATGATGTCATGCCAAATATTATTGATTTAACGATAGTAATTCTACCTGCCTGCAATATGAGATGTGAAGGCCAATTCCTAAGTTTAGCAATAATCTTCTCGTACATAGGGATGCATTGTGTTGTATTAATTCTAGATTTGGTGAGTGGGATACCCAAATATACCGCATTATTTGGTATGGCATGAAGACCAGATAGACTAGTGATACGACTTTTATCACTCTCATTAAGCCCAGAAATGAGAATATGAGATTTATTTTTATTTATGTGAAGCCCTGTCGTGTCGTGAAATTGAATAAGCGCAACATTGATAGTAGATATGGTACCTGAATCCAGCTTTGCAAAAATGACGATGTCATCCGCAAACATGAGAGAGGTAATACGAGGATTCTTACACTTTGGATGAGTCTTAAGAGCCTTAGATAAATCATGATTAGTGAGGATAGAATTAAGAAGCTCCATCACCATGATAAACAGATATGGGGAGATCGGGTCTCCCTGTCTAATCCCCCTAGACGATTTGAAATATCCAGCAGAGTGGCCATTGATCTTAACAGTGTACGAGACGGTGGATATGAAAGTGTAAATCCAAGCGATATAAGATTCCGGGAAGCCCATTCTAGACATTACGGCAACAATAGAGATCCATTCAACAGAGTCGAATGCCTTTTGTATATCAAGTTTCATCATGCATCTTGGGGATATATTCTTCTGGTTGTATCCTCTAAGAAGTTCATGCGTCAACAATATATTGTTGGTGATATTTCTATTGTGAAGAAAAGCGGTTTGGTTTGGTGATATAATTTTATTCAAAATCGGCTTCAATCTGTTTGCAAGGATTTTTGTGATGCATCTGTATATCACATTATAGCACGATATCGGTCTGAAGTGTGTAACAGAAACGGGTGTATCGATTTTTGGAATTAAAGCAATATTTGTGGCATTAACACCCCCGAGCAAAATATTTGTGGAGAAAAAGTATTGAATTTCCTTGACGAATATGATATCAATGGTGGACCACGTACTAATAAAAAAGTTTGTATTGAAACCGTCAGGGCCACCCACACTGCTAGGATTGAGATCGAATAAGGCCATCTTGATGTCATCATATGTAACCGATCTGATAAGGCAGATAGCATCATCCTCGGTTATCTTTGGAATTTTGATATGTGTAGTCTGCAAGGTTTAGACTTTTGTTAGTTTCAGTAAAACATGTAAAGAAGTAATTTATGAATGCCGTGTCGATATGTATATTGTCAGTTTGTAGATTTCCATCCAGGTCTTCAATAGATGTGATTTTTTGAGATGATCTCTTGATGCTTAGAGCTTGATGGAAAAAGGAGGAGTTTCTGTCACCATGAAAAAAATAGTCTTTACCAAGCTTTTCTTTATTCATATCGAGTTCATAATTAAGAGCTTCATGAAGTTGTTTGTTAATGTAATTCTCTTTTTCAGAAAGTTCTAGTTTCTCGGATCGTCTAGCATTTCCTGTTGAGCCTTATCAAGGTCGAGTCGAAGTAGATTTGATTTGGATGAACCATAGCCAAAGGTGGATTTAGCCCATAATTTTAGACATTGTTTCACATTCTTTAGTTTTGACTGCAATATATACATTAGGTTGCCATATGTATGAGTATTCCATCCCTGCAAAAAAATATCATAGAATTATGCATGTTTCGTCCAAAAATTTAAAAATTTAAAAGAGGCATGGTATTTCATTGGTTTCAATCTCCATGAAAGAATAAGCGGGCTATGGTCAGAGAAGCCAGGGTGTAGGATAGTGGATATGAGGTTAGGCCAGGTAGTAAGGGCATGGATGTTGAAGAGAGAATGGTCTAAAGTGCAAAAAGTACGTCTGCCTCTACGACGGTTATTCCATGTGCACATGGGGCCGATAGAAGGAATCTTGTGAAGAGCAGTTCTCTGTATAGTTTGGGATAGGGGGATAATGTCTTGAAAGGAAAGTGGATTACCTCCATATTTTTGAGACGATGCATACATGCAATTGAAGTCACCAATGAGAATCCATGGGTTCTTGATATTATTTTGGGATTGAATGAAGTTGTGTAATATAGTACTGGTGTCCTTGCTACATGAAGCATATATAAAAGTGATATTGAAAATGGTGGATGATGGTATGTGAGTAGCAAGAAGGTGAATATATTGATCAGAAGATGAAACGGTGACGGTGTTGTATGTAAGAGGATTCCATAATACCACCACCCGGCCATATTTAGCATGTTCTAAATTGTGAGCGAATTTCCATAGTGGGTTGATGTAAGTACACATTTTCTGCGTATGAGCCTCGTCGAGTTTTGTTTCCATGATTCCAATCATATGCAGATTGTTATTTTTGATCAGTTCTTTAGCTTCCTGTTGCTTTAAAGGAAGGTGTGCTCCCCTTAAATTCCATGCACCTAGGTTGTCAAGCATTTGGGTTGCTGTGTTTCTTCTTCCTACCAGATTTCCTTTGCCCAATAACATTTGACTGTTTAGTTTGTATTTCATTATCATCCGAACTCATGCTGTTAATCTGTATATCTTCAATTTGGTATGTATGCCCATCATCATTATCCTCAAATTCCTTGGTTTTTTTGTTTTTATTATTTTTCTTGTTTTTCTTTTTCTTAGTCTGAGATTTATTTGGTGATGAGTAAGCACAGGGTGATTTGGATGTGGTTGGCTGGTTGTTGAGATGTAGGTCCTTGATGGCTATGTCAGAAAATTCATGTTGAAATAGAAGTTTCAGTCCAGTATTTTGATCTTGAAAAGTATCATTCTGAATAATGTTGTGTTCGACGAGCTTCTTAGTGATATCAAGGGATAAATGGATGTGATCGTATGTTAGAGCATGTGTGTCTTCAGCTAGTGGTTCATCAATAGTGACAGGAAGGTGAGGTAAATTTGTAGTGTGTGCAGGTTTGGTTAGAGTAGGAAGGTGGATGGATTGTGGTGAAAGAGGGAGGGTAGATAATGTTGTGTCAGGTATGGTGTTAATATCATTGAGTATGTCAAAACAATTAGAAATGGTAATATTTGTGAAAGGTTGTAAGGGTACGTTTGATTGGTCGGTGAGAATATGGGGTATGTCTGTGGAATGTGTGACATGATTGTTTGGGAGGTAGAAGTAGGGTTAGAGGATGGAATAGCGGTACCAAGTATGTCTTGTGCATGCAACTGTGCATGTGCATCAGAGTTATCCTTCGTCATATTGTATTGTGATTTCTGTATCGGATATTCAGAACTAGTTTCTGATTTTTTCCTTGTCCATTGCTTATGAGTTCTGTTAATCCACTTACCATTATCATCTTTCTTGTGGTTTTGATGCAGCACAGGCTAAAGTCGAAGCAGTGCGAACTACGAGAGTTGAAGCAGGGCAAGCTACGAGTTACCCAAGCTTAGGTTGTCCACGACCTAAGGATGGAAGTTTAGGTCGATCACAACCTAAGGAAAGGATTTTGGGACGTCTACGACCTAACAAGCTAGGAGGAAAAGGGCTACGACTTAACAAAGGCTTAAGTCGCTTGGAACTGATAAGTCATCCCCGACTTATCGAAAATAAAGACTTAAGTCATCTACGACCTAAGGAAAATGAAGGGTTAAGTCGTCTACGACCTAACAAAGAAGAACTGGGACGAGATACGACCTATGGAAAGTCGCGAAGTGGAGTTACGACCTAAGCTAGGTCGTAGGAAGGAGTTCTGAAGCCAGGTCTTAAGTCGCTGCCGACCTATATGTTAGGTCGTTAATTGATAAGTCGTCTGGTTCTTATGTCGTAACTCGCATGTTTTAGGTCGTTCTGTTTATAAGTTGTAGGTCGCATCTTTTAAGTCGTATGTGTTGTGTAACATGTTGGTAAGTCGTTGAATGATGTAACTAGGTCGTTACCGACCTAAGTTGAGTCGTCATGTACTAAGTCGTGTACTTTGTAAATAAGGAGTATTGTATTTTTTTTAGGTCGTACCAGGTTAGGTCGGCCATGTTTTTTGAGTCATTGTATGGTGTTGTAACCTGTTTCTTGAGTCGTTTGTACATAAGTCGTATTTGTTAAACCGGCTGAGGCGGGTTGTGTGTTGTAATCAGATAAGTCGTGAACGACTTATAGTAAGTCGTCTCTTTTGAGTCGCCTATGTTAAGTCGCAGGTTATAAGTCGGTTTCGACTTAAGGGTTATACAAATTTCTGCTGTGTGTTGTAACTTCTATAAATAGGCCGGTGGTGCCATTTGTAATAGTTAAGTTGATTTGAAATAAAACTCTTATTTTGTTAGCTTTGTGCTTTCACCAAATTGGTAGTTGAGTGTAATCTCCTATCTCCTCTTTTGGATAATCGAGTGCGCTCGATTCAACGACTGCAGAAGCCGATTCACGGAATCTAGTGCGCTAGATCAACGTGTGAAGAATCGCATATCTTTGAACCCGGTATCGTGCGCGATCAACGAGTTCGGGATAGCTAGAATTCGGTATCTTCGGATCAACGAATTCGGGCATTTCAGTATCTTCCAATCCATCGATTGCTACTCTCAACGATCGACATTGTTTTTGATTAATCCGCTGCATCATTTTTGGTATCAGAGCTTGTTCTAGACAATCATAGCTAGATCGAGACTTGGAGCCTAATCATTTTAGAAGTTTGAAGGAATCAAGATCGGCCGAGCTAAGTCGAAGTAAAGACGTTCGGATTTGAGTTGAAATCAAGGAGATTGGCTTTGTGTTCGTCGTGTTCATCGTGATTCATCGTCGAGTAGCAACACGTTAGGAGTTTTCGATCCATTTCATTGTGGATCAAAGGTCGAAAAGTGTTTGGATTTCGCGCGGGGAAGTTTTGCGCGCCGAGACAGTTTGAATAAAGCCGTGTGCGGGTGGAGTTGAGTCGACCAGCCGAGTTAGGTTGTGTGCCGAGCCAAGATAAGTCGTTTGACTTGATTCGAACCGATTGTGTTGAAGTTTTTGAAGTTTTCGAAATCTAAATTTGTTGAATTTGTGAAATTTACAATCATGCCACCGAGAAGAGCTAATCGTCACCAAAACGTAGAAGCTTTGTATCGAAGAGAAGAAGTTGATGAGATGAAGCAAAGAATCAATGAAAACTTTAGTGAAAAGCTTAACGAAGGAATTGGACGATTAGAGAAGATGATGTTAGAGATCAATCAGAATCGGAGAAGGGTATCACCTGAATCTAATCATGGGGGAAGTCGAGTCTCACCATAATCCAATCGAGAAAGAAGTGTTGATGATGATCAAAGGCGTGGGAGGAACGTGAATGATCGTGAACGGAGGAATGTAGATAGAAGGGATGATGGTGGAAGACGTGATGGTAGTAGAGATGTGGGTGGACGATATAGACAACGATATACATCTGATTTTGAAGAGGAGTATGATGGTGGTAGTGTTCAAGGACAAGGACGAGGACAAGGAAGAAATCACTCTGAGTATGATCACAAGTGGGAGTCGTGGATGGAGACTGAAATTCCTGAATTCAAAGGTGGTATGCAAGCGGAAGAGTTTTTAGATTGGGTGGCTAATGTTGAAGAGATTTTTGACTTCAAAGAAGTTTCAGAACAGCGTAGAGTGAAGTTGGTTGCTACGAGGTTGAGGGGTAGAGCTTTGGCATGGTGGTAGCAAACCAAACTTACACGTGAACGGATGGGGAAGTCAAAAGTTGAGTCTTGGGAGAAGATGAATAAATTGATGAAAGCAACGTTCTTACCTTACAATTATCAATCTTTGATGTATCAACGTTTGCAGAATTTGAGGCAGGGCACAAAGAATGTTAATGATTACGTGGATGAGTTTTATCAGCTTATTGCGAGGACTGATATTATGGAAACGGAGGAACAACTGACGTCTAGATTTGTTGGAGGGTTGCGAATGCAGATTCAGGATATGGTTAATATGTTTGATCCTAGATCTGTAGCGGAAGCACACCAGAAAGCGTTAGCCTGGGAGAAACAGGGAAGACGAGGAGGTGGTATGTTTACAAATTCCAACAATCCAGTGAAGGGTGTTAGTGGGAGTTCTAATGTTTCAAAAGCTGTTGCGAAACCAGTTGTGAATGAGGTTGGGAAGATGAAAGTCAATAATAGTTTCAAGTGTTATAATTGCCAAGAAATGGGCCACAAAAGTAGCAAATGTCCAAAGCCGAAGAAGAGAGCTATGATAGCGGAGGTTGAGGATGAGGATGAAGAAGCTGAATGTTCCAATTCACCACCTGATGAGGAGGAAGAAGAAGTGTCGGGAGACGAAGGTTATAATCTAATGATGAAGAGGTCCTGTTTAACACCAAAGCAAGAGGAGGATTGTAGTTGGTTAAGGAGCAATATTTTTCAGTCAACATGTACCATTCTGGGGAAGGTTTGCAAATTTGTTATTGATGCTGGAAGTTGTGATAATATAATTTCTTCAGAATCTGTGAGGAAGTTGGCGTTGAAGACTGAGAAACATCCGAAACCGTACAAGCTAGCTTGGTTGAGGAAAGGCGGGGAGGTGAAGGTTGGACGAAGGGCTTGTGTGAAGTTTTCAATTGGAAAGAAATACAAGGATGAAATCTGGTGTGATGTGGTAGATATGGATGTCTGTCATTTGTTGCTGGGAAGACCGTGCAGTATGATAGGGCGGTGCAACATGATGGGCATACCAACAGTTACAGTTTCATGTTTGAAGGCACAAAGATTACTCTAGTTCCAAAGAAGCGACAACAGGAGGAAAACAAGTTGGAGGAGATTGAAGAGCTTAAAACTTTGTTATCTTTGAAGGAGTTTGTGAAGGAAGTAGAGGAGGAGCCTGAAGTGTTTTTGTTGATTGGGCGAGAGAGCAGTGAAGAGGTTGAAATTACGGAGGAAGCAAAGCCAGTTTTGAAAGAATTTGACGATGTATTTCCAGAGGAGTTACCAACAGAGTTGCCACCGTTGAGGGATATACAACATCAGATAGATCTTGTTCCAGATGCTGTATTGCCACACAGACCACATTATCGAATGAGTCCAAAGGAACATGAAGAATTGAGGAGGCAAGTGGAAGAATTGCTTGAACAGGGGCGTGTGTAGGAGAGTTTAAGTCCTTGTGCTGTACCATCTTTATTGGTACCCAAAAAGGATGGAACGTGGAGGATGTGCACAGATAGTAGAGCATTGAATAAGATCACAGTCAGATACAGATTTCCGATGCCGAGGCTTGATGATTTATTGGATCAAATCAGTGGGTCCGTAATATTTTCAAAGATTGACTTGAAGAGCGGTTATCATCAGATTCGCATTAGACCAGGGGACGAATGGAAGACAGCGTTCAAGACGAGGGAAGGATTGTATGAATGGCTGGTAATGCCGTTTGGTCTATCAAATGCACCAAGTACATTCATGAGGGTGATGAACCAAATTTTCAGGCCATACATTGGGAAATTTGTGGTGGTTTACTTTGATGATATTCTGATCTACAGTGCTAGTAAAGAAGAGCATGTTCAGCATTTGAAGAAAGTGTTAATTATTCTTCGTGAAGAACAATTCTATGCTGCTACAAAGAAGTGTGTTTTTATGGCGAGGAGTGTTTTATTTCTGGGGTATGTTGTGTCGGAAGAAGGAATACAGGTTGACCAAAGTAAAGTCGAAGCTATCAGAGATTGGCCGCAACCCAAGACGATAACGGAAGTTCGTAGTTTTCACGGGTTGGCTTCATTTTATCGAAGGTTTATTCCACACTTTAGTAGTGTGATGGCGCCTGTGACTGATTGTATGAAGGGTAAACAGTTTGCATGGACGGAGGAAGCCGGGGTTGCTTTTGATCGAATCAAAGGACTCTTGACGTCTGCACCAATTCTAATATTACTAGATTTTCAGCTATTGTTTGAACTACATACTGATGCATCCAAGGTTGGGATTGGAGGAGTGTTGAGTCAGAGGGGACGTCCGATTGCATACTTTAGCGAGAAGTTATCAGGAGCAAAGATGAGATACAGTACATATGATGTGGAATTTTATGCTGTTGTGCAATCTATTAAACATTGGAGACACTATCTATTTTAGAAAGAGTTTTTTCTTTACACTGATCATGAGGCATTAAAGCATTTACAAGGGCAAGACAAGATTTCAGCGAGACATGCATCATGGATTGCATATCTGCAACAGTTTACTTTTGTTGTTAAACACAAGTCTGGAGTTACGAACCGTGTAGCGGATGCGTTGAGCAGAAGGAATCATTTGTTGACTACAATGAAGGTCGAAGTGACAGGGTTTGATGTGTTACCAGAATTATTTGACGAAGATCCTTACTTTGGGAAGTTTGTTGATAAAGTCAAGAATGGAGAGACGGATGAGTTTCTGATGGTAGATGGTTTTCTGTTCAAAGGAAATTGATTGTGCATACCTGATTGTAGTTTGAGAATGAAGATTGTAAAAGAGCTACATGAAGAAGGACATGTTGGGAGAGACCGTACATTACAGTTGATTTCACAATCTTACTTTTGGCCATCGATAAGGAAAGAGGTGGAGAGGTTTGTGGAGCGATGTCATATCTGTCGAGTTTCGAAAGGAACTGCGACCAATGCTGGATTATATATATCGTTACCTGTACCAACTAAACCATGGGTTGATATGAGTATGGATTTTGTTTTGGGTTTGCCTCGAACTCAAAGGGGAAACGATTCCATTTATGTGGTGGTTGATCGGTTTTCGAAAATGGCACATTTTATTGCTTGCAAGAAAACGGCGGACGTTGTTCATGTTGCTCAGTTATTTTTCAAGGAGATATATCGACTTCATGGATTGCCCGAATCTATTGTGTCGGATAGGGATACTCGTTTTCTGAGTCATTTTTGGCTAAGTTTGCGGAAGATGGTGGGAACGAAGTTGAACTTTAGCAGCGCTTATCATCCGCAAACGGATGGACAGACCGAGGTTGTGAACAGATCATTGGGAAATTTATTACGATGTCTGGTGCAAGACAATCTGAAGAGTTGGGATGTGAAGTTATGTCAAGCAGAGTTTGCTCATAATCATGCTGTGAACCATAGTACGGGTTTCAGTCCGTTTCAGATTGTATATTCTAGTTTGCCAAAGGGTCCGTTGGAGTTAACGATCATACCACAACCAAAGAAGACAGTCAAGCGAGCTGCTGACTTTGTTGAAGGATTGACAGAATGTCATAAAATCGTTCAGGAACGATTGGAGAAAGCAAATGAAAAGTACAAACGATCTGCAGATTTGAAACGAAGAAGTGTTAAGTTTAATGAAGGAGATATGGTATATGCTGTGTTAACGAAGGATCGTTTTCCAGTAGGCGCTTATAACAACTTGAAAGCCAGAAAAATTGGTCCTGTAGAAATCGTGAAACGGATTAATAAAAACGCTTATAAGTTGAAGCTGCCGGAGGATGTATACACTTCTGATGTATTCAATGTTAAGCATCTAGTGCTATATTATGAGAATGAACAGTCTGATGAGGAAGAATTTACAAATTCGAGGTGGAATTTTTCTCAACCTGGGGAGGATGATGCAGCACAGGCTAAAGTCGAAGCAGTGCGAACTACGAGAGTTGTAGCAGGGCAAGCTACGAGTTACCCAGGCTTAGGTCATCCACGACCTAAGGATGGAAGTTTAGGTCGGTCACGACCTAAGGAAAGGATTTTGGGACGTCTACGACCTAACAAGCTAGGAGGAAAAGGGCTACGACTTAATAAAGGCTTAAGTCGCTCGGAACTGATAAGTCGTCCCCGACCTAACGAAAATAAAGACTTAAGTCGTCTACGACCTAAGGAAAATGAAGGGTTAAGTCGTCTACGACCTAACAAAGAAGAACTGGGACGAGATACGACCTATGGAAAGTCGCGAAGTGGAGTTACGACCTAAGCTAGGTCGCAGGAAGGAGTTATGAAGCCAGGTCTTAAGTCGCTGCCGACCTATATGTTAGGTCGTTAATTGATAAGTCGTCTGGTTCTTATGTCGTAACTCGCATGTTTTAGGTCGTTCTGTTTATAAGTCGTAGGTCGCATCTTTTAAGTCGTATGTGTTGTGTAACATGTTGGTAAGTCGTTGAATGATGTAACTAGGTCGTTACTGACCTAAGTTGAGTCGTCATGTACTAAGTCGTGTACTTTGTAAATAAGGAGTATTGTATTTTTTTTAGGTCGTACCAGGTTAGGTCGGCCATGTTTGTTGAGTCGTTGTATGGTGTTGTAACCTGTTTCTTGAGTCGTTTGTACATAAGTCGTATTTGTTAAACTGACTGAGGCGGGTTGTGTGTTGTAATCAGATAAGTCGTGAACGACTTATAGTAAGTCGTCTCTTTTGAGTCGCCTATGTTAAGTCGCAGGTTATAAGTCGGTTCCGACTTAAGGGTTATACAAATTTCTGCTGTGTGTTGTAACTTCTATAAATAGGCCGGTGGTGCCATTTGTAATAGTTAAGTTGATTTGAAATAAAACTCTTGTTTTGTTAGCTTTGTGCTTTCACCAAATTGGTAGTTGAGTGTAATCTCTTATCTCCTCTTTCGGATAATCGAGTGCGCTCGATTCAATGACTACAGAAGCCGATTCACGGAATCTAGTGCGCTAGATCAACGTGTGAAGAATCGTAGATCTTTGAACCCGGTATCGTGCGCGATCAATGAGTTCGGGATAGCTAGAATTCGGTATCTTCGGATCAACAAATTCGGGCATTTCAGTATCTTCCAATCCATCGATTGCTACTCTCAACGATCGACATTGTTTTTGATTAATCCGCTGCGTCAGGTTTGTACCATGTGTATCATCTTTCTTGTGATTTGTACCTTGTGTATCATCTTTTCCTACCGCATTCGATATATGTTGAGTATCAGTGCTATTATTACCGTGCCTTGTTTGTTCCTGACTCTCAGTAGCATTGGATAGAAATTGTTTCTTATCGATGCATATTGATATGTCGTGTCCAAAACACTGACAGTGCACACATATATTTGGTCTCCAATCGTAGTATACTTCGACATACACAACATCATCACCGTCTCCACATTTAATTAAATCAGGAAGTTCCTTATCCGGAGCAATTTCGATAAGGCATTTGGCATATTCAAAATGTTGCATTTTCTCTGTTGCTTCGTTATAACATACCAAATTACCCAAATGACAAGCAAGCCAATTTATTCCCAACAAAGTCCAAGCAAGAGTCGAGATTTTGTGAAAGTGGACCTAAATAGGAACCGTTTTAATAAGCGACTGTGCATTTTTTAACGTGGGTTTCCAAGAGGTGATAATAAACATTTTTCCACGTATGAAAATTGGATCACTCTCTAGTATACGCTGTCTATCAGATTCATCAGTGAAATCAAAGTAAAAATTTGAGCAATCAGATTTAACCTGATATGAACCTTTAAGGCGCCATATTCTCTTTAAATGGTAAATCACCACATTGTACGGCAAACACTCATCAAGGAAGAAACCAACCAAATGCTTGTTCCAGGACTTCGTACCTGCATCATGGACTTCCTTAGGCATCGTCAATGCCTCGCCTTTATATGTCAAGTCAAAAAATGTCGGAATGTATCGGCCCACAATCCTAGGTTTGGTTTTGAAAAGAGAGACCCATGGAGTTGTGGAGGAAGGTAGGGTATTAGTGGATACAGGCAAGGATATAGAACAGGGAATGGTTGGTGAAGTGTCTGGTGGCTCTGGTAATGGAGTAGACGATGAAACGGAGTGAGGTGCTGGGTCGGTAGGGGATATGGACGGTGTGGGTGGGTTGATGTCGGTCGGAACATCGATGGTGGAAGGAGGTAGGTCTAGAACGAGTACGGTACTGTGGCCAAGAGCAGAGGAAGTGATGTCGGTATGGTTGAGAAGAGTGGTAGATGTGATGGGTATGGAAACAAGTATGGAGGGAGAAGAAACCATGAAACGACCTTTTGAGGAATGAATTAACTAGTTAAATCACTTTTTCAATTCTGATTCTATAATTAACAAATTTTATCACTTTTGGTTACTTAGACATTTATAGCAATTTAAAACAAATTTTAGGTTAATTCAATGTTAATTATTTCAATAATTACCATCTTTAGTTCCAATTTCAATAAATTCAGTAATTATAAATTAAATGTCCAATAATTCCATTTAATTGACCTTTCATCCTATTATTCAATCCATTATTATCAAATGAATGAAATTAACATTGGTTCATGATTTATTACATTAATATTCTCAAATTTCATCTTAATTTCCATTAACGTAGTATATTTAAATATTTAATTTCCTTTATTTGCAATTAGTCCAATTACTATAATTTAAATTAAAATAAATTAATAAATCTTGATTTCCATTCTTTTTATTCAACTAATTTTCATAATATGAATAAAATTAACATATTTCCAATTATTACCTTAACGTGCACCAACATAACATTTAATTTAGATTTATTGCAGTTGATTACCAATTTTAATTTAATAGACTAAATAAATGGTTAAATTATAATAATTGTTACCATTAACGTTTAATTACACTTATAAGTTATTATTAACAAACAAATGTTACAATTGCTTACATAACACTGTTCTTATCCAATTATCATTAATTATATACTAATTCATCAATTAGTTTAATATCTACAATTCTTTCCTTATATTCAATTTATAGCCAAGTATAACATTTAAATTATTTTAATCAATTGGAATTTCATTCAAGTTGTTAATAATTAACTTTAATTAACATTGTCACCTTTCACTTTTGTTATTATTTCATTATTAATTTACAAATTTTTATTTCTGTCGATATTAAATAACAAGATTCATTAAATTAACAAATTAAATTATCGAAAATTTACAGGTTGTCACACTCTCCCCCACTCAAAACTTTTCGTCTCTGAAAAGAAAAAAGGAGGGAAAAGAAGGGATTTTTAAAAATCAATATCTTATTCAAAATATTAAATTTATAAACAATTAATTTACATAATTAATAATTTAAATAAAATATATTAATTTATAACAATTAAATCCTTTTATACTCAAATTAATAAAGTTTGGAAAAACATTTCATAAAATTTCTACGTCCAAAATTTTCGAAACATTTCGGCAAAGTCTCCTTTGTACAGAGAGGTCTGGGAGATATAATAATATAAATAAAACAATATATATCATATAATTTTCAAAATAATGTGTCCCCACAGCGGGAAAAACAATATAATATTGCTAGAAAACCGTAATCCGAGAATGTACCTATTTGTTGGGCAAATAACGTTATTTTTATGAAACCAAAAGCTGTAGTTATTGCTTCCATAAACCTGTATTTCACTTATATATCCAAAGGAGTTAATAATTACATAAAATGAAATGTTTAACGTTGTTTCAACCACTAACAAACAAATCAATATAAAACAACAATCACTTGCAATCACAACATACCATCATCATATGAAATCGATATAATTAAAAATCCATCCATAGCAAACAAACAAATGGTTTGTTCGGGTTCAGAAATTTTTAACCGCCTAGAATGACAAATAAACTACTGAGTGCACTATTTACTCAACAGTCTTAGATGAACCCAATAGATTATTCATACATCTTAAACAATTAGAAGTATCCTATCCCAAACAACCCATAAACCAAAATAAACAATAATTTACAATGTACTTGAGTTATTCTTATTAAATTTCTTTCACAACATTTACAGTTTTTTTTCTTTTCATTCATACAAGGGTTACTTCTTTAACTTACATTTATTTCTTACAAAATTTTACTTCCATTCATTCATTCAGTGTTTATTTCATTTATTTTTCCTTTATTACTTACAAAAATTCATTTTCATTTATTCATATCGTGTCAATTGCTTTATTGCATTACATTCATTCATTTATTTACTTTAATTATAAATAGTTTCAATATTAACTTAAGTTCAAAATCCTTTACTTACAGTACTCATTTTCTATTTCATTTAATTAGTAGTATTACAATTTTAACTCAAGTTTATAACTATTTTCATATTAAATTTCTTATCTATAAAAGTAAATTTAATTGAACACTTCTATTACATAAGTTTTACTTGTAAAAAATTTCTTACATATTCTTTTAACATTTCAACTTTTTATAATTGGTAAGTTATATATATATATATATATATATATATGTCTTTAAGAATGCAATTGAAAGTTACACAAGTTCGACTTACTTATTTTAAATAACTTAAGGTTCAATAATTATCATTTCTTATATTTTCATATTCTTTTCGTTTACAAGTTGCAAATTTCAAATTCCTTATATATTTCAGTTATAACTTAGCATATCATTTCTTATTTTCATTTAGAAGTTTCAATTATTAAATAGTAAATTTTTTATTCCATTACAATAGTTGAAATCTCTAATTTATAGAAACTTAAGAACTGAATGCCGGGTTCCATTTCAAATCATTTAAAATAATATATACATATATATATATATATATGTATATGTATATACTCATAACTTTTATATCCAATAATATTTAAATTTTAAAATTTTTAATTGTTTATCAAAATAGATCTGTAGTAAAACTACTACAATAGCCTTCCCACTTTGAAACTCGAAAATGAATGTCGATGATGCGTGCACTCATCACCGAAATTATTTTCCAGCGATAGAGAGGGGAGTACCGAACTTATTCCTTTCCAAAATTTCTTTAAAACATTCCTCCAAATTGCATTGAAAATTTATATTAGAAAATACTTCCAAATAATATAAGTATTATAATCCAAATCATTCGAAAGAAAATTTCAAAATCCCGGAACTTTAAGTTCTAAAATTTCCAATTTATATTTATTTTATTTTCAAATCTTATTTCCAACCTATATTTATAAATTTCACTAACTGACAACCAATATATTACAACCAAATATATATCATTTATAAATCATTATTTTATATATAAAAATATACAATGGGTAAATGTGACGACCGCCCATAACCCCTGCACCGAATCTAGAGATAGAGCGCTGTAAAGTGTGCCAGGCGACCATGGACGATTGTCAAGGTAAGATTTAAAACAACAGAATCTATCGTATTGCTCACAGCGCATGGACAAAATACAATAGAACATATGTATAGTGAAGCTTTACAGAACAAAATGACATCATATAAAACTCCATAATAGTTGAATACAAGCATCACATAGTCAATACATCCAGCCTCACTACATATCTCTCAGAGAATACAAAACAGCGGAATATCCAGTACATATAAGAAGATAATATGCAACCCTCTAGCTCGTCTTCGATATCAGCATCGTGAGAAGAGAACAGCACCTGTCACCTGCTACCTAGTCTGCCCGTCCCAAAAATGGACGAACAGCCCAAGGCAATAAGAATTAAAACATAAAGCCTTGAGTCAGACAACAGTCTTAGTGAGCAGTAAATTAACTAACAACATACCAAAAGAGCATAAAGGAAAAGGAATAGGAATACAGCCCTCCCACTCCAACCTCATTCTACAGTGATAGCCCCCAGACACACACTAAGCAGAAGCAAACATAGCAGAGCATACAATTTAAAGTAAAACTACTATCACTCGAATCAAGGGCGATGTTTTCCAAGTACCAAGGCCTAAATCAGATAAGCACCCAGAAAATACCGCTCTTGGGTCCGAATGACGATACAACCAAACATCCATGACTCTGGCTATCACTGTTATCATTGCTTCGATATCACCGTTAATTGAATGACCGGCACATTCTTTCAGCCGTCCGTCAAGGGCTAATGGAAACCCCGGTTCTAGACATAACTCCCGCACGTCGTCGCAGCCCGTGCCTAGGACTATCGAATCTGCCCAGAGTACTCGACCATCAACAGTTGGCCATTGGGACTATCGAATCTGCCCAAACGTACTCTTGCTTAGAGCATGCTAGAACCTTCAACAACGATGCTATCCAAGCCTCCTAGTCATCCTCCTCGACGACTATTCTCATATCCATTCATTATCCTCAACTCGAATCATATCACCGAGTTATCAACATGCTTGGAATGATCCCGTCTGGATTAGACCAGGTCTTCATCATATGATTGCCTCGCTTCATTACATCCTCGCAAAGCCTCATCTCATCATCACATCATCGAATCTATGCATAAGAGCTTCATCATCCCGCTACATATGCCACGAGCAGCTTTTCCAATTCAAGAGCCTTTCCCTTAGCTTTTGAATCACCTTCGATCTAAATCTAATCATCAATCATCTAGTTCATAACAATCAATCAAATCAAACATCAATCCAAGCAATCAAGCATTCAAATATGATCTAGGTAGACAATTATAACAATAATGGCATTTTCGTAATTAAAGAGTTGAAAGTCCAATAAGCATGAAAACATGGATTATATCTCTATAAACTTGATGAATGAACTTGCATAGGTTAACATATGATAAAATGGATGTAACATCATCATGAACAATGGATCTATATGGATCTACACATAGGATGAAGAAAATGCATGGAAATCACTATTTTAACACCAAATCGAGCCAACAATCTGATATACTCCTTTGGATCCGTGTGAGAGATAATCACCACTCACCAAATCACCTAAACAACCTCAAATCAACACACTTCAGATCTGGACAGCGAAGGATCAAGCTTGATCTATCACGAATCCGCTTCAAATGAAGAAATCTCTCTTGAAAAGATGAAGATCTTCAATCTAAGCTCTTGAATCTTCAATCTTGATCTTCGATTTGGATGGATGGAAGCACTAGATTAGAGTGGAGAAAAGAAGTGAAGAAGTGTAGAAGTCGAGCTCTCAAAATGGCAGCACTTCGTCGCTTCAAAATCCCGATCCCAAAAATGAAGAGAAGCTCTCCTATTTATAGCTGAAAACTGCCCTTAAGTCGTAACTCGGCTATCTCCTTAAGTCGCTGCCGACTTAACACTATGCCGACCTACGACCTAAAAACCCCCACGACTTAACAGAGCCTCCGACCTAACCCTTAGCCAACAACTCCGACTCAACACATGCGCACATACGAACACTGTCTACGACTTAATGCGCACGCGCCTTAACTGGTTAGACGACTTACGACTTACTGTTATGCCGACTTAACCAGCCTATACGACCTAACGACTTATACCAACACGCGACCTAACAACTCACGCGACCTAGCACTTAGGCAAAACCCAGCTCCTCCAGGTCGTTGCCGACCTAACTATACACTACATCCTATAGGTCGCTCGAAACCTTAACTCGAACTGCCGACCTAACACTTAACACCCAAACACTTAGGTCGCTCACAACATTCTATTAGGTCGTTGCCGACCTAACTCTACCCCAGAATACTTAGGTCGCCTATTATTCTTCCTTAGGTCGCCTGAACCTCTTAAGTCGGTCACGACTTATCTCCTAGGTCGGTCACTACCTTAAGTCGGTCAACCATACTCCCTTAACTCGGTGAATTCCTTGAGTCGGCAACTCGACCCAGACTTGTTGCTTAACTCGTCCAAAACTCCTAAGTCGGCTACGACTTAGGACTTAAGCAAAATTCTGCCAAAACCTGAAATGACTTAACAACCATACAACCAAAGGTCAATCATTTTAGAATGTTTTGATCCGTAAAAATACGGGTCGTTACATTCTCTCCCCCTTAGGAATTTCGCCCCCGAAATTCCAAACAAACAAGGCAATCAAAGCTATTCTGTACGCCTATCATCCATAACAATCAATAAACCATGCATCCAATTCTAGCTTAGCGTACAGAATTCTAAGACTTAGAACAAGTTACAATATCGCGAGATGAGACAACACCTTAGGGCCATACCTTGAAGAGTTCAGGATGAGCTGCCTTCATCCTCTCTTCCACCTCCCACGTACAGTCGTTATCATCATCACTCCATTGTATCTTGAGCAACTTAACTACCTTCCTCCTAAGCTGTTTCGTGTCGGTTTCAACAACACGAAGCGGTTTACGAGGTCTTCTATCAACTGGATCAACTTCAAAATCTTCATAGTTATCTGCAGAAACTACTGCATTTGAGTCGTGCACATACTTCCGTAGATATGATACATGAAAAACATTGTGCACACTCGACATCTTCTCTGGTAATTCCAATCTATAGGCGAGCTTTCCAATTCGCTCGATAATCGGGAATGGTCCAACAAATCTCGGAGTTAATTTTCCTTTCTTCCCGAATCGAATAACATTCTTCAGTGGAGAAATCTTCACAAAAACCATATCTCCTACGTCGAATTCCAAATCCTTTCGACGCTTATCGGCATAACTCTTCTGACGGTCTTGGGCTGCCTTCATTCGTTGCCGAATGATCTCTATACAATCTGAAGTCTGTCGAATCATCTCTGGCCCAAGTATCAGCTTTTCTCCAGTTTCCAACCAACATGTCGGAGAGTTACACGGTCTTCCATACAATGCCTCATACGGTGCCATACCAATACTTGACTGGTAACTGTTGTTGTATGCAAACTCCACCAAATGAAGGTGATCTTCCCATGATCCTCCGAAATCCAAAACACAAGCTCTGAGGAGATCTTCCAAAACTCGGTTGACTCTCTCAGTCTGACCATCTGTTTGAGGGTGATAAGCTGTACTCAAACACAACTCGGTTCCCAAAACTTCCTGGAAGCTCCTCCAAAATCCACTAGTGAACAATGGGTCTCGATCGCTCACTATACTCTTCGGAATACCATGGAATCGAACTATCCACTTAACATACAACTCAGCCAACTTTGATGCAGTCCTAGTCGATCGAACAGGAATGAACCTTGCACTCTTAGTCAGACGATCCACAATGACCCAAATCCCTTCATTTCCCGTTCTGGTTCTAGGCAATCCATCAATAAAATCCATCGACACTTGTTCCCACTTCCATGTAGGAACTTATAATGGCTGAAGCAATCCACTTGGCTTTTTCTGCTCAGCTTTCACCAACTGGCAGTTCATGCATTTGGAAATGAAATTCCCAACATCCTTCTTCATTCCTTCCCAGTAGTAAGTTCTCTTCATATCCCGATACACCTTGTTTCCACCTGGATGAATTGTCAACTTCGAGTGATGACTTTCCTTCAGAACTTCACTCCTCAATTCATCTATATCGGGAACAACTAGTCGTCCTTGCTTTCGAAGCCAACCTTCTCTATCGACCTCGAATCCTTTATCCTTTTCTGGATCCACTCCAGATTCCAAATCATGGATAATCTTGACAAGCTTATCATCTCATTTTTGGCTCTCGTCAATCCTTTCCACAAGAGAAGGTCTTATCGATAAGTTTGCCAACATCTCAGGTTCCAATTCGCATCTAGGCCTGAAGTCAAATCCAGCTAAATACTCGAGATTCTTCCATTCAGAAAACATGGCTCCCAATCCTGCATGTCTTCGACTTAACGCATCAGCCACTGCGTTACCTTTTCCCGGAGTATAAGCTATACCAAAGTCATACGATGCCAAAAACTCTAGCCAACGTTGCTGCCGAAGATTCAAATCCTTCTGGGAGAAAAGATACTTCAACGACTTATGATCCGTAAACAACTCGAATCGAACTCCCAACAGATAATGCCTCCACATCTTCAGAGCAAATACAATCGCCGCTAACTCCAAATCATGAGTCGGGTAATTCCTTTCATGCGGCTTTAGTTGTCGACTGGCATACGCAACAACTTTATCCTTCTGCATCAGCACTGCTCCAAGTCCAGTACCACATGCGTCGGTGTAAACCACCATCTCATCATTCCCACTTGGAATAGTCAAAACAGGAGCACTCGTCAATCGCTCTTTCAGGATTCCGAAAGCTTGCTCACACTTAGCATCCCAACTGAACACTTGGTTCTTTTTCGTCAATCCTGTTAACGGTGCAGCTACCTTGGAGAAGTCTTTGATAAACCGTCGATAATATCCTGCTAATCCAAGAAAACTTCTCACATCTGATGCATTCTTAGGTCTAACCCAATCCTGGATTGCTGCCACCTTAGCGGGATCAACCGCTATTCCACTTCCAGAAATCACATGGCCTAAGAACCTCACTTCACTCTTCCAGAAGTGACACTTCGAAAACTTAGCCTTCAGTTGATGTTTTCGTAAGATTTCCAAAACAATACGCAAGTGCGTCTTGTGCTCTTCTTCCGTTCTGGAATAAATCAGAATATCATCCACGAACACAAGTACGAACTTGTTCAACTGATCTCTGAACACTCTATTCATAAGATCCACAAAATATGCTGGCGCGTTAGTCAATCCAAACGGCATTACCAGCCACTCAAAGAAACCGGATGGTGTCCTAAAAGCAGTCTTCGGCACACTATCCTTAGCTACTCTCAACTGGTGAAATCCCGTTGCCAAATCCATCTGAGAAAACACCTTTGCCTCGTGAAGCTGATCAAACAAGTCATCTATTCTCGGCAATGGATACTTGTTTTTCTTAGTCACCTTATTCAGCTCACGATAATCCACACACAATCTCAACGACCCATCTGCCTTGGTTGCAAACACAACTGGTGCACCCCACTCGGACACACTACGCCGAATGAATCCTTTCTGTAAAAGGTCATCAACTTGCACCCTCAACTCTTGCTGTTCCCTAGGCGCCATCCGCCTTAGAGGCATCACAACAGGTCTGGCTCCTTCAACTAGATCTATACGAAACTCGATCTCTCTATGCGGCGGCAACCCTTTGACTTCGTCAAAGACATCCTCGAATCCATTAGCGATCGGCACTGATGACAGTCCATCCCGTGGAACAACTAGCGAATACATGAAGCTCATGAAGACGCCTTCCTCATGCTTACATCGTATCACAATCTTTCGCCCTTCCACATTCTCGACTGTCACCTCCAGCCTCTCACAATCAACCTTAGCCGCATACTTCCTAAGCCAGTCCATACCCAAAATAATTCCGAACCCCGCAAAGTTCAGAACAAAGCAATCACAAACAAAAGAGCAACCATGACTCGACACAACTAGACCACGGCATAACATACACAAACAAGACGAACCCCCAACTGGATTAGTCACAACCAATGGCCTATCAACAATATCCGGCTTCAAATCTAACCGGCCCACTAGTTCATTACAAACAAACGAATGCGATGCTCCAGTATCAAACAAAACTCTAACTGGAATACCACATAGGAAAAGAGTACCTTGAACAACCACACTCTTTCCCTTCTCTTCAGCAGTAGGAGCTTTCGAGGATGACGAAACAGCTCCTAAAGCATAGGCTTGCACAATCTGCCTGTCCTTCCTTGGTTCTGGACAATTCTTCCTGAAATGCCCCGGCTTGTCACAGTTGTGACACTTCATTGGCACCTTCGGATTCTTACAATCCTTAGAGAAATGGCCCTTCTACTGGCAATTGTAGCAAGTCACTTCGCCTTTCGGCTTCTTCTGGCCATCCTTACCCTTCTTCTGCTGCTGCTTCCTCTTCTGGTTTCCACCCTGCTGTGGTTTAGATTCTCCCTTGGTAACAGCAACAACAGGTCCTTCCTTAGGAAACAGACTCTCATGCCTAAGAGCTTTCCCCACAAGCTTCTCAAATGAATCGTCCAAGTGATCCACCAACTGTCTCCCAAGATAACTATCCAAGCCAGTCACAAACTTCTCATTCTTCTGATAAGCAGACTCAATATATGACCGGGCATATTTGGACAAAGCTTCAAACTCAGAAACATACTCAAGAACAGATCTCCCACCCTGCTTGAGCTCCACGAACTTCTTGAACAGAACAGACTTCTGAGCTGTAGAAATAAACTTAGCTTCAAATCTGACTTGGAATTGCTCCCAAGTAATCTCTTCTTCCGGAGTAGTGATGGTAATAGAGTTCCACCAATCAGAGGCTCTCCCTTGAAGCTGTCTCGATGCCAACTTCCTCTTAGTTGCATCATCAATTCCCAAATCACCAAAGATCCTTCTACAAGCATCTATCCATCTCTGGACCTCAATAGTTGATTCTGTTCCTAAGAAAACCTTCCCTCCAAGAGCAGCATAGTCCTTGCACAACTTAGCAAAATCCACTGGTTTCGGAGTTTGGACTTGAACTCCAACATCAATTGCTGCCCCCGGAACTGGTATCCTTCTCATGATCGAAGTCATCATAGCTTCGAACATGGCTGCATAGTCAGCAGTCTCTTCAGTAGCACGGCCTTCCCTAGCAGCTGGTCTCCCCCTTCGACTCATTCTCAATATCTATAAAAAGGAATGATTAGAACATCTAGAGAAACAACTGCATAAAGGACTAACTTACTGCTAAACTACTATATTATATATAGTAATCATCCATCAAAATACAATTACGTCTCTCATACGTAGTTACGACAGCGAGCGTTGGGTAAAATCGATTAACCTCGCTCTGATACCAAATGTGACGACCGCCCATAACCCCTGCACCGAATCTAGAGATAGAGCGCTGTAAAGTGTGCCAGGCGACCATGGATGATTGTCAAGGTAAGATTTAAAACAACAGAATCTATCGTATTGCTCACAGCGCATGGACAAAATACAATAGAACTTATGTATAGTGAAGCTTTACAGAACAAAATGACATCATATAAAACTCCATAATAGTTGAATACAAGCATCACATAGTCAATACATCCAGCCTCACTACATATCTCTCAGAGAATACAAAACAGCGGAATATCCAGTACATATAAGAAGATAATATGCAACCCTCTAGCTCGTCTTCGATATCAGCATCGTGAGAAGAGAACAGCACCTGTCACCTGCTACCTAGTCTGCCCGTCCCAAAAATGGACGAACAGCCCAAGGCAATAAGAATTAAAACATAAAGCCTTGAGTCAGACAACAGCCTTAGTGAGCAGTAAATTAACTAACAACATACCAAAAGAGCATAAAGGAAAAGGAATAGGAATACGGCCCTCCCACTCCAACCTCATTCTACAGTGATAGCCCCCAGACACACACTAAGCAGAAGCAAACATAGCAGAGCATACAATTTAAAGTAAAACTACTATCACTCGAATCAAGGGCGATGTTTTCCAAGTACCAAGGCCTAAATCAGATAAGCACCCAGAAAATACCGCTCTTGGGTCCGAATGACGATACAACCAAACATCCATGACTCTGGCTATCACTGTTATCATTGCTTCGATATCACCGTTAATTGAATGACCGGCACATTCTTTCATCCATCCGTCAAGGGCTAATGGAAACCCCGGTTCTAGACATAACTCCCGCACGTCGTCGCAGCCCGTGCCTAGGACTATCGAATCTGCCCAGAGTACTCGACCATCAACAGTTGGCCGTTGGGACTATCGAATCTGCCCAAACGTACTCTTGCTTAGAGCATGCTAGAACCTTCAACAACGATGCTATCCAAGCCTCCTAGTCATCCTCCTCGACGACTATTCTCATATCCATTCATTATCCTCAACTCGAATCATATCACCGAGTTATCAACATGCTTGGAATGATCCCGTCTGGATTAGACCAGGTCTTCATCATATGATTGCCTCGCTTCATTACATCCTCGCAAAGCCTCATCTCATCATCACATCATCGAATCTATGCATAAGAGCTTCATCATCCCGCTACATATGCCACGAGCAGCTTTTCCAATTCAAGAGCCTTTCCCTTAGCTTTTGAATCACCTTCGATCTAAATCTAATCATCAATCATCTAGTTCATAACAATCAATCAAATCAAACATCAATCCAAGCAATCAAGCATTCAAATATGATCTAGGTAGACAATTATAACAATAATGGCATTTTCGTAATTAAAGAGTTGAAAGTCCAATAAGCATGAAAACATGGATTATATCTCTATAAACTTGATGAATGAACTTGCATAGGTTAACATATGATAAAATGGATGTAACATCATCATGAACAATGGATCTATATGGATCTACACATAGGATGAAGAAAATGCATGGAAATCACTATTTTAACACCAAATCGAGCCAACAATCTGATATACTCCTTTGGATCCGTGTGAGAGATAATCACCACTCACCAAATCACCTAAACAACCTCAAATCAACACACTTCAGATCTGGACAGCGAAGGATCAAGCTTGATCTATCACGAATCCGCTTCAAATGAAGAAATCTCTCTTGAAAAGATGAAGATCTTCAATCTAAGCTCTTGAATCTTCAATCTTGATCTTCGATTTGGATGGATGGAAGCACTAGATTAGAGTGGAGAAAAGAAGTGAAGAAGTGTAGAAGTCGAGCTCTCAAAATGGCAGCACTTCGTCGCTTCAAAATCCCAATCCCAAAAATGAAGAGAAGCTCTCCTATTTATAGCTGAAAACTGCCCTTAAGTCGTAACTCGGCTATCTCCTTAAGTCGCTGCCGACTTAACACTATGCCGACCTACGACCTAAAAACCCCCACGACTTAACAGAGCCTCCGACCTAACCCTTAGCCAACAACTCCGACTCAACACATGCGCACATACGAACCCTGTCTACGACTTAATGCGCACGCGCCTTAACTGGTTAGACGACTTACGACTTACTGTTATGCCGACTTAACCAGCCTATACGACCTAACGACTTATACCAACACGCGACCTAACAACTCACGCGACCTAGCACTTAGGCAAAACCCAGCTCCTCCAGGTCGTTGCCGACCTAACTATACACTACATCCTATAGGTCGCTCGAAACCTTAACTCGAACTGCCGACCTAACACTTAACACCCAAACACTTAGGTCGCTCACAACATTCTATTAGGTCGTTGCCGACCTAACTCTACCCCAGAATACTTAGGTCGCCTATTATTCTTCCTTAGGTCGCCTGAACCTCTTAAGTCGGTCACGACTTATCTCCTAGGTCGGTCACTACCTTAAGTCGGTCAACCATACTCCCTTAACTCGGTGAATTCCTTGAGTCGGCAACTCGACCCAGACTTGTTGCTTAACTCGTCCAAAACTCCTAAGTCGGCTACGACTTAGGACTTAAGCAAAATTCTGCCAAAACCTGAAATGACTTAACAACCATACAACCAAAGGTCAATCATTTTAGAATGTTTTGATCCGTAAAAATACGGGTCGTTACAGTAAAATTATTTCATTTACCTATATTTCAAAACAAATATCGTGTCGGTCTGTCCTATTAAGTGTTTAGAAATCCCTATCGATGTCATAGCGTCCTATGCACCGACCAAGATTTATAAATATAAAATGTAACAAATTAACACAATATAAAAACCCTTTTATAACACTAACAAATACGCTCTCTCATATATATATACATACTAAGTGACTCATCCTAGGGTATTGCTACCCAATTTAATATGAGTTAGACCCCACAAAGCTAAGGTTATTGCTAAACCAAAGCTCTGATACCAACTGTAACATCCCGCCTTTTCACACGTTTTAAGCAGACACACATGCCGACTCAAACCATACAGAAGGGGGGATTGTTATTGGGGTAAATAAAAAAAGCAGAGAAAGAAAAAAACAAAACAGAATCTCGCAGCGGAATGATAAAATATAATAATCAAATAACAGTTCATGAAGCCGTATACAAAACATTTGATTATACTTATACAATACAAAATCAGAGTTACACATACCAGAGATAAATAAATGATAATGCAGCGGAATAGTATGAATGAAGTGGAATAAATATAGTAAATAATAGTAGTAGTACAAATCTTCGTCTTCGTCCTCCAGAAATAAGGTCTTCAAATCCTGAAATGCTCAGGCTGACCCGAGCGAATTGAAAAGACAAAGCACTCGAGTCAGAACTAAAAGATCTTATGTAAGTCAAATCAACGTTAAATAAATATGAGTGTAAACGGCGTCGGAGATGTTTACGGGGTTTGACATCTCTTATCCAATGTCTAACGTGAGTGCAGTAACTTAAAAGATGTTCGGGATTCACATCTCCTAAAGGATCCATTAAACTATCTATTATGTAGTACAATACGCTATTATAATATGTCTAAAGTAAGATAAACTATTAAAATAGCGTTAAGGCGTTACCCATATCCCCCTTAACACATTTTATAATGCCAATAGTCTATACAGTACCGTAACTCCCCGTAAAATGGGGCCGCCAGAGGATACCCCATAGGAACGACATAAAACAAACTCGTAGAAGGCACGCTAGGGTAGGTGACACGGCACAACTAGGCATTCCGAGGTAATGTCTTGAAAAGAGACGACCAAACTAGTTTGGCAGCAGTACTAACAGAGGCATCACAACATCCTTTAGAGAGCACATTACCAATAGGAATTGTGCGGGGAACTGGTACTGACATTTGTGTTGATACAGTATTGGGTATAGGAGTAGATTCACAATCAATAGACTCGGCATTTTCACAATTCGCAATAGAAGCCATCACTTCGGTGTTAGGAGCCAGATGTGCTACAAAGTCAGACGAGGCAATGGCGATATCACCCAACTGCACAGACTCGACAATTCCTGAACTATCAATACTTGGTTCAATCACCCAGTTTCCAACTGCTGATACCATACGCGTAATAGGAGAAGTGGGGATAACATTTGTGATTCCCGACATAGGAAACACGCGCTGGGGATTAACTCTTGAAGCACCAACGTGAGATGGGGCGAGGAGAGCATCTAGGGTTGAAATCGAGGTAAGCGTGCAGGGGAGATTGTCGATAGGGGCAGACTGTGACAAAGGCGGCACTGGATTGTGAACATTTACAAGGGACGAGGCAGAAGTCGACGGCGACGGTTGCGGCTTCGGATTTGAAAAAGTACGGCCAGATCTAGTAATCGACTGAGGATCGAATGAAGCTGCTAGCCTAGGTTTGTCTTTTCGATTCTTGGCCATCGATGATGCGAGGGAGTTAGGAAGAAAAATGGGATATGAGGGAGGATAGAGACGACGAAGAGGAAAGGGGGCCAATTTTCCGAATGCTGGAGGCCAATTTTTAGTGTATGTGTTTTTATTCTGAATGATGAAATTGTTAACTATTAAATTTGAATTTAAAAGTGATTAAATTAATTTAATAATAATCTATTTAGTTAACATGAAAATAGCCATTTTGGCCACTATCTCGGATTTTGACGAAACAAGTTTCATCGGATCCGTAACAGTGAATTATTGTAAGATTTCAAGTTTCGTAGCGATCATACTTGTCTTGTCATTTGATCGTGCGAGTTCGAAACACGTAGAAATCAATTTAATGAAATCAATTAAAATAATCCGATTTTAAAAGCTAACTTCTTTATACAATGGAATTAGGTTTTGAAACTAGTTCCATTGAATTTAAAAATATCGAAAATATCTATTTTGATATATGGGATGACCAAATTTTGTTTCGAAAACGGAATGGGCTTTTCGGGTCATCATTATCATTTTGACCCAATTTGATTTGTCCATTCATTCTTATCTAGCTTTGTCCATATAAATAGATTTCTTTTCTGAAACCCTATCAGTCTTTTTCTTATTTCTGTACGTACATTTCCTTATGCTCCTTGCTTCCTTTCCAATGGTAGAAACCCTAATTCCCAAATCAAATTTCAAATCAAAATCAATTTCAAATTTCAAACTCCTCAAATTATAGCAAATTATATATCGTTGGAAAGCTCTTGATGAGCATAACCTACTGCAGCAATTCGTTTTTCGATTCGAAACATCATTCAGCCAGAAATTGACAATCTTTCTCAACCGTCCATTTCTAGGGTTCTCGATCCAACGGTGGATCGTCGACCGTTTGACGATCAGGAAGCGGCATTTGGAAGAGGGAGTCGAGCAGTCACAAATCTGGTGGTAATTTTAAAGAATATGTCGATATAATCCTTCGTCTAAAAATATTTTAAAAACCTTCATTTCCTCACTTAGGAAAATATTATAATACATTTTCCGAATTCATTTATAATATCAATACTTAGGAGTTTTCTTATCCTATCTCCTACATTTGCGAAATTTTTATTAATTCCTTTACATTTTCCAAAGTCGATTATACTCACTTATAATCTCGTCTATCCATTTACAACTTCTAAAAATCATATCTGTTTCCACATCTCGAGAGAGTTTATAAATAAATTCAAATCATTTTCAAAACTCTATATATATGTATAATAAGTATTTATAAAGAATGATAATTTATTTTTAAAAACACGTTTAAGTAATTATTTAAAATATCAAATTTTTTTTAATAAAACATCAATAAATCAATTCCAACTCATTTTTTAAATAAAACTAATCAATTTCCAAAGCTGATTATAAAATCTAGAATTTATTTCAATTAATATTAAATATTTGAAAAATTCACTTCTGAAGTATTTCAATACTAACTAACTTTAAATTACATAGTCTAATAAATAAAATTTTCCTTTTTAAAATACAACTTAACTTCTTAATAAAAATATATTTTTAAATCTAATAACCAAATTTCAATTTATAAATCCCTCTCGATTCACAAAACAGCGATTTCATTCTGATTCCTTAACCATTTTCACTTTTAAAAATAGAATTCACTATTTTTCCTAAAACCTATTCCCATATCTCGATATAGATTCACATTACAAATTTATATTCCCAATTTACCAACTGATTTCATTTTCCCTTATTTGTAAACATCGTTTATAAATTTACAAACACTTTTGAGTTTTCCACTTGTTTATAAAACTAATCTCATTTATAAAATCTCATTTTATAAATCCATTCTTTAATAAATTCCATTGACTTTTCAAATCTATTTTTATTATCGATTTAAAACTCCTTATCTATATTTTTAAAAATATCCCTTTTAAAATCCATAGTTAAAAATTCCTTATATAAATTATTTTAAAAGCTCTATTAAAATATTTTCCGAACAGTTAACTACAAACCAAAAAAATCAAATTATTATTTTATCCAACTCGATTTCCTTTAAAATAATCTAAATTCCAATATAAATATTTTGATATCTAAAATTCCTTCAATTCCTTCAAATTCAAAAATAATATTTATGGTATTTAAAATACCAAAATTCAAGCCAGTGCTACTATAGCATCCAATAATTCAAATCAAAACAATAATCTATAACAGATTATTCAAACACATCATATATCATTACATAGTCACATTCATTGATTCTGGTCCTCGTATGAATAGATTATTTATTAATTACTATAACGAGGTAATATAAATTTAGTTAATAACTAAATAAAAAATTTAAGTTAAGCTAATTACCGAAAATCCACTTTCTTCCCACTAAAATCACACTGCCCCGACAAATATTCACGCCTATCCTCCACCCTGTACACAGACGCCTACCTTCCACCACCCACGTCGAACTCTAAACTCACCATCGCCGTACATCCCTTGCTGCCGCCTACATCTCAATGCGACCTCCTAACTCCATCACAGCGCCGCCACGCGCACACGACATGAACACCCACGCCCCAAACAATTCTTCGCCGAATCTAGAGTCGCATCAATCACCTGCTGCCGCCAAACGAGACCCACACGACCCAAACGCGATCGAACTCCTTCCAAGCATCCACGACTCCACATCGCCTCGTGATTGCAGTCCCAATTCGCCTTCCTTCGCTTTGCTTCATTCACACGCGCGCATACGAAGAGCGGCAACTCCATGCCATAGCCACCCCTTGATCCATACACGTGCACGTGCGCGCACATTGAATTCCGATCGAATGATTGTGAAAATGGATAATAACATACGTCTCTCTTTTTTTGTATGAAAGTCAATTTTGTTTTAAATTGTCTTCGTATTCGAGCTTCCAACAGAAGAGAAGAAGAAAGAGTAGCGAACATTATAAACTGAAAAGGAAGCATTTGAGAGAAGCTAAGTTTGATATATATATATATATACACATACATGTATATTTCTTACTTTCGTGAATTTGATTTGAAAAGAAGGGGGAAGAAGACGTGATTTTAAAAGGTGAAAAGGGCAGCTCGAACGTGATAGGTGGCGTGTGAGAATAGGTTTGACTTTTCAATTTTATTTATTTTAAAATAAAATATCCCATTTCGGCAACTTAAAATCCTGAATTCCTATTGAGGCATGCCGCCAGGCGTTTATAATGTCATACCCCTATTCTGAACGCAATGGAAAAGGTTTCGAGTCCCAATTCGATTGTATGGAGAAGATAGCTTTTCAGACCCAATTATTATATTGAATTTTCGATATTAAATTCAACGCGTTTATATCATGTACGACCAAATGGTAAACCCAAACACTATGAAATTTGAAATCCGATAATAATACACTATTACAGATCCAATGGAACTTCCGTCGAATTCCAAGACTGTGCCCCGGATCGCTATTTTAACGCGTCGGTTAAATCGACCATTTTCAAAATTTGACAAAATCAATTAAAATATCAGTTTTAAAATCTTACTAACACAATTAAAATTCCAAATCCAATATTTAAACCTTTTAAATATTCAAAATCAAACGACGAAAAATTCGGGTTGTTACATTCCTCCCCCCTTAAAAGAATTTCGTCCCCGAAATTGCTAAGGTAGGAAAAATACTTCAAACTCATTACTTTATCAAAATCCACTTAGTTAACTTGCTATTCCACTCTTCTAACCCTTTAGCCCCAACCATAACAATTAGTTTCCATTACTAACTCAAAACCCTCTATTTCAATTCCAATTTAAAAATCAACTTTTTATTTAACAAATTTTTTCAAAAATCCCCAAAATTTTCTAACACCCTAAATTTTCATAATTTTTTGGCAGAGTCTCCTTTGTACAGAGAGCCTTTTGCAATATGACAAGAGAGATAAAAATATATACATTGACCCACACGGTCGAAAAACAAAAAATATATATTAATATTAATATTTTGTGGTATTTAATCCGAAAACGTACCTTATTTTAGCGTTTTTAAGCGAGCGGCTTATTTATATGCAATTTGCGCGACCAAAATCTAGCCAAATGGCCTCCGGGTACCTGTACTTACTCAATTTAAATACATAAGTCCCAAAATATGAAAATTCAATAACATTTCATTCATTTAACAACTCAAACACATGATTTTCCACTAACAACCATTTCATAGCATGAATATATTAATAACCACAAGGTTCTAACATTCAATTATTCATTTTAATCGATTTATATATCATTTCATTCGATTCGAATGATTTACAACCCAATAATTTGCATTCAACTCATATTTATACCAAACAATTTCATATCCATTCCAAATTGATTTAAAAATCAATTTATTCACTCTTTATTAATTTACAGAATTTCATTTACTTCCGTTTACGACAAATGCTAATTTTTCTATGCAAATTCGGCGATATTTATTTAATAAAATAACCATTTCAGTTTATAGCTATTTTAAATTGATTCCAATCAATTTATATTTAATTCTATTCCATTTCAAATTGATTCTCAATCAATTCATTTACATTCCATTCATATCCACATTTATTATATTCAAATCCATTTTATTAAGCTCGGAATCATTCCATGCTATTTACTTATGAATTATTTCATAGTTTTATTTGAGCCAAGCTTCCATCCAAAATATTAACTTAAGTTAATTTGTTTATTTTAAAACATTCCAACCATATAACTTAAGTTCATTTTTATCGCAATTAAATTCCATTTCATTTTAAATTGATTATTATTCAATCAAATTCCATTCCATTTACTAATTAATTTAATTAGTCCATTCATTTAATCCACTTCAAATTTTAATTTCATACTCAAATTCATTCTCGAATTCATTCAAATGGTATCAAGGCCATATTCAATTTATTTACACTTAAATTGAATTTATTTATAACATAAGTCATATCCATTTTTATTCATTCCTATTTTTTATTCGACAACATTTCAAAATATATTTAATTCGCTTATAATTTAGTCGAATTTTATTTATAACTCAAGTTCCACATTTAATTTCAAATTTAATCCACAATCTAATTTACTCAACCAAGTTAAGTTCCATTCTCATATTCAATTACTAATTAATTTATCTAATTAGTTCATTTCCATTTTATAATCCAGTATCTGATTTTTATTTCAAAAATCACTCCATTTAATTTACTTGAGTTCAAATTCATTTTTATAATTCAAGTTTGTATTTTATTTCCTTCACCAAAATATTAAACCATTTTTATTTTTGATTTTCTATTCCACTTTCCAATTTTTATAAGTTACACAACTTATTTTCTCACATTCCCCTCAATTTTATACTCGAGTATATCCACATTTTATTTTTAAATCAAGAATATATATCACCTTATAGCTTAAATATACTTTTATTCTATTAGTTTCAATTTTTATAAGCTATATAAATTATTTATTCACCATTCCATAATTGTAACAACCTGAATTATAGTGGTCCTATTTTTTCGCAAAAATGCTAAAAACCAAGCCCACAAAAGCCCGAGTTGGGTATTCGGTATCCTACAAATAGGCAAAGACAAATATATCAGAGCTCAATAGTTTATCTCACAGCGGGATTGACTAAAATATAATAGTAAGTAAATACTCACCCAAATAATAACACTTTCTCAGGAAGTGTCATAAAGCCGAGAAGTCTCTACCATCTACCTAACCTGTAGGATGTTATGAGGAGGGTGTCAGAACAAAAGTTATGGTGAACGAATAAATTATATACTTCTAGGCTTAATTCTACATATATCGTTTTATTTCCATTTACTCTTATATTAAATTCATTAGGTTACAATACTCTCGCCCCTGTTCATGAACCGTGATCATCTACTCCATAGTAGATTAAAACCTAATAACTAATATATACATATATGCAGCTATATTCCCAATGACCGTATTGGTCCTAGGTACCACCCATGGTACCTTCCGTATCCTCCTCGAAAAGGACTCCATCGTCTTGCTCCTATAGCGTTCTGTGACTACATCTGTAAAGGACAGCTTCGTGAGGCCTACAATACAGATGTTCCGTCGTCTACTATGAAAATGTAAAACTGCGTACGCACTAGTCTATACTAATGCTCGGACATCCGCAATGTACCACCCAGTGCGTACATTGAGGACTATACGTAATATTTCTGTCTACTCTCTGAATCCCGCCAACAAGTTCTACCTTGTACGGAACTCAGTCGGGGATTTTCTATATCTGTAAAGGACAGCTTCGTTAGGCCTACAATACAGATATTCTAGTTGGTCTGTCTCTTTTCTTATCATGGCTATGGCCACACGCAGCCACCCCTCAACTAATCGAAAGACTTCTAAAGAGTTAAGTGGTCTACCCTACTACAAAAAATCTAACATCCAATTGGCGGTGCTCCCCCATCCAATGTCTTGATAGTGAAAGAATCATTGGCCTGTTGGTTTAACTCTAGTCTTTCCCGAACCACTCTTGGTCTTGATGCTGGCCGATATCCGCATGCGACTATCCTTAAACTTACTTGCAAGTACTGGACATACAAATACCCTACTCCGAACACCAAGCCCTTCTAACTGTCTACAAAGGTCCGCTTCGTTAAGCCTACGTTGCAAATGCAGTCAAGGCATACTCTCTTGATGGAACACCTACAGACCTGCCTCCGGGGGTGCAGCTTCGTTAGGCCTACCCAGAGGGCCATCCTAGAGTATCCTCACATCCCGTTGAAGTCCCGTATTTCCTTGAAGCCCAAAAATACTAAGTTAGACGTGCTTCTCCATTTTTGAAATCCGTAATGAACTGCTTCGTTAGGCGCTTCATCCTTTAAGCTGCTCCAAACGCATCTCAATTATTTTATTAGACCCTAAGTCTAATCTTTTAATTTGCGTTTAGTTTACTTTTCTTGTTCTGTTGGCTACTTATTTACCCAAATTAACATATTCTTGCCCTCGTCTCGCTTCTGGCTATTGTGAGGTCACCATTGATCTAATATGGAATGCTATAGTATTGCCACTTCTTTCTTATTAACTTAATTTAAGTCTTAAGTTTATTAAATAAGCATCTTTTGTTCTAGTTGCTTATTAATTTAATAGAAATCTAAAATAAGCTTTTACTATTTATCTTTGCTATCATTGCTTATTTATTCTATGTTCCCAAATAAGCCTTTCTATTCTTTTACTTAATCATAACTTATGTTATAATTAGACTTGTAATTGTTACTATTATTTCTTTTAAAATCTATATATAATTACAAGTGTTTCTTTTCTGTTCTAGTCTGTCTTCTTTTATTATGATATAGAATTCTTTTTAATTCTCTTTTATTATATAATTAACTATCATAATAACTGTCTTTTTATATAGTCTGCATGGTAAATGCAGACCTAGGTTCGTTTATTGTTCACCGCCTTAATTTCTTATCTAATAATTTATTTGATTCATTTCATCTCTACTTTATTTTCTTTTATTCTAGAAAGTAACTCTTTTTTATTTGATTGGTTGTGAAAGCTATACTAAAATATATTTCCATAATTTAACAATAAATAATACTATAAACAATAATTCGTAACTGCAAGATGTTTCTTTTATTATTTTGGGCTAGTGTAAAATACAACGGTCCCTCTATTTTACACCAGTTCCCTTTTTCTTTCTTTTTATTCTTGTAGTTACGTTTATCATTATCTTTTAATTATTAAATTATAGAAATGTATTCTAGTTTCTTATCCAACCAATTAATCTATTACTTACTCCCCAAATTAAATTATTAGATAAATTTATTGTTTTCGTTCAGCGTAATTTATTGTAGAATTCCACTTTTGTAATTTTATTCCAATTTTCCAATTTTCTTATTTTACATCTACTTCTATAAAGTATAGTATTTTAATCCATAACCGCGAATTCTCTTTCTAAATATATTATTCGCATAAAAAGGGAATAAAAGGATCCAGTATTAAGGCTAAATTATGACTTTTAAAATAGATGTAAATAACTGTAAATTTCTTACTTTTAGGCCTACGCCATTTCTAACTATCAAGCCTAATTAAATATAAATAAAATTTATAGTGTTTGCATAATTAATAGAATTAATTACTGGAATAAATTATCTAATGGAAATTCAACGATAATATATTTTATAAACGTAATAGAATATAATTAAATCCACTCACATGTCGTCCTTAGCTTCAATCTCTACCTTTTTAATTTGCTACGCTTTTCTCCGCTTTTCTGCCTTTTAATTCGCTGTAAATTCCCTGATTTGTTTGTGCAATTCTCTGATTTGCTTGTATGTATTTCCTTGCTTAATTTTTTTGTTTGGGGAAAGATTTGATAGATAGAGGAGAAAGGAAGAGGGAGAAGAGAAGAGGAGTTTGCTGTAAATGACATCAGCTGATTCAGAGAAAATAGTGTGGGCTAGGGTTAAGTTACGTTCAATTTATAAGTGTAGTGAACAACTATGAACCATCCGATTAACCCTAAAAACAATCCTCACCATCATTTATTGATTTGTTTATGTTAGCTTATAACGTATAATTCCCCAATTATTCATTTATTCCTTTGTTATACGACCCTATTAAATCACGTTTCCTTTTAAATAAGATTCTCCTATTAATTACCCAATTAATTAGATCATATATATGTATATGTATATATATGTATATGTATATATATATATGTATATATATATATGTATATATATGTATATCCAATATTAATTGATTGTTATAATTTCTTACCTATTAGAACACGTCAATTAATACCTCTATTAATTGATTGTATATAAAAGTTATACTTTTTAATTTATTCTTATTAACTTACCTTCATCATAAACTTAAATTACTCCGTTTGATTTTTGTACGCATTCCAATTTTTTTATTTTCTTTTTAACTTGGAAACAAATAATCCTATAACTGATGTTTTATTCTAGCTAATTAATTTACATTATTAGCTATTGTAACAAGGGCATATTCTTTGATTAATTGACATGTGATGACCCAAGATTTTAGGAATTTATTTTGAAAAATATAAATAAGTTTAAAATAATTTTTAAAACCAATTTTAAAGGGGAATTGATATAGCTTGATATGGTGTATCTGTATATGTGTGTACATGTGTGCACAGGAAATACACATGAACTAAAGCTAAATTCCTGAATGCTAAAAATGAACACATGATTGATGTGTATGCAAATATTATATATATATATAGATTAAATCCTTAAAAGCTATATGCATAAATATATATACATATATATGGATGCTACTGAGTATTGTTGAGTGTACATGTGCATATGTGTCAGTACAAAATAATGTATAAATATATATATATGAGTGTACTAATTAATTCAGCAAGACTTATATACGTATATATAGATATGTTAATAAGATACTAGAGTTCAAATCAGCAAAAATAAAATACACAAACATATTTTAAATTATAGGAAGAAAGAAAAAGAATGAAGATATAAAAAGGAGAAATCCTCTTATAAATAAATAAAGGGAGTACATACTATTTAAATGAAAGCTAAAAATAGAAAAATAAGATAAAATAAAGAAATGTTTTGTATAGGCAAAATTAGGAAGAATATTTGACAAATGATAAAATCAAGTCACACTTTTAGCATGATAATAGACAAAAGGAAAAGTAATTTCTGGAAAAGAAAATCTCTGAAAATAACCAAAAGAATATAACCACTTTTCTTTCCACAAACTAAAGCCGGGGAAGGTGAGATTTTGGGTTTAAAAACTAAATGCAAATGGCATGATTTCTGATGGGAAAAAATGACTTTAGCCAACATCTTAAACCCTAAGAAAAATCCTGCATAAATAGACAGTGAGATGAAAAACCTTCTTCTTCCCGGATAGCTCTTGAAAAAAAATATATAGATATTATATAAATATAATACAAGTAAAGAAAAAGGGTTGAAGGCAGAAGCTTACCAATCAACTAGGAAGTGAAAGAGAGCTAGGTGAGAAAACTCACTCAAAATCTAAGGCAATAAGTCCTAATGTAGGCAGCCAGTTATAAGTTAATTTTCTTGAAAATGTATTTTCATATGTGATTGCCTATCTGTGATTTTAGAGCTGAAAATGTTTTGATTCTCTTTGGTTGTTCTGTTTGTTTTATTATATGAATGTCTTAAGTATTATTAGTATATATATATATATATGTGTTCTATAAACCCAGATCTCTCTGATATGTTAATGTTTAGAAACATAAGTAAATACCCAGAAAATAAAATGTTGAATATAGGCAAGTAAAATTGGTTTTGGCTCAACCCAGAACAATGAAAACATATTGAGCTGCAATATACTCATGTATAAGTGCTGAGGCTTGAGACGAAAAGGGAATTAGGGATGCAATAGGGTTGCCTATGTGCTGATGCTCCTGATTCAATGAAAATGTATAAATATTCATACACATAGCAAATAAATTTTGTGATTCAGTGAAACTTGGTCATTCTGAGTTTGACTCAAGCACAGATGGTTGCAAGAGGAAAAACTCTCCCAAAAGGCATAAGCCAATGTTAGTTGCCTATACCCCTTTTAAAATACCAGAAAATATATATACATGTAGAATCTTATTTGAAATAGACACCAATGTTTGCTTGCCTGTTTGTCTCTGTTTGGTTATGAATAATATGAGATGCCATGACATGGATGTTTATGTTAGTGAAATGAATCACTGAATGGTTTAGTCATGAGAAATCAAAAGAATTATTATTAACTTAAACCTGATTAGGAAATGGGGGTCAAGAACACTGCAGGAATGACTTGTTTTCTTGAGTAATACAAGTTGACACATGGCTTGTTTAAGTCCTGAGATCTTTGTGTAATGGAGTGAATTAGTCCATTACAGTGTGTCCATTGATTCAATTAATTGCAGATGAGACCAAGATAGATAAGTATATCAATATAAGAGAATTTGATATAAAGAGGAACTAGAGTGTTCTTGGAATGAAATCTGGATTGTGAATAAATGATTTAATTCATTTTGGGTCATTTCCTTGTTTGTATGGATGTTTATTTGATTCATGATTGAATTATATGAATATATGAATGTACCATGTCTTCTTGAGGTTTCTGGAAAGGCAGACTTAAGTGTGCACCTGCACATTGACACAGAACATGCACACCTGAATTACTTGTTTTCTAAAGGCAGAGTTATATACATATATCTATGTTTTAACTTTAACTTGATTTTGCAAACTGTTTTAGTGGATTTTCTCATACCAGACATGTGTCTGACCCTAGTGTGCTAATGGCATATGGGGTGTCTCATTTAAAATGGGGCAGCTTCAAATGCATTTTCAGGGACTGCAACAACTAAGTAGGAGTAGGAGCAAGGCTTTCAGAAGAAGATTATAGCATGCTAAACTTAGTTAGATAAGAGCCTAAATGATGAAATCTGCATGTATTGATAATTTAAATTGCTACTTGTATTAAGTGTTGAATATTGGATGGATATTTTGCTAAGTATTTTGTTAAGAAATTGACTTGTAACTGGAATCTATAAATCTAGATATTATCTAATATGTTGAAGCAGATAATCTAAATCTTGTAAGTGAATTGAGCAAGAACACCATGATAATTAGGGTGGTTACATTTTATAAATGTATTAGTCAATCTTGAGTCTTTGAAAAGGGTTAAGTTTTGGAAAATCTGGATAGTTGAATCTCAGAAAATGAAATGGTTTTCTTTTTCTACCATGATATTTGTATACAAGAGATGATAAGCATAGGGAAAATGTATTTATGTGTCTGGAATGTTTTCATAATTTAATTTATTCTACGCAAATGTTTTTATACCTTATTTTTAAATAAGAGAAGGGTCTGTAATATAGGAGTTGAAAGCAAGGTCCAAAATGGTACATATGTATATAGGTATACCCATGTAAATATGTTTGGTTCAGAGTTTAGCATACCAGTTATCATTATATTTTAACATGAACTCGAATTTCTCTTTATTAAGACTTTGATCAAAAATGTATTTTTGAGACCATATGGGTCATACCAAAACAAAGAAACTGGTTGAACAATGTTTTGGGATACCCATGATTACAGGAAACCCACTCAAGTTTGCATTACATTTAGTCTAGCATACTGGCATCAAGGAATCAAGTCTTTGAAATATGATTTCACACTTCAAAACATTTCAGAAAAGAGTTAGTAATCTGAACAGATTTTATAAGAAAATCAAACATAGATAAAGATAGAAGCTTATATCATTTTCCAGAGCACAAGCACTGCACCATTAATTTATAGATAACCATAACACAATTATCTGGTTTCTAGGAATTATACTCCATAGAGAATTTAGCAAGGAATCAGGAGTTTAATATATATATATATATATATATATATATATTGATACATGTATGGATGGAATTTTATTGTAAATATTGAATTGAACTATGTGTGGATTGATTAAACTGAATCAATCAAATTATCCTCTTGTTTTCTAGAACTCTGATTCAAACAAGAGAGGCACATGCATCATCACATGTATGTGTATACCCTGATGTATATACTGATATATTTATATTGGTTAAGACTTTGATCCTGGACATATGTTGTTTGATAGAAAGAAAAATGACTCTAGGCTTCAGAAATATGTATATGTATATCTCATACATATATATCTCTATGTAAAAAAAAATCCTTACAAATTAAGGTATAAAAGAGAGGGTCATTTCATTTGGTATCAGAGCTATGTTACTAAAACATAGTTGAAAATTAAAAATCAAATCTTTCTATGGAATTAAAAACTTAAGAAACAAAAGTATAAGTAAAATATTTTGTAGGGATTGATAGGGGGATGATCAAGTTTGAGTTAAAAAATATATATAAAACTAACCAGCTATTTAAATTATTATTAGCAAACTATGGTAGGAAGACCACCAAATCAGGGAGCAGGATCCTCTAATGCACCACCAATGGTCAATCTGCAAGATTTGGTGAGAGCATTTAGGGATGGGGCAGGACAAAGGCAAGAAAATCCCCATAAAGAACTCTCCAAGTTACTTAAGACGTATACTCATTTAGGAGGCAAAAGCTTTGAAGGGACAGAAAGTATTATGGGAATTCAAGCATGGTTGAGAACATTGGATAGGATTTTCAATGACATGCAGCTTGATGATCAAAGGAAGAGGCAAGTGGCTTCAAGACAGCTGAAAGGAGCAGCTTTAAGCTGGTGGGAAGTAATCATTACAGGGAGAGATGAGAATGAAATCACTTGGAATCAATTCAAGGAGATGTTGGAAGCAAGATTTGTACCTGCATCAGCTAAGACCACCTTACTAGAAGAATTTATTAGACTTAGGCAAGGAACTTTGAGTGTCACTGAATACACTCAAAAGTTTGAGGGGCTTTCCACATATAGAGCAATGCTTGTGGCAGATGAAGCATCCAAGAATGATAGATACATTAAAGGTTTGAACCCAGGACTTAGCAGAGCCATGTTACCTTATGCTTACAGGACATTTTATCAAGTAATAGACTTGGCTTTGAGGTTAGAGCAGCATGACAAGGAAAGGGAAAAGTTCAGAAATTTTAAGAACAATAACACTAAGAAGGGTAAGGGGAGATATCACCCTTATGATAAGAAGAAGGAAGAGGCCAGTAACAAAGGCAGTGGAGATGTCAAAGCTAAGGAAACCAAGAAGAAAATTGTGTGTCATCAATGTGGAAAGGAATGACATATCAAGCCAAGGTGTCCAGAATTGAAAGGAGGAGCTTTCAAGTGCTATCTATGTGGGAAAGAGGGGCATATGAAGAGAAATTGTCCTGAGTATAAACAGCAAGGAAAATTGGCAAATTTGGAAGGCAAAGGCAAATCCACAGTAGAGATTAATGCAGAAAACCATAGCCAAGTGGAAGGTACATTACTTATTTGTACCATACCCATAGCAGTAGTATATGATACTGGGGCAACTCACTCTTTGATTTCTTATGAACTAGTTAAAATGCTAAAATTGAATTGCATATTGGTTGAAACCCCATTGCATATACAAAGTCCTCTAGGGAGTTCTAGTGTTTTAAATATGATTTGTGTGGATGTGGAATTAAACATAGGAGGAAATATTTTTATTTCCAATTTATATGTTTTGAATTACCCAAATATAGGTGTTATATTCGGGGTAGACTGGTTAAGGCAATTTAAAGCCATAATTAATTTAGACTCATCCACCATATCATTGCAAAATCTTAGGGGCCAGAGTGTAACGACCCGTATTTTTACGGATCGAAAAGTTCGTTCAAATCTAGAATTTTCAACATTTTAGGTTGTTTCAGATTTTGGGAAGAATTTTGGTTAAGTCCTAAGTCGTAGCCGACTTATGGATTCTGGACGAATTAGTGATGAGTCTGGGCGAGTTAAGGACTTAAGGGGTGAGTCGGCGACGACCTAAGGAGATAAGTCGTAGCTGGGCTAGGTTAGTAGGTTGAGGTTAACTCGGCAAGTGTTAAAGTCGAAGGTTGTAAGTCGTTGCCGAGTTAAGGGATAGACAACCTAGTGGGGTGACCGACCTAAGAAGGTGAGCGTGTTAAGAGAAGACCGACTTAACAGTGTGGCCGAGTTAAAGTAGTCAGCCGACTTAAGAGTTGATGACTCATAGGAAGGGACGACCTAGGGTTAGCTTGTGTGGAGTTTAGGTCGGTAGGGCGACTCAGTGGAATGACCGACCTATAGGAATGACCGACTTAAGAGATTATGACTTAAGGACTGGGATGAGTTAGCGGGTTAGTAGTGAATGACTTAGTGCTAGGGCTTAAGTCGTAAGCGACTTAAGTATGGTTAGGTCGTGGAGACCCTGTTATGAGTGTTAGCAAGTTAGGTCGTTAACGCGAGTTAAGGGAGATAGGTCGTTGGACGACTTAGGGTAGATCGCTAGGAAGAGTAAGTCGGAGGTCATCTGTGTGTTGAGTCGGTAGGTAGTTGAGTCGGCAGCGTGTGTTGAGTTGTGAGTCGGTAGGTCGTAAGTCGGCAGAGGGTTAGGTCGGCAACGACTTATAGGGGCGGACGACATAAAAATCTGCCTATAAATAGAAGGGTTTGGCTCACTTTTTGGCACCGGTTTTTGAAGCAACGAAGTGCTGCCATTTTGAGAGCTCGACTACAACATTTCTTCATCTCTTTTCTCTTCTCTAATCTAGCATCTCCATCCATCTAAATCGAAGATCAAGATCGAAGATCCAAGAGCTAAAGTTGAAGATCTTCATCCATCGAAGAGAGATTTCATCGTTTGAAGTGAGATCTTGTCGGATCTAGCTTAGTTCTTCGCTGTCCAGATCTGAAGTTGATATCTTTTGGATTGTTTAGGTGATTTGGTGAGTGGTGATTATCTCTCACACGGATCCAAAGGAGTATATCGGATTGTTGGCCCGATTTGGAGTTAAAATAGTGATTTCCATGCATTTTCTTCATCCTATGTGTAGATCCATATAGATCCATTGTTCATGATGATGTTGCATCCATTTTATCACATGTTAACCTGTGCAAGTTCATTCATCAAGTTTGTAGAGATATAATCCATGTTTTCATGCTTATTGGACTTTCAACTCTTTAATTACGAAAATGCCATTATTGTTATAATTGTCTACTTAGATCATTTTTGAATGCTTGATTGCTTGGATTGATGTTTGATTTGATTGCTTGTTATGAACTAGATGATTGATGATTAGATTTAGACCGAAGACGATTCAAAAGCTAAGGGAAAGGCCCTTGAATTGGGAAAGCTGCTCGTGGCATATGTAGCGGGATGATGAAGCTCTTATGCATGGATTTGATGATATGATGATGAGATGAGGCTTTGCGAGGATGTAATGAAGCGAAGCAATCATGTGATGAAGACTTGGTCTAATCCAGACGGGATCATTCCAAGCATGTTGATAACTCGGTGATATGATTCGAGTGGAGGATAATGAATGGATATGAGAATAGTCGTCGAGGAGGATGACTAGGAGGCTTGGATAGCATCGTTGTTGAAGGTTCTAGCATGCTCTAAGCAAGAGTACGTTTGGGCAGATTCGATAGTCCCAACGGCCAACTGTTGATGGTCGAGTACTCTGGGCAGATTCGATAGTCCTAGGCACGGGCTGCGACGACGTGCGGGAGTTATGTCTAGAACCGGGGTTTTCATTAGCCCTTGACGGACGGCTGAAAGAATGTGCCGGTCATTCAATTAACGGTGATATCGAAGCAATGATAGCAGTGATAGCCAGAGTCATGGATGTTTGGTTGTATCGTCATTCGGACTCAAGAGCGGTATTTTCTGGGTGCTTATCTGATTTAGGCCTTGGTACTTGGAAAACATCGCCCTTGACTCGAGTGATAGTAGTTTTACTTTAAATTGTATGCTCTGCTATGTTTGCTTCTGCTTAGTGTGTGTCTGGGGGCTATCACTGTAGAATGAGGTTGGAGTGGGAGGGTTGTATTCCTATTCCTTTTCTTTTATGCTCTTTTGGTATGTTGTTAGTTAATTTACTGCTCACTAAGACTGTTGTCTGACTCAAGGCTTTATGTTTTTAATTCTTATTGCCTTGGGCTGTTCGTCCATTTTGGGACGGGCAGACTAGGTAGCAGGTGACAGGTGTTGTTCTCTTCTCACGATGCTGATATCGAAGACGAGCTGGAGGGTTGCATATTATCTTCTTATTATATGTACTGGATATTCCGCTGTTTTGTATTCTCTAAGAGATATGTGGTGAGGCTGGATGTATTGACTATGTGGATGCTTGTATTCAACTATTATGGAGTTTTATATGATGTCATTTTGTTCTGTAAAGCTTTACTATACATATGTTCTATTGTATTTTGTCCATGCGCTGTGAGTAATACGATAGATTATGTTGTTTTAAATCTCACCTTGACAATCGTCCATGGTCGCCTGGCACACTTTACAGCGCTCTATCTCTAGATTCGGTGCAGGGGTCATGGGAGGTCGTCACATTTGGTATCAGAGCATTGGTTAATCGATTTTACCCAACGCTCGCTGTCGTAACTACGTATGAGAGACGTAATTGTATTTTGATGGATGAATACTATATATAATATAGTAGCTTAGTAGGGTTTGAGTCCTTTATGCAGTTGTTTCTCTAGATGTTCTAATCATTCCTTTTTATAGATATTGAGAATGAGTCGAAGAGGGAGACCAGCTGCTAGGGAAGGCCGTGCTACTGAAGAGACTGCTGATTATGCAGCCATGTTCGAAGCTATGATGACTTCGATCATGAGGAGGATACCAGTTCCGGGGGCGGCAGTTGATGTTGGAGTTCAAGTTCAAACTCCGAAACCCGTGGATTTTGCTAAGTTGTGCAAGGATTATACTGCTCTTGGAGGGAAGGTTTTCTTGGGAACAGAATCAACTATCGAAATCCAGAGATGGATAGATGCTTGTAGAAGGATCTTTGGTGATTTGGGAATTGATGATGCAACTAAAAGGAAGTTGGCATCAAGGCAGCTTCAAGGGAGAGCCTCTGATTGGTGGAACTCTATTACCATCACTACTCCGGAAGAAGAGATTACTTGGGAGCAATTCCAAGTCAGATTTGAAGCTAAGTTCATTTCTACAGCTCAGAAGTCTGTTCTGTTCAAGAAGTTTGTGGAGCTCAAGCAAGGTGGAAGATCTGTTCTTGAGTATGTTTCTGAGTTTGAAGCTTTGTCCAAGTATGCCCGGTCATATATTGAGTCTGCTTATCAGAAGAATGAGAAGTTTGTGACAGGCTTGGACAGTTATCTTGGGAGACAGTTGGTGGATCATTTGGACGATTCATTTGAGAAGCTTGTGGAGAAAGCTCTTAGGCATGAGAGTCTGTTTCCTAAGGAAGGACCTGTTGTTGCTGTTACCAAGGGAGAGTCTAAACCACAGCAGGGTGGAAACCAGAAGAGGAAGCAGCAGCAGTAGAAGGGTAAGGATGGCCAGAAGAAGCCGAAAGGCGAGGTAATTTGCTACAATTGTCAGCAGAAGGGCCATTTCTCTAAGGATTGTAAGAATCCGAAGGCACCGATGAAGTGTCACAACTGTGACAAGCCGGGGCATTTCAGGAAGGATTGTCCAGAACCAAGGAAGGACAGGCAGATTGTGCAAGCCTATGCTTTAGGAGCTGTTCCGTCGTCTTCGAAAGCTCCTACTGCTGAAGAGAAGGGAAAGAGTGTGGTTGTTCAAGGTACTCTTTTCCTATGTGGTGTTCCAGTTAGAGTTCTGTTTGATACTGGAGCGTCGCATTCGTTTGTTTGTAATGAACTAGTAGGCCGGTTAGGTTTGGAACCGGATATTGTTGATAGGCCATTGGTTGTGACTAATCCAGTTGGGGGTTCGTCTTGTTTGTGTATGTTATGCCGTGGTCTAGTTGTATCGAGTCATGGTTGCTCTTTTGTTTGTGATTGTTTTGTTCTGAACTTTGCGGGGTTCGGAATTATTTTGGGTATGGACTGGCTTAGGAAGTATGCGGCTAAGGTTGATTGCGAAAGGTTGGAAGTGACAGTCGAGAATGTGGAGGGGCGAAAGATTGTGATACGATGTAAGCATGAAGAAGGCGTCTTCATGAGCTTCATGTATTCGCTAGTTGTTCCACGGGATGGACTGTCATCAGTGCCGATCGCTAATGGATTCGAGGATGTCTTTGACGAAGTCAAAGGGTTGCCGCCGCATAGAGAGATCGAGTTTCGTATAGATCTAGTTGAAGGAGCCAGACCTGTTGTGATGCCTCTTAGGCGGATGGCGCCTAGGGAACAGCAGGAGTTGAGGGTGCAAGTTGATGATCTTTTACAGAAAGGATTCATTCGGCGTAGTGTGTCCGAGTGGGGTGCACCAGTTGTGTTCGCAACCAAGGCAGATGGATCATTGAGATTGTGTGTGGATTATCGTGAGCTGAATAAGGTGACCAAGAAGAACAAGTATCCATTGCCGAGAATAGATGACTTGTTTGATCAGCTTCACGAAGCTAAGGTGTTTTCTCAGATGGATTTAGCAACGGGATTTCACCAGTTGAGAGTAGCTAAGGATAGTGTGCCGAAGACTGCTTTTAGGACACCATCCGGTTTCTTTGAGTGGCTGGTAATGCCATTTGGATTGACTAACGCGCCAGCATATTTTGTGGATCTTATGAATAGAGTGTTCAGAGATCAGTTGAACAAGTTTGTACTTGTGTTCGTGGATGATATTCTGATTTATTCCAAAACTGAAGAAGAGCACAAGACGCACTTGTGTATTGTTTTGGAAATCTTGCGGAAACATCAGCTAAAGGCTAAGTTTTCGAAGTGTCACTTCTGGAAGAGTGAAGTGAGGTTCTTAGGCCATGTGATTTCTGGAAGTGGAATAGCGGTTGATCCCGCTAAGGTGGCAGCAATCCAGGATTGGGTTAGACCTAAGAATGCATCTGATGTGAGAAGTTTTCTTGGATTAGCAGGATATTATCGACGGTTTATCAAAGACTTCTCCAAGATAGCTGCATCGTTAACAGGATTGACAAAGAAGAACCAAGTGTTCAGTTGGGATGCTAAGTGTGAGCAAGCTTTCGCAATCCTGAAAGAGAGATTGACGAGTGCTCCTATTTTGACTATTCCTAGTGGGAATGATGAGATGGTGGTTTACACCGACGCATGTGGTACTGGACTTGGAGCAGTGCTGATGCAGAAGGATAAAGTTGTTGCGTATGCAAGTCGACAGCTAAAGCCGCATGAAAGGAATTACCCGACTCATGATTTGGAGTTAGCGGCCATTGTATTTGCTCTGAAGATGTGGAGACATTATCTGTTGAGAGTTCGATTCGAGTTGTTTACGGATCACAAGTCGTTGAAGTATCTTTTCTCCCAAAAGGATTTGAATCTTCGACAGCAACGTTGGCTAGAGTTTTTAGCATCATATGATTTTGGTATAGCTTATACTCCGGGAAAAGGTAACGCAGTGGCAGATGCGTTAAGTCGAAGACATGTAGGATTGGGAGCCATGTTTTCAGAATGGAAGAGTCTCGAGTATTTAGCTGGATTTGACTTCAGGCCTAGATGCGAATTGGAACCTGAGATGTTGGCAAACTTATCAATAAGACCCACTCTTATGGAAAGAATTGGTGAGAGCCAAAAGCGAGATGATAAGCTTGTCAAGATTATCCGTGAATTGGAATCTGGATTGAATCCAGAAAAGGATAAAGGATTCGAGGTCGATCGAGAGGGTTGGCTTCAGAAGCAAGGACGACTAGTTGTTCCCGATATAGATGAATTGAGGAGTGAAGTTCTGAAGGAAAGTCATCACTCGAAGTTGACAATTCATCCAGGTGGAAATAAGATGTATCGGGATATGAAGAGAACCTACTACTGGGAAGGTATGAAGAAGGATGTTGGAAATTTTATTTCCAAATGTATGAACTGCCAGTTGGTAAAAGCCGAACAGAAGAAGCCAAGCGGATTGCTTCAACCATTAGAAGTTCCTACATGGAAGTGGGAACAAGTGTCGATGGATTTTATCGATGGGTTGCCTAGAACCAGAACGGGAAATGAAGGGATTTGGGTCATTGTGGATCGTCTGACTAAGAGTGCACGATTCATTCCTGTTCGATCGACTAGGACTGCATCAAAGTTGGCTGAGTTGTATGTTAAGTGGATAGTCCGATTCCATGGTATTCCGAAAAGTATAGTGAGCGATCGAGACCCATTGTTCACTAGTGGATTTTGGAAGAGCTTCCAGGAAGTCTTGGGAACCGAGTTGTGTTTGAGTACAGCTTATCATCCCCAAACAGATGGTCAGACCGAGAGAGTCAACCGAGTTTTGGAAGATCTTCTCAGAGCATGTGTTTTGGACTTCGGAGGATCATGGGAAGATCACCTTCATTTGGTGGAGTTTGCGTACAACAACAGTTACCAGTCAAGCATTGGTATGGCACCGTATGAGGCATTGTATGGAAGACCGTGTAACTCTCCGGCATGTTGGTTGGAGACTGGAGAAAAACTGATACTTGGGCCAGAGATGATCCGGCAGACTTCAGATTGTATAGAAATCATTCGGCAACGAATGAAGGCAGCCCAAGATCGTCAGAAAAGTTATGCCGATAAGCGTCGAAAGGATTTGGAATTCGACGTAGGAGATATGGTTTTTGTGAAGATTTCTCCACTGAAGAATGTTATTCGATTCGGGAAGAAAGGAAAATTGACTCCGAGATTTGTTGGACCATTCCCAATCATCGAGCGAATTGGAAAGCTCGCATATAGGTTGGAGTTACCTGAGAAGATGTCGGGTGTGCACAATGTTTTTCACGTATCATATCTACGGAAGTATGTGCACGACTCGAATACCGTGGTTTCTGCTGATAGCTTTGAAGATTTTGAAGTTGATCCAGTTGATAGAAGACCTCGTAAACCGCTTCGTGTTGTTGAAACCGACACGAAACAGCTTAGGAGGAAGGTAGTTAAGTTGCTCAAGATACAATGGAGTGACGATGATAACGACTGTACGTGGGAGGTGGAAGAGAGGATGAAGGCAGCTCATCCTGAACTCTTCAAGGTATGGCCCTAAGGTGTCGTGTCATCTCGCGATATTGTAACTTGTCCTAATTTTAGAATTCTGTACGCTAAGTTAGAATTGGATGCATGGCCTGTTGATTGCTATGGATGGTAGGCGTACGGAATAGTTTTTGATTGCTTGGAATTTCGGGGGCGAAATTCCTAAGGGGGAGAGAATGTAACGACCCGTATTTTTACGGATCGAAAAGTTCGTTCAAATCTGGAATTTTCAACATTTTAGGTTGTTTCAGATTTTGGGAAGAATTTTGGTTAAGTCCTAAGTCGTAGCCGACTTATGGATTCTGGACGAATTAGTGATGAGTCTGGGCGAGTTAAGGACTTAAGGGGTGAGTCGGCGACGACCTAAGGAGATAAGTCGTAGCTGGGCTAGGTTAGTAGGTTGAGGTTAACTCGGCAAGTGTTAAAGTCGAAGGTTGTAAGTCGTTGCCGAGTTAAGGGATAGACAACCTAGTGGGGTGACCGACCTAAGAAGGTGAGCGTGTTAAGAGAAGACCGACTTAACAGTGTGGCCGAGTTAAAGTAGTCAGCCGACTTAAGAGTTGATGACTCATAGGAAGGGACGACCTAGGGTTAGCTTGTGTGGAGTTTAGGTCGGTAGGGCGACTCAGTGGAATGACCGACCTATAGGAATGACCGACTTAAGAGATTATGACTTAAGGACTGGGACGAGTTAGCGGGTTAGTAGTGAATGACTTAGTGCTAGGGCTTAAGTCGTAAGCGACTTAAGTATGGTTAGGTCGTGGAGACCCTGTTATGAGTGTTAGCAAGTTAGGTCGTTAACGCGAGTTAAGGGAGATAGGTCGTTGGACGACTTAGGGTAGATCGCTAGGAAGAGTAAGTCGGAGGTCATCTGTGTGTTGAGTCGGTAGGTAGTTGAGTCGGCAGCGTGTGTTGAGTTGTGAGTCGGTAGGTCGTAAGTCGGCAGAGGGTTAGGTCGGCAACGACTTATAGGGGCGGACGACATAAAAATCTGCCTATAAATAGAAGGGTTTGGCTCACTTTTTGGCACCGGTTTTTGAAGCAACGAAGTGCTGCCATTTTGAGAGCTCGACTACAACATTTCTTCATCTCTTTTCTCTTCTCTAATCTAGCATCTCCATCCATCTAAATCGAAGATCAAGATCGAAGATCCAAGAGCTAAAGTTGAAGATCTTCATCCATCGAAGAGAGATTTCATCGTTTGAAGTGAGATCTTGTCGGATCTAGCTTAGTTCTTCGCTGTCCAGATCTGAAGTTGATATCTTTTGGATTGTTTAGGTGATTTGGTGAGTGGTGATTATCTCTCACACGGATCCAAAGGAGTATATCGGATTGTTGGCCCGATTTGGAGTTAAAATAGTGATTTCCATGCATTTTCTTCATCCTATGTGTAGATCCATATAGATCCATTGTTCATGATGATGTTGCATCCATTTTATCACATGTTAACCTATGCAAGTTCATTCATCAAGTTTGTAGAGATATAATCCATGTTTTCATGCTTATTGGACTTTCAACTCTTTAATTACGAAAATGCCATTATTGTTATAATTGTCTACTTAGATCATTTTTGAATGCTTGATTGCTTGGATTGATGTTTGATTTGATTGCTTGTTATGAACTAGATGATTGATGATTAGATTTAGACCGAAGACGATTCAAAAGCTAAGGGAAAGGCCCTTGAATTGGGAAAGCTGCTCGTGGCATATGTAGCGGGATGATGAAGCTCTTATGCATGGATTTGATGATATGATGATGAGATGAGGCTTTGCGAGGATGTAATGAAGCGAAGCAATCATGTGATGAAGACTTGGTCTAATCCAGACGGGATCATTCCAAGCATGTTGATAACTCGGTGATATGATTCGAGTGGAGGATAATGAATGGATATGAGAATAGTCGTCGAGGAGGATGACTAGGAGGCTTGGATAGCATCGTTGTTGAAGGTTCTAGCATGCTCTAAGCAAGAGTACGTTTGGGCAGATTCGATAGTCCCAACGGCCAACTGTTGATGGTCGAGTACTCTGGGCAGATTCGATAGTCCTAGGCACGGGCTGCGACGACGTGCGGGAGTTATGTCTAGAACCTGGGTTTTCATTAGCCCTTGACGGACGGCTGAAAGAATGTGCCGGTCATTCAATTAACGGTGATATCGAAGCAATGATAGCAGTGATAGCCAGAGTCATGGATGTTTGGTTGTATCGTCATTCGGACTCAAGAGCGGTATTTTCTGGGTGCTTATCTGATTTAGGCCTTGGTACTTGGAAAACATCGCCCTTGACTCGAGTGATAGTAGTTTTACTTTAAATTGTATGCTCTGCTATGTTTGCTTCTGCTTAGTGTGTGTCTGGGGGCTATCACTGTAGAATGAGGTTGGAGTGGGAGGGTTGTATTCCTATTCCTTTTCTTTTATGCTCTTTTGGTATGTTGTTAGTTAATTTACTGCTCACTAAGGCTGTTGTCTGACTCAAGGCTTTATGTTTTTAATTCTTATTGCCTTGGGCTGTTCGTCCATTTTGGGACGGGCAGACTAGGTAGCAGGTGACAGGTGCTGTTCTCTTCTCACGATGCTGATATCGAAGACGAGCTGGAGGGTTGCATATTATCTTCTTATTATATGTACTGGATATTCCGCTGTTTTGTATTCTCTGAGAGATATGTGGTGAGGCTGGATGTATTGACTATGTGGATGCTTGTATTCAACTATTATGGAGTTTTATATGATGTCATTTTGTTCTGTAAAGCTTCACTATACATATGTTCTATTGTATTTTGTCCATGCGCTGTGAGTAATACGATAGATTATGTTGTTTTAAATCTCACCTTGACAATCGTCCATGGTCGCCTGGCACACTTTACAGCGCTCTATCTCTAGATTCGGTGCAGGGGTCATGGGAGGTCGTCACATTTGGTATCAGAGCATTGGTTAATCGATTTTACCCAACGCTCGCTGTCGTAACTACGTATGAGAGACGTAATTGTATTTTGATGGATGAATACTATATATAATATAGTAGCTTAGTAGGGTTTGAGTCCTTTATGCAGTTGTTTCTCTAGATGTTCTAATCATTCCTTTTTATAGATATTGAGAATGAGTCGAAGAGGGAGACCAGCTGCTAGGGAAGGCCGTGCTACTGAAGAGACTGCTGATTATGCAGCCATGTTCGAAGCTATGATGACTTCGATCATGAGGAGGATACCAGTTCCGGGGGCGGCAGTTGATGTTGGAGTTCAAGTTCAAACTCCGAAACCCGTGGATTTTGCTAAGTTGTGCAAGGATTATACTGCTCTTGGAGGGAAGGTTTTCTTGGGAACAGAATCAACTATCGAAATCCAGAGATGGATAGATGCTTGTAGAAGGATCTTTGGGGATTTGGGAATTGATGATGCAACTAAAAGGAAGTTGGCATCAAGGCAGCTTCAAGGGAGAGCCTCTGATTGGTGGAACTCTATTACCATCACTACTCCGGAAGAAGAGATTACTTGGGAGCAATTCCAAGTCAGATTTGAAGCTAAGTTCATTTCTACAGCTCAGAAGTCTGTTCTGTTCAAGAAGTTTGTGGAGCTCAAGCAAGGTGGAAGATCTGTTCTTGAGTATGTTTCTGAGTTTGAAGCTTTGTCCAAGTATGCCCGGTCATATATTGAGTCTGCTTATCAGAAGAATGAGAAGTTTGTGACAGGCTTGGACAGTTATCTTGGGAGACAGTTGGTGGATCATTTGGACGATTCATTTGAGAAGCTTGTGGAGAAAGCTCTTAGGCATGAGAGTCTGTTTCCTAAGGAAGGACCTGTTGTTGCTGTTACCAAGGGAGAGTCTAAACCACAGCAGGGTGGAAACCAGAAGAGGAAGCAGCAGCAGCAGAAGGGTAAGGATGGCCAGAAGAAGCCGAAAGGCGAGGTAATTTGCTACAATTGTCAGCAGAAGGGCCATTTCTCTAAGGATTGTAAGAATCCGAAGGCACCGATGAAGTGTCACAACTGTGACAAGCCGGGGCATTTCAGGAAGAATTGTCCAGAACCAAGGAAGGACAGGCAGATTGTGCAAGCCTATGCTTTAGGAGCTGTTCCGTCGTCTTCGAAAGCTCCTATTGCTGAAGAGAAGGGAAAGAGTGTGGTTGTTCAAGGTACTCTTTTCCTATGTGGTGTTCCAGTTAGAGTTCTGTTTGATACTGGAGCGTCGCATTCGTTTGTTTGTAATGAACTAGTAGGCCGGTTAGGTTTGGAACCGGATATTGTTGATAGGCCATTGGTTGTGACTAATCCAGTTGGGGGTTCGTCTTGTTTGTGTATGTTATGCCGTGGTCTAGTTGTATCGAGTCATGGTTGCTCTTTTGTTTGTGATTGTTTTGTTCTGAACTTTGCGGGGTTCGGAATTATTTTGGGTATGGACTGGCTTAGGAAGTATGCGGCTAAGGTTGATTGCGAAAGGTTGGAAGTGACAGTCGAGAATGTGGAGGGGCGAAAGATTGTGATACGATGTAAGCATGAAGAAGGCGTCTTCATGAGCTTCATGTATTCGCTAGTTGTTCCACGGGATGGACTGTCATCAGTGCCGATCGCTAATGGATTCGAGGATGTCTTTGACGAAGTCAAAGGGTTGCCGCCGCATAGAGAGATCGAGTTTCGTATAGATCTAGTTGAAGGAGCCAGACCTGTTGTGATGCCTCTTAGGCGGATGGCGCCTAGGGAACAGCAGGAGTTGAGGGTGCAAGTTGATGATCTTTTACAGAAAGGATTCATTCGGCGTAGTGTGTCCGAGTGGGGTGCACCAGTTGTGTTCGCAACCAAGGCAGATGGATCATTGAGATTGTGTGTGGATTATCGTGAGCTGAATAAGGTGACCAAGAAGAACAAGTATCCATTGCCGAGAATAGATGACTTGTTTGATCAGCTTCACGAAGCTAAGGTGTTTTCTCAGATGGATTTAGCAACGGGATTTCACCAGTTGAGAGTAGCTAAGGATAGTGTGCCGAAGACTGCTTTTAGGACACCATCCGGTTTCTTTGAGTGGCTGGTAATGCCATTTGGATTGACTAACGCGCCAGCATATTTTGTGGATCTTATGAATAGAGTGTTCAGAGATCAGTTGAACAAGTTTGTACTTGTGTTCGTGGATGATATTCTGATTTATTCCAAAACTGAAGAAGAGCACAAGACGCACTTGTGTATTGTTTTGGAAATCTTGCGGAAACATCAGCTAAAGGCTAAGTTTTCGAAGTGTCACTTCTGGAAGAGTGAAGTGAGGTTCTTAGGCCATGTGATTTCTGGAAGTGGAATAGCGGTTGATCCCGCTAAGGTGGCAGCAATCCAGGATTGGGTTAGACCTAAGAATGCATCTGATGTGAGAAGTTTTCTTGGATTAGCAGGATATTATCGACGGTTTATCAAAGACTTCTCCAAGATAGCTGCATCGTTAACAGGATTGACAAAGAAGAACCAAGTGTTCAGTTGGGATGCTAAGTGTGAGCAAGCTTTCGCAATCCTGAAAGAGAGATTGACGAGTGCTCCTATTTTGACTATTCCTAGTGGGAATGATGAGATGGTGGTTTACACCGACGCATGTGGTACTGGACTTGGAGCAGTGCTGATGTAGAAGGATAAAGTTGTTGCGTATGCAAGTCGACAGCTAAAGCCGCATGAAAGGAATTACCCGACTCATGATTTGGAGTTAGCGGCCATTGTATTTGCTCTGAAGATGTGGAGACATTATCTGTTGAGAGTTCGATTCGAGTTGTTTACGGATCACAAGTCGTTGAAGTATCTTTTCTCCCAAAAGGATTTGAATCTTCGGCAGCAACGTTGGCTAGAGTTTTTAGCATCATATGATTTTGGTATAGCTTATACTCCGGGAAAAGGTAACGCAGTGGCAGATGCGTTAAGTCGAAGACATGCAGGATTGGGAGCCATGTTTTCAGAATGGAAGAGTCTCGAGTATTTAGCTGGATTTGACTTCAGGCCTAGATGCGAATTGGAACCTGAGATGTTGGCAAACTTATCAATAAGACCCACTCTTGTGGAAAGAATTGGTGAGAGCCAAAAGCGAGATGATAAGCTTGTCAAGATTATCCGTGAATTGGAATCTGGATTGAATCCAGAAAAGGATAAAGGATTCGAGGTCGATCAAGAGGGTTGGCTTCGGAAGCAAGGACGACTAGTTGTTCCCGATATAGATGAATTGAGGAGTGAAGTTCTGAAGGAAAGTCATCACTCGAAGTTGACAATTCATCCAGGTGGAAATAAGATGTATCGGGATATGAAGAGAACCTACTACTGGGAAGGTATGAAGAAGGATGTTGGAAATTTTATTTCCAAATGTATGAACTGCCAGTTGGTAAAAGCCGAACAGAAGAAGCCAAGCGGATTGCTTCAACCATTAGAAGTTCCTACATGGAAGTGGGAACAAGTGTCGATGGATTTTATCGATGGGTTGCCTAGAACCAGAACGGGAAATGAAGGGATTTGGGTCATTGTGGATCGTCTGACTAAGAGTGCACGATTCATTCCTGTTCGATCGACTAGGACTGCATCAAAGTTGGCTGAGTTGTATGTTAAGTGGATAGTCCGATTCCATGGTATTCCGAAAAGTATAGTGAGCGATCGAGACCCATTGTTCACTAGTGGATTTTGGAAGAGCTTCCAGGAAGTCTTGGGAACCGAGTTGTGTTTGAGTACAGCTTATCATCCCCAAACAGATGGTCAGACCGAGAGAGTCAACCGAGTTTTGGAAGATCTTCTCAGAGCATGTGTTTTGGACTTCGGAGGATCATGGGAAGATCACCTTCATTTGGTGGAGTTTGCGTACAACAACAGTTACCAGTCAAGCATTGGTATGGCACCGTATGAGGCATTGTATGGAAGACCGTGTAACTCTCCGGCATGTTGGTTGGAGACTGGAGAAAAACTGATACTTGGGCCAGAGATGATCCGGCAGACTTCAGATTGTATAGAAATCATTCGGCAACGAATGAAGGCAGCCCAAGATTGTCAGAAAAGTTATGCCGATAAGCGTCGAAAGGATTTGGAATTCGACGTAGGAGATATGGTTTTTGTGAAGATTTCTCCACTGAAGAATGTTATTCGATTCGGGAAGAAAGGAAAATTGACTCCGAGATTTGTTGGACCATTCCCAATCATCGAGCGAATTGGAAAGCTCGCCTATAGGTTGGAGTTACCTGAGAAGATGTCGGGTGTGCACAATGTTTTTCACGTATCATATCTACGGAAGTATGTGCACGACTCGAATACCGTGGTTTCTGCTGATAGCTTTGAAGATTTTGAAGTTGATCCAGTTGATAGAAGACCTCGTAAACCGCTTCGTGTTGTTGAAACCGACACGAAACAGCTTAGGAGGAAGGTAGTTAAGTTGCTCAAGATACAATGGAGTGACGATGATAACGACTGCACTTGGGAGGTGAAAGAGAGGATGAAGGCAGCTCATCCTGAACTCTTCAAGGTATGGCCCTAAGGTGTCGTGTCATCTCGCGATATTGTAACTTGTCCTAATTTTAGAATTCTGTACGCTAAGTTAGAATTGGATGCATGGCCTGTTGATTGCTATGGATGGTAGGCGTACGGAATAGTTTTTGATTGCTTGGAATTTCGGGGGCAAAATTCCTAAGGGGGAGAGAATGTAACGACCCGTATTTTTACGGATCGAAAAGTTCGTTCAAATCTGGAATTTTCAACATTTTAGGTTGTTTCAGATTTTGGGAAGAATTTTGGTTAAGTCCTAAGTCGTAGCCGACTTATGGATTCTGGACGAATTAGTGATGAGTCTGGGCGAGTTAAGGACTTAAGGGGTGAGTCGGCGACGACCTAAGGAGATAAGTCGTAGCTGGGCTAGGTTAGTAGGTTGAGGTTAACTCGGCAAGTGTTAAAGTCGAAGGTTGTAAGTCGTTGCCGAGTTAAGGGATAGACAACCTAGTGGGGTGACCGACCTAAGAAGGTGAGCGTGTTAAGAGAAGACCGACTTAACAGTGTGGCCGAGTTAAAGTAGTCAGCCAACTTAAGAGTTGATGACTCATAGGAAGGGACGACCTAGGGTTAGCTTGTGTGGAGTTTAGGTCGGTAGGGCGACTCAGTGGAATGACCGACCTATAGGAATGACCGACTTAAGAGATTATGACTTAAGGACTGGGACGAGTTAGCGGGTTAGTAGTGAATGACTTAGTGCTAGGGCTTAAGTCGTAAGCGACTTAAGTATGGTTAGGTCGTGGAGACCCTGTTATGAGTGTTAGCAAGTTAGGTCGTTAACGCGAGTTAAGGGAGATAGGTCGTTGGACGACTTAGGGTAGATCGCTAGGAAGAGTAAGTCGGAGGTCATCTGTGTGTTGAGTCGGTAGGTAGTTGAGTCGGCAGCGTGTGTTGAGTTGTGAGTCGGTAGGTCGTAAGTCGGCAGAGGGTTAGGTCGGCAACGACTTATAGGGGCGGACGACATAAAAATCTGCCTATAAATAGAAGGGTTTGGCTCACTTTTTGGCACCGGTTTTTGAAGCAACGAAGTGCTGCCATTTTGAGAGCTCGACTACAACATTTCTTCATCTCTTTTCTCTTCTCTAATCTAGCATCTCCATCCATCTAAATCGAAGATCAAGATCGAAGATCCAAGAGCTAAAGTTGAAGATCTTCATCCATCGAAGAGAGATTTCATCGTTTGAAGTGAGATCTTGTCGGATCTAGCTTAGTTCTTCGCTGTCCAGATCTGAAGTTGATATCTTTTGGATTGTTTAGGTGATTTGGTGAGTGGTGATTATCTCTCACACGGATCCAAAGGAGTATATCGGATTGTTGGCCCGATTTGGAGTTAAAATAGTGATTTCCATGCATTTTCTTCATCCTATGTGTAGATCCATATAGATCCATTGTTCATGATGATGTTGCATCCATTTTATCACATGTTAACCTATGCAAGTTCATTCATCAAGTTTGTAGAGATATAATCCATGTTTTCATGCTTATTGGACTTTCAACTCTTTAATTACGAAAATGCCATTATTGTTATAATTGTCTACTTAGATCATTTTTGAATGCTTGATTGCTTGGATTGATGTTTGATTTGATTGCTTGTTATGAACTAGATGATTGATGATTAGATTTAGACCGAAGACGATTCAAAAGCTAAGGGAAAGGCCCTTGAATTGGGAAAGCTGCTCGTGGCATATATAGCGGGATGATGAAGCTCTTATGCATGGATTTGATGATATGATGATGAGATGAGGCTTTGCGAGGATGTAATGAAGCGAAGCAATCATGTGATGAAGACTTGGTCTAATCCAGACGGGATCATTCCAAGCATGTTGATAACTCGGTGATATGATTCGAGTGGAGGATAATGAATGGATATGAGAATAGTCGTCGAGGAGGATGACTAGGAGGCTTGGATAGCATCGTTGTTGAAGGTTCTAGCATGCTCTAAGCAAGAGTACGTTTGGGCAGATTCGATAGTCCCAACGGCCAACTGTTGATGGTCGAGTACTCTGGGCAGATTCGATAGTCCTAGGCATGGGCTGCGACGACGTGCGGGAGTTATGTCTAGAACCGGGGTTTTCATTAGCCCTTGACGGACGGCTGAAAGAATGTGCCGGTCATTCAATTAACGGTGATATCGAAGCAATGATTGTAGTGATAGCCAGAGTCATGGATGTTTGGTTGTATCGTCATTCGGACTCAAGAGCGGTATTTTCTGGGTGCTTATCTGATTTAGGCCTTGGTACTTGGAAAACATCGCCCTTGACTCGAGTGATAGTAGTTTTACTTTAAATTGTATGCTCTGCTATGTTTGCTTCTGCTTAGTGTGTGTCTGGGGGCTATCACTGTAGAATGAGGTTGGAGTGGGAGGGTTGTATTCCTATTCCTTTTCTTTTATGCTCTTTTGGTATGTTGTTAGTTAATTTACTGCTCACTAAGACTGTTGTCTGACTCAAGGCTTTATGTTTTTAATTCTTATTGCCTTGGGCTGTTCGTCCATTTTGGGACGGGCAGACTAGGTAGCAGGTGACAGGTGCTGTTCTCTTCTCACGATGCTGATATCGAAGACGAGCTGGAGGGTTGCATATTATCTTCTTAGTATATGTACTGGATATTCCGCTGTTTTGTATTCTCTGAGAGATATGTGGTGAGGCTGGATGTATTGACTATGTGGATGCTTGTATTCAACTATTATGGAGTTTTATATGATGTCATTTTGTTCTGTAAAGCTTCACTATACATATGTTCTATTGTATTTTGTCCATGCGCTGTGAGTAATACGATAGATTCTGTTGTTTTAAATCTCACCTTGACAATCGTCCATGGTCGCCTGGCACACTTTACAGCGCTCTATCTCTAGATTCGGTGCAGGGGTCATGGGCGGTCGTCACATTGGGCCAGAGGATCACAGTTTTATGTGAAGTAGCTAAGGAAGGAAAATTATATCATTTAGTTGACTCAGAAAAAGATTTCAGTGAACTAACCATTGAAGAAATTCCCATAGTCAATGAATATTTGGATGTGTTTGGGGAGGTTAAGGGTGTTCCACACCATAGACCAGTAGAGTTTCAAATCAATCTAGTTCCAGGAGCAAGCCCAGTGATTAAAAAGCCAACTAGAATGGGGCCAAATGAACTAAAATAATTAAAGAAACAATTAGAGGAATTGGAAGAAAAGGGTTTTATAAGACCAAGTAATTCTTGCTGGGGAGCACCAATGGTATTTGTTAAGAAACAAGATGGTTCCTTAAGACTTTGTATAGATTACAAAGAATTGAACAAAGTAACTATTAAAAATAAATACTGTAATACCCCAAAATTTTGTGAAAAATCATTTTTGTAAAATGATTTAATTTTTGAAATATTTAGATTTAAATATGGTGAAATCTCTGGAATAAATAGTGTGCAAGTATATGTGTGCATGTGCACACTGAAATGGCACAAGGAAGAACTCCAGATTTCTTGGATTTAAAACAAGAATTAAAAAGCAATACAAACATGATTTTGCAACATGGTCATTTGATTTCTGGAATTATATGGATCATCTTAGAAAATAAGAAAAGTAAGTTTTACTTTAAATCAGTAAACCAATTTTATTTAAAACCCAGAAAAGAAAATTATATATATATATATATATATGTTATAAGGATTTGTAAACCTGTATACATATAGGTGCATATGTTTCTGAAATTAAAAAGGAATTAAATAAGCCTAGATAAGATATGTATACAAATATACATTTTTTTTAGTACTGAAAAGTATATATATATATAAGCAAGTGAAACTATAACATTAAAATGACATGAAATGTGATACAAGTCAATATGCTTGTATAGGCAAAAATAGCAAAGGGGATTCTCAGAAATAATTAAAATATAAAATAGGATAGTCACACTTTTAACATGACTAGGTGAGTGGCCATTTTCTGAAAAGCAAAAGAAAGAAAATGCAGCCTTTAAATTGGTTAATATGGCCGGGGTATTATAAATGAAAAATGCATGATGCTAGCCAGGACAGAAATGGAATTCTGTTTTAACAAAACCCTAGTAGAAAGATGTATATAAATAGGCAGTTTTAGCCAGTAGAATTATTTTACCCCGAGCTGCACAAAAATAAGAAAGGAAGAAAAATATTGGAAGGAAGAAGAAAACACTCATACAAGGATTTTCTGGATTAATAAGAAGAAATATTTAGGTGAGTAACCTCACTGAGTTCATGGCATTAAGACCTGAGATGAGGCAGCCACTTTCTATATTGCCATTTATATATTTCTGGTTTTGATGTATATGATTTCATCAATGCTTTTTGGATGTCTTATTTTAAATCTGATATGATTTAATATGGATGATTTTGATGATCTTTGATTGGTTGAGACATTTGTCTTTGGATGTGTATCATACTGTTTTATTTATACTCATAAATGTTAAAGTCTAGGATCTTAAAAATTATATAGAGAATACTCTCAACTGTTATAGATCTATGGCATGGAAACTTTACAAAAAAAAATGTTGGGAGCTGCATTATACTTGGTATAAGTGCTGAGGCTTGAAAAGAAAAAATGGTAAGGGTGCAATAGAAATCTTCTAAGTGCTGAGCCCTTAATCAAATCAAAAAAAAAAGAGAAGAAACTCATAAGCTAAAATTATGATTGAACCAGATCCTGAATCTGAATCAATCATAAAGGCTTGCAGATCAATATAATAAGGACATGCCATGCCTCTTTTTACAGTTGAAAAAATTCTTATATTTTACTAAGATCAAGACATATTGACCCCATTTAGGAAATAACTGTCTGATTATTTCTGAGGAGAATTATGCTAGGAAAGATTATGGATGTTTCCATGTTTGCAGTGACATGTTCACTTAGCATATTTGATGATAGGATTTAAGACAATACACTAGTAAATAAACTAGGGAAGGGAAGGCCAAGAAAGCTGCTGGAATGCTTGTCATATTTGAAGTATGCAAGTTGGCACATGGTTTGTTTAAGCCCTGAGATCTTTGTGCAATGATGTGAATTAGTTCATTGCAATGTGTCCCAGTGATTCCTTAATAGCAGATGAGGCAGGGATTTAAATTGAATTATACAACCTGTAAATGAAGAAATAGGAATATGGATATTTCTTAGGTTGAATGGTATGGAACCAAGATGGTTCCAGTGAATGCAAATGTTGCAAATAGATAATTATGTTTGCATGATTATGTATGCAAGTGTAAGAATGATAAATGAATATATCATACCTGAATCAACTTAATTATACTATGCTAAAGTAATTGATTGCAGGAATTTGCTTAAATAACTAATTGGTGCTCTTATATTCTCTATTGCTTAATATCATGAATATATTGATGTTACTCATACCAGATCATAGATCTGACCCTTGTTTGCTCATGGCATATGGGGTGTCTCATTTTAAAATGAGGCAGCCACTCATGCTCTTTCAGGTAACCCAGGCACTAAGTAAAAAAAATGAAGTTATGGCTATTATGGAGGAGTGAATGAACATGCTAGCTAGTTTCAATAAGAGCTTAAATTGATTATATCTGCATGTATTCAGGAAAAAATTTTATGTTTCTAAGATTTCCAGTCATGTATTGAATATTTTATGGTTAGTGATCAAGTTGCCCTTATGTTCTGTAAAGTGTCAGATTAAAAATTGTTGTTCTGTTGAAATTGTTGTGTGTTAAGGTTTGATTTGTTTTTGAAGTAGTGTCTGAAACATAAACAAGAAAAATATGCTCAAGTATCAGCCATAAAAAATCTGGTAAGAAATATACAATTATGTGAGCTACTGTTTTGCATAATTTATATATATGTATTAGCTAATCTTGAGACATAACAGAGCACTGAGTTTTAGAATAAAATCTGGATTTAGAAAGAAGTAAACTTAAGAGGATTCTACTTTCTTTTTACTAAATTGCTTTGTAAATAAGTTTGAATTCATTTCTGAATTGTATTGAGAAAAGTAAAATGTTTTTAAAAGCTTCAGACAGAATGCAATGAATGGTATCTCCATTGCTTTGAACTAGTGTGTAGCAGATACAGGATTCATGAGTTAACCAGCTTCAAATAAATGAAGTATTGGTTGATCATGACAGATTGTATTCTGAAAATAAAAATGCATTTCAAAAGCTTAGTACACTTAGCAATTGTTTCATCCAGTTTTCTGGAAAATGAGCAGAGATATTGACATGTACATGTATATCTGTGTACATGTTGATATCTGGGCAAAAATATAAACATAAATTCCTAGAACAGTTGTAGGAATGGATTTCAAAAATAATAAAGTAAGAAATATTGTTTTGTATGTTAGATTATAGGCAAAAATTAAACATATATGTGTAGATATAGGTAGATATCAGATTTCAAACCATACAGGAGAAAAAAAAATAAAAAAAAAATTGTGTTTGAACCGACCAGCATAGCACTCGAACTCGTGACCTTTCATGTATAAGTTAGGCGCGTTTCCATTACGCCTAGATGTTGCTTGTGTTCACTTAGGATCCACTTTCTTTTAACCTGAGTTGGATACTATTCAGACTTTTACACAATCATCCATATTAAAAGCTTGCTTTCCACTGATTATTACTTGATCATTTCTTAATTAGAATAACAGACTAAAGTACACGTTTCCAGTGGATTCTATGGTCAAGAATCAATTAACCTGAATTGCTAAAATCTAAATCAAACAGGATGTTCTTGTACAACAAATAAAAAAAGAAAATAAAGTATATACTCTGAATATAAACAAGAGGAACACATACATCTTCATATGTATGTGTATGCTATTAGAAATACACTGATATATTTATATTGGTAAGTTATCTTGATCCTGGATATATTTTGTTTATTGGAGAAAGAAAATGACCCTGGGAAAATATATTTGTAATGAATGATATATCTATATATCATTTCTAAAAAAAAAATCCTTATGAAATTAGGGTGAAAATAGGAGGGTCATTTCAGTTGGTATCAGAGCACTTGGTTGCATTGATTGTTAAGTATTATAGAAATGTATTATGTCTGTTTGTTTTGGATGAAATAATTTAGATAAGAAAATAGAAATTATAGAAGTACTCATAATATACTAATACCATTTGCCCAGAATTTAGTTAGCAGACCATGGTAGGAAGAGGATCTCATCACAATGCAGGACCCAGTGCACCTCAAATGCTTGATATGCAAGAATTTGTGAGGGTTTTAAGAGATGGAATTGGGCATAGGCCTGAGAACCCACATGAAGAGCTTTCAAAACTACTGAAGACTTATTCCAATTTGGGAGGCAGGAGTTTTGAAGAAACTGAGAGTGTGATGGAAATTCAAGCATGGTTGAGAACACTTGATAGGATTTTCAATGACATGCAGTTGGATGACCAAAGGAAGAGGCAAGTAGCTTCTAGACAACTGAAAGGGGTAGCTTTAAGCTGGTGGGAGGTGATCATAGCTGGAAGAAATGAAAATGAAATCACTTGGAATCAGTTCAAGGAGATGTTGGAGGCAAGATTTGTACCAGCATCATCCAAGACCATTTTGCTTGAAGAATTTATCAAACTTAGGCAGGGAACTTTGAATGTCACTGAATACACTCAAAAGTTTGAGGGGCTATCCAATTATGGAGCAATGCTAGTGGCAGATGAAGCATCCAAAAATGATAGGTATATAAAAGGACTGAACCCAGGACTTAGCAGAGCTATGCTACCATATGCAGATAGAACATTTGATCAAGTAATTGATTTGGCCTTGAAACTGGAACAACATGACAAAGAAAGAGAGAAATATAGGAATTTTAAGAGCAACAACAAGAAGGATAAGGGAAGATATCACCCTTATGATAAAAAGAAGGAGGAGGCAGACAACAGGAAGAGTAAAGATACAAAAGCCAATGATACTAAGAAGAAATTGGTTTGCCATCATTGTGGAAAAGAAGGACACATCAAACCAAGGTGCCCAGAGTTAAAAGGAGGAGCCTTCAAATGCTACCTATGTGGGAAAGAGGGGCATATGAAGAGGAACTGTCCTGAGAATAAACAGCAAGGAAAATTGGAAACTTTGGAAGGTAAAGGCAAATCTGCAGTGAAAATTGATGCTGAAAATTATGGCCAAGTGGAAGGTACATTACTCATTTGTGCCATACCCATACCAGTAGTATATGATACTGGAGCAACACACTCTTTGATTTCCTATGAATTAGTTAAAGTGTTAAAATTAAACTGCATATTGGTTGAAACCCCATTGCTTGTACAAAGTCCCCTAGGGAGTTCTAGTGTTTTGAACATGAATTGTGTGGATGTGGAGTTAAACATAGGAGGAAATATTTTTATTTCCAATTTATATGTTTTAAATTACCCAAATATAGGAGTTATATTGGGGGTAGACTGGTTAAGGCAATTTAAAGCCATAATTAATTTAGACTCATCCACCATATCATTGCAAAATTCTAGAGGCCAGAGGATCACAGTTCTATGTGAAGTAGCTAAGGAAGGGAAATTGTATCATTTAGTTGACTTAGAAAAAGATCTGAGTGAACTAACCATTGAAGAAATTCCCATAGTTAATGAATACTTGGATGTGTTTGGGGAAGTTAAGGGTGTTCCACACCACAGACCAGTTGAGTTCCAAATTAATCTCATTCCAGGAGCAAGTCCAATAATCAAGAAACCTTATAGAATGGGGCCAAGTGAACTGAAAGAATTGAAAAATCAGTTGGAAGAATTAGAAGGCAAGGGATTTATAAGGCCAAGCAATTCCTGCTGGGGTTCTCCAGTAGTGTTTGTAAGAAAACATGATGGTACCTTGAGAATGTGCATAGATTACAGGGAACTAAATAAAGTAACCATCAAGAATAAATACCCATTGCCTAGAATAGATGATCTCTTTGACCAACTCAGTGAAGCTAAAATATTTTCTAGGCTAGACTTAGCATCAGGATTCCATCAAATGAAGGTTGAAGACTCAAGTGTTAAGTATACTGCATTTAACACAAGATATGGCTTATATGAATTTTTGGTTATGCCATTTGGTTTGACAAATGCTCCTTCATATTTTGTTGATTTAATGAATAGAATATTTAGAGATTATTTAGACAAGTTTGTACTGATTTTTATTGATGACATTTTGATTTATTCCAAGACAGTGGAAGAGCATAAAAATCATTTGCATTTAGTTTTGTCAAGGCTAAGGGAAAATGATTTAAAAGCAAAATTTTCAAAATGTGCATTTTGGAAAGAAGAAGTGCATTTTCTTGGGCATGTTATTTCTGCCAAAGGAATATCAGTGAACCCTAATAAGGTGGTGGCAATCCAAGCATGGAAAAGGCCTAGCACCATCAGTGAGATTAGATCATTTATGGGGATGGCAGGATATTATAGGAGATTTATAAAAGATTTCTCAAAAATATCATCACCACTTACCAATTTAACTAGAAAGAACCAAGCCTTTGTATGGACAGAAAAATGTGAGCAAGCTTTTATCAAAATAAAAGAAGCTCTGATTAATGCACCAGTATTGAGAGTGCCAGAAGGAAATGAAAATTTGGTTGTGTACACTGATGCAAGTGGCTCTGGGTTAGGGGCTGTGTTGATGCAGCAAGACCAGGTGGTAGCCTATGCATCTAGGCAAATAAAGCCACATGAAACCAGATATGCAACCCATGATCTTGAACTAGCAGCAGTTGTGTATGCTTTGAAACTTTGGAGACATTATTTGTTAGGTGCCAAATTCATTTTGTACACTGATCATAAGGCACTGAAATATTTATTCTCACAAAAAGATTTGAATATGAGGCAACATAGATGGGTAGAGTTCCTAGCTGCCTATGATCTAGATATACTGTATACACCAGGCAAGGCAAATAAAGTTGCAGATGCCTTGAGTAGACAACATGCCAAAGTAGCCATGATGATGATGGAAGAGTTTAAGGATTTGTCTATACTTACTGATTTGGAAATTGAGGAAAACAGTAAGGTACAAATGATGCCCATTGAAGAAGGTGAAGGTAAAGGGAAATTAAGTATGATATCTCTGCAATCAGATTTACTTCTTAAGATTGGGAAAATGCAGAAACAAGACCTAAACATGGTGGAAAAGAAAATGCTCATATCAAAAGGGGAGGAAGTAATAAATTATCAAGTTGATAAAAATGGTTATTTAAGGAATAAAAATAGGATATGTGTTCCAGAAAATATAGAATTGAAGGAGGAAATATTAAATGAGTACCATAGGAGTAAGTACTCCATACACCCAGGTAGCACCAAGATGTATCAAAATTTGAAAAGAAATTTTTGGTGGAAGGGGATGAAGTCAGATGTGGCCAGATATGTTGCAAGGTGCATGACTTGCCAACAAGTCAAGGCAGAGACACAAAGGCCATCAGGACTATTGCAACCCCTTAGTATACCACAGTGGAAGTGGGAGGATATATCTATGGATTTCATAGATGGTCTTCCTAGATCTAAGAAGGGAAACACAAGTATATGGGTGATAGTGGATAGGCTAACTAAGGTAGCACATTTTATCCCAGTTAAAACAGAAAGAAATGCTCCAAAATTGGCTCAAATATTCATGAAAGAGGTAGTAAGGTTGCATGGCATACCCAAAACCATTGTGAGTGATAGGGATACCATCTTCACCTCGAGGTTTTGGAAAAGTTTTCAAGAGGCCATGGGGAGTGAATTGTGCTTAAGCACTGCCTACCATCCACAATCAGATGGTCAAACTGAGGTGGTGAACAAAGTCTTAGAGGATTTGTTGAGAGCATGTACACTGGACTTTGGAGGCAACTGGGAAGACCACCTCCATCTAGCTGAATTCACATACAATAACAGTTACCAAAGCACCATAGGGATGGCACCATTTGAAGCCTTATATGGCAAGCCATGTTTATCACCTATATGCTGGGTAGAGACTGGAGAAAGGGCTGTTCTTGGACCTGAATATGTTCAAGAAACCACAGAGAAAATTGGGTTAATAAGAAAAAGAATAGCAGCAGCTCAAGATAGGCAAAAGAAATTTGCAGATAGGAAGAGAAAGCAAGTGGAATATGAAGTGGGAGACTTTGTTTTCATCAAGATTTCACCTATGAAGAAAGTCATGAGATTTGGCAAGCAAGGTAAGCTTACACCAAGGTATGTTGGACCCTATAAAATTCTGGAAAGAATTGGTTCATTGGCTTACAAATTAGAACTACCAGAGGAAATGAAAGCAATGCATAATGTTTTTAATGTGTCCCAACTTAGAAGATGGGTACATGATAAAGAAGACATTTTGAAAGAGCCTACCAAAATTCAAATAAATCCTGACTTGGTTTATGAAAAAGAACCAGTGGGGATTGTAGCCAAGGAAGAAAAGAAATTAAGGAGCAAAACCTTGAAACTAGTTAAGATCCAGTGGAGTAGTGATCCTAATGACTGCACATGGGAGTTAGAGGATAAGATTAGAATGGATTATCCTAAGCTTTTTGCAAATTAAAAGGTAATTTTTTTCTGGAAAATTTTTTGTTATGCATGGTTGATATGGTTGAATTTGTTTGCTTATGCATATGTTTGATAAGTTTTCAGAAAAGAAAATGATGCTTGATATAAATGTTAGAAAAATTGTGAGGACACAATTCCTAAAAGGAGGGGTGAATGTAATACCCCAAAATTTTGTGAAAAATCATTTTTGTAAAATGATTTAATTTTTGAAATATTTAGATTTAAATATGGTGAAATCTCTGGAATAAATAGTGTGCAAGTATATGTGTGCACGTGCACACTGAAATGGCACAAGGAAGAACTCCAGATTTCTTGGATTTAAAACAAGAATTAAAAAGCAATACAAACATGATTTTGCAACATGGTCATTTGATTTCTGGAATTATATGGATCATCTTAGAAAATAAGAAAAGTAAGTTTTACTTTAAATCAGTAAACCAATTTTATTTAAAACCCAGAAAAGAAAATTATATATATATATATATATATATATATATATGTTATAAGGATTTGTAAACCTGTATACATATAGGTGCATATGTTTCTGAAATTAAAAAGGAATTAAATAAGCCTAGATAAGATATGTATACAAATATACATTTTTTTTAGTACTGAAAAGTATATATATATATATATATATATAAGCAAGTGAAACTATAACATTAAAATGACATGAAATGTGATACAAGTCAATATGCTTGTATAGGCAAAAATAGCAAAGGGGATTCTCAGAAATAATTAAAATATAAAATAGGATAGTCACACTTTTTACATGACTAGGTGAGTGGCCATTTTCTGAAAAGCAAAAGAAAGAAAATGCAGCCTTTAAATTGGTTAATATGGCCGGGGTATTATAAATGAAAAATGCATGATGCTAGCCAGGACAGAAATGGAATTCTGTTTTAACAAAACCCTAGTAGAAAGATGTATATAAATAGGCAGTTTTAGCCAGTAGAATTATTTTACCCCGAGCTGCACAAAAATAAGAAAGGAAGAAAAATATTGGAAGGAAGAAGAAAACACTCATACAAGGATTTTCTGGATTAATAAGAAGAAATATTTAGGTGAGTAACCTCACTGAGTTCATGGCATTAAGACCTGAGATGAGGCAGCCACTTTCTATATTGCCATTTATATATTTCTGGTTTTGATGTATATGATTTCATCAATGCTTTTTGGATGTCTTATTTTAAATCTGATATGATTTAATATGGATGATTTTGATGATCTTTGATTGGTTGAGACATTTGTCTTTGGATGTGTATCATACTGTTTTATTTATACTCATAAATGTTAAAGTCTAGGATCTTAAAAATTATATAGAGAATACTCTCAACTGTTATAGATCTATGGCATGGAAACTTTACAAAAAAAAAATGTTGGGAGCTGCATTATACTTGGTATAAGTGCTGAGGCTTGAAAAGAAAAAATGGTAAGGGTGCAATAGAAATCTTCTAAGTGCTGAGCCCTTAATCAAATCAAAAAAAAAAGAGAAGAAACTCATAAGCTAAAATTATGATTGAACCAGATCCTGAATCTGAATCAATCATAAAGGCTTGCAGATCAATATAATAAGGACATGCCATGCCTCTTTTTACAGTTGAAAAAATTCTTATATTTTACTAAGATCAAGACATATTGACCCCATTTAGGAAATAACTGTCTGATTATTTCTGAGGAGAATTATGCTAGGAAAGATTATGGATGTTTCCATGTTTGCAGTGACATGTTCACTTAGCATATTTGATGATAGGATTTAAGACAATACACTAGTAAATAAACTAGGGAAGGGAAGGCCAAGAAAGCTGCTGGAATGCTTGTCATATTTGAAGTATGCAAGTTGGCACATGGTTTGTTTAAGCCCTGAGATCTTTGTGCAATGATGTGAATTAGTTCATTGCAATGTGTCCCAGTGATTCCTTAATAGCAGATGAGGCAGGGATTTAAATTGAATTATACGACCTGTAAATGAAGAAATAGGAATATGGATATTTCTTAGGTTGAATGGTATGGAACCAAGATGGTTCCAGTGAATGCAAATGTTGCAAATAGATAATTATGTTTGCATGATTATGTATGCAAGTGTAAGAATGATAAATGAATATATCATACCTGAATCAACTTAATTATACTATGCTAAAGTAATTGATTGCAGGAATTTGCTTAAATAACTAATTGGTGCTCTTATATTCTCTATTGCTTAATATCATGAATATATTGATGTTACTCATACCAGATCATAGATCTGACCCTTGTTTGCTCATGGCATATGGGGTGTCTCATTTTAAAATGAGGCAGCCACTCATGCTCTTTCAGGTAACCCAGGCACTAAGTAAAAAAAATGAAGTTATGGCTATTATGGAGGAGTGAATGAACATGCTAGCTAGTTTCAATAAGAGCTTAAATTGATTATATCTGCATGTATTCAGGAATTTTTTTTATGTTTCTAAGATTTCCAGTCATGTATTGAATATTTTATGGTTAGTGATCAAGTTGCCCTTATGTTCTGTAAAGTGTCAGATTAAAAATTGTTGTTCTGTTGAAATTGTTGTGTGTTAAGGTTTGATTTGTTTTTGAAGTAGTGTCTGAAACATAAACAAGAAAAATATGCTCAAGTATCAGCCATAAAAAATCTGGTAAGAAATATACAATTATGTGAGCTACTGTTTTGCATAATTTATATATATGTATTAGCTAATCTTGAGACATAACAGAGCACTGAGTTTTAGAATAAAATCTGGATTTAGAAAGAAGTAAACTTAAGAGGATTCTACTTTCTTTTTACTAAAATGCTTTGTAAATAAGTTTGAATTCATTTCTGAATTGTATTGAGAAAAGTAAAATGTTTTTAAAAGCTTCAGACAGAATGCAATGAATGGTATCTCCATTGCTTTGAACTAGTGTGTAGCAGATACAGGATTCATGAGTTAACCAGCTTCAAATAAATGAAGTATTGGTTGATCCTGACAGATTGTATTCTGAAAATAAAAATGCATTTCAAAAGCTTAGTACACTTAGCAATTGTTTCATCCAGTTTTCTGGAAAATGAGCAGAGATATTGACATGTACATGTATATCTGTGTACATGTTGATATCTGGGCAAAAATATAAACATAAATTCCTAGAACAGTTGTAGGAATGGATTTCAAAAATAATAAAGTAAGAAATATTGTTTTGTATGTTAGATTATAGGCAAAAATTAAACATATATGTGTAGATATAGGTAGATATCAGATTTCAAACCATACAGGAGAAAAAAAAAATAAAAACAAAAATTGTGTTTGAACCGACCAGCATAGCACTCGAACTCGTGACCTTTCATGTATAAGTTAGGCGCGTTTCCATTACGCCTAGATGTTGCTTGTGTTCACTTAGGATCCACTTTCTTTTAACCTGAGTTGGATACTATTCAGACTTTTACACAATCATCCATATTAAAAGCTTGCTTTCCACTGATTATTACTTGATCATTTCTTAATTAGAATAACAGACTAAAGTACACGTTTCCAGTGGATTCTATGGTCAAGAATCAATTAACCTGAATTGCTAAAATCTAAATCAAACAGGATGTTCTTGTACAACAAATAAAAAAAGAAAATAAAGTATATACTCTGAATATAAACAAGAGGAACACATACATCTTCATATGTATGTGTATGCTATTAGAAATACACTGATATATTTATATTGGTAAGTTATCTTGATCCTGGATATATTTTGTTTATTGGAGAAAGAAAATGACCCTGGGAAAATATATTTGTAATGAATGATATATCTATATATCATTTCTAAAAAAAAATCCTTATGAAATTAGGGTGAAAATAGGAGGGTCATTTCAAATACCCATTGCCAAGAATAGATGATCTTTTTGATCAATTAGCTGGGGCAAGAGTGTTCTCTAGACTAGATTTAGCATCTAGTTTTCATCAAATGAAGGTGGAGGAGTCAAGTGTTAAGTACACTGCCTTTAACACTAGGTATGGGTTGTATGAATTTTTGGTTATGCCATTTGGTTTGACTAATGCACCATCATACTTTGTGGATTTAATGAACAGAACCTTTAGAGATTATTTAGACAAATTTGTGCTTATTTTTATAGATGACATTTTAATTTATTCCAAAACAGTGGAAGAACATAAAAGTCATTTGCATCTGGTTTTGTCTAGATTGAGAGAAAAAGATTTAAAGGCAAAATTTTCAAAATGTGCATTTTGGAAAGAGGAAGTGCATTTCCTTGGCCATGTCATTTCTGCCAAAGGGATTTCTGTAAACCCCAATAAAGTAGTGGCTATTCAAGCATGGAAGAGGCCTAGCACAGTGAGTGAAGTGAGATCATTTATGGGGATGGCAGGATATTATAGGAGATTTATAAAAGATTTTTCAAAAATTTCTACACCACTTACTAACCTAACCAGGAAGAACCAAGCTTTTGTTTGGTCAGAGAAGTGTGAGAAATCTTTTGAACAGTTGAAGGAGGCTTTGGTGAATGCTCCAATCTTGAAAGTACCCCAGGGAAATGAAGAATTAGTTGTATATACTGATGCTAGTGGGTTTGGCTTGGGTGCAGTGTTGATGCAACAAGGCCAAGTCATTGCATATGCATCAAGACAACTTAAACCCCATGAAGTAAGGTATGCCACACATGATCTTGAATTAGCAACTGTGATCTATGCTTTGAAACTTTGGAGACATTATTTGTTAGGAACTAAGTTTGAACTTTACACTGACCACAAGTCTTTAAAGTATTTATTTTCACAAAAAGATTTAAACATGAGGCAACATAGATGGGTGGAGTTCTTAGCTGCTTATGACTTGGACATACTCTATACACCAGGAAAAGCAAACAAAGTTGCTGATGCTCTAAGTAGACAACATGCTAAATTAGCTATGCCGATGATAGAAGAATTTAAGGACTTGTCCTAGCTTGCTGAGTTAGAAATTGGAGAGAATGACTGTGTGCACATGGATGTACATGTACATGGTGCACAGGAAAATAGAGGGAAGTTGAGCTTGATAACACTTCAATCTGAATTAATTTTGAAGGTAAATAAAATGCAAGACCAAGACCCTATTATAGTTGAGAAGAAAATTCTCATATCAAAAGGGGAAGAGGTGACAAATTACCATATTGACAAAAATGGTTATTTAAGAAACCAGAATAGAATATGTGTGCCAGAAAACATGGAGTCGAAGGAGGAAATATTGAATGAATATCATAGAAGTAAATACTCCATACACCCAGGCAGTACAAAGATGTATCAAAACTTAAAAAGAGATTTCTGGTGGAAGGGAATGAAATCTGATGTAGCCAAATATATTGCAAAGTGTATGACTTGCCAACAAGTCAAGGCTGAGACACAAAAACCATCAGGGTTATTGCAACCTCTTAGCATACCACAGTGGAAGTGGGAAGATATATCTATGGATTTCATAGATGGATTGCCTAGATCTAAAAGAGGAAACACAAGCATATGGGTGATAGTTGATAGGCTAAATAAAGTGGCACATTTCATCCCATTCAAATCAGAAAGGAATGCACCAAAGTTAGCACAAGTATTTGTGAAAGAAGTGGTAAGATTGTATGGCATTCCCAAAACCATTGTGAGTGATAGGGATACCATCTTCACCTCAAGATTCTGGAGAAGTTTTCAAGAAGCCATGGGAAGTGAATTGTGCTTAAGCACTGCCTACCATCCACAATCAAATGGGCAGACTGAGGTGGTGAACAAGGTTTTAGAGGACTTGTTAAGGGCATGTGCACTGGATTTTGGAGGTAACTGGGAAGACTATCTCCATTTAGCTGAATTTACATACAATAACAGCTATCAAAGTACCATAGGAATGGCTCCATTTGAAGCCTTATATGGCAAGCCATGCTTGTCACCTGTATGTTGGGTAGAAGCAGGGGAAAGAGATATTTTAGGGCCTGAGTACATACAAGAAACTAAAGAGAAAATTAAGTTGGTAAGGAGAAGAATGGCAGCAGCTCAAGATAGGCAAAAGAAATTTGCAGACATGAAAAGGAAGCAGGTGGAATATGAAGTAGGAAATTTTGTTTTCATAAAAATATCACCTATGAAAAATGTACTAAGATTTGGGAAACAAGGCAAATTAACCCCAAGATATATTAGGCCATACAAAATTCTGGAAAGAATTGGTTCCTTGGCATATAAGTTGGAATTACCAGAAAACATGCAAGGGATGCATGATGTTTTCCATGTATCACAATTGAGAAGGTGGGTTCATGACAAGGCAGAAATTCTTGAGACCCCAACCCAAGTGCAGATAAATCCTAATTTGATTTATGAAAAGGATCCAGTGGGAATTTTGACAAAAGATGTGAAGAAGTTGAGGAATAAATCTCTAAAACTTGTGAAGGTACAGTGGAGTCTTGATCCTAGTGATTGCACATGGGAATTAGAAGACAAAGTTAGGATGAATTATCCTAAGCTATTTTCAGATTAAAGGTAATTCTAATTTTTAATTTGTTTTCCTTTTTAGGTGTATATATTTTTAGTTATTATGATAGAACTAAAAATCTATTTGTTTGAGAATGTACTTGTTCTCTGAATTAAGTTTAAAATTTATTTAAGCTTAGGAAAATTGTGGGACACAATTTCTAAAAAGGTGGGGTGTATGTAATGACCCAAGATTTTAGGAATTTATTTTGAAAAATATAAATAAGTTTAAAATAATTTTTAAAATCAATTTTAAAGGGGAATTGATATAGCTTGATATGGTGTATCTGTATATGTGTGTACATGTGTGCACATGAAATACACATGAACTAAAGCTAAATTCCTGAATGCTAAGAATGAACACATGATTGATGTGTATGGAAATATTATATATATATATATAGATTAAATCCTTAAAAGCTATATGCATATATATATATATATATATATATATATATATATGGATGCTACTGAGTATTGTTGAGTGTACATGTGCATGTGTGTCAGTACAAAATAATGTATAAATATATATATGAGTGTACTAATTAATTCAGCAAGACTTATATACATAGATATATATATATATATGTTAATAAGATACTAGAGTTCAAATCAGCAACATTTTGATGGAGATTTGTAGCATCATTCAAGTAAATACAGATTGAGATCGTAGAAACATGAGCTTGTGATATAGCTACACCTAATTCCAGACCGGTTAATGCAAACAGTCAAATCTGAACCTTGTCGCTCTTCGCACCTCGTGGGCAGGAAGCACACCAGCAACGTGCGTTGCGTGCTTTGTTCGATAAAAAGAAAAGCCTACAAAGAACTACTCTTTACTCAAGTTCTCCATCCAGTAAGGACTTTATTAATTCATTTTTTTTACTTTCACTTTTGAACTTTCTGAATTTATTATTTACGACAAAATACAATTTAAATGTGAAATTATTGAGTAGTCTATAATACACAAACATATTTTAAATTATAGGCAGAAAGAAAAAGAATGAAGATATAAAAAGGAGAAATCCTCTTATAAATAAATAAACGGAGTACATACTATTTAAATGAAAGCTAAAAATAGAAAAATAAGATAAAACAGAGAAATGTTTTGTATAGGAAGAATTATGAAGAATATTTGACAAATGATAAAATCAAGTCACACTTTTAGCATGATAGTAGACAAAAGGAAAAGTAATTTCTGGAAAAGAAAATCTCTGAAAATAACCAAAAGAATATAACCACTTTTCTTTCCACAAACTCAAGCCGGGGAGGGTGAGATTTTGGGTTTAAAAACTAAATGCAAATGGCATGATTTCTGATGGGCAAAAATGACTTTAGCCAACATCTTAAACCCTAAGAAAAACCCTGCATAAATAGACAGTGAGATGAAAAACCTTCTTCTTCCCGGATAGCTCTTGAAAAAAAAATATAGATATTATATAAATATAATACAAGTAAAGAAAAAGGGTTGAAGGCAGAAGCTTACCAATCAACTAGGAAGTGAAAGAGAGCTAGGTGAGAAAACTCACTCAAAATCTAAGGCAATAAGTCCTAATGTAGGCAACCAGTTATAAGTTAATTTTATTGAAAATGTATTTTCATATGTGATTGCCTATCTGTGATTTTAGAGATGAAAATGTTTTGATTCTCTTTGGTTGTTATGTTTGTTTTATTATATGAAAGTCTTAAGTATTATTAGTATATATATATGTGTTCTATAAACCCAGATCTCTCTGATATGTTAATGTTTAGAAACATAAGTAAATACCCAGAAAATAAAATGTTGAATATAGGCAAGTAAAATTGGTTTTGGCTCAACCCAAAACAATGAAAACATATTGAGCTGCATATACTCATGTATAAGTGCTGAGGCTTGAGACAAAAAGGGAATTAGGGGTGCAATAGGGTTGCCTATGTGCTGATGCTCCTGATTCAATGAAAATGTATAAATATTCATACACATAGCAAATAAATTTTGTGATTCAGTGAAACTTGGTCATTCTGAGTTTAACTGAAGCACAGATGGTTGCAAGAGGAAAAACTCTCCCAAAAGGCATAAGCCAATGTTAGTTGCCTATACCCCTTTTAAAATACCAGAAAATATATATACATGTAGAATCTTATTTGAAATAGACACCAATGTTTGCTTGCCTGTTTGTCTCTGTTTGGTTATGAATAATATGAGATGCTATGACATGGATGTTTATGTTAGTGAAATGAATCACTGAATGGTTTAGTCATGAGAAATCAAAAGAATTATTATTAACTTAAACCTGATTAGGAAATGGGGGTCAAGAACACTGCAGGAATGACTTGTTTTCTTGAGTAATACAAGTTGACACATGGCTTGTTTAAGTCCTGTGATCTTTATGTAATGGAGTGAATTAGTCCATTACAGTGTGTCCATTGATTCAATTAATTGCAGATGAGACCAAGATAGATAAGTATATCAATATAAGAGAATTTGATATAAAGAGGAACTAGAGTTTTCTTGGAATGAAATCTGGATTGTGAATAAATGATTTAATTCATTTTGGGTCATTTCCTTGTTTGTATGGATGTTTATTTGATTCATGATTGAATTATATGAATATATGAATGTACCATGTCTTCTTGAGGTTTCTGGAAAGGCAGACTTAAGTGTGCACCTGCACACTGACATAGAACATGCACACTTGAATTACTTGTTTTCTAAAGGCAGAGTTATATACATATATCTATGTTTTAACTTTAACTTGATTTTGCAAACTGTTTTAGTGGATTTTCTCTTACCAGACATGTGTCTGACCCTAGTGTGCTAATGGCATATGGGGTGTCTCATTTAAAATGGGGCAGCTTCAAATGCATTTTCAGGGACTGCAGCAACTAAGTAGGAGTAGGAGCAAGGCTTTGAGAAGAAGATTATAGCATGCTAAACTTAGTTAGATAAGAGCCTAAATGATGAAATCTGCATGTATTGATAATTTAAATTGCTACTTGTATTAAGTGTTGAATATTGGATGGATATTTTGCTAAGTATTTTGTTAAGAAATTGAATTGTAATTGGAATCTATAAATCTAGATATTATCTGATATGTTGAAGCAGATAATCTAAATCTTGTAAGTGAATTGAGCAAGAACACCATGATAGTTAGGGTGGTTACTTTTTATAAATGTATTAGTCAATCTTGAGTCTTTGAAAAGGGTTAAGTTTTGGAAAATCTGGATAGTTGAATCTCAGAAAATGAAATGGTTTTCTTTTTCTATCATGATATTTGTATACAAGAGATGATAAGCATAGGGAAAATGTAATTATGTGTCTGGAATGTTTTCATAATTTAATTGATTCTACACAAATGTTTTTATACCTTATTTTTAAATAAGAGAAAGGTCTGTTGTAACGACCCAATATTTTCCACCATTCGCATCCATTATAAGTGTATAAGTAGACACTCATGCCGAAATTGAATTGCTCAAAATACCGCGTTGTAAATAAAATTTGGCAAATCTCAGAATATACAGTAAATAAATATAATCACAGATCACAGACACAGAGTAAAATAATGCAGCGGAAGTAAAAGAAATAGTAGTTCATGAAGATACTATGTAAATATATCAGAGTTAAATAAGATAAAACAGAAGAAATAAAGTACAACAGAAGTCTCAATATGATAACCAAGTACAAGCTGAATAGAACAACAGAACTGAGATAGATAAAACTAGATAAGCAGATAATCTCCTGCGATTCCAATCTCCAGAAAGTGGAATCCAAATCTGTGAATACTCAGGCTGACCCGAGCGTAAATAAAAATACAAACACTCGAGTCAGGACAATATATACTTATATAATGTAAACCAACTCAAGTGAACTGTAATAAGGTACAAGTAACTTAAAGAATGCTTGGGATCGCCCATTCTTTAAGGATTCGTTAAACTATTTACTATGTAGTAATATACGCTATATACAGTAGTGTCTAATTAGTAAAGTATAATCATATAGAAAATAGCGTTAAGGGGATGGAGAACCTTAACGCGGTCGGATCTTTAAATCAAAATCGTAGTAAAGCTCGATATGGTAGGTGACACGGCACAACTAGGCAATGCCAGGGTAGATATACCAATTACGCATCCGAACTAGTGGTGACGCATAGCAGCCACTACCGCCCACCTCGAACAACACTCCCAAATCAAGGGTGGCCACCAAATCAATCACAAGTAATAGAATGGTATCGAAGAAGTGTGTCCGATCATAGGTGCTACCTCTTTGGTCCGTCAATCGTTCCTGTTTTAGCCACCTTATGCCAACTCACGGGAGTTGGGTCCACATATATACCTTAGGATCGTCGCCACCATCCTACTTCATTCTAGAAACTCCACCGCGTACACTGTTGTCAAAGTGGTTTTCGGTATCGACAGAGAGTATGTCCATATCCGATCCCGGTCTCTTTAACAACCAATCGTTATTATAACCCGTGGTTAAAACTTTTAAAACAATACTTTACTTCAAAATAAAATATCATTTCAAAACCATATATTTATCAAAATAAAGATTAAATCAATTCCAAACCATTTCCATATATTTAAAATATCATATCATTTCAAAACTTCATTTCAAATCATTTCAATATATCAAAATATCATATCTTTCCAAAACTTCATTTCAAATCATTTTAATATATCAAATATCAATCTTTCCAAATCTTCATTTCAAATCATTTTAATATAATAAAATATCATATCCTTACAAATCCAAATATTCAACTTTAAATACCTTTTAAATTCAAAGATATCGTTCATTTACTATCATTTCAAATCACCTTTAAATAGTTTATATTCCAATCAAAATAATTCATTTAAACCTTTTAAAAGTGTAATTATTATATTTTCAATCAAGTATTCGATTTCCAAAGTTTCAAACCATTCTGAGTTCGTTTACTAAGTCAAAAACCATAATTATTAAAATTTCAGTCTTTCGCAGCATTTAGAAAAAGCTGTTATAAGTTATACTTGAAACATTTTTATTCAGCAAAGACAGCATTTAAAACTGCTGTTAAAACTCAGTTTTTAGTTAAATTATAGTTCAAAACAGAAAAGACAGCATTTCAGAAGTGCTGCGGTAACTCAGATTTCAAAACAAAGGTTTTATTTGATTTTAGCAAAGACTGCAGACCACTATAGCATTTCCAGAGAATGCTATAATAGACCTGAGTTCAATATTAGCCTATAAGTTCAATTACAGCAACTACAGCATTTCAGAAATGCTGTAATAGCTCTTTTTACACAATTTTAGTTCAATTCAGAAACTATAGCATTTCTGAATGCTATTAAAAGTTAATTCCAGATTTTAGTGTATTTCCAGCAACTAAATAACTTCAATTTAAAACACATAAACATTTTAAAAATCATATTTTTAACATTTAAAATGTTCATTTACATATCATTTAACATATATCTTTTTCACAATAAATTTCTTATAATTAAATCCAATTTTCAACAATTTACTTAATAAATTTAAGTGTAAAAGTTTCCAATTCTTCACATTTCAACAAATAACTTAACACTTCAAATTTAAATTACCATTTCACAAATTTAACTAAATTTCCAATTTTATTTAATTAACTTAAACCTTTAATTAAAACCAAATTTCACATTTCCAAGTCAAGTTATATTTTAAAAGATCACTTTTAAACATTCATTTATTTAACCACTTAAACTCATAGAAAAAAAATCAATAATACTTTAATAAATCGCTTAAATTCAAATTTAATCAAATTATCATATTTACCACTTTCCAAATATAATTAAATTTTCATTTTTATTCATATAACTTAAATATCATTTTTAACCAAAATTCCCAATTCCAAACTTAAGTTATATTTCAATAATCCAATTTAACCATTCATTAATTACATTTTCAACTCATAGAAAAATCATAATTTCTTTATTTTAAAACATTTCAAAATCTATTTAAATCAAATTTCATAAATTTATATTTTTAAAATACTTAAAAATATCCAAAAACACTTTATAAAATAACCACGGGCCTGTATATGGTTTTCTAACCTAGGTCAAGTGATACAGATATATATCATTTCAATCCGCAATTTACAAAGAAAAACCGGGTTCTATCATTTCAAACCCGCAATCCCAAGTTAAAATAAGTAAAATTAAAACCATTCAGGCCTATCATTTCAGCCCATAATGATTTTCCCTATTCTATAGTCCGTTCGGGTATGTATCATTTCAACCCATAGTGATTCTAGTCTACAGGGAACTTGCAGTGTGATAAACAGATATAAATGAACATAATACATTATATAACAGTAACGGATGATATAACAGGTGTATAAACATCATATGATCATAACATAGTCAAGTATAACATGATAATATATTTCTACAGATTCACAGGGTGTCAATTTACTAGTTATATAGGTACATATTGTCTGGTGAGAATAACTCACCTGTTAAAGCTAGAGATTAGCGATCAAAACACACAGAATAGATTCCAGAAAGCACAACAAGCACGATATAGCATGACTTTTGATTTGAATGAATGGAGAGCCTTGATATTTATCTTGTAAACAATAACCAAACAAGACAATATACACATAAATTTTCAACGCAAACAATGTTGAAACAATGAAGATAAGAAGCAACAACGGAATAGATTACTTGACTGTGCTTTAACCATTCAAAAGCTCAAGCAAGGGGTTCATTTTCTCAGTCATGATGATGATGAGTGTGGGAGAGACAAGGTTAACTTCCTCGAATACATAAGACAAAACAATACAAACAATATAAGTTTTCAAATGCACAATACGATAGAATAATATAGAATCAACTGCACGAATCAAAGTAGAATTGCTTTGCACTTGCTTCCAACAACCTTTAGGTTCAGCCATATGGTGTACTACAGGTCTAAGGCAAGATTTGGATCAGGTTTTGGTTGCCTAAGGGTCGGCCAAACATGTTTAGAGGATAGCAAAAGGTGAGTATGCATGAAACAACACAGCAAGGCAAAACAATGTCACTTTAACATGGATTCAAGGCAATTCAAGGATCGACCAAGGCTCATGGGGCATGGCCAGAGGAGTGGGGTCCAAGGTGATGACGTGGCAGAGGGTCCAGGTGGTGCTGGAGGTGGTGGAGGTGGTGTTGGTGGCGGCCATGGGTGGTGGAAGGTGGTGGCAATTCTAGACTAGGTTTGGTACAGGTGATGGCTAGTGCTAGTTTAGATGGATTTTTGTGATGATCTTCATCATGGCTTGGCTTGGCCTGAGGAGGAGAGGTGTTAGGCTGTGTGATGGTCAGAGAAAAGTGGTGGTGGTGGTCAGCCACAGCTTGGAGGAAGGGGAATACAGCTATGAAGGTGGAGAGCATGTGCAAATTCAAGTAGAAAATCATAAAAAGACAAGAAGAAGATAGAATTTTTTTACCTAAGCTTCACAAGGAGAATAGCCGTGATTTTTTTGTGAGAGGAGGAGAAATGAATTTCGTGAAAGTGAAAAAAAAATTCAGCTGAAATGAGTAGATTACACGTCCAAAACAATTAAGAGAAAAGTTGGGAAAATGAAAGGTCGGGAGATGGAAAGCCTTAGGAGTTTCAAGAGTTTAAAACTTTTCAAATTTCCTCTATTTCTTTTTAATAAGTTTAAATATCTGAAAATACATATAATTTCAGTTAAAATTAGAAAATGTAACAAATAAAAAAAATAAAAATAATTAAATATTAATTATAAATAATTAAATCAAGAAAATAGCAAAAATTGTCAACTAGGCTAGAAAAATTGAAAATAAATGGTATAAACTTTAGAAAATTCATATGAGCTTGTAACATATTTTTAAACATAAATAATAACATAAAATAAAAATACATTCACAAAATAAATATATAAAATTTAATTTAAATATAATTTTAATGAAGAAAATAGCAGAAAATAAGAAAACAGCCTTTAAAAATAGGAAATCAACATAGTAAATTTTGGAAAATTTCTATTATTATTTTTGAAATATTTAGAGATGAAAATATACATAAATTAACATATTGACACATATTAAATAAAATATAAGAAAGAAAAATATGATTTATAAAATTTAAAATAGGCAAAATTGCACAATAAAACAAATTATACTAAAAATTGAAATGTACATAACTCTTACATTTTAACTCCGTTTCCAACGAAATGAAAAACAATATTCAAGTTATTAAATCTATTGTCATAATAAAAGATAAAATTTATAATTTAAAATATTTAAAATTTAAATTTAAAAGTCAAAGTTTGACTATTTGACCAAAATTCACATTTTCTGGAAATATTAAATTTAGTCATATTTGGAATTCTAATCCACATCAAAATCAAAGTTTATACTTAAAATAACAAAATTTATTCTTTTTCATAAATAAAGCTTTTGAATCTGGAAAAATCAATTTAAAAATATTTGAGGACTATACGTAATCGTTCTATCTAATCTTTGAATCCCGCCAACAAGGTCTACCTTGTACGGAGCTCAGTCGGGGATTCTCTATATCTGTAAAGGACAGCTTCGTTAGGCCTACAATATAGATATTCTAGTTGGTCTGTCTCTTTTCTCATCGTGGCTATGGCCCCACGCAGCCACCCCTCAACTAATCGAAAGACATCTAAAGAGTTAAGTGGCCATGCCCTACTGCAAACAATCTAACATCCAATTGGCGGTGCCCCCCATCCAATGTTTCGATAGTGAAAGAATCATTGGCCTATTGGTTTAACTCTAGTCTTTCGCGAAATCGCTCTTGGTCTTGATGCTGGACGATATCCGCATGTGACTATCCTTAAACTTACTTGCAAGTACTAGACATACGAATACCCTACTCCGAACACCAAGCCCTTCTGACTGCCTACAAAGGTCCGCTTCATTAGGCCTACAATGCAAATGCAGTCAAGGCATACTCTCCTGATGGAACACCTACAGACCTTTCTCCGGGGGTGCAGCTTCGTTAGGCCTACCCAGAGGTCCATCCTAGAGTATCCTCACGTCCCGTTAAGGTCTCATACTTCATTGAAACCCAAAAATACTAAGTTGGACGTGCTTCTCCATTTCTGAAATCCATGATGAACTGCTTCGTTAGGCGCTTCGTCCTTTGGGCTGCTCCAAATGCATCTCAATTCTTTTATTAGACCCTAAGTCTAATCTTTTAATTTTCATTTAGTATACTTTTATAACTCTGTTCGCAACTTATTTACTCTAATTAACATATTCTTTCCCTCGTCTCGCTTCTAGCTATTGTGAGACCACCATTGATCTAATATGGAATGCTATTGGTATTGCCACTTCTTTCTTATTAACTTAATTTAAGTCTTAAGTTTATTAAATGAGCATCTTTTGTTCTATTTGTTTATTAATTTAATAGAAATCTAAAATAAACTTTTACTATTTATCTTTTCTATCATTTCTTATTTATTCTAAGTTCCCAAATAAGCCTTTCTATTCTTTTACTTAATCATAACTTATGTTATAATTATACTTGTAATTGTTACTATTATTTCTTTTAAAATCTGTATATAATTACAAGTGTTTCTTTTCTGTTCTAGTCCGTCTTCTTTTATTATGATATAGAATTCTTTTAATTCTCTTTTATTATATAATTAACTTATCATGATAACTGTCTTTTTATATAGTCTGCATAGTAAATGCAGACCTAGGTTCGTTTATTGTTCACAGCCTTAATTTCTTATCTAATAATTTATTTGATTCATTTCATACTCTACTTTATTTTCTTTTATTCTAGGAAGTAATTCTATTTTATTTGATTGGTGGTGAAAGCTATATTAAAATCTATTTCCATAATTTAATACTAAATAATACTGTAAATAATAATTCGTAACTGCAAGATATTTCTTTTATTATTTTGGGCTACTATAAAATACACTGGTCCCTCTATTTTACACTAGTTCCCTTTTTCTTTCTTTTTATTCTTGCAGTTATGTTTATCGTTATCTTTTAATTATTAAATTATAGAAATGTATTCTAGTTTCTAATCCAACCAATTAATCTATTACATACTCCCTAAATTAAATTATCAGATAAATTTATTGTTTTCGTTCAGCATAATTTATTGTAGAATTCCAATTTTCTAATTTTATTCCATTTTTCCAATTTTCTTACTTTACATCTACTTCTATAAAGTCTAGTATTTTAATCCATAACCACGAATTCTCTTTCTAACTATATTATTCGCATAAAAGGGGAATAAAAGGAACCGATATTAAGGCTTAATTATGACTTTTAAAATAGATGTAAATAACTGTAAATTTCTTACTTTTAGGCCTACGCCTTTTCTAACTGTTAAGCCTGATTAAATATAAATAAAATTTACAGTGTTTGCGTAACTAATAGAATTAATTACTGGAATAAATTATCTGATGCAAATTCAACGATAATATATTTTATAAACGTAAAAGAATATAATTAAATCCACCCACATGTCGTACTTAGCTTCAAACTCTATCCTTTTTAATTTGCTATGCTTTTCTCCACTTTTCCCCCTTTTTAATTCGCTGTAAATTTCCTGATTTGTTTATGCAATTATCTGATTTGCTTGTATGTATTTCCTTGCTTAATTTTATTTTTTTATTTAGGGAAAGATTTGATTGATTGAGGAGAAAGGAAGAGGGAGAAGAGAAGAGGAGTTTGCTGTAAATGATAGCAGCTGATTTAAAGAAAATAGTGTGGGCTAGGGTTAAGTTACGTTCAATTTATAGGTGTAGTGAACAACTATGAACCATCAGATTAACCCTAAAAACAATCATCACCATCATTAATTGATTTGTTTATGTTAGCTTATAATGTATAATTCTCCAATGTTATTCATTTGTTCCTTTGTTATACCACCCTATTAATTCACGTTTCCTTTTAAATAAAATTCTCCCATTAATTACCCAATTAATTAGATCATATATATATATATGTATATGTATATGTATATGTATATCCAATATTAATTGATTGTTATAATTTCTTACCTATTTGAACACGTCAATTAATACCTCTATTAATTGATTGTATATAAAAGTTATACTTTTTAATTTATTCTTATTAACTTACCTTCATCATAAACTTAATTACTCCGTTTGATTTTTGTACGCATTCCAATTCTTTTTTTTTTCTTTTTAAATTGGAAACAAATAATCTTATAACTGACGTTTTCTTCTAGCTAATTAATTTACATTATTAGCTATTGTGAAAGGGCATATTCTTTGATTAATTAACACCCTTTTTAAAAGGCTCAACTGATTGCCAATTAATTAATTGACATGTCTTCCCATTTTAATCGATATCCAAATTAATCACACATTTATTAGTTGTATATATTTAAACTGCCAGTTCATTACCCAATTAATTGACATATATGTTTCCCTCTTTTATTAATTGACGCTTACTTATTGTCTTTAATTAATTAATTGCACCAATTATAAATTAATATATGTATGTTATCATTTAATTTATTCCCAATATACATTTCCCTTTATTAGAAGATCCCTTAATTAATTAATGTTATAAAAGTGACATATTCTCTGACTAATTGAAGTCTCTATGTCTCTTAATTAATTCCTCTTTTAATTGATTGATGTGTCAATTAATCACACACTCATTGCTTGTGTACATCTTTGTAACCTCTTAATTCTTAAATGCATATATTTGACATTTATATTCTGTTTTTCAATTATGTTAATTCAATTGATTTTATTTAATTATATAAAAATATAGGCTGTTACAATAATTCTTTTCCCTTAAGTTTTATTCCACTCAAAATTTATACTTTATGGTTATATAATTAGTTCACAACTCAAAATTTATATTTACTTCAGTTCGATATTATTTCTAATCCAATCCAATTTAATTTAATTTAAATTTCAATTCCTTTTAACCAACATTTCAAAACCATATTTGAGTTATTCATACTACATCAAATTTCACTACAAACAAATTTATTTTTAATTCATTCAATTTAATCAAGTAAGAATTCAATTCTAATTTGAAATTTTTCACACTTTTTTACTTATATTTATTTGTTCCATTCACTTATTCATATTCATATGCTTTTATATTTAGTTAATGTAACGACCCGGTATTTTGGACCATTCGCATCCATTATAAGTGTATAGGTAGACACTCATGCCGGAGTTGAATTGCTCAAAATATCGCGTTGTTAATTTAAATTTGGCAAAACTGAACATATACAGTAAATAAATATAATCACAGAACATAGACACAGAGTAATAAATGCAGCAGAAATAAAAGAGATAGTAATTCATGAAGCTACTATATAAATGTGTAAGTTACATCAGAGTTAGAACAGATACAACGGAAGAGTAATACAATACATCAGATATAAATCAGAATACATCACTGGAATCATCGAATACTGAAAGCAGAATAGATGGCTGGATCTTCATGCAAAGCTCCAACTCCAAAGGTGAGTCTCGAATACTGGTACACTCAGTCTGACCCGAGCGTAAAGCAAAACACAAAACACTCGAGTCAGGATTAACATTCTTATATCAATAAATCCAACTCAAGTGAAATAGCAATTGAAATACAAGTAACTCAAAGGATGTTTGGAATAACCATCCTTTAAGGATCCGTTAAACTATCTACTATGTAGTAGTGTATGATAAGTAGATAATGTCTATCAGTAATATAGAGGTATCAAAATAGCGTTAAGTCATGGCCCATTCCACCCTTAACACATTTTTATTCCCAAAAGCATATACAAGACCGTAGTTTCCCCAAAACCGGAAGTCACCAGAGGGCAATCCATATACTAAAGGTACAAATCAAAATCGTAGTGGTCGCGCATAAATGGAATACAAGTATGACAAGGCACATGAGGCAATACCCAAGGTAGTGATACTACCGTTTGCCTGATCCGGACTGGTGAGAACGCAACGCCGCAACGCCCTCAACACCGTGAAACAACACTCCCAAAATCAAGGGTGCACCAATCGACAACAAATAATGAGTAGTTCGAAGAAGTGTGTCCACTTGAGGTAGCTAATCCTCCATTGGCCCGGCACGGCTCCTGTTTTAGTCATTTCCAATTTGACACAAGTGTCAAGGCTATCCATTATCGTTCTCTTTCTTCAGTCAACACGTACATCATTCCAACCACTTCATTCTGGATCATCACTCCGCGTATAGTTATTAAAGTGGTTTTCGGTTTAGATAGAGAGTATATCCATAACCGATTCCGGTCTCTTTAATAACCTTCGAAATTATTTCATCGATTGGTCGTTTATTTATTTCAAAACCAAATCAATTTCAATTTCAATTCGTAAACCAACATTTCATTTGCCTTTCTAAATCAATTACCATAATTTACGTTACAAAACTTTCAAATTACCATTTCAAAATCTTATAATACAATTTCAATTTCTATTTAAACAATTCAAATATTGATTCAAGTTCGTAAATAAGTTTCATTCCGAAATCATTTAAATTAATTTAATTTAACATTTCAATCAATTTAACTTCATTTATCGATTTTATTCAATATTCGTTAAGTAAATTTGCCATTCAAAACAATTTCTATTAAATTTCCAATTCATTAAATCCATTATTTAAATTCAACTTCCTTATTTCAAAACTTACAATTTGAATTAAATTAAATTCATCAAATCAAATTCTTTAAATTTCAAGTCTTACATTAATTTCAATAAATCACATTTTATTTCTTGATAAAGAAATTCAATTTCACTTATTTACTTACTTAAATAATTTTCAAAACTTAATTAATAAAGAAAACTCAATTTCAATTATTTACGAAGTAAATTCACTTATTCAAAAGTTCAATTTTTCTTATTAAAGAATTCAATTCAATTTGATCATTAAATCATTCAATCTCATTTAATTATTAAATAATTCAAAACTTAATTATTAAATAATTTCAAAGTTTAATAATTTCAAACTTAATTATCATTTCTCAAATTAAACAATATTCTTTCATCAATTACATTGTTAATATTTTGTTTCAGATTATTAAATATTCACATTTAAATTTCATTAAAATTCAAATTTCAACTTCATTTCAAAACCATATTATTTATTCAAATAAAATCTTCGTTTATTTTTAAATCAAATTATTGATCAATCGGGTTTTATTTAATTCTCTATATCCAAGGTCAAAGTTCAATTTGGGTATTTATCATTTCAACCCGATTCCAATTCAATTCAAAAATCAAAGCATAACAATGGGAACTTGCAGTGTGATAACTGGGATGGTGTCAAAGTAAATAAACAAGAAATAACAACAATCAATAACAATCCAATAATCAATTCAAATAATCCCGAAATAACCGTATTAATTCGCATTGTTATTTGTACGAATTAATATAATCATTTCTAGAATCTACACTATCATTTCATGTAGATTAAAGATTATTACATTACAGTTTTCACTTGTCATTCAATTGAAATCTTATACTACAACAATTAATCCAATATACGTCGATGGTTCAAAGTGTAATTATCACTATTCTACATGTCAATTAATTTAACAATTCAAAGGGGTCATATTCAACTAATCAATTTTAACATATAAATCAGTTAAAATTGTTAACTATCCTATATCAATTTCAATTTTGCATACTATTCATCATTTATCACTAACAATTTAACGTCCAATATAAACATCAACAATCAATCAATTATCAGCCAAACTGTATTATCATCGCATAAATAATTAACAGATAATGGTGTCAAATGTCACAGGTGAACTGATATAGGCTATAACATATATAACAGTGTAATTAACTAACAGCAGTATATTTCAATTGTCGTTTTAATTGAAATCAAATTTAATAAATAAAAGAACGTTAATCGTGAGTGAGTGCTCACCTTTCGAGGCTAGAGAGGGTAGACGATGAATTGGGTTACGGATCCAAGCACGAATTCCAAATCAAAGCTAGATTGGCACAAATTTGACGGATAGAGCTGATAAAAGTGATTGATGAGAACAAATCAATCGGTTTGATAGAAACAGAGAATGCATATTTTATTATTATAATTTCCTTAAAATAAATAATTTAAATTCCAGACAAATAATAAATAACATATACTTATACCTATTATATCACCTACCACCTATACTATATAAAATAAAAATTTTAACCAGTTATATGTGTAACACCCTTTTCAACCATGCAAAACATGAAACAACAAATGTATGCAGACAATGAAATGATATGAACTTGTATAAATTCATGTATATAACAAACCGACCAAAACAAAACAATGGAGTCAACTATATGAACCAACACTTAAACTGTTGCAATGATATATATTGTTGTTATAAATAAAATATGGACCATCACTTTATAAAAAGTTGTAGGCTTAAGTAATACACTGCCGCCACCATTATCTGTACCGAAAAACAATCCAAACAATGTATATATATTTATCAAAAATAAAAGAATAAACTAACCTATATATCTATCTCTTAGAATAAAACCAAACTTGAGAGTTTAAGATATTTAAGTATAATACGAGAACAGCTGAAAGTATACAGATGCCGACATAACAACTCATGCTGACGCCAAAATATAAAAGAAGATGATATTTTGAAACAACCAAATATAATACTTAAAATAGCCGATTATATTCATTGTATAAACACGTATATAACTAAGAGAAAGCTTCCACTTTACACACATTACATAGTGACCGGTAAAAGCTTTAGAAATGCATTTTATTAACATATCTCGTAACCGACTGTATATAAATACACTATATAACTAATATATAACATGTGTACCTTTAACAAAATATATACAGGGAATAAGTTTTAAAACATACGTATATACTTATATAAACTGTAAAACAAAAGAAAGCAAACCTATTATATTACCTACAAATCAAGTGGAACGCATGCATAACACGGCACAGCAAGGTAAGTGAGGGGAGAGACCGTGTGTGGTCATGCTGCAGGCGAGATCTAAAGGATGAACAGTAGGTGATTGATGGGTGGAGGGAGTTTTGGCCTAGGGAGTGGATCTGGGAAGGTCTCTGCCGAGGAGGGTGCATTTTCTCGTCGGTGGTGTGAGGCTCGGCACGCATGAACGTGGCTGTTTGGCAACAAAAAAAAGGAGGGAGGCAGGAAGAGGCTTGGTTGCGTGTTTCTACGGTGGCTACGAGGCCTGGCGAGCTGACGGAGTGGCACGGCTGGGAGGTTCAAGTAGGTTGCATATCGGGTTGGCAGTGGGGATGGGCACGTGCCAGGGAGGACGCGCTTTTGTGAGCAGCTTTCACAGTTTCTCTTTTCTTTCTTCATATTATATAAAAAATGAATACGAACAGGTGAAAGTGGAATAGAAAGAAAGAGAAGGAAATGTGTGCAAAGGAGATGAGCAGGCTTTACCGAGAATAAACAAATGCTTTTATATATTTTATATTAATTGTTATATATACTTTTTAGAGTAATGAATAGAGTAAACAGTGGGAAGGAGAGATAACGACACCAACATGAATTGAATACAGAGGAGAGTGAAAGTCGCACGAGAATTCAGGGAATATTAAAATAAATGGCTGTTAGATCGAGGGAAAATTTACTAAAGCAACTAATGGCTTGATTGGACAGCACGTTTCAAAATTTTAAATTGAAGTAGCAATTTATGGTACCAATACGACATGCCGTTCCATCATTTCCGTCGTACATCGAACATCAAAACACAAAAATGAATGTACCGTAGAGATCAGCACGACGAGACGATCAAAAGGATATACAGATATTAGTGGTATGATTGAATTATAAAAATTCGAATTTTCTATTAGCGGAAAATGTAAGAAAAACGCTGAAAAATAAGATCGACGGAGCTAAAGATGTCCGAATTTGGAAAATCGACAAACTAACATCTTGCTCAGAAGATGGTTTAGAATTTTTCTATGTAAAAATATTTAGGTTTCAGAAACATTTTATTTTCATTGCTTTTTAACTGATTAAATTGAAGTGAATTTACGCGCGAAATAAACTTTCATATTTTCGGACGAAAATTTACCAGTCGCTATGTTTAACTAGACGTATTCCAAATATTAAATTTTTATTTCAAAATTTTATCGTTTAAAATTTCACCAAATTTCAACTAATTACGTTATTAAAACAGTTGAAATTTACGGGTCGTTACACTCTCCCCCACTCAAAACTTTTCGTCCCCGAAAAGGAACGAGGTAGGAGAATAGAAACAACCAGAAAGAAAAACAGATTTGAAATACAAAATAACAATTAATTTAAACCATAAAAATTGAAATTTAAATTAATTGATATTCAATAATTGATTTAATCCATTTGATTTCACTAAAATCAATCTCAACTATTTCTAAATTCATTATCTTATTATCCAATTATCTTCAATTTACAATTTCTAAAACCATAAATTTGAATAGTCTTTTATTATAATCATATTTTTCTGCAATTTAAATTCTTCTTTATTCCAAATTACTATTAAATTTATTCTACTTAATATATCTACTCACATATATTTAACCCATATAAATTAATTTAAAACATAAAAATTCGGTTTAAATTAATTTACATCTATTAATTTCTTTTAAATTCAAGGTATTTTCATATGTTGATCAAATTTTAATTCATTAATTCTTTCAAAACAAATTTATTAATTCTTTCAAAACAAATTTATTTCATTATTAACTGAATTTACTTATTATCCTATCTAACTCTATTAACATCTTTAAAATCAAAATTTAGTATATAACATTTATTATAAACACTCAAATTTTATTTATAAATTCAATTTATATTATATATTATCCAATTACATATTCAACTTCTGAATGATTTAGGTAAGTTGTATTAGAATGCAGTTGAACAATATACAAATAAAATTTTCCCAATTCAATTATTCAAGTTTAAATATTTATTCCAAATTTTGGTTTTATTTATAATTAAAATCATCCTTTAACAAAATTTAAGAATTAGATTTCCGATTAACTTTAAACAATTTAGAGATATATATAATATATTTATCAAATCTAATTAAATTTTAAAATAAGGTACTTATATATATAAATCAAATTATACTGAAGAAATTCAAATCAAAATATTTTTCAAAACAAAACCGTAGCAAAGCTACAGAATAGTATCTCCACTTCGAAACTCCAAAATGAATGTTGATGATGCGGCCGCCATCACCGAAATTATTTTCCAGCGACAAAGAGAAGAGCACTGATTTCAACATTTTAAAATTTTTTGGAAACGATTTCTATTCGAAAATACTTTCAATAATATATACTTTAAAATTTTAAAACCAAAGTTCGAAATCACCGGAAACTAAATTCTCAAATTCCAAATGTTAAATTCATTTCAAATTCCAAATCAATTTATAAACCGTATTTATAAATTTATTTAGAACAATAAATGATAATCAAATATTATCATTTCAAACAAACAATTTAATTAACCTATTAAATTCCAGAAAATTTTACTTATATTTTCATAATATAATCAAACAAATTTATTTCATTTACCAAATTTGAAAATAATTATTGTGTCAGTTTGCTCTGTTCAAGTGTTTTGGAAATCCTATCGACAGCGTTGATCAGACGAATCGATCGGAAACCCAAATCATCATCAACAACTCAAACAACATAATATATAAAACATTTTAAATATTAATTTACAAATACACTTCTTTGCTCGACGATACAGGAATGAATTTTCAAAATAAGGATAGAGTTTCAAATTTGATGGACTTAAATCAAAGAGAAATTTGATTCGAAGATAAGTTCGAAACAAGATATGATGATTAATAACAAAGTAGGAAGATGGATAAGTTTATATAAATCGCGGACAACATTAACCGGGTCGACCGTGACTTCCTGAATTAGATCGATGCAGAATTTCGAGGTAAATCGACATTGATCTCAAGAGATAAAATTCGGCATAACCAAAGATATTAGCATCTAAACCGAGGATATATAAATCTCCGGTAAATCAATGCTTATTGTAAAGGAGTTTCACCCATTTACAAATAATTCGAAGATTGGCGAGACCGCCGATTCATTATAAATATCATTCAAAATGGAGTTATGGGGTGCTCCAGAATTGAAAGAAGACGCATAGTGAAGGACACGAATGACTTTCGGAACCGGGGGAAACGTTCCAAAATTCAAAGGAATTGAGTCAAAGGAAGAGATTGAAACTCGAACGAGAGTGATACTGTAAATACATTTACCCTATATGTTGAGTTTTGCCTAGAGCTACCAAAGCTCTGATACCAACTGTAATGACCCGGTATTTTGGACCATTCGCATCCATTATAAGTGTATAGGTAGACACTCATGCCGAAGTTGAATTGCTCAAAATATCGCGTTGTTAATTTAAATTTGGCAAAACTGAACATATACAGTAAATAAATATAATCACAGAACATAGACACAGAGTAATAAATGCAGCGGAAATAAAAGAGATAGTAATTCATGAAGCTACTATATAAATGTATAAGTTACATCAGAGTTAGAACAGATACAACAGAAGAGTAATACAATACATCAGATATAAATCAGAATACATCACTGGAATCATCGAATACTGAAAGCAGAATAGATGGCTGGATCTTCATGCAAAGCTCCAACTCCAAAGGTGAGTCTCGAATACTGGTACACTCAGTCTGACCCGAGCGTAAAGCAAAACACAAAACACTCGAGTCAGGATTAACATTCTTATATCAATAAATCCAACTCAAGTGAAATAGCAATTGAAATACAAGTAACTCAAAGGATGTTTGGAATAACCATCCTTTAAGGATCCGTTAAACTATCTACTATGTAGTAGTGTACGATAAGTAGATAATGTCTATCAGTAATATAGAGGTATCAAAATAGCGTTAAGTCATGGCCCATTCCACCCTTAACACATTTTTATTCCCAAAAGCATATACAAGACCGTAGTTTCCCCAAAACCGGAAGTCACCAGAGGGCAATCCATATACTAAAGGTACAAATCAAAATCGTAGTGGTCGCGCATAAATGGAATACAAGTATGACAAGGCACATGAGGCAATACCCAAGGTAGTGATACTACTGTTTGCCTGATCCGGACTGGTGAGAACACAACGCCGCAGCGCCCGCAACACCGTGAAACAACACTCCCAAAATCAAGGGTGCACCAATCAACAACAAGTAATGAGTAGTTCGAAGAAGTGTGTCCACTTGAGGTAGCTAATCCTCCATTGCCCCGGCACGGCTCCTGTTTTAGTCATTTCCAATTTGACACAAGTGTCAAGGCTATCCATTATCATTCTCTTTCTTCAGTCAACACGTACATCATTCCAACCACTTCATTCTGGATCATCACTCCGTGTATAGTTATTAAAGTGGTTTTCGGTTTAGATAGAGAGTATATCCATAACCGATTCCGGTCTCTTTAATAACCTTCGAAATTATTTCACCGATTGGTCGTTTATTTATTTCAAAACCAAATCAATTTCAATTTCAATTCGTAAACCAACATTTCATTTGCCTTTCTAAATCAATTACCATAATTTACGTTACAAAACTTTCAAATTACCATTTCAAAATCTTATAATACAATTTCAATTTCTATTTAAACAATTCAAATATTGATTCAAGTTCGTAAATAAGTTTCATTCCGAAATCATTTAAATTAATTTAATTTAACATTTAAATCAATTTAACTTCATTTATCGATTTTATTCAATATTCGTTAAGTAAATTTTCCATTCAAAACAATTTCTATTAAATTTCCAATTCATTAAATCCATTATTTAAATTCAACTTCCTTATTTCAAAACTTACAATTTGAATTAAATTAAATTCATCAAATCAAATTCTTTAAATTTCAAGTCTTACATTAATTTCAATAAATCACATTTTATTTCTTGATAAAGAAATTCAATTTCACTTATTTACTTACTTAAATAATTTTTCAAAACTTAATTAATAAAGAAAACTCAATTTCAATTATTTACGAAGTAAATTCACTTATTCAAAAGTTCAATTTTTCTTATTAAAGAATTCAATTCAATTTGATCATTAAATCATTCAATCTCATTTAATTATTAAATAATTCAAAACTTAATTATTAAATAATTTCAAAGTTTAATAATTTCAAACTTAATTATCATTTCTCAAATTAAACAATATTCTTTCATCAATTACATTGTTAATATTTTGTTTCAGATTATTAAATATTCACATTTAAATTTCATTAAAATTCAAATTTCAACTTCATTTCAAAACCATATTATTTATTCAAATAAAATCTTCGTTTATTTTTAAATCAAATTATTGACCAATCGGGTTTTATTTAATTCTCTATATCCAAGGTCAAAGTTCAATTTGGGTATTTATCATTTCAACCCGATTCCAATTCAATTCAAAAATCAAAGCATAACAAAGGGAACTTGCAGTGTGATAACTGGGATGGTGTCAAAGTAAATAAACAAGAAATAACAACAATCAATAACAATCCAATAATCAATTCAAATAATCCCGAAATAACCGTATTAATTCGCATTGTTATTTGTACGAATTAATATAATCATTTCTAGAATCTACACTATCATTTCATGTAGATTAAAGATTATTACATTACTGTAACAGCCCGATATTTTAAACGAAATTTTAATTAAAAATAAACATCTTTGAAATATTGATTTAAATTAAAAGTGTAAAAATTAGTGCGAAACAGGAAATTTAAACTTTACATTTCATTCCGTTCTTATCTTATGTTTAAAAAATCAAATTTTATTTAGTATGGTATATATTGAAAGGAAACGTTAGCATTTTTAAATCTATTTAATAAAAGAATCAAATCATAAATTTGTTCGTTACTTTGGGCATTACATTTATACGTTCATTTGTCGTTTTCTTGTCTATTTGTCTTTTTTGCGCTAACAATACAACTTTATTCAGCCGCATATATTCTCTTTTGAGAATTCAAATCTTGCATTGAATCAGTTTCGTGTGAGAGTTATTCCATTCCTTTGGCCTTCCATACGTGTCCATCAATTAACAAAATTAATTTTCCTTTGATTCCTCTACCGTTTCAAAAACCTTTTATTCTTGCCTAAATTTCTCTAACCGATTCAAAGCAATAAATCTTGGCTTCTCTCTACATAAATTTGTGAGCATCGGTTAATATATTTCTCCCCGTTCACAAATATTTCCTGACCAAAATTTTTCTATTCGACTTCCTTCAAAAAAAAAATTTCGTGATCTTCTTCCTGCAGGTAAGACATCATGCTTTCTTTTTTTTCTATTGTGTTTTGATTATTCTCCTTCCCTGCCTTCTTTTCATTTTGTTATTTCAATTGCTCTTCTATACGTGCCTTGATTTTCTGATGCCACCTCATGCTCCTTCCATTCACCATGTTCACCGACCCCAGGCTAGTCCCCACGTCCCAATGACAGCCACACAACCACCGACCCTACGAGATCGAGCCCCTGCCCACGTCATGCCTGTCCCCACACAACCCCACGACTGAGATCACCACCTCCGAGCCTCCTACCCCAGACCACCGAGCCTCCTACCCCAGCCTACCCAGTTCCCATGCCTTCGCCCACCACCACGTACGCCAAAGCCCCACAGCCCTTCCTCCACCCATGCCGTACCCTGCCGAAACCATCCGCCTGACCTACCCGAGACCAGCCATCGCCCCAACCCCATGCCAACCTCACACGAGGCCACCCGCATCATCACCACGTTCCACCCCTGCCACCAGCCATGAACCACGCCCTACCCTCGTCAGCCCTACCCATTCACCACCGAATCCGCCACCTGACACCAACCACACCCCTACCCCAGGCCGAGACCAGACCCGTCACACTCCAAACCCATGCCGAGACCAACCAAGGTCAGACTGTTTGTTTTGGACTAGAGCAGTGTAAGGTTCTGTTGGGTCATTTTTTGCATTTTCACGTGTTGGATTTTACAGACCGAGCTTAGTTCTAGTTTTGCCTCTACCTTGTTTAAAAAAAAATGAAATGAAGAGTGCCTGTCATATTGTACTTTGTTGAAAATTTGGTTTAGCTTTACAGAGCTTTGTTAGAAAAAGGAGAATGAAAAGGTTGCTTTGTCACGTGTTCTAGTTTTTTCAATTTTGTTTTTTTGAATTCATGATTTTTTGTCACACTCTTGAAGTTTTACTGCCAAGTCAGAGCCTGTTATTTGTATCTGAGAAATGAAATGTTATGTCCTTTGAATCTTTGGTATCTTGGTTATATTTCGACTTGGCCATTACTGAAAAAAAAAATGTTTTGTCACTTTACAAAATATAAAGTTATAATCTATATTTTAAAAGGTGGTCGTGTTATATTGTTTTGATTTTTCAACGCGTTTCTTTTCGTTGTTGCTCCATTTGAAAATTTGTTACTCGTACAATCTTAGATTTTGATTATCTTTATTTTGCTTTTGGTTTGAATCTAGTTGGCGCATCCGCTAACAACTGATCGTGCCTTCCGCGTGCTTTCGTTAGACATCGTATTTCTGTATCGAATCTCCAGCTCCGTAGAGGTGAGTAAATCTCACACGAATATTCATACTTATATGATTGTGAAACGACCGCAACTGAATGTGTAGAAATAAATAAATAAATTAATGATGTTATAACTACCTGTGATTTATTTATAGTTGATGTTATTTGTTAAAACTGCATATCGTATCATCTGTTATATTCTGTTCTTATTTTACTGTTATTCTATTCTGTTAAATCACACTGCAAGTTCCCTGTAGAATAGAATCACTATGGGTTGAAATGATACATACCCGAACGGACTTTAGAATAAGGGAAGGTCGTTATGGGCTGAAATGATAGGCCTGAGCGATTTTCAATAAAATTTTATTTACTTGGGATTGCGGGTTTGAAATGATAAAACCCGGATTTTTCTTTGTAAATTACGGATTGAAATGATATAGTATCCGTATCACTTGACTTAGGCTAGAAAATATTATACAGACCCGTGGTTATTTTTCTGTATTTTCTGGATACTTTTAAATAATTTAAATATTGTAATAATATTAAATTGATTTAAATCGAATTTTTAAGTGATTTATTTAGAATAGAAATGATTTTTCTATGTGATAAATATAAATAAATGGAGGAATATTGATTTTAAAACGAAACTTAAATTTGAAATTTTGACTAAAAGAAAGATGGAAACTTAAGTTAATTAAATTGAAATGAAAATTTAGTTTTAAATTGGTGGAAAAATGGAGTTTAATTTTAAATGTTGAAATGAATGTAATAAGAAAATTTGTAAGTTTTGGTTTTAACTTGTAAAATTTCTCTTTAAAATAAATCAGTTAAAGGATCGAAATGAACATTTTTAATGTATGATTTTATAAGTTCTGAACTAGGTAGAATCTGTAGCACTTGTTAAGTGTTGTGGATTATATAAGTGAACCAAAAGACTAAAATGAACTAAGGCTATGATAGTACTTGGTAAGTGCTGTTGTAGCAGAAACTAAAATTGAACCTGAACTAATAAAAGGGCTACTGTAGCACTTGTTAAGGACTGCAGTAGGCTGAAATATGATTTGTTTAAACCGAACTGTTATAGCAATTTATAAATGTTGTTTTGCTAAATAAATTTTTTCAAATATAACCTATAGCAGTTGTTTTTAAATGCTGTGAAATGCTGAAATTTAATAATTAGGGTTTTGACTTAGTAAACGAACTCAGAATGGTTTGAAACTTTAGAAATTGAATACTTGATTTGAAAATATAATAATTACACTTTTAAAAGGTTTAAATGAATTATTTGATTGGAATATAAACTATTTAAAAGGTGACTTGAAATGATAATAAATGAGTATACCTTTAAATTTAAAAGTATTTAAAGTTGAATATTTAGATTTGAACTCAAATGATATTTGGAATATTAAATGATTTGAAATGAAGTTTTGAAATGATATGATATTTTAAAAATATGGAAATGGTTTGGAATTGATTTAATCTTTATTTTTATAAAGATTTGGATTTGAAGTGATATTCTATTTTGAAGTATAAACTGCTTTTAAACTTATAACCACGGGTTATAATAACGTCGGGTTGTTAAAGAGACCGGGATCAGATATGGACATACTCTCTGTCTTACCGAAAACCACTTTGGCAACTGTGTACGCGGTGGAGATTCCAGAATGAAGTAGGATGGTGGCGACGTTCTTAAGGTATGTTACGTGGACCCAACTCCCATGAGTTGGCATAAGGTGGCTAAAACAGGAGCGATCTCGGACCAGTGAGGTAGCACCTCTTCTCGGACACATTTCTTTGATATTATACTCTTACTTGTGATTTGACTAGATGGCCATCCTCCGATTTGGGAATGTTGTTCGAGGTGGAACGGTAGTGGCTGCTATGCGTATCCATCGGTCCGTGTGTGTAATTGGTATATCTACCCTGGCATTGCCTAGTTGTGTCGTGTCACCTACCATATCGAGCTTTACTACGATTATGATTTTAAGATCCGACCGCGTTAAGGTTCTCCATCCCCTTAACGCTATTTTCCGATATGATTATACTTTACTTATTTAGACACTATTATAATATCGAATATTACTACATAGTAGATAGTTTAACGGATCCTTAGAGGATGGGCGGTCCCAAGCATCTTCTAAGTTACTTGTATCTTTACTACAGTTCACTTGAGTTGGTTTACATTGTATAAGTATAAATATCCTGACTCGAGTGTTTATGTTTTATTTTACGCTCGGGTCAGCCTGAGTATCAGTTGGACTTCATCTTCACGGAGCTAGGACTACTGGAGATCATACTTATCCAGCTACTATCTGGTTTTATCTGTTCAGTCTGTTGTTCTATTTAAGCTCTTGTATTAGTAGACTTCTATGTCTTGAGACTTCTGTTGTACTCTATTCCTTCTGTTGTATCTTATGTAACTTTGTTATATTTATATAGTAGCTTCATGAACTACTATCTCTTTTACTTCCGCTGCATTATTTTACTCTGTGTCTGTGATCTGTGCTTATATTTATTTACTGTATATTCTGAGATTTGCCAAATTTTAATTACAACGCGGTATTTTGAGCAATTCAACTCCGGCATGAGTGTCTACCTATACACTTATAATGGATGCGAATGGTTGAAAATATCGGGTCGTTACAGTTGGTATCAGAGCTTTGGCTTTAAGGCAAAACTCAGCATATGGAGTAGATTTATTTACAGAATCACTTCCGTTCGAGTTTGAATCGTTTCCTCTTGATTCGAATTTCCTTTGAATTTTTGGAACGTTTCCTCCGGTTCCAAAATTCATTCTTGTCCCTCACTATTCATCTTCTTTTGATTTTGGAGTATCACATACCTCCACTTCGAATGATCTTTATAGTAAATTGGCGGTCTCGCCAATATTCTAATTTTCTTGTAAAGGGGTGAAAATCCTTTAAAATCAGCATTGATTAACCAGAGATTTATATTTATCCTTGGTTTAGATGCTAATATCTTTTGTTATTCCAAACTCTATCTCTTGAGATCGAAGGTAGATTTACCCCAGAAAATCCACATTTGATCTTATCCATTAAGCCACGGTTAAGGTTGTCCGCGATTTATCTAAGCTTACCCATCTCTCTACTCCGTTTAATCATCTTGTCTTTTGTTCCAATCTATCTTCCAAACATTTTTAACTGTACTTGTAAATTAATGTTTTGTTTTATATTGTGTTGTTTGAGTTGTTGATGTTGATTTGGGTTTCCGATCGATTCGTCTGATCAACGCTATCGGTAGGATTTCTAAAACACTTTGACAGAACAAACTGACACAATATTATTTTAAAATTTGGTTAATGAAATAAATTTGGATATATAAATTTATGGAACTTAATAAATTGATTTAAATTGATAATTTGAAATGATAATACTTAATTTATCATTTATTGTTCTACAAATGAATTTATAAATAGTTGTTTATAAATTGATTTGGGAACTGAAATGAATTTGAATCAAGAAATTTAGAATTCAAATTTCCAATGGTTTCAAACCTTGTGTTTAAAGTTTAAAAGGATATATTATTTAAAGTATTTCGAATAGAAATTTTGTTTTCAACGAATTTTAAAAGGTTTAAAAATTTAAGTGCTCTTCTTTTTGTCGCTGGAAAATAATTTCGGTAATGACTGCAGCATCAGCGACGTTCATTTTCGGGTTTCGAAGTGAAGAGACCGTTCTGTAGTCTTGCTACAGCTTTGTTTGGAAAATCTAATTGATTTGAATTTCTAAAATATGACTAGATTATAATATATATAGATATATGATTTAAATTTGATTTGACATATTATGTATATATAATTACTTATCTCCAAAGGGTTTGAAGATATTCGAAAGTTTAATTCTTAAATTTTATTTTTAAAGAATAATTTCAGTTATAAGAAGAAAAATCAAAAATTTGAATAAATGATTCAAACTTGAGATAATTGAATCGGAAAGTTTTATTTGTATAACACACAATTTCATTCCAATATAACTTACCTAAATCACACAGAAGTTGAATATGAAATTGGATAATATACAATATAGAAAGGATTTTATAAATAAAAAATTTGAGTGGTTATAATAAATGTTATACACTTAAATTTTAGTTATAAATGATTAACAGAGGTAAATAGTAAAAAGGGAAATTAAAGAGATTTTATTTAAATAACTTAATAATCAAATTTGATTTAATATGGAACCTTAAGTCTAACCTAGGAATTTTAATAATGGTTATTTCCTGAAATGAATATGTTGTATAATAAATAATGTATCTTGAATAGATAAAATAAAATACATTTGAATTGGACATTTTGTAATAAAGTTTATTTAACTTAAATCATAGTTTAATTGATGTCTAAATGAATAAATGTGTAAAGAAATCTGATTGTTATATTTGCTATGATAAATATTTTATTTATGAAATAGATATGTTTTGAAAAATGAATAATTATGATTTAAATAGTTAAAATGTATTTTAACATCACTAAAACTTGATAATTGAGAACTTGGTTTTCAAATGGAATTTTTAAGGGTAACTTATTAAAGGAATATCTATTTGTGAAATGTGTATTTCAAATAAAGTGTTAGGTATGTGTTAAATTAAGAGCTAACTAAAATAGTGAACTTTTGAATTAATAAATGAAGTATAGTTTAATTTGGATATTCCATTCATAAAAGTTTGTTTTAATAAGTCATAAGTTAAATGATATCCAAATGAATATTCTAGAATAAAAATGATTTGAAATATTAATATATCTACTTAGCATTTTATAAGTGCTGCTATTTTGAAAATACAATGTTTTGGAAATTTTATAATTGAATGAACTTAGAAATTCTACAACTTTAAAGAGAATATTATTTGACCTTGAATTAAAATGGTTTAAAGGAAGATTATTTTAAAAAGAAGTGTTATGATTTTCTAAGTATTTTGTACTTTTTAAGAATAACATTTCCAAAGTGTTATGATTTTAGTAGTATGATTTCCAAATGATAAACATCCCTAAATTGTTATGTTTTCAAAGCATTATTGTTTCAAATTTATTATCTTATTTTGTTTTTTTTTTCAAACTATCTTGTGGTTGTCCTTATTTCTCTTATCTTGTTACAAAATGGGAAGGCTATTGCTTATACCAGTCTGTTTAGAAATCTTTTTATAATCTTTGTTACTCATTTTGGAATCTGAACACTGTTTTCCATCTATGGACCGTCGCTCAAGTAAAAAGGGTGATTCAGACTCTAGAGAATCTTTTTCGTGCTTATATTCTTGATTTGCTATTCTGTCTTATTTTTCTTTGTTTTCCTTCTTTGTTCCTTTTCGAGGACGAAAAGCTTTGAGTGGGGGAGAGTGTAACAGCCCGATATTTTAAACGAAATTTTAATTAAAAATAAACATCTTTGAAATATTGATTTAAATTAAAAGTGTAAAAATTAGTGCGAAACAGGAAATTTAAACTTTACATTTCATTCCGTTCTTATCTTATGTTTAAAAAATCAAATTTTATTTAGTATGGTATATATTGAAAGGAAACGTTAGCATTTTTAAATCTATTTAATAAAAGAATCAAATCATAAATTTGTTCGTTACTTTGGGCATTACATTTATACGTTCATTCGTCGTTTTCTTGTCTATTTGTCTTTTTTGCGCTAACAATACAACTTTATTCAGCCGCATATATTCTCTTTTGAGAATTCAAATCTTGCATTGAATCAGTTTCGTGTGAGAGTTATTCCATTCCTTTGGCCTTCCATACGTGTCCATCAATTAACAAAATTAATTTTCCTTTGATTCCTCTACCGTTTCAAAAACCTTTTATTCTTGCCTAAATTTCTCTAACCGATTCAAAGCAATAAATCTTGGCTTCTCTCTACATAAATTTGTGAGCATCGGTTAATATATTTCTCCCCGTTCACAAATATTTCCTGACCAAAATTTTTCTATTCGACTTCCTTCAAAAAAAAAAAATTCGTGATCTTCTTCCTGCAGGTAAGACATCATGCTTTCTTTTTTTTTCTATTGTGTTTTGATTATTCTCCTTCCATGCCTTCTTTTCATTTTGTTATTTCAATTGCTCTTCTATACGTGCCTTGATTTTCTGATGCCACCTCATGCTCCTTCCATTCACCATGTTCACCGACCCCAGGCTAGTCCCCACGTCCCAATGACAGCCACGCAACCACCGACCCTAGGAGACCGAGCCCCTGCCCACGTCATGCCTGTCCCCACACAACCCCACGACTGAGATCACCACCTCCGAGCCTCCTACCCCAGACCACCGAGCCTCCTACCCCAGCCTACCCAATTCCCACGCCTTCGCCCACCACCACGTACGCCAAAGCCCCACAGCCCTTCCTCCACCCATGCCGTACCCTGCCGAAACCATCCGCCTAACCTACCCGAGACCAGCCATCGCCCCAACCCCATGCCAACCTCACACGAGGCCACCCGCATCATCACCACGTTCCACCCCTGCTACCAGCCATGAACCACGCCCTACCCTCGTCAGCCCTACCCATTCACCACCGAATCCGCCACCTGACACCAACCACACCCCTACCCCAGGCCGAGACCAGACCCGTCACACTCCAAACCCATGCCTAGACCAACCAAGGTCAGACTGTTTGTTTTGGACTAGAGCAGTGTAAGGTTCTGTTGGGTCATTTTTTGCATTTTCACGTGTTGGATTTTCCAGACCGAGCTTAGTTCTAGTTTTGCCTCTACCTTGTTTAAAAAAAAATGAAATGAAGAGTGCCTGTCATATTGTACTTTGTTGAAAATTTGGTTTAGTTTTACAGAGCTTTGTTAGAAAAAGGAGAATGAGAAGGTTGCTTTGTCACGTGTTCTAGTTTTGTCAATTTTGTTTTTTTGAATTCATGATTTGTTGTCACACTCTTGAATTTTTACTGCCAAGTCAGAGCCTGTTATTTGTATCTGAGAAATGAAATGTTATGTCCTTTGAATCTTTGGTATCTTGGTTATATTTCGACTTGGCCATTACTAAAAAAAAATGTTCTGTCACTTTACAAAATATAAAGTTATAATCTATATTTTAAAAGGTGGTCGTGTTATATTGTTTCGATTTTTCAACGCGTTTCTTTTCGTTGTTGCTCCATTTGAAAATTTGTTACTCGTACAATCTTAGATTTTGATTATCTTTATTTTGCTTTTGGTTTGAATCTAGTTGGCGCATCCGCTAACAACTGATCGTGCATTCCGCGTGCTTTCGTTAGACATCGTATTTCTGTATCGAATCTCCAGCTCCGTAGAGGTGAGTAAATCTCACACGAATATTTATACTTATATGATTGTGAAACGACCGCAACTGAATGTGTAGAAATAAATAAATAAATTAATGATGTTATAACTACCTGTGATTTATTTATAGTTGATGTTATTTGTTAAAACTGCATATCGTATCATCTGTTATATTCTGTTCTTATTTTACTGTTATTCTATTCTGTTAAATCACACTGCAAGTTCCTTGTAGAATAGAATCACTATGGGTTGAAATGATACATACCCGAACGGACTTTAGAATAAGGGAAGGTCGTTATGGGCTGAAATGATAGGCCTGAGCGATTTTCAATAAAATTTTATTTACTTGGGATTGCGGGTTTGAAATGATAAAACCCGGATTTTTCTTTGTAAATTACGGATTGAAATGATATAGTATCCGTATCACTTGACTTAGGCTAGAAAATATTATACAGACCCGTGGTTATTTTTCTGTATTTTCTGGATACTTTTAAATAATTTAAATATTGTAATAATATTAAATTGATTTAAATCGAATTTTTAAGTGATTTATTTAGAATAGAAATGATTTTTCTATGTGATAAATATAAATAAATGGAGGAATATTGATTTTAAAACGAAACTTAAATTTGAAATTTTGACTAAAAGAAAAGATGGAAACTTAAGTTAATTAAATTGAAATGAAAATTTAGTTTTAAATTGGTGGAAAAATGGAGTTTAATTTTAAATGTTGAAATGAATGTAATAAGAAAATTTGTAAGTTTTGGTTTTAACTTGTAAAATTTCTCTTTAAAATAAATCAGTTAAAGGATCGAAATGAACATTTTTAATGTATGATTTTATAAGTTCTGAACTAGGTAGAATCTGTAGCACTTGTTAAGTGTTGTGGATTATATAAGTGAACCAAAAGACTAAAATGAACTAAGGCTATGGTAGTACTTGGTAAGTGCTGTTGTAGCAGAAACTAAAATTGAACCTGAACTAATAAAAGGGCTACTGTAGCACTTGTTAAGGACTGCAGTAGGCTGAAATATGATTTGTTTAAACCGAACTGTTATAGCAATTTATAAATGTTGTTTTGCTAAATAAAATGTTTTCAAATATAACCTATAGCAGTTGTTTTTAAATGCTGTGAAATGCTGAAATTTAATAATTAGGGTTTTGACTTAGTAAACGAACTCAGAATGGTTTGAAACTTTAGAAATTGAATACTTGATTTGAAAATATAATAATTACACTTTTAAAAGGTTTAAATGAATTATTTGATTGGAATATAAACTATTTAAAAGGTGACTTGAAATGATAATAAATGAGTATACCTTTAAATTTAAAAGTATTTAAAGTTGAATATTTAGATTTGAACTCAAATGATATTTGGAATATTAAATGATTTGAAATGAAGTTTTGAAATGATATGATATTTTAAAAATATGGAAATGGTTTGGAATTGATTTAATCTTTATTTTTATAAAGATTTGGATTTGAAGTGATATTCTATTTTGAAGTATAAACTGCTTTTAAACTTATAACCACGGGTTATAATAACGTCGGGTTGTTAAAGAGACCGGGATCGGATATGGACATACTCTCTGTCTTACCGAAAACCACTTTGGCAACTGTGTACGCGGTGGAGATTCCAGAATGAAGTAGGATGGTGGCGACGTTCTTAAGGTATGTTACGTGGACCCAACTCCCATGAGTTAGCATAAGGTGGCTAAAACAGGAGCGATCTCGGACTAGTGAGGTAGCACCTCTTCTCGGACACATTTCTTCGATATTATAATCTTACTTGTGATTTGACTAGATGGCCATCCTCCGATTTGGGAATGTTGTTCGAGGTGGAACGGTAGTGGCTGCTATGCGTATCCATCGGTCCGTGTGCGTAATTGGTATATCTACCCTGGCATTGCCTAGTTGTGTCGTGTCACCAACCATATCGAGCTTTACTACGATTATGATTTTAAGATCCGACCGCGTTAAGGTTCTCCAACCCCTTAACGCTATTTTCCGATATGATTATACTTTACTTATTTAGACACTATTATAATAGCGAATATTACTACATAGTAGATAGTTTAACGGGTCCTTAGAGGATGGGCGGTCCCAAGCATCTTCTAAGTTACTTGTATCTTTACTACAGTTCACTTGAGTTGGTTTACATTGTATAAGTATAAATATCCTGACTCGAGTGTTTATGTTTTATTTTACGCTCGGGTCAGCCTGAGTATTAGTTGGACTTCATCTTCACGGAGCTAGGACTACTGGAGATCATCCTTATCCAGCTACTATCTGGTTTTATCTGTTCAGTCTGTTGTTCTATTTAAGCTCTTGTATTAGTAGACTTCTATGTCTTGAGACTTCTGTTGTACTCTATTCCTTCTGTTGTATCTTATGTAACTTTGTTATATTTATATAGTAGCTTCATGAACTACTATCTCTTTTACTTCCGCTGCATTATTTTACTCTGTGTCTGTGATCTGTGCTTATATTTATTTACTGTATATTCTGAGATTTGCCAAATTTTAATTACAACGCGGTATTTTGAGCAATTCAACTCCGGCATGAGTGTCTACCTATACACTTATAATGGATGCGAATGGTTGAAAATATCGGGTCATTACAATTACAGTTTTCACTTGTCATTCAATTGAAATCTTATACTACAACAATTAATCCAATATACGTCGATGGTTCAAAGGGGTCATATTCAACTAATCAATTTTAACATATAAATCAGTTTTAAAATTGTTAACTATCCTATATCAATTTCAATTTTGCATACTATTCATCATTTATCACTAACAATTTAACGTCCAATATAAACATCAACAATCAATCAATTATCAGCCAAACTGTATTATCATCGCATAAATAATTAACAGATAATGGTGTCAAATGTCACAGGTGAACTGATATAGGCTATAACATATATAACAGTGTAATTAACTAACAGCAGTATATTTCAATTGTCGTTTCAATTGAAATCAAATTTAATAAATAAAAGAACGTTAATCGTGAGTGAGTGCTCACCTTTCGAGGCTAGAGAGGGTAGACGATGAATTGGGTTACGGATCCAAGCACGAATTCCAAATCAAAGCTAGATTGGCACAAATTTGACGGATAGAGCTGATAAAAGTGATTGATGAGAACAAATCAATCGGTTTGATAGAAACAGAGAATGCATATTTTATTATTATAATTTCCTTAAAATAAATAATTTAAATTCCAGACAAATAATAAATAACATATACTTATACCTATTATATCACCTACCACCTATACTATATAAAATAAAAATTTTAACCAGTTATATGTGTAACACCCTTTTCAACCATGCAAAACATGAAACAACAAATGTATGCAGACAATGAAATGATATGAACTTGTATAAATTCATGTATATAACAAACCGACCAAAACAAAACAATGGAGTCAACTATATGAACCAACACTTAAACTGTTGCAATGATATATATTGTTGTTATAAATAAAATATGGACCATCACTTTATAAAATGTTGTAGGCTTAAGTAATACACTGCCGCCACCATTATCTGTACCGAAAAACAATCCAAACAATGTATATATATTTATCAAAAATAAAAGAATAAACTAACCTATATATCTATCTCTTAGAATAGAACCAAACTTGAGAGTTTAAGATATTTAAGTATAATACGAGAACAGCTGAAAGTATACAGATGCCGACATAACAACTCATGCTGATGCCAAAATATAAAAGAAGATGATATTTTGAAACAACCAAATATAATACTTAAAATAGCCGATTATATTAATTGTATAAACACGTATATAACTAAAAGAAAGCTTCCACTTTACACACATTACATACTGACCGGTAAAAGCTTTAGAAATACATTTTATTAACATATCTCGTAACCGACTGTATATATAAATACACTATATAACTAATATATAACATGTGTACCTTTAACAAAATATATACAGGGAATAAGTTTTAAAACATACGTATATACTTATATAAACTGTAAAACAAAAGAAAGCAAACCTATTATATTACCTACAAATCAAGTGGAACGCATGCATAACACGGCACAACAAGGTAAGTGAGGGGAGAGACCGTGTGTGGTCGTGCTGCAGGCGAGATCTAAAGGATGAAAAGTAGGTGATTGATGGGTGGAGGGAGTTTTGGCCTAGGGAGTGGATCTGGGAAGGTCTCTGCCGAGGAGGGTGCATTTTCTCGTCGGTGGTGTGAGGCTCGGCACGCATGAATGTGGCTGTTTGGCAACAAAAAAAAGGAGGGAGGCAGGAAGAAGCTCGGTTGCGTGTTGCTACGGTGGCTACGAGGCCTGGCGAGCTGACGGAGTGGCACGGCTGGGAGGTTCAAGTAGGTTGCATATCGGGTTGGCAGTGGGGATGGGCACGTGCCAGGGAGGACGCGCTTTTGTGAGCAGCTTTCACAGTTTCTCTTTTCTTTCTTCATATTATATAAAAAATGAATACGAACAGGTGAAAGTGGAATAGAAAGAAAGAGAAGGAAACGTGTGCAAAGGAGATGAGCAGGCTTTACTGAGAATAAACAAATGCTTTTATATATTTTATATTAATTGTTATATATACTTTTTAGAGTAATGAATAGAGTAAACAGTGGGAAGGAGAGATAACGACACCAACATGAATTGAATACAGAGGAGAGTGAAAGTCGCACGAGAATTCAGAGAATATTAAAAGAAATGGCTGTTAGATCGAAGGAAAATTTACTAAAGCAACTAATGGTTTTATTGGACAGCACGTTTCAAAATTTTAAATTGAAGTAGCAATTTATGGTACCAATACGACATACCGTTCCATCATTTCCGTCGTACATCGAACATCAAAACACAAAAATGAATATACCGTAGAGATCAGCACGATGAGACGATCAAAAGGGTATGCAGATATCAGTGGTATGATTGAATTATAAAAATTCGAATTTTCTATTAGCGGAAAATGCAAGAAAAACGCTGAAAAATAAGATCGACGGAGCTAAAAATGTCCGAATTTGGAAAATCGACAAACTAACATCTTGCTCAGAAGATGGTTTAGAATTTTACTATGTAAAAATATTTAGGTTTCGGAAACATTTTATTTTCATTGCTTTTTAACTGATTAAATTGAAGTGAATTTACGTGCGAAATAAACTTTCATATTTTCGGACGAAAATTTACCAGTCGCTATGTTTAACTAGACGTATTCCAAATATTAAATTTTTATTTCAAAATTTTATCGTTTAAAATTTCACCAAATTTCAACTAATTACGTTATTAAAACAGTTGAAATTTACGGGTCGTTACAGTTAACCTCATTACATCATATTAATTTTATTCCAGTTATTATAATCACCTCATTTATTGATTTACTTTACTTTGCTTATGTTAAATTCCAATTCTTACAAATTTTCTTTTACAAATCCAATTTATGTAACTTACATGAGTTAAATTTTAATTTCATCTTGAAGTTCACTTTTTCCAAGTTTTATTTCAATAACTTATTCTCTTATTATTTCACTTCTCATTTAATTAGAAATTTTTAGAATTCAAACACCCGGTTCTTATCTCAAATCATTAGGAATAATATATATATAACTCTGTTTAAACAAACCGTTTCCTTCAAAATTCAAAAATCAACTTGATTTTTATCCAAAACAACTCCCTCAGAATTTCTAAAACAACATTTGTTTTTCACAAAAATCTCCATATCAAATTGCCACGGTAGCAATCTGTCACCTAGAAACTCGAAAATGAATACTGATGATGCTGCAGTCATCACCAGAATTATTTTCCAACGACTGAAGTGAGTTCAGTGCTTCATCACTTCCAAAATCCATTTTTAAATCCAATTTAAAGCATTTTCTAATCCAAAAATAATATCACCATTATTTATTTCAAAATGCCTTGGGAAACCTATCCAAAAATCTCCGGGATTTAATTTTTTGCCAAAGTCTGGTTTGAATCCATTTTTAGTTTTTAACTCATTCATATAATTCATTCTTATACAATCCAATTCGGTTTTAATAAACCATTTCCAATTTTATAACTTTGTTTTGATTATAGAATAATAACCAAACACACCAATATACTATAATAATTCAGAAAATTATTTCTTTTATATCAAAATATAGTTTGGGTAAAATTATTTCATTTACCCCATTTTAAAACAATACTGTATCGAATTGCTCTATTCAAGTGTTTAGAAACTCCTATCAATACAGTTGTAGGGACTATGCCGACCAGAATTTACAAGCCATTCAATAAATCAACTAACACAATATAAAACAATTTTTATTCACTAACAAATACACGCTCATATCTATTAATACACTCAAACTCATTCTAGGGTACTACTAACCCTATCTCTAATGAGTAATCCCCACCAAAGCCAAGGTTCTCCCTTAACCTTCAACTTTGATACCACATGTAACGAACGGGATTTTCGACCATCGAAAATCGACATCAATACATCCATCGTGTAGAATTCCGAGCAATCGAGTGCCGGAAATACCAGTTCATTAGGGGTGAAGAAGAAAATGGTAGAAGAAAATAGAAACAACAACACAGAATCTCACAATCGCAGCAGAACAAAATATAATATATAATGATAGATTTTTATACAAATGAACTATAATTGTTATTTATACATACCATCATTAGAGTACAACAGACAACCATCAATCTGGACAGTTATAATAACTTGTCCTGATATACATAACTCACACAGTAGAAATAACCAAGTACGTGCATGGCCGGCCCAGGGGCAAGCCCACTAAGCCCCTGGGCTGGGGCAACCCACCTAGGGGTGGGCAACAAAAAAAAATTTCTGACCAAGCCCACCAAAAAAAATTACAAATCTAAAATCACGTTAATCGATTCAGCAGCTTATCAATTCACCGAACCTAGGGCTTCCACCCACAGTCTACTCCATTGCCGCAAGCCTGCTGTTGTCGCCTGCCTCCTCCTGCCGCCTGCCTGTTGCTACCTCTGCCTGCCTGTTGTTGTCCAGAGACTAGAATCCAATATTGCTGAAAGCCTGAAGCTATTGCTCTTGCCTCTTCTTGTCTAGTTAGGTGATTTTGATTTTCTTTTATTTTGTGAAACCCAATATTGATTTGCTGAAGCTATTGTAATCTGTCTATGGGTTTAAGTCTTTGATACAAGATTGCAATTGCACCAACTGTTTTCATATTGTTGAAACCCAATATTGTTGAAACAGTGAAACCTAATGTTGCTAAAATCCAATTTAGTGAATCCCAATATTACTGAAACCTAATATTGCTAAAGCAATTGACCATTTTCATTAATTTTAAATTAGTGGCTGAAACAGAACTGGATTTATTGCTAATGTTTTATTCAATTTGTTAACTGACAAACTCTTGTATACTATATTAAATAATTTTAATTTTAATTTTAAATATTGTTTCATGTGGCAAAACTAATACATATTTTAATGTTTTATTAATAGATAATATGTCGAAAAAAAGAAGACGATAAAAATCGGGTTAGATTTAGGAATCAAAATTCCGAAGCTTTTAACCGAAAGGTAAAACAACGTCACGATGCAATGGCTTCATCAATTGTGGGCTCAATCTCTCAACTCTTTAATGCAAAAACAAACAAATCACTAAATTCTTGTCAATCTCTAAACTCTTTATGATAAAGTTTTTGGATTTTTATTAAATGCAAAGTTCATACATATTTCTTTGAACAAGTTTTATATTTTGTATGGAACTTCGTATTTCTCCGTTTTATATAGTGGTTTTTGTATGAGAAGTTAATTTAACTTTATATAACTCCACTTGTTTTAGTGGTTTTTGTATGGAAATTATTGCGTTGTATGTTATATCTTTTTTACTTGATGGCATGCTTAAGTTTAAACACAAAAAAATTAATGAAAAAATTAAAAATTTCATTTAGGGGCAACCAAAATAATTTTGGGCTAGGGCAACCCAATCTTAGGGCCGGCCCTGAGTACGTGATATACGTCGGCACTCCTCCGGCTCGTCTCCTAAGCTCCATAGCATTTTAACCTGAATCTGTAATACTCGGTATGACCTAAGCATTATAATAAAATAACACCCGAGCCAATCTGGAAAACCAGCGTGAGAAAACACACTCAATTTGAGTTATTAACTTTTATCCAAAATCCTTTGAAAACAAAGGTATCTCGTAAGACCACGTCACACATAAACACGACGGGTTTTATCTTACGATAACCAAATTTTTTTTATCAAAATCGTCTGATATTATATACTGTCTAAACAAAGTAAATAGAAAATAGCTGAAATACTTGCATCTCACGTTTTAGCATAGTTGGGCACAATCAAAACCGTATGGCGCTTATTGGAGAATGGATTCCATACAATGACTAGGCACTGGGTACCACCTATCATGGTACACCTCTAGAAAAATGTACCGAGGACCTCGCCGGGATCCCCTACAACACAAGACTAGCCCTATCCCTAACCTAGATAGAACCGAATATGTTATCACCTCGGGTGTTTCCACACTTAAAATCGAGAGCTCACTTTTCCATGCACAACCATATCCATAATTTTAATATATCCGAGGGCATCTAGAAAGGTGATAACATACCTTAATTGGATGCGACCCACTTAGCCTTGCTGCATCTCACTTGATTTTCAGTCATTCCGGTTGATGAGGCTTGAGGCTACGATTACCTTTCAAGAACAGTTTTCACTTAAAATACTCATCGCCCTCCAATGACGATGTTCTGATAGAATTCGTCCATACAAGTTGTCCTGGGTCTGGACAAACCGAATCACCGTCTTCACTATCTTCACGATATTCATTCGTAACGTTCAAACCAGATCGAAGTGGTTTTTGGATAATTAAACCCGATCCCGGTCTCTTCAAAACGATTAACGAAATTGGCCAATATTGATAGTCGGTTATTTAACTATCAAATAACATCCATAAGTAGTCACTAGGCCATTATTTATAATTCTTTAAAACATTCATTTCAAAATACCTTTACAAAAATATATATTCAAATCTCTTTCAAATTTATCGATATTTGAAAACATTACCAAATACTTGTTTCCATAAAAGGATATTTCCACCCATACCTCACTTCAACACTTAGTGAAATATTCCCAACTTTGATTTATAATCCATTACTTAGAGAATATCTTGATTTAATCCTTTGTCTAAAATATTTCAAAAACCTTCATTTCCTCACTTAGGAAAATATTATAATACATTTTCCAAATTCATTTATAATATCAATACTTAGGAGTTTTCTTATCCTATCTCCTACATTTCCAGAATTTATATTAATTCCTTTACATTTTCAAAAGTCGATTATACTCACTTATAATCTCGTCTATCCATTTACAACTTCTAAAAATCATATTCGTTTCAACATCGCGAGAGAGTTTATAAATAAATTCAAATCATTTTCAAAACTCTGTAATACGCGGTATGACCTAAGCATTATAATAAAATAACACCCGAGCCAGTCTGGAAAACCAGCGTGAGAAAACACACTCAATTTGAGTTATTAACTTTTATCCAAAATCCTTTGAAAACAAAGGTATCTCGTAAGACCACGTCACACATAAACACGACGGGTTTTATCTTACGATAACCAAATTTTTTTTTATCAAAATCGTCTGATATTATAATACTGTCTAAACAAAGTAAATAGAAAATAGCTGAAATACTTGCATCTCACGTTTTAGCATAGTTGGGCACAATCAAAACCGTATGGCGCTTATTGGAGAATGGATTCCATACAATGACTATGCACTGGGTACCACCTATCATGGTACACCTCTAGAAAAATGTACCGAGGACCTCGCCGGGATCCCCTACAACACAAGACTAGCCCTATCCCTAACCTAGATAGAACCGAATATGTTATCACCTCGGGTGTTTCCACACTTAAAATCGAGCGCTCACTTTTCCATGCACAACCATATCCATAATTTTAATATATCCGAGGGCATCTAGAAAGGTGATAACATACCCTAATTGAATGCGACCCACTTAGCCTTGCTGCATCTCACTTGATTTTCAGTCATTCCGGTTGATGAGGCTTGAGGCTACGATTACCTTTCAAGAACAATTTTCACTTAGAATACTCATCGCCCTCCAATGACGATGTTCTGATAGAATTCGTCCATAAAAGTTGTCCTGGGTCTGGACAAACCGAATCACCGTCTTCACTATCTTCACGATATTCATTCGTAACGTTCAAACCAGATCGAAGTGGTTTTTGGATAATTAAACCTGATCCCGGTCTCTTCAAAACGATTAACGAAATTGGCCAATATTGATAGTCGGTTATTTAACTATCAAATAACATCCATAAGTAGTCACTAGGCCATTATTTATAATTCTTTAAAACATTCATTTCAAAATACCTTTACAAAAATATATATTCAAATCTCTTTCAAATTTATCGATATTTGAAAACATTACCAAATACTTGTTTCCATAAAAGGATATTTCCACCCATACCTCACTTCAACACTTAGTGAAATATTCCCAACTTTGATTTATAATCCATTACTTAGAGAATATCTTGATTTAATCCTTTGTCTAAAATATTTCAAAAACCTTCATTTCCTCACTTAGGAAAATATTATAATACATTTTCCAAATTCATTTATAATATCAATACTTAGGAGTTTTCTTATCCTATCTCCTACATTTCCAGAATTTATATTAATTCCTTTACATTTTCAAAAGTCGATTATACTCACTTATAATCTCGTCTATCCATTTACAACTTCTAAAAATCATATTCGTTTCAACATCTCGAGAGAGTTTATAAATAAATTCAAATCATTTTCAAAACTCTATATATATGTATAATAAGTATTTTTAAAGAATGATAATTTATTTTTAAAAACACGTTTAAGTAATTATTTAAAATATCAAAACATTTTTAATAAAACATCAATAAATCAATTCTAACTCATTTCTACATTTAACTAATCAATTTCCAAAGCAGATTATAAAATTTAGAATTTATTTCAATTAATATTAAATATTTGAAAAATTCATTTCTGAAGTATTTCAATACTAACTAACTGTAAATTACATAGTCTAATAAATAAAATTTTCCTTTTTAAAATAAAACTTAACTTCTTAATAAAAATATATTTTTAAATCTAAATAACCAAATTTCAATTTATAAATCTCTCTCGATTCACAACACATCGATTTCATTCCAATTCCTTAACCATTTTCACTTTTAAAAATAGAATTCACTATTTTTCCCAAAACCTATTCCCATATCTCGATATAAATTCACATTACGAATTTATATTCCCAATTTACCAACTGATTTCATTTTCCCAGATTTATAAACATCGTTCATAAATTTATTAACTCTTTTGAGTTTTCCACTTGTTTATAAAACTAATCTCATTTTATAAATCCATTCCTTAATAAATTCCATTGACTTTTCAAATCTTATTTTATTATCGATTTAAAACTCCTTATCTATATTTTTTAAAATATCCCTTTTAAAATCCATAGTTAAAAATTCCTTATATGAATTATTTTAAAAACTCTATTAAAATATTTTCCGAACAGTTAACTACAAACCAAAAAAATCAAATTATTATTTTATCCAACTCGATTTCCTTTAAAATAATCTAAATTCTAATATAAATATTTTATATCTAAAATCCCTTCAATTCCTTCAAATTCAAAAATAATATTTATGGTATTTAAAATACCAAAATTCAAGACAGTGCTACTATAGCATAATAATTCAAATCACAACAATAATCTATAACATATTATTCTAACACATCATATATCATTATATATAAAATTAAAATCAACATTTTTGAGGAATCTAGTTGGATCCCTCCAACCCATTTCCTTGCATTCACATATGTTAATACAACATAAAAATACCAATCCCACTTCGAGTGGGATATCACGGTATATAGGGTCATCCGTTATTATACGGGGCGTATAGGGTCTCATCCGCTCCAATAGGCGGGAAATATATTCAGCTACTAATATATATACTACTATATATATAATATAGCATCCAATTGATAATAATAATTATCAATTCATCCAATCAATCAATAAATGACTTTTAATATTTCAAATTAAAAACTGTCAATCCAAATGAGTGAGATTTACTCACCCTGATTTTTAATCTGTTGAATATCCAGATTTTAAACTAAATTGAAAATTTCAGCTGACCTTGATCGACTCCAAATAAATCCCAAATGTCACATTCATTGATTCTGGTCCTCGTATGAATAGATTATTTATTAATTACTATAACGAGGTAATATAAATTTAGTTAATAACTAAATAAAAATTTAAGTTAAGCTAATTACCGAAAATCCACTTTCTTCCCATTAGAAATCACCCTTCCTCGACAAATATTCACGCCTATCCTCCACCCTGTACACAGATGCCTACCTTCTACCACCCACGTCGAACCCTAAACTCACCATCGCCGTACATCCCTTGCTGCCGCCTATATCTCAACGCGACCTCCTAACTCCATCACAGCGCCGCCACGCGCACACGACATGAACACACATGCCCCAAACAATTCTTCGTCGAATCCAGAGTCGCGTCAATCACCTGCTGCCGCCGAACGAGACCCACGCGACTTCCCCCAAACGCGATCGAACTCCTTCCAAGCATCCACGACTCCACATCGCCTCACGATTGCAGTCCCCAATTCGCCTTCCTTCGCTCTGCTTCATCCACACGCGCGCATACGAAGAGCGGCAACTCCAAGCCCTAGCCACCCCTTGATCCACATGCATGCGCACCCATGTATTCCGATCGAATGATTGAGAAAATGAATAATAGCATACGTCTCTTTTTTTTGTATGAAAGTCAATTTCGTTTTAAATTGACTTCATTTTCGAGCTTCCAACAGAAGAGAAGGAGAAAGAGTAGCGAATGTTATAAACTGAAAAGGAAGCGTTTGAGAGAAGCTAAGTCTAATATATATATATATATATATATATATATATATATTCTTAATTTCATGGATTTGATCTAAAAAAGGGGGAAGAGCACGTGATTTTAAAAGGTGAAAAGGGTGGCTTGAACGTGATAGGTGGCATGTGAGAATAGGTTTGACTTTTCAATTTTATTTATTTTAAAATCAAAATATCTCATTTCGGCAACTTAAAATCTTGAATTCCTATTGAGGCGTGCCGCCAGGCGTTTATAATATTATACCTCTATTCCGAACGTAATGGAAAAGGTTTCGAGTCCTAATTCGATTATATGGAGAAGATAGCTTTTTGGACCCAATTATTATATTGAATTTTCGATATTAAATTCAACGCGTTTATATAACGTACGACCAAACGGTAAACCCAAATACTACAAAATTTGAAATCCGATAATAATACACTATTGCGGATCCAATGGAACTAGTTTCGTCGAATACTGAGACTGTACCTCGGATCGCTATTTTAACGCGTCGATTAAATCGACGATTTTCAAAAATTGACAAAATCAGTTGAAATATTAGTTTTAATATCTTACTAACACAATTAAAATTCCAAATCCAATATTTAAACCTTTTAAATATTCAAAATCAAATGATGAAAAATTCGGGTTTTCACATTAATTGATCTATTTTCAAAAATTGACAAAATCAGTTGAAATATCAGTTTTAAAATCTTACTAACACAATTAAAATTCCAATCTAATATTTAAATGTAACGACCCGTAAATTTTAAAGGTTTTAATAATGTATTTAATTAAAATTTGTAAATTTTTAATAATAAAATTTTTAATTGAAAATTTAATGATTGGAATACGTCTATTTTAACATAGCAACTGGTAAATTTTCATCAGAAAATATGGAAGTTTATTTTCTTGTGTAATTCTATTTCAATTTAAACCAGTTAATATTTGATGGTAATAAAATATTTTCCAAACCTGAATATTTTTATACAATAAATTATAAATCATCTTCTGAGTGAGACGTCATATTTCGTTTCGTCGAATTCGGACTGTTATTGCTCCGTTTATCTTAATTCCTGCATTTTGCAGCATTTTTCGATACCGATTATCGACTTTTGATAGGATGATCATACCACTGATATCTATATGCCGTTTTGATCGTCTCGTCATGCTGATCTCTGCGGTATATTCAATCCTGTGTTTTAAAGTCCAGTACGCAACGGAAACTGCGTAACGATCCAATACATCGTTATCGGTTTTAACTCTTTGGTCACCGTGTCCATTCAAATTTTGAAACGACCACTTGCTTTTAATAATTTCCTGAATTTACATGTGACCTTTCCTTTCCCATTCACTATTCCTATTCACTTTATAATATTTGCTGGTTCATTTCAGTTTGGGTTCGTTTCTTTTCTACTTGAGTCTTTTCATTTCTATGCATATAAACCAATATATATTATATAATATGGTTGTGCCTGTTCACTTTCTTTCACTTGTCCTTGCTTCTCCTTTCGCTCCCACTCGAAAACCATCACCTCGGTGCCGAATCCTACAACCGACCCAAGCTCCTCTCTCTCTCCCCTGTGCTTCCTTTGGCCACGTGTTCACCCAAACCCCGACCACTCACTCGATCCCGCCACCATCTTCAGCCGCCCTGTACACCACAACCCGACTTTCCCCTTCACTCCACATGAAAACGTCTTTCCTTGGCCACCCTTCGCCGGCCATAACATCTCACCTTCTTCAACCTCAACAGCCAATCTCCTCCACCCAAGAGCCGACCCATCTCCTCACCTGTGTGCGGCAAGCCGAGCATTTTTTCTGTTGAGGTACTGATTTTGCAATATAGTGTTGCTATATTTTCGGTTGTATATACATATAGGCTATACAGTTTTGTTTCTTTATTCGTATATTATAGAAATATATACATATATTTAAGTATGCGATTTATATTGGGTTGCAGTCTTCTTTTCTTTTGCTGAATGATGTATCGATTTTGAGTATTATAATGTATGTTTATATATATTTACAAAAGAAAACATAAAATATAATATGTGTTGTTTTATAACCAATATGTTATATATATAGTTATGATTTGTTAGTGTTATACCGTATAAGTTATAGTCTATTACTTATATTAAAAGGGTATATATATATTATATGTATATATCATTTATTCCGTTTATATATATATTTATGTTTTCTAATTCCATATAATAGTCACAGCTTATGTATTAGTATATATATAAATTTTATATAAGCTATGTTTTAAAGTAATTGCTGTGAAGTACGCGTATATAAATACCTTTTATAATAACTTCAAAATATTTTTGATATTTTAGATTTTAAGTATAAGATTTAAGTTTAAAGACTATATTTATATAAGTCTGAGTGCATACATATCAGGATTTTTGTATTGACTGTTATAATATATAGAGAGATATATTGATCCATATATATGTTTTAATAACTATTGATAGTTTAGAATGCATATATAATACGTTTTTTTTTCTGTTGATAGTTTGCATGTATACAAATGGTACATAACAATATATTTAGTTGTACGTATAATATATATAGCTATTCTTCCAAGTTTTACAGTATATATTAGCATATATATATATATTAGTTTATATATATACTGGGTTGGTTTTGAATATACATATATAATCTGCAGTTTATATGGGATAGGCTCTGTTATTATGGATAAATGTATATTAACTATATGATGAAATTTAGATTTATTTTATTTTCAAACATTTATTGTTAAGATGACATGTATGTATGTTTTATAGATATGTTTACATATGTATTATATATATATATGACTATATAAATTTATATATAAAAACTGTTAGTTTATAATGTTTGATTTTATATATATTATACATAAGTATACTTGAGTTTGATTTTAAATTATATTATATATGTGTTTAATTTAAACAATGATTTTGAAATATATATATATATATTTAATTTAATATATGTTTGAATTTAGAATATGATTTTATATATATATATATAGTTATATATGGTTATATAAGTTTGCTTATACCATTTATCTTCATCGATCCAGTTCTGATTTGATTTCGTCAATTCCCGTTATCAACTGTGTTCGTCGAAATTCGTGCCAATCTAGCTTTACTTTGGAAGTCGTGCTTGCATTTCGTAACTCAACTTCATTTGTCTATCCTCTAGCCTCGAAAGGTGAGCAATCAGTCACGATTTACGTTCTTATATTTATTAAATTTGATTTCAATTGAAACGACAATTGAAATATGCTGTTGTTTTATATATATGCCATTTATCTATATCTGTTCATCTGTGACATCTGACACCATTATCTGTTATTTATATTGATGATATATGCCTGTTATATTTTTATCATTTTTTTTCTCACTCTGCAAGTTCCCCGCTAGTATAGAATACCCTATGGGTTGAATTGATACATACCCGAACGATCTGTAGAATAGGAGAAAATCGTTATGGGTTGAAATGATAGACCCAAGCGATTTTCATTTGAATTGAATTTGGGATTGCGGGTTGAAATGATATATACCCATATATATTTAAATTACGGATTGAAATGATAAATATCTGTTTCACTTGACCATAGGATAGAAAATTATATACAAACACCGTGGTCTATATATAAATATTTGAAAATGATTTCTATGGTTTTGGAAAGAAATAAATGGTTTATTAAATATTGATTTTTAGATATTATATATAAATATATTTTATAGAGTTTAAAATTTGTATTTTTAAAATTATATGTATTGAAAATTTTATAGTTATAAGTTAATTTTGAGATTATAAATTTTAAGAAATTATTTATAATTTTACTATTTTTAAATTAGATAAATAGATTTAATACATAAATAAATTTATAATATGTTTAAGTATTTATTTAAAAGTATATTTAAAAATAGTTTTATAATAATTTTAATAAATTAAGGTTTGGAAGATAGATTTGGAATTGATTTTGAAATGGTAATTAATTAAGAATTTTATTTAATTAAATCGACTTGAAACTTATTGAATTTGAGATTTTAAAGGACATGATTTTATAACTTGATTTTAGTTAAGGTGATTAAATGAATATTTCAAGTTTAAATAAATTGAAGGAAATATTTAGTGATTTGAAATTTGGGGTTTTATTTAAATGATATCGGATTTATTAAGTGAGTATTTCAAAACTAAACAATAATGAAGTTAAATTAAGATATATATGAAATTGTCAAATTTAGTTTTGAAATTGTGGAATATTTAAAGCTTTGAAGTATATGGAAATTTAAATGGTTTATTTTGGTGGTTCAAAATCTGTATTTGAAATCGATATAATTGAAATGATTTATTGAGAAACGGAATTGAATTGAAATTGATGAATTGAGACTGAATTAAATTTGAATTTTTGAATTCAACTTGATTTGAATCGATTCGTGAAATTTGAGGAAGCTATTTTATTATATAAAGTATTTTTAAATTATATTTAAACTATTTATATATTTTACTTTATAAATTATTTTTAATATAAACTATTTTTAATATAAAACTAATTTTATTATAAACTATTTTATTATTTTAATTATTTTATTTTATATAAACTATTTTAACTTATAACTATTTAATATACTAATTATTTTAATATAAACTAATTTATTTTATAAACTAATTTATTTTATATACTATTATTTATATTTAAACAGTTTAAGAGGGAAGTGTTATGATTTCAAAGTGTTATGATTTCCAAAGTGTTATAATTTCAAGTGTTTTGGTTTCGAAAGTGTTATAACTTTGAAAGTGCTATGATTTTGGAAATGGATATATTTGAAGTGAAAAATGATATCGTATTGATATGGTTTTGAAATGGAATTGATATTTTGGTTTTGAAGTATAGACCATTTTGAAATGACCGCGGTGTTATAATAATGTTTGGTTGTTAAAGAGACCGGGACCGGTTATTGTCATACTCTCTACCAATGCCAAAAACCACTTTTACAACCGTGTACGCGATGGAAATTCCAGAATGAAGTAGGATGGTGGCGACACTCCTATCTGAGGTATATACGTGGACCTGACTCTCGTGAGTTGGCATAAGGTGGCTAAACACAAGAGCAATTGACGGGCCAAGTGAGGTAGCTCCTCCGATCGGACACACTCCATCGTATGCCATTCTATTACTTTGTGATTGATTTGGTGCGCACCTTCGGATTTTCGGGAGTGTGGCTCGAGTTGGGCGATTGCTGTGGCTCTGCATTACCAACAGCCCGGAAGTGTAATTGGTATATCTACCCTGGCATTTCCTAGTTGTGTCGTGTCACCTACCTTAGCACGCCTTTTACGAGTTTGATTTGTGTCGTACCTTTGGAGTACCCTCTGGTAGCTCTAGTTTATGGGGTATTACGGTACTGTATAGACTATTGGCACTATAAAATGTGTTAAGGGGGAAAATGTAACGCCTTAAGGCTATTTTAATAGTTTACTTTACTTTAGACATTATTATAATAGCGTAAATTACTACATAGTAGATAGTTTAACGGATTCTTAGAGGATGGTTATCCCAGACATCCTTTGAGTTATATGTATTTCAGTTGATATTTCACTTGAGTTGGATTTATTGATATAAGAATGTTAATCCTCACTCGAGTGTTTTGTGTTTTTGCTTTACGCTTGGCTCAGACTGAGTGTTACAGCTTTTGAGACTCACCTTTGGTTGGAGATCCAACTATCGATTCAGCTTTTAGTTATTCAGTTGATTCCAGTGATGTATTCAGATTTGGTTATTTGACTATTGTATTGAGACTTCTATGTATTCGATTCTTCTGTTGTATCTTGTTTTAACTCTGTTATCTATATATAGTAGCGTCATGAACTACTATTCTTTTGTTTCTGCTGCTTATTGTTATATTACTCTGTGTTTGTGATTCTGTGATTTATTTATTTACTGTATATGCTGAGTTTTGCCAAATATAAATTAACAATATGATATTTTGAGCAATTCAATTATGACATGTGCGGATGCGAATGGTTGAAAATATTAGGATGTTACATGTGGTATCAGAGCTCTGGTTTTAGGCAAAACTTAGCATATAGTAAATTCAATTACAGAATCACTTTCGTTCGAGCTTGAATCTTTTCCCCTTTGACTCGCTTTTCTTTGAATTTTGGAACTCTCCCTCGGTTCTAAAATTCATTCTTGTCTTTCCCTATTCATGTTTCCTTAATTCTGGAGTATCCCATAGCTCTACGATATAATTTGTAAAGGGGTGAAACTCCTATACAACAGGCATTGATTCACCGAAGATTTCTATATCCTCGATTTAGATGTTGTTATCTCTTGCTATGCCCGAGTTCTATCTCTTTGTGATCGGATGCCAATTTGCCTCTGAATTCTGCATCGATCTTATTCTTGAAGTCTCGGTTGACCCGGGTAAGGTCGCCCACGATATATATAAGTCTATCCATTCTTTTCTCTCTTTGTAATCTATTCATCTCCCTATTGAGCCTATCTTCTAGTTTGAATTCTTTGATTAGGGTTCCTCTAACTTGGATTATATTCTTGTTTTAATCCATTCTGGAATTATCGAGTGAGGGAGTGTATTTATAATTAAAATTATAATGTTTTATATATTGTGTTGTTTGAGTTGTTATGTTGATTTGGGGTTTTAATCGATTCGTCTGTTCAACGCCGTCGGTAGGAATTCCAAAACACTTGAACAGAGCAAACCGACACAATATTGTTTTCAAATTTTGTATGATTATATTTATATAAGTAAATTTTCTGAAACTAAATAGTTAAATGAATTGGTTAACAGAAATGATAATATTTGATTTTCATTTATTGCTTTGTAAATCATTGACTATGGTCACATGATATAAATAAATGGAATTATAAAAACATGGATTAGAAACTGTTTTAGATATTCAAATGAATTTAAATTAGTGGAAATTAGGGAGGCATCCCTATCATACTTTCATATTTTAAAGCGGGTCCCTGTCAAATTTACATTGTAAAGCGGGTCCTTGTTTTCTGGAAACGAAGAAAAATTATTGCTGAAATGTCAGCAACTTTTATAAATAAGTGCTGATATTTCAGCAACTATCTGTGTCAAAGTTTTATTGTAAAAACAAAGAAAAATTATTGCTGAAATGTCAGCAACTTTTATAAATAAGTGCTGATATTTCAGCAACTATCTGTGTCAAAGTTTTATTGTAAAAACAAAGAAAAATTATTGCTGAAATGTCAGCAACTTTTATAAATAAGTGCTGATATTTCAGCAACTTTCATAAACTGTGTTCACAGTGTACATAAATGTTGCTGAAATATCAGCAACTTTTATAAATAAGTGTTGATATTTCAGCAACTTTCATACACTATGTTCACAGTGTACAGAAATGTTGCGGAAATGTCAGCAACTTTTATGAAATGTTGCATCATGCTCTGCAATAATCTTGAATAAAAAACAGGGACCTAATTTACACTGAAATTTAGTGAAGGACTTTTCGTGAATTTTGAAACTTAATAAGGACCTGTGCCAAAAGTACCCTTTAAATTAAGGGTTCGAGAATTTAAATTTTTGGTAATTCCAAACTTTGGTTTTATTTTTTTTTAAATATATATTATTGAAAGTATTTACGAATAGAAATCGTTCCAAAGAATTTTAAAATTTTTTAAATCAGTACTCTCTTCTTTTGTCGCTGGAAAATAATTTCGGTGATGGCGGCCGCATCATCGACATTCATTTTCGAGTTTCAGAGTGGAGAGACCATTGTGTAGCTTTGCTACACTTTTGTTTTGGAAAATGAATTTGATTTGAATTTCTAAAGTATGACTTGATTTATAATATATAAGTATATGATTATAGATTTGATTTAATATATAGTATATATATTTATCTCTAAATTGTTTGAAGTTATTCAGAAATTTAATTCTTAAATTTTATTTTAAAAGATGATTTCAATTTTTAAAATAAAGCCAAATTTTGAATAAATATTTAAACTTGAATAATTGAATTGGGAAAATTTTACTTGTATAATACTCAATTACATTCCAATATAACTTACCAAAATCATTCAGAAGTTGAATATGTAATTGAATAATTTACAATGTAAAATGATGTTAAAGGATTTTATAAATAAATTTGAGTGGCTATAATAAATGTTTGAACACTTAATTTATGATTTATAGAAATGTTAATTAAGATAAATTTAATAATGGAATAATGAATACATGAGATGAATAAAATAAATTCTATTTTGAGGGAATTAATAAATTGAAATTTAATCAACTTAATGAAATACCTTGAATTTAAAATCAATTATTGAATAATTAATTTATTTAAATTGAAATTTATATGGTTTAAATTAATCCTTTTTATCTTGTTTTTCGATCTATTTTTCTTCTGGTTGTTTCTATTCTCCTACCTCCTTCCTTTTCGGGGACGAAAGGTTTTGAGTGGGGTAGAGTGTAACTACCTGTAAATTTTAAAGGTTTTAATAACGTATTTAATTGAAATTTGTGAAATTTTAAATAATAAATTTTTTAATTGAAAATTTAATGATTGGAATACGTCAATATTAACATAGCAACTGGTAAATTTTCATCAGAAAATATGGAAGTTTATTTTCTTGTGTAATTCTATTTCAATTTAAATCATTTAATATTTTATGGTAATAAAACGTTTTCCAAACCTGAATATTTTTATACAATAAAATTGTAAATCATCTTCTGAGTGAGACGTCATATTTCATTTCGTCAAATTCGGATTGTTATTGCTCCGTTTATCTTAATTCCTGCATTTTGCAGCATTTTTCGGTACCGATTATCGACTTTTGATAGGATGATCGTACCACTGATATCTATATGCCATTTTGATCGTCTTGTCGTGCTAATCTCTGCTGTATATTCAATCCTGTGTTTTGAAGTCCGGTACGCATCGGAAACTCCGTAACGGTCCAATGCATCGGTATCCGTTTTAACACTTTGATCACCGTGTCCATTCAAATTTTGAAACGGCCACTTGCTTTTAATAATTTCCTGAATTTACGCGTGACCTTTCCTTTCCCATTCACTATTCCTGTTCACTTTATAACATTTGCTGGTCCATTTCAATTTTGGTTCGTTTCTTTTCTACTTGAGTCTTTTCATTTCTGTGCATATAAACCAATATATATTATATAATATGGTTGTGCCTGTTCACTTTCTTTCACTTGTCCTTGCTTCTCCTTCCGCTCCCACTCGAAAACCATCACCTCAGTGCCGAATCCTACAACTGACCCGAGCTCCTCTCTCACCCCTGTGCTTCCTTTGGCCACGCGTTCACCCAAACCTGTAACGACCCACTATTTTGGACCAGGAGCATCGACAATAAATCCACACATGTTGGACTTGAATGATTCAAAACAATAGATTGTTAATTTAAATTGGCAAAACTCAACATATACAGTAAATAAAATAATCACAGATCACAGACACAGACACAGAGTAATATAGCAATAATGCAGCGGAAACAAAAGAATAGTACTTCATGAAGCTACTATATATATAACAGAGTTAAACCAGATACAACAGAAGTCTCGAATACAATAGTCAAATGCAATATCAGAATACATCACTGAAATCAACTGAATAACAGGAAGCTGGATAGATAGCTGGATCTCCAAGCGAAGCTCCAACTCCAAAGGTGAGTCTCGAATACTGTATCACTCAGTCTGACCCGAGCGTAAAGAAAACACAAAACACTCGAGTCAGGATTAACATTCTTATATCAATAAATCCAACTCAAGTGAAATAACGACCGAAATACAAGTGACTCAAAGGATGTTTGGGATAACCACCCTCTAAGGATCCATTAAACTATCTATATATACAGTAGAATACGCTAAGTAGATAATGTCTAATCAGTAAAGTACGATATCAAAATAGCGTTAAGTCATGGCCCATTCCACCCTTAACACATTTTTATTCCCAAGAGCATATGCAAGACCGTAGTTTCCCCAAAACCGGAAGTCACCAGAGGGCAACCCATATACTAAAGGTACAAACCAAAATGTAGTGGTCGCGAATAGGATAATCAGTATGACAAGGTACATGAAGCGATACCAACTAGGATACTAGTAGTTGCCTGATCCGGACTGATGTTGGGCATAGCAGCTACTACCCCAACACCGTGAAACAACACTCCCATAATCGAGGGGTGCACCCAAATCGAATCACAAATGTAATAGATATGGTATCGAAGAAGTGTGTCTGCTAGAGATGGCGAACCTCAATGGCCCGGCGCGGCTCCTGTTTTAGTCATGTCAGGGGTCATCCATTATCGTTCTCTTTCTTCAGTCAACGCGTTTACCAAACCATCCACTTCATTCTGGATCAACACTCCGCGTATAATAGTTATTAAAGTGGTGTTCGGTATCGACAAAGAGTATGTCCATATCTGATCCCGGTCTCTTTAATAAATACGAATTATTACACCTATGGTCCTTTAATAAATTTTCAAAATAGTTATATTTCAAAACCGACATATCATTGCCATTTCAAAACCATATAAAAACGATATCACTTTTCCTTCAGATAAATCCATTTCAAAATCATATCACTTACCAAAGTTATATTGCTTTCGAAATCATAAGTCTTTTAAAATCATAACACTTTGAAAATCAAACTTGAAATTCATAACACTATGAAATCCTAGCACTTTCCTCTTAAATAGTTTAGATATTCACAAATCAAATTTACATAAACTCGAATTCCAAAATTAAAATTTAATTAAATCTCAAATTATCAATTTCAGTTCAATTTAGTTTCTCAATAAACCCTTTCAAATTATCGATTTCAAATGCCTATTTGAACCATAAATAAACCATTTCAATTTCAATATATTTCAAAGTTTTAAATATTTAACATTTCAATAGCATCTAATAAAACTTCAATTCACAAATTCAAATAAACAAAATATCCCATTTAAATTTATATCATTTGAAATATTCATTAAAGTCACTTTTAATCAAATTCAAGTTAAAACATATCTTTAGAATTTCAAATTTTATAAATTTCGAATCAAACTTTATTTAAGTATAATTCTTAAATAAATATAATTTCAAATCAATTTCAAATCATTATAAACTCTATATTTGAAAATAAGATAAATAAATACTTAAACATATTTCATATTGATTCAAATCATCTTTATTAAATCAACTTTAATAAATCTTTAAAATCATTATTTATTAAAACCATATATTTCTTTCAAAACCGTAGAAATGTTTTTCAAAACATTTATATATAGACCAACGGTGTCTGTATATAATTTTCTATCCTATGGTCAAGTGATACGGATATCTATCATTTCAATCCGCAATTTAAAATATATTCGGGTATATATCTTTTCAACCCGAAATCCCAAATTCAATTTAATTTGAAAATCGCTTGGGTTTATCATTTCAACCCATAATGATTTTCTCCTATTCTAAAGTTCGTTCGGGTATGTATCATTTCAACCCATAGTGATTCTATACTAACAGGGAACTTGCAGAGTGATAACAGATATGATAATAATATAACAACGGTAACATGCATATATCACCAGTATAAATAACAGATAAGGGTGTCAGATGTCACAGGTGAACAGATACAGATGATGGCATATATATATATCAATATAAATAACAGATAATGATGTCAGGTGTCACAGGTGAACAGATACAGATGATAGCATAGATATAGCAATATAAGTAACTAACAGCAGCATATTTCAATTGTCGTTCCAATTGAAATCAAATTTAATAAATAAAAGAACGTTAATCGTGAGTGATTGCTCACCTTTCGAGGCTAGAGATGCACGAGAAGATGACACGGATACGCACACTCATACAGACATAGAGATTGAGTTACGAATCCAAGCAAAACAAATCGGCACGAATTCAACGATCAAAGCTGATAACAGAAATCGATGAAATCAAATCAAAACATCCAACATAGCAACAAATAAAACATGTCCTGCGTCAAAGTTTAACAATATAATTCTATGTGCTACCGAGATCGAAATGGTCTGAAATTTGGTATGAATAAAGATCAAAACTTGTATTTTAAACTGTAAAAGATTCACTTGTTTTGGACAAGAGACGAGAAAAGTTACGATGTCACGAACATAGACCGAGGCCATGTTTGCAGCAGTGTAAAGTAATTTTCTAAGTACAAAAGAATAGCTGCCTGGGTCTAACTTTCAGATCCTCGACCACTAATCAAACGATGTCGGATTTTACTGAAATTTGACAGGCATAAACTAGGTAACTTAGACTCTTTTTTAAAAATAGAATCAACCCCTTTCGACGTAATAAAGAAGAGATACAATGCGTCAAACATGAACTCAGGTCGTGTTTGCAGCAGTGTAAAATAATTTCTAAGTACAAAAGAATAGCTGCCTGGGTCTTACTTCCAGATCCTCGACCACTAATCAAACGATGTCGGATTTGGCTGAAATTTGACAGGCATAAACTAGGTAACTTTGACTCTTTTTTTTTTAAATAAAATCTACCCATTATTTGTTTAAACACGTACACTTAAACATCAACATAAAATAACAAATATATATTACCTAACAAAGGAGCAGTAACATACATGTACCCAGTTTTCAAAACATACCAAGTCTACATGCTTATATGGACTTATAACATTTTTAGAACCAAATATTATATACGTATATAAAAAAAACCAATATAATTACTTTTAAACAAAAGCATACAGACATGTCCTACGTATAAGCCTATATAACATATTATATACAACACTGTATAATATAATATATATTCTAAACCGCATCTGAAATTACATATAGAAAACGAACTATCTATATAATATATAAACTAAACCCCACAGCTAATATTACCTTATACACCAGAAATATATTTAACAATTTCATTATATGTTACAACTAAACCCAGATAGGATAGCACAATATAATATTTGAATCCAACTTACCTATATTTACTTAAACAATGCATAAATGAAAACACATATATCAACTTTTGAACTAGAACAATATATATAAATAAAACATACATACCCATCATTAAAAGAAGGCTCGAGCTAAGGTGGAATTTCGAGGAGATCGAGAGAGATAGAGGGCTGAAAGGCTTCGGCCTGGTGGTGACGGTGTTCAACTGGGTGGGGCAGGGTGATGCGGAGGCACAGCGGCAAGAGGGAAGGCATAAGTTGGAGGAGCGGGATGCTTCTCGGGCTGGCGTTCGCTGCCTTGGGTGGAGGTCAGGGGGCCATCGGGTCAAGAGAAAGGGTGGGAGGCGGGCTGGTAGGGTCGAGCCGATGCCAGGCTGGGTGTTCCTGGGTAGGAGGCGGAGGGAGAGTTTGGGCTGAGGATCGGTGGTGGTCGTTGAGGTCGGGACGAGCGGATGTGTGCTCGGCCGAGGCTGGTGGCTTTGGGAGCGGTACGAAATGTGAGAAGGAAGGGGTGGCGGCGGTTGTCGAGGCAGAGGGGAGACCGAAGTTCGGCTTCAAGGGGTTGTGGGGAAGGAGTGGTTGCGTTGCTTCGGGTAGCAAGTCAGGTGGAGGAGATGGGAAAAGGTGATGAGTTGCTACTTGCTGCTTGTGTACAAAATGGAGGAAGGCCATGTTTATATATATGAAGAAGTAGGAAAGGTAGAAGGAGATGAAGGAAGGGTGGGTGCTGTATACATTTTTTAACGGTAATAAAAGAAAGAATAACTACAGAGAAAATTTAGTGCTAGATTATATATATTTCTCTTGTTGCTTTTCTGAGCAACGAAAAAAGTATGAAAAATCAAATCCAAGAAAAAGCAAATGTCACAAATCCAACAGTTGTCTGAAACATTATAATTAAGATTCATTAAATGCTAGGCTGCGCAAATCAAATCTTGAAAGCACAGAACCAAAGGGTCAACATTTTTCGGTACCGTTATGACACGACAGTTTTATTATATCCGTTGCGTACCGGACCTTAAAATACAGAAATAAATATATCGTAGAGATCAGCCCGACGAGACGATCAAAACGGTATATAGATATCAGTGGTATGATTGAATTATAAAATTCGAATTTTCTAATAGCGGAAAAATGCAAGAAAAACGCTGAAAAATAAGATCGACGGAGCCAAAGATGTCCGAATTTGGAAAAACGACCAACTGACATCTTGCTTAGAAGATGTTTTAGAATTTTTCTATTTAAAAATATTTGCGTTTCGGAAACATTTTATTTTCATCGCTTATTAACTGATTAAATCGAAGTAAATTTACGCGCGAAATAAACTTTCATATTTTCGGACGAAAATTTACCGGTTGCTATGTTTAACTAGACGCATTCCAAATATTAAATTTTTATTTCAAAATTTTATCGTTTAAAATTTCACGAAATTTCAACTAATTACGTTATTAAAACAGTTGAAATTTACGGGTCGTTACACTCTCCCCCACTCAAAACTTTTCGTCCCCGAAAAGGAACGAGGTAGGAGAATAGAAACAACCGGGAAGAAAAACAGATTTGAAATACAAAACAACAATTAATTTAAACCATATAAATTCAAATTTAAATTAATTGATATTCAATAATTTATTTAATCCATTTGATTTCACTAAAATCAATCTCAACTATTCCTAAATTCATTATCTTATTATCCCATTTTCTTAAATTTACAATTTCTAAAACCATAATTTGAATAGTCTTTTATTATAATCATATTTTCTTCAATAATTTTAAATTCTTCTTTATTCCACTTACTGTTAAATTTATTCTACTTAATATATCTACTCACATATATTTAACCCATATAAATTAATTTAAAACATAAAAGTTTCGATTTAAATTGATTTACATCTATTAATTTCTTTTAAATTCAAGGTATTTTCATATGTTGATCAAATTTCAATTTATTAATTCTTTCAAAACAAATTTATTAATTCTTTCAAAACAAATTTATTTCATTATTAACTGAGTTTACTAATTATCCTATCTAACTCTATTAACATCTTTATAATCAAAATTTAATGTATAACATTTATTATAAACACTCAAATTTTATTTATAAATTCAATTTATCTTATATATTATCCAATTACATATTCAACTTCTGAATGATTTAGGTAAGTTGTATTAGAATGCAGTTGAACAATATACAAATAAAAATTTCACAATTCAATTATTCAAGTTTAAATATTTATTCCAAATTTTTGGTTTTATTTATAATTCAAATCATCCTTTAACAAAATTTAAGAATTAGATTTCCGATAACTTTAAACAATTTAGAGATATATATAATATATCTATCAAATCAAATTAAATTTTAAAATAAGATACCTATATATATATATATAAATCAAATTATACTGAAGAAATTCAAATCAAAATATATTTTTCCTTTCAAACAAAACCGTAGCAAAGCTACAGAATAGTCTCTCCACTTCGAAACTCGAAAATGAATGTCGATGATGCGGCCACCATCACCGAAATTATTTTCCAGCGACAAAGAGAAGAGCACTGATTTCAACGTTTTAAAATTCTTTGAAAATGATTTCTATTCGAAAATACTTTCAATAATATATACTTTTAAAAATTTTAAACCAAAGTTCGAAATCACTGGAAATTAAATTCTCAAATTCTAAATTAAATTAATTTCAAATTCCAATCAATTTATAACCAAGTTTATAAATTCATTTATTTATATTAGGCAATAGTCAATGGTTTACAAAACAATAAATGAAAATCAATATTATTATTTCAGACAACCAATTCATTAATCATTTAATTTCAGAAACTCATATATAGTATAATCATACAAAACCTTTGTTTTATTTATCAAATTTTAAAAACGATATTGTGTCAGTTTGCTCTGCTTAAGTGTTTTGGAAACCCTATCGATAGCGTTGATCAGACGAATCGATCGAAAACCCAAATCAACATCAACAACTCAAACAACACAATATAAAACATTTAAAATTAATTTACAAATACACTTCCTCACTTAAAGATACAATAATGGATTTCAAAGCAAGGATAGAGATTCAAATTTTTGATAGACTCAAATCAAAGAGAATTTTGATTCGAAGATAGGTTTGAAACAAAGACGAGATAATTAAATAACAAAATAAGGCGATGGATAAGTTTATATAAATCGCGGGCAACCTTAACCGGGTCGACCGTGACTTCAAAAAAAGGATTAGTGTAGAATTCCGAGGTAAATCGACATTCGATCTCAAGAAATAGAATTCAGGTATAGCAGGAGATAGATAGCATCGTAAACCGAGGATACAGAAATCTCCGGTAAATCACTGCCTATTATAAAGGAGTTTTGCTCCTTTACGAATCATTCGAAGATTGGCGAGACCGCCGATCTATTATAAATATCATTCAAAATGGAGTTATGGGGTGCTCCAGAATTGAAAGAAGACGAATAGTAAGGGACACGAATGAATTTTTGGAACCGCAGGAAACGTTCCAAAATTCAAAGGAATCGAGTCAAAAGGAAGATATTGAAACTCGAATGAAAGTGATTCTGTAAATACATTTACCCTATATGTTAAGTTTTGCCTAGAGCTACCAAAGCTCTGATACCAACTGTAACGACCCGGTATTTTGGACCATTCGCATCCATTATAAGTGTATAGGTAGACACTCATGCCGGTGTTGAATTGCTCAAAATACCGCGTTGTTAATTTAAATTGGCAAAACTCAACATATACAGTAAATAAAATAATCACAGATCACAGACATAGACACAGAGTAATATAGCAATAATGCAGCGGAAACAAAAGAATAGTAGTTCATGAAGCTACTATATATATAACAGAGTTAAACCAGATACAACAGAAGTCTCGAATACAATAATCAAATGCAATATCAGAATACATCACTGAAATCAACTGAATAACAGGAAGCTGGATAGATAGCTGGATCTCCAAGCGAAGCTCCAACTCCAAAGGTGAGTCTCGAATACTGTATCACTCAGTCTGACCCGAGCGTAAAGAAAACACAAAACACTCGAGTCAGGATTAACATTCTTATATCAATAAATCCAACTCAAGTGAAATAACGACCGAAATACAAGTGACTCAAAGGATCCATTAAACTATCTATATATACAGTAGAATACGCTAAGTAGATAATGTCTAATCAGTAAAGTACGATATCAAAATAGCGTTAAGTCATGGCCCATTCCACCCTTAACACATTTTTATTCCCAAGAGCATATGCAAGACCGTAGTTTCCCCAAAACCGGAAGTCACCAGAGGGCAATCCATATACTAAAGGTACAAACCAAAATGTAGTGGTCGCGAATAGGATAATCAGTATGACAAGGTACATGAAGCGATACCAACTAGGATACTAGTAGTTGCCTGATCCGGACTGATGTTGGGCATAGCAGCTACTACCCCAACACCGCGAAACAACACTCCCATAATCGAGGAGTGCACCCAAATCGAATCACAAATGTAATAGATATGGTATCGAAGAAGTGTGTCCGCTAGAGATGGCGAACCTCAATGGCCCGGCGCGGCTCCTGTTTTAGTCATGTCAGGGGTCATCCATTATCGTTCTCTTTCTTCAGTCAACGCGTTTACCAAACCATCCACTTCATTCTGGATCAACACTCCGCATATAATAGTTATTAAAGTGGTGTTCGGTATCGACAGAGAGTATGTCCATATCCGATCCCGGTCTCTTTAATAACTACGAATTATTACACCTATGGTCCTTTAATAAATTTTCAAAATAGTTATATTTCAAAACCGACATATCATTGCCATTTCAAAACCATATAAAAACGATATCACTTTTCCTTCAGATAAATCCATTTCAAAATCATATCACTTACCAAAGTTATATTGCTTTCGAAATCATAAGTCTTTTAAAATCATAACACTTTGAAAATCAAACTTGAAATTCATAACACTTTGAAATCCTAGCACTTTCCTCTTAAACAGTTTAGATATTCACAAATCAAATTTACATAAACTCGAATTCCAAAATTAAAATTTAATTAAATCTCAAATTATCAATTTCAATTCAATTTAGTTTCTCAATAAACCCTTTCAAATTATCGATTTCAAATGCCTATTTGAACCATAAATAAACCATTTCAATTTCAATATATTTCAAAGTTTTAAATATTTAACATTTCAATAGCATCTAATACAACTTCAATTCACAAATTCAAATAAACAAAATATCCCATTTAAATTTATATCATTTGAAATATTCATTAAAGTCACTTTTAATCAAATTCAAGTTAAAACATATCTTTAGAATTTCAAATTTTATAAATTTCGAATCAAACTTTATTTAAGTATAATTCTTAAATAAATATAATTTCAAATCAATTTCAAATCATTATAAACTCTATATTTGAAAATATAGATAAATAAATACTTAAACATATTTCATATTGATTCAAATCATCTTTATTAAATCAACTTTAATAAATCTTTAAAATCATTATTTATTAAAACCATATATTTCTTTCAAAACCGTAGAAATGTTTTTCAAAACATTTATATATAGACCAACGGTGTCTGTATATAATTTTCTATCCTATGGTCAAGTGATACGGATATCTATCATTTCAATCCGCAATTTAAAATATATTCGGGTATATATCTTTTCAACCCGAAATCCCAAATTCAATTTAATTTGAAAATCGCTTGGGTTTATCATTTCAACCCATAACGATTTTCTCCTATTCTAAAGTTCGTTCGGGTATGTATCATTTCAACCCATAGTGATTCTATACTAACAGGGAACTTGCAGAGTGATAACAGATATGATAATAATATAACAACGGTAACATGCATATATCACCAGTATAAATAACAGATAAGGGTGTCAGATGTCACAGGTGAACAGATACAGATGATGGCATATATATATCAATATAAATAACAGATAATGATGTCAGGTGTCACAGGTGAACAGATACAGATGATAGCATAGATATAGCAATATAAGTAACTAACAGCAGCATATTTCAATTGTCGTTCCAATTGAAATCAAATTTAATAAATAAAAGAACGTTAATCGTGAGTGATTGCTCACCTTTCGAGGCTAGAGATGCACGAGAAGATGACACGGATACGCACACTCATACAGACATAGAGATTGAGTTACGAATCCAAGCAAAACAAATCGGCACGAATTCAACGATCAAAGCTGATAACAGAAATCGATGAAATCAAATCAAAACATCCAACATAGCAACAAATAAAACATGTCCTGCGTCAAAGTTTAACAATATAATTCTATGTGCTACCGAGATCGAAATGGTCTGAAATTTGGTATGAATAAAGATCAAAACTTGTATTTTAAACTGTAAAAGATTCACTTGTTTTGGACAAGAGACGAGAAAAGTTACGATGTCACGAACATAGACCGAGGCCATGTTTGCAGCAGTGTAAAGTAATTTTCTAAGTACAAAAGAATAGCTGCCTGGGTCTAACTTTCAGATCCTCGACCACTAATCAAACGATGTCGGATTTTACTGAAATTTGACAGGCATAAACTAGGTAACTTAGACTCTTTTTTAAAAATAGAATCAACCCCTTTCGACGTAATAAAGAAGAGATACAATGCGTCAAACATGAACTCAGGTCGTGTTTGCAGCAGTGTAAAATAATTTCTAAGTACAAAAGAATAGCTGCCTGGGTCTTACTTCCAGATCCTCGACCACTAATCAAACGATGTCGGATTTGGCTGAAATTTGACAGGCATAAACTAGGTAACTTTGACTCTTTTTTAAAAATAGAATCAACCCCTTTCGACGTAATAAAGAAGAGATACAATGCGTCAAACATGAACTCAGGTCGTGTTTGCAGCAGTGTAAAATAATTTCTAAGTACAAAAGAATAGCTGCCTGGGTCTAACTTCCAGATCCTCGACCACTAATCAAACGATGTCGGATTTGGCTGAAATTTGACAGGCATAAACTAGGTAACTTTGACTCTTTTTTTTTTAAATAAAATCTACCCATTATTTGTTTAAACACGTACACTTAAACATCAACATAAAATAACAAATATACATTACCTAACAAAGGAGCAGTAACATACATGTACCCAGTTTTCAAAACATACCAAGTCTACATGCTTATATGGACTTATAACATTTTTAGAACCAAATATTATATACGTATATAAAAAAAACCAATATAATTACTTTTAAACAAAAGCATACAGACATGTCCTACGTATAAGCCTATATAACATATTATATACAACACTGTATAATATAATATATATTCTAAACCGCATCTGAAATTACATATAGAAAACGAACTATCTATATAATATATAAACTAAACCCCACAGCTAATATTACCTTATACACCAGAAATATATTTAACAGTTTCATTATATGTTACAACTAAACCCAGATAGGATAGCACAATATAATATTTGAATCCAACTTACCTATATTTACTTAAACAATGCATAAATGAAAACACATATATCAACTTTTGAACTAGAACAATATATATAAATAAAACATACATACCCATCATTAAAAGAAGGCTCGAGCTGAGGTGGAATTTCGAGGAGATCGAGAGAGATAGAGGGCTGAAAGGCTTCGGCCTGGTGGTGACGGTGTTCAACTGGGTGGGGCAGGGTGATGCGGAGGCACGGCGGCAAGAGGGAAGGCATAAGTTGGAGGAGCGGGATGCTTCTCGGGCTGGCGTTCGCTGCCTTGGGTGGAGGTCAGCGGGCCATCGGGTCAAGAGAAAGGGTGGGAGGCGGGCTGGTGGGGTCGAGCCGATGCCAGGCTGGGTGTTCCTGGGTAGGAGGCGGAGGGAGAGTTTGGGCTGAGGATCGGTGGTGGTCGTTGTGGTCGGGACGAGCGGATGTGTGCTCGGCCGAGGCTGGTGGCTTTGGGAGCGGTACGAAATGTGAGAAGGAAGGGGTGGCGGCGGTTGTCGAGGCAGAGGGGAGACCGAAGTTCGGCTTCAAGGGGTTGTGGGGAAGGAGTGGTTGCGTTGCTTCGGGTAGCAAGTCAGGTGGAGGAGATGGGAAAAGGTGATGAGTTGCTACTTGCTGCTTGTGTACAAAATGGAGGAAGGCCATGTTTATATATATGAAGAAGTAGGAAAGGTAGAAGGAGATGAAGGAAGGGTGGGTGCTGTATACATTTTTAACGGTAATAAAAGAAAGAATAACTACAGAGAAAATTTAGTGCTAGATTATATATATTTCTCTTGTTGCTTTTCTGAGCAACGAAAAAAGTATGAAAAATCAAATCCAAGAAAAAGCAAATGTCACAAATCCAACAGTTGTTTGAAACATTATAATTAAGATTCATTAAATGCTAGGCTGCGCAAATCAAATCTTGAAAGCACAGAACCAAAGGGTCAACATTTTTTGGTACCGTTATGACACGACAGTTTTATTATATCCGTTGCGTACCGGACCTTAAAATACAGAAATAAATATATCGTAGAGATCAGCCCGACGAGACGATCAAAACGGTATATAGATATCAGTGGTATGATTGAATTATAAAATTCGAATTTTCTAATAGCGGAAAAATGCAAGAAAAACGCTGAAAAATAAGATCGACGGAGCCAAAGATGTCCGAATTTGGAAAAACGACCAACTGACATCTTGCTTAGAAGATGATTTAGAATTTTTCTATTTAAAAATATTTGCGTTTCGGAAACATTTTATTTTCATCGCTTATTAACTGATTAAATCGAAGTAAATTTACGCGCGAAATAAACTTTCATATTTTCGGACGAAAATTTACCGGTTGCTATGTTTAACTAGACGCATTCCAAATATTAAATTTTTATTTCAAAATTTTATCGTTTAAAATTTCACAAAATTTCAACTAATTACGTTATTAAAACAGTTGAAATTTACGGGTCGTTACAAAACCCCGACCACTCACTCGATCCGGCCACCATCTTCAGCCGCCCTATACACCACAACCCGACTTTCCCCTCCACTCCACATGCACACGTCTTTCCTTAGCCACCCTTCGTCGGCTACAACATCTCCCCTTCTTCAACCTCAACAGCCGATCTCCTCCACCAAAGAGCCGACCCATCTCCTCACCTGTGTGTGGCAAGCCAAGCATTTTTTCTTTTGAGGTGCTGATTTTGCAATATAGTGTTGCTATATTTTCGGTTGTATATACATATAGGATATACAGTTTTGTTTCTTTATTCGTATATTATAAATATATATACATATATTTAAGTATGCGAGTTATATTGGGTTGCGGTCTTCTTTTCTTTTGTTGAGTGGTGTATTGATTTTGAGTATTATAATGTATGTTTATGTATATTTACAAAAGAAAATATAAAATATAATTTGTGCTGTTTTATAACCAATACTGACTTAAAAATATTATATATATAGTTATGATTTGTTAGTGTTATACCGTATAAGTTATAGTCTGTTACTTATATTAAAAGGGTATATATATATTATATGTATATATCATTTATTCCATTTATATATATTTATGTCTTCTGATTCCATATAATAGTCACAGCTTATGTATTAGTATATATATTAAGTTTATATAAGCTATGTTTTAAAGTAATTGCTGTGAAGTATGTGTAAATAAATACCTTTTATAATAACTTCAAAATATTTTGGGTATTTTAGATTTGAACTATAAGAAATGTTAAAGACTATATTTATATAAGTCTGAGTGCATACATATCTGGATTTTTGTATTGACTGTTATAATATATATAGAGAAATATATTGATCCATATATATGTTTTAATAACTATTGATAGTTTGGAATGCATATATAATACATTTTATTTTTTTCTGTTGATAGTTTGCATGTATACAAATGGTAAACAATATATTTAGTTGTACGTATAATATATGTAGAGCTATTCTTCCAAGTTTTACAGTATATATTAGTGTATATATATATACTGGGTTGGTTTTGAATATACATATATAATCTACAATTTATATGGGATAGGCTATGTTATTATGGATAAATGTATATTAACTATATGATGAAATTTAGATTTATTTTATTTTCAAACATTTATTGTTAAGATGACATATATGTATGTTGTATAGATATGTTTACATATGTATTATATATATATATATGACTATATAAATTTATATATATAAACTGTTAGTTTATAATGTTTGATTTTATATATATTACACATAAGTATACTTGAGTTTGATTTTAAATTATATTATATATGTATTTAATTTAAACAATGATTTTGAAATATATATATGTATATATATTTAATTTAAAATATGTTTGAGTTTAGAATATGATTTTATATATATTTATATAGTTATATATGGTTATATAAGTTTGCTTATACCATTTATCTTCATCGATCCAGTTCTGATTTGATTTCGTCAATTCCCGTTATCAGCTGTGTTCGTCGAAATTCATGCCAATATAGCTTTACTTTGGAAGTCGTGCTTGCATTTCGTAACTTAACTTCATTTGTCTATCCCCTAGCCTCGAAAGGTGAACAATCACTCACGATTTACGTTCTTATATTTATTAAATTTGATTTCAATTGAAACGAAAATTGAAATATGCTGCTGTTAGTTATTTACATTGTCATATATATGCCATTTAACTGTATTTGTTCACCTATGACATCAGACACCATTATCTGTTATTTATATTGATGATATATGCCTGTTATATTTTTATCATTTTTGTTCTTACTCTGCAAGTTCCCCGCTAGTATAGAATACCCTATGGGTTGAAATGATACATACCCGAACGATCTGTAGAATAGGAGAAAATCGTTATGGGTTGAAATGATAGACCCAAGCGATTTTCATTTGAATTGAATTTGGGATTGCGGGTTGAAATGATATATACCCATATATATTTAAATTACGGATTGAAATGATAAATATCTGTATCACTTGACCATAGGATAGAAAATTATATACAGACACCGTGGTCTATATATAAATATTTGAAAATGATTTCTTTGGTTTTGGAAAGAAATAAATGGTTTATTAAATATTGATTTTTAGATATTATATATAAATATATTTTATAGAGTTTAAAATTTGTATTTTTAAAATTATATGTTTTGAAAATTTTATAGTTATAAGTTAATTTTGAGATTATAAATTTTAAGAAATTATTTAAAATTTTACTATTTTTAAATTAGATAAATAGATTTAATATATAAATAAATTTATAATATGTTTAAGTATTTATTTAAAAGTATATTTAAAAATAGTTTTATAATAATTTTAATAAATTAAGGTTCGGAAGATAGATTTGGAATTGATTTGAAATGGTAATTAATTAAGAATTTTATTTAATTAAATCGATTTGAAACTTATTGAATTTGAGATTTTAAAGGACATGATTTTATAACTTGATTTTAGTTAAGGAGATTAAATGAATATTTCAAGTTTAAATAAATTGAAGGAAATATTTAGTGATTTGAAATTTGGGGTTTTATTTAAATGATATCGGATTTATTAATTGAGTATTTCAAAACTAAACAATAATGAAGTTAAATTAAGATATATATGAAATTGTCAAATTTAGTTTTGAAATTGTGGAATATTTAAAGCTTTGAAGTATATGGAAATTTAAATGGTTTATTTTGGTGGTCCAAAATCTGTATTTGAAATCGATATAATTTGAAATGATTTATTGAGAAACGGAATTGAATTGAAATTGATGAATTGAGACTGAATTAAATTTGAATTTTTGAATTCAAGTTGATTTGAATCGATTCGTGAAATTTGAGGAAGCTATTTTATTATATAAAGTATTTTTAAATTATATTTAAACTATTTATATATTTTACTTTATAAATTATTTTTAATATAAACTATTTTTAATATAAAACTAATTTTATTATAAACTATTTTAATATTTTAATTATTTTATTTTATATAAACTATTTTAACTTATAACTATTTAATATACGAATTATTTTAATATAAACTAATTTATTTTATAAACTATTTTATTTTATATACTATTATTTATATTTAAACAGTTTAAGAGGGAAGTGTTATGATTTCAAAGTGTTATGATTTCCAAAGTGTTATAATTTCAAGTGTTTTGGTTTCGAAAGTGTTATAACTTTGAAAGTGCTATGATTTTGGAAATGGATATATTTGAAGTAAAAAATGATATCGTATTGATATGGTTTTGAAATGGAATTGATATTTTGGTTTTAAAGTATAGACTATGTTGAAATGACCGCGGTGTTATAATAACGTTTGGTTGTTAAAGATACCAGGATCGGTTATTGTCATACTCTCTGCCAGTGCCGAAAACCACTTTAACAACCGTGTACGCGATGGAGATTCTAGAATGAAGTAGGATGGTGGCGATGATCCTATCTGAGGTATATACGTGGACCCGACTCCCGTGAGTTGGCATAAGGTGGCTAAAACAGGAGCAATTGATGGGCCAAGTGAGGTAGCTCCTCCGATCGAACACACTCCATCGTATGCCATTCTATTACTTTGTGATTGATTTGGTGCGCACCTTCGGATTTTCGGGAGTGTGGATCGAGTTGGGCGATTGCTGCAGCTCTGCGTTACCAACAGCCCGTAAGTGTAATTAGTATATCTACCCTGGCATTGCGTAGTTGTGCCGTGTCACCTACCCTAGCATGCCTTTTACGAGTTTGATTTGTGTCGTACCTATGGAGTACCCTATGGTAGCTCCAGTTTACGGGGTATTACGGTACTGTATAGACTATTGGCACTATAAAATGTGTTAAGGGGGAAAATGTAATGCCTTAACGCTATTTTAAATGTTTACTTTACTTTAGACATTATTATAATAGCGTAAATTACTACATAGTAGATAGTTTAACAGATCCTTAGAGGATGGTTATCCCAGACATCCTTTGAGTTACCTGTATTTCAGTTGATATTTCACTTGAGTTGGATTTATTGATATAAGAATGTTAATCCTGACTCGAGTGTTTTGTGTTTTTGCTTTGAGACTCACCTTTGGGGTTGAAGCTTCGCTTGGAGATCCAACTATCGATTCAGCTTTCAGTTATTCAGTTGATTCCAGTGATGTATTCAGATTTGGTTATTTGACTATTGTATTGAGACTTCTATGTATTCGAGACTTCTGTTGTATCTTGTTTTAACTCTGTTATATATATATATAGTAGCTTCATGAACTACTATTCTTTTGTTTCCGGTACTTATTGTTATATTACTCTGTGTCTGTGATTCTGTGATTTATTTATTTACTGTATATGCTGAGTTTTGCTAAATATAAATTAACAATATGATATTTTGAGCAATTCAATTACGACATGTGCGGATGCGAATGGTTGAAAATATCAGGATGTTACATTAAACCTTTTAAATATTCAAAATTAAACGACGAAAAATTCAGGTTGTTACAGATACATTCCCGAGCGATCATATAGTTTAGTGAAAAATCGTTATAGGTTGAAATGATAAAGTCGAGCGATTTATTGGATTTTTAATTTGGATTGCGGGTTGAAATGATATATACCCGTAAATTTAAATTTATTGCGGGTTGAAATGATATATACCTGTTCACTTGACCATAGGGTAGAAAATTATATACGGACACCGGAATGGTTAAATTAAATGATTTTAAATCCATAAATTTTGAATCCAGTTAAATGATATTATGAAATAAATTTTGATTTATATGAACTGAATTATTTTCAAAATCCAAGCTTTTAAAATGTTGAATTCGAAATTTGTGTAAATGAATTATTTAAAAATTTAAATTGAAATCTTAAAGTTGGATTTTGAAATATAATGAAATTTATAAAAATTTAGTTATTGTAAACGTTTGAATATTTAAACTTTGAAAACTATTGAATTTGAAGTGGTTTAAATTTGTAGTTCAAACATGGATTTGAAATCGATATAAATTGAAATGGTTTTAATGAGAATTTGAATTGAAACCTTTAGCCTTTTGAATTGAAATTGTTGAACTGAGATTAATTTAAATTGAATTTTGAAACTAAAGTTGATTTGAATTGATTTGTGAAATTGGAAGGAACAATTCTAATTTGAAACTATTTTCGATATAAACTCTTTTAACATACAAACTCTCTTATCATATAAACTATTTTTCTCATATAAACCATTTTAATATATTAATAATTTTTAATACATGGACTATTTTTAATGTATAAACTATTTCTAATATATATACTATTTTAATCTATAACCTATTTTTAAAATATAAACCATTTTAATATATATTATTTAAATCTATAAACAACTTTTATTATATATATTTTAATATACAAACTATTTCTAATATATAAACTATTTTAATCTATAACCTATTTTTAAATATATAAACTATTTTAATGTATAACTATTCTAATATATATACTACTTTCAATATTTAAACTGTTAAAATTGGAACTGTTATGATTTAAATTTAATTGATTTAAATGCAAATATTTTGATATGAGGGTTTAACCTATTTTGTGGTTATGATTTTGAAATGAATATGATTTGAAGTGATAATGATTTCGAAATTAAATATGATTTCGAAAGTGATATGATTTCGAAAGTGATATGATTTCGAAAGTGATATGATTTCGAAAGCGAATATGATTTCGAAAGTGATATAATTTTGAAGTGAATATGATATTTTGATATCAATTATGCATTGGTTTTGGAAATGTAAAAGAACCAAAGGGTGTGAAATAAGTGTTTGGTTGTTAAAGAGACTGGGATCGGATATTGTCATACTCTCTGCCAATACCGAAAACCACTTTGACAACTGTGCACGTGGTGGAGAATCCAGAATGAAGTAGGATGGTTTGGCGAACGCTACTGGAATGAAGTAAGAGAACAATGATGGATAGCCTTGACTTTTGGGTCATAATTAAAATGACTAAAACAGGAGCTATACTAGGCCAAGTGGGCTCGCTCCCCCTATCGGGCACATTTCTTCGATACCATATTTATTACTTTGTGATTGATTTGGTGGCCATCCCTCGATTTGATTATGGGAGTGTGTTCCGAGGTGGGCGGTAGTAGCTGCAATGTGTTACCACCGGTCCGGGAGTGCAAAATGGTAGTATCCTACCCTGGGCATTGCCTCGCGTGCCTTGTCATATTTATCCTTATCGCGCCCACTACGTGTTTGGTTTGTGTCGTACACTATGGAGTGCCCTTTGATAGCCCTTCAGTTTACGGAGGAATTACGGTACTGTATAGCCTATGGCATTTATATAAAATGTCTTAAGGGGGATATGGGTAACACCTTAATGCTATTTTAATACTTTACTTTACTATAGACATATTATAATAGCGTGTTGTACTATGTATGTTGATAGTTTAACGGATCCTTAGGAGATGGAATCCCGAACATCTCTTAAGTTATTGCATGCACATTAGACAATGGATAGGAGATGTAAAATCCCATAAACATCTCTGAAGCCGTTACATGCATATTCAATTATTTTGATTTAACTTACATAAGATCTTTTAGTTCTGACTCGGGTGTTTTGTCTTTTCATTACGCTCGGGTCAGCCTGAGCTTTTTAGTGTTGAAGACTTTATTTCTGGAGGACGAAGATGGAGATTTGTATGTTATTTATTATATTTATTCCACTGCATCATGTTATTCCGCTACATTATTTATTTATTCTTGCTGTATGTATAACTCAGATTTGTATTTTAAAAGTGTAATCAAATGTTATGTAAAGTAGATTCATGAACTATTTATTTGATTATTATATTTTTTCATTCCATTGTGAAATTCTATGTTTTTTTCCTTCTTTTCTATTATTTTGTCATTCCTTTATGAAGTCTAATAAGTTTTTCATTAGATGCAATCCAGTTTAACCCATAGGGAATTCCTAACTAACAGGGAACTTATAGAGTGAGAACAATAGAATAACAAAAAAATAACATATCATATCAATAATGAGCATATATCATAATTAACAAATGGAATTTAATATATACAACATGTTATGGTGTCATATGTCATAGGTAAACAATTGCAGATAATACATATCATATTTAACAATTAAATAACCAACAATTCAAATTTAACAACATATTTCAATCGTCATTTCATGTGAATTAAATTTACTAAATATAAGAATGTTAATCGTGAGTAATTGCTCACCTTTCGAGTCTAGAGAATGATGGAAATGAGAAGCAACTGACACAGATACACACACGGACATGGGCATGACAGGTTAAAGAGCTGCAACAAGCAAAGAGCAGATTTAGCACGAGAATTTTATGGAAACAAATATATATACATATGTGATATATACATACATACATACATTTTTTTATAAATATAGAAGGAACCAATATACATACCACATATAGCTTTCGATATATATACCATATGTAAGCTTGGATAAAAACAAATGTAACTTTCTGCCAACCCAAACATATACACAACATATATATATATATATATATATATATATATATATATATATATTCCATATAAATAAGCAGAGAAAGAAAAAGAGAAGAGAGTTCAGGTAAGTTGGATTTAGTGGGTTTTGGGTGCAGCTTGGGGTCTGAATTCGGGTCAGAGGGAAGAAAACTCGGGTCTGGCTTCGGGTCAGAAGGAAGAGGATGGCAACTGGGTTTGCTTCGGGTCAGAGGGGGTGTTTCTTCGGTTCAGGCTTCGGGTTATGAAAGGTGCTTGGGTGGTGGCGATGTGAAGGGGCAGAGGGTGGTCAAGGGTTGGAGTGGCGAAGCACGGCGAGTCAGAGGCGGATCTGGTGGAGCTTGGTTGTGCTTATCGAGGGTCGCTTCGGGTTTGATGCAAGGCAGGAAGCGCTTGGGGTCGGAGAAGCAGCCGCTTCGGGTTTTCAGGGGAGAGGGTCGTGCGGCGGCGCTTGGTGAAAGAGGAATGGAGATGATGGGCGCTTGGGGTTGTAACTCAGACAAAATTTGGAGAAACCTGGGTAGTACTTCAGGTCAGAAGTGGGAGGAGCATGAGCCGTACTCGGGTTAAAGCAGGGGATGCATGAAAAATGAAGGAGCAGGAACATGCTTCAGGAAAGAAAACAAAATGAAGCTTACCTTTTTTTCTTTTTTAGAATGAACAAGAAAAAATGAAAGAGGAAAAGACAAGAGCTAATATATATCAATCCAAAGGAATAGAAAAGGACAACCAGTGGTTTAAAAAATTTATTAAAGCAAAATTGTTTTCGGGTTTATACGGCTGAAATTTGAAAAGGCAAATGAAACAAAATGGCTCAAATACGGCACCGATACGACAAATTGTTTTTTCGTTTTCGCCGCGTACTAGACATCGAATTACATGAATGAATTTACTACGGAGATTAGCACGACGAGACAAACATAATGGTACACAGATATCAGCGATACGACCTAAGTTATAAAAATTCGATTTTTCGCTGCCAAAAATGCTGCGAAAACACCGAAAATAAGACAAACGGGGCTATAGCAGTCCATATTTGGCGAAACGAATTACGACGTCTCACTCAAAAAATGATTTACATTTTTATTATATAAAAATATTTTATTTTTCAGCAATTTAACTAATTGAATTTAAATTTTGAAATTTCACAAATAAACAAACTTTCATATTCTCAAATAAAAATTTGCCACTTGTTATATTAAAATAAACGTATTTCAAATATCAAATTTTCATTTCAAAATTTTATTGTTTAATTTCATTAAAAAATTTAGTTAAATACGTTATAAAAATCGTTAGAATTTCCAAGTCGTTACAAATATAAGGTATTTTTGAGAATAGACATTTGTGAAATAATTTAGATAAGGAAGTAACATTATAAATTAATATGGTTTATAAACAAGAAGGATTTAAATTTAAAGTTTGAGACCTTAAATCCGGGTGTATTTGAAAAATGGTTTTAAAGATTTTAAAATAATTATAATAGTATTATTTGTAGCTATTTTAAAGGACTAATGGTTTTAGTGTTTTAAGATTTGTTCGAGTTCGATGATACTCTCGAAATCGAAAAGTCGATTCGGGAATAAAGTATTTTTATGTTAGTTTTTTCAAGTGGCTTGAAAGAAACTAAAATGGGCAGGAGATGTGTTTCATTGGTAAGCACTCTCTTAAGTATTACCTTTCTTAGTAAAGGGGGTATATGGTATTATTTGGTAGAACCCAGTTCCTTACATCATTTTGGTATTACTCGATCTGTATTTAAATTTTCTATGGATTTAAAAGAAAATATTTTGGAAACTGATTTTGGTTTAAACTCGAAAGTAAGATATGATATTCAAAAGATATATGCATATATGATTATGTCAAATGGATTGAAATAAAACCCAGTGTTTAGTTCTAAAGTTTTCTTTAAATGAAATTGGATATTGAAATAAAAGTTAAATTTTTGTAACTCTTAGAATTGAAAGGTAGTAAAATTTAAATAAGTCCTAAACTATAAATATGAATGTTTTGTTTATACTCTTAAGGTGTAGTAGAGTATTATACAAGTATGAGCTTAAGCCTTGAAATATTAAAATGAAATCTTGTTTTAATGATATGTTTTACAAATGAAGATAAGTCTTCATAAAATGTTTATGAACTTAAGTAATATTTTAAAGGATTAGTCCATTAATGATTTTAATGTTAAATGAGAAATATTATATTTGAAAATAAATGTGAATAAAAAAAAATGGTGCAGTTAAGGAACCAATAATAATAAAGTATTTAGGTTGTACACAGTTCATTTTATTCGTACAGTTCTTGATCTAGGATTCGATTACATGATTTCGAGGTAATTTACACCGGTTCGAACAAGGATTTTTCACTAGATTCTTGAAGGAGAACACTTGATGTAGATTCTTGATATGATTCTAAAGTTTTCTATCATAGCTTATGACAACGTAAGGAGAACGGAGGTTTCTAATCAAGGATCTTAATCAGATTCCGCACTAGAGATGCCAAGTGATCTATACTAGTTTAAAAGTGAAACCTACATGATTGAACAAGTGATCAGAACTTATATTGTGTACGGATAACATATGTACATTATATGGGCTTTAGTATATTTGTATACTATGTTTGTTTAGCTTATAGGTAGTTTAGGAAAAGGATCTTTGATTTGTTTAAGGTAGTATGAATAATTAACTAAGTAATAACCTAAGGCTATTGAGCGTAAGGTACGCTGAGAAGTTTATTTACATCCTTGTGCGATGATAAGGTTTTGGACCTAGGAAAACTATAAGCTATGTTTGCTAATAATTATAATACTATTAAGCATTAATGTATGGTTGCTTCTTTGGTTGCTTATGTTGGAATTTCGAGGATAAAATATTCTAAGAGGGGAAGAATGTAACGACCTAGAATTTCAAACACTTCGTATTTAAATATTTAAATTATTTAAACACTTGAATCTAAAATTTAATGTGCCATGGTGTAACGCCCCACCTCGAGACCCACCTTAGTAAAGAGAATTAACGAGTAATTCCGTCTACTAAAGCGAAGAATAGGGCTGGTTAAGGGCGACCATCTATAACTTTGTCTTAAACATCTACTAAATACATCGATATATGCTATATGATTTTTCTTTTCTATCTCAATGGATCGACATACACTGTAAATGCTTAATCCAAAACTATAGGTGGCTAACGGATCTATCAGAACAAAATACAATAACTAAATGTAAAGCACATCATAGAACAGTAATCAACATCATATATACACATATACAATAACTATGATTTTCTAACCTTGTTAAATGCTTATTAATTAATAACTAATGTTAGAAAACATGTTTTTGAAATGTGTTTACAAAAATGTATATTTTGAATAAATATTGAAAATATGACCCAAAAATGTTTTGTCAAAAATCAACTTTTTCCAGTAAAAGTTATCCAAGATCTTTTGGCTCGTGTAACAATTATATCAACACATTAAAAAGTGCTTAAACCTTCTTGTTACTAAAATAAATTAATTAACAAAAAGGCTTCTAGAAGTAGTACTAAAAGGAGGGAATAAATGAAAGACTTTTTTCAAAGTAAGGTAGGATGTGAAAGGAGGTATGGCTTAGAAAGGTGGAGGCCCTTTTTCTTTATGACTAAGGAAGGGTATTCTTGGTCTTAGTCACTCATTCTCAAGCCTATAAATATTATGCAAGGCTTCCTTCATTTCATACACATTCAGAGAAACAAAAGTTGCAATTCTTACTCACTTTTCTATTCAGAACTTCATAAATAAAAAAAATCAAAAAATCTCCATTCTCTCCCAAACTCTAGTATATGTCTTAGGACACCTATAGAATACCTTCTATCAACTTCGACTTGAAGAAAATGAGCAAAACTCCCTCCTCTTCTCATGGCCGTACCTAATCTAGGGGGTATGATCTTAGCCATGCACTTTTAAGCCTCCTCCTTTCTTACTCGTGCTTGCTATAACTTTGTTCGTGTGCTTGTGGGTTGAGGGTTGGTAGTAGTGTGTTGTTGCTTGGTAGTGGTATGAAATGGTAGCTTCATCCATGAATTAAAAGTGAGTTATCTCCATCCTCTATGCCATTTTGGAATACGAGTGAACAAGCTTGGACTCATGAAGATTCTGATATGTGATATAATCTGAAGTATGCAACTTTTTACAAGTATGTGGGTGAAGATGGTGAGAGGAAACATCTCTATTATCAGGTGGTGAATGCTGACGTTTCACCTTTTGTTCTTGGTATGCTTGATGAAAGGAATAGGATTGTATTGGCGGATGATTCATTGGATAGGAAATACTTTTATCGTACCAATTCAACTGTCTGTTTTCTTTCCTTGGTGTTGATGTTCGAGGATTATTTTCATGTTATAGTGCATGATTCCTTTGATAATGGCAGTGGATCATTTTCTTTTAAGGGGGGCTACTCCTCTTTATGTTAGTAGTATTGGCACTTTGCTAATCTCCTATGCTTTTTTATTTTCTTTAGTTGTTCCGACGCATGTGCCGAACACTTGTTAAAATTTCATTAATAAAATTGAATGGCCCACTCAAAAGCCGGCAAGCCCTCCTAAAAAAACTTTGTAACGCCCCACCCCGAGACCCACCTTAGTAAAGAGAATTAACGAGTAATTCCGTCTACTAAAGTGGGTCTCGGGGTGGGGCGTTACAACACTCTTCGATAAAAACTCAATAAGATGTTCAACAATTAATCAATCGAAAATGATTGATTTCACAAAACTCTACGAATAGAGTCGGGTCAAACTCACTTAAACCCGAACTCTAAGCAATAAAGAAGATCATCAACAAGATTTTCCGCATAAATATACGGAAATAACATCCTCACAATAGGGTAGACACAATAGACAAGATAGATAAATCACAAGATGGCTTCTCACAAGGCCACCAAACTCGAATGACCGTGAAAAATGCACGTCGTTAATAATAGCTCAAAGATAGAATATACTCAAGAACAAGGATATAAGCTCGAATTATCTTTTAATCCAAGATATTTAGAAATTTAAATCTCAACATCTTTTAAATTTTTTAAATCTCAATTTCAACATTTGAAAATTTCTCAAACTCTTTACTATATTACTTAGTAAGTAATTTAAAACTAAAAATTCAAATTCAAATTTCTTCTCTTACTTCAAAACTAATTTCCAAACAATTTTGTAAATCCATAATAATATTCCTCAAAACCATTTAAGCGGTTTAAATTCAATGATTTTTTATTTTTTAAACTATGATAATAGAACCTAACCACTTAAAGTTATAAACCCTTACCTGTATGCTTTGAATATCATATTTTTGGTGTAATTAGTGTGCCTTGGAAGGACTTGATTTGTGTTGTTGATTATATCATGCTTTGCACACTTGTTTCTTACTTATATATTTTGTACACATGTTATACCATGCCTTTGTGTGATATAATATGGAATTGAAAATCATATATGTTTATATTATTAAATGATGTTGAATATTGAATTGAATATAGAACTATCCGTATAGCGATAATCGCTATAAACGCACTTTGAATCCATATCTTCCATCTCACTTTTAAAACCCTATATTTGTTTATTTTTGAATGAAAGTTTTCAATAGTTATAGTAGTATAAAAGATAGTAAGAAATGAAATTTAAAAGCTATTTCGTATATGAAATAAAGTTAGTGAAGTTATGGTCTATACAGCGATAGTCACTACGTATGCACTTTGGGAAAAAACAAGTTTTTAGAAAAGTTTATAACACTATTACTTGAATATTTTTATGAAATTTTTTCAAAAGAGTTTTATAGAAGGTATATAATTATTTTAAAAGAAGTTTGAAGTTTAAAAACATTTTTAAATAATTATTTTAAAGATTTAAAGTAAAGGGTATTCTTATTTTATCTACACAAAACTTGTTTATTTTATTAAAATATTAAAGGTTTCAAACTAATATTAAGTAACTATTTTTAAAGTAATACTTTTTATAATTATTTATATCCTAATTATAAGTATTTTAAATGTATTTTATTCATTTATAATTTTTTAAAACAATTTTTAATCTTTCATTAAGTAAGAGCTTTTATACACTTTTCTTCCTTGACTTATTTTGAATTCTACTTCCTTAGTAAATAAAACAACTATATATATATATCATTTTTAAAAGAGTTTCTAACTTATTTATACAAGCAATCTCAAAAGACTATTTTTTTAGAAGATGGGATGAAAAGTAATGCTTATGTAATGACCTTGGTTTGATTGTTTATGGAATGTTAGTATTACTATGCTTAAAACTAAAAGCTGAACGAGGTTGACTTCTCTATTTGTGAGAGTCAAGACTGATGTTCGAGTAAGGATGGAACAATAGAGCTCTAACTTACTGACTTCCTTCTTGAGCGAGGGTTGAGCTAGAATGCCCGAAATTGTTAAGTATACAAACCTTGATTTCCATAAGCAAGTGCTTGAGACCCGATAGTCGATTAATCGACTGCCGATCTAGACCAAACTTATCTCACGAAGTATATGAAGGGCTTCGTTGATTTATACCAACAAGAACCCCTGGGAAAGAACATTGGTATGAAATGCATCTAGCTTTCGGTTACCTCTATAAGAACCGGAATTGAGTTAACCGAAAATTCATCAATTGGTTTTGAAGAATCCGAGATCAGTAAGTGTTTTACTTGCCGAATACCACTTTAAAACTATTATACGGATAAGTTTTGGAAGAGGTCGTTGAAGTGGATCTATTCTAGATGTTGGAATCCATTTGGGGATTCATGATCTGTTCGAGTGATGAAGACTCTTGTGAAAGATGCTAAATGTGACAACCGCCCATGACCACCGCACTGAACCTAGAGATAGTGCGATGTAAAGTGTGCCAGGCAGCCATGGACGATTGTCAGGGTAAATTAAAACAGCAGAATCTATCGTATAACTCATAGTGCATGGATAAAATACAATAGAACATATATATAGTGAAGCTTCACAGAATAGAATGTCATCATATAAAACTATATAATAGTTGAATACAAACATCTGAATAGTCAATACATCAAGCCTCACTACATATCACTCAGAGAATTATACAAGCAGCGGAACATCCAGTACATATAGTAAGAAAATAATATGCAAGCCTCCAGCTCGTCTTCGTCATCAGCATCGTCGGAAACTAAGAACAGCACCTGTCACCTGCTACCTAGTCTGCCCGTCCCAAAATGGACGAACAGCCCAAGGCAATAAGAGTTAAAACATAAAGCCTTGAGTCAGACAACAGTCTTAGTGAGCGGTAAATTAACTAACAACATACCAAAAGAGCATAAAGGAAAAAGGAATAGAAATCCAACCCTCCCACTCCACCTCTTTCTACAGTGATAGCCCCCAGACACACACTAAGCAGAAGCAAACATAGCAAAGCAAACATTTAAAGTAAAGCAATTATCACTCGAGTCAAGGGCGATGTATTTCAAGTACAAACCCCCAAGGCCTAAACCAAGATCAGATAAGCACCAAGAAAATACCGCTCTTGAGACCGACACGATACAACTAAACATCCATGACTCTGGCTATCACTGTTATCATTGCTTCAATACCACCGTTAATTAAATGACCGGCACATTCTTTCAGCCGTCCGTCAAGGGCTAATGGAAACCCCGGTTCTAGACATAACTCCGCACGTCGTCAAAACCCGTGCCTAGGACTATCGAATCTGCCCAGAGTACTTGACTACCAATCAGTAGTCTTTAGGGACTATCGAATCTGCCCAACGTACTCTTGCTTTGAGCATGCTAGAACCTTCAACAACGATGAAATCTCAGCCTTCTAGTCATCCTCCTTGACGACTATTTCCATACTAGCTCAAGCGCCTCTCGAGCAAACCATTATCCTCAAACTCGAACCATATCACCGAGTTATAAACATGCTTGGAATGATCCCATCTGGATTAGACCAAGACTATCTCATATCATGCCTCGCTTCATCACATCCTAGCAAAGCCTTATCTCAACATCATCATCATCAAACCTATCCATATGAGCTTCATCATCGGCTAGATATGCCACGAGCAGCTTTTCCTATTCAAGAGCCTTTCACTTAGCTTTTGAATCATCTTCGACCATCTTGTCTAAATCTAATCATCAATCAACTAATTCATAACAATCAATCAAGTCAATCATTAATCCAACTAATCAAACATTCAAATATGATCTAATAAACAATTATAACAATAATGACAATCTTGTAAATAAAGTGTCCAAATCTAACAAGTATGAAAACATGAGCAATATCTCTACAACTTGATGAATGAACTTGCATAGGTTAACTTATAGTAAAATGGATGTCAAATCATCATGAACAATGGATCTATACTTAAGTTTACGGAAATGCATGGAAATCACTACTTTAACACAAAATCAAGCCAACGATCCGATATACTCCTTTGGATCCGTGTGAGAGATAATCACCACTCACCAAATCACCTAAACACCTTAAAAGCAACACACTTCAGATCTGGACAGCGAAGGATCTAACTCGATCTATCACAAATCCGCTTCAAACGATGAAATCTCCCTTCGATGGATGTAGATCTTCAATCTAAGCTCTTGGATCTTCGATTTGATCTTCGATTTGGATGGAAGGAATCACAAAATTAGAGTGGAGAAAAGAATTGAAGAAGTGTAGAACTCGAGCTCTCAAAATGGTAGCACTTCGTCGCTTCAAAATCCGGATCCCAAAAATGAAGAAGAACCCGCCTATTTATAGGCTGATTTCCTTAGGTCGTCCACCCCTCCTTAGGTCGTCCACGACCTAACTATCCACGACCTAACTATGTCACAACCTAATAATGTCACGACCTAACTAATCACAGCACCACTTAGGTCGCTCACGACCTAACTAAACTCAGTACTATCATAGGTCGTCCACTTCCTAGGTCGTTAACTCGCTCAGTTCCTTATGCCGCTAACTCTTAGGTCGGTCAAATCCTATAGGTCATCCTAAACTATCATACGACCTAAACCACTACACGACCTAACTATTATACGACCTAAGTCCTTACCTCGTCTAGTCCTTAAGTCGCTTACCACTAGGTCGTTAACTTCCTAAGTCGCCTATTTCCTTAGGTCGCTAACTCCTAGGTCGCTCCAACCTGTAGGTCGCTAACTCATAGGTCGTTCACTCTCTTAGGTCGCTCCATCCTCTTAAGTCGCTCATCCGACCTAACCTACCCCAAGACCTAAGCCACCACACGACTCATCTCCTATACGACCTATCCCTAAATCTTTAGGTCGCCAATCCTATAAGTCGTTCCAACCCTTAAGTCGTCTATCCTCCTAAGTTGCCAACTCCTTAAGTCGCCAACTCCTATAAGTCGTCTACTCCGACCTAACTATTATACGACCTAAGTCTTACCTCGTCCACGACTTAGACCCTGGACAACTTAACTCTGAACGACTTAGACCCTGGACGACTTAACTCTGAACGACTTAGACTCTGGACGACTTATCATCATTGCGACCTAATGACAACTGTTTTACTATGTTTCGATCCGTAAAAATATGGGTCGTTACATTCTCTCCCCCTTAGGAATTTCGCCCCCGAAATTCCAAACAAACAAGAGCAATCAAAAACTATTCTTCATGCCTACCATCCATAGCAATCAACAAACCATGCATCCAATTCTAGCTTAGCATGCAGAATTCTAAAACTAGAACAAGTTACAATATCGTGAGATGACACGACACCTTATGGCCATACCTTGAAGAGTTCATGATGAGCTGCCTTCATCCTCTCTTCCACCTCCCATGTACAGTCGTTATCATCATCACTCCATTGTATCTTGAGCAACTTAACTACCTTCCTCCTAAGCTGTTTCGTGTCGGTTTCCACAACACGAAGCGGTTTACGAGGTCTCTTATCGACTGGATCAACTTCGAAATCTTCACAACTATAGGCAGAAACCACTGTATTCGAGTCGTGCACATACTTCCATAGATATGATACATGAAAAACATTGTGCACAACCGACATCTTCTCTGGTAACTCCAATCTGTAGGCGAGCTTTCCAATTCGCTCGATGATCGGGAATGGTCCGACAAATCTCGGAGTCAATTTTCCTTTCTTCCCGAATCGAATAACATTCTTTAGTGGAGAAATCTTCACAAAAACCATTTCACCTACGTCGAATTCCAAATCCTTACGACGCTTATCTGCATAACTTTTCTGTCGGTCTTGGGCTGCCTTCATTCGTTGCCGAATGATCTCTATGCAATCCGAAGTCTGTCGAATCATCTCTGGCCCAAGCATCAGCTTTTCTCCTGTTTCCAACCAACATGTCGGAGAGTTACACGGTCTCCCATACAATGCCTCATACGGTGCCATACCAATGCTGGACTGATAACTGTTATTATACGAAAATTCCACCAAATGAAGATGATCTTCCCATGACCCTCCGAAATCTAAAACAAAAGCTCTAAGGAGATCTTCCAAAACTCGGTTAACTCTCTCAGTCTGACCATCTGTTTGGGGGTGATAAGCTGTACTCAAACACAACTTAGTTCCCAAAACTTCCTGGAAGCTCTTCCAAAATCCACTAGTGAACAATGGGTCTCGATCACTCACTATATTCTTCGGAATACCATGGAATCGAACTATCCACTTAACATATAACTCAGCCAACTTTGATGCAGTCCTAGTCGATCGAACAGGAATGAATCTTGCACTCTTAGTCAGACGATCTACGATGACCCAAATCCCTTCATTTCCCGTTCTTGTTCTAGGTAACCCATCGATAAAATCCATCGATATTTGCTCCCACTTCCATGTAGGAACTTCTAATGGCTGAAGCAATCCACTTGGCTTCTTCTGCTCGGCTTTTACCAACTGGCAGTTCATACACTTGGAAAGAAAATTTCCAACATCCTTCTTCATACCTTCCCAGTAATAGGTTCTCTTCATATCCCGATACATCTTGTTTCCACCTGGATGAATTGTCAACTTCGAGTGATGACTTTCCTTCAGAACTTCATTTCTCAATTCATCTATATCGGGAACAACTAGTCGTCCTTGCTTCCGAAGCCAACCCTCTCGATCGACCTCGAATCCTTTATCCTTTTCTGGGTCCAATCCAGATTCCAAATCACGGATAATCTTGACAAGCTTATCATCTCGCTTTTGACTCTCGCCAATTCTTTCCACAAGAGTCGGTCTTATTGATAAGTTTCCCAACATCTCAGGTTCCAATTCACATCTGGGCCTGAAGTCAAATCCAGCTAAATACTCGAGATTCTTCCATTCTGAAAACATGGCTCCCAATCCTACATGTCTTCGACTTAACGCATCTGCCACTGCGTTACCCTTTCCCGAAGTATAGGCTATATCAAAATCATATGATGCTAAAAACTCTACCATCGCTGCTGCCGAAGATTCAAATCCTTTTGCGAGAAAAGATACTTCAACGACTTATGATCTGTAAACAACTCGAATCGAACTCTCAATAGATAATGTCTCCACATCTTCAGAGCAAATACAATCGCCGCTAACTCCAAATCATGAGTCGGGTAATTCCTTTCATGCGGCTTCAGTTGTCGACTTGCATACGCAACAACTTTATCCTTCTGCATCAGCACTGCTCCAAGTCCAGTACCACATAAGTCGGTGTAAACCACCATCTCATCATTTCCACTAGGAATAGTCAAAACAGGAGCACTTGTCAATTGCTCCTTCAGGATTCCGAAAGCTTGCTCACACTTAGCATCCCATCTGAATACTTGGTTCTTTTTCGTCAATCCTGTCAATGGTGCAGCCACCTTGGAAAAGTCTTTGATAAATCGACGATAATATCCTGCTAACCCAAGGAAACTTCTCACATCCGATGCATTCTTAGGTCTAACCCAATCCTGGATTGCTACCACCTTAGCGGGATCAACCGCTATTCCACTTCCAGAGATAATATGGCCTAAGAACCTCACTTCACTCTTCCAGAAGTGACACTTCGAAAACTTAGCCTTCAGCTGATGTTTCCGTAAGATTTCCAAAACAATACGCAAGTGCGTCTTATGCTCTTCTTCAGTTCTGGAATAAATCAGAATATCATCCACGAACACTAGCACGAACTTGCTCAACTGATCTCTGAACACTCTATTCATAAGATCCACAAAATATGCTGGCGCATTAGTCAATCCAAACGGCATTACCAGCCACTCAAAGAAACCGGATGGTGTCCGTAAAGCAGTCTTCGGCACACTATCCTTAGCCACTCTCAACTGGTGAAATCCCGTTGCCAAATCCATCTGAGAAAACACCTTAGCTTCGTGACGCTGATCGAACAAGTCATCTATTCTCGGCAATGGATACTTGTTCTTCTTAGTCACTCTATTCAGCTCACGATAATCCACACACAACCTCAACGATCCATCCGCTTTGGTTGCGAACACAACTGGTGCACCCCATTCGGACACACTACGCTGAATGAATCCTTTCTGCAAAAGATCATCAACCTACACCCTCAACTCCTGCTGTTCCCTAGGCGCCATCTGCCTAAGAGGCATCACAACAGGTCTGGCTCCTTCAACTAGATCTATACGAAACTCGATCTCTCTATGCGGCGGTAACCCTTTGACCTCGTCAAAGACATCCTCAAATCCGTTAGCGATTGGCACAGATGACAGTCCATCCCGTGGAACAACCAGCGAATACATGAAGCTCATGAAGACGCCTTCTTCATGCTTACATCGTATCACAATCTTTCGCCCCTCCACATTCTTGATTGTCACCTCCAACCTATCACAATCAACCTTTGCCGCATACTTCCTAAGCCAGTCCATACCCAAAATAATTCCAAACCCCGCAAAGTTCAGAACAAAACAATCACAAACAAAAGAGCAATCATGACTCGATACAATCAGACCACGGCATAGCATACACAAACAAGACGAACCCCCAACTGGATTAGTCACAACCAATGGCCTATCAACGATATCCGGTTCTAAACCCAACCGGCTTACAACTTCACTACAAACAAAAGAATGCGACGCCCCAGTATCAAATAACACTCTAACTGGAACACCACATATGGAAAGAGTACCTTGAACCACCACACTTTTTCCTTTCTCTTCAACAGTAGGAGCTTTCGAAGATGATGGAACAGCTCCCAAAGCATAAGCTTGCACAATCTGCTTGTCCTTCCGCGGTTCTGGACAATTCCTCTTGACAAGCCCCGGCTTGTCACAGTTGTGACACTTCACTGGCACCTTCGGATTCTTGCAATCCCTGGAGAAATGGCCCTTCTACTGATAATTGTAGTAGGTCACTTCGCCCTTCGGCTTCTTCTGGCCATCCTTACCCTTTTGCTGCTGCTGCTTCCTCTTCTTGTTTCCACCCTGCTGTGGTCTAGACTCTTCATTGGTCACAGCAACAACAGATCCCTCTTTAGGAAACAAATTCTCATGCCTAAGAGCTTTTTCCACAAGCTTCTCAAATGAATCGTCCAAATGATCCACCAACTGCCTCCCAAGATAACTGTCCAAGCCTGTCACAAACTTCTCATTCTTCTGATATGAAGATTCAATATACGACCGGGCATACTTGGACAAAGCTTCAAACTCAGAAACATACTCAAGAACTGGTCTTCCATCTTGCTTGAGCTCCACAAACTTCTTAAACAGAACAGACTTCTGAGCCGTAGAAATGAACTTAGCTTCAAATCTGTCTTGGAATTGCTCCCAAGTAATTTCTTCCTCTGGAGTATCAATGGTGATAGAATTCCACCAATCAGAAGCTCTTCCTTGAAGCTGCCTTGATGCTAACTTCCTCTTAGTCGCATCCTCAATTCCCAAATCACCCAAAGATCCTTCTACAAGCATCTATCCACCTCTGGACTTCAATAGTTGACTATGTTCCTAAGAAAACCTTTCCTCCAAGAGCAGTATAATCCTTACACAGCTTAGCAAAATCCACCGGTCTTGGAGCCTGAACTTGAACTCCAACATCTACCGATGGCCCCGGGGCTGGCATCCTTCTCATGATCGAGGTCATCATAGCCTCGAACATAGCAGCATAATCTGCAGCCCCCTCAGTAGCACGGCCTTCCCTAGCAGCTGGTCTCCCTCTTCGACTCATTCTCGATATCTATAAAAAGGAATGATTAATACACCTTGAGAAACAACTCCATAAGGAATTCAAATCCTTCTAAACTACTATATTATATATAGTAATCATCCATCAAAATACAATTACGTCTCTCATACGTAGTTACGTCAGCGAGCGTTGGGTAAAATCGATTAACCAAAGCTCTGATACCAAATGTGACGACCGCCCATGACCCCCGCACTGAACCTAGAGATAGTGCGCTGTAAAGTGTGCCAGGCAGCCATGGACGATTGTCAGGGTAAATTAAAACAGCAGAATCTATCGTATAACTCACAGCGCATGGATAAAATACAATAGAACATATATATAGTGAAGCTTCACAGAATAGAATGTCATCATATAAAACTTCATAATAGTTGAATACAAACATCTGAATAGTCAATACATTAAGCCTCACTACATATCACTCAGAGAATTATACAAGCAGCGGAACATCCAGTACATATAGTAAGAAAATAATATGCAAGCCTCCAGCTCGTCTTCGTCATCAGCATCGTCGGAAACTAAGAACAGCACCTGTCACCTGCTACCTAGTCTGCCCGTCCCAAAACGGACGAACAGCCCAAGGCAATAAGAGTTAAAACATAAAGCCTTGAGTCAGACAACAGTCTTAGTGAGCGGTAAATTAACTAACAACATACCAAAAGAGCATAAAGGAAAAAGGAATAGGAATCCAACCCTCCCACTCCACCTCTTTCTACAGTGATAGCCCCCAGACACACACTAAGCAGAAGCAAACATAGCAAAGCAAACATTTAAAGTAAAGCAATTATCACTCGAGTCAAGGGCGATGTTTTTCAAGTACAAACCCCCAAGGCCTAAACCAAGATCAGATAAGCACCCAGAAAATACCGCTCTTGAGACCGAATGACGACACAACCAAACATCCATGACTCTGGCTATCACTGTTATCAGTGCTTCGATACCACCGTTAATTGAATGACCGGCACATTCTTTCAGCTGTCCGTCAAGGGCTAATGGAAACCCCGGTTCTAGACATAACTCTGCACGTCGTCAAAACCCGTGCCTAGGACTATCGAATCTGCCCAGAGTACTTGACTACCAATCAGTAGTCTTTAGGGACTATCGAATCTGCCCAACATACTCTTGCTTTGAGCATGCTAGAACCTTCAACAACGATGAAATCTCAGCCTTCTAGTCATCCTCCTCGACGACTATTTCCATACTAGCTCAAGCGCCTCTCGAGCAAACCATTATCCTCAAACTCGAACCATATCACCGAGTTATCAACATGCTTGGAATGATCCCGTCTGGATTAGACCAAGACTATCTCATATCATGCCTCGCTTCATCACATCCTAGCAAAGCCTTATCTCAACATCATCATCATCAAACCTATCCATATGAGCTTCATCATCCGCTACATATGCCACGAGCAGCTTTTCCAATTCAAGAGCCTTTCACTTAGCTTTTGATTCATCTTCGACCATCTTGTCTAAATCTAATCATCAATCAACTAATTCATAACAATCAATCAAGTCAATCATTAATCCAAGTAATCAAACATTCAAATATGATCTAATAAACAATTATAACAATAATGGCAATCTTGTAAATAAAGTGTCCAAATCTAACAAGTATGAAAACATGAGCAATATCTCTACAACTTGATGAATGAACTTGCATAGGTTAACTATAGTAAAATGGATGTCAAATCATCATGAACAATGGATCTATACTTAAGTTTACGGAAATGCATGGAAATCACTACTTTAACACAAAATCAAGCCAATGATCTGATATACTCCTTTGGATCCGTGTGAGAGATAATCACCACTCACCAAATCACCTAAACACCTTAAAAGCAACACACTTCAGATCTGGACAGCGAAGGATCTAACTCGATCTATCACAAATCCACTTCAAACGATGAAATCTCTCTTCAATGGATGTAGATCTTCAATCTAAGCTCTTGGATCTTTGATTTGATCTTCGATTTGGATGGAAGGAATCACAAGATTAGAGTGGAGAAAAGAATTGAACAAGTGTAGAACTCGAGCTCTCGAAATGGCAGCACTTCGTCGCGTCAAAATCCGGATCCCAAAAATGTAGAAGAACCCGCCTATTTATAGGCTGATTTCCTTAGGTCGTCCACCCCTCCTTAGGTCATCCATGACCTAACTATCCACGACCTAACTGTGTCACGACCTAATAATGTCACGACCTAACTAATCACAGCACCACTTAGGTCGCTCACGACCTAACTAAACTCAGTACTATCATAGGTCGTCCACTTCCTAGGTCGTTAACTCGCTCAGTTCCTTATGCCGCTAACTCTTAGGTCGGTCAAATCCTATAGGTCGTCCCAAACTATCATACGACCTAAACCACTACACGACCTAACTGTTATACGACCTAAGTCCTTACCTCGTCCAGTCTTTAAGTCGCTTACCACTAGGTCGTTAACTTCCTAAGTCGCCTATTTCCTTAGGTCGCTAACTCCTAGGTCGCTCCAACCTGTAGGTCGCTAACTCATAGGTCGTTCACTCTCTTAGGTCGCTCCATCCTCTTAAGTCGCTCATCCGACCTAACCTACCCCAAGACCTAAGCCACCACACGACTCATCTCCTATACGACCTATCCCTAAATCTTTAGGTCGCCAATCCTATAAGTTGCTCCAACCCTTAAGTCGTCTATCCTCCTAAGTCGCCAACTCCTTAAGTCGCCAACTCCTATAAGTCGTCTACTCCGACCTAACTACTATACGACCTAAGTCTTACCTCGTCCACGACTTAGACCCTGGACGACTTAACTCTGAACGACTTAGACCCTGGATGACTTAACTCTGAACGACTTAGACTCTGGACGACTTATCATCATTGCGACCTAATGACAACTGTTTTACTATGTTTCGATCCGTAAAAATACGGGTCGTTACACTAAACGTGACTTCACCATCGGTTATATGACTAAAAACATAGAAGGGACATGGTCTTAGGGTTTAGCTAACCTCAAGGGTAACTTAACTCCATATCTAGAGATGCTTATGGATTGTTGCTAGCAGGAGTTGATATGACTCAGATCACAAACCAAGGGTGGTCCAGCTTTATTGACCTTATGGTATATTTTATCTAGAGTTATACGATGCTCGGTAGGTATTTTCTGACCCTTTTCATAGGAGATTGGTCTCATTTTACTAAGAAGGTCTTTATGGATCATCCATTTATACGTACCTGCCTTAGAGGTTGTAGATGTACTCTAATATGCTATTGAATGTAATCAACATAACCATTCTTGCTATGTTATATATTTAAGTTCAACCCTAGATGTTATTATAATATCACTAAATTTTCTTATGAAATGATTTGGTTACTATTAGCTAAAAATCCGTCCGTGTTTATTTGCGATGTAGTCTTACGGGGTATCTTCATTTTTAAAAGATTCTGCAAATATAAAAATCTGTATGATTGAGTTTCTCATACTGGTTTACCAAACTAATCCAGGTGTTATTTTCTTATAATGCTCAGGTCTACTTCGTGTATATTTCTAGATTTAGCTATTGTCGCTTGGGAGCTTATGGAGACATGATGGATGCTTCCTCCTATCTGCCTATATTCATTTCCGTTCATTATTATGTATGTTTTATTCAGAATTGTGAGAACATGCAGTTATATCTATCCAAGCTGATAGTAGTACTTAGTCATTTTGTAACTTTAAGATTTTGGTTTGTCGGAGTAACTCTTTGTACTACACTTTTGAGATATTATATATTACCGTTCCGCATATAAGATTTTGATAATGAGTTCTCCTTTCTTGTTCTGTTTTTTTATTTTACCCTAACTTTCCATCTTTCGGCACTTGGGTGCTTGGCACATGAACACTGTAGATGTATTTAGTGTCGACATTAGGGAATCGAAAAGGCAATCGTTACAACTATTTAGTTATCACAAGTTGAACACATAATGGCTATCAAAAGTTAAAGGTATATATGGTTATCGCAAGTTGAAGATATATAGCTATCGCAAGTTGGCAAAACATTTGCTATCGCAAGTTAATAAAACCAAGCTATTGCAAGTTCACAAAAATGATAGCTATCGTAGATTGAAACTATATGCTATCGCATGGATATAATACACTCACACACAACTATTACAAGTAGATACATATGATAGCTACCATATGTTGAAAAATAAGGGTTATTGCAAGTTGACAATGACACTATTGTAATTTTCTACAAATATGATTTATTTCCTATAAAAGTTACAACTTTTTACCAAACCAATTTCTTTATCAAATTCTTATCGGTTAATCAAAAAAATTTCATAAATTTACAGCAAAACAAAGAGAAAATTGTCTCATATTTCCTAAAATTTTAATTTATTTTAATTTTACCATTTATTTACCTTTTTTGCAATTTAAAACCCTTTCCATAAAATTATTTATATTAAATTGTATATTATCTTTATTTTCTTATTCCTCTCTTATAACTTATGTGGACTATCTTTATTTTCTTATTCTTCTCTTATATAATTAAAGAAGTGCAAATGGTCTTCATATGACCCTCCAAAGTCTAATACACAAGCTGTTAATAAATCTTCATGTATTTTGTTAACTCTTTCTTTTTGCCCATTAGTTTGCAGATGGTAAGTTGTACTCACCTTCATCTTGGTACCCAATTCATTTAGTGAGCTCTTCTAGAATTCAGTAGAATATAAAGGATCTCTATCACTTAAAATGTTACTCGGTGTTCCATGAAGTTTCAAAACATTCTTCATGAATAACTTTGCTAAACCAGGTGCTATCCTTGTCGACTTAACAGGGATTAAGTGTGCACTCTTGGTCGGTCGTTCAACCATAACCCAAACGCTTATTTAATTTCCCTTATTCGACCTTGGCAACCCATCAATAAAATCTATAGAGACAAAATCTCATTTCCACGGTGGCACTTCCAAAGGTCAAAAAATCATAGCTATTACATGTTTACACTACATGAAGCTATCGAATGTCAAACAATCATAACCATTGTATCTCAACCAAAAAAATTCATTGCAAGTTGACCAAATTATATATATAGCTATCGCAAGGCTATATTATATAGTTACCACAAGTTAAACACATAATGGTTATCGAAAGTTAAAGATACATATAGGTATCGCAAATTGAAGGAATATTTATAGCTATCGCAAGTTGAAAAATAACAACAATTCCAAGTTCATAACATAATTTCTATTGCAAGTTGAAGACATATAGCTGTAGTAAGTTGTTAAAAACATTTGCTGTCACAAGTTGATAAAACATAGCAATCACAATTTCATAAAAATGATAGCTATTGCAAGTTGAAAACTACATGCTATCACATGTTGATAATATATGTGTGTGTGTATAGTTATCGCAAGTAGACATAAATGATAGCTATCGCATATTGAAAAATAGGATTTATCGCAAGTTAACAATGATACTTCTATAATTTTTTACAAAACCGATTTATTTTCTATAAAGGTTACATTTTTTATCAAACCAATTTCTTTGTCAAATTCTGAATGGTTAATCAATTCATTTTCAAAAATTTGCAGCAAAACAAAGATAAATTTTTCTCATAGGTCCAAAAATATTAATTTCTTTTTATTTTGCCATTTATTTACCCTTTTTGCAATTAAAACCTCTCCATAAAATAGTTTATATCAAATTGCGATTACTTGGGAAAAATTCCATAAACTTCCAAAAAACAAAACTTCCCTTTTAACATCCTATAAAAATTTTGGAGTTTCTTTTCATACTTTAAATAATTAAATCTGAAATTACACATTTTCGCACTTAGATAATTCATATTAAATTTATAATAATTCCATAATAGTGAAACTTAAAATGAATCTCTAAAATATTGTTCTAAAGATCATATAAAAAATTTGTAGTATTTCGAGATCAAAATATTAGTTTTACATAAAAAAACCTAGGAATATCCCTTAAATATCTCAAGTGATAACCATAACCCATATAAATGATAATCTAATCCATATGAATGATAAACTTCAATGAAATTTTAGATTCACCCTTGAATCAGAATTAAAGACAAAAAAATCAAAGAGATGGAAATGTTATTTACCTTAGTATGATTTGGAGTGGAATAATTTCCTTGATTCTTTTCCTAGCTTTATCGTCCTCTTTTTCCTCTTCTTGAATTTGTTTAATGTAGAACTTTTTGGTTTTTATGTCTTTGTTTCTTTCTCTATGTCATGGCCGATATTATAAAGGGGTGAGGGGTTATCGTAACGACCAAGGATTTTGGTCGTTTAAATTTGCAATATTTAATTAATTTTAAATATTGAAAAGTTAATTTAATAAGTCAAATAGCTTAAATTTCAAATATAGGAATTTAATGTGAATAAAAATGATATTGAAAGCTGATTTAAATTCTGTTTAAATAAGAATGAAGATAGTAATCTTTTAAATTTGAATCAAAAGTTATTAAACTAGTTTAATAATAATTCGTTTTAATTAACGTGTGAAATTATCATTCCAAGGCACTGTTTCGGATTTTAACGAAACTAGTATCATTGGGTCCGTAATATCGAACTATTGTATATGAACGAATTTTGTGGCGATCAGACGTATCGTTTAGTCATACGAGCTCGAAATGCGTAGAAGTTAATTAAAAGAAATTAAATTAATATAATTTTATTTTGAAAGTTAACTTCTGTATATAACGGAATTAGGCCCTGATACTAGTTCCATTGTGTTTCATGGGGATATTTAGTGTAGAATGCCAGGCGGCACGCTTAGTTTGGAGTTCGAAATTTTTAGGGATGAATAGTGTTTGAAAATTTTCTATAAAAGGACCTTATCTCATTCTATTTTCCCAAACCAAATTCGTCAAACCCTAGCCACCATTTAAAGTCCTTCATCCAACGGCCATCTTTGATCGAAGCCACTACTGGGCAATCCAGGCCTCGACCTTAACTAGAAAAACGTCTGGGCGGTGAGATGACGAAGTTGAATGGTGGAGATGGACTTGGTAAAGCATTGTGGCTTATGGATGAAGATTCAAGTAGGGTTTTAATGTGAATTAAAATGATTTCGAAAGCTGATTTAAATTCTGTTTAAATAAGAATGAAGATAGTATACTTTTAAATTTGAATTAAAAGTGATTAAACTAGTTTAATAATAATTCATTTTAATTAACGTATGAAATTATCATTCCGGGGCAGTGTCTGGGATTTTAACAAAACCAGTGCCATTGGATCCGTAATAGCGAATTATTGTATGTTAACGAATTTTGTGGCAATCGAACATATCGTTTAGTCGTGCAAGCTCGAAACACGTAGAAATTAATTAAAGGAATTGAAATTAATATAATTCAATTTTGAATGTTAACTTCTATATATGATGGAATTAGGCATCGATGCTTGTACGATTGTTTTTAGAATGGCGGTATTTAGTATAGAACGCAAGGCAGCACGCCTCGTTTGGAGTCCGAAATTTTTAGGGATGAATAGTATATGAAACTTTTCTATAAAAGGACCTTAATTCATTCTATTTGCCCAAACCAAATTCATGAGACCCTAGCCACCATTAAAAGTCCTTAATCCAACGGTCGTCTTCGATCGAAGCCACCACAAGCCGATCTAGGCCTCGATCACAACTAGAAAAATGTCGGCGGCGATGAGACAATTAAGTTGAACGGTGGAGATGGTTTTGTGAAGCATGGCGACGGCAAAGCTCAGCTGAACGGCGAACGGTTTGTCGAGCTCATGCTCGACGTCGTGGCATGGTAGGGGTAGGACCTGCGAGGATCGGTGCGTTTTGGCTAGGCAAGTCGGCGGAGGTGGAACGACGATCTCAGGCGACGTGTGGTAGCGGCGGGATGAAGATGAACGACGACGTCGAGTTTCAAAACTTTGGCTTGAACTTGTAAATATATTGTAGGAAAAGGTGATTAAGCTAATTAACAATTAATTAAGTTAATTAATTTTTAATTAATCTCAAATATTCTAACGTACGTATCTTGTCCATATGAGATCGGATTTGGATGCGGTCAGTTGCATTGGACTCACAACGATAATATCTACGTTGTCGAGTTGGATTGGCTTAGATTGGAGCTTATAGGAATTTGTGTTAAAGTCAAACGTCCGTTCGATTTTAATTCAAATCGGAACTCTTTGGCAATAACTGAAATTTTAGTGAGATAAACTCACCTCTCTGGCCCACTTATGTTCTATATAAGGGTGGATATTTTTATTTATACTTGTTGCTGATTGTTTAGATGATTTACTGTTTTATCAGCTGGTTGGATTTATTCCCGCCATTGGAGCGGACAACCTTTTTATATATACCCACCTAGTTGCGGACAACCCTTATTATATGATTATATAATGTATGTGATGTAGGGGGACAGGTTGGACGGATCCAACGAGATTCCTCACCACTTTAGATTTTACTTTATATATATATTGTGATATATGGTTTGTTTGATGCCATATTTGATGACATAGACATGATTTTGATTATTCAGTGCTGTAGTAGCGCTTGGCCTTATTTTCAGTATTTTGAAATATTAAAGTGAAGATTTTGATTTAAAAGGATATTAAAGTGATTTTGAAACAACATATGTTTTAATAATTATTCTTGAATTATTAAAAGGAGTTTATTTTAAATAAAATGAAAAGGATGATTTTTGGCATTATAAACTGATAGTGTGTGAAATATGTTAAATATATGTAACATCCCGCTTCCGGAGGCTCAAAACTAACTAATATGGACGCTGTAGTCATCCATAGGTGTTATTTCTGAGTGACCGAAACCAGAATCTTGAAACTATTGGCAAAACAGAAACACAAGAATATGAACAATTTTAAACTTCAACAAAATAGAATTTCTCATTTCTTATGAATTTCGATTTAAGATTTAAATACATAATCCCAGACGTTAACCACGTTCAGATCACATATACAGGTACAAATACGATAAGAGCGACATATGAAAATGTCCCCTTATGATGATCATAGAACTAATAAATATGAACTTTACAGTTCTTAGTACATCACAGCGAAAAACACAAAATAGCTCCTATATAGCTAACACTGTCTCTTGCACGTCTCCGGAAGCTTATTTGTCCAAAAACTAGAAAGTCTCCCACTCTCAGACTACTCAAATTAATTTTGAGTACCCGAGAGTTTATTGAGAAACACAAACTTCGAGTCAGACAATAAATCTAGTATGAATAATCCCCTATCAACTCATATCATAAATAGATATCTAGTGAGACCACACCGCTTAGCGAAACGGGTTTTCCCCTTACTAGTATCCAAAATAAAACATGCAAATCATTTACTATGCCCCTGCACCCAAAATGATTAGTCTTAACATAATATGAAATAAAGCCATAAGACATATGTATTGGATATTCCATCCACCCATTTATTAGATATCCCATCTAAATTCAATTTATTAGAGTTCCCCTCTAAAATCTTTAAAGTGACTATCTGTCGTAGTTTAATTGGACTATCCATCCCAAATCCATTCAAAATAAATGCAGATTATCCATCGTACATTGTTTTATAAAAGATGGTGTGGGCTATCCACTACACTCTCCATAGTTTTCCTAGGATAACTATGAACCCTCAAGTGCCAATCCCGAGGCTAACCACCTCCGGCAAAACATTCTTTACTTTAGAAATTTGTTGTGGGCTATCCACCGCACATTTCATGGTTTTCCTAGGTTAACCAAGAACCCATCACTTGACCAAACATATCATGATCCCCATGATTATTTATAAAAAATCATGATCCCCATGATTATATATTTTTCCCCAGGTATTCCACCTATTTAACCTATTCCCATTGGTAGCCCCAATTATGTTAAATTAAATAAAAACACATTGATAGCCCCAATGTATAATTTCAAAAGCATATTTCTGTTTATAACCCTAAACTATGTACCGAAATCAGTAATGCCACCTTGGTGTCTCCAAGGTTTAGAAACATCAAATTTATATAAGGCTCCCCCTTACATGTTCAAACAAAATAAGTATTTTATGCTATAACCCTTCGAAGTAACCCCTTCAGATTAGCCAAATTTTACTTAAGGAAAATGGCTAAAACCAGCCCTTTAAAACCCTTCTAATGAAGTCCCATTCGAAACCAAATAACCCTCCGAAGTTAGCCCCTTCGGAAACCTTCCTTTTGAAAGCATCACAAAATCCTACCTTTCGACCTTGTCGAAAGCCTAGGGTATCCCCCCTTATAAGACCATTTATAAACCTTTCAAAAGTATTCAAGATCAAAACCTTTCGCAATCATGGAAGATAACCTCTTTAAAACCTTTCGAAATCAAACCTTTCGAAATCAATCCTTTCGAAATCAAAACCCTTTGAAATCAAAACCCTTCGAAATCAAACATTTGGAAATCAAAACCTTTCGAAATCAAAACCTTTCGCAATCATTGAAGATAACCCCTTCAAAACCTTTTGAAATCAAACCCTTCGAAATCAAACCCTTTCGAAATCAAAACCTTTCGAAATCAAAACCTTTCGCAATCATTGAAGATAACCCCTTCAAAACCTTTCAAAATCAAACCTTTTAAAATCAAAACCTTTCGCAATCATTCAAAAACAATGAAGTGTTGGTGTTGGAACCAACCCTTCGAAAGTATACTTCCGACCTTGTCGGAAGGTTAACCCTTCGGGTTACCGAAAGGTATTAAAACACCTTTTCAGAAAACATTTTAAAACAGTACTCTTGAAGGTTTAAGCTTTCGAAGATCCCCTTCGAAACCCTTTCTTGAATATATAAAAATTTAATCTCTTATAAAATGTTAGAGTCGAAGGTCCCCTTTCAACTAATTCGAAAGCAATTATATTTCTATCTGAAAGCAAAGGAAGTAGCCTCCTCATCCCTTTGCCCCTCTTCCCTTCAGCCCCGTGCCCCTCTTCCCTTCGGCCCCGTGCCTATCTTTCGACTTTGGTGGAGGGTAACTGTTTACCTTCTGTCTTAGACGAAAGGTACCTTTCGACTTCATCAAAAGGGTAAAAGCGGGTTTGTCTAAATTTGATTGGCTGAGGAACCTTCTCCTGTACTTCCAAATAGTAAAAAGTATACAAAAGTCAACCTTTTTCTCAAAACACTATACTTCTTCCTCAAATATTTCCAAAAGCAATTTCCTTCCGAATTTAAATAATTTCGGAAGCAAATTTTTATTTTAACCCTTGGGCTTAAATAATTTAATCGCCTTAGTAAATCACTAAAGAAAAATCCTCAAAAATAACCAAAAATCTGACAAATCATATACTTCAACGTATTAAAATTTCAAAGCATATGAAGATAAAAACAACTTGGAATTTAACCAAAACCGAATGAAAACGTGTTAATTATCCCATTAACCTTTTAAAACACCTATGTCTTATCCAAACAAAGGTTTAAATGGTTATATCCTAACCAAAATCACAAACATGAATCGGGTATAACCCATAACCGATCCAAACATAGAAAATGAGATGATAAACATGATTATTCACCTTGATTAGTTGATTGGAGAATGAGATAATTTCCTAGCTTTAATTCCTTAGCTTTTTCTTCAACTTAAACTCTTCATGGTGCTTTTTAATGGTCGGCCAAAGTGATGAGGAGTTAAGAATAAGAAAGTGGAAATTTATTCAAGTCAAGAGATATATACTAAGAAATGTAGCCCCATTTCCAAGTTTACCCCTTAGGAAAAATTCCTTCTTCTTTATTTATTTAAGTCGTTTTATTTTCGTTCATTCTTTTAGAAAGGGCCATTGGATTTATTAATCTTATCTCCCTACTATTCACATTATTCTATTTAATTTATCCAATTAAATATCCCGAATAATGTTAATTAAAATTCAGGGTCATTACAGACTCCCCCCTTAAAGAATTTCGTCCCCGAAATTTCAGTAAGGACAAAACAACAAGCATATAGCCCATGCAAGCAAAGTTAATATTACCAGCCAAATTCTATATAAACCCTATATAGAACATACCATCTAAAACAGCCCAGGAAAAGTAGCCCTAATCCTATCTTTTGTCTCCCAAGTATAGTCCTTCACGTTGTCGCTCCATTAAACTTTCATCAACCTGACTGTCTTGTTTCTTAACCTCTTCTCATCTTTTGCCACAACACGAACTGGTTGCCTCACAAAAGTCATATATGGTTCCACCACTAAGTCCTCTAATGCCATCAAAGCAATAGTAGTTTCTGGATCATGAACATACTTCCTAAGATGAGAAACATGAAACACATCGTGGACCACGGCCAAACTACTCGATAAATCTACTCGGTATGCGAGTCTCCCAATCCTCTCTGATATAGGACATGGTCCAACATATCTCGGTGCTAGCTTCCCAGTCTTCCCGAACCGCACCACACCTTTCATCGGCGACACCTTGATGAAAACTCTATCTCCAACTGAGAACTCTAGGTCCTTATGCCTTTTGTCTGCCTAACTCTTCTGCCTAGACTCAGCTTCCTTCATTCTTTCCCGTATCAACCCGATCTTTTCCGTCGCCTCTCTCAACAAATCTGGACTAAGGACCAACCTGTCTCCGGTCTCTAACCAACATACTAGTGATTTTCATGGCCTTCCATAAAAAGCTTCAAAAGGCGCCATTCCTATAGTAGTCCGATAACTATTATTATAGGAAAACTCCATTGAGTGTAAGTGATCTTCCCAAGAACCACTAAAATCCACCACACAAGCTCTCAACAGATCTTCCAGTACCTTGTTGACTCTCTCTGTCTTCCCATCCGTCTAAGGATGGTATGCGGTACTCATCTTGAGCTTATTGCCTAACACACTATGCAGGCTCCTCCAGAACTCGCTTGTAAAAAAAGCATCTCTATCACTGACGATACTACTAGGAATTCCATGCAGTCTAACATGTTCTTCATGAACAACATAGCCATAACAGGTGCCGTCCTAGTTGACCTTACCGGAATGAAATGGGCACTTTTGGTCAATCTGTCCACTATGACTCATACACTTTCATTACCCCGGTTTGACCTTGGTAGCCCGTCAATAAAATCCATGGATATCGAGTCCCACTTCCAAACTAGAATATCCAAAAGCTGAAGCAAACCACTTGGCTTCTGATGTTCGGCTTTTACTTGCTGACAGTTCAAACACTGTTTTACCCATAAGCCAACATCCCTCTTCATTCCTTCTCAGAAGAAACTTCTCTTCATATCCTGATACATCTTGGTTCCCCTAGGATGAATCGTAAACTTCGATCGATGACATTCTCTAAGAACTTCCTTCCTAAGGTTTCCAACATCCGGAACACATAACTGTTCCTTCTTCCTTAACCAACCCCTACGGTCAAGAATAAAGTCCTTTAAGTCATCAATATCGATTCCAGTTTCTAACCTTCTAATCCTCTCGGCTAACACTAGATCCTCTTTCTGCCTAGAAGCAACCGTTCGATCAGAACTGGTCGAACTTCCAAACAAGACATTATGGCAATGTTCCGACTAGATCTAGTAGTCGACCTCAACTGCACACTACAAGCAGCCAGTGCTTCCAAGTCTTTCCATTCTGCCAACATAGCTAACACCATTCTGATGTTTCCTGCTAAGCGCATCTGCCACCTTATTTCCTTTTCCCGGTGTATACTCGATGCTAAAATCATAAGCTGCAACAAACTCCAGCCATCTCTGCTGTCTCATGTTCAGCTCCTTCTGAGAGAATAAATACCATAGAGACTTATGATCCATAAATAGCTCAAACCTTTCTCCCAAAAGATAATGTCTTCACACCTTCAATGTGAAGATTACCGCTGCCAACTCCAAATCATGAGTAGGGTATCTTACTTTATGCGGTCTAAGCTGTCTAGAAGCATAGGCAATAACCTTTCCATTCTGCATTAGCACAGCACCTAACCCGGTACCACATGCATCAGTGTAAACTACCAACCCCTAATTCCCATCAGGAACTACTAACACGGGCGCATTGGTTAACAAATGTTTCAACTAAAGGAACGCCTCCTCACATTTTTCAGACCAAACAAACTTCACGTCCTTCCTAGTTAGCATAGTCAAGGATGTTGTTATCCGCGAGATATCCTTAATGAACCTTCGGTAGTAACCTGCAAGTCCAAGAAAGCTTCTAATCTAACTTACCATCTCTGGTCTTTTCCAATTGTTAATAGCTTCAATCTTATCTGGATCAACTGCTAAACCTTCCTCGAAAACTACATGACCAAGGAACTTCACTTCCTTCTTCCAGAAATGACACTTTGAGAACTTCACTTTCAGCTGATGTTGCCTTAGCGTCTCCAACACTATTCTAAGATGATCTACATGATCCTTCTCATTCTTAGAATATACCAAAATGTCATCAACAAAAACCAACACGAACCTATTCAAGTGCTCTTGGAAAACCCGGTTCATCAAATCCACAAAGAAAGATGGCGCATTAGTAAGCCCGAATGGCAAAACCAACCATTCGTAAGACCCATATCTGATCCTAAACGCCGTCAAAGGAATACTGTCCTCTGCCACTCTTAGCTAATGGAAACCTGTTGCCAAATCCAGTTGGGAAAACACTCTGGATCCACTCAACTAATCGAATAAGTCGTCGATCCTCGGCAAAGGATACCTATTCTTGATCATCCTCTCGTTCAGCATACGATAGTCGATACACATCCATAACGACCCATCTGGCTTCTTCACGAATACCGCGGCCGTTCCCCAAGGCGAACTACTTGGCCGAATGAAATTATTTCCTTCCAATTCCACTAGCTACACCTTCAATTCCTTCATCTCGGTTGGTGACATCTGCTAGGTGGTCTACTTACGGGTTTAGCTCTCGGTATGAGATCTATCCGAAACTCAATAGCTCTTTTCGATGGCAAGCCCGAAACTGCTTCAAACATATATGCAAGCTCTCTTGCGATATGAACCTGCTTCAACTCTGCTTCCGTTCCCATAGCACCCAATAACGCATAAGCATTTCCGCTCAAACTCCTTACCGAGTAAATGACTCAGTTACGGCTATTAAGGTGTCTCAATGATATTTCTCCCTCTTGGAAAAATATCCTGGAAAAATATCTATCTAACCAATCCATGCCCAATATGATCCCGAAACCCACAAAGTCAAAAACATATAAACTACATGCAAACATATGACCTAACAAATCAAGTTCTAACTGGTCATATCTCATTCCCAGAGTTGCATACCCTCCTATAGGATTCGCAACCCTTAAAGGAGTAATAAGGTATAAAGGTTCCAAACATAAGCAATCTACCAAATACTGAGATATAAATGAGTGCGATGCCCCGGTATCAAATAGTATCCTAACTGGAGTACTATGAATCATAAGCATACCTCCCATCACAGCTTTTCCTTTCTCAGAAGCCGTTGGTCTAGAGGATCATGGTTCCAACACAAAGACCTTTCTCTTTCCAGCCTTAGCAGCCTCGGGACACTTTTCCTTGTAATGCCCTATTTGGCCACAGTTGTAGCACCTCACATTCGGCCTCACTGCAACTGCTCTTCCATCACCCGAGCGACACTCATTAGCATAGTGCCCCTTCTTGTCACACTTGTAATAAACAATATCGGCCTTGCTATTCTTAGTTGCTACTCCCGACTGGGCAACTTTCTTCTTGAAGAACTTCTGCTTCTTACCCTGAAAATTCTGAACCTCAACCGGTTTCCCTTTTCCAAAAGTAGAAAGCATCTCTTCATTTCGAATAGCCATCTCAACAACAATATGACATGGATCCCCGAGGTTTGGCATGGTTGCTCTGGCGATCTCAGGATTTAACCCCCTGATAAATTTATCATTCTTCCGAAAGATAGTATCCACAATAGCATATCCATAACGGGACAGCTCATCAAACTCTGTAGCATACTCAATCACCGATCTATCCTCCTGGACTAAATCTGCAAATTTCTTTAGCAACGCTGACTTGAAAACTTCAGATAGAAATCTTTCTTCGAACCTCCTTTGAAATATAGCCCAAGTTAGGTCTTCCTTTGGCTCTCCTACGGTAACTCTGTTTCACCAAAACAATGCTGCTCCCTGCAATTGCCTTGAAGCAAGTCTCCTCTTCTACATATCCGTCAAGCCGAGATCTGCAAATATCCTTTCACAATGCAATAGCCAGCTTTCCATTCCTACTGCATCCTTGGTTCCCAGAAAAGGCTTCCCTCTAAGACTAGCTTAATCCCTGCTCAGCTTGGCATAATTATTGCCAACTGGGGCCACCGGATTAGCTTCTCCAGCATTCCCTATAGCCACTCCTGCAGCTGCTCCAACTTGCATCATAATCACGAAGAACCGATACATTATCCCTATATCAACTGGTGGAATCTCAGCACCAACATTAGCATTTGCATCTGGGTTTGCATTTTCCTGTCACCCTGGTTGCTCCTATTATTGGGTCGAACATTTCCACGTGTTGCGGTGCGTCTTCCACCTTGATTCACTCTTCCATTTCCTGCCTTCATATCTTACTTTCCTACTACCTGAAATCCAATCTTTGTAAGATATAGAAGAACGGTCTAAGAGTGTAGGGAATACATACTTAGGTATTTATAGTAAAGTACACATACATTACTATAACGCTTACCCAAGCCCAACCATACATTACCATAGTTGAGAGTTGGAAACATGATAAGTCTATGAGACTTGGTTTCCATATGAGGTTGAGGGCCTCTATCAATTGTTGGTCCGAAGAAACCGGGATTTGATTTATCTTAAAACCACTTTGAACCAATGTCTGCGTTCGGAAGTGCAGATTGGATGAAGATGATGATTTTTGAAGACGAAGATCTTCATAATGTACGGCTGCTAGCCACTAGCCCCATGATTCCATATTATATTATATATATATATGGTGACAGTAGTGCTTCATTCTGAAAATCTTCGATGCAAGGACTGCTCGCTACTAATCCAAGGTTGATTCTCAACAAGATTTAGTAGGAGAGTGCCTTCGATTTGTCCTGTTCCTGGACAACTTGTATGGACAAATGTTTGACATTGCATTTCTAAGAACCACGTACATTGGTTTTTACAAACGTACATCTATTTGGTGGTGTAGGAGATAACCCATCTTGCATATAACACCCTTCCCCGAGGTGTATGAACTCAGGGGCTGTACTTTTATGAAAATCAGTTAGTGTGTTATTGGAAATGGCAATGTGACATTCAAAGTGGGATTTGTTCTATGAAAGATAATACGTTACCTTAGGCCCCACACATCGAGAATGACAAAAACATAGTAGATGAGGCAGGGCTATGTAGGTTGCTCCCATTAGGATATGGTCATCACCTTTCTAGATTATCCTCTATTTATTGGGTGTGTTACGTATGCTTGTGGCCACAGATAGGTCAGGAACGACCAAGGAGATGGGATATTCGGTACTATCTATGGTAAAGTTAGGACGGTTCTATGTTGGTAGAGGTTGGAGCCTCAGGTACATCCATTTAGAGATGTGTTGTTGGAAGGTAGTCCTTTACCTTATCATTGTATTGAATCCATTCTCCAATACGAGCTATTATGGTTTTAGTTGTAAACCTAATATGTTGGAATTTAATAAATGTAACAATTTCAGCTATGATTAATGTGTATTTATATCCTAGACACTATTATATTATCAAAAGTTTTGATAAGAAATATTTTGGTTATCATAAGGTAAAAACCCATCTGTGTTTATGTGGCGGCGTGCTCTTACGAAATACCTTTGTTTTGAAAGGTTTTTGTAGCTTTAAAAATCCAATTAAGATGTGTTTTCTCACGCTGGTTTACCAGACCGATCCGGGCGTTGTTCCCTTTAATTCTCAGGTCAGACCAAGTATATTTACAAATTCAGTTTGGATGCTTTGGAGCTTTCGAAGACGAGCTATAGGTCTTCAAGTCGTATTCATGTATATGTTTATTTTCTACTGCACTGGTTATTTAAATTATCAGCATTTGCGAGGATAGGTTGTTATAACTATCCAAGCTGATGATTAGTGATTTTTTGTTGTACTATGATGAATGTATGTTTAATTTTCCTTTTGTAAAGATCATTGACATTATATTATATGTTATTTCGCTGCATTGTGAGATTCTGTATTGTTTGGTTTTCTTTCTCTCTTCTCTCTTCTCTTCATCCATCTTTTTTCTTTCTTTCCCCTAACTATTCACCTTTTCGTTCAATTTGAGTTGGATATGTGTGGTTTACTGTCAGCCTGAAATGTGTGGAATTGCGGGTCGTTACAGTTATGTTAGGAGTTATAACTTATGTGTATTATCTTTATTTTTTTATTCTTATCCTATATAATTAAAGCCCTTATTAGTTCTATTTCCATAAACCATTTCTCAATTTAAGCTTGAAATTCAATTTATATTAACATGGCAATTATCCACACTTATCTACATATTTATATTCTTACACATTATTTATCTAATTATTTCCTAATTAAATATCTGGAATAATGTGCAACAAAACTTAAAGGTGTTAAAGTACCCCCCCCCTTTAATGAATTCGTCCTCAAAATTTCGGTAAGGAAACCAACAATTAGCATAAGTCATGCAAACATGTGTCATAAGCACATAAAATCAACAATATTAGCATAACTACTATTCGAAAGTCTATATAACAATACAGATCATACAATCAAAATAACTCTGGATATGCCTCTCTAATACTATCCTAATTTTTCCAAGTGTAATCTTTCTTATAGTCACTCCACTGGACTTTTATTAACTCAACTTTCTTATTCCTTAACTCCTTCATACCTTTATCAACTATATGAATATGTCGCCTAATGATAGTCATATAAGGCTCTGCTACTATATCTTCCAAAATTGTTGCCTCTATAGTAGTCTCTGGATCACGCACCTACTTCCTTAAATGAGATGCTTAGAAAACATATGGAATCCTACCAATGTACACTGTAAGTCGATACGATAATACTTAACTCGATACGATAAACGAGTTTCCCGATTCTCTCTATGATAGAAAACAAACTAACATATCTAGGTGCTAAATTTCCACTCTTCATGAACCATATAACACCATTCATTGGTAATACTTTCACAAAAACATTCTCTAACAAAGAATTCCAAGTCCTTATGCCTTTTATCACGTAACTTTTCTTCCTTGATTGAGCTTCCTTCGTTCTTGATTGGATTAACTCAATTTTTCCATGGCTTCTTTCACCAAATTCGGACCAAGCATTAGTCTATCACCAATCTTCAACCAACATGTCGATGATTTGCATGGCCTTCCGTAAAGTGCTTCGAAAGGTGTCATTCATATAGTAGTCCGATAATTATTATTATACAAAAACTCGACTAGGTGCAAATGGTCTTCAAATGACCCTCCAAACTCTAATACACAAGCTCTTAATAAATATTTGATTTCTCTGTTAACCCTTTCCCTTTTCCCATCAGTTTGTTGATGGTAATCGGTACTTATCTTCATCTTGGTACCCAATTTGTTCTGTAAGCTCTTCCAAAACTTACAGTAAATAAAGGATCTCTATCACTTACAATGATACTCAATGTTCAATGAAGTTTTACAACATTCTTCCTGAGTAACTTTGCCAAACTAGGTGTCGTCCTTGTCAACAGGGATAAAGTGTGTACTCTTGGTCAATTTTTGAACCAAGACCTAAATGCTTTAATTTCCTTTAGCAACCCATCAATAAAATCCATAGATATAGAATCCCATTTCCATGGTGACACTTCCAAAGGTTGAAGTAATCCACTTGGCTTTCGATGCTCAGATTTTACTTGTTAGCAATTCATGCGTTGCTTCACCTATATCCAACATCTCTCTTTCTTCCCTCCGAGAAGAAACTCCTATTAATATCTTGGCGCATCTTCGTACCTCCATGATAAATAGTAAACTTTGATCGATTACATTCTCTAAGAACTTCCTTCCTAGATTATCCACATTCAAAACACACAATTATCCTTTCTTTCTCAACCACCCCCTATGGTCAAGTACAAAATCTTTCAAATCATAAATCTCACTTCCCACTTTTAGTCTTTTAATTTGATTGGATAGTATTGGAACATTGTTTTTCTTTGTTATAATTCTTTCGAAAAAATACCGGTCGAATTTCTAGATAAGAATCGTTGTGGTATTCTGATTAGAACTAGCCGTCGACCCCATTCTAACTCCACACTAAGCTAATGCCTCTGAATCGTTCCATTCATACAATATCACCAACACCACATTTTGATGTATTCTACTAAGTGCATCCGCAATTATATTTCTTTCCCCTAGTGTATACTCAACCCAAAGTCATACGCTGCCAAAAACTATAGTCATCTTTGCTGTCTTGTTTTCAACTCCTTCTAAAAGTATAAATACTTCAAGGACTTATGATCCGTAAATAGCTCGTATTGTTCACCCAAAAGATAGTGTCTTTACACCTTTAGTGCGAAGATCACCACTGCTAACTCCAAATCATGAGAATGATATCTAACTTCATGCAGTCAAAGTTGTCGGGATGTAAAGGCAACGACTCTACCTCTCTACATCAGTACAACTCCTACCCCAGATTCTTACGTATACGTATAGACCACAAAACCTTGATTCCCACATGGAATAGCTAACATGGGTTCACTGGTTAATAAATGTTTTAGCTTTTGATACGCTTCTTTACATTTTCGGTCCAAACAAACTTTACATCCTTCATTGTTGGCTTATTCATCGATGATGCTGTATGAGAGAAATATCTAATAATTCTTCCATAGTAGCCAACTAACCCTAAAAAACATCTAATCTCAATCAAGGTCTCGGGTCTGTTCAAACTATTAATAGCTTCGATCTTCACTGGATCCACAGATTACCCATTCTTTGAAACTATATGTCCAAGTAACTTCCCTTGACTTTCTCGAAATGATATTTTATAAACTTTACTTTCAATTGATGCTGTCTCAACGTATCTAGCACTATTCTGAGATGAACTTCATGCTCTTATTCATTCTTAGAATATATCAAAATGTCATTGATAAACATCAACACGAATCTATCCAAATGCTCTAAGAAGATCTGGTTCATCAAATCAATAAAGAAAGCAAGCGCATTGGTCAGTTCGAAGAGCATGAATAACCATTCATATGAACCATATCTTGTTCAAAACGCCATTAATGGTATACTTTCCTCCAGCACTCTCAATTGCTGGAAACCCATTGCTAAATCTAATCGCGAGAACACCTTGCTCAGCTCAATTGATCGAACAAATCATCTATTCTAGGCAAAGGATACCGATTTTGTATTATGTTCTCACTCAATTTTCTTTAACCGATATACAACCTCAGTGACCCATCCATTTTCTTCACGAACACCACTGCAGCTCCCCAGGACAAACTGCTTGGTCTAATAAAATTCTTCCCTTTTAAATCCACTAGTTGCACCTTTAACTCCTTCATCTCGATAAGTTTCATTCTACTAGGTGGTCCACTTATGGGTTTAGTTCTAGGTACAAAATCTATTCGAAATTCTATGGCATGTTTCATTGGTAAACCACTAACGGGCTCAAAAATGTCAATATACACTCTTACTACAAAAACCTGATCAATTTCATCCTCCACGCCTTCCATGGCACCCAACATTGCATAGACCTCAAAACTCGACTCGTCAAATGAGTATATAATTAGGCCACGACAATCAAGGTGTTTTAAAGATATTACTCTATCTCGACAAGATACCATAGCATTAGATTGGACTATCCAATCCATACCCAGAATTATCCCAAAACTCATAAAATCAAATTCACATACAAATTGCTGGCAAACATATGACCTAATAAATCAAACTCTATGTGGTAACATCTCATTCCAAGAACTGCATAGCTGCCTATTAATTCTCAACCATTGGAGAATTAATAAGCTATGTCAGTTTATGGTTTAACTTATCTACCAAACACCTAAAGATAAAAGAATGTGATGCTCCAGTATCGTACGACACACTAACAGGAATGCTATAAATAAGAAATGTACCTCCAAACACAACCATTCCCTTCTCCTCTACTGTCGGTTTAGAAGCTATAGGTTCCAAAGTGAAAAACTTTTCCCTTTGAGCTTTGACCGGTTCAGGACATTCACTCTTGAAATGCTTCATCTTGTTGCAGTTATAACACCTCAAACCTTTCTTATTTATAACCTTCTTGCCTTTACCAAAAAGACACTCATAACCAAGCATGCATCCATGCCTACATCCTCACTATATCCATCACTGTATGCTCAGGCATGCAGCTTAACTCTAGCATACATCGATCGTCACCCCCTATTATCACCAATAATCTCTCACAGTTGGCTACTACTCTGTATCTCTTAAGCTAGTCAATCCCTAGAATAATCCTAAACCATAATAACCAAGTACAAACAAATCACAAGCAAACATGCATCCATGACTCATCAATATAACTTCATGACAAACTATACTCAAATTAGTTGAACCTCCCACAGGATTTAACACTACCAAGGGTCTATCTACTAGGTCAGGTATCAACCCAAATCTATCTACAAGGTCACTAGATATAAATGAATTTGTTGCCCCAGTATCAAAGAAAACATGAATAGGTATATCATAAACAAAAAGCATACCTCGGATCGTGACACCCTTCGCTTTCTCCTTTGCCGATGGGGCGCTGGACGAGTAGGGAATAACATTCGGTGCATAACCCTTAACAACCTACTTATTCTTTAGTTGTTTTGGACAATCTTTCTTGATATGCTCAGGTTTGTTGAAATTAAAATACCTCCTTTCTTTACTCTTACAGTTCTTGTTGAGATGTCCTTTCTCTCCAAAGTTATAACAAGTCGGCTTCCACTTTCCTTTCTTCTGACCATCCTTACCTTAATGTTGTTTCTTTCCCTAATTATCCAGGGGTTATTTCCTCTTTCTTCCTCTTCCACTACCTGCATACTTCTTCCTTAGGAACAATGGCTAGCTTTGACCATGGGTATAAGCTCCCGGGCCTTAAACCTTTTCAACAATCTTCTTGTAAAGCTCATTAATATTATTTACTAAGCATTCTTTAAGATAGTCATGCATCCTAATAATAAACTTCTTGTAGTTATTTAATGGTGTCGATGAACGACATCCCATATTTGGATAAAAAGTTGAAGTCGTCTATATATTCATGCACGGACATGTCTCCTTATTTATCTATTTCTTAGCAGCCGAAATTAACTTCTCTTCAAAGTGTGCCTTAAATTGACCCTAAATGAATTGGTCCATAGTGGTAGCCACTTCGATAGCATTTCACCAACCCATTACTCTACCCTGAAGTTGCCGCAAGACTGTATTCGGCCTCTTTTGAGCATCCTCCAACTCAAGGTCAATGAAGAAATTCTTACAAGTATCTATCCAGACTTGAACATCCATAGCAAACACCATCCCTATGGACAACCTTCCTTTTAAACTAGCTTAATCCTTGTTAAGCTTAGCCAAATCAACTTTGAGCGCTTGGACCCAAGCACCACCACCAACTGCAGCGCCAATAGCACCTTATGGGTATTTTGCATCATGTTCATCATCAACTCTATTAATATAGCCTGCATATCTGTATTAATAGCTACCCCGTTCCCCAATCCAGTTTTGACTCCTTATATTTCATTCCTTGATGTGTTCCTTATCTAATGGCTCATTCTTATAACCTTTAATAAGAATGATTAGTCTATCACAAAGGATATCGGCACAAGTGGTAAATGAGTATGTAATGCATCTTACTACATATATATACTATATAGTTTGAAAATCAAAATATAACAAATACGCTCTATCATACCACTTCGATCCATTTTAAGCCATATCTCTTACCTCATCTCTAATGGATCTACAAGTTGAGTTTTAGGTGTTCGCACAACCTAAGTTCTGATATCAAATGTAACAACCTCTCTCAACCTTCAGTACCAAATATTCAATATGAACCTTTAATAATGCATTGTAGTGGTATTCAGTCAATGAAAGGAAACCGTCAAGGGTTAATATGATCAATCAACATGATAAAATATCATATATCTCATAGTTCATATACAAAATATAATATCAAACATAGATATAAAACAAGCGGGATAGTAATATGACTAAATGAACCAAATAAAACATCGTTAGTGCAACAAGGATCATGACATGACATAAACATGAGTTTATACATCTCTAATACATTGTATAAACTTCATAATAGAACTGTGTTTATAAATATAAGGTAAAGTGCTAATAGCTCTATAGAACTTCATGGCAGAAATAAGAAATGATGGCTCGATAAATTAGCATATATAAAAAAGTGTAAAACTCCTACTCTTCCTCCTCATAGCTTCATGCGCTATCCTCATATATGTCTCATAATCTACTCATCTAAGAGTACCCAAGAATTTGAAAAGTAATGGAAATAACCTTAGGTCAGACAACAATTTGGTATGAGGAACTATAATTCTCAAAATAGGTACAAAGTCGATATATCATGAATAAGAGCAGTATAGTATGGAAAGCCATATCTAACATGCCACTGCATCTAATAGTTTAGCACATAAACAGAATATATGCTAAACTGCTACCATTAATATTAGTGTACTACATAATCATGTATACACTAGGGTGTCAAGGTATTAGACTCGATAATACTTACAACACATGACAACCATAACAAGCATAACAGTAATCAAACAAGAATCTCTCATACTCATGGGGACATAGGATATACGGTGAATCAAATGATCAACATCATAAGATTAGCGACTACTCAACATCACAGCTACATCAATGATTAAATCCTTGCCCACTCAGATAGATAGGACTAGGCCCACTCAGATGGTCCAGAGATACAAATACACTTACACTATCCACGCTGAGTGTCCCAACCTACTCCTTTATGAGCATACATCAAAGCCATTGGTTATCAATGATCCCATGGTACAAGTATTGATAGTAGAACCCCTTTTCTCTACTCCATAAGTCACCGTCATATAGAACTTGCATGCTCGGATGATACTCAAATGCTTTCGCTAGCTCCACACTATAGCCTACTCACTTATGACATTGTAGCAAGGATCAGTGCTGATCCATCATGGATTAGTACAATTCCATGTACCTAGCTAAAATCAACCCAATGTTATGTCTTCGATAAAAACGTCCAAATCCGAAATCTTAATGGATTTGTACTGAACCATGTGGATCGGTTCTAATCCATTTACATAGCCAAATCCTCCCAGTTTTCATGTGATCGATCCACTAAGTCCCTACAACTCTAAAAATGCCTAAATTGGCATGGATCGGTATCGACCTATATGGACCAGTGTTAATCCATACACTTAACTAATTTTTGTAACACTTTTTTTCTTTTTTGACACATCGCTCATTACAGCAATAAAACTACAAGCCCTTTAGAATTGAAAAATCAAAGCATACTCCACAACTCCAAATATTCCATTGTAGTAATCAAGTTAGAGATTCCATCGAATAGTCTCCATCTACACTCGAAGACCCTCACCCATAGAATATCTCATCTCCATTCACTCTCCATTACTATTTCAACCATTCAACCATTAAATGAGAACACTACAATCAAATATTAAGCATCATATCAAGTCATTCAAGCATGAAAACAATTCTAATGTATCATAACATACATTTGCATATCCATATCATAAAAACACTGATTTAAAACACTTAAATCCATCAAAATACAATTAATTTTCATTTTAAAATTTAGGTCAGATTAGATAAACACAATTTTGACTTGAAAAATGGATCCAAGACATTTTTAAACATATATTCTGACATAATATATGTAAGAGGTCATAAACCACTCACCTGTCGATGTAAAATTGATGAAATAATTTAGATCCAAAGCAAAACTAAATCTATGCAACATTGTTTTCGAAATCCCTCTTTAATATGATGATTTGATAATCTATATGGACCTCTAGCTTAATTATACCTTAATCTCATGTTTATAGTTTGAAATGGTAAGTTTTAAGTTCGAGTTAGGAAGAAAGGTGATTACTTGAGGTATAGATTTTTTTTAGGAATATGGAAAGGTGTTTGGGACTGCACTAACCTTTGATATTAATACAATTCCCGAAATTGCTTAACCAAGTTGAAATTAGGTTCGTGGGCATAATTACTAAAATCTACTAAAAATTTCTAACTTAATATTGCGTTATCACTCAAACTACTTAGCCAAATTACTATTATGACCACTCTACTAATAGGTAAACCATTATATCTTTCATATGGAACAAGTTTTAGGTCCAAATTTGACTCCTATTAAAAGCTGTGGCTAATACAAGTTTTCTAGGTTGAAATCGTCTACAATTTATTCTATAGGTCAAAAATGTCAAATTACTACATAACCCAAAGTTTTAGCTCCATTTAAGTTTGTTGGGTTATGTAAATAATATTTTAACCACTTACCTATACATAATAATGTGGATCAGTACACCTAACCACAATGTTTACTATCTTCTTTGATGCCATGGTTGTCAATGGCTCAATTTCTACTCATTTTGCAAAATAATCTATGGCTACTACTACATATTTTGCTCCCTCTTCTGACATTGAGAGTGGTCCAATCATTTAAATGTCACATACGTCAAATGACCAAGGATTGGTCATTTAGGCTGAGTTCGTGTGATGAAAATCTTTGGATACTAGCAAACTTTTGGCATCGATCACATCTATGGACAAACACTTTTGCATCATGATGAGCTATAGGCTAATAGTTTCATTCCTCGACACTTTCTTTGCTAGTTTTAGTTTATGGGACTTGATATCTAACCTTTCTAGCTATATTATTATCTTTTGGTTAAGTACTATCTAATAAGAACCACTTGATAAGGGCAATTTTTAAATCTTGGACTTTGGTCACGTTTCTTTCCAGAATTTTCACACAAGCTATCTCGTATCGAAGGAGATCTCGGATGAAATGAGTGTATATCTGGTGTGCATCTCAGATTCATATCTCAACTCTTAAAGTACATCACAGGAATTTGTCGGAGGAACTTATGTGTCTAAAAATGATCTATTTAACAACTATAATTTTCAAAGTAAAAAAATTTATAACAACTTGATTTGCATAGAATAAAGAATTTAAATAAATTTTTTATAGGAGAGTGCTAGCTTAGCTTAATTTATTTGGTAATGATTGAATAATATTCTCTTATTTAAACATAAAAATAAAGTCTTTTGTTGTGACTCGTCAAGATAAAAGGTAAAAATATTTTCACGGAGTTGGTAAATAGTAATTTGATTGATAAATTTATTTTGAATCTATATACAAACGAAAAAAATATATGTAAAAGAAGAAAATGATATAATTTAAAGTGAGAACCTGAATCGAGATTGTAATCCATATTTTGGGTGAGATTTGAATATTTTGGACAAGATTAGTGTCGAGGGAGATATAAATGAGACTTGATATCTCATTTCATTTTAGTGTGATAAAGAGATCTAAGAGGAGATCTTGGGTGAAATATAGGAGATTCAAAACCATGGATAGGGGTCATCCAAGTTTCTTCTAAATCTTGTTGTGCTGGCAATGCAGGTTATTGTCCTAGGTGATGCACTTTCATTTTGGTTTGTTTTTGTTTGACCTCTAAAGAGATGAGAACATAAAAGAACTAAGGCCTGATTGTTCTATGATATGCTAGGTTCGTCCAAATGCTTCATTGAAACAGCCTTCATTTCTTGCATAGCCTTGGCACTAGCTAACTTTTCTAAGGAGTTTGCGAAAGTATTCTCCTCTCTAGGTATTTATTTAACTTTGAACTTCTCAAATTGACCTAGTAATTGTTTGGACAACTCAATGTATTTAGCAAGGGTAAGTTCCTTTGTTTGATAGTTTCCCTGCACTTGGTTTACAATTCATTAGGAATCATGAATTTTAGTATATGTTATCTTAATTAATGCACCATTTTTAACCCAGTAATGAGCACTCCATATTATACTACATTTTTTGTTGCTTTCAATCCAAGTAAGAATGTGTCATTTAACTTTGCTATTAGGCATGATTAACACATAGCTAATACCTCTCCCCTTCTTATTTGCCATCTACATACAATTGCCAATGCTAAGGTTTTTCCTTGAATCCCTTAGTTTATTGTTCAGTTGATGTGTGAATTCCACAAAGATGTCAGCTAGGGCTTCTCCTCTGATAGCATTTTTTGGCCAGTGTGTTATATCAACTGGCTCAGTTCAATGGCCAATTTCAACAATCAATTGATGTTTCTAGTTTGTGCAGTATCCGCCATAGTGTCTTATCTATCAACAGTTTGATGAGATGCACCTGAAAATAAGAATGTAGTTTTCTTTTTGCAAGCAACAGATTATATGCCTAATTTTGTTCAAAGTGTAGTTCAGCTTTATGCTAGATTAACATTTGTTGGTGAAGTATGCTGGTCATTGTACACCCTCATCTTCCCAGACTATAGCTGCACTGATAGCTTGCTAAGTATCTAAATAAATCCTTACTTGGGATTGATTTTTAAAAGATAAAGGGGCTAGCCAGATGGTCTTTCAACGCTTGATACATGGCCTTATATTTGTCTGTCCATTTGAAGTTTCCATCTTCTTAAATTTGATCAAAGAACGGGATACACTTACTAATGGCTTTCGAGATGAATCGACTTAGCATGTCGACTTTTCCATTCAGACTCATCGTGTCTTTTGGCTTATTAGGACCTTCCATTTTAGTGATGGCATCAATGTTTTTTAGATTGGCATCGATTCCTTTGTCACTTACTATGTACCCAAGAAACTTCCCTGCCTAGTTGGAAAAGATGCTTTTGAGATAATTTAGCTTCATGTTGAATTTTCGAAGCGTTGTGAAGGTCTCTTCTAGATCCTGCATATATATAGGAGCTTTTCTAGACATTACAAGCATGTCAACCACATATACCTCTACATTCTTTGCAATTTTGTCAGAGAATATCATATTCATCAATCTTTGATAGGTTGCTCTGGCATTCTTTAATCCAACTAACATAGCTTCATAATAATACAATCCCTTATCTTTAATGAAGTAGGTATGCTCCAAATCTGGTCCAGACATCATGATCTAATTATAGTCTGCCAATGGCATCTATCAGATGTTCTATTCTAGGTAGAGGAAAGTTGTCATTTGAGCAGGATTTGTTGAGATTGGTAAAGTCTATATAGGTTCACCACTTCTACCGAGCTTGTGGCGACCGTCAAAACTCATGCTACCACCGAAAAGCAAAAACATGCACTAACCACTATGTTAAAAGATCTTTTTATTAAATTCCTGAAAGGGATGTTACAAATGACCCACTTTAAAGAGGCTAACATCCCCGTTGGCTTATCATCACTCACCACCCAGGCTTTGTGTTTATATCCCACATCATTACCACATCAATTGACATCTGTAGCATTACAACACACAATTCTGACTAGGTACTAGCTCTAGTACCAAATGTGATGACCATGGGATTCAAACCACTACCACCTAGGAAAGCAATAGCATGCACTAACCACTATGCTACAATATCTTTTTTTAACATTCCGAGAGGGATGTTATAGGGCTTCTTCATTAGAACCAAATTAGCTTTCCATTTAGGATAATGGACTTCCCAAATGAAATCGTTTGCCTTTAGTTTCCTTACCTCTTCATGTAAAGCATTATACCTTTACAGATCTAAAGAGCATCTTTTCTATCTCACCAGATGTGCATCCAGGTTAATATCAAACGCTTTATAGATAATGGAAGGATCTATTCAGGCCATATCTAAGTAGGTACAACCAAATACATCCGTTGGTTTATTTCAAGAAACTGACTAGCTCTGCATGCAATTCTATACTAAGATTTTTTTCCAATTTTCACAACCTTTGATGGATCCATAGGGTCCAGCTTTATATCTTCTAGTTCATCTACTAGTTTAAGATCTTTCTCACTCATCCCTAATTTTGGATCTTCTTCATCTTCTATCTCATGTGATTTTGATGAAGTTATGCTATCAACAGTTTGTGTAGCATCACTGAAATACTTTGCGTAGACTGAAACATACTCGTAAGTTCTGTTCATGTGAAGGTAATCTCTCTTCTTATTTCACACTAGCACTATGGTCATAAGTTAACCTATTTTAGTGTTAGTCTTGGTATTAGATACTAAAGCAGTTCTCTGAACTGGCTTACCATTTTTTATTTTATCATTTCGACATGCACTAGGGGACATAACAGTATAATTTGAAACAACTTTCTTAATCAGATTAAGAGTTATAGTGTAAAATTCCCTAGCTAAAGACTATTCACCCCTAACACTCTTGTGAAATATATATATGAATCCTTCTACGAAATTATTGCTCTAAGATCAATCGACGTAGACCTTCCCAAGAAGGCATTATATAGAGATGGTTGATCCACTATGAGGAAGTTTGCATAGAAACATCTGTGTAGTGGCATAGTTCCTGCTATGATAAGGAGCCTAGCCAAGCCCATAGGAAAAGTTGTTGTGTTGTCAGAGCCATAGATTGGCTCTGGGCTAGACTTTAATACTTTTGTTGAAAGCTTTAGTTTTCCATATGAAAATTTAAAGATTACATTAACCAAGCTTCCAAAATCCATTAATACTTTCTTAACTGTGTAGTTTTGAGATCTCTACTGTTAGCGCCAAAATTGGTCACTAACACCCAAACGTAAATGAAAGCACCAACTAATTGTCACAGATAACAGATAGAGTGTATGTAGAGAGTATAAATATGAAGAGCAGTAAAAATTAAAAAGAAAGCAGAAAAAACAGTGGATTTATAGTGGTTCGGCTGACTCTGGCCTACGTCCACTCCAAAATTTTCCTTTTTATTGATATGAGAATCAATTACAGTTACAATCTGGAGTTTTCAAAACAATTATGGCAGAGTAGCCTTAATGAGGAAGAAGAAGGGAAACAGAATGAAGATCCCTTTTCTGAAGCCCCACTTGCTGTATTTATAGGCAAAATCCGAGTTACTGGGCTTCCTGAGTGATCCGGGTCCATTAGGACAATAGTCGAGTCCATATATCTGACCACTGCTTTCCTGGAGTATGTAAAATGCTGATCCACTCCAAACTCCAACATGCCAACCCACTCCAGACTCCAACATGTCGACCCACTCGAAACTCCAACATGCCGACCCACTCGAGACTCCAACTTGCCGACCCACTCGAGACTCCAACTTGCCGACCCACTCGAGACTCCAACTTGCCCACCCACTCAAGACTCCAACATGCCGACCCACTCCAGACTCCAACATGCCGACCCACTATAGACTCCAACATGTCGACCCACTCGAGACTCCAACTTAACGACCCACTCGAGACTCCATCATGCCGACCCACTCGAGACACCAACTTACCGACCCACTCGAGACTCCAACTTGCCGACCCACTCGAGACTCCAACATGCCGACCCACTCGAGACTCCAACATGCCGACCCACTCGAGACTCCAACTTGCCGACCCACTCGAGACTCCAACATGCCGACCCACTCGAGACTCCAACATGCCGATCCAGAGCATTACCCTGGATGACTCGGAGAAACCATCAAGAAAACCCGAAGCAAGTCCAAATACAACTCGAAGCAAACTCCAAGCAACCCGCGACAACTCAACTTTTGTCAAAACTCATATTTTGAGTATCCTACAACTTTTGTCCATCGAATATGCTAAATCCCGACTTCATAATCATGATTACCATCCGTGATTGATTTTCTATCCATCCAATTGACTAAAACCCATCGTATTCCAGTCTCGACAACCAAGCAATCGATTTAGTTAAATCCGCATGTCTACGGCATTGCCAAAAGGAAGGTTAACATTTGACCCCTAAAACATGCCTTGCTTTGGAAGGTGTGTTTTGAATAGCCTTAGATCCGTTAATCGAATCTGTGATCTCTCTGGATCATTTTATCCAAGCCCGGGACCTCTCTGGGTCCTATAATCCATAGCTGGGACCTCGCCGGGTCCATATCCAGAGCTGGGACCTCACCGGGTCCTATAATCCATATCCGGGACCTTACCTGGTCCATGCTCAGATCTAGGACTTCTCTAGGTCCTGTAACTCAAATCCGGGTTATTTTATCCTACTCCGGCCTTAACTCTCCAGTCAAGGACTTAATCCTTGGGGTATCCTTCTCTGGCCTCGATCCCAAGTCGAGGACTTTATATTCTCCGGCCTCGACTCTCCGGTCGAGGACTTTTATATTCTCCGGCCTCGACTCTCCGGTCGAGGACTTTATATTCTCCGGCCTCGACTCTCCGGTCAAGGACTTTTTATATTCTTTGGTCCATTCCATGCTAGAGTCCATTCCATCGCTCTCTGGCGAAGGGACTCGTGACATGCGATTTCTGCCCCGTTTCTCCGATCGGGACCGTAACCGTGTGACCTGTACTATTTATTACATTAATATTCCAAATACAATCAACACAAAGTTCCATTGATAAAATAAAAGTCCATACAATAAAGAAAATCAAATGTCCGTAGTACCAAGAAAGAAACTAGAGTTCGCAGAAAATAGAAAAAACAAAATTTCATAAACCCGAGCATCATGGTATATCATCATCTTAGAGCATGCCTAGAGACCGTCCTCGATCCCATACATGTGTAAGTGACTTAGCCACCTTACTTTGGGGTTTACTTCTTATTCAAAGCCATAAATCCATTCAGCTGATAATAAGGCGACGATGCCTAGATCTAGTGCCAGCTTCGTCTGATGTGGGCAGTGGCTGCTCCTGTTCCACTACCATTGCTCGATTCCTTACGTACTGTTGTAAATGACCATTCCTTATATGTTCCTCAATGATATCCTTCAAATGCCTACAGTCATTTGTGTTATGCCCATCCAGCTCATGGAATAGGCAATGCTTTCCCGATGCTCGTTCGTGTTCGGAGGGTTCCCTCTTTGCTGGCCTTCGATACTGGAGGCATCCTCGAGTATCTAAATAAATTCTTTCCAGAGTCTCATTAAAATCCGTATAAGAAGAGAATATTGATACCCTCCATTGCCTTTTTGATGTGTTTTCGCTATCCATTTTCCTTTTGCCTCTGTCGTCCTTGTTTGAATCCTACCTGGGTGGACCTCCACCTTTTACCGCATAAACCTCTACCTCTCTTCCTTCTCTTTCAGCCTTCGCATCTTCCTGTCTTAGAAACCTTTCCGCTTCATGGTAAAATTCCCCGAGATCCATAGGTGGATCCCGCTCCAACGATATCGTAAAATCCGACTTATCCGCAATCCCTGAGACTTCCGCCATCAAAACCATCGACGGATTAGGTCGATCAACCGAAGCCACTGCCGCATTGAATCTGGTTAAGAAATCCTTAAGTGATTCTCCCTTCCATTGCTTCATTGATGTCAAAGTCATCACACTCCTAGGTCTCACAATGTGGACCCGAAATTGCCTCATAAACCTATCAATCAGTTCCGTCCATGTGCCAATAAAGCCACTTTCCAGTTGTCTGAACCATAGTGCCGCTATATCCATCAAATACAAAGGGAAGCACCGTGCCATGACTTCCTTCGATGCCCCCAGTACTTCCATGTGCCTCATATACCTTGTTAAGTGAACCGTGGGATCTGTATTTCCATCATACATTTCCAGCGATGGTAGTTTGAAATCCGTCGAATTCCTTGTCTGCCTGATCATAGGAGTGAAGGGGCTCCGGTTCACGTCCTCCAAATCTCTATTCACCAATCCTCCCCTCATAGCCCATCTGATTACGTCCGTTAACCTATCATTGTCATCAAGTAACGGCCTCTGTCCGTTGTCTCCAACCTACCCCCGAGTCCACGAGGGAATCCCAAAACCTGCCCTTCTAGATGAGCATCCACTTCCCTATTAATGCCAAATTTCCCATCATTGCTTGGTATCCTTACTGGAATGGAGCCTACACGATTCGGGGGCATGCCCCTAGTTTAGGGGCCGTTCCAGATGGTCCAACTCACATACTCCAGTCGCTTCATGCCCTTGGTCCTAATTCCGAGATGCCTCTGTTCCTGTCGCTCTAGCTTCATGACCCTCATTTCCAACATCACCTGCTACTCCATTCCTTTGGTTTTGCACTCCAACTTGTCCAACCTATTGGAGTAGGTTCTGTATCATTTCCTCCTGCCTTTTTAGTATCCCTTCCTGCATAGCATCCATCATCATTTCCATCTCATCTCTGGTGATGAAAACTGAGGTCTGATTAGCTCCTGAGGAAGCCTCCTGACTTCCTTCATGTTGACTTCTTTTCGCTCTTTGTCTCCTTGTTGATTTCTTTGCCATAGCTTCCCAAGAATATGAGTTTCTAAGCCTTTAAATCCAAAGTCCAAGCTATAGAATCCCTGAGTGCTAGCTTTCTCGGTGAAAGCACCAAAATGTTAGTGCCAAAATTGGTCACTAACACCCAAACGTAAATGAAAGCACCAACTAACAGTCACATATAACAGATAGACTATATGTAGAGAGTATAAATATGAAGAACAGTAAAAATAAAAAAGAAAGCAGAAAAAACAGTGGATTTATAGTAGTTCGGCTAACTCTGGCCTACGTCCACTCCAAAATTTTCCTTTTTATTGATATGAGAATCAATTACAGTTACAATCTGGAGTTTCAAAACAATTATGGCAGAGTAGCCTTAATGAGGAAGAAGAAGGAAAACAGAATGAAGATCCCTTTTCTGAAACCCCGCTTGCTGTATTTATAGGCAAAATCCGAGTTACTGGGCTTCCTGAGTGATCTGGGCCCATTAGGACCATAGTCGAGTCCATATAGCCGACCACTGCTTTCTTGGAGTATGTAAAATGCCAATCCACTCCAGACTCCAACATGCCGACCCACTCCAGACTCCAACATGCCGAACCACTCCAGACTCCAACTTGCCGACCCACTCGAGACACCAACATGCCGACCCACTCGAGACTCCAACTTGCCAACCCACTCGAGACTCCAACTTGCCGACCCACTCAAGACTCCAACTTGCCGACCCACTCGAGACTCCATCATGCCGACCCACTCGAGACTCCAACATGCCGACCCACTCGAGACTACAACATGCCGACCCACTCGAGACTCCAACATGTCGATCCAGAGCATTACCCTGGATGACTCGGAGAAACCATCAAGAAAACCTAAATCAAGTCCAAATACAACTCGAAGCAAACTCCAAGCAACCCGCGGCAATTCAACTTTTGTCAAAACTCATATTTCGAGTATCCTGCGACTTTTGTCCATCGAATATGTTGAATCCCAGCTTCATAATCATGATTACCATCCTTGATTTAATTATTTATCCATCCAATTAACTAAAACCCATCATATTCTAGTCTCGACAACCGAGCAACCAATTTAGTTAAATCCGCCTGTCTACGGCCTTGCCAAAAGGCGGGTTAACATCTACTATCACCATCATAGATCTGGATGTAGGAATATGAACCTGCTGAATTCGTAGCAGTGAAGATGATATCTAATGCAAGTTGTCACTTGATATGATACATTGCTCTGTGCTTAACTTGCGCTTCCTAGGCATATCTTTCCAAGACCGCTTGCTTCTGCCGGCCTATGAGAGTCCAAGGATTTCCCACCTGACCTGCGTGAGGATCAGGTGATTGGCTTTGACCTGGAGTCGTTGGTGCACTCTGCTGAAAGTTACCCAAATAGCCTTTCTGAACCAGTCTTTCAGTTTCATTCTTCAAGTAGTGATGGTTGTTAGTACAATGCCCATATACCGCATGGAACCGGCAGTAGGAACCACCTTTTTTTATTCAGGTTTCTTCAACTTGTTAGGGAAGTTGTACGCTGGCTTAATTCTGGTTATTTCAAGATGTGTCCTAGGCTATGAGTCATGGGAGTGATTTGTAAAATTTAATACCATGTGCCTCTTTGTCGGATGGTTATAGCTTTCTACTCCCTCTAATTTCTTTCATTCTAAACGTGGGCATCTTTGTCAATTGAGATACCCTCGACCTTTCAATCTTCTTTAACTTAAATACAATCGATGGCACTTGTATAAACCTTTCACAAGGTTTTCTACCATTGTTATCCTAAAACATTGTTTCCTTCTTGATCCAATAATGCACTACCATCAATATTGCTTCTACAACTAGTAAAGCCGATCTTTATAGCTTCGAACTTAAACCAGTGTAGAAATAATGCAAGCTTTTGTTGTCTCGCTGCTGGACATAGGACAATGTATTTGGATCTAACAAAAATTCCCTTTCGATATTGAATTGCTGGCGGAAGTCTAATGCTAGTTGAGCCCATGAATGGACTTCTTTGGGCTTATAAATTCGAACAGTCTTGAACCTGCTCTAGCCAGATAAATGGGAAACAACTTACATCTAGCAAGCTACTTTACTTTTATCCATGTGATACTAAAAAGTGCATAGATGGTCATCTGGTTTAGATGTAGCATCATATTTCCCTATAGTTAAAGCTCAAAAGTTTTCATGGAAGTCAGACTCCACTGTATCCTCATAGAATGGAGAAGAGAACTCCTCCACTTTCCCACTTTGTTGGTTTGCTGAAGAAGCTGGCCAGATGCTATAACAACCTTCCAATATGATGTCCCGACCGTTGTATATAAGTGGAACTACATTGCAGGCATCGCAAACAACAGACCGTTATTGAGTAAATTATAAAACAGATCACAGAGCTATCTACAATATTCTACACTTTTCAAAACTTATGGTAGAAGGAATAAAATATAATAGTAATTGACAATACAATTCCAGACAGGTATAAAAATATAGAATCAATTAAATTCCAACTAAGACATCTCTCCCTATACTGATAATGGAAATAGTATAATATTTTGGAATAAATGAAATGAAAATAATATATAGCTAATAGAAAAATAAATACATGTTTTTGTCGTACCGTCTTGCCTTTAAGTCACTACCAGTCCTCTTTATCGACCTATTAGAGTATAGGTAAAAAGAAGAAAATGATAGAGGGGGGTCAGACATACGTTTGGTGAGTGAAATGCATCATATAAGTGTATAATAATAAGATGCTAGTAAAAACAACACTTATGCTCGAAAAGCATACCTTAACTTATGTCACATGCACCCAACAAGTTTGCTAAACAAAAAATAATACCATAATGACAACATATGATAAGGTCTCACTAAATCTAATCTATATCTACACATATACACTCGATCGAACCCAAATCCCAACTCGCATGCAAAAGACCGACTGCAACACGATTGAACCCAAAATCCCAAATCATTATCGTCGAAAACATATGAAACTCGCTACTAAGGAACTATATGTCTTAGTCCACTATCGCCAAATCATAAGCAACTCATTACTGGGGAACTACATGTCCTAGCCCACTATTGACAAAATCGTCAACGACTTGCTACTTAGGAACTCCATATCTCAGCCCGCTATCGTCAAATCATAAGCAACTCGCTAGTGAGGAACGCAATGTCTCATCCTACCGTCGCCAAATCGTAAGCGACTCGCCATTGGAAATGCAATGTCCTAGCCTGTAACGACCCGTAATTTTCAATAATTAAAATATTGAATTGAATAAGATTTTGTAATTTAATATTGGAAGAAATTAAAGTTTGTGGTTTATTAAAAAGAAATAACTAGAATGTAATGATAAAAATGTTAATTCAAGACAATTGATAACTACTTTAATGTATGTCCAATTAATTGAAATGATTGTAAAGTTAAAATTGGTTACAGGTTGTAAATAAAGAAATAAGGTTTAATAATATAAATTTAATATAATAAATGACTAATTGAATGAAATCTCAAATAATTGTAATAAATTGTAAAGTTACATTGGTTGTAAATAAGAAGATAAAATCAATGTGAAGTTATTTGTTTTGTTAGTTAACAATAAACTTGGAAATGTATTCGAATTGGCAAATTGTAACATTGGTTAATTAATCCATTGAAATTTAATTAGTTATAATTGGTAAATAAGGGAATAAGTTAAATTTTATAATTAATTGATGAATTAATATGTAATAAATTGTATTTGGATAGAATTAGTATTGTGTAGTTGGTATAACATTTGTTTGTAAATACTAAACTTATAAATGTGATTAAAAGTTAATGGCGACAATTATTATATGTTACCTATTTATTAAGTCCGTTAAATTCAATTGGAAATCAATTGCAATTAAATGTAATTAAATGTAATTAAATATTACGTTAATGGAAAGTAAGATGAAATTGGAGAATATTAATGTAATAAGATATAAACCAATGTTAACTATGCCCATAGTGTAATAATTGATTGAATAAAAAAAGATTGAAATCAAATTAAATCAATTTATTGGAATTAAATTATAATTAATTGGAATTTATTTACAGTTGAAACTGAACACTGTAATTAGTGTAATATTCAACACTGAATTGATATGTAAATTTGTTTTAAATTATTGTAAATGTCTAAGTAGTCAAAAATGATGAAATCAGTTAATCATAAGATTTGCAATTAAAAAGTGATTTAATCAATTTAATAATAATTTATTTAATTAATGTGAAAATAGCCATGTTGGCCACTATCTCGGATTTTGACGAAACTAGTTTCGTCGGATCCGTAACGGTGAATTATTGTAGGATTTCGAGTTACATAGCAATCAGTGTCGTTTGATCGTACGAGCTCGAAACGCGTAGAAATCAATTTAACTAAATTCAATTGAAATCAAATTGAAATAAGCCGATTTTAAAGCTAACTTCTTCATACGATGGAATTAGGACTTAAAACCTGTTCCATTGAGTTTAAAAATATCAAAAACATCTATTTTGATATATGGGCTTACCAACTTTCGTTTTGGAGGTAGAACGGGCTTTTTGGGTCGCTATTCGTTGTTCATACAAATTCGATATGTGTTTATTTTCTTCTTGAGCTTTGTTAATATAAATAGTCTTGTTTCCCAAACCCTAGCAGTCATTTTCTTATTTTGTATGTACATCAACTTCTGTCTATCTCCTTCTTTCCAATGGTAGAAACAAATTCAATCTCAAAACTCTAAATTCAATTTCCAAATCAATTTCAAACTCAAACTTCTAATAACCCTAACATATTATATACCGATTCGAAGCTCTCGATGGGCGCAACTTGGATCTGTTGTTCGTTTCTGCAATTGGGTTTTTGTTTGACCAGAAATTGGCCATTTATCCACGAACGTCCATATTGGGTTGTTGGATTGGACGGTGAATCTGCAACGAGGGTTCGATCGGGAGGTATGGGCTAGTAGATGTCGTTGTGCTGAGTGCATCCATCAGTTTCATTCACCTCAAAGTTGGTCAGATCAGTGGCAAAATGTTCGACTAGGGCTTCAAATCGCGGCGGAGGCTTCTCAAAACTCGACTTCGTTTGGCGTCGCTCCGGCTCTAGCGTGGGCGGCTCGGAGAGGGAGGATCGGAGGTGTTGCTCGATCGGAGTGGTTCTGGCCGTAGGCGACGTAGCATTGAGATAAGGTGGCGGTTGCAAGTTGTTCGATCGTGATATTAGGTTGTAGGGTTTCGATGTTGGTGCTCACGTGTCAGAGAGGTATACGTGTCTCTGTTTATTTATTAATCTATTTTTTTTGAAATTTCAAATGTTCTAACTCGAATAACTTTTTCATACAAGCTCGGATTCACGTGCGGTTTTTTCCGCTGGGATCGTATCGAAATTCCAGAAATTATAGAACTGGTTTGGACAAATTCTAAGACTGTTGAATTTTGGGCCATATTTTGGATTTCAAATCGATCTGAAATCAAAAGTGAGTGTTTTAACCCACTCGTAACTACTAAATTATCTTATGTTAGTAATATTAAATTTATGATGTGATCAAAAATTAATTGATTGATGTTTGGTATGTTTAAATTGCCATTCTTGTTAAATTTGCCTTTTATTGCATTTAATCATCGTTTAATTTAATATTGAATTTAATTGTCAATTTAATACCTGTTAATGATAATCAGTTGATTGATGTTATTTAGTGGTTGATTATATGGTGATTGTGATGTATGTTTGATTGTTGATATTGGATGACTGGATGTTATATATTTTTTTATTGTTATAACACTGTAAGTTCCCTATGGGTTGAAATGAAACATACCCGAACGATCTGATAAATTAGGGAGAAATCGTTATGGGTTGAAATGATAAACTCGAGCAATTTCATGTATTTGAAATTAAATTTTGGGATTGCGGGTTGAAATGATATATACCCGTAAAATCTTAAATTGCGGATTGAAAAGATAAATATCCGTTTCACTTGACCATAGGGTAGAAAATTTTATACGGACACCGGATTGGTTAAATTAAATGATTTTTAATTCTTTAAATATTGAATTCGGTTAATTGGTATTTTGAAATAGAAATTGATTTATATAAACTGAATTATATTTCAAAAATCCAAGCCTTAATGCTGAAATTGGAATTGGTTTAAATGAATTGTTCAAAGGATTTAAATTGGAATTTCAAAGTTGAATTGTCAAAAATAAATGAATTTATCAAAATTGAGTTATTGAAATGTTTGGATATAACTTCGAAATCTATTTTAAACTGATTTAAACTATTCTAATCAATTTAAACTGTTTTTAATTTATTTTAATCTATTATCATCTATTTAATCTAATATAATCTATTTTACCTTTGTAATCTATTTAATATAATTTTAAATCTATTTAATCTATTTAAATCATTTTAAATCTAATTAAATCTAATTTAAATCTATTTAAACTATGTTTACTATTTAAACTATTTTAATCTATTTTAAACTATTTTTAAATCATTTAAAACTATTTTGGAGTATTTTAACTATTTTAGACTATTTTTAAACTGTTAAAACTATTTATGACTATCTAAACTGTTTTCTATAATTTCAGACTGTGTAAAGTTAAAGTATTTATATTTAAATCCTTGATGATGATACAACCTAAATTGGGATTTGAAATTAATACCTTTTTGTGAAATGACATATTTGAGTAAACATGATGATTTTGGAACGAGGATTTAATTAACCTATCTTATCGATAATTTCAAAAGTGAATATGATTTTGAAAGTGAATATGATTTTGAAAGTGATATGGTTTTGAGAATATGATATTTTGATATCAATTATGAATTAGTTTTGGAAATGTAAAGGAACCATCCGGTGTGTAATAAGCGTTTGGTTGTTAAAGTGATCGGGATCGGATATTGTCATACTCTCTGCCAATACCGAAAACCACTTTAACAACTGTGTACGTGGTGGAGATTCCAAAATTAAGTATGATGGTTTGGCGAATGATTATGTATGTATTTACGTAGCCCTGACTCCCGTGAGTCAGCTTAGATGTGACTAAAATAGCAGCTATACCTGGGACAAGTGAGGCCATTCCTCCGATCGGACATGCTTCTTCAATACCATATTATGACTTTGTGATTGATTTGGTGGCCACCCTCGATTTTGATTATGGGAGTGTGTTCCGAGGTGGGCGGTAGTAGCTGTTATGCGTTACCACCAGCCCGGTTCTGCAAAACGATAGAGTCCTACCATGGCATTGCCTTGAGTGCCATGTTCACATGCCCTATCGCGCCTTCTACGAGTTTGGTTTGACCATACCTATGGAGTGCCTCTAAGTAAACCTCACGAAGGAGTTTACAGTACTGTATAAACTATGGAAATATATAAAATGTGTTAAAGGGAATATAGGTAACGCCTTAATGTTATTTTAATACTTTACTTTACTATAGACACTATTATAATAGCGTATTGTACTATGTATGTAGATAGTTTAACGGATCCTTAGGAGATGGAAATCCCAAACATCTCTTAAGTTATTGCACTCACGTTAAACATTGGATAGAAGATGTCAAAACCCGTAAACATCTCTGACGCCGTTACATGCATATTTATTTACTATTGATTTAACTTACATAAGATCTTTTAGTTCTGACTCGAGTGTTTTGTCTTTTCAATTCACAAGGGTCAGTCTGAGCTTTACAGTGTATCGAAGACTCCTTTTGGAGGACAATGACGAAGATTTAGTACTATTATTATTTATGATATTTATTCTACTACATAATGTTATTCCACTGCATTGTTATTTGTTTATGTTGTATGTAACTCTGATTCTGTATTGTAAAAGTTTAATCAAATGTTATTTGTAAAACAGCTTCATGAACTGTTTATTTGATTATTATATTTTGTCATTCCGCTGTGAGATTCTGTGTTTATTTTTCTTTCTTTCTCTACTTTTTCTTATTTACCCCATAACAATCCTCCATTTTGAATGGTTTGAGTTTGACGTGTGTGGTTTATCATCGATTAAACTGTAAAAAAAAGGTGGGTCGTTACATTTGGTATCAGAGCTTTGGTTTAGCGATAACCTTAGCTTGGTACGGTCTGACTCATTAGAAATAGGGTAGTATTACCCTAGAATGAGTCGTTGAGTGTATATATTTGAGAGAGCGTATTTGTTAGTGTAATAAAGGTTTTCTATTGTGTTAATTTGTTCAGTTTTGTATTTATAAATTCTGGTTGGTGCATGGGACGCTATGACATCGATAGGGATTTCTAAACTCTTAATAGGACAGACCAACATAATATTGTTTTGAAATATAGGTGAATGAAATAATGTTACCTATTATATATTTTGTATATAAAATAATAAATTTTATAAATGATATAGTTGGATGTAATATGTTGTTTGTTAGGTAGAGAAGTTTTATAAATATTGATTGAAAAATAGGATTTACAAATAAAGTAAATATAAATTGGAATTAGAACCGAAGTTCGGGGATTTTTGAAAATTTCTTTCGAAAGATTTTGGGATATAATATTAGTAGTATTTAGAAGTATTTTCTGCTATAAAAATTTCAATATGATTTGGAAGAAATGTTTTAAAGGAATTTTAGAAGGAAATAAGTTATGTACTTCCCTCTTTGTCGTTGGAAAAAAAATATTTCGGTGATGAGTGCACGCATCATCGATGTTCATTTTTGAGTTTCAAAGTGGGAAGACCGTTGTAGTAGTTTTACTACATATTTGTTTTGATAAATAAATCTTGATTTTTAATCCCTAAATATGATTCGATCTATAAATGATATATATATATATATATATACTATTTTCTAAATGACTGAAATGAATCCGGGATGTAGTTCTTAAAACTTTTTGATAATTAATAGCTTTCAATTATTGAAATGAATGAAATTTTAACTATTTTAATAATTAGAAACTTCTAAAATGGAAAATAAGAAAATTGGAAGCTAAGTGATTAATGAAAGTTATAAGAAATTGAAAAATCTGTAACTTATAGATATGAAAATTTAGAAGATGTAACTATTGAACATTTTGTTAACTAAAATGAATAAAACAAACTTGTGTAACATTCAATTACATTCTAAAAAGACATATATATATATATATATATATATATATTTAACTTACCAAAATATTAAAAGTTGTAATGTTAAATAGAAATATGTGATAGAATATTATACAAGTAAAACTTAGAAAATGAAAGAGTTCAATGTAATTTCTTTTTTAAATAAGAATTCTGATATTATAAATTGTTATAAACTAAAGTTAATAGTCCGAAATGCTACCAATTAAATGTAATAGAAGTGAATAATGTAAGAAAAATGATTATAAGCTTAAGTTAGCATTTAAGCTATCAATAATTAGATTGAATAGTAAAAGTGAATACTGTATAATTTGATATTATAACATTAGAAAATGTGAAATGATTCAGAAATAGATTAAATGTTCAATAATATTATATATGGAAGAAAGGAATGTGAAAAAGAATTTTTTTATTAATGGTGAATTAAATTATAAAGAGACTTACATGATAATGAATAATCTAAATAATTTAGATGAAAATAACTTATGTAAGCAATGAATGCAAAGTAATGAAAAGTGAAAATGGCACTGTATAAATGAATGGAAATGAATGTGGTAAGTGGTGAATGTAAATTAATTAATAAGCTTAGTATGAGCGAACGAAAATAGACAAATAGTAAATAATATGGAAAGAAATTTGTAAGAATAAACTTAACGACTTTTGAAATTTATTGTTTGTGTTGGCTTATGGGATGCTTGGGAAGTGATACTTTAAATTGTTTAGAATGTATAAATAATCTATTGAGTTTTATCTAAGACTGTTGAGTGTACGGTATACTTAGTAGTTTATTTATCAATATATGCGATTAAAAGTCTTTGAACCCGAACAAACCATTTGTTTTGGTTGCTATGGATGGATGTTTAATTTCATTGATTTTCATGCAATGGTTCTATGGTTTTGGTTGTAAGTGATTATTGTTATGCTGTGTTGGTTTGATGTTATAAATTGAAACAACGTAAATATTTCTCTTTGCTTGATTCTAACTCTTTTGATTATATAAGTGAAATACAGGTTTATGGAAGCAATTGCTACTGCTTTTGGATTCATAAATTAAGCGTTGTTTGCCTGACAAATAGGTACGTTCTCGGATTACAGTTTTCTAGCGGTATTATATTGTTTTCCCATGGTTTGGGATATATTATTTTGAAATATATGATATATATTGTTATTATTGATATTATTATTTCTTCCAGACCTCTCCGTACAAAGGAGACCCTGCCGAAATATTCCGTGAATTTTGGACTTAGAAAATTTTTGTGAAAGTGAAAATGTTTTTCAAACTTTTATTAAACTTGAATATAAAAAGGATTTAATTGTTTATAAATTTAATATCTTGAATAAGATATATTAATTCTTTATCCCTTCTTTCCCTTTCCGAGGACGAAAAGTTTTGAGTGAGGGAGAGTGTAACGACCCGTAAATTTTCGATAATTAAAATATTGAATTCAATAAGATTTTGTAATTAATATTGGAAGAAATTAAAGTTTGTGGTTTATTAATAAGAAATAATAAGAATGTAATGTTAAAAATGTTAATTCAAGATAATTGATAACTACTTTAATGTATGTCCAATTAATTGAAATGATTGTAAAGTTAAAATTGGTTACAAGTTGTAAATAAAGAAATAGGGTTTAATAATGTAAATTTAATATAATAAATGACTAATTGAATGAAATCTCAAATAATTATAATAAATTGTAAAGTTACATTGGTTAGAAATTGTAAATAAGAAGATAAAATTAATGTGAAGTTATTTGTTTTGTTAGTTAACAATAAACTTGGAAATGAGTTTGAATTGGCAAATTGTAACATTGGTTAATTAATCCATTGAAATTTAATTAGTTATAATTGGTAAATAAGGGAATAAATTAAATTTTATAATTAATTGATGAAATAATATGTAATAAATTGTAATTGGATAGAATTAGTATTGTGTAAGTTGGTATAACATTTGTTTGTAAATAATAAACTTATAAATGTGATTAAAAGTTAATGGTGACAATTATTATATGTTACCTATTTATTAAGTCCGTTAAATTCAATTGGAAATCAATTGCAATTAAATGTAATTAAATATTACGTTAATGGAAATTAAGATGAAATTGGAGAATATTAATGTAATAAGATATAAACCAATGTTAACTATGCCCATAGTGTAATAATTGATTGAATAAAAAAAGGTTGAAATCAAATTAAATCAATTTATTGGAACTAAATTATAATTAATTAGAATTTATTTACAGTCAAAACTGAACACTGTAATTAGTGTAATATTCAACACTAAATTGATATGTAAATTTGTTTTAAATTATTGTAAATGTCTAAGTAATCAAAAATGATGAAATCTGTTAATTATAAAATTTGAAATTAAAAAGTGATTTAATCAATTTAATAATAATTTATTTAATTAATGTGAAAATAGCCATTTTGGCCACTGTCTCGGATTTCGACGAAACAAGTTTCGTCGGATCCCTAACGGTGAATTATTATAGGATTTCGAGTTTCATAGCGATCGGACTTGTCGTTTGATCGTACGGGCTCGAAACGCGTAGAAAACAATTTAATTAAATTCAGTTGAAATCAAATTGAAGTAAGCTAATTTTAAAGCTAACTTCTTTATATGATGGAATTAGGACTTGAAACCTATTTCATTGAGTTTAAAAATATCAAAAACATCTATTTTGATATATGGGATGACCCACTTTCGTTTTGGAGGCAGAACGGGATTTTGGGTCGCTATTCGTCGTTCGTACAAATTCGATATGTGTTTATTTTCTTATCGGGCTTTGTTAATATAAATAGTCTTATTTCCCAAACCCTAGCAATCATTTTCTTATTATGTACGTACATCATCTTCTGTCTATCTCCTTCTTTTCAATGGCAGAAACAAATTCAATTTCAAAACCCTAAATTCAATTTTCAAATCAATTTCAAAATCAAACTCCTCAAAACCCTAACATATTATATACCGATTCGAAGCTCTCGATGGGCGCAACTCGGATCCGCTATTCGTTTCTACAATCTGGTTTTTGTTTGACTAGAAATTTTCCATTTATCCACGACTGTCCATATTGGGTTGTTGGATTGGACAGTGGATCTACGACGAGGGTTCGATCGGGATGTATGGGCTTGTAGATGTTGTTGTGCTGATTGCATCTATGGGTTACGTTCACCTTGAAGTTGGTCAAATTGGTCGCAAAATGTTCGACTAGGGTATCAAATCGCGGCGGCTGCTGCTCAAAACTCGACATCGTTTGGCGTCGCTCCGGCTTTGGCGTGGGCGGCTCGGAGAGGGAGGATCGGAGGTGTTGCTCGATCGGAGTGGTTCTGGCCGTAGACGACGCGGCATTGAGATGAGGTGGCGACTGCAAGTTTTTGGATTGTGATATTAGGCTATAGGGTTTCGATGTTGGTGCTCACGTGTCAGAGAGGTATATGTGTCTCTGTTTATTTATTAATCTTTTTTTTTTGAAATTTCAATTGTTCTAACTCGAATAACTTTTTCATACGAGCTCAGATTCACACGCGGTTTGTTCCATTGGGATCGTATCAAAATTCCAGACATTAAGAAACTTGTTTAGATGAATTCTGAGACTGTTGAATTTTGGGCCATATTTTGGATTTCAACTCGATCTGAAATCAAAAGTGAGTGTTTTAACCCACTCACAACTACTAAATTATCTTATGTTAGATAAATTAAATTTATGATGTGATTAGAAATTAATTGATTGATGTTTGGTATGTTTAAATTGTCATTCTAGTTAAATTTGCTTTTTATTGCATTTAATCATCATTTAATTTAATATTGAACTTAATTGTCAATTTAATACATGTTAATGATAATCAATTGTCAATTTTATTGTTATAACACTACAAGTTCCCTATGGGTTGAAATGATACATACCCGAACGATCTGATAGATTAGGCGGAAATCGTTTTGGGTTGAAATGATAGACTGGAGCGATTTCATGTATTTGAAATTAAATTTTGGGATTGCGGGTTGAAATGATATATACCCGTAAAATCTTAAATTGCGGATTGAAGTGATAAATATCCGTATCACTTGACCATAGGGTAGAAAATTTTATACGGACACCGGATTGGTTAAATTAAATGATTTTTAATTCTTTAAATTTTGAATTCAGTTAATTGGTATTTTGAAATAAAAATTGATTTATATAAACTGATTATATTTCGAAAATCCAAGCCTTAATGCTGAAATTGGAATTGATTTAAATGAATTGTTCAAAGGATTTAGATTGGAATTTCAAAGTTGAATTATCAAAAATAAATGAATTTATCGAAATTGAGTTATTGAAATGTTTGGATATAACTTCGAAATCTATTTTAAACTAAGTTAACTATTTTAATCAATTTAAACTATTTTTAATTTATTTTAATCTATTATCATCTATTTAATCCAATTTAATCTATTTTACCTATTTAATCTATTTTAAAATTTATTTAATATATTTTAAATCTATTTAATATAATTTTAAATCTATTAAATCTATTTTAAATCTATTTAAATCATTTTAAATCTAATTAAATCTATTTAAACTATTTTTATTATTTAAACTATTTTAATCTATTTTAAACTATTTTTAAATCATTTAAAACTATTTTGGAGTATTTTAACTATTTTAGACTATTTTTAAACTATCAAAACTATTTATGACTATCTAAACTATTTTCTATAATTTCAGACTGTGTAAAGTTGAAATATTTACATTTAAATCCTTGATGATGATACAACCTAAGTTGGGATTTGAAATCGATACCTTTCTGTGAAATGACAAATTTGAGTAAACATGATGATTTTGGAAAGAGGATTTAATTAACCTATCTTATCGATAATTTCAAAAGTGAATATGATTTTGTAAGTGAATATGATTTTGAAAGTGAATATGATTTTGAAAGTGAATATGATTTCAAAAGTGAATATGATTTCGAAAGTGATATGGTTTTGAGAATATGATATTTTGATATCAATTATGAATTGGTTTTGGAAATTTAAAGGAACCATCCGGTGTGTAATAAGCGTTTGGTTGTTAAAGAGACCGGGATCGGATATTGTCATACTCTCTGACAATACTGAAAACCACTTTAACAACTGTGTACGTGGTGGAGATTCCAAAATGTAGTAGGATGGTTCGGCGAATGATTCTGTATGAGGTACTTACGTAGCCCTGACTCCCATGAGTCAACTTAGAAGTGACTAAAACAGAAGCTATACCTGGGCCAAGTGAGGTCATTCCTCCGATCGGTTATGCTTCATCGATACCATATTATGACTTTGTGATTGATTTGGTGGCCACCCTCGATTTTGATTATGGGAATGTGTTCCGAGGTGGGCGGTAGTAGCTGCTATGCATTACCACCAGCCCAGTTCTGCAAAACGGTAGAGTCCTACCCTAGCATTGCCTCGAGTGTCGTGTTCACATGCCCTATCGCGCCTTCTACGAGTTTGGTTTGTACCATACCTATGGGTATATATAAAATGTGTTAAGGGGGATATGGGTAACGCCTTAATGCTATTTTAATACTTTACTTTACCGTAGACACTATTATAATAGCGTATTGTACTAAGTATGTAGATAGTTTAATGGATCCTTAGGAGATGGAAATCTCGAACATCTCTTAAGTTATTGCACTCATGTTAGACATTGGATAGGAGATGTCAAAACCCATAAACATCTCTGACGCCATTACACTCATATTTATTTAATGTTGATTTAACTTACATAAGATCTTTTAGTTTCGACTCGAGTGTTTTGTATTTTCAATTCGCTCGGGTCAGTCTGAGCTTTACAGTGTATCGAAGACTGCTTTTGGAGGACAAAGACGAAGATTTAGTACTATTATTATTTATGATATTTATTCTACTACATCATGTTATTCCGCTGCATTGTTATTTATTTCTGTTGTATGTAACTCTGATTCTGTGTTGTAAAAGTTTAATCAAATGTTATTTGTAAAACAGCTTCATGAACTATTTATTTGATTATTATATTTTTTCATTCCGCTGTGAGATTCTGTGTTTGTTTTTCTTTCTTTCTCTGCTTTTTCTTATTTACCCCATAACAATCCTCCTTTTTGAATGGTTTGAGTTTGATGTGTGTGGTTTATCGTCAATAAACCGTCCAAAATGGTGGGTCGTTACATAGCCCAGTATCGCCAAATCATAAGCAACTTGCTACCATGGAACTACATGTCCCAACCCACTATTGCCGAAATCATGAACGACTCACTACTGAGGAACATAATGTCTCAGTCCACTATCGTCAAACCGTAAGCGACTCGCTAGCGAGAAACGTAACGTCGCAGCCTATGATCGCCAAATTGTAAGCGACTCGCTACTAGGGAACGCGATATCCCAGCCCACAACCATCAAATCGTAAATGACTCGCTATTGATGGACAAGATGACTCGGCCTACAATAACCCAATCATAAGAGACTTGCTACTGAGGAACAAGATGTCTCAACCCATTATCGCCCAATCGTAAGCGACTCGCTATTGGGGAACAGATTCTATTGGCCCACTATTTCCATATTGAACAAAGTATAACGAATCTACCAAAATAAGGCATTTTTCAAAAGTGTCTCAAAACATAACAAATTATATATAGTAAAACGTTCTTCGACTCGTTAAGATCGCAACGCCGTGAACCATACATAAAACAAAGGTTGTATGTGAGAGTTAGAGACATTTGAAGTTGAGGAGCAATCTTGTAATTATAATCTAATTATTTTTAATATTATATTTCATTATCCTATTGCTATTGTATTTTGAAATCCCCAATTCATCACTCGTCAACCCCTCAGTGCCTGCCTTTTTCCCTACCATCGTCACCACAATCACTAAAGCTGAGATCCAACCACACCAGAAGCTCCACTATACCATGCTCATCCCGACCGTGACCTTACCTCCACCCATGATTTCCCTCAACAAACCGTTGACGCTAGAACTTTAAACGCCAATCATGGTGAATCCTAAAGCTTTCTGACCAATCCGCCACCAGTGAGGTGATGTACTCATCCTCTTCTATAAAGCCATACTTCCCGATCATCGTATCGTCGCTATTTCACTGGTGGATCGAAACGGACGATCCACGTTATTCAAACATCCGATGCATTTTATGATCAATCCATAAACCCAAATGACGAACGAATACCACTGGTGGATTCGTGTTGTCGAGAACTACAATTTTGATATATAATATGTCTAATTTGGAACATTTTTGTATTTCACACTTTTTAATTAGTGGGAGATTAAATTTTAACAATTGATAAAAATTATTTTTTCAAACATCTAGCCATGGCGTACTACAACCTAATCAAGTTTGTATAAAACAATCACTTATAAATTTTAGTTATAAAATGTATAATTTGATTTAAGATCACAAGGGGTGAATTACTACTTCTTATCAATATATACAAAAAAAATGATAAATCTCGCTCACCGATTAGCCATGCATCTTCTCCGATTTGATGTAGATCCTTCCTCTCCTTCACTGTCCAAAATTTTCACGCCTTCAAAACTGTAAATTTCTTGATGGATTTCATTTATTTGCATATCTCTCTTCATGGTGATCTATTTCATATATTAATTCATTTAATTGGATTTGATTTGGTGGACTAGAAATTGATTTGGAGAATTTATAACTGATTGTGGATTAGGGTTTCGAAAGTGGAGGCAAGATTATTAAAGAAAAATGAATAGGGTTAGAGATCTATTTATAGGCTAAAAACATAATATTTAGTCTAAAATCTCGAAATTAATATATTACAAATATGCCATTAGGTTTAACTTCTTCTAATTTCTAGCCTGTAAACCAAATTCGACAAATTTATATGTTTTCTGACTATAAATGACATTCTGGATGCAATGGAATAAGTCCCAAAGCCTAATTCCAAATCTTGTAGAAATTTACTATTTTATTGTTCATGTTAAAATTGCGATTTCGCCCTTTTCAATTTAATTATTTAATCTCGTAAAATTACGGGATGTTACATTCTCCCCCTTAAAAGAATATCATCCTCGAAATTCCCCATGGTGGATAATGTAACTCGCATAAGAGCATACAAACATACACCATAAGTACAGCTACATCCATCTAGCCTCCATCATAAAATACAAGGAAAAACACAACTAAGAGTGTGATATACATATGATATATAAAATATGATGATATGGTATAAGATGAGTGCATAAATCGACCTCCTATATGAATGGAAATGTTGTGCAACCAATATGTATGCAAACATCCAAATATATGCAAATATATTTCTATATGCATCCATACATTCATATGCAGCATCCATATCAAAGTCCAAGTAAGCAACCAAGTCCACAAACACAATAAGTGAACATGTATGTGAAGGAATAATAAATAACATATATATAATTATCTGGCATAAATTAGGACACCTACCTATGGATATCTATCCAAGGTTGGAATGTATATACATACATGCAAACACGGTAATAAATAAACTGATATTACTCAAACTAAGCAACCATAGCAACAAAACACATCATAAGGACGTGCATGCAACCAATTTTAACATCCATACCTATGTTAATTAGCAAACTAAAGCAACCATGCAAACAAACAGTGACCCAACGAGCAATTTAATCGTCAGATTAACTAAAAGAGGAATTTATTGGAAGGGAGCTCGTGCTGGGAAACTCGGATTCTCTCCTTGAGTTCCCATTTACTCTCGTCCAAACCTTTTCTTCACCGTACTTGGACCAACTTCATTTCCTCATTTTTCTGGTGTATCACATCAAGTCCTAAAATGTGAATGTACCTATAGAGTAATCTAGACCCCATCTCCACGTTCACCTCATAGTCCAACTAGTCTCTACCATAACCACTAAATCATCAATTTGTTTTCGCAGATGGGAAAAACATAAAAGTGTGTACACTCGCCAACTTTTCAAGAAGCTCATTCAAACGTGCTGACTTCGCTACTCTCTACAAAATCGGGAAAGGCCAACAAATTATGGCACTAGCTTTCCCACATAACATATCTTAATAGTGAATCCTCTCCCTACCTAGATACCCATTGCAAACTCTGTATGCATACTTATCCTTTACGGTTTCCATTCTTAGCATACCGCCGAGGTGTCTCTAATCATATAGTGTCCAAGTATAACTTTAATTTAAATAAATTACACTACTGGCGTATCTCCATCGTCAAATACCTTTCGCAACATACTTTCCTACTTGTTCCTTCATTAGAAAATCCTCTTCATATCCTTAGACATACCCCACTAAATTACTTCTTAAAGTCTGTGGGAACAATAACACGATAATGGATAGTATCTTCCCTCTAGGTGGACTAACAGTTTGGATTCTTAAGTGAACTCTATACTCCATCACTGTTTAATTTATAAACATTACAATTGGACGATTCCTTATTTTCGGTAAACACAATATTACTGTAACAAACTAAAATTCAAATTCAATTAATATAAAAAGTAGTTCAAAATCATATTTCTAGTTATAAAGTTGCATAGAATTGTTTTTCAAAGAATTTAGGTATTTTTTTAAAGCCAAATAACTTGAATAAATTCAAGTTTTGTATTTAAAATATTCTTCATACTTAAAATCTTCATTCAAACCAAAACAATATTTGTTTCAAAACCCATAAAATATCCATATCAAAATTCTTAGTTCAAAATCTATAAAATCCCTTTTCAAAGAATTTTAATATTAAAGCTCCTTCTTTTCTTCAAATTTGAATAAAAATTAGCTAAACAAACTTGAAAAAAAGTCAAGTATCACGCTTTTTAAAATATCGATTAAAAGTTCTCAAATTATTATATAAAGTCCACCTATAGATTTTAAAACTAGCTTATGAAGTATCCTTTTCATATTTAAAGACTCAAAACCATTTCAAACAATTTTAAAACAACAACTAATCGAGTTACTGATTAGATAATGCACGTATTCACACAACTTCATTAGCAACCAAATTAATGAATATCACTTGTTAGATTAAATACAATTGTTAGATTAAGTAACTAACATCTAACATCTCAAAATAGTATATTTTCTCCAAAAAGGGATATACTCAAAATCCCATTATTTTCCGCATATTACTTTTAATATTCCAAACATCAATATTTAACTAAAAATGATAAGTTTCATAAAATTTCCATAAAAACAATAATATTATTATCACTTTACATTAAAACAATTTATCTAATTGTTTTTCACAACATTTAATTACTAAATAAAAAAAACAACAACTTTCTACATTATATCTCAAAATTCCATTTTATTGTCATTTATATCCAAAATATTAATAATTTATCTCAAAATTATTCATGGAAAATATCTCTTTATTATTATTATTCTCCTCGAAATATCTTTTATTTTTATTACTTAAATAATAATAATAATAATTGTTATTCATAAATTCTGTAAATAGTTATATGATTATTTGCTCAAAATTTGGATAATCTTCCAAAAAGTCATATTACTATTTATTTAAATTGCACCATACTTTATAAACGATAGTAAATTCCCAATTCAAAATAGAATTTTCATCATTATTTCCAAATCTTATAATTATTATTATTTTCCAATATTTTTAAATAATACCTCATAAATTTTTAGTACAAATCCCTGTGTCTCAAATCTAGTATGTTCATTTCTAGCTAGTCCTAAGAGCACTGGCATTTTGATTATTCTAACTAGTTCACCGTACTTAATTCAAACTCTATAAGTTGTATAATTCTTCTCCAGCTCCAATCAAATTCTTAGTTGAAAATGTGAATAACTTTTCAATTCAGTTTTTAATCAAAATCATTGATCTTAAAACTTATTCTTTGCAAAACTAGTGGGATTTGAAAACCATGAAATTCACTATTAATTTTAACCATTGTTAACTTTGATCATTACGAATTTTTTTTCAAAATAAATTCTTCAAATTTTGCTTAAACATATTTTCTAAAAGTTTTATCCTTTCATCATAAACCAAATTTATTCCAAAATAATCCTTTAATTTCTATTTGTGTGCGTCCCTAAACATATCTTATATAAAATTCTATTTTTAAAGCTAATTTCTTTTCAAAAATTCTTCAAAATATTTAATCTATAAAACCGCTTCTTTATAGTTTAACTATCTCGAATTAAGCTAGTCAACATTAATTTCGAAGTGACTTTGTTTTCTTTCTAAAATGGCATACTTCATTTTAAAGCATTATCATTATTTTTATTTTTTTCGACATCATGTTATATAATTTATAACCAATACATAAGTATATATCATTTTATTTTGTAACTAGCAAATTTAAATCAACGTTAAACAATACCTAATGTTTATACAAAATTATATTTTTAAATTCATTTGGTTGTATAATTAGTCAATTTTCAACATCTTTTAACTAAAACATCGTATATACGCATGAAATATATTTTTGAAATTTTTTCAGAGATAATTTCCAAAATTTTAAACCATTTATTAATGCATATTTTCAGGAGTTTATATCAAAAATCCTTTAACTTCCATTCAAAAATACATACATACATACATACATATATATACATTCAAAAATTCCACAGTTTAAAATAATAATTTTAAATTCCTTCTATTTTTCTCAATTTAGATTTTATCCAAAATTGTTCCAATTTGACTAAGACAAATAAACTTATAAAACACACTTTTTTAAACTTTATAAATTATAATTTTTCACAAAAGCATAAAATTTTAATTAATTAATTTTTTTCAAAGTGTGACAAAAATATTTATAAAACAAAAGATATTCAAAAAGGTGCGTTTTATTTACCTTTCAAATGTCGATTTTGTCAAAAGCAAAGCACATATCAAAATATAAGTTTAAAAATATGCCTTAAACTATTTCAAAAATAAAACCTTCAAATATTTTTGTAAAATTACTTCTGATTAAATTTTCTTATGTTGAAGCTTATAAATGGGGTTATTTTTTAAATATATTAAATAAACTTCAACTTCAATAATTTTTCAAAAATCTCTATATTTTTTAAGGGAGAACATTTAAATTAATTTGATTACTTTAATTGGAGTAGATCATAACTTACATAAGTCTAACTACAACTTTAAAAAATGCTTAAGTACCTTCATTATGCCTTATCAACATCACCATTTTCTATGGATATAGAGATACTTCTCCTCTTATTCATCCAAAGTCCCACAATCTATTCCACTGCTACTTCGCATATAAACTCTGTTTTAACAAGTCTCTAAGGAGTAAATTGCAAAAAAACATGATGGATTTATCTCCCAACCAAACTATTTAAATTTCAACATTTATTGAACTCGTAGTTGTTTACTTCAATAAGGGATAAGCCAACAACTATATCTATAAATCAAAATATATGGGGTATGACATAATATATGTGTGTGTAATAAAAATAACAAATGCACTCTCTCAAGCGTCCTAATTCATTAGGAATTGCCTAACCTGGCTCTGATACCAAATGTAACAACCCGATATCTACGACGTCCGGACCCATTAATAAAAGTGGAACTAGCATCGCGGACATCGAAGATGGTATATCCTTATTGAGTAAATTATAAAACAAATAAAAGAGCTATCTGCAATATTATGTTCGATAATACAATCCCACCATGGTGTACATTATCTCTCTATACTGATAATGGAAATAGTGTAATGTTTAGGAATAAATGAAATAAAAATAGTTGGCGGCTAATAGACACATAAATACATGTCTTCATCACACCATGGTGCTTCCAAGTCACCACCAGTCCTCTCTAATGACCCTCTCTATCGACGTATTAGAGTATAACTAAAAATAAGAAAATGATGGGGGTCGAACATACGTATGGTGAGTGAAATGCATCATATAAGTGTATGATACTAATAAGCTAGTAAAATACAACTTATTCTCGAAAACCATACCTTAACCTATGTCACCTGCACATAGTGTCAGCTAAATAAAATATAATACCATAATGATAACATAGGATAAGATCTCACTAAATCTAACCCTTTTATAATCATATGCACTTGACCAAACCCAAAGTACTAACTTGCATGCCAAAGACCGACTACAACATGATTGAGCCCAAAACCCTAACTCATTATTGCCAAATCATAAGCGACTCGCTGCTGGGGAACTACATGTCCTAAACCGCTATTGCCGAAATCATGGACGACTCGCTACTGGGGAACTCTATGTCTCGGCCCACTATCGTCAAACCGTATGCAACTCGCTAGTGAGGAACAAAATATCTTAGCCCATTATCTCCAAATTGCAAGCGACTCGCTATTGGAGAATGCAATATCCTGGCCTACTATCAACAAATCATAAGTGACTCGCTATAGGGAAATGCAATATCCTAGCCCACTATCGCCAAATCGTAAGCAACTCGCTACTGTGGGACAAGATGTCTCAGCCTACAATCACTCAAAGGTAAGTGACTCGCTACTGAGAAACAAGATGTCTCATCCCATTATCGCATAATCATAATGACTCATTGCTAAGGAACGAATTATCTCAGCCCAATATCGCCATATTAAAGAACGTATAACGAAACTACTAAAACACGCACTTTTCAGACTTGTCTCAAAACACAAAAAACAATGTACTAAAATGTTCTCATCTCATCACAATCGCAGTGCCACAAACCGCATGTGAAACGAAAGTCATATGTAAGAGCTATAAACATTTGAAGTTTGAGAGGAAATTTTGTAATTTATAATTTAATTATTTTTAATAATATATTTTATAACCCTATCGCTACAGTAGTATAAAATCCCTGATTCATCATTCCTCAACACTCTAGTGCCCTCTTTTAGCCCTACAGTTGCTGCCCACGACAGCTAAGACCGAGATCCGACCACACTAGAAGCTCCGCCGTACCATGCTCATCCCGACCATGGCCTCACCTACACCCACGACTTCTCTCCATGAACCATCATCACTGGCACTTTGAACGTTGATCATGGTGAATCTTAAAGTTTTTTATCAATCCACCACCATTGAGGTGACATACTCATCTTCCTCTACAAAGTCATATTTCCAGATCGTCGTATCGTCGCCATTTTACTATTGGATCAAAACAGACGGTCCATGTTCGTCGAACTTCCGATGCATTTTTTGATCAATCCTTCACCTAAATGATGAACAAATACCACCAGTGGACTCATGTTTTCGAGAACTACAATTTGATACATAATATATGTAATTTGAAACATTTTTCTATTTTGCACTTTTTAATTAGAGGGAGATTAACCTTTTCTAATTACAATCAATGAAAATTATATTTTAAACATTTGTTCATGGCGTGCTACACCCTAATCAAGTTTTTTTATAAAATAATCACTTATAACATTTTAAATGATTCATTTATAATTTGATTTAAGATCATAAGTGGTGATTTAATATGTCTTATCAGTATATACACATATATAATAAATCCCACTCAATGATTAGCCATGCATCTTCTCCGATTTGATGTAGATCCTTCCTCTCCTTTCCTATCCAAAATTTCAATGCCTTTAAAACCGCAAATTTCTCAATAGTTTCCATTTATTTGCGTAGCTCTCTTCATGGTGATTGATTCCAAATATTAATCTATATAATTTGGATTTGATCTGGTGGACTAGAAATTGATTTGGAGAATTTATAATTGATTTGGGGATTAGGGTTTCAAAAGTGGAGGAAAAATCATCTGAGAAAAATGAATAGGGTTAGAGATCTATTATAGGTTGAAAAATGTAATATCTAGCCTAAAATCTCAAAATTAATGTATTACGAAAATGCCAGTGGACTTGACTTCTTCTAATTTCTAGCCCGTTTAACCAAATTCATCAAATTATATATGTTTTCTAACTATATATGACATTCTTGATGGAATGGAATAAATATCAAAGCCTAATTCCAACTCCTAGAAAAATTTACTATTTTGTCCTTTATGTTAAAATTACAATTTTACTCTTTTTTATTTAATTATTTAATCTTATAAAATTATGGGGTGTTATGGATGCTCTTCGAGCTTTCAATGCCCTAATTTCTTCATCCTTTGAATCATTCCTTTTGAGCCACCCTAAAAACAAAGATAGCCTCCTCATTTTCTTACACGTTTGGTTTACTGTTTCTCAAGTAGGAGGGGTTAAAATTAGGCTGCTTGGATTTGATGTTTGGGTAGGCTTGAATTTTTTCAAGTTTTGACCTTACACTCTTATGGCCAACATCACTATTCACAAAATTGAGATTGCCATTATTATTCAATAATGCGTAGTCTGCTCAACCAGTGAATGTTAGTAATAAGCTATGGAGTTATAGGAGTGGGTTGGTTTTGGAGGTAGATATTAGGCTACTATCCTTTCCAGCCCAGACATTCCATTATTTATTTAGGTTGGGAATAGGCTTAAGGCTTCTAAGATGGGAGTTGGGGAAGGATTTTGAGGTGGGCCCATCAACGATTTAGAAGTTATAGGATTATCTCTTGGGTTTTTGACTTGGTAGCATGATGTTCCACCTCGAATTATAGGAACTGGTGTTTTATGGGGTTGGTGGGTGCATTTTTGGTAAAGATGATGTTGTTTAAGTGTAGGAAAGTTTGTGAAAATATTGGTGGGTAGTCGTTCCTCCTTCCAACGCCAAAATTTTAATGAGATTTTTTGATCTCACAACACCAAATTAATTGAAATAATCATAATGTTGAGTGCTAACATGATAATGAATCATCTAATTTAACGAATATTAATTTTTCTTAACTATGGTAATTATGTCACGATATAGTTACATAATTATGAGGGTTTTAGTTTAAGTGTTTATTAAAATGCATAAGTAGATTAATTCAAATTAAAACAAGTCCAAACAAAAATTGCAGCAAAGAAAATGCTAATAGAGTACAGATATAGAGAATTACATGGTTCATATATTAAGGAATCATATGTCCATAGGTCAAAATCAACCACTTTTGTTTGTTTCTTTCTTGGCACAAGCTCTAAAAACCATGAAGATCTTAGTACGATCTTTATTGTGTTTGATTCTCTAAGTAATAAAAGTTTGATCTACTTTCCCATTATAGTCCATTCTGTTTTTAACAAAATTGCTATAACATGGATTATTGATGTCGTACCTCATATTTGATAGCCACCATTGGATCTTCTCACTCGTCCTTCATCCGCATAGTTGATCTGATATGCACGGATTACAGACTTAGATCTAGGTCAGAAAACGTGATATAGGCGGGACAATTTTGGTTAATGCAAAATTATTTGAAATTGAAAAAATGAGCTAGGAATGATGCCATATGCTATTTGCTGCCTAGCTTGGATTGGTGTGGTTATCGACCCAAAATTTCAGACACATCGTATTTAAATATCTGAATTATTTAAATATTTAAATCTTGGATTAAGTGTTATTAAAATGATTTAATAAGCTTGTTAACCCCCTTTTAAATCATATTAATGATTGTAAACTTGTTTTGGAAAAATGTTTAAAAAATATATTTTTTGAAGAGAAATCGATAATGTGATCGAAAATCGATTTATCGGTAAACAGCTTTTCGATCGATATAAGTTGTTCGAACACTTATGCACTTGGTTAATGATCAAATTAACACATCAGCAACTAACTAACACATACTCCTCTTCTTTAAGCTGGGAAGGTTCTAGAAGTTTCCTTTAGGATAAGAGATATTATCATGGTGATGGTATAATGGTAATTAGCCTAAAGGGAAAGTGATATAAAAAAGAAATGATGGGAGGTGAAGCTTCCATGGCATGGTGAGGGGTGAGTGAAAGCTTAGGAAATAACATTCATTACCTATATAAGGAGAGGCATACCTTAGATTATAATCACAAAATCACAAATGACAACCAAGCTCCTTTAATAGCTTCTTCATCTCCTTCTTCACTAAATGTTCGCAAATGTAATAGTTGCAAATCAACTTTAAATTACTTCAAACTTTTCCACAAGGCTTAGTATAATATTAGAAAACCTTATACCATGTTACAAGTTGAAGCAGTGAAGCACATCTCCTTATGGAGGGAGAGGCCGTGAGCTATTTGTGGGTGGTGGAGGCAAATGAGCAAGTGCAAGGCAAGGAGGAGGAGAGAGGAGGTGGTTGCAAGGATGGGGTTTTGTTTGGGTTCTTGGATCTTGGTTGTTTATGTGGTTAAATGTGAGTTGACACCTCACTTTGAATGAAAATATAACACATATATGTTTGTATTTGATTGCATTTATGTTGATTGAATTGTTGTTAACTTATGTTAAAACATTTGTTTGGATTCTTACTTTAAAAGTAAATGGCATATGTGATCCATGTATATGGACTTGAACAAACTTGAAATGGACTTGTATGACTTATGACTAGACCTTGAACAAAGAACATAGGTTATAGATGGACTTTGGTTTAGATTGGACTCAGATTTGAAAGTGCATTTATAGCGATAGTCGTTATAGATGCAATTGTGAATTGCCTTATTTTAGGCGATTGCTATGGAACTTTATAGATAGATTCCTAAGGGTTTCTTGCCGCATTTATAATTTCTTATATATATGTTTATATTTATCAAAGCTTGAATAGTAAAAATTTAAGTAGCATCTCAAAAGGTGGCCAAAACTTCACTTGTACAAAACTGCCCCGTTTAGCATTGATTTTTGACTTTAACGGGTTTGAAAAGATATTTAAATTCAAGTATTCTGTTTCATTATTTTTACAAGTGTTTACTAACTCATATTAGAATATTTTAAAATTGGTTTGAGATATTTATGAATTTTTAAGAATTAGCTCTAGATTTTTTAGGAGAGATATTTTGTTAAAATATATAGAAAACATGTCGTTTTAATGTTTTTAAGAAAAATTGTAAATTTGTTATTTTCAAGTAATATTGTGGATATATGTTTTAAAACCTATTATAAGTATTTTCAAGTATTTTAAAAGTATATACAAATGTTTTCGAAAAGGGGCTAGAATTGCTTAATGGCCAAATGGTTGATTGTTTAATTACTTATTTGAAAAGTAATTAACCATGCTTAACACTGAAAGCCGATGAAGTAAGACTTATTTATTTGTGAGAGTAAAGATTGATGTCGAGTAAGGATGTAGCAATAGAGCTCTCACCTACCGGGCTTCCCTCTTGACCGAGGAATATTAAGTTGGAAAATGTCGAAAATGTGTTAATCATGTTGATTTCTTATTGTTGATTGAAATCATTAATACTATACCTAACACTAAAAGCTGACGAGGTAGACTTATCCATTTGTGGGATTTAAGAATGAAGTGTCTACGCAAGGCTTTGATCCAACCAGTGCTCTAACTTACCTGGCTTCAGCCTTGAATGAGGAATGGTTAAGTTGGAATGTCGGAAATGAGTTAAGCATATGAATCATGATTTCTATAAGCAATCAATTTTAAAACTTGATAGTTAACTTATTAAATGCTGAACTTGATAGAATATGAACTTAGATCTTTAAAACAAATGTTTTAACGATAATACAAGTATGGAATGGTTTTGGGTTTGTTGTGAGAATGTGTTAATAGTATTCGTCATTAACCATTTTTTAGTATACTTATGGATGTAAATAGATCTTTAAAAGAATGATTTAAAGATAAGCCCAAGAAAAATGGTCTTGGGTTTGTAGTGACAATGTTTAAGTAGCATTGGTCTTAAACATTTTGAATGGATTTGCGAAAGTACTTCGATCCTTAAAATGGATATTTTGAAGGAAATTATAAGTATAGAATCTTTTGGAAAATGATAAAAGTTTATTAGGCAAAAGAAGTTTACCAATAAAGGAGGTTTTAATTAATAAAAGGATTAATTAAATAAAAAGGATCATGAGTTTCTTAAATAGCTTAACCAAACTTTGTGTGGCTTGATCTATTTTGTGTGACTTGATAGTGTTTTGTATGTTCATTTGTTTATAGAAAGTATACTAGAATTGGTACCCCATTACAAACAAACATCTTGTACCAGACAGTCAATTAGTTGACCATCAAAATTGTCCAAATATAACTTTGGAAATATCTAAAAACATGAGTGCTATATGGTATAATTATCTTTGCTATACTCTAGGTATAAACTTGTCTTGCTCGTTTAGGAAAATGATAAGGAAATCCTTCTGCTTAAGAGGTTAGGAGGTGATCTTCACTCTTATGTATTGTCTGTTTATTTCTAAAAGAACCGAGGTTGAGTTTATCGGGAACTCATCGAATTAGTTTTGAAGAGACTGTGATCGGTAAGTGTTTTACTTATCAAATACCACTTCAAAACTAGTATACAAGTTCAATATTTTGGAAGCGATTGTGAAATGGAATGTTATAGAGTTGAACTATCTATCCCTAGGTTAAGTCCAAGAGTAAGGTCGGCGTTAACATTTCAAACGATACTATTGTATGGGACTGTCTATCTCTAGGAGTGCTCCAAGAGAGAGGACAATGTTAGAATTCGTCGGAGGACTTATGCGGGGAACCTATGTGGAGGTTTGAGATCTGTTCAAGATGCTCGAATCATTATAGTGATTCGTGATCTGTTCGAGATGTGGGAATCCATTTGGGGATTCGTGTTTTGTTGGAGTAATTAAGACTCGTGTGAAAGATGCCGAACGTAACCTCAACATCAGAAATGGCTAAAAACAGAGTAGGCCTCCCAATTTGGTTTAGCAACACATGTCAAGGTATTATCTTCTCCATATCTAGAGATACTTATTGATTGTTGATCGATAGGAGTTGATGGTATTTGGTTCATGTTGTTTATGTTTATGTTCGGATGTTGGGCCGCTTGCGTTTACCTAAAGGTATATTTTATCTAGAGATGTACGTTGCTCAGAGCTACTTTCCGACCCTTGTGCAGGAGAAAGGATTCGGCGTCGATCGAAGAGATCTCCATAGAAAAATCAATTATGCAGACGAACCTTGAAATGTAACCTATATGTTGCGGTGTGACCAATGTAAGCATCACAACTATTTTATATGATTTATATTCTACACCATATACATTATCTATCATATCACTATATTAAACTTAATGAATGGTTGGTTTCTTTAATGGAAAAACCATTATGGGAATCCGTACGGTCTCAATAGTTATTGTTACATGTTTCATGTTTTATAAGTTTTCTCATGCTGGTTTACCAGACCGATCTGGTTGTTATTTCTTAATAATGCTCGGGTCAGCACCGTGTATGTTTCTAGATTTAGCTACAGATGCTTTGGAGCTTATGGAGAAGAGGTAGATCATACCTTCCATAGTTTTCTTGTTTCCGCTGCATTTTTGTATTGTGTATATATATCAGCATTATGAGGATAGGCAGTTATATCTGTCCAGACTGATGATAGTACTTAGGTTTTAGTAACTCTGATATTTTTGCATTCAGAGTAACCATTTATACTATTCCTTTGATATTATATATTATCATTTCGTTTTGAGATTATGATATTATGTTCTTTTTTTCATGTTCTATTCCTTTTCTTTTCTTTTAACCTAACTTTCCGTCTTTCCATCTCTTGGATGCTTGGCACATGAATACCATGGATGTATTTAGTGTCAACATTCAAGGGTCAAAAAGTCGGGCCATTACATATGGTATGATGAAACTTTGGTTGTTGTTTCAATGCATAATGTTGTGTTATATCATTTGTGCAGCTTTTGGGGGGATATAATCAAGTTGCATTGTGCTTTGCTGAAGAACTATTTCTTGTGGTGCATCCTTGAAATGGAGCTGCATTGGTCGTTGTTTGAAGTCATTTTCCTATGTAGTTTAGGTAGAAATTGTTGGATTTTGCATGCTATATTCCATAACTTGTGCGTTTTTTTTTGATGTAGCTTTGGGCCCATCTTATTATTTATTTTGTTGCATCGCCTCTCGACTCCGTCAACTTGAAATTTCAGTTCATACTTGATTGAAAAATGGGTGTAACAAACCATATAATTGGCTAATGTTTAATTATTTACCTGGTAACTTCCCTGGATCTAATTTATCATTGATTGAGAATCATCTATGAATTTTAATAAGTTATATTTAATGCTTGTGTCATTTTTTTAATACCATTAAAGGCTCATATTCGACCACGTTATTGGTAGTTTTGAACCCGAGCTTTGCGGCTCTATACAGCTTGTTATTATCTGGTGCTATCGGTACGATCCAATCCTAATGCATTACTCATTTAACGGCACATCCATGTACAACTTCCATAATGGTGATGCCTCATTACTTCCCTCCTTTTGTTGGTCATGTATTCAAGTGCACTTGGTTATAAAATCAGCTAAAGCTTGTTGCTTGATTCCACTTTTATGGAATTATGATATGTCATACTTGCTAAGTACAATTGTATATGTAAGTAACCGCCCTAAAGTCTTTGACTTGTTCGGTATCTACTTCAAAGGCTGATCATTGAGGACCTTGATCGAATGGGCTTGGAAGAAGTGGTGTAGTTTCCTTGCTGTTAAGAAGAGGTTGTAAGATGACTTCTCCATTGGTACACTACGCCATAGATTGCATACTGCAACACCCAAGAAGTGATGCAGGAAGTGCCAAAAAATGTTGTTCTAGGCTAAAAAAGGGCAAAGGCAACACTTTCTCGGTGATGCATTTTGCCACGTTGCCCTAGAGTCAAAGGCAACACCTTTGCGGCCCTTGGGCAACATCGGTTCTGTTGTTGCCACAGGTACCAAATTTACAAAAAAAGTGGGCCCCACAATATGGGCCCTAACATGTGGGCCCACATTGTGTGGCCTACTAATTCAAACGGATATTTTCACAGATTAAATAAATATTTGCTGAATAAAATAAATAACATGGAATTTAAATTCAAACGGATATTTTATTCAAACAAATATTTATTACAATTTTGAATAGTACAAATTCAAGCTCTCATTATATATATACAATTTCAATTACAATACAATTTTGATTACATCACAATTTTCCATTTACATTTGCACCTCACTACAATTCACTCTCACTCGTATTTATCTTCAACTTTATTCCAGATTGAATCCAGCATCTGAGCTATCTGCAAAAATATACACTGACGTAGTAAAATTGAAAAAATATATATTTTTGCAGTATAAAATAAAATGAGATTTTGAAAATATTATTTGCCTCAGTTATTTGGGTTGTTCGTCATCATTTAATTCTGAATTCATCATACACGAACAGCTTGTGACATGCACAGTGTATCACTGTACATGCCACAAGGCCGTGCACACCGATATACACTTGATAAATCTACAGGGACAGGTGAGCACAAGGTCAAACCCAAATTAAAAGGCGTGTTCAGCTCAAGTGAAATACAGATAACATCACGACACGAGCACAAGGTCAAACCCGAGTTTTGAAACCGGATTCAACTCAAGTACAATTTCAAAAATCAACCTGAAATGATCAAGAACCAACAAAACAGCTCAAATCAATACTCAAGCAAATACACAAACCAACAAAGGCAAGGCAATGCATTTCAATGATCAGTTCAGGTTAGTATATATGAATATGAGATCAAAGAATAGAAGGAACAACAAAAGCAACAGGTACAACAGTGCACAGGGTACAAGTAAAGTAGTACAAAAGTCATAGGCAACCTCAAATCAGCAAAGTCCAAGCAATACATGAACAAAGTAGTTCAGGCATGCACAAGAGAGAGACAAGAAACCAGCATCACCAAACCAGTGAAATGGAACAGACCAGAGAAGCAGATCACAAAAGTGAGTTCAAACCAGACACAACACTTGGTGGTTAAAGAATGAAACAGGGATCAAAGTACTAAGCATCATATGCAAATGAGACAAGGTTACAAATCAAGCATATATATAAACAAATGCAACATGAAAACAACTCAAGATCAATGCATATGAAGCAACCAGAGCCGACTGAAGTGTTCAGAGATTGCAAATATACAATGGAGCACATATATGAACACACATGTATACAATGCACAACAACTCGAATATCAATGACACTGCCTCAACAGTCAGAGCATCATCAGCAAACATAAACAAGACTGCAACACTACGGCAACTACAAGTGGTCAAGCATCAAGTCAAAGACAACTACAGTCTTACAGGAACCAAGACAAAATTCAAGCACCAGACTCGGCCAAGACTACCATGTACACAAGTAAATGCAACTGTGACATATAACATGAATTTATCAAGTCATGAAACAGCAAAATACAAGTGAGTGTATCAAGTCAGAGCTATGACAACCAGAGTCAAAGGCAAGGAATCGAACAAGTCAAGTTATGTTAACATGAATAAACAATGTCAAGTTCAAATGCAGAAACCCAAAGACATGATATTCAGAAAATCAGAGAATACGAAGTCAACCGAAAATCAAGCCGTGGTGGCCACGAAATCAAACAAGCCGTGAGAAGCAAGAAATCAAAATATATACGAATTGAACAAGTCAGTAATCATCATCAACATCCATACAAAAATTAATGGCCGAGATAAATCAATTGACGAATTCAAATAAATTCAGACGAACGAAAATAAAGGGATTCGAACCCTATATAAAGGTTCAACATCATTGGCAGAGAAATCATTCGAGTTCAAGCAACAAAGAATAACCATTCTACTCGAATCAAGTCGAGCATAGGCAAATTGAAAAGTAAAATCACGTACCAGTTATAATAATCGTACTCGACTAAATTGAAGAAGCCACGAACAATCCAATTGATCAAAGAAAGAAATTGAAGCATCGACAATCAATACGACATGCGATGACTCTATTACGGAACCCTAATTTCAGATCGAAGAGGAGATGAGGCCGGTATTTTTTTATAGAGCAAAAGAAAATCAGGAAATAAAAGAGAACGGGGCCGGCATTTTGTTAAGTGTTTGAGTGAAACCCTTCAATATTTTTTTAACTTTTGCCGCTTTGTTTTTGCTTCCCGCGTTAAAAATTATTTCAGCCTGCTTTTTTTAGCCCGCACTCATTTTTTATAATATTTTTATAAGTCTATAGCTACTGCAACATAGTGTTGATATCTATGCTAACATCCTGAAGCTAATGTTGTAATAGACAAAAATCAGCATAGCTATCGTTACATTGTAGCTAGCAACATCTTGTATTTTCGTTGCAATATGCCATCTATGGCGTAGTGGAAAGTAGTTGAATACTACCACATACATGTGTTTGTTTGTACAATATATAGGTCATTGCACACTATCATCTTCCCTGATAAAGTAATGTCGATAACATATTATATTACAACAAGATATATAAACAATTATTCCCTTTTTGTAGGTTTAACAAGATTAAAGGGGAAGCTAGATGGTCTTTGAGTGCTTGAAATATCTATGTACATTCTTCATTCCCTTAAAAGTTCCTACCCCTCTTTACCTAATTAAAGAAAGGAATGTAATTATTAGTCGCTTTTGATATGACTCTATTAGCACTGCTACTTTCTCTCTCAACCTCATCATGTCTTTTGGCTTCTTTGGGGTTTCCATATTTTTCATGGAATTAATATTTCTTAGCCCCGGGTATATAAGTCTTCCCTTAGCTTAGTTAGCTTTGCATTGGATTTAACTTTAGTTCCTCTGGCACTGACGATATACACCAAAAAATTTCCCCATTGTATTGCAAATGTGCACTCCGATGGATTGAAGTTAATTTTGTATTTTCTTAGGATGGAGAAGGTTTCTTCTAGGTCATGCTCATTTCTATGATATTTCTTAGATTTTACCAACATGTCATCTATGTATACTTCCATGTTTTTTCCAATCTGTTTAAAATGCATCTTTTTTATCAGACGTTGGTACATTGCACCTATGTTTTTGATCTTGAATGGCATAACTTTGTAAAAATACAACTCATTGTCAATTATGAAACTGGTGTGCTCTTGATCTAGTTAGATAGCACTTTGATGAATTTTAAATCTTGTGAAGAATTGATTGCCTACTTCAATTTGTTAGTATTCGAAATATTTAGATTTGAGTCAATATTAATTCTTTTGTTATCTTTTGGAAGAATTGGTTGCCTACTTTGATTAGTTTGCAAGTATTTAAACGACAATGAACCGGATTTTCGACCCTCGAAAATCGACACTAATACGTCCACTATATTACATGCCGAACATTCAAGTGCAGGAAATACCGATTTGTTAGGGTGAAAGAAGAAGGTAGAAGATAGAAGAAAACTAAACAACACATAATCTCACAATGCATCAAATAATATATAACAAAACAATGACCTTGACAAAAAGGAAACATCTTTATTCATATATACAACATCAGGTACACTAGACTTATCCAAAATTTGGACAGTTATAGAAACTTGTCCTTACATAGACAAACATACAAACTTATAATACAGCGAAGAAAAATATATGTGAATACGTCTGGACCATCCAGCTCCTCTCCATCTCCAAAGTATCTAGCCAAACCTAGGAAAAACATGCACGGTCCGACCCAAGCATTACATGGAGTAACGCCCGAGTCAGTCTGGTAAACCAGCGTGAGTAAAACTTGATAACAAGTAACAACCAAACTGATTTCTACATTTGAATTTTTTTGAAACAAAGGGTATCTCGTAAGACCACATCGCACATAAAAACGGATGGGTTTTTACCTTACAATAACCAACACATTTTATATCAAAATCTGGTGATATTATCATAGTGTCTATGTTTAAAGTAAATAGAAAAAATAGCTGAAATGCTTGCATCTCACATTCCAACATACTAGGCTCTGCAATCGAAAACGTAAGGCACGTATTGGAGATTGGATCCAAACAATGGCTTGGTAAGGGACTACCTTTCGATGATACACCTCTAGAAAATGCATTGATGCTAACACAAAGCCGGCTGCCCCTTTAACATGATAGACTGGATTACTTCACCCCCTTGACACCGATGCCTTATACTACTATGGTGTTTGTGCGGAAACCAATTCTGAAAGGGACATCTAGAATGGAGTGACCGCTCCTAATGGTAGCTAACCACATAGCTCTGCTGCATGCCCTGTTTTTTCCATTCCTCTCGGTTGTGAGGCTTGAGGGACGCTTTACCTTTTTGAATAGCAATCCATCTTGGAATGCTAAAACTGCCCTTCAGACGTCAATGCAATGCCAGCATTCATCTATACAAGTTCGTTCTGGGTCTGAACGAAACCGAAGGCACTACTTCTATTACATCCATTATAGGGAATCCCTCCCATGGAAAATAGAAAATAGCCCTTACATTTTAAAACTCTGTCTTCGATTCCATGCTCTTCAAGATGTCTTCTATACGAAACGTTGAGTTGGATCGAAGTGGTTTTCGGATAACATATCTGATCCCGGTCTCTTCGAAACAACTTTCAACAGTTTTCGGTAAACTCAACCCCGGTTCTTTAGGAAATAAACAGACAAAGATAAGAGCGGAATTCACTTCCTAACCGTTTGTGGGCGGATTTTCTTATCATTCGTTATAGAAGAACAAATGAGTTTATATGTATAGTATAACACTGTCGATGGTAACTATACCATATAATTCCCGAGTTTCTCTTAGATATTTCCAAAGTTACATTTCCGTCTAGATTTGATAGTTGGTTATTTAACTATCAAATAAACAAACATCCAATCATGGTTTAATTTCCATGTGGGATCCACTAAGCCTTTATTAATTCTCTTTAATTAATAAAACCACTTTATAAAATCCGATCACAAGACCTTTTCAATACACTATTCCAAAACCCCTTACATTTCTTTTTATACTTGGGAAATATTTATATACTTATCTCAATGTTATAAGTATATTACCAAAACATTTTACTTTTCATGCCTTAAACAAAATCATATGCTTATCTTATCAGTATAAGTACATTTACAAACTTTTCAAAGTTTTCTTCTTTCCAAATCCTATATTAAATAACCTAACCTTTCTTCCAAATAAAACATCCTTCTTATCCTTTATCAAAAATTCCCTTTTTAAAAGCTCATTTCATATTTCATTTAACTTATAACTTTCAAAATAAAGTTATAACCCACTTTTATAAACCTTTAAGTTAATTTATAAACCTCTTTCCAAATCCCTGAAATGATTTATAGACCTTTTTCTTATTTTTAAAACTCTTTATATAAACCTTTTTATACTTCTTTATAAATATCATTTATAAAACATCTTTTGTAAAACACCTTAATAACTCTTTTCGATAGTAAAACCCCTTTCTATACACAAGTTATCATTTATAAATACCCTTATAATAATTATATAACTTGAAAAACCATTTATAAACCCTTAGCCTCAAATTGATTAAAGAATTTAAGTAAATTCAAAACCATACTTTATAAATTCCAAATGAGGCTTAGCAGTCCCAATGGTATTGATTTAAGTTACCATTTTATTTCAATTTAATTCTCAGGCACTTATCAATTATTTACATAGGCCAACATATATGTAAATCCAATCAATTATCAAATCAGGGAATAACATGTCAATACAACTCAACTAGCATATTCATGTCTAAACAACATAAGAGCAGGATGGCGATTGTCCTGCTAAATAGATGTCCAAAACAATTTAATCAATTAATAGCAGAACGGGGGTTTATTCTGCTAAACACATGTCCAAACAATCCAAACAATTACCCTATAGCAGAATGATGTTTTATTCTGCTAATGAACGTCCATACAACACAAACAATCATATTCTAACTTATTCACAATTGTTTGTCTATTTAATATCATGGACAAGAGATCCTTTAGTTAAAATCAAACCACTTAGATAGAACCCAACTTAAAACATAACCAATTAATTTTAAAATAACTTTTAATAATTAAATTATAATTTAATATAAATTTTAAGCTTAATTAAATCTTAAATAATCAAAATCAAATCATAATTAAGTTTTCATTAATTAGAAGTAAATTAATAATTAAACTTTAAACAAATATGCATGTACTTAAAATTAATCCCTAATTAAGTAAATAATTAATCTTTAATTAAATAATAATTAATTAAATAATTCAACTTTAATTAAATAATAATTAAAATAATTAAACTTGATTACGTAAAATAACTACCCTTATTAACTTAATTATTCATTAATTAAACTTCTTAATAACTTACTTAATTATCACTAATTAGTCACTAATTACTTAACCTAATTACTGATTAATTAATAAATAATTATCCTTAATTAATAAATTAATTAATTATTAAACATACTTAGTCAAGTTATAATTAACTTATGTGTTGCTAATTATGTTTGAAAATAGGTTTTCAAATTATTTTAAAAAGAAACTTTAAAGTTAGAAATCAAAATTTTCCGAACTAATGGATTACTTTTTTAATACATAAAGAAAAGGTTTTTGAAAACCTTAACTTGAGTTAGAATTTAAACAAAAACATTTACTAACTCCAAACTAGTAAATGATTAGATTTCGAAAATGGATCTCAAGTCCCTTAACAACTCAAGTTCCTATCTTCCATACCATTCAACCATAATCTAAGCATATATGAAAGATACCAAATCACATCATCGTCATATTGTAGTAACATTACCACATTCATACCAAACACATCACCTAACCATCAATCTCAAATCAAATGCTAAACTACAAGTTAGCACATACACAAAACATCCAAGCCATATCATAATCCGAAAACAACATAATATATATATATATAACCATATAACCAGTAAATATATAAAAGTAAGATCTTTACCAAAAAGTTAAGAATTTACTCACCAAAGGCTATCCAAACTTTCGCTGACTTGAATATGACCTAGCACATTCATTCCTAAGCAAAAAGACCGAGTCTTGAATCCTTGATGTACTAGGTAGGCTAGGCCATGGATGAACAAGGAAGTGAGACATGTTTTGGTAATGTAGAGCGACTTCGGATAAACATTGATTTCTCAATAATAAACCCGAAAATTGGTCATTTTGCAACTGATATTTGGGCAATATATTCATGGAATTTCAAAAAGCAATCAAAGAGAAAGTTATTGGAATTTCTTTTCTCTATCACTTCAAAAAAGAATTACCCAATTTCGATTAGTTTTGAAGAAGTTATGATCAAAAAAAGAAGGGTAATTTTTGGACTTGAAATTCTAGGTGAAAAAATTGCTTTGCAAAGATTAGGTATTTTGACTTAGCTATGTTAGAAATTTGAAAAAATGGTCAACTAGAATGTAGTAGCCATTAAAATTTCACATGATTTCAAGAAAAAGAAAAGCTCCATTTGAGTTAGAAATGAGGAAGAAAAGGTTGGTGGAAAGAGGATGAAAACTGGAGAAACATATGGCTATTTATAGGCAAATTTCTTATGTCATCATTATATCTAGTCACATCACAAATCTTTTATAATATATATATATATATACATATATATATATATATCTGTGTGTGTGTGTATGTATATATACAATTATGTTTAATCACATCACTGTTATATATATAAAATTATGTTTAGTCGCATCACTTTCTTATATATATATATAATTATTATGTTTAGTCACATCACTCTCTTTATATATTTTTATAATTATTATGTTTAGTCACATCACTTTCTTTATATATATATAATTATGTTTAGTCACATTACTTTCTTATATATATATATAAGTTTAATTATTAATTAACTAAGATGTGATAAGAGATAATTATGGTTGATGATTGCAAAATCTAAGATGTGACAATACTTTATATATATATATATATTAAAAAAATGTTTATTATTTTTAAAACTATGGCTTGTCACATCACTTACTAATCTAAATTAATATAAGATAATTTATTTTTAAGTGTATTATTCTTTAGTTAATGAACTCTTATATATATGTGTATATGGTGCACAAAAGACGAACAACGTTCCCTGCAACTTTTTGGTGTCGAAAGGTCGAAATTTCAAAAAACGTTCTTCGGTCACATTTTCTATTTTTCTACGAAATATATAATTTGGTAAACAAATTTTGAAAACTATTTTACCATCACTATTAGTTAATGAAAATAAGTTAATTTTCATTATAAAACCTATATATTTAATATTTAAAATTAATTAAATATTCACTAATCAAAGCAGTGAAATTCTGGGTCGTTACATTCTTCCCCCCTTAAAAGAATTTCGTCCCCAAAATTACACCTTGACCTATCCCAGAATTCACTTAACATTATACATCAGTCCATATGATGTACATAGATCATTCTTATACCAAGTTTAATTCGATCATAACTCGAATACATAACTTCACTTCCGAACTAGTATCGCTCACCTGATTCTCTAGTGCGGACTTCGATCAGGCTCCTTAATTTGGAACCTATGTCCTTCTTACATAGTTGTAACTATGATAGAAAACCTTGGTCCCACACCAAGAACCCTCATCAAGTGCTCGCCGTCAAAAGTCGAGTAATAGATCCTTATTCGAAACGGTGCAAACACTTCAAAGTCATACACTCCAATCTTAGATCAAAACTCTATGGAAATGAGAAATGATCTATGTCCATCCTACGCACTTACTTCATTGGTTCTCCCTAATACCAATTATATTCCCACTAAATCATTTATGAAAACATTTCATAAACAACTCTTTGTTTCAACTTGGATAATACCCCACTATGGCCTAAGAGTATATACCCCTATCTAATTCCACTATTCCATTTTGAATTTATCTCCCAAAGAAAACTCAAGATCCAAATACCCGACTTTTATTTAAAAAACTTTTTGAAATGAAACTCTATATTTTAATCATATAACATAACATACGTATAGCCCGAGTAACTTCAAAATGATACTAAGGAACTAGGTATCACCAAATAGCATCATACTTTCCCTTACCAAGAAAGGTAATACTCAAGGGAAATGTTTACCATCCGAACACATCTCTTCCCCAATTTTAAGTTATTTTCAAGCCACTCGAACTAGTCAACTTAAAATTATTTCTATTTTTATTTCAAAATCTCATTTTTGAAATAATTTTTTTATTCTTCCAACAAAACATTTATCACCAACTTACTTTGGGTCCATTCGGGTTGAACTTTTTTCGATTGTACAATGATAAAGGGAATAATTTACTAAGTGCACTAAAACGTTCGCCTAGGCAAACATCTGGTCGTCACTTAGAAGATTATTCTGATCATCACAAAATAATCAAGACTCAATCCCCTTAACTAATCCAAAGAAAATCACTTTTTACTTAAATTTTCATTCCCATAATTTCATACTTGAACCAAAGTTGCTTTCAAATAATATTATTATTTTCAAAACCTTGAAAATCATTTTTCAAAAACACTGGAATTAAGTTCTCAAGTTTTCATCTTAAATTCTTTTTAATTAAAAGAATTATCTTATTCAAAGGAAAGTACCTAAACATTTACACAATAGTCAATGCTCAATTTGAAGGAGCGTGACTAACCAAACCTTATATGATAATAATATATTATTTTCTCCCAACAACATCACCTCATAAATACCTATACTATTTTCAAAAATCTTTCTTTTATATAAAAAATATACCTTGAGTAAAATTATTTCATTTACCCTAATTTCAAAACAATACTGTGTCGGTTGTTCTGGTTCAAGTGTTTAGGAATCCCTATCGATAAAGTTGGTCAAACACATCGACCAGGATTCATATACCACTCAACCGATCAAACAACGTAATATAAAACATTTTTATATCACTAACAAATATGCGCTCTTATATAATATACACTAAAACTCATTCTAGGGTGTCACTTACCCTATCTCTAATGAGTTTACCCCACCAAAGCCAAGGTTCTTTCTTATCCTTCAGCTTTGATACCAAATGTAACGAACCGGATTTTCGACCCTCGAAAATGACACTAATACGTCCACTGTATTACATGCCAAACATTCAAGTGTTGGAAATACCGATTTGTTAGGGTGAAAGAAGAAGGTAGAAGATAGAAGAAAACTAAACAACATTGAATCTCACAACGTAGAAAACAATATATAATACAACAATGATCTTTACAAAAAGGAAACATCTTTATTCATATATACAACATCAAAGTATACTAGACTTATCCTAAATTTGGACAGTTATAGAAACCTGTCCTTACATTGACAAACATACAAACTCTACAATACATCGGAAGAAAAATATATGTGAATATGTCTGGACCATCCAGCTCCTCTCCAAGTCCAAAGTATCTAGCCAAACCTGGGAAAAACATGCTCGGTCTGGCCCCAACTATAACGACCCGCTAATTTATCACTTTGATAAATTGATTTTTTAAATTAAAGATGATAATATAGATAATATCATTTCAATTAATGATAAGTAATAGTAAACTTGTTTTGAATAAATATTTACAAAAATATTTTCCAATTAGGGACATCCTATTTAAATATAGGTTTATTTAAATTAAATCAAGATTTAATGATTTAATAATTATTCAAATAATTATTTTAAATAAGAATAATTCATTTTAAATAGTTATAAAGTGATAATGAATCATTTATAATGGTTTTATAAAGAGATATAATTGGTTTGAAAATATAAGGAAAAATCGATATCGCTTTATCGGTATAATAGCGATTTTAGTAAATAATTGTTAGTATAAATTTATATAGTTTTATAAAATGAAATGTGATCATTTTAATTCATTTAAAATTATAATAAATATATTTTGAAATTTTGATTACATATATATATGTACGTTAAAGTAAAAGTGAAAATGTGATCGATAATCGGCTCTCCGGATTTTAACGATTTAACGAATAAAAGTTGTTCGAAGACATTCGAAGTGTTTTGCACCTACATGTACATACATGCATATGTTACATACACATGATAACATGCACATAAATATACATATATGAATATAATTTAATATAAGAATGTAATATAAAATAAATAATGTATTTTAAAGATTTCTTACTCTCTAAGCTTAAATTAGTCAACATATGCATAGATGAGATGATGGAAGTGATGGGCACATTGGGGGGGGGGGAGGTTCTAGCCATGCATATGGAGGGGAGAAGATGCTTTGAAATGATGATAAAGTGACGATGTATGTATGGATACTTTTACACTCTTCCTTTCTTATAAATACCCTACCATCTTCTCTTCTTTTTCATTCATCTTCTTCTTCTTCATAATTTTCAAGCTTTTACCTCCACTTTAATGGCTTCCATTATAAAATAAAATTATGTCCAAATTTATTTCAAAAAGAAATAAAATTTATAATATATAGTTATATATAATTAAACACTTCAAAACAAGCTCAAATCTCCATCTCCTTCCCACATCATCCATGACCTAACCCTCCTCCTCCTCTGACCATAGATGGCCGTGACCATCCCTTGATCCAAACATCACAAAACAATGCTTAAACTCCACAAAAGTCTACATAACCGAGCCTAGTTCAACTTTCACCTTCATTTTTAACTTCGGCCACCCCTATAGCCACCACCACCATATAGTACACACCTCTAACCATCACCATCTGACATAACCAGACCTGTACTTGCCCCTGGCCGAGACATAGATCCTTAGGGCCGAGCCTAATTGTTGAACCAAACTCCACTTTGCCTTGTCTATTTGCCTTCTCCACTTTGTAACCCCTACCCCTTCATATTCTCCTTGTAACCATGCCTTTATGAGTCCAAACCCGAGCCATCTCAACCTATAAACAAGTGTGGCCGAACATATATAGTGTTATGGTCGAGCAAATGTTGAGTTGTAGTCAAGCAATTTGATTAAATGATTGGTTATGCCTCTTGTCTATTTCTATTTCAATTTGTTTCAATATGATCTTTTGTATTGTATTATATTTATATTTGGCTTTGTTTTATTGTTGAATATAAGATCAACATCTTGGCTCTCTCTCCATCCAAATCTAGTCGTGCTATCGTGCTTTTTGGATTTTCATTTGTGTGTTTTATTTGCAAACTCCAGCGTAAAAAGGTGAGTATTCTCACACGACATCTATACTTATATAAATTGTGAAGTGACAACAAGTGAATATGTATAAAATATTATATCATGTTATACCTACCTGTGATTTAAATTATATGATGTAAAACCCTGTTATAAACTTGTCACATCATCTGTTATGCTATATTTTATTTTACTGTTTATTTATTTCTGTTAAATCACACTGCAAGTTCCTTGTAGAATAGAATCACTATGGGTTGAAATGATACATACCCTAACGGACTTTAGAATAAGGAAAGATCGTTATGGGCTGAAATGATAAGCCTGAGCGATATTTATTTAATTTTATTTACTTGGGATTGCGGGTTTGAAATGATAAAACCCGGATTTTCTTTGTAAATTACGGATTGAAATGATATATTATCCGTATCACTTGACCTAGGCTAGAAAATATTATACAGACCCGTGGTTATTGTTATCCCAACTTTTGGCAAAGCCGAGATACCTAAAGATTAACTGAAAATCAATGATTATTAGTCATGAACATCGATTGTGCATCACAGGTTCACCGTGGATATTGATGAATTTTTTCCGAGTCCGGATCGGGCTACAATTGGTAAGACATGTCAAGCAAGGCCAGATAAAACAACATTCCAAATTTCGGGTCAATCCGAGAACGTACATTCAAGATATCACCAACGGAAAATGGAGAAGGCAGCCTTGTACTCGAATCCATAAAAGGACCCTATGTTCGAATCGATGAGGTGGGAATGTCGTTCGAATCCATCAGAGTAAAATCCATTCAAATCCATCAAGGTCGACTCCATCGACTTCGTACCCATCGAGTTCGCCCCTGTTCGAATCCAACGAATTTCTACACCTTGAATCCATAAAGAGAAGGGGCTTCGAATCCAGGAGGTGTAGCCTTGCTTTGAATCCAGGAGGCGTAGCCTTGCTTCGAATCCAGGAGGTGTAGTTCAGCTTCGACTCCATGCTGCTATTGTCTTCGAATCCCAAAGACAGAGGATGCTTCGTATCGATCGGTAATGACCTTCCACGATCGATACGAAGGAGCACGAATTCAATCAATTCGAAGGAAGCGCGTCTTCGAATCGATAATCTCGAATCCACCTAGTCCACACAGCTAAAACCCCGGGTACGACTCAGTAAAACTCGGAGATAAAAGAGGGTTGACCCAAAGCATGCGCACCACGCCATTGTCTTCGCGTGCAAGAGGATCGATTCGAACGAATCGATTCGAACCAGATCGATTCGAACCAAGCCAGTCAACCGGAAATGCAATCTTGAATCGATCATAACTTGAGATCTACACATCCAAATGCTATGAAATTTTCACAGAAGCTTGAGCACATGTTGAAGAATGTCCACACCAAATTTCGGCTCGATTGGACAATTTCTTGATCCATTCGAACCAAGGGTCGAATCGATCCCAAAGTGGGCCCGGATCTCCAGATTTCGGCCGTGCGGGCCCCCTCACATGCCAGAACTGGTCTCCCCTCAATTTAGGCGAAATATCAGCCTCCTACACCTATAAATAGAGCCCCTGGTCATTCAGAAAAGGGGTCGGACAATTTTGAGAGCTAAAGAGCGCCCAGACTCTGCCAGATTTACTCCGGATCACCATTGCTGCCTTAGATTCAGACTTAGCTCAGAAAATCAGTTGTAATACAACACACGAAATTGTAATCTTCAAGTATCGAGCAATAAAATCATAAAAACCTTGAAGTGGACGTAGGCCGGAGATAGCCGAACCACTATAAATCTTGCGTCACTGTTCATTATTTTTGGATTGCTGTTAGTTGTTTGCTTAGATCTGAGATTTATGTTTGAATATTTGTTGATCTGTATTCATACACTGGTGCTTTCACAACACTTGGGGTTTGTGACCAATTTTGGCGCAAACACTTTGGTGCTTTCACTGAGAAGGACTAGCACCCGCTACACCATATTCAAAGTTTAGATTTGGAATTTTAAGGATTTAGATTTGACTCTACAATGACTCAACAAACTAGACAAAGAACTGAGAGGAGCCAACAGGCAGGAAGTCAAGAGGCATCCTCTGGCGCTGGAGAAGGACAAGCTTCGATCTACATTACTAGAGATGAGATGGAGGCTATGAATAACCTAATGCAGGAAAGAATGATGAAAAGCCAACAAGAGATGCTGTAGAATTTCTTCGAGCAGATGAGAGCTGCAGGGACACAGAACCTTGGACCAGCTACAGCGACTGTGAATGTGGAACAAGGAGCTAGGGCTATGGAACCCAACGGAGGACAGAATACAGAACCAGAAGGCAATCAACAAGGGCTTGGGGGCAGGCCCGCAAGATCCGACGCAGAAGGACCTTTGGAAGGAGCTCAACCGGCTAGGGCCAACACAAATGCTAACGAGCCACCCGAAGAGTACGTACCAGAATTCCCTACAAGACCTGGAGGGCAAGACAGAGACATGAAAAGGGGGCAACCCCTAGATGGAGATGAAAGAATGATTGGCCTAGTGAGACGACTCATGAGAGGGGGGTTGTTAGGCGGAGGATTGGAAGAGGTTAGTCAAAGTCCGTTCGCTCCAAATATCCGAAATGCAAGGAACCCTCCAAAGTTCAAACTACCGATGCTGGATCCTTATGATGGAAAGTCAGACCCGACCATGCATATCACCAGATATATCAGACACATGGAAGTGCTGGGAGCATCCGAGGAAATAATGGCACGATGTTTCCCCTTATTCTTATCAGATTTGGCTGTGCTTTGGTTTAGACAGCTAGAGACAGGATCAATCAGGACATGGGGCGAGCTTGTGGATTGTTTCATGAAGCAGTTTAGGGTTCACATAACGCGACCCAAGAGCGTGATGACTTTGGCATCAATAAAGCAAAGGACCGGAGAGTCCATAAAAGATTTTCTGTTACGATTTAATGCAACGGTGGCTTCTGTAGATCGCCCGGACCCATCGATGATTTTGATGGCGGCAGTGGCAGGAGTTGGAGAAGGCACCGAATTCAAAGACTCTTTGACTAAAGATCCACCGCAAGATCTTGGAGAGTTTTTCCATGAAGCTGAAAAATTCATTCGATTAGAGGAATCACGAGCCGAGAGGCAGGAAATAAATGTTGCACAAGGCGAAGGAACCGCCAGGGAACAGTCCAGGGCGGACAAAGGAAAGAGAAAGCAGGATGACGCACATGATGGTCCTGATAAACGGAAGAAATTACGAGAGCCCAGATTCAGGCAATACACAGACTTGGTGGCAGGACTGGAACGAATTTACACCGAAACTCGGGGGAAACTCCCCTATCGAAAACCACCAAGGAGAGATCCCACAGAGCGGGAACGTAGAACCGGAAAATACTGCCTATTCCATGAGCTGGATGGGCACACTACCGATGAATGCCGCCACCTGAAGGATGAGGTGGAAGAACATGCCAGGAGTGGTAGATTGCCACAGTATGTCAAAGAACGTACAACGACGGTTAGGCCCGAACAACTACCACCCCAACCTAACAGGAATGATCCTGGATCGGGATCACGACTCGTCATCAACTGATTGTGATGGCAAGGGCCAAGTTCAAGTTTTGGACTCTGGTCAGTTAGTTTTCTTAGATTTGATTTCCAAAATAAAACGGCTATCCCACTTACTCATGTACGGGAACCGGAGAGATCCCTAGGCATGCTCTAAGATGGAAATAGACCGCTCCGCTCGGAGAGGCATTGTCTTGTTTTTCCTGGTGTTTGAGATTCAACATCTAGGATTTGAATTTAATAAAGAAACACTTATTAAAATAAACCTTTTAACCGGAGAGTTAAAGGATGAACATTAAATATCAATATAAACATGATCGCTTTATGACCTTACCCGGAGAGGCGGGGTCCGGAGTGCAAGAAGTGAGTCGCTTCGCCAGAGAGCGACAGAATTGACTCACTTAACATTGTTTCCTCTTCACCGAAGAGTGACAGGATGGGATCCAGCAAGAGCCCGGAGAGGCTATGATCGGCCCACGATTTGGGCCATGACATCGCTTAATGTTCAGATACACTGAACCGGAGTGCAAGAAGTGAGTCGCTTCGCCAGAGAGCGACAGAATTAACTCACTTAACGTTGTTTCCTCTTCACCGAAGAGTGACAGGATGGGATCCAGCAAGAGCCCGGAGAGGCTATGATCGGCCTAAAGATTTAGGTCATGACATCGCTTAATGTTCAAAAACACTGAACCGGAGTGCAGGGGGTGTAGCCGCTTCGTCGGAGAGCGATAGGATCGGCTCACTCATCGTTGTTTCCCCTTCACCGGAGAGTGACAGGATGGGATCTAGTAAGAGCCCAGAGAGGCTATGATCGGTCCAGAATGACCAAGACATCGCTATGCGCCCTAGCTGGGGCCAAAGTGCAAGGGATAGAAAGCAACACCGGAGTGCAATAGGATCTTTCTATTCAATCGCTAAATCTTGAATGGGTTTGACAAGGGTCCAGAGTGACCATCGACAGTCCGGAGAGACTGTAGAATTTCATTCTTAACTTCCACTCGGAGAAATTGATAACAATTCGGCTTCGAACAGCCATGGACTTGATTAAAAAAGCTATAAACTCTGAATAAAACATGAACTCACTGCATTCAACTTGAGACTGATCAAAACACGCCTTTTACCAAAAGGCATGTTTTGGGGGGCAAAATGTTATCCCAACTTTTGGCAAAGTCGAGATACCCAAAGATTAACTGAAAATCAATGATTATTAGTCATGAACATCGATTGTGCATCACAGGTTCACCGTGGATATTATTGAATTTTTTCCGAGTCCGGATCGGGCTATAATTGGTAAGACATGTCAAGCAAGGCCAGATAAAACAACATTCCAAATTTCGGGTCAATCCGAGATCGTACACTCAAGATATCACCAACGGAAAATGGAGAAGGCAGCCTTGTACTCGAATCCATAAAAGGACCCTATGTTCGAATCGATGAGGTGGGAATGTCGTTCGAATCCATCAGAGTAAAATCCATTCGAATCCATCAAGGTCGACTCCATCGACTTCGTACCCATCGAGTTCGCCCCTGTTCGAATCCAACGAATTTCTACACCTTGAATCCATAAAGAGAAGGGGCTTCGAATCCAGGAGGTGTAGCCTTGCTTTGAATCCAGGAGTCGAATCCAGGAGGCGTAGCCTTGCTTCGAATCCAGGAGGTGTAGTTTAGCTTCGACTCCATGCCGCTATTGTCTTCGAATCCCAAAGACAGAGGATGCTTCGTATCGATCGGTAATGACCTTCCACGATCGATACGAAGGAGCACGAATTCAATCAATTCGAAGGAAGCGCGTCTTCGAATCGATAGTCTCGAATCCACCTAGTCCACACAGCTAAAACCCCGGGTACGACTCAGTAAAACTCGTAGATAAAAGAGGGTTGACCCGAAGCATGCGCACCACGACATTGTCTTCGCGTGCAAGAGGATCGATTCGAACGAATCGATTCGAACCAGATCGATTCGAACCAAGCCAGTCAACCAGAAATGCAATCTTGAATCGATCATAACTTGAGATCTACACATCCAAATGCTATGAAATTTTCACAGAAGCTTGAGCACATGTTGAAGAATGTCCATACCAAATTTCGGCTCGATTGGACAATTTCTTGATCGATTCGAACCAAGGGTCGAATCGATCCCAAAGTGGGCCCGGATCTCCAGATTTCGGCCGTGCGGGCCCCATCACATGCCAGAACTGGTCTCCCCTCAATTTAGGCGAAATATCAGCCTCCTATACCTATAAATAGAGCCCCTGGTCATTCAGAAAAGGGGTCGGACAATTTTGAGAGCTAAAGAGCGCCCAGACTCTGCCAGATTTACTCCGGATCACCATTGCTGCCTTAGATTCAGACTTAGCTCAGAAAATCAGTTGTAATACAACACACGAAATTGTAATCTTCAAGTATCGAGCAATAAAATCATAAAAACCTTGAAGTGGACGTAGGCCGGAGATAGCCGAACCACTATAAATCTTGCGTCACTGTTCATTATTTTTGGATTGCTGTTAGTTGTTTGCTTAGATCTGAGATTTGTGTTTGAATATTTGTTGATCTGTATTCATACACTGGTGCTTTCACAACACTTGGGGTTTGTGACCAATTTTGGCGCAAACAGTTATTTTATAAAGTTTTCTGGAAATTTTTAAGTATTTTTAAAATGTAAAAATATGATAATTTGATTTAAATTGAATTTAAAATGATTAAATAAAGAAATAATGATTTTTCTATGTATTAAAATGTTAAATAAATGAATAGAAAATTGTGATTTAAAAACATAACTTAATTTGGAAATTTGTGATTTGATTTCTAATGGAAATTTAAGTTAATTAAATAAAAATGGAAATTAAGTTTTATTTGTGAAAATGGAAATTTAAATTTAAGTGTTAGAGTAAATTGTTAAAAATGAAAAATGGGAAAATGGTACACTTGAATTTAATAAGTGAAACCTTGGGAAATTTTGATTTTTATTGTAAAATTTTTCTTTATAAAAACCATAAGTTAAAGGTATTTAAATGAACATTTTTGATGTGGAAAAATATGATTTTTATAAGTTAAATTGATTTAAATTGAAGTTTATTTATGGCTGGAATTCTATTTAAAATCTGGAAATTCATTTAGTAGCACTTCAGAAATGCTATCGTTTCTGGAAATGAACTAAAACCTGAACTAAGTAGAATCTGCAGCACTTTGTAAGTGCTGTAGTTGCAGAAGTAAACTAAAAGGAAATTTAACTAAGGGCTATCACAGAACTTTGCAAGTGCTGTCTTTGCTGAATTGAATTAAATCTTTAATTTGAACCCTAAACTATTACAGCAGTTTTGTAAATGCTGTCTTTTCTGAATTGAACTATTTTTCCACTATAACTGAACTATTACAGCTTTTATAAATGCTGTCTTTGCTGAATTGAATTGTTTTTCAAATATAACTTACTGCAGCACTTTCTAAATGCTGTGAAAGCTGGAATTTTCATGTTTTAAAGTATTTAAGTGAATAAATGAACTCAGAAAAGGCTAAATTTTTGGGAATTGAATATTTGATTTAAAAGAATAATGACTTCACTTTTAAATGGTTTAAATGAAGTATTTTGATTTGAAATAAAAAAAATTTAAATTTATAACCACGGGTTATAATAACGATTGGTTGTTAAAGAGACCGGGATCAGATCTGGACATATTCTCTATCGATACCGAAAACCACTTTAACAACTGCGTACGCGGTGGAGATTCCAAAATGAAGTAGGATGGTGGCGACAATCCTAAAGGTATATACGTGGACCCAACTCCTGTGAGTTGGCATAAGGTGGCTAAAACATGAGCGATTGACAGGCCAATGAGGTAGCACCTCTGATCGGACACACTTCTTCGATACCATTCTATTACTTTTGTGATTGATTGGGTGCGCCCCTTGATTTGGGAGTGTTGTTCGAGGTGGGCGATAGTGGCTACTATGCGTTTCCACCAGCCCAGATGCATAATTGGTATATCTACCCTGGCATTGCCTAGTTGTGCCGTGTCACCTACCATAGCGAGCTTTACTACGAGTTTCTATTTGTGTCGTACCTATGGAGTATCTTCTCATAGCCTTTCGAGGCATGCAGGTACTGTATATACTATTGGCAGTATTACGTGTTAAGGGGAATATTTGGTCACTCCTTAATGCTATTTAAAAGTATGTTTATTTTATGATTAGACAATATTATTATAATAGCGATTATTACTACGTAGTAGATAGTTTAACGGATCTTTAAAGAATGGGCGATCCCAAGCATTCTTTAAGTTACCTGTGCATTTTATTACAGTTCACTTGAGTTGGTTTACATTGTATAAGTATGTATTTCCTGACTCAAGTGTTTGTGTTTTATTTACGCTCGGGTCAGCCTGAGTATTCACAGCTTTGGACTTCACTATCTGGAGCTAGGAATCGCTGGAGATTCTGCTTATCTAGTTATTTATCTATTTCCATTCTATGTTTCTATGTCAACTTTGTATTAGAGACTTATGTATTTGGGATTTCTACTGTACTTATTTCAGAACTGTATTTGTTTTCAGACTATGTATTTTGTATCTATTTTTGAGACTTTGTATTGTAGTGGCTTCATGAACCACTATTTATTTTATTTTCCGCTGCGAGTTATTCTGATATTTCCGTGTCTGTGATTCTGTGAATGATTTTATTTACTCCAAATTTTATTACAATCTGTTATTTTTCATTATTCAAGTCCGACATGTGTGGATTATTGTCGATTTGAATGGTCCAAAATAGTGGGTCGTTACATTTGGTATCAGAGCTTTGGTTTTAGGCAAACCTTAGCCTATGGAGCAAAAACTCATTAGAGATAGGGTAGAAATACCCTAGAATGAGGGAAATCAACCTCAGAATCATTTCTTTGTGAGAGAACGTATTTTCAAAGTATAAAATGATTTTTAAAAAAAATTTCAAAAGATTTTTCAAAGATTATTTTGATATAAAATTTTCTTGTTTAAAAGTAAATTTTTCTAAACTTCCTTCTTTTCGTATCTACCTTGTTAGAAATTTCTTTAATTAGGATATTCATCCAAGTGATTTTATCTTGTCTTATCTTATCTTTGTCTTCTCTGTACCTTTGTCCTAAAATTCAGTCTTGATATTTTCAGGATGAATCGTGGAAATGCCAGAGGTAGGGGTCGTGGTACTGCCCCAGCTCCTCAACCTGTTGCACCTGTTAGGTTTACTATTCTCTGTAAGGAATTCTTTCAACTTGGTGGTACTAAGTTTACCGGTTCAAAAAGCATTATCGAAGCCCAGCAATGGTTACGGAGTTTAGAGAGGATCTTTACTGGTCTTGAGATTACTGATGCCCAGAAGTGTCAGTTAGCAGCTTGGCAGCTGCAAGAGTCAGCCTTAGATTGGTGGGAGTCTTTTACAGCTCACACCAACGAGGGTGGTATTTCGTGGGATCAGTTCAGGTATCCTTTGTGTTATCTTGAATTTTTTCCCCATTTCCTTTCTTTTGAATCTATTTTAAATTTTGTTTTGTTTTTGTATCTTCTTTCCAAGGAGGCTTTTGTGGCAAAATGGATGCCCGAAGCCGGGAAATCTCAGCTTTATCATGAATTCATGGATCTTAAGCAGGGTACCATGTCTTTTTCTGAGTATGAGCGGAAGTTCAACGAACTTTCCAAGTTTGGTCCTGGTCTTATTGACACCCAGCTTAAGAAAAATGAGAAGTTCATAGCTGGAGCTCGCCCAGAGTTCTATGATCGTCTCATTTCACATGTTCATGGAACTTTCACCGAGCTTATGGATATGGCTATTCGTTATGAGAACCCTACTTCCAAGGGTCCTGCTGTTGCTAGTGCTCCTGCATCTCAGTCTTCCTATGCTAATTCTAATAAGAGAAAGCCCAATTTCCACCAGCAGAAGAAGAATTGGCTCAAGAATCCGGGTTTGGGATCTTCATCATCTTCTCCTTCTCAGAGGCACCCTATCGACTTATCTACCATTACCTGCTTCAAGTGTGATCAGAAGGGACACTATGCTAATAGTTGCCCTACTTTAGTTGGTGCTGTTGTTCCTCCACCTCAGGTTACCAGGAACAATCTCTGTCATGTCTGTCTTCTGCCTGGTCATTTTAAGAATGATTGTCCGTTGTATCAGAAGGACAAGCCATCTGGTGTTTTTGCTGTTACCTCTGCTTCTTCTCCTGTTGCACCTGCTCCTTCTCCTAGTGATGATCAAGGTACTCTTCAGGACACCTTTTCTTTATTTAAACATCTTGTTCATGTTTTATTTGATACTGGAGCTTTTCATAGTTTTATTTCTGCTGATTTATGTGATAAGTTCAGGCATCTTCTTTCTCCTGTTTATGCTGTTGAATCTTTGTGTGTCAAAAATCCTATTAGTGGTCCCGCAAATCTTAATAAGATTTGTAAGCAAGTGAGGCTCTTCTATTCTGGCCATAAATTTTCTGGTGATTTCTATGTTCTTGGTTTTGATGCTTTTGATTTATTGCTTGGAGATGATTGGTTAAGGAATCATGATGCCCGCATCTCGTGTAAATCCCGAACTGTTTCTCTTGAGGATAATTAGGGTAATTCTTTGGTTATTCAGTGTCGTATGCCTCATGATTATGCTGGTAGCTTTGTTTGTTCTCTGGATTCTTCTCCTGTTGATCTTCAGTCGACTCGTGTGGTCAAACTTTATCCCGATGTATTTGGTGAAGTCACTGCTTTACCTCCTAAGCGGGAAATCGATTTCCGTATTGATCTTATTCCTGGAGCTTGACCTGTAGTTCTTCCTCCTAGAAGAATGGCACCCCGCGAGAAGGTTGAGTTAAGGAAGAAAATTGAGGACTTGTCTTCCAAGGGTCTGATCAGACCTAGCTATTCAGAATAGGGAGCAGTAGTGGTTTTCATCACCAAGTCCGATGGTTCTCTTCGGATGTGTGTTGATTATAGGGAGCTGAACAAGCTCACTATGAAAAAAAAATATCCAATGCCTCGCATCAATGATATGTTTGATCAGCTTTATGGTGCCACTGTTTTCTCTCAGCTTGATCTTGCCTAAGGTTTTCACCAGCTCAGAGTTGCTGAGAAAAGTATTCCCAAGACTGCTTTCCGTACGGAGAATGGATTCTTTGAATGGTTAGTCATGCCTTTTCGTTTGACTAATGCTCCTGCTTTCTTTGTTGATTTGATGAATCGTGTTTTTTGTGATGTGCTTAATAAATTTGTTCTGGTCTTTGTTGGTGATATTCTCATTTTCTCTAAGTCCAAGAAAGAGCATGAGTCACATTTGAAATCTGTTCTTGAAACTCTTAGAAATCATCAGTTGAAGGCTAAATTTTCTAAATGCCATTTTCTGGAAGGATGAAGTCCGATTCCTCAGGCATATTGTTTCAGGTAATGGAGTTTATGTTGATCCAGTCAAGATCGCTGCGATCAATGTAAGTCTTTCTATCCTTCTCTTTCCTTGTTTCATTCAATTTATTCTATCTTTCCTGTTGTCCTTATTTATCCCTATTCTGTGCAGGATTGGGAAACTCCTAAGACTCCTACTAATATCCGTAGTTTTCTAGGCCTTACCGGTTATTACCGGAGATTCATTGAGAATTTTGCTCGGATTGTTGCACCTCTCACCGCTTTGACTCGAAAGAATGCTAAGTTTATTTGGAGTGATGAGTGTAAGGCTGCATTTAGTGAGTTAAAGCACAAGCTTACTTCCACACCAGTTCTTACCGTTCCAAATGGAAATGAGGGATTTACGGTATACACTGATGCTTGTCATGAAGGTTTGGGAGTTGTTATGATGCAGGATGGTAAGGTGATTGCTTATGCTAGTCGTCAGCTGAAGACCCATGAAGCCAATTATGCTGCTCATGATCTAGAGTTGCTTGCTGTTGTTTTTGCTTTGAAGCTTTGGAGGCATCATCTTTTGGGTACTAAGTTCAAGCTTTTCACAGATCATCAGTCTTTGAGGTATATTTTCACTTAGAAGGATTTAAATCAGAGACAAGTTAGGTGGTTAGAGTTCCTTGCTTCTTACGACCTCGACATCAACTATAATCCTGGGAAAGCTAATGTTGTGGTAGATGCTTTGAGTCGGAAGAAGGCTATGTTGTGTCAGATGGTTGTTTCTTCTTCTCTTTTGGATCGTATCATGGCTAAGTAGGATGAGGATGAGATGCTTAGATTGATGAAGGAGACTGTTCGTAGCAGAGTTGGAGGTAGTAGTCTTGATGGCAATGGAGCTCAGATCGATGATAAAGGTATTTTGAGGATTAATAATAGGATTTGTGTCCCGAATGTTGATGGATTGAGACAGAAGTTACTTTAGGAGAATCATCAGCTCAGACTTTCTATTCATCCGGGAGTGACCAAGATGTATTAGGATATGAAGAAGTTGTATTGGTGGAGAGGGATGAGGTGTGATATCTCCATTTTTGTTAGTAGGTGTGCGACTTGTCAGCAAGTCAAGGCAGATCAACAGAAGACCCCTGGTTTGTTGCAGCCTCTTGAGACTCCCAATAGGAAGTGGGAACAGGTTTCTATGGATTTCATTGATGGATTACCGAGGACTAGGAAGGGTAATGAGAGTATCTGGGTTATTGTGGATAGATTGACCAAATCAGGTCATTTCATTCCGATCAAGTCTACCCGTTCTGCTTCTAGTTTCTCTGATATTTACATGAGGGAGATTGTTCATCTCCATGGTGTTCCTCTCAATATCGTTTGTGATCGTGATCCTATCTTTACTAGTCATTTTTGGAAAGCCTTTCAGGATTCTTTAGGTACTCGTCTGAATCTGAGCACTGCTTACCATCCACAGACCGATGGTCAAACGAAAAGGGTGAATCGGATTCTAGAAGATCTTCTTCGTGCTTGTGTGCTTGATTATGGAGGATCTTGGGAAGATCATCTCCATCTTGTCGAATTCACCTATAACAATAGTTATCAGGTATAATTTCTATCTTTTGTTTTGATCTTATCCTAATTCTTTATTATCTCATTTCTATCTTTGAATTCAGGCTAGTATTAAAACGTCTCTGTTTGCTGCTCTTTACGGACGACCTTGTAGATCTCCATCTTGCTGGATTGAATCCGGTAATCGTTTGGTTCTTGGTCCTGAGATGATTTTAGAGGCTTTTGAGAGAGTTGAGGAGACTAGGAGGAAGATGAGGATTGCTTAGGATAGACAGAAGAAGTATGCTGATAGGCGTAGGCGGAGTTTAGAGTTTGCTGTTGGTGATTTGGTTTTCCTTAAGGTCTCTCCCTTAAGGAATGTTATTCGATTTGGTCGTAGAGAGAAGCTTTCTCCTAGGTTTGTTGGTCCTTTTCGCATTGTGGAAAGAATTAGTTCTTTGGCTTATCGTCTGGATTTGCCCGAGAAGTTCTCTGGAGTGCATAATGTATTCCACGTTTCTCATCTTCGTCGCTATCTGCATGATCCATCTCTTCTTATCCAGCCTTCTGCTCTCGATAGTTTGGATATTGAGCCTAATCTGACTGTTGAGAGGAAGCCACTTCGTATTGTCGACATAGGTACGAAGCAGCTAAGAAGGAAATCTGTTGGTCTGGTCAAAGTACAGTGGAGTACTGATGATCGAGACTGTACCTGGGAGACGGAGGAGAGCATTCGTGCTTCGAATCCGGAATTGTTTGTTTCAGGTACTATTTGCTTTTCTATCTTGTTTTTCTTTGTTTTCCTTGTTTCGTTCTTTTCGAGGAAGAAAAGATTTGAGTGGGGGAGAGTGTAACAACCTAATATTTTTGTAAATATTTTTAAATCATTTTAAAATAAATTTTATTTCAATATTTCTATTTTTAAAACATTTTGAAGTATAGATATAATTTTCAAAAATGTAGTTATAATTTTTCAAAGTTAATTGCAATTTTGTTTGCAATTTTTAAGTCTTGTTTCAATATAATAAGCTATTTTCTTTATTTACTTTTATTTTCTTTTTATTTTTCCTATGAATAATTATTTATTTTCATTTTCACTTTATTTTTGTTTGTCTTTTATTTTATTTACTGATTTTATTTTGTTTATATTGAATTTAAAAGAATTGGAAATTCGAAGAGGCAAAGTCCTTTCATTTGCTTGACTTTTCATTTCTAGTCTCTACATTTTCTTTGGCCTTTCATTTTCTTTTGCTTTAGCCGTGTATTCCTATAGTATTTCACATGAAAACTCCTTCTCATTTCATTTCATTTCGGCCAAAAAACTTCTGAAAATATTTGGTAATGGCTTCTTTTTTTTCTACTTTTCTTCTTCATTTTCTATTGATTTTTCCTTTTTTTTGCCTTGATTCCTCTTGCTTTGCTCGGCCATAACCCACCACCGACAACCACACCACCTCCTTCCCACATCATCCATGACCTAACCCTCCTCCTCCTCTGACCATAGATGGCCATGACCATCCCTTGATCCAAACATCACAAAACAATGCTTAAACTCCACAAAAGTCTACATAGCCGGGCCTAGTTCAACTTCCACCTTCATTTTTAACATCGGCCACCCCTATAGCCACCACCACCAGATAGTACACACCTTTAACCATCACCGTCTGATATAACCAGACTTGTACTTGCCCCTGGCCGAGCCATATATCCTTAGGGCCGAGCCTAATTGTTGAACCAAACTCCACTTTGCCTTGTCTATTTGCCTTCTCTACTTTGTAACCCCTACCCCTTCATATTCTCCTTGTAACCATGCCTTTATGAGTCCAAACCCGAGCCATCTCAACCTATAAACAAGTGTGGCCGAACCTATATAGTGTTATGGTCGAGCAAATGTTGAGTTGTAGTCAAGCAATTTGATTAAAAGATTGGTTATGCCTCTTGTCTATTTCTATTTCAATTTGTTTCAATATGATCTTTTGTATTGTATTTATATTTATATTTGTCTTTATTTTATTGTTGAATACAAGATCAACATCTTGGCTCTCTCTCCATCCAAATATAGTCGTGCTATCGTGCTTTTTGGATTTTCATTTATGTGTTTTATTTGCAAACTCCAGCGTAAAAAGGTGAGTATTCACACACGACATCTATACTTATATAAATTGTGAAGTGACAACAAGTGAATATGTATAAAATATTATATCATGTTATACCTGCCTGTGATGTAAATTATATGATGTAAAACCCTGTTATAAACTTGTCACATCATCTGTTATGCTATATTTTATTTTACTGTTTATTTATTTATGTTAAATCACACTGCAAGTTCCCTGTAGAATAGAATCACTATGGGTTGAAATGATACATACCCGAACGGACTTTAGAATAGGGAAAGATCATTATGGGCTGAAATGATAAGCCTGAGCGATTTTTATTTAATTTCATTTACTTGGGATTGCGGGTTTTAAATGATAAAACCAGGATTTTCTCTGTAAATTACGGATTGAAATGATATATTATCCGTATCACTTGACTTGGGTAGAAAATATTATACAGACCCGTGGTTATTTTATAAAGTTTTTTGGAAATTTTTAAGTATTTTTAAAATGTAAAAATATGATAATTTTATTTAAATTGAATTTAAAATGATTAAATAAAGAAATAATGATGTTTCTATGTATTAAAATGTTAAATAAATGAATAGAAAATTGTGATTTAAAAACATAACTTAATTTGGAAATTTGTGATTTGATTTCTAATGGAAATTTAAGTTAATTAAATAAAAATGGAAATTAAGTTTTATTTGTGAAAATGGAAATTTTAATTTAAGTATTAGAGTAAATTGTTAAAAATGAAAAATGGGAAAATGGTACACTTGAATTTAATAAGTGAAACCTTGGGAAATTTTGATTTTTATTGTAAAATTTTTCTTTATAAAAACCATAAGTTAAAGGTATTTAAATGAACATTTTTTATGTGGAAAAATATGATTTTTATAAGTTAAATTGATTTAAATTGAAGTTTATTTATGGATGGAATTCTATTTAAAATCTGGAAATTCATTTAGTAGCACTTCGGAAATGCTATCGTTTCTGGAAATGAACTAAAATCTGAACTAAGTAGAATCTGCAGCACTTTGTAAGTGTTGTAGTTGCAGAAGTAAACTAAAAGGAAATTTAACTAAGGGCTATCACAGCACTTTGCAAGTGCTGTCTTTTCTGAATTGAATTGAATCTTTAATTTGAACCCTGAACTATTACAACAGTTTTGTAAATGCTGTCTTTTCTGAAATGAACTATTTTTCCACTATAACTGAACTATTATAGCAGTTTATAAACACTGTCTTTGCTGAATTGAATTGTTTTTCAAATATAACTTACCGCAGCACTTTCTAAATGCTGTGAAAACTGGAATTTTAATGTTTTAAAGTATTTAAGTGAATAAATGAACTCAGAAAAGGCTAAATTTTTGGGAATTAAATATTTGATTTAAAAGAATAATGATTTCACTTTTAAATGGTTTAAATGAAGTATTTTGATTTGAAATAAAAAATGTTTTTTAAATTTATAACCACGGGTTATAATAACGATTGGTTGTTAAAGAGACCGGGATCAGATCTGGACATATTCTCTATCGATACCGAAAACCACTTTAACAACTGCGTACGCGGTGGAGATTCCAAAATGAAGTAGGATGGTGGCGACAATCCTAAAGGTATATACGTGGACCCAAATCCCGTGAGTTGGCATAAGGTGGCTAAAACAGGAGCGGTTGACGGGCCAATGAGGTAGCACCTCTGATCGGACACACTTCTTCGATACCATTATATTACTTTTGTGATTGATTGGGTGCACCCCTTGATTTGGGAGTGTTGTTCGCGATGCGCGGTAGTGGCTGCTATGCGTTTCCACCAGCCCGGATGCATAATTGGTATATCTACCCTGGCATTGCCTAGTTGTGCCATGTCACCTACCATAGCGAGCTTTACTACGAGTTTCTATTTGTGTCGTACCTATGGAGTATCTTCTCATAGCCTTTCGAGGTATGCAGGTACTGTATAGACTATTGGCACTATTACGTGTTAAGGGGAATATTGGGTCACTCCTTAATGCTATTTAAAAGTATGTTTATTTTATGATTAGACATTATTATAATAGCGAATATCACTACATAGTAGATAGTTTAACAGATCCTTAAAGAATGGGCGATCCCAAGCATTCTTTAAGTTACTTGTGCATTTTATTACAGTTCACTTGAGTTGGTTTACATTGTATAAGTATGTATGTCCTGACTCGAGTGTTTGTGTTTTATTTACGCTCGGGTCAGCCTGAGTATTCACAGCTTTGGACTTCACTATCTGGAGCTAGGAATCGCTGGAGATTCTGCTTATCTGGTTATTTATCCATTTCCATTCAGTGTTTCTATGTCAGCTTTGTATTAGAGACTTATGTATTTGGGATTTCTACTGTACTTGTTTCAGAACTGTATTTGTTTTCAGACTATGTATTTTGTATCTATTTTTTAGGCTTTGTATTGTAGTGGCTTCATGAACCACTATTTATTTTATTTTCTGCTGCAAGTTATTCTGATATTTATGTTTCTGTGATTCTGTGAATGATTTTATTTGCTCCAGATTTTATTACAAACTGTTATTTTGCATTATTCAAGTCCGACATGTGTGGATTATTGTCGATTTGAATGGTCCAAAATAGTGGGTCGTTACAAAAATAAAGTATAATTAGCAAAAATGATGTTTCAGAAAGATGGATATTTTAATATTTTGAAAAAATTATAAATGGGAAAGTCATGTAATATAAAATAAGTTTGGAATTAAATTTATAACGAGATTTATTAACAAAGAAATTTCAAAGGAATTTTGAAACAAGTATCATAATGGCAGTACTCCAAATAAAGGATAATCGATTTCTTTTAGAAAAAAGATTGAAATATTTTTGTGAACAAATATTTGAAAAAGAAAAAAAATAAAAATGTAAAATAGTTATTTATAAAGAAGTATCTTTATAAAAGTGTGAACAAAAGATGAAAGTTTTATGAAATATTTTTACAAGAATTTTGGGAAGGTTAATAAAAACGTATGAAGTATGTGGATTAATTCGTCGCATGATTTAATGTAAGATTCGAGTACAGAACTTTGATGTGCTTTGGTACTTATTCGGAAAAGGATTTATCACTTAATTCTTGACGATGAACATTTACGAGGGTTTGTGATTGGATGCTTGAGTTTTCTATCATAGTTGAGAGCTATGCAAGGAGAACTAAAGTTCAGATCGGAAAGCTTTGTCAGAGTCCGCCCTAAAGGATCGAGGGATCAATACTAGATCGGAAGTACGGTTGTGGATTCAAATAGTAGATCGAATCAGATATTGTGTACGGATGATCTATACACCTTGAATGGGTATAAGTTAAAAATGAATATTTGAAGGCAAAACGTTTAGGTTTTTGTTTTGGGTAATTTCGGGGACGAAATTCTTTTAAGAAGGGGAGTGTGTAACTACTCGCCAATTTATCACTTTGATAAACTAATTTTTTTTAAAATTAAAGATGATAATAAAGATAATATCATTTCAAGTAATGATAAGTAATAGTAAACTTATTTTGGATAAATATTTACAAAAATATTTTCCAATTGGTGGCATCCTATTTAAATATTGGTTTATTTATATTAAATCAAGATTTAATGATTTGCTGATTATTTTAATTATTCAAATAATTATTTTAAATAAGAATAATTCATTTTAAATATTTATAAAGTGGTAATGAATCATTTATAATCATTTTATAAAGAGATATATTTGGTTTGAAAATATACGAAAAAATCGATAACGTTTTATTGGTATAATAGCGATTATTTTAAATAATTGTTAGTATAAATTTATATAGTATTATTAATGAAATGTGATCATTTTAATTCATTTAAAATGATAATAAATTTATTTTGAAATTTTGTTTACAAATATATGTACGTTAAAGTATAAGTGAAAATGTAACCGATAATTGGTTCTCCGGATTTCAACGATTTAATGAACAAAGGTTGCTCGAAGACATTCGAAGTGTTTTGGACCTACATGTACATACATACATATGTTACATACACATGATAACATGCACATAAACATACATATATGAATATAATTAAATATAAGCATGTAATATAAAATAATTAATGTATTTTAAAGATTTCTTACTCCTTAACCTTAAATAAGTCAACATATGCATACATGAGATGATGGAAGTGATGGACACATTGGGGGGAGGTTCTACCCATTGCATATGGTGGGGAGAAGTGTGTTGGAGAAGCTTTGAAATGGTGATAACGTGATGATGCATGTGTGGATACTTTTACACTCTTCCTTTCCTATAAATACCCTACCATCTTCTCTTCTTTTTCATTCATCTTCTTCTTCATAATTTTCAAGCTTTTACCTCCACTTTAATGGCTTCCATTCTAAAATAAAATTATGTCCACACTTATTTCAAAAAGAAATAAAATTTGTAATATATAGTTATATATAGTTAAACACCTCAAAACAAGCTCAAATCTCCATTTTTCCACCTCCTAAACCCAAGACACCACCATCCACCACCTTTGGCCATGAGCTCCACCTCCTTACCTCCCTAGGCCATGGGCAACATGGCTTGGCCGAGCTCTATCAAGGATCCAAGCTCGGTTTCATGAAGTTTCATTTCGAGATAGCGGAGCTATAGCCGTTTTAAAACTAGTTCGAGTGGAAATGAAGGTGAGAACTCCTAATTTATTATAGTATATGTTGGATGATGATATGATGTTGAAAATGGATGTTTAATATGCTTTGATCATCAAGTTTGGTTGTTTAATGTTGTTGTTGAAATTTATGAAAGTCACGAATATACACGTCGATAAGCACAAAAGAAAAACACTTTCCTTAGATTAATAAAAGGGTGTATAAGGAAGTGTTAAACCTCTTAAAAATGGTTTAAAATGTATTTGAAATGTTTTATAAACATTTAAAAGTGTTTTGGTGAAGTTTGAAAAGAAACGAAAATTTTAGTTAAAAATAAGCGCGTCGCGTATCGGTTGTTCGTGATTTTGCGCTATAAAAATCAAACTAGTATAAAAGTTGGAATATAGCTCGAAATTCTTCGAGATAAGAATTTTCTGAACTATTATATCCATAGTTTTCCAATGAAGAAAGAAAATCGAGATTCTGATAAGTAGATTTTAAAATATGGGTAAAACAAGTTTTTGAAAAATGTTGAATTTGCTGTTCGGAATCCAAAACTGGATTTCTTTGGAAATAATTTTTTTAAAATGTTTAAAATTATAGAATAAATCTTATAAATCTTTTTAAATTTTTTAAAAGTTATTTGAGTAATAAAATGAATTTTCAAATAATAAAAAGTCGTTTTGATCAATATAGCTTAAAAGGCACTTTCCGCCGCACTTTTCCGCCGCACTTTTCTATAACTTTTGAAATATGGTTTTAAACTTAACGATTCTTATCCAAATCTTTTATAAATGTTTTCAAATGGATAATTAAGAGTTTTCATAATAATCTAGAGGATTGCTAGCTTATTGAAGAAAGATCGAATAAAAGAATTAAAGAAAAGCTATTATAAATAGTGGTTTAATCTTGGCTCTAAAAGACGACGAGTTGACTGGATTTTTCTATTCGTGAGATTCGGATGTGAGGTGCTTAAACTAAGGAGATGTTCTGGAGAAACCGGTGCCCTAGCTCACCTAGCCTCATTCTTGGGCGAGGGATGGATAATGTCGAAATGTCGGAAATGAGTTAAGTATAAAAAAATTTAATTTCCCAAATTTAATTACAAATTGAATTTATAGAGACGATCTTCTTGTGCTCGGTATTAAAGCCCAAAGAGGGAACTCATACTATTCGTGGAATTTAAAAGGTGATTTCACCGTTATTCCGCCCATAGTATTTGTTGAATACGGGAATTGATATTGAGTGGAATTAGAAGATTTATATAGATTCTACTCACTTAATATTTACTGGTTTTGGATTAACATCCTAGATAAGATGGTTTTAACTCGATCAAAATAAAGATTTTTGAATTAAGAAATCTTTGTTAAGATTTAAATGAGATAATTTGGAGTTAATTTAAATTCCTATACTCAAAATTTATTGGCTTGGATTTATAGTTAACGATGTCTTGAACAACATTGTTTTTGATCCATGTTAAAGGTTATGATTTGGAAATCTTTGTTAAGATTTGAATGAAATGGTTTTGAGAATGTTTTCCTAATCAAAAAAGTAAAAGAAATCATTTCGAATTAGTCCAAGTTTAAAAGGGTTTTAAGTAATCAAAGGTTTTGAGAAGGGTGGTCTGATAATTCCGTATATACCGGAAAGAATGTTTTAGAAATATATATCTCCGAGGGAGGTTTTTGATAGAAAGAACTTAATCAATTAAAGAATGTTTCCTTATTCACAAAACCTCTGTTTATCGATGATTGGATCGAAGGAACCAGGGTTGGATCTAGGGAAATCCCTATCCGAAAGCCACTAACCAATGTATGTGTTTGAAAAAATGAAGACTTTATAAAGAAAATGAATGATGAATACCAAGGATTTTTGGGGTGAAAGGACTGCTTGTTGATAATTCTAGTTAGCTCCCAAAAAATAAAGTAGCAGTGGTCTTTTCATTTATGAAATTCTTTGGGTTGCAAGGACTTCTCGCTACTAATCCTTGGGTAAATTCCTAACAGGATGTGGTAGGAGAGTACCTTCAGTTTCATTCAATCCCAGAACAAACTTGTATGGACGGGTGTCTGACATTGCATTCTTGAGATTTACATCGTTCACTTCTATAAACGTACATCTGTTTGGTGGCGGAGAAGGCAACATTTCTTAGCTTAACACCCTTCTCTGAGACATATGAGCTTAGAGGTTGTATGTTTGTGGAAGTCAACAAGTGATCGATTGAATGGTAGTGTGGCATTCAAAGGAAGATGATGGGCTATATGAAAAGGTAATCGTTACCCCAAGCCTCACACCCAAAAATGACCGAAACAGGGTTGGATGCAGCAAGTCTATGTGGTTCGCAACCATTAGGGTATGATCATCCCCTTCAAGATATATTTCTTCCCACTATGACGTTCGGGATGTAAATTATTGTGGATGTATGCTATGAAGATCCTCGGATAGGTTGGTAACGACCGGGGTGATGACATATTCGGTACTATCTAAGGAAAGGTAGGCCGTTCTTGTGTTGGTACAAGACCATCTGTTTGGCCTCGGTACATTCCTCTAGAGATGTACTGCCGGAAGGTAGTCCCTTCACCTGGTCATTTGTACGGAATCTATTCTCCAATTAGTGCCTACCATTTTATTTGTAGAGCCTAGTATGTTGGAGTTTAATAATGGTAATAATTTCGGCTAAGATTAATAAGTTAACTCGCAAATGTTTTCAAATATATGTCATTAAAAATAATATCAAGTATTTTGACGTAGAATGTTTTGGTTATCATAAGGTAAAAACCCATTCCGTGTTTATGTGCAGCGTGTTCTTATGAGATACCTTTTTGGTTTTCAAAACACGTATTTTGAGTTCTCACACCAGTCCCATGACTGACCCGGAGTTTATTTTCCCCTTTCCTTAAACTCTGGGTGCTCTAATTTTCCCCGGGTAGCCTAGTAGTCAGGTTTAGCTTAGAAAAAGCTAGATGGAGCTCGAAGCATGGAGTCTGAAGATTTTCTGAAGATTTGCTATCTGTTTCCACCACGCTCTTGTACTGTAGTATTCCGCATCTGTAAGGACAGGATTTATAACTGTCTATGTTTAACTCTGATAAATGTATTTTAATTTTCCGTTGTAAAGATTTTATGTTCAAATAACATATATGAGATTCTGTTCTATTTTATTTTTCTTTCTTACCCTTGAGAATCCGCTTCTCCGGCCCTTGGATTTACGGCACGTGAATACCGAGGATGTATTAGTGTCGATTTCTAGGAGTCAAAGAAACGGGTCCTTACACGAGCATTACATGGAATAACGCCCGGGTCAGTCTGGTAAACCAGCGTGAGTAAAACTTGATAACAAGTAACAACCAAACTGATTTCTACATTTGAATTTTTTTCAAACAAAGGGTATCTCGTAAGACCACACCGCACATAAAAACGAGTGGGTTTTTACCTTACGATAACCAAAACATTTTATATCAAAATCTAGTGATATTATCATAGTGTCTAGGTTTAAAATAAATAAATAAAATAGCTGAAATGCTTGCATCTCACATTCCAACATACTAGGCTCTGCAATCGAAAACGTAAGGCACGTGTTGGAGATTGGATCCCAACAATGACAAGGTAAGGGACTATGCTCCGATGATACACCTTGAGAAAATGCACTAATGCTAACACAGAGTCGGCTGCCCCTTTAACATGACAGACCGGATTACCTTACCCCTTTGACACCGAGGCCTTATACAACTACGATGTTTGCACGCAAACCAACTCTAAAAGGGACATCTAGAATGGAGTGACCGCTCCTAATGATAGCTAACCACATAGCTCTACTGCATGCCCTGTTTTTTCCATTCCTCTCGATTGTGAGGCTTGAGGGTACGCTTTACCTTTCTTAATAGCAATCCATCTTTGAGTGCTAACATTGCACTCCAGGCGTCAATGCAATGCTAGCATTAATCCATACAAGTTCGTTCTGGGTCCGAACGAAACCAAAGGCACTACTTCTATTACATCAATTACGGGGAATCCCTCCCATGGAAAATAGAAAATAGCCCTTGCACTTTAAAATTCCAACTTCGATTCCATGCTCTTCAAGATGTCTTCTATACGAAACGTTGAGTTGGATCGAAGTGGTTTTCGCATAACATATTCGATCCCGGTCTCTTCGAAACAACTTTCGATAGTTTTCTATAAACTCAGCCTCGATTCTTTAGGAAATAAACAGAAAACGATAAGAGCGGAGTTCACTTCCTAACCGCTTGTAGATGGATTTCCTTATCATTCGTCCTAGAAGAACAAATGAGTTTATACGTACAATATAGCACCTTCGATGGTAACTGTATCATATAATTCCCGCGTTTCTCTTAGATATTTCCAAAGTTACGTTTTTGTCTAGATTTGATAGTTGGTTATTTAACTATCAAATAAACAAACATCCAATCATGGTTTAATTTCCATGTGGGATCCACTAAGCCTTTATTAATTCTCTTTAATTACTAAAACCACTTTACAAAATCTGATCACAAGACCTTTTCAAAACACTATTCCAAAACCCCTTGCATTTCTTTTTATACTTGGGGAACATTTATATACTTATCTCAATGTTATAAGTATATTACCAGATCATTTTACTTTTCATGCCTTGAAACAAAATCATATACTTATCTTATTAGTATAAGTATATTTACAAACTTTTCAAAGTTTTATTCTTTCCAAAACACATATTAAATAACCAAACCTTTCTTCCAAATAAAACATTCCGCTTATCCTTTATCAAAAATTCCCTTTTTAAAAGCTCATCTCATATTTCGATTAACTTATAACTTTCAAAATAAAGTTATAACCCAATTTTATAAACTTTTATGTTAATTTATAAACCTCTTTCCAGATCTCTTAAATGATTTATAAACCTTTTTCTTATTTTTAAAACTCTTTATATAAACCTTTCCATACTCCTTTATAGATATCATTTAAAAACATCATTTGTAAGACACCTTAATAACTCTTTCTGATAGTAAAACCCATTTCTATACATAAGTTATAATTTATAAATACCCTTATAAGAATAATATAACTTGAAAAACCATTTATAAAGCCTTAGCCTCAAATTGATTAAAGAATTTAAGTAAATTCAAAACCATACTTTATAAATTCCAAATAAGGCTTAGCAGTCCCATTGGTACTGATTTAAGTTACCATTTTATTTCAATTTAATTCCAAGGCACTTATTAATTATTTACATAGGCCAACATATATGTAAATCCAACCAATTATCAAATCAGGGAATAACATGTCAATACAACTCAACTAGCATATACATTTCTAACAACAGAATAGCAGGATGGTGATTTGTCCTCCTAAATAGATGTCCAGAACAATTTAATCAATTAATAGCAGAATGGGGATTTATTCTGCTAAACACATGACCAAACATTTCAAACAATTACCCTATAGCAGAATGATGTTTTATTCTACTAATGAACGTCTATACAACACAAACAATCACATTCTAACTTATTCACAGTTGTTTGTCTATTTAATATCATGGACAAGAGATCCTATAGTTAAAATCAAACCACTTAGAAAGACCCAACTTAAAACATAACCAATAAAGTTTAAAATAACTTTTAATAATTAAATCATAATTTAATATAAATTTAAGCTTAATTAAATCTTAAATAATCAAAATCAAATCATAATTAAGTCTTAATTAATTAGAAATAAATTAATAATTAAACTTTAAAAAAACAAGCATTTTCTTAAAATTAATCCCTAATTAATTAATAATTAAGTAAATAATTAATCATTAATTAAATATTAATTAATTAAATAATTCAACTTTAATTAAATAATAATTAAAATAATTAAACTTGATTATATAAAATAATTACCCTTATTAACTTAATTAATAATTAATTAAACTTCTTAATAACTTACTTAATTATCACTAATTACTTAATCTGATTATTGATTAATTAATAAATAATTATCCTTAATTAATTAATTAATTATTAAACATACTTAATAAAGTTATAATTAACTTATGTGTTGCTAATTACGTTTGAAAATAGGTTTTCAAATCATTTTAAAAAGAAACTTGAAAGTTAAAAATCAAACTTTTCCAAACTGCATCCATAGCGACTATCGCTATGGACACAATAACTTAGAATTACATCTCTAATTTACCATCTAAAATTTTAACCTTACTTTGGATTACTTTTTAATACATAAAGAAAAGGTTTTTGAAAACCTTAACTCGACTTAGAATATAAACAAAAACATTTACTAACTCCAAACTAGTAAATGATTAGATTTCCAAAATGGATCTCAAGTCCCTTAACAACTCAAGTTCCTATCTTCCATACCATTCAACCATAATCTGAGCATATATGAAAGATACCAAATCACATCATCATCATATTGTAGTAAAATTACTACATTCATATCAAACACATCACCTAACCATCAATCTCAAATCAAATGCTAAACTACAAGTTAGCACATACACAAAACATCCAAGCCATATCATAATCCAAACACAACATCATATATATATATATATACCCATATAACCAACAAATATATAAAGGTAAGATCTTTCCCAAAAAGTTAAGAATTTACTCACCTAAGGCTATCCAAACTTTCGCTGACTTGAGTACGACCTTGTCACATACCGAAATTTTCGACTTTCGAAAATTCGACATCGATACTCACTTTATCGACTGCCGAGAAATCGAGTGTCGGAAACTCCAATAGTGATGGTTTAAGAAGAAGAAAAAGGTAGAAGAAGAACAGAACAACTTTCAGAACAGAAAACAATATCAGAATCTCACATATCGCAGCGGAACAATATATAATAGATAACACTAGTCTTTTAAAACAAAGAACTATATCAGTTTTATACATACATCAACAGAGTCAATATACAACTCAATACAACAATGGACAGTTATATAACTTATCCTCATACAGAATACACAGCGGAATAAATACTATAAGATACAAATACTACATCTCGTCCTCCAGCTTATCTCCAAAGCTCCAGAATATCCAGAATATCCTGATAACATAACTCTAGGCTGCCCGTGTGGAAATTTGTGGGCACCCAGAGTTTAGAAGGGAAACAATAAACTCCGAGTCAGTCATGGTGACTGGTGTGAGATCGTAAAACAGTTATTCTTTAAAATAAACAACAGGAAAAATTTAATGTCAATTCGCAATGCTTTTGGAAAATGAAACTACCATAAGACCTCCCACCACACACACAATGCAAACGCAGACTTGGAGGAGATTTCTTCTTATGATAGTCAAAGATGCTTACTACGCAAAAATCAAATTCTTTTTGATATTATTATTAGTGCATAGTGGAAAACATTTTGAAAGTATAATATAAATCTTAGCCAGCATAGGTACCATTATATTATGCCTGCTATAGCTGCCTCTTGAGGAGACAGGTTATACAATTGAAATCGTAAAGGCTCGTATTGTTTCTTTGGATTTCCAACAAATGGTCAGGCTAAGGAACTTCCTATCCACGATGGGTACGTCCCTGGAATAGACGACCCGAGAACCTAACCGGATCTCTGCCAACACAAGGCCGGGTTACCTCTGCAAAAATAGGTAACTACTGACACGCGTATGTCATCCCCCGATCGTCACCGATCTTCCCGAGGATCCCCGATTCGCAACAACCACAAAGAAATAAATTTTGCAGCAACCACAGAGGTTAAGTATCTGGGCTCCATACCATGATACCACCTTTATCCAGAAGGAATGACATACACTAAGGGGCGCTACTCCCTAGAACCTTGCCGCATTCTTCCTGTTTCGACCATTTCCGGGGTGTGAGGCTCGACGAAGTCTCGTCCACAAAGCTACGCTTCCTACAAAGCCCTGCTTTGGGTCCAACAAAAATGATCAACCTATGATCACAAAGATATAAGATCAAACAAATGATCATATCGCAAATGATCAAACACTGATCATTTCACAGCAACACTCAGTATGCCACGTTACCAAATTGGGAATATATCGCTGATAAATTTCAACTACATAACCTCTGAGCTCGTACGTCTCAGAGAAGGGTGTTAAGCTAAGAGAATAAATTCTCCGCCACCAACAGAAATGTATTTGAAAGAAATCAGCTTTATATCTCAAAGTGTAACGTCAGACACACAATCCATACAAGTCTGTTCCGGGATCGAACAGAACCGAAGGCACTTCTCACGAAGCCCTTGTAATTCCGGATAATTTTCAATCACGTCAGGACTTCCCGTCACTAAGGGTGATAAAACCTCTAAATCGAAGATCAGCCGATGTAGAGTAACTCGACGGTAATCCTTCCGTTTTCAAAAATATCCGGTCTTCAACACCGGTCTTCAAATGCAATTCATAACGACGTATCACATATTCGGAATGGGTTATACGACCCCATGGTCCTTTCCCGGCTAACCCGAATAGTGAGCGTTTATTTAAAAACAAGTGTGGCATTCAAATTCATCCAATTCACAACAAATACCTATCTAAAGGTAATTATTGATAGTCGGTTATTTAACTATCAATAAAGATGCGCAACATCATCAGATTCCAAATAATTTTCCAAATTATTTTATCTTCAAAATATCTTTACTAGATATATAAAAATTTCCACACTTCAAAAATAAATCAACATTTATTTTTAAACAACTTCCCATTTCTTTTTATAAATTCCATCTTGAATTTACATTTTTCGAATACCTACTAATATTCGATTTATGATCGTTTTCAAATATTCATTTTCGATTTATCTTTAAGAAGATAAAATCTCAAAACGTTTCATTTCATTTTGGAAAAGCATTTCCATACTTATTTAATAATAAGTAATTCACAAATCTATTTATTTTCAACACTTGAAAAATATTCGATATACTTAAATCGAATTAAGTATATATTCATTCTTTAAGGAAATCATTTATTTTAACAACATCTATTTGAGTCAAAACGAATGTTACGTAAAACATCGTTACGACGACTCAAAATCACTAGTATAGGGATTCGGATTTAGATAGATATATAAATCCCAATACTACATTAAAAACATTTCCTTTTGGAAATCATTTACTATAACAACAGTGTTATAGTCCACCATTTCCTTATTTTTCGAAAACGTCTATTTCAACAATAAATGTTGAAATATATGATTTTGATAGTTCACACGTTTTAAAACATCTTTTAAAACAATTAACTTCATTTATAATATCGCTTTCCCAAACATACTATTTTTTTCAATAATATATTCACTGTCCAAAATCGTGAATATACTTCAATAACCAAGTTTCAATCCCTTTTTACATATTTATTTCAAGAATTATCCACTGTCCAAAATCGTGGATAAAATTCCCTTAATAATCTCTATATTTAAAATCAATCAAATTTGATTTATTTTCGAATTTATAAAAACAACGTTTATAAATTCTATTTCCATTTTATAACAACTTCGATTTATACATCTTCTTTAATGACCCATTCAATTTATAAGTTAATATAACTTATAATTCATTTATTTTAAAAGAAATCGTTCTTTTAAACTTCACAAAATTTAAAACTTTCAGATTTCATTAACTTATGAAATCTCATTTACACTTCATTTTAACCTTTATAGAACTCGTCTTATACTCCCAATATTTCAAATTCATAAATATCCAATTTTGTACATCTTTTAAATAGACCGTTTATAATACTAGAAATCCCAATTTAAACCATTTCATAAATTTCTTAACTTTTATTTCAAAAATCACACTTTGATTTTATTTCACAAAAATCTTAACTTTTATAACTTTAAAATTTTAGACGTTTATTTATTTAAAATAAATCAATTCAACAATCCAATAAAACGTCTACTTTCAAAAATCACTTTAAAAACCTTTTAAAGTAAAAGATGTATATTTTAAAACTTCAAAACTGAATCCGATGATGCAACGCATCAATTAGTCCATCACAACAACAACATCATATATCAACATATGATAACAGAATATACATCAATATCTGTAAATAAATAACTACTGGTGAGGAATCCAGTTGGATCCCTCCAACCTGTTTCCCTGCATCCAAAGACGTTAGCACAATACCAATTCCGCTCCAGTACGGAATTATCGCGGTATATGGGTTTTATAAAAATAATCCGCTTACTAACGGCGCAATAGGGTCTCATCCGCTATACGAGGCGGGAAATCATCAATCCAATATATACATATGCCAATATGTATATATTGCTATATATATATAGATATATCCTACAATATCTAGTATCACCATCAACATAGCAATCATATCAAACAATCAATAACTGCAATCAATTTTTGAGTGAGAAAAATCTCACCTTAGCTTTTATTTTGCCATCCCTTTCCATTCCAGTCTGTTTTCTCGATTTATAAACCTAGTATAGACAATTTTATACAATCGATTAATATTCGAAATAAATCGAATAATTAAATCTGCCGTTTTAAAATTTTAATTTAACTAAGATTTTCAGTTAAACTAATAATTTAATTTTATCGAATGATTTATTTTAAACAAATTTTCTATTAACTACAAACTTGAGTGTTAATTAACTTTATACTTAACTTAAATTAATTGTTTAATTAAAATAGTAATTAAGAGTTAGGAATATTGTAAAGCATTAACTTCATAATTAAACTTGTATTAAATTTTAACTTAAAACTGTTAAACACTATTGGGTTTCACAGTGCTTAAAGCTTGATGAAAAACCTGTTACTCAACTTTACTTTTAAAATAAAACATTGCAGATTGAAACAAAGCCCACCCGAGTATTCCCCTATTCAAACTCGAGTAACCACACACGTTGCACAACAGTTTCCTCGAGCCACCATCCTACTCCTTCTCTTCTTTTTATTTTTTTATTTTTCCTATAGTTTAGGTTTAACTATGTATAAACAGCACCAGGTATCACTCGAACGCTCGAACACCAAATTCCTCTGCCGTACACGTGCACGGTGGCACCACTGAGCTCCGGCGAACACCCACATCGTCGGTAAGATGCAAATTTCACGTAAGCACGAAAATCGAACTCGAATCACTTTCATAGATTTCCAAACAAAATTTAGGCATTCACTCAAAAAAAACTAAAACCATAATCCCTCAGCACCACGTCTCGTCATCGCCACATAAGCCACCGGAGTTGCCCAGATTTCGCTCACGCCTTGACAACACGACATCCAACCATCCACCAGGAATTCGTGACACTCGATCACGTGTAGGGGTTGTACTCGACATATTTCTATCATGAACAAAACTGGAGATAAACCCTAAAATGATCTCACTCCTGTAATTTAAACACTAGAAAATTTCTCTGATAACTTTCTTGAGGTCGATGATGTTTATATTAGCTTCAAACAAAATTTCAACTGAAATTATTGAATCAATCATCTGAAATTGATAAAAATGTAATTTTATATCAAATACAAACTGCTCTTAAATCACTAAATTTAAAACCTTCGTTTTTGTTTTAAAAATCGTAAAATTCAGTAAGTATTCAAGATATAAACTTGAATTAGCTTCTTGTAACAATTGAATTTATCAAATAATTATTTGATTTCCTGTAAACGAGGTTTCCATGAACATATTTTTACAAACATGGTTTAATCAGCTTCTAAAAATCTTGAGTTAGCTTTGAACATCTTGTTTGATTGAAAGATTTGAGCTTATCAATGATTTGATGAAGATTATTTGAGTTTTTGAACAAAATATACAACCTGAACAAATAACAGAGATGTACAGAGCAACATAGAAAATTATCTAATTCAAGACTAAAGCATACACAATATCACATAATCAGTAAATCATCTTTATTGTTTTAAATTTAAACTTTAAAGCTTTTAAGTTACTGTTTACTCACAAATAAATATTCAACAGGATTATACTTTTAAGTTTTTAAAGGTAAATGTTACTCACCTATCCCCTGAATAAAGAGCCACATTTTGTTCGAAACAAGTTTGAAGTTGCAAACTAAATATTCTTCTTTGATCTCTGGTTTTTATTTACTTTGAACTTGAATGATGTTAAGTTTGTAGATGGTGATGTTTGCATTTTCCTTTCTCTTGTTTGCTTAACTTTCTCACTGAACGAACAGAGAAATGAATATGGATGGGTATGTACAAATAGGCCATACTGGTATAGGCTTACTTTAATTGTTGACTAAGATATTCGTTTTCCATTTGTTTACTGATAAAATATTATCCTACTTCGGCTGAGAAGATACTAAGTCGTGCTTGCATTTATTTATGTTGTACAATATACTAAAAAAAATCCCTTCATTTCGGCTGAGATGATAATATGTTGGTGGCTGGTACATATCTCTTGTGTACTAGAGATGATTATCATGTACAAACCTACCTTTGTTTGCTTTATTTTATTCTATACCTTGCTTTGTCTTCCTTTGCAAGCCATTTCATATGTATATGTTTGTTTTCTTTTCTCAGCCTTATACTTTGTAATATGAAAATTTTCTATTTTAACTTGTTGTTAAAACTATAGCAATTGTATTTACCTTATACTTCATATACATACATATATACTTTGGCTTTGTCTATGCTAGTTTGATTTCGGCTGGATTATATTTGCTTTGCCTTATTACTACAGGCTACGTATTTTCTATCTTTTGTATCTTCCTTTATACTATAAATAAACTTCTATTTTATTATTTAACCATGTCTATCTAATTTATTTATTTGTTTAACTTACTCACAAATTTATTAAAGTATCAATTTACATTAAATCAAAATCTAGGGTCGTTACAAACTTCCCCCCTTAAAAGAATTTCGTCCTCGAAATTCGCAGACACGAAATAACAGAGATGGACAGATTCGATCTCCTATAATTCCCCAACTTATGATATGAATTTAAATTTTCAAACATCTTCCTGGAATTCCATTCCAAATTATAAATCACATTTACAATTTTACATTAATAAACCCCATTCGTATATGAATTTATTTCCTTATCTTTCAATTCACATTTATGAATCTCATTTGTTAAATGAATTTATCTCCAATCTTTGGTTATACATTTTATCTCTTATTCAATTTCCATATAATAATGATAATAATTCAATGTTATTACTTCCTAACAACCAAACATCCATATACTATAATAATTCATAGAAAATCGTTTCTTTTCTATACAAAAATAGTTTTGGGCAAAATTATCTCATTTACCCTATTCAAAACATACTATGTCGAATTGTTCTATTCAAGTGTTTAGAAACCCCTTCGATCCAGTTGCGCAGACTGTGCCGACGAAGGTTCATATACCACTCAATAAACCAATCATCACAATATAAAACAATTTTTATATTAACTAACAAATACGTGCTCATATCTATTATTACACTCAACTCATTCTAGAGTACTACTGACTCTATCTCCAATGAGTAACACCCAACAGAGCATGGTTGTCGCTTAACCATATGCTCTGATACCACTTTGTCACATACCGAAATTTTCGACTTTCGAAAATTCGACATCGATACTCACTTTATCGACTGCCGAGAAATCGAGTGCCGAAAACTCCAATAGTGATGGTTTAAGAAGAAGAAAAAGGTAGAAGAAGAACAGAACAACTTTCAGAACAGAAAACAATATCAGAATCTCACATATCGCAGCGGAACAATATATAATAGATAACACTAGTCTTTTAAAACAAAGAACTATATCAGTTTTATACATACATCAACAGAGTCAATATACAACTCAATACAACAATGGACAGTTATATAACTTATCCTCATACAGAATACACAGCGGAATAAATACTATAAGATACAAATACTACATCTCATCCTCCAGCTTATCTCCAAAGCTCCAGAATATCCTGATAACATAACTCTAGGCTGCCCGTGTGGAAATTTGTGGGCACCCAGAGTTTAGAAGGGAAACAATAAACTCCGAGTCAGTCATGGTGACTGGTGTGAGATCGTAAAACAGTTATTCTTTAAAATAAACAACAGGAAAACTTTAATGTCAATTCGCAATGCTTTCGGAAAATGAAACTACCATAAGACCTCCCACCACACACACAATGCAAACGCAGACTTGGAGGAGATTTCTTCTTATGATAGTCAAAGATGCTTACTACGCAAAAATCAAATTCTTTTTGATATTATTATTAGTGCATAGTGGAAAACATTTCGAAAGTATAATATAAATCTTAGCCAGCATAGGTACCATTATATTATGCCTGCTATAGCTGCCTCCTGAGGAGACAGGTTATACAATTGAAATCGTAAAGGCTCGTATTGTTTCTTTGGATTTCCAACAAATGGTCAGGCTAAGGAACTTCCTATCCACGATGGGTACGTCCCTGGAATAGACGACCCGAGAACCTAACCGGATCTCTACCAACACAAGGCCGGGTTACCTCTGCAAAAATAGGTAACTACTGACACGCGTATGTCATCCCCCGATCGTCACCGATCTTCCCGAGGATCCCCGATTCGCAACAACCACAAAGAAATAAATTTTGCAGCAACCACAGAGGTTAAGTATCAGGGCTCCATACCATGATACCACCTTTATCCAGAAGGAATGACATACACTAAGGGGCGCTACTCCCTAGAACCTTGCCGCATTCTTCCTGTTTCGACCATTTCCGGGGTGTGAGGCTCGACGAAGTCTCGTCCACAAAGCTACGCTTCCTACAAAGCCCTGCTTTGGGTCCAACAAAAATGATCAACCTATGATCACAAAGATATAAGATCAAACAAATGATCATATCGCAAATGATCAAACACTGATCATTTCACAGCAACACTCAGTATGCCACGTTACCAAATTGGGAATATATCGCTGATAAATTTCAACTACATAACCTCTGAGCTCGTACGTCTCAGAGAAGGGTGTTAAGCTAAGAGAATAAATTCTCCGCCACCAACAGAAATGTATTTGAAAGAAATCAGCTTTATATCTCAAAGTGTAACGTCAGACACACAATCCATACAAGTCTGTTCCGGGATCGAACAGAACCGAAGGCACTTCTCACGAAGCCCTTGCAATTCCGGATAATTTTCAATCACGTCAGGACTTCCCGTCACTAAGGGTGATAAAACCTCTAAATCGGAGATCAGCCGATGTAGAGTAACTCGACGGTAATCCTTCCGTTTTCAAAAATATCCGGTCTTCAACACCGGTCTTCAAATGCAATTCATAACGACGTATCACATATTCGGAATGGGTTATACGACCCCATGGTCCTTTCCCGGCTAACCCGAATAGTGAGCGTTTATTTAAAAACAAGTGTGGCATTCAAATTCATCCAATTCACAACAAATACCTATCTAAAGGTAATTATTGATAGTCGGTTATTTAACTATCAATAAAGATGCGCAACATCATCAGATTCCAAATAATTTTCCAAATTATTTTATCTTCAAAATATCTTTACTAGATATATAAAAATTTCCACACTTCAAAAATAAATCAACATTTATTTTTAAACAACTTCCCATTTCTTTTTATAAATTCCATCTTGAATTTACATTTTTCGAATACCTACTAATATTCGATTTACGATCGTTTTCAAATATTCATTTTCGATTTATCTTTAAGAAGATAAAATCTCAAAACGTTTCATTTCATTTTGGAAAAGCATTTCCATACTTATTTAATAATAAGTAATTCACAAATCTATTTATTTTCAACACTTGAAAAATATTCGATATACTTAAATCGAATTAAGTATATATTCATTCTTTAAGGAAATCATTTATTTTAACAACATCTATTTGAGTCAAAACGAATGTTACGTAAAACATCGTTACGACGACTCAAAATCACTAGTATAGGGATTCGGATTTAGATAGATATATAAATCCCAATACTACATTAAAAACATTTCCTTTTGGAAATCATTTACTATAACAACAGTGTTATAGTCCACCATTTCCTTATTTTTCGAAAACGTCTATTTCAACAATAAATGTTGAAATCTATGATTTTGATAGTTCACACGTTTTAAAACATCTTTTAAAACAATTAACTTCATTTATAATATCGCTTTCCCAAACATACTATTTTTTTCAATAATATATTCACTGTCCAAAATCGTGAATATACTTCAATAACCAAGTTTCAATCCCTTTTTACATATTTATTTCAAGAATTATCCACTGTCCAAAATCGTGGATAAAATTCCCTTAATAATCTCTATATTTAAAATCAATCAAATTTGATTTATTTTCGAATTTATAAAAACAACGTTTATAAATTCTATTTCCATTTTATAACAACTTCGATTTATACATCTTCTTTAATGACCCATTCAATTTATAAGTTAATATAACTTATAATTCATTTATTTTAAAAGAAATCGTTCTTTTAAACTTCACAAAATTTAAAACTTTCAGATTTCATTAACTTATGAAATCTCATTTACACTTCATTTTAACCTTTATAGAACTCGTCTTATACTCCCAATATTTCAAATTCATAAATATCCAATTTTGTACATCTTTTAAATAGACCGTTTATAATACTAGAAATCCCAATTTAAACCATTTCATAAATTTCTTAACTTTTATTTCAAAAATCACACTTTGATTTTATTTCACAAAAATCTTAACTTTTATAACTTTAAAATTTTAGACGTTTATTTATTTAAAATAAATCAATTCAACAATCCAATAAAACGTCTACTTTCAAAATTCACTTTAAAAACCCTTTTAAAGTAAAAGATGTATATTTTAAAACTTCAAAACTGAATCCGATGATGCAACGCATCAATTAGTCCATCACAACAACAACATCATATATCAACATATGATAACAGAATATACATCAATATCTGTAAATAAATAACTACTGGTGAGGAATCCAGTTGGATCCCTCCAACCTGTTTCCCTGCATCCAAAGACGTTAGCACAATACCAATTCCGCTCCAGTACGGAATTATCGCGGTATATGGGTTTTATAAAAATAATCCGCTTACTAACGGCGCAATAGGGTCTCATCCGCTATACGAGGCGGGAAATCATCAATCCAATATATACATATGCCAATATGTATATATTGCTATATATATATAGATATATCCTACTATATCTAGTATCACCATCAACATAGCAATCATATCAAACAATCAATAACTGCAATCAATTTTTGAGTGAGAAAAATCTCACCTTAGCTTTTATTTTGCCATCCCTTTCCATTCCAGTCTGTTTTCTCGATTTATAAACCTAGTATAGACAATTTTATACAATCGATTAATATTCGAAATAAATCGAATAATTAAATCTGCCGTTTTAAAATTTTAATTTAACTAAGATTTTCAGTTAAACTAATAATTTAATTTTATCGAATGATTTATTTTAAACAAATTTTCTATTAACTACAAACTTGAGTGTTAATTAACTTTATACTTAACTTAAATTAATTGTTTAATTAAAATAGTAATTAAGAGTTAGGAATATTGTAAAGCATTAACTTCATAATTAAACTTGTATTAAATTTTAACTTAAAACTGTTAAACACTATTGGGTTTCACAGTGCTTAAAGCTTGATGAAAAACCTGTTACTCAACTTTACTTTTAAAATAAAACATTGCAGATTGAAACAAAGCCCACCCGAGTATTCCCCTATTCAAACTCGAGTAACCACACACGTTGCACAACAGTTTCCTCGAGCCACCATCCTACTCCTTCTCTTCTTTTTATTTTTTTATTTTTCCTGTAGTTTAGGTTTAACTATGTATAAACAGCACCATGTATCACTCGAACGCTCGAACACCAAATTCCTCTGCCGTACACGTGCACGGTGGCACCACTGAGCTCCGGCGAACACCCACATCGTCGGTAAGATGCAAATTTCACGTAAGCACGAAAATCGAACTCGAATCACTTTCATAGATTTCCAAACAAAATTTAGGCATTCACTCAAAAAAAAACTAAAACCATAATCCCTCAGCACCACGTCTCGTCATCGCCACATAAGCCACCGGAGTTGCCCAGATTTCGCCCACGCCTTGACAACACGACATCCAACCATCCACCAGGAATTCGTGACACTCGATCACGTGTAGGGGTTGTACTCGACATATTTCTATCATGAACAAAACTGGAGATAAACCCTAAAATGATCTCACTCCTGTAATTTAAACACTAGAAAATTTCTCTGATAACTTTCTTGAGGTCGATGATGTTTATATTAGCTTCAAACAAAATTTCAACTGAAATTATTGAATCAATCATCTGAAATTGATAAAAATGTAATTTTATATCAAATACAAACTGCTCTTAAATCACTAAATTTAAAACCTTCGTTTTTGTTTTAAAAATCGTAAAATTCAGTAAGTATTCAAGATATAAACTTGAATTAGCTTCTTGTAACAATTGAATTTATCAAATAATTATTTGATTTCCTGTAAACGAGGTTTCCATGAACATATTTTTACAAACATGGTTTAATCAGCTTCTAAAAATCTTGAGTTAGCTTTGAACATCTTGTTTGATTGAAAGATTTGAGCTTATCAATGATTTGATGAAGATTATTTGAGTTTTTGAACAAAATATACAACCTGAACAAATAACAGAGATGTACAGAGCAACATAGAAAATTATCTAATTCAAGACTAAAGCATACACAATATCACATAATCAGTAAATCATCTTTATTGTTTTAAATTTAAACTTTAAAGCTTTTAAGTTACTGTTTACTTACAAATAAATATTCAACAGGATTATACTTTTAAGTTTTTAAAGGTAAATGTTACTCACCTATCCCCTGAATAAAGAGCCACATTTTGTTCGAAACAAGTTTGAAGTTGCAAACTAAATATTCTTCTTTGATCTCTGGTTTTTATTTACTTTGAACTTGAATGATGTTAAGTTTGTAGATGGTGATGTTTGCATTTTCCTTTCTCTTGTTTGCTTAACTTTCTCACTGAACGAACAGAGAAATGAATATGGATGGGTATGTACAAATAGGCCATACTGGTATAGGCTTACTTTAATTGTTGACTAAGATATTCGTTTTCCATTTGTTTACTGATAAAATATTATCCTACTTCGGCTGAGAAGATACTAAGTCGTGCTTGCATTTATTTATGTTGTACAATATACTAAAAAAAATCCCTTCATTTCGGCTGAGATGATAATATGTTGGTGGCTGGTACATATCTCTTGTGTACTAGAGATGATTATCATGTACAAACCTACCTTTGTTTGCTTTATTTTATTCTATACCTTGCTTTGTCTTCCTTTGCAAGCCATTTCATATGTATATGTTTGTTTTCTTTTCTCAGCCTTATACTTTGTAATATGAAAATTTTCTATTTTAACTTGTTGTTAAAACTATAGCAATTGTATTTACCTTATACTTCATATACATACATATATACTTTGGCTTTGTCTATGCTAGTTTGATTTCGGCTGGATTATATTTGCTTTGCCTTATTACTACAGGCTACGTATTTTCTATCTTTTGTATCTTCCTTTATACTATAAATAAACTTCTATTTTATTATTTAACCATGTCTATCTAATTTATTTATTTGTTTAACTTACTCACAAATTTATTAAAGTATCAATTTACATTAAATCAAAATCTAGGGTCGTTACAGACCTAGCACTTTCATTCCAAAGCAAAACGATGGAGTCTTGAATCCTAAATGTACTAGGTAGGCTTGGCTATGGATGAACAAGGAAGTGAGACATGTTTTGGTAATGTAGAGCGACTTCGGATAAACATCGATTTCTCAATAATAAACTCGAAAATAGGTCATTTTGCAACTGATATTTAGGCTATCTAATCATGGAATTTCAAAAGGCACTCAAAAAGAAAGTTATTGGAATTTCTTTCCTATATCATTAGAAAAAGAATCACTCATTTTCGATTAGTTTTGAAGAAGTTATGATAAAACAAAGAAGGATAATTTTCGGACTTGAAATTCTAGGTGAAAATTTGCTTTGCAAAGATTAGGTATTTTGACATAGCTATGATTAAAATTTTTAAAAATGGTCAACTAGAATGTTGTAGCCATTAAAATTTCACACAATTTCAAAAAAAAACCTCCATTTGAGTTAGAAATAAGGAAGAAATGGTTGGTGGAAAGAGGATGAAAAATGTAGAAACATATGGCTATTTATAGGCAAATTTTCTATGTCATCATCATATCTAGTCACATCACAAATCTTTTATAATATATATATATATAATTATGTTTAATCACATCACTTATATATATATATATAATTATGTTTAGTCACATCACTTTCTTTTATATATATAATTATTATGTTTAGTCACATCACTTTCTTTATATATATAATTATTATGTTTAGTCACATCACTTTCTTTTATATATATATATATATATATATAAGTTTAATTATTAATTAACTAAGATTTGACAAGAGATAATTATGGTTAATGATTGCAAAATCTAAGATGTGACAATACTTAATATATATATATATATATATATTTTTAAAAAAGTTTATTATTTTTAAAACTATGTCTTATCACATCACTTACTAATCAAAATTAATATAAGATAATTTATTTCTAAGTGTATTATTCTTTAGTTAATGAACTCTTATATATGTGTGTGTATGGTGCACAAAAGACGAACAACGTTCCCGACAACTTTCCGGTGTCGAAAGGTCGAATTTTCGAAAAACGTTCTTCGGTTACATTTTCTATTTTTCTACGAACTATTTATTTTCATAAAAAAATTTGAAAATGATTTTACCATCATTATTAGTTAATAAAAATGAGTTTATTTTCATTATAAAACCTATATATTGAATAATTAAAATTAATTAAATATTCACTAATCAAAGCAGTGAAATTCTGGGTCGTTACATAAACTCTTTCGAACTAAGGCAATAATGGTTCTTGCTTTATCTTTTGGATTATTTTGAACGTAAGTGAAACCTCAATGAAGGATTTTCCCTTCAAAGCTGCCTTCATGTAGCAACACTCAACTAGTAACAATTAGTTGAGTTTCTAAAATCAGATAAGTATCAAATTCATAACTTTTTTTGGGTAAACTTCATACTTAATTTCAAACCCACAATTCAATTTTTTATAAATATAAATAAATTAATGCATAATTTCATTCCCATTAATTTGCATTTAATGTCGTACATAGATAAACATCAAACTAACATTGAAATTATCATTAATTACAATTTTTTACTTTCATTCACACTGTCTCCATCTTCTTCGACATTGTTATTACCACCACCTTCCTAACTCATAAAGTGTGTTTCATGCCTCAAGCCCGTTTATGGCTGCATCCATCTTTCATATTGGATTTCTTAATACATTGCATGAAGCAATCCTACAGTCTCTACTAGAATGGGACATTAATGTCATTTCTCGATCTAGATTAGGATGCTCTGGAATATTACAAGTGTTGTATTAGCTCGATTGAGAGAGATCGCCATGAACATAAATGTTAACTCCCCATATGAACGCGTTAGTACATGCAAACTGTTAGGAACTAGAGATAGTGGTTTTGATGACAACAACCTTTGTAACTTATTTTATTATAACTTATATACTAGCTCTATTGTCTAGATATATATGAATGTTATTATGCAGGATATATATAAGGCAGGTACTGATTATTGAAGGCGGTACAGTATAAAGATCAAGAATGAAGAAATCAAGTTTGAAGACTCATGAGTATCAAGATCAAGATTTCAAGATAAGTGCCTAGTTTTTGTTAAAACTTCATAATAGCATGAAAATCTTCATTCAAAATTTCATTTGGGATGGAACTCATTTCTATCTTCTTAGTGGCTTACAAACCCACGACAAGTAGCTTACAAACCTACGACAAGTGGCTTACAAAACTACGACAAGTGGCTTACAAACCCACGAACATCCTGGTTTTGTACAAGTTCTTGAGTCCTGATTTGATGAAATATTCTACAGGAAGAAGCTTGCAAAACTACTTCAAAATGGTTATATCAAATGGATGTTAAAAGTGCTTTTCTAAATGGTTTTGTAAAAGAAGATGTTTATGTTGAACAACCTCCACTTTTTGAAGATAATAAATTTCCAAATCATGTATATAAATTAAAGAAAGCTTTATATGGTCTAAAACAAGCTCCTAGAGCCTGGTATGAAAGACTAAGATCTTATTTACTACCATCTGGTTTTGAAATTGGTAAAATAGATACAACTCTTTTTATTAAAAGAAACAAAAATGATATTCAATTAGTACAAATATATGTAGATGATATAATATTTGGGTCAACTAATAACATAATGAATAAATAATTCTCAGATATAATGACTAAAGAATTTGAAATGAGTCATATAGGAGAACTAAGTTTCTTCTTAGGACTTCAAATCAAACAATTAGATAAAGGAATTTTCATTAGTCAAGAAAAATATGCTAAGGACTTAACTAATAAATTTGGATTGACCACTTCTAGTGGGAAACCAACTCCAATGACAACTAATGTAGCTTTAAGTAAGGAAGATAAATCAAAAGATGTTGATCAAAAATTATATAGGGGAATGATTGGTTTGCTACTTTATATAACAACAAGTCGTCCTAACATCATGCATAGTGTCTGTCTCTATGCAAGGTACCAATCTCAACCTAAAGAAACTCACTTAAAAGCTGTTAAAAGAATTTTAAGATATCTAAAACATACTTTAGATTATGGTTTATTTTACCCTAAAAATGATGTATTTGATTTAATTTCATATTGTGATGCTGATTACACTGGTTGTAAATCAGACCGAAAAAGTACAAGTGGAACTTGTCACTTTCTAGGACATTCTCTGGTTTCCTGGTTTAGTAAGAAGCAAAACACTGTATCCTTGTCAATAACTGAAGCAGAATATATATATGTTGCTTTGGCTTGTTCTCAAGTTATATATATGCAACAAACTTTAAAACATTTTGGATTAACTATAACTAAATCACCAATTTATTATGATAATACTAGTGCAATAAACCTATCTAAGAACCCAACTCATCATGCTAGAACAAAACATATTGATATTAGACATCATTTTCTTAGAGATAATATAAGTAAAGAAGTCATAACTCTTGAATATATTAGTACTGAAAAACCAATTGCTGATATATTAACCAAACCATTAAACGAACAAAACTTTACTAAATTTAGAAGAGAATTAGGTATATGTTCATTAACTGAAATATAAATTATAAATAATACAAGTATAGTTAATAATTAAAATAAATAAAATTTCTCAAAAATTGAACTGGGCAGGTCGACATGACCCATCCCCCTATGTCGACATACAGGTCGAGATTTTCAAATTTAAATTTCCCTCTAAAATTAGTCATATTTGGTTATATATTTATATATTTTGACTTTTACTCATTTTCTTTGTTATATTCTTTGTAATAAACTTCTAAAACAGTAAATTAATGGCTTCCTCTTCTAATAATGAACCTTCTTCACCCACTTCTCCTCATTCTGGCCCTTTTCAACGTTCCACACACGTTTGAGTCATCAAATTACAAGTTAAGATGAAAGACTTGCTTCAAATGATGATAGAAATTCAAGTAAGTCAACTGCGAATGGCTAGAGAACAAGATAGGTAAGGCAGAATTCTTAGGAATTTACAAAAATTCCTTATGGACAACCATGCCAATCCCATTGTGATCGAAGAATCATCACAAACCATGAATTCTGAAGAAGAAGAAGAAGAGCCTCTAGAAGAACCACAAGAGGATCAAGAAGAAGAACATCCTCTGTCGAATCTGGATGTTCATATGGACAAAGACGATGGCATGATTTGCGTTGGAGAGGTCCTTTTTGACGCTAATGGGAACTTGGTAGAACAACGTGGAAACTTTTGTCTCCACTATCCAAATTGTTCGATCCATAAATCACCAATAGTTAAGGGTCCTCGTTAAGCATTTTTCGTTTTTCTCTCTTTTTTGATAGTATATTGGTTTCTTAATTTGTACATAAGTGTTATCTTAATTAATGTTCTTCTAAAAAATCTTTAGTGTATAAAATCTTGAATTTCATTTAACTTAGGATGCTATATTTCACTCATACATAGTTTTTTTTTTAAGGTAAACGAGGTTTTATACTGGCCTCTACCAGATCTGAATTAAATGTTAGAAATTACAAAAATACGTTCAATAAAATTAATATACATGTAAAAAAACAGATGAAAATAGCATATGCCGGTAATTAAAACAGGATTCAAGCCCATCAGAGCCCAAATACCATTATAATTAATGCATCCAGTATGAAACAAGACCAATAGAGTGGAGCCATCTCATACGTTAGTTATTATTCTTATGTCATATGTTTGTTTATCTCATTTTCTATTAAGTTCAAGGTTTATAGGTTATTTTTGTTGATGACAAAGGGGGAGAAGTTATATAAAATAGTAGTCTTGGAGTAAGGGGGAGTTGTTGGTGAAAGGGGGAGTTGTGGTATGATCGAAGTGGTAAGTATATTTTATAAGGTTGTCATCATCAAAAAGGGGGAGATTGTTAGGAACTGGAAATAGTGGTTTTGAGGACAACAACCTTTGTAACTTATTTTATTATAACTTATATACTAACACTATTGTCTAGATATATATATGAATGCTATTATGCAGGATATATATAAGGCATGTACTGATTATTGAAGACTGCATAGTATAAAGATCAAGAATAAAGAAATCAAGTTTGAAGACTCATGAGTATCAAGATCAAGATTTCAAGATAAGTGTCTAGTTTTTGTTAAAACTTCATAATAGCATGGAAATCTTCATTCCAAATTTCAATTGGGATGGAACCCATTTCTATCTTCTTAGTGACTTACAAACCCACGACAAGTAGCTTACAAACCTACGACAAGTGGCTTACAAACCCACGAACATCCTGGTTTTATACAAGTTCTCGAGTCCTGATGTGATGAAATATTTTGCAGGAAGAAGCTTGCAAAACTACTTCAAAATGGTTTTTCAAAATGATTTTCAAAACTGCTTTTCAAAATGTTTTAGCCTTAAAAATTATCTTTTCAAATGACTTTCAAAAAGATGTTTTAGCCTTAAAATATTCATTGTTTTTGTTTTAAAATAAACTCTTGTTTTAAACTTTGTTTGTTTTTAAAACTATCTTCTGATTTTTAAATATTCTTTTATAATATATATATACTTGAGATTTAAAATCAAATTTATATATACATTCTAAAAATATATTTTTCTACTCATCTTTATTTTAAAACATAGGAAAATTAGTTTATTTTACTCCAGAATCATTTCAACTTGTTTTCCTTTCAATACCATTTTCAAAACAAATTTTACATTTTTTTTAACTAAGGGATGTCGACATCATGGGATACCACATGTCGACATGGTGACCGTTAAATTCAAAAGTTTCAATTTTCAAAAGAAGTGTCTATTCGTTTAAATCTCTTCATGAATGGTTATGACCGTTACTGGTCCATAAATAGCCTTCACAAACGAATTTTTTAACTAACTATTTTCTTCACTCCTTCTTCTACAACAAATCCATATTCTAAAATTTTCATATTTTTAAGATCGTGCCGAAATTCTGCCAAATTCTCAAGTGAATCAAATTAGAATCTCATTCTTGTTTGATTCTCTGCCCTCTCTCGAAGGTCAAAGTGCTATTCAGAGTTATAGGATCAATTTGTAATCAAAAGTTTATCGAGTCTCTCTATAAGGTGTGGTTGTGCTTGGGAATCAATTGGGTGATCTTGTGTCCAGTAAATCAAGAGAGTTTGCCCCCGGACTCGAAGACAGAAGGGTATCTCAAGGCCTTTAGAAATTGAGGATTGTAATCTCGACATTAGTATAATAAAAATCTGTACGAGGTGTTTGCCTTGGTGCAGGACTGGACGTAGGGTAACTCCGAACCAGTATAAAATCCAGTGTGTTCTTTCCTTTTACTGCTTTTTATTTACTTTCTGCATCTGTGTTTGATTCTGTGATTGTTCTGTGATTAAGTTCTGCATTTGTTTATATCATAATTTTTAAATTAGTCCATATAAGTCTTAGAATCCATTAAACACTATTCACCGCCCCTCTAGTGTTAAATTAGCCCTAAGATCCTTAATCCGCACTCCCTTTCACAAACCCCTGTTAACATCCTACTGCCACAAACCTATCAATGGATACTTAAAAAATATATAATCCATTTGCATCCATATCCAAAAAGTGGATAAATATCTGATATCTGAAAAAAAGACGCAAATTTGGATACAAAAGCATCCATATCCAACAATTATACATTCAGATTTTGTCAAGATTATAGTTTATATTATATATATTTTAATATAATGAAAATTATGCATTTATCATTTTATAAATTAGAAGTTTATATTATATGCATTTAATTCATATTAACTACTCAAAAGTATTTTTTATTGTCAAATTTTTTATTTTTTCATACTTTTCTAGTAGATGAGATTGAGAAAAATTATGTTAAAACAAAATTTCTATTTATATTTCTTGATTTATCGATCATAAGCGGATATGATAATTATTCGAGATACATCTGTATCCCTAGGTATATCCATCTGTATCTATAGATGCACATGTTTGATAACCGAAAATGATTGTTGATGTGGATGTGGATATGGCAATATCCGCATTCAAAAGTATACATTGGAAGGCTAGCTATCATGAGTTAATGTGAAGATGCTCTACTATTCTTGATGCCTAAAATTAACATCAAACATTACCAACTAATGCTTGCATGCCAATCTTAAATGTTAACGACAATGGATTATTGAATGAATAATTGAAACACTTTAAGTCATTTAATTTGCTTCATAGCAGAATAAACGTCAATACAATGCATTATATACAATGTGTAATACAAGTTAGCAATACAATAAGTGATTATCATAAGGTTTACATATACATCAGTTACATAAGTAGCATCTCATGTAGAATCACATAACAATTATAAATATAGATTTTATAACTTAAAGATGTCAAATAGATTGTTACGATCTTGGTTATTGATTTTGATGACATCAAATTTATTAACGGTGCTATTAATTATTCTTTAAATTGTGAAAAACTTACATATATTACGTGGGAACACAATAAGACAGAGTATGTAACTGTTTCAAAGATAGGTCACCACTTTAACTATACATACATATATACATATATATATGTTTGTTTGTATGTATGTATGTATGTATGTATGAAATCCAAAATTTCAAATTGTTTAATATATATATATGCATATCTATTTTGTATATGTGTACAAATAAATATAATACACACACATATAGAAAACTAAATTTGGACATTTATAAACAATTGTTTTGAAATCAAAAATTAAATTTTAATATATGTATATATAGTTTTACAATTTATTATAATAAGTTTGAATCGAAATGGTTTATTTTAAATTTAAACTTGAATTTAAAATTAATATAAAAAATAACATTAAAAATAACAATTTCTTCAATAATCGCATTTTATATAAAATATATATTATATATTGACTAAATATTAAATATAGATATTTTACTTCGACCATAAAAAACTAAAAATTTAAAAATCAAATTTAAAATTTTAAAATTGAATACTCGTCCATAATCGTAACAACTATCAAAAAAATGTATGTATCATCCTTCCCCACATTATCCACAATCGCAACAAGCAAACCCACCATTTTATGATGTCGATCCCAACACCAATAACCTATCACATGTAGTCCTCATCAAGAGATCATTCTACGTGTCTTATTTTCCCCTCTTACACCGAGGTGGCTCAGAAACGTCCTCTTTGTGTACCATAGTTAAAACGAAGTAATCCATTCCATGGATCAAGCAAAAGACGGGGAAGAATTTTTGTTATCGATGTAGAGATTTGGGTCACTTGGAGAAAAATTGGTACGATCCTTGATGTTGTTTTTAGTGTGGTTCATTCGGTCATCTTAGATCTAGTTGTAAATCGATTGCCAAGCAACCCTCACTTCCAGGTACTTTGTGTAACGACCCACCTTTTCAACGATAAAAAGTCAACACCGAATGCATCCACGGTATTCAGATGCCGAACATCCAATCGCCAAAAAGGAAAATTGTTAGAGTAAAATAAAAAAAAATAGAGCAAAGGGGAAAAAGAATCTCACAGCGAAAATGACAATATATAATATAACGACGATGGTAAAAATTGTCTCTCCAAAATACATGGTACATCAGAGTTGGAAAAAAACCTTATCATCTTGACAGTTATAAAATTCTAACCTTAAAGTTATAGATAGGTATACAATATAACACAGTGAAAAATAAAACACTACGATAGGTGAACATCCAGCTCTTCTCCAATAACTCCATATCACCAAAGCCAACCTGGGGAAACTCGGCCTAACCCGAGCATTATAATGAAATAATACCCGGGTCAGTCTGGAAAACCAGTGTGAGAAAACTCAAGTGATATGATAGACATATAAAAAATTTGTAAGACCACGCCGCTAACACGGAACAGGTTCTTAACTTATAAGAACAACATCCATAAATGAAGAAATGGGAAACAAATCAGAATAACAATCCAATCAAGAAAGAATGGAAATAAACAATAGAAACAATCCAAATAAAAGGGTGGGTACTAGTAAGAACAAACCCCATACTAAATGAATGGGCATAAATAATATCAAATTCCAGACTTGAAAGAATGGTCATAAATAATTCAACATAGAGAAGAGCACAAGGCAGTTCTCTATGCAATTAAGAAAACAATTCTAAGATTTGAATTAACAACAAGGAAAAGGGAAGCTTTTCTAACAATGGCAAGGAGGGTGCACCCCCCTTACCGAAAGTATACCTCTAGGTATATACTTAAGAACTCCAATAGCTCTCGGAAACCTCCAAGCCGGACCCCGCCAATTGTTACCGAGAATCTGAGTATTTCACATCTCAATGCGCAACACCGAATCCAATCTAGAGTGGATATGAAAATACCTTAATGGAAGCAACCCCATATAGCTTGGCCAGCGCTCGCACTCTGGGTTTAGTCATTTTTAACAAAGGATAACAAGGCTCAAATGAGCAACACATCATTTTAGAGTGACAAATATAAAGAAGAAAACAAAATCAAAGTCGATAGTCGATAAATCAACTATCAAGAATGATAAGATGGTTGTTTTCACTTGCACTTGATTTCCAATCACATACTTTTAAAGAAACTTTAAAAACACTCTTTAAAATATTATTTTGAAGGGGAAAATTAAATTTTCAAAGTGTATTAAAACCAAAGTCAAACCAAATGTTAAAACATTGTTTATTATAAATCCAAAACAATTCACACTTAGCTTTGTTTGAAACAGTTCTTTTAAAATATCTTCTTGTTTATAAACTATTATTTATAAATTTTAAAACAATATTTATCTTCCCAAAAGATAATAAATAAATTAAATTACTTTTACAAATTAAAACAAATATTAATCATCCTGAAGGATAATTTATAACATCCTTTTGTAACTTTAAAATCACATTAATTTTCCCAAAGAAAATAAATCGAATTTAAAACCCCTTTTTATAAATTTAAACCAACATTAATTATCTCGAAAGATAATTAATCGAATTTATAATCTTTTTTAATAAATCGATCAATTATTTTTTAACAGTTAATTAGTTCTAAAAACACTTTTACTTAATTGGTAAATTAACTTTAAAACACCAAATCGGTTAATTCACTTTAAAACACTTTCATTAAATCAACTTTAATCACTTTTATTAAATAAATTGATTAACTTAAATACCTTTGTTAAATTAATTAATTAACTTTAAATACCATTAGTTAAAATGATTAATTACATTCAAATATCATTAATTGGAATGACTACTTAAATTTCAAATATCATTACTTAAAATAATTAGCAAAATTCCAATATCATTAATTAATATGATAAATTAGATTTAAACATTGTTAATTAAATTGGTTTACAATATTTAAAACATTATTAATTAAAATGATTAATTAAACTCAAACATTATTAATTAAAATGATTTATTAATTTCAAATATCATCAACTAAAATGATTAATTAAGTTTAAACATCTTTATTAAAATGATTTATTAACTTAAAACATCATTACTTAAAATGATTAACTAAATTCAAATATCATTAATTAAAATGATTAATTAATTTTAAACAACATTAACTAAAACAGTTTATTAAATTCAAATAATCATTAATTAAAATGATTAATTAAATTAAAATTTCATTAATTAAAGTGATTAATGAATTTTAAACATCTAATTTTGTGAAAATACAAGCTCATGCTCAACATACACAAAGGGTTTAGGAGATGATATTCAATTATTGACAATATAATAAAAATTGCTATAAAGGCACTTAAAAAATTTAAATAGAATATCATGATTAATTTCAACTAAACATCAATATAAGCAGTATAAATAAATAATAATTATTGGTGAGAAACTCCTTAGGGTCTCTCTACAAATATTCCATGCAAAACGATGGTTACGGATAATATATATAACCATATAGGTACAAGGCAATTAAGTTAATGTGTCATCCATTTTCCAAAACGGGAATTTAACCAAACAATCAATCAAAGAACAACAAAAATACCTAAACTATCAACCGAGCATTCAACAATAAATCTATAACATCAAAGATATTATATAGTTAATTTTAAAGGTGAGTGAACTCACCGAAATTCCAATTATCGTCGAAGCGTTACAGTTTGAACTAAAATCGAACAGGCATTAGATTTTAGCATAAAATTCTACAAGCTCTAAACTACACCGATATAATTCCATACCATAGCTAATGATCTTATGAGTGCAACATAACTGACCACGTTCGATTTGGACCTCGTATGAGCATATGGTTTAATGAATAATCGATGATTGATTAACTAAATAATAAATTAATAAATAAAAGTTACATCATCAATTCCTTAATCATGTTCATTTTGATTTCTAGGTTGCATTTCGAATCAACCCCGACGTCACCACTTTCCCATTGCACAGCCTCTGCCTCAAGCCACCTACGGTCGTCGCTCCCTGCCACTGAACGCTCCGTCCAAGAGCTTGCTATTGATGCTTGCCTTGTCACCTACAACCCACCATAGCTCCTCCACTGAACGAAAATGCTGCCAGTGGTCAAAACGAGTTCTATGGTGGTGTGGGCCTCCAACCGCCAATCCACCACCGTCGATGACCTTCCCTAGCCATGCCGCACCTTTTTCACGTTGGGGTCGAGGTCCAATTCGAGCTCTAGCTCTCCGATTAACCACGGCCGTTTGATTTGGCCATTTAGGGTTAGGGTTTTTGAGAGTGAAGGAAAGTAAGGGCCTTATATAGGAAATTTAACTTGCATTATTCACGTCTTAAAATTTATGAACTCCAATCGAGGCATGCTCACTGGTATTCCTAGCTAAATACCCCTATTCTGAACTCAATGGACCTATTTTCATGAGCTAATTCTATCGTATATAGAAGTTAGCTTTTTAAAATCCAATTATATTATTAATTAATTCCTAAAATTAATCGCTATGCATTTCGAGCTTACTCAAACACGTAGTACGTCTGATCGCCATGAAACTCGTCGGCGTACAATAATTTATTATTCCGGTTCCAATGACATTAGTTTCGTCAAAATCTGAGATAGTGCCCCGGAATGATTATTTCACACATTTTTAAATGTTGTTTTATATTTTCGATCCAAAATCGATATTTATCCAATCTATTTATTTTTGTAATTAAATTTACAAATTCAATTAACCAATATTATTTATTATTTAAAAGGAATTAAATAAAATTATTAAATCCATTTAATTAATATTTAATTACAAATTCAAATATTCAAGTAATCCCCATATATGATATAAGTTATTAAATTTAAAAAATCCAATTATTTAAATATTTAAAATTAATTAAATATTTAAAATCCAACGACTAAAATTCTGGGTTATTGCACATTGGTTTCAATGAACACTGCACTAAATTCTATCTTGAATTTTTCAAGCTGAAGCAAGCCATCAACTAGAGTGACTTGAGCAATAATGAAGAAATCTCCAACCTCGTTAACAAATTACTATGGCACTACAATAGTACTAAATAAGTGGCCAAATTTAGTCTAAACCCGCAAGACAAACTTTGGACTTTTCCTATAAATACTTCTTGCTGCATTTCAAACAATAAACATGGGGTCAGCTCATCTTGTACTGAAGAGTTGGTGTTTCGATCTTTCAAAGTGAAAGATAATCTTCATAAATTTGACATAATGACATTAGACCCAGATGTACTCTCTGTATGAAAACTCGATGGTGACTGTACAGTCAAAACTTGTTGTTCAAAAGGAGAATGTTTGCTCATTGGAAGTTAACTCATTAATCGATGTAACAACCCACACCTCGGTGGGTTGTAATGAGGAGGGGTCAAAACAATGTTCTCATGACTAGTAATTACATACTTTATTCATAAAACTAGTTTATGCTTATTGCTTTCCATTACATGTTATGTCTACATTTTAAACTTAGTCATCTTGACTTCAAATACGTGTACGATACGCCCCACCTATTCGAGGTATACAATATATACATACGTATATATAAGTACCACAGTTCCCCTTCAGACCAGAATACATTCCTCACTAGTATCTATATCCCTTCACCTACGCCAGGTATCTACCATCTGTGTTTAGACAGAATTGTTTGCTGTAACAACTCTAGTCGAGGTTAAAATAAAATTATTGAAATAAATTTTGAGAATTTAATTTAAATTTTTAGAATTGTTTGGGAATAAAATGGATAAAGTTGATATAAAATTCAATTTAGAATTTTAGTTGTGTTTTGTGAACCCAAAAGTCATTAAAAATTCATATCAGTGAAATAAATGTATTTGTGAATTTTTCGATTTTTTTTAGAAGTAAAACAATAATTTTAAAATTTGGCTAAACCGGAAAATGGTATTTTAAGAAAATAAAATTATCTTAGGTGAGAATAAATTATGGTAATATCATATCATCTTGAATGAATTTTATAAAAGGTTTCACAGCTTGAACAAATCGAGAAGGAGCCAAAATGCCTTATGGATAAAAAGAAAATATTTTAATTTAATTCAAATGAGCCTGAAACATTAAGCCCAAGCCAGCTTATAAACTTGTTAACTTAGTTTCGATTAATCAAACACAAAACCCATTTTCATTTTCCTGTGAAAACAAAACCCGTTTGCCTCTTTTCCCTCCTCAGCCCTAATATAATTGAACGTTAAAAGAAAAAAATCAAGCTCGCGTCAAGGGCGGCTTCAAGGGATGAGGTGGCAGCGTCGACGAAAAGGGGAAGACGTGCGATCGAGGCTTGAAACTAGGGCACTGTAACAACCCATATTTTACATATTGAAGGATTGTAAAATATTGCTTTTAAATTAATATGAGGTTGCATGACTCTATAACTTTAGAAAATGCCTACTAGAGGCATTTCCTATATTTAGAGTGTTTTTCTAATAATTTTACCCTTGAAAACTTGTACCGGCTATAACTTTTGATAGGAGCCAAAATAGCATTTGTGACAACTTCCATTGGAAAGATATGATGGTTTCACTTTTTGTAAAGTGGTCGTAAAAGCAATTTGGACTTTCTATCTAGGAGATATGAATGTTTGGAGATTGACAGTTTTTAGAGCAGTTTAGTGGGTAATTAGAAGGGACAAGCCCACTAATCCAATTTGGGTTTGGAGACCATATATAGTTGAACAATCATCCCCAAATCACTTTTACAACTTTTTCCAAAGATCTAAGCCTTTGTTAACTCATTCTTCATCCAAAACCTTCTCTTTTATCCTCCAAATCAAGTGTAAATCATATATTAGTGATAGATTAGCAAGAAGATTCGTTAAAGATCTTTAAATATATATTTTTGCGAAAACATTTGCTGTTCGTTTTCGGATCTATCTCGATTTGCATGCAAAACTTGGATTTTGGGGGTTTTTGCTGAGTGATTTATCATCTTTCACCTTACGACATATATAACTACAGGTTTTAACATGTTTTGGATACATTTTTAAAGTCAAAATTGAGTTTTAATGTTGTTTTAAAACTCAACTTGCAATAAAAATGTTAATAGATGGATTTTTTAGGTTTTAGACATGTTATTTGGATATGCATTTGCCTTGATAGATGTTAGGCTATATTCTATACACCTTGTGTGATAATTGCTATGATTGATTGCACAATTTACAAGTTTGAATGTTGTTTGGTGCATGTATGGTATTTGTTTATATGCTTGTATGGTTGAAAACGCTCATCGGAGCAAACTAGAGGTAGGAACCATAGAGACCGACCTTGATGGATTGGCTCTAGAGCATTTGGGGTCATATCGTTGCATAGACGATGCATGAGGATCAAAGCGATAAGTGTAGTGTTGTAATAAACACGACTTAAAGGGCTAAAAGAGTTATGGGTTAGGTCAGTTGGTGGTGGCTCAGTGGCTTGTCGGGGGAGGTCGGTCTACTATTGATGGTTGGTGGCTAAGTGGTGAAACATGGTCAGTAGCCGAACATGGATGGACAGCTCGGTGATTGAGTGGTGAAACCTGGTCGGTGACCGGGTGGTGAAATGTGGTTGATGACCGAGAAAAGGGACATGGTCGATGGCCAGGAGGTGAAGCACGTTCAATGATTGTAGTGTTGGGGAACCGAGCATAAAAGTCGGTTTGGCAGGAGAGATTTGTTTTGGGCCTTGCTTAGCTCGATCAAGAGTTGGACTGACAAGTGTGGAGCACAGAGTATATCTATGGACTTCGGATTAAGACTCGGGTTGTATGGTAATCTGGGGAGTTCGCTCAGGATAAGGGTGGATGACCTTGGGATGGCTCTAGATGACTTTGGGATGGCAATAAACGAAGTATAACGACTTTAACGACTTGACATGATGAGTGACTATAGCAGTTGGTGGTGGACCGAAAGGACGAGTTCTATGTGACAACTTCTAGAGCAAACCATGATTGTGATTCTTGTGAGTTGGATAGGGTAGTCAACGTTTACCCAGGGTAGTCTGCATGTACCCACCCGTTTGGATGTCTGCTTATGTCTAGTCCTTAGCCATTTGCATGGGCAAGAGTTGAGCATCTTTGGAACAGTTCTAATATCGGTACGTATGCTAAGGGATAGATAGATAACTCTAGGGTTGTGATGCTTATTGTTGTGATAGGGTAGTCTACGTCTACCTAGGGTAGTCTGCGTGTACCTATATTTTTGTACGTCTACATGTGTCTAGTCCTTTGCCATCTACGTGGGAAATGAATTGAGCATCTAAAAGTGTTATCATACATCTAAAGCACTCGATTGAGATATGCGAGGCTGCGTGATGGATGTTATGTTTTCTGTATACTTGGTATGTTGTGTGATACCCATATACCCTATATTTTCCTCTTATGATAGTAGTTTAGCTATACCATGTTCATGTGCTAACTCTTTGGATGTAGGGACAAGTCAGGTATGGTTGTTCATACCTTATACCTTGTTTACTATATATGAGTTTTACAGTATTTTGAGATGATACACTCACAGCAGACTGTTGTCTGACCCGAGGTTTTATGCTTTACTTCTTATTATCTCGGATACTCTTAAATGAGTAGATTAGGGACATCAGGTTGGATAGCGCATGGAGCTTTACGGTGTAGGAGCAGGAGGCTATGCTTTCAGATATCTATACTTGGTGCTTACCATTGCTTATATTTCACTGTGCAGTACTATGGAGTTATGTCAGTACTTGTATACAGACAGTTATAGAGTTTATTATGGAAATTTGGGATGTATAAACTCTTTATTTCGGTTTTTGTACAGTCTGTGAACCTGATGCACTTTGATGTTCTAATTTGTGGTTCATTTGGTTATATCACTATCTCGTTTGTTTTACATCTATATTGTTATATTATATTTTATCTATGTGTTGTGAGATGTTCTATAGGTTCTGTGTTTGGGTTTTTCTCTTCTTTATATTCTTGGCTATCATCCTGCATCAGTCGGGTGCCTCCATAGTGCATCGCATAGGTATATTGGGTACTAGAGGAGATGTAGGTGGTCATCATATTTGGTATTAGAGCTTAGGTTGCACGGATGACCTAAGCTGATACTTGGATCCATTAGAGATAAGGAAGGAGCTATTGCCTTAGAATGGATCCAACAATATATGAGAGATTGTACTTGTTATATTTTGGTTTTCAAAACTATATAATAGTATATATAGTATATAAGTCGCATTGCATTCATGGACACCACTTATTCCTTTTGGAGAGACTGATCATTCTTATTATAGCTTGTAAGAATGAGCTGGCTAACAAGGAACGCTGTTAGGAACTCCATCTCTGGAGTTGAGGATTGGGTGGGATCGGGGGTTGCTAATCCTGATTTGCAGAACATGTTTGCAGAGATGGTGTGAGACATGGTTTAGAATGCCTAAGTTTCTCCTACTGCAGCCGTTGGTGGTGGTGGTGCTTAGTGCAAGCGTTGAGCCTAACTTCGCCAAATTGAGCAAGGATTTCTCTACTCTGGGTAGCAATCCATTTCTTGGAACAAAATCAATCGCCGAAGTGCGAGATTGGTTGGATACCTGTGAACGCTTCTTTGAGGATATGTAGTTAGAAGTTGCGACGAAAAGGAAGCTGGTCTCTAGACAGCTTCAAGGAAGGGCCATGGGGTGGTGGAACATCATCAAGATTACTACTACCGTGAACCAGATTACTTGGGAATAGTTCAAGATGAGATTTGAAGAGAAGTATATACTTGTCGCTCTGAAGTCGATGTTCTTTCAAAAGTTTGCTGACTTGAGATAGGGGGATATGTCTATATCAAAGTACGTGGCTAAGTTCGACACGGTATCAAAGTATGGCCTATCTTTTATCGATACTCCACTTAAGAAGAATGAGAAGTTCATCATGGGCTTCGATGATTATCTTAGAGAGAAGCTGGTAAGGCATATTGACGAGCCATTTGAAAGGCTGGTAGAGAAGGCTCTTTGACATGAGAGTCTGTACACTAAGTCTAAGTTGGTTGTTCTTCCTAAGGATGAGCCGAAGCCGTAAGTTGGTGGGCGAGGCAAAAGGAAGTGGTATAACAAGAAGAAGAAGAAGCAGTGTTAGAAGGATGGCTAACAGAAGGGCAAGTGGGAGCCTACATGCTATAATTATGGACAGAGGGGTCATCTTAGCAAGGATTGCAAAAACGAGAAGAAAAGATGTTTCAACTACAACAAGCTAGGGCATAGCAAGAAGAATTGCCTAGAACCACCAAGAAATAAGCAGGTTGTGTCTGCTTACGCTTTGAACGCTGTTCTAGCTTCGTCGAGTGCTCCATTGGAAAAGGAGAAGGGGAAGAGCATTGGTATACAGGGTATGCTTTACATTTCTGGTATATCTCTAAGTATTTTATTCGATACCGGGGCTTCATGTCCCTTCATATCTATGGATTTGGTAGATAGATTGAGATTGAAACCTGAAATTATTTGACCGACCCTTGATTATGACAAACCCAGTTGGAGGCTCTGCTAGCCTTTGCATGGTTTGTCAAGTCTTGGCCTTATCGAGTCATGGATGTTTATTTTCTTGTGATTGCTTTGTTTTTGGTCTTGTGGGGTTCGGTATTATACTGTGGACGGACTGGCTGAGAAGGTATGCAGTAGTGGTGGATTGTGAGAGGCTGTTGGTGACGATTGGCGCTGTGGAGGGGCGAACAGTGGTGATTGGCTGCCTGCCAGAGGATGGAGTTATGGTTAGCTTTCTATTTTTGCTTGAGACCCCACAGGATGAGTTATCATCTGTGTCTATAATGAAAGAGTATCCAAACATATTCAAGGAGGTTACCGAATTACCGCCACACCATGAGATTGAGTTCTATATTGACTTAGTGATGGATGTCAGACTGATTGTTATGCCTTTGAGATGTATGGCACCAAGAGAGCATAATGAATTGGAGGTGCAAGTGAAGACCAGTTGAGGTGAGGGTTCATTTGTAGGAGTATATCTGATTAGGATGCACCTCCAGTATTTGCTACTAAGGCGAATAGCTCTCTGAGGTTGTGTGTAGATTACCGTAAGCTAAATAAGGTGATGACGAAGAACAAGTATCCACTCCCGTGTATTGATGACTTGTTCGATTAGCTCCATGGTGCTAGGGTGTTCTCTCAGTTGGACCTTGCAACAAGGTTTCATCAATTGAGAGTGGCAAAGAAGAGTGTGCCGATTAGGGCATTTCGTATGCTGTTTGGGTTCCATAAGTGGTTGGTTAAGCCATTCGTGATGACCAATACACCAGTATAATTTGTTGATCTTATGAACCGTGTCTTCAAGGATCATCTAAATAAGTTTGTACTTGTGTTCATGGATGATATCTTTATTTATTCGAGGATAGAGGAGGAACACAAGGAGCGTTTGAGGATTGTGCTCAGGATGTTGAGGAAGCACCGATTGAAGGCAAAGTTTTCGAAGTGTCATTTCTAGAGAAGAGAAGTGCAATTCTTGGGTCACGTTGTTTCTGAGCAGCATATTGCTATAGATCCTAGGAAGGTGGCAGCAACAGGACTGGGATCAGCCCATGTTTGCAACCAAATTGGTCAAAAACACCGAAGAATAGTTTTTGTAGAGAAGTAAGTGAATAAAAACAAAATTAAACTAAGTATATGGATTAACAAGTAATAGAAAATCAACTATAATTGGACATGGAAATTTATAGTGGTTCGACGTTATATGCCTACGTCCACTTTGAAGATTATCCTTTATTAATAATTTATAAATCTGATTGCAGGAGTAGAAAGTAGCAAGTACGAGATTACAATAGAATCTAGGGTAACAAGCAGCGCAAAGATCCCAAGAATGAACTGTCAGGCCAATATTTAGAGGTGAAGACGACCATGTATCTCTCTGAAATTTTGGCTGAAGGACCTTCTAATCCACAAGGACCCACTAGATGGATCGCTAGGCCTAATTCCCAATAAGAAGGGATCGGTATGGATCCCTTCTTTTGTTAAATTTTTGGGAGTGATCCCTAGAGTGGCTTCATCATGCAAAAATATGTTTAAACTCCAATTTTCACATCATTGGATCGTTGGAACTAAATTTTTTGCTTGAACTTTGATTCAACATTACTTATGCACCGCACTCTGTCGATCCCTTCTAAGGGATACATGTCGATCCCTCCAACATTGTCCTTTTGATGTGCGATCCCTAGGGTAGGTTCCCCAGGATCCATATATCTTGCTCTTCAACTTTCATAGGGATTGGGTTTGTGGACCTTGAGATATGGATGGCTTTCCACAAAAATGCTCTTGTGCTTTTAGGTGCGCCGATCACTCTTCTATGAAGAATGCTGATCCCTTGCATATGAGCCAATCTATGCCGATTCCTCCTATTCATCGAACCATACTTCATACTTCGAACATTCTACGTTGCATATCTATCAATTCCATTCAATCCTAACATCATATGACCATCCGTACTTCACCTCTGGGCCCCACAATCATCATTCTGGAATCATTGGCCTTGATGGCAGTCGGATCTAACTCGTGTAATCAGTTCAATATAGCTGGGCTAGAATGCCAGATAACACTTGCCCCCCAAAGTACGTCTTGTGATGAACGAGACGTGCTTTGAATCGAATCAAGTTTGAATCATTGAAAAGAGACCCATCTAGCGTCTTGAATGGTTGCTATTCCTTTGTCAAATCGTTTTTTCAAAGTGTTGAATTTTACATTGATCGCCATGACACTTGGTTGATTTCCCTTAATATAAATCTAGTGTTACATTCCATCAATTGATATATAAGTCCGGTTTTGTGAGACTAATAAGCTTTATGTTATCTGATCTAGCCTCAATCTTGAAGGTTTCAGGTTTGATCTCAATTTATGTTGATTTTAAAAAAATGAAATTTCAAGTCATACACGTGCATGCTCATATACACGTTTTTGTTGTCGGCTCCTGGACGTGCTTGCACGTTCATGGGTCGATGCCAACTTCTCCGTATTTTGTATGTACAAGGTTATAGCCAAACCCTCATAATCATTTTTTCATTCATTTATTTTTTATTATTTTTAGGTATTGGCATGTGTTTAGCCGATCCCTCTCTCTTTCTCTTATCTTTTTTTTGGTTTTTATGCTCACAGGGATTGGTACTTTCTATGCCGATCCCTCTTTCCCCTTCTTATTTTTTAAAACATTTGTAGGGATCGGCATACGTGTATGCCGACCCCTTTTTCTGGTTCATGCTAACAGGGATCCGTAAGCTTTCATGCTGATCCCTCTTTCTATGCTTCGTGTCAAAGACATGGGCTGATCCTCAGTCCATGTATATAAAGTAGCACTCCCGGTTCCTTCAACTTTACTTGCTTCATTTTCCCATCACCTTCCGAAGCACCAAACCCTCTCGCTCCTCCATTTAAAACAAGCTTTCCTTCTTTCTTCTCCCCTCAATTTCGAAACGAAATCTTTTCGTGCTTCAATCCGCCTTTACAAACTATCTTCCCTATACATTTCATCTCGATCACTTTCGAACTTCCCACCAATTCCTTTAACATATTCACAAGTAGGTGAGCCTTCTTGACTTCATCTTTTGGTTTCATGGTGAGATAAGGGATTCCATGTCGTTAATGATTTTCATGGCGCTCAAGGTCGTAATGATATTTTGATCGAAGCAGCCTAGAGAAGATGAATCATTAGTGGACAGGGTTCGGCAAAATAATTAAGGAGAATGAAGAAGGAAGGATTAAGGAGGAAGAAGATAGAGTGGAGGAGGGATCGGTGTTGGAGGTTTAGATCTATGCTGATCCCTCGGCGTAGAGGCTTGATGGGTAGAGGGTAAAGTAGAGGGATCAGTAGGATTAGGGGTCGACAGTGTTTGTTGTTAGAGAGGGTTATGTGGAATATGTAGAAGTGAAGGGATCGGTAGGATTTGTAGAAGGAAAGGGATCAGTGGTTTTAGGTTGAAGAGAGGGATCGGTCGAGAAGCTTTGGGATAGGGATCAGTATGAAGGGTTCGATACATAGGGATCTGCATATGGGGTCCTATAAACTTAAAACCTAATTGAACCTTACTTGCTCGTACAATCACCACTAATTCACCTCAACGAACTTGGACATATGATGTTGATGAACAATAAAACTTGCATATTCGCTATTAGACTTGAGATTGAATAATCAAATCATTGGAACTTTCAACATAGACTAAAAACATGCATATGGACTTGAACGACAAACTTTACATTTCGATATGCCAATAGTCGATTCCAGCTTTCACAACTGATCAATCTTCTCGTCAGTTGAGACGGTCAGCGATGACGGTCACTCTACTTAGAATCTAGAGTGTCATCATTTAACTTCATTTTCTGATTTTAAGCTGTTTATTTCTGCTATATAGTTCACTACACTGCACTAGCTCACAGTTAACACGGGTGGAACATGTAATTTTTTCTAATCCGGATTATCTACTTAGTATAGTTAACATAGACTCTAGAATCTCATAGCATTTAGCTGCAATTTCTTCCGAACTGGCCGTGCGGCATAGCGATCCTGAAGCAAAATTGAGCTCTGCGACTATGTCTTCCAGGATTTCTCCTAGTCATCATCAAGCCGAACAAACCGAAGTTTCTGGCCCATCGATCAACCTTTTTTCAAATGTTCCGGTCCTCCCAGTGGAGGATATAAGCCATGCTCCTGATACAGTAGAAGGTGTCATTCTCCTAGATAACTTGATAGATTCCCAAACCTCTCAAATTGGTGAGGCTTCCCTTCGCAGGCCGTGTTCCATACATGGGATTCCATTTGTAGATGTCCTGGTTCCTTTGATAAACGACATGCCTTACTTGCCCTCGGAGAGGCATACGGCATGTAACAAGTTTATGTGCTGGGCCAGATGCGTACCGCCCTTCAATTCATTTATTTGAGAAATGCTAAGATATCTTGGAATAGCTCCCACTCAACTCCATCCGAACAGCTATGCCTTCATACATGGAACTTTTTTGTTTTTTATGAGCATTCTATTTTACCCTCCAACACCTGAGGATATAAGGTTCATTTATAACTTTAAATGGTGGTCAGGAAGTCCTTCCTATATTTTCTTGAACCTTCACCTAACTACCAAGTCTTAACGTGTGCTTGGAATAAAATCCCTCTTTTCAAACAGAGTGGTTCTACGTTCGGTGTCCACTTGGCTTCTCAAGAAGATGGTTTGAAGGACGTAAGTATTATTTTCATTTAATTCTTAAGTCCGTTAATCCAAGTCATATTTTTGAATTTACTAACATCCAAAATTTCTATAGGTGTCTGCCTATGTCCCTAAGGCATTACTTTTTCAAGAGTGGTTTTTGCTATTCGTGTTACACTAGTCGAACAGAGGGACATCAAACTTCTTGTAAAGGATGAGTTATTATCCCTATTCAGGCTGCTAGAAGAGGGTCATAACATTGGGGTCTATGGAAGTGCAGCATTACCAAGAAATGTTGCAGAGCATGAAAGGGATGCCAACAATCCTATCGTGCCTCTAGTTGAGGGGACTCAGGACAACATTAAAGAGGGCAAAATCAGGGGTGCCCAGATCAATGAGCTTGGCATTATTGGTGTAGATCCAGGTAAAGCACCTGTGGTTAAATCGTCACGAGATGCGCAACCCCAAACTTCAACTAATATAAGGAAGAGATTGGCATACAAACTTCATAGAAGAAAAACTGTTAAAGACTCGGAGTTCGTTATCACTTCTGTTGATGAAGAATCATCTTCCCAAAACTTGGAAAGTTCACTGAAAGGATTTTAAAATCTCCAAATTCCCGATGATATTATGACCTAGGACTTTCCAAGCATCAATATCGAGGGGCTCAATTCTTCTACTAGGAGTGGTCAAGGCATCTTCCTATCCATAGAGGAGAGAAAACACCCATTAGCAAGGCTACAACTACTGGTCTGTCGAGGGGAACACTACGACACTCACAACCACGTGCAATTCACTACACTCTTCATCAATCCTTCGCATAATAGTTACTTTCACATTCTCATTTGGTCTTTGCAGGTGCAATGACTCAATCTCGGGCTTTTGATCGTCTAAGGGGCTCCTCGACGCATTATGGATCTAACCACGGCTTAGAATATGGCAAGCGTAGGGACAAAGATGATGGATGGGGTAAAAGCAATCATTCAAGGGAATCTTCTTCTTCCAAGCGTAAGTCCCAGTCTCAGTCATCTTTCCAGGGAGACCAGCCCAATCTTCCTATTTACAGTGGAGACCATCCTCCCTTTTGCGGCTCTCAAATTGCCACATCACATGAGCAGCACTCTGGTTCTTCTAGCTCTAGGGAATCTCACGACCGTAGATCGAGCAAGCATCCAATTGCCACCTCCAATCCATCCTTGCTGACCGCTGCTCCTGACACTTCTACAATGGAGAAATTGGTGAAAGTTAAGTCCACTTTCCCGAAAATCTGTTTCGACGAGCTTAAATTCCTTCTCACAGTACATATGATCCTGGGGCATGCCAAAGTAAGCTCTCTCGCATGTGTTAATGGCATGTTCGTGCAACATGAATGGTTTCAGCACTTAGCAAAAAAAATATCTGAAGTTTCAATCGAGCGACATGATACACGATAAAGACATAATCAAATACCAAGATAATGAACAATCGGAGTTGACAACAAAACTTACTGAGGCAAAAAAGAGTGTGAAGAAAACGTCAGAGGCAGTGAGTCATTTGGAAGCTTCCCATAATAAAGAACTCGATGCTGCCTTCAATCACAGCAGGGCACTTGCTTTGGAAAAGGATTCCTTGCAAAAGTAGAAAGATGTCTTGACCAGCCGTGTCGAGGAACTTGAAGAGCTCCTTAAGAAAGAAATGGAAGAGAAGATCGAGGCTCGGGAAGAATCACAAAGGTACCATGAAGCAGCTGTTGAAGCCAGGAGCTTGAAAATTAAACTTGATGAGCAATTTGCAAAAATAGAAGCCCTTAAAGAAGAGGCATGAGAGGAAGGCTACAAGGAGATAATGGAACAAATTGAAACTCGAGTAGAAGATGCTAAGGAGTCCGATCGGAATGAAACCAAGGACTTGTTTGATCCACCGATCATCGAATATAATGCCAAAGTCCTTATCCACCGCGACTTGAGTTTTCTTAGTGAAGGTTATCTTGAGTCATTCTCTGAAGCCTGGGAGTACATCATCGAGATGAAAAAGAGGGAGCTGGGCGAAGCTAAGTTAGATGAAGTGAAATTGGTGTGGGAGATCCTCCACGGCAATAAAGCCCTAGATCTTGCCACCAAGAGACTCCGATATTTTGAAGTTTCAATGCCTGTTGATAAAGGGAAACATATTGCCAGATCCTTGGAGGCCAATTCTAAGGGCCCCTCTTCTTTCCAAGTGGTTAGAGCATCGGTTTCCTTTGGCCCAGAGCAGGACTTGAGCTATGATCCAGATAAGCCCATTTATCAATCCAAAGTGCTGACCCCTATTTTGGAAGGGGGCACTCCAGCAACAACCGAGAGTCAGTCGAATATAAGTATTCCACTTTACTCTCCACTCTACGAGTGATTTATTTCTTTGCGCCTAATGGTTTTAGGCTATGTCCTTGCTTTAACAAATTTGCAGGTATTTCGGGTCCTGGTCAAACTCCTAAAAGTGATGCTGTTATGGAGTAAGAAGGGAAATTAATAGAGATTCTGGCGGCCATTGATGTACCGAGGCCCAATGCTCAAGTCATCGGAGCATTAAACGATGATAAGGCTAAAGGTCCACTAGCGGTAGATGAATCCGACAATGTTGTGATAACCGACATCTCTGAACACATTGATGAGATCAGCCTGAAGGAGCGTGTTGAGAAGGAGGAGTTACTGAAGAAAAATGCTAAAGCTGAGCCCACCGAGGTGGACAATGATGATCCATACCTTATCCCAGTACAAGTCATTCCACCTGGTGGGTTGATTCCCAGAGAACCCCCTCTAAGCTTCGAATGCTCTCCCGCCAAAGGCGGTAAGGGATCAACAAAGAGAACTAGCGGAAGTTCAAACAGCACCACTCCCAAAAAATCCAAAACGGAGAGAAGATCGAAGAAATAGCCGTCACTTTGGCTCGGTGTTTACATAGTTTGCATAGCTGTTTATTCGTCATTTTCTTTTATTAGTTGTGGTTGTACGGGTATGAATCCCAGTTGTTTCAAAAAACTTGTACCATAATTTTGAATCTTATCATGTGAATAAAAGTTATTGTTTTATGTTGAGCTCTCGTGTGAACTGTTATTTAAGTAGTTGAACTATTACTTTCCATTCAATGTACTTGTAATTCTTTTTTCATTAATTCTGGTAACAATACACTAGCTCTATCTCAAGGCATCCATGTAGTTGTGGCCTTAAGTTGGATCAAATGCTAGGCTTGAGCCCTAGTGTTATGCCATCAAATTCAGTGGTTTTGAGTAATTATCCCCCTGCCCCTAGTCTTAGGTAAGCGGGGTTAGACGTTTTATGGTCGAACTCCATCCTTAGCGGGTTTATACTCTTCCTGTTGATTTCAGGCCGAAGTTCATGGAATAGTGAATGGTCAAACCTCACTGATCCAATTGTTTATACTCATATCTGCACTCTGGGGATAAGAGTTAGTTGACGGGCTGTTGAATCACACCCAATTTATGTTTATACTCTAGTCCGCACTCTGGGGACCTAGAGTTATTTCGTGGGTGGCGATTTACACCCGATTTATGGTTATACTCCGATCCGTACTCTGGGGATTTAGAGTTATTTCGCGGGTGGTTGATTCACACCCGATTCATAGTTATACTTCAGTCTACATTCTGGGGACCTGGATTTATTTTGGAGAGTTGTCGGATCGTACTCTCCTTAGTTGATTGATTTTCCCCCAAGGTCCGGAGTTTGATTTAGTGAGCGATCGGTCGTGTCACAATCGCTCTTATTTTACTTCAGTCCCATCATTCGGTAGGATTTATTCGGTCATCAGATGGTCGAGTCGCATCCATTTCTCATTGTGCATCCCGTCCATTGGATTATGAACGAGAGTTATCAAATAAACAATTGGACCAAGCCATCTTGTTCGGTCACATTGGGAACTAGCGTAATTGATTAATTCCAAACTCTGGGAACCTGTTCGGACATATCGACATCAATCAGTTTTGCCATGTAACTAATACATAACGCTACAACAAACATAAATATAAAGGAAGTCCAAAACATTATTTGCTAAATAGAAAGGAATGACATAATCTGTCTTATTACATATCTAGAGAATCAAATGCTAAAGCAAATTCTAAAAGAAAATACAACTGAACGAAGAAGAAATAAACTAAGTTAAATAGTGTCGCAAATGCTTGCAATTCCATGCCCTTGGGAGTGTGAAGCCATCAACAGTTGCTAGCTTGAAAGTTCCCTCTCTAAGCCTCTATTCAATGACATACGGTCCTTCCCAAATTGGACTCATGTGCGATGGGGTAGGAAAAACTTGCTACAAGATGAGATCGCCGATTGCAAAGGTTCTATGCCGGACATTAACGTTGTAGTATTTGGTGACTCGGTGTTGATGCATAGCTGCTCTAGGATCGACTTCCTCGCACTTCTCATCTATAAATTCAAGAGATTCTAAGAGGAGATTTTTATTCGTTTTGGGATCGTAGTAAGTTACTTAATGAGAAGGAACTTCGAGCTTAACAGAAATGATGGCTTCAAAACCGTAAGCAAGGGCGAATGGAGTATGGCCAGTCGCAAACTTATGGGTGGTCCTGTAAGCCCACAGTGCTATATGGAGTTGATCCACCCACTTGTCTCTAGCCTTTTCCAAACGCTTCTTTAGAATGGACTTTCTGATTTTGTTTGAAGCTTCAACCTCTCCATTCGCTTGAGGGTAAGCGACCGCTGCAAACCACTTTCAATATAATACCTCCGACATAAGTCATTGAACTCAACACTGTCAAATTGAGTTCCGTTATCTATTATAATAGTTCGTGGGAGACCGAAATGACATATGATGTTTCAGACAGTGAAGTTGATTGCTTTCTTGGTTGGGATCGTGGCTAAAGGTTCTACTTCGGCTCATTTGGTGAAGTAATTAACTGCGACGACATCGCACTTTGCGCCACCTTTAGAGATCGATAAGCAACCGATAATATCAATACCCCACATGGAAAACGGCCATAGACTAACTATTTGCGTGATTTCCGTCGGCGGAGGTCTTCTAACTTTTGCATATATCTGGCACTTACTGCATCGTCTTAAATGGTCAGCGGCGTCTCGATTGACAATTGGCCAATAATACCCATAATGGAGTATTTTCTTTGCTAGAGTTTGCCCCCTAGTTTGGTCGCCATATTCCCTTTCATGAACCTCTTTTAGGACACGTTTTTTCTCATCTTGAGCGATACACCAGAGTAGGGGAACAGAGAAAGCTTTTCTGTACATAATTCCTTTTTGCATGACATATCGCAAAGCTCTATAAAGGACTTGTCGCTTTTCATTTCTTTGATCTAGTAGGACTCCATGTAGCAAATAGTCTTTGATCGGAGTCATCCATGATTCCCTCTCAGGCTTCGCATCTAGTGCCCGATTGATTTCCATCATGTTTATACTCGGGGCATTTAATACTTCGACCGGAACTAAGCCCATCTACTGTACTCAAATTTAGTCTTCTTAAGCCTCTCTGTTTTGATCCCGTGGAATATGCGAAATATCATAGTACTCAAATTTAGTCAATGACTCTTGGACTTAGGTAAGGTATGGAGCAAACCATTGTCCTTTAGCTTGATAGTCTCCCCCGACTTGGTATACTACCAACTATGAATTACAAAAGATTTCAAGAGACTTTATTCCTAGTTCTCTAGCGAGTTTAAGTCTAGCAATCAAGGCTTCGTACTCAGCTTTGTTTTTTGTCGTTGGGAGATCAAGCTTTAAAGCATAACAAATTAACCAATCTTCGGGAGTTACAAGCACAATTCCAGCTCCAGGACAATGATCATTGGACGCTTCATCAGCATACAATCTCCACCATATGGTAGGGATTTCGCTGCCCTTCGGGGAATCATCCTACGCAGTGAATTCTAGTATAAAATATGCCAGTGTCTAACCCTAGATAGCCCTTCGAGGGAGATAAGTGATATTGAATTGACTGAGCTCAATATTCCACTTGAGTAACCTCCAGACGTCTCCAATCGCTGTAGGACCTATCGCAACTGCTGGTCGGTGTAAACATTGGTCGGGTGTGCTGGGAAGTATGGACAAAGCTTTCGTGATGCAATCAGCGAGTAGTATGCCAATTTCTCTATTTTTGGATAGTTCCTTTCAGCTACCGTCAGTCATTTGTTGAGGTAATACACTGGCCTCTGGATTCGATCCTGCTCGCGAAGCAATCCGACACTTATAGCATGGGCCGACATGGACAAATAAATGCACAAATCTTCATGATCCACTAGCTTTGAGACGATGGAGGGTCTCTCCAAATTTAGATTTATTTTAACTATATGATGAAATTTAGATTTATTTTATTTTCAAACATTTATTGTTAAGATGACATATATGTATGTTGTATAGATATGTTTACATATGTATTATATATATATATATGACTATATAAATTTATATATATATAAACTGTTAGTTTATAATGTTTGATTTTATATATATTACACATAAGTATACTTGAGTTTGATTTTAAATTATATTATATATGTGTTTAATTTAAACAATGATTTTGAAATATATATATATATATATATTTAATTTAATATATGTTTGAATTTAGAATATGATTTTATATATATATAGTTATATATGGTTATATAAGTTTGCTTATACCATTTATCTTCATCGATCCAGTTCTGATTTGATTTCGTCAATTCCCGTTATCAGCTGTGTTCATCGAAATTCATGCCAATCTAGCTTTACTTTGGAAGTCGTGTTTGCATTTCGTAACTCAACTTCATTTGTCTATCCCCTAGCCTTGAAAGGTGAGCAATCACTCACGATTTACGTTCTTATATTTATTAAATGTGATTTCAATTGAAACGACAATTGAAATATGCTGCTGTTAGTTATTTACATTGTTATATATATGCCATTTATCTTATTTGTTCACCTGTGACATCAGACACCATTATTTGTTATTTATATTGATGATATATGCCTGTTATATTTTTATCATTTTTGTTCTTACTCTGCAAGTTCCCCGCTAGTATAGAATACCCTATGGGTTGAAATGATACATACCCGAACGATCTGTAGAATAGGAGAAAATCGTTATGGGTTGAAATGATAGACCCAAGCGATTTTCATTTGAATTAAATTTGGGACTGCGGGTTGAAATGATATATACCCGTATATATTTAAATTACGGATTGAAATGATAAATATCTGTATCACTTGACAATAGGATAGAAAATTATATACAGACACCGTGGTCTATATATAAATATTCGAAAATGATTTCTTTAGTTTTGGAAAGAAATAAATGGTTTATTAAATATTGATTTTTAGATATTATATATAAATATATTTTATAGAGTTTAAAATTTGTGTTTTTAAAATTATATGTTTTCAAAATTTTATAGTTATAAGTTAATTTTGAGATTATAAATTTTAGGAAATTATTTATAATTTTACTATTTTTAAATTAGATAAATAGATTTAATATATAAATAAATTTATAATATGTTTAAGTATTTATTTAAAAGTATATTTAAAAATAGTTTTATAATAATTTTAATAAATTAAGGTTCGGAAGATAGATTTGGAATTGATTTGAAATGGTAATTAATTAAGAATTTTATTTAATTAAATCGATTTGAAACTTATTGAATTTGAGATTTTAATGGACATGATTTTATAACTTGATTTTGGTTAAGGTGATTAAATGAATATTTCAAGTTTAAATAAATCGAAGGAAATATTTAGTGATTTGAAATTTGGGGTTTTATTTAAATGATATCGGATTTATTAAGTGAGTATTTCAAAACTAAACAATAATGAAGTTAAATTAAGATATATATGAAATTGTCAAATTTAGTTTTGAAATTGTGGAATATTTAAAGCTTTGAAGTATATGGAAATTTAAATGGTTTATTTTGGTGGTTTAAAATCTGTGTTTGAAATCGATATAATTTGAAATGATTTATTGAGAAACGGAATTGAATTGAAATTGATGAATTGAGACTGAATTAAATTTGAATTTTTGAATTCAAGTTGATTTGAATCGATTTATGAAATTTGAGGAAGCTATTTTATTATATAAAGTATTTTTAAATTATATTTAAACTATTTATATATTTTACTTTATAAATTATTTTTAATATAAACTATTTTTAGTATAAAACTAATTTTATTATAAACTATTTTAATATTCTAATTATTTTATTTTATATAAACTATTTTAACTTATAATTACTTAATATACTAATTATTTTAATATAAACTAATTTATTTTATAAACTAATTTATTTTATATATTATTATTTATATTTAAACAGTTTAAGACGGAAGTGTTATGATTTCAAAGTGTTATGATTTCCAAAGTGTTATAATTTCAAGTGTTTTGGTTTCGAAAGTGTTATAACTTTGAAAGTGCTATGATTTTGGAAATGGATATATTTGAAGTGAAAAATGATATCGTATTGATATGGTTTAGAGATGGAATTGATATTTTGGTTTTGAAGTATAGACTATTTTGAAATGACCGCGGTGTTATAATAACGTTTGGTTGTTAAAGAGACCAGGATCGGTTATTGTCACACTCTCTGCCAATGACGAAAACCACTTTAAAACCCGTGTACGTGGTGGAGATTCCAGAATGAAGTAGGATGGTGGCGACAATCCTATCTGAGGTATATACGTGGACCCGACTCCCGTGAGATGGCATAAGAGGGCTAAAACAGGAGCAATTGATGGGCCAAGTGAGGTAGCTCCTCCGATCGGACACACTCCATCGTATGCCATTCTATTACTTTGTGATTGATTTGGTGCGCACCTTTGGATTTTCGGGAGTGTGGCTCGAGTTGGGCGATTGTTGCGGCTCTGCGTTACCAACAGCCCGGAAGTGTAATTAATATATCTACCCCGGAAGTGAGGTAGCACCCTCTGGTAGCTCCAGTTTATGGGGTATTACGGTACTGTATAGACTAATGGCACTATAAAATGTGTTAAGGGGGAAAATGTAACGCCTTAACGCTATTTTAATAGTTTACTTTGCTTTAGACATTATTATAATAGCGTAAATTACTACATAGTAGATAGTTTAACGGATCCTTAGAGGATGGTTATCCCAGACATCCTTTGAGTTACCTGTATTTCAGTTGATATTTCACTTGAGTTGGATTTATTGATATAAGAATATTAATCCTGACTCGAGTGTTTTGTGTTTTTGCTTTACGCTCGGGTCAGAATGAGTGTTACAGCTTTTAAGACTCACCTTTGGGGTTGGAGCTTCGCTTGGAGATCCAACTATCGATTCAGCTTTCAGTTATTCAGTTGATTCTAGTGATGTATTCAGATTTGGTTATTTGACTATTGTATTAAGACTTCTATGTATTCGAGACTTCTATTGTATCTTGTTTTAACTCTATTATCTATGTATAGTAGCTTCATGAACTACTATTCTTTTGTTTCCGCTACTTATTGTTATATTACTCTATGTCTGTGATTTTGTGATTTATTTATTTACTGTATATGCTGAGTTTTGCTAAATATAAATTAACAATCTGATATTTTGAGCAATTCAATTACGACATGTGCGGATGAGAATGGTTGAAAATATCAGGATGTTACATTAAACCTTTTAAATATTCAAAATCAAACGACGAAAAATTCAGGTTGTTACAGATACATACCCGAACGATCATATAGTTTAGTGAAAAATCGTTATAGGTTGAAATGATAAAGTCGAGCAATTTATTGGATTTTTAATTTTGGATTGCGGGTTGAAATGATATATACCCGTAAATTTAAATTTATTGCGGGTTGAAATGATATATACCCGTTCACTTGACCATAGGGTAGAAAATTATATACGGACACCAGAATGGTTAAATTAAATGATTTTAAATCCATAAATTTTGAATCCAGTTAAATGATATTATGAAATAAAATTTGATTTATATGAACTGAATTATTTTCAAAATCCAAGCTTTTAAAATGTTAAATTTGAAATTTGTGTAAATGAATTGTTTAAAAATTTAAATTGAAATCTTAAAGTTGGATTTTGAAATATAATAAAATTTATAAAAATTGAGTTATTGTAAACGTTTGAATATTTAAACTTTGAAAACTATTGAATTTGAAGTGGTTTAGATTTGTAGTTCAAACATGGATTTGAAATCGATATAAATTGAAATGGTTTTAATGAGAATTTGAATTGAAACCTTTAGCCTTTTGAATTGAAATTGTTAAATTGAGATTAATTTAAATTGAATTTTGGAACTAAAGTTGATTTGAATTGATTTGTAAAATTGGAAGGAACAATTCTAATTTGAAACTATTTTCGATATAAACTCTTTTAACATACAAACTCTCTTATCATATAAACTATTTTTCTCATATAAACCATTTTAATATATTAATAATTTTCAATACATTAACTATTTTTAATGTATAAACTATTTCTAATATATATACTATTTTAATCTATAACCTATTTTTGAAATATAAACCATTTTAATATATATTATTTAAATTTATAAACAACTTTTATTATATATATTTTAATATACAAACTATTTCTAATATATAAACTATTTTAATCTATAACCTATTTTTAAATATATAAACTATTTTAATGTATAACTATTCCAATGTATATACTACTTTCAATATTTAAACTGTTAAAATTGGAACTGTTATGATTTAGATTTAACTGATTTAAATTCAAATATTTTGATATGAGGGTTTAACCTATTTTGTGGTTATGATTTTGAAAAAAATATGATTTGAAGTGATAATGATTTCGAAATTAAATATGATTTCGAAAGTTATATGATTTCGAAAGTGATATGATTTCGAAAGCGAATATGATTTCGGAAGTGATATAATTTTGAAGTGAATATGATATTTTGATATCAATTATGCATCGGTTTTGGAAATGTAAAAGAACCAATGGGCGTGAAATAAGCGTTTGGTTGTTAAAGAGACCGGGATTGGATATTGTCATACTCTCTGCCAATACCGAAAACCACTTTGACAACTGTGCACGTGGTGGAGAATCCAGAATGAAGTAGGATGGTTTGGCGAACGCTACTGGAATGAAGTAAGAGAACGGTGATGGATAACCTTGACTTTTGGGTCATAATTAAAATGACTAAAACAGGAGCTATACCGGGCCAAGTGGGCTCGCTCCCCCTATCGGGCACATTTCTTCGATACCATATTTATTACTTTGTGATTGATTTGATGGCCATCCCTCGATTTGATTATGGGAGTGTGTTCCGAGGTGGGCGGTAGTAGCTGCAGTGTGTTACCACCAGTCCGGGAGTGCAAAACGGTAGTATCCTACCCTGGGCATTGCCTCGCATGCCTTGTTATATTTATCCTTATCGCGCCCACTACGAGTTTGGTTTGTGTCGTACACTATGGAGTGCCCTCCGATAGCCCTTCAGTTTACGGAGGAATTACGGTACTGTATAGACTATGGAATTTATATAAAATGTCTTAAGGGGGATATGCCACCTTAATGCTATTTTAATACTTTACTTTACTGTAGACATATTATAATAGCGTGTTGTAATATGTATGTAGATAGTTTAACGGATCCTTGGGGGATGGAATCCCGAACATCTCTTAAGTTATTGCACGCACGTTAGACACTGGATAGAGATGTAAAATCCCATAAACATCTCTGAAGCCGTTACACGCATATTCAATTATTTTGATTTAACTTACATAAGATCTTTTAGTTCCGACTTGGGTGTTTTGTCTTTTCATTACGCTCGGGTCATCCTGAGCTTTTTAGTGTTGAAGACTTTATTTCTGGAGGATGAAGACGGAGATTTGTATGTTATTTATTATATTTATTCCACTGCATCATGTTATTCCGCTACATTATTTATTTATTCTTGCTGTATGTATAACTCAGATTTGTATTTTAAAAGTGTAATCAAATGTTATGTAAAGTAGATTCATGAACTGTTTATTTGATTATTATATTTTGTCATTCCGTTGTGAGATTCTGTGTTTTGTTTTTCCTTCTTTTCTATTATTTTCTTATTTACTCCATATAGGAAAGTAATATGGAATTTAATATTCGCACACAGAATATTTGTTATTCTATTGTTTTTCCTTCTTTTCTATTATTTTCTATATTTTACTAATAATAACTGGATTGCATCTAATGAAAAACTCATTAGACTTCATAGGCCAATATGATCAAAATAGGGATTTTTTTTCAAGTCTACTAATTTCACCCGCTGTGAAACAGATTATGTTCCTCCACCATCATTAACGTAAGGAGTAGCAGAGGGAGGGGATTACCTTGACGCATTCCACATGTGCTGCCGAAGTAACCATACAGTTTTCCATGATTGTTGATTAAGAAGCAAGGGGAGCTTATCATCTTATTGATTGATACCACCTTTCCTCTTTTGTAAACATTTAATTGATACTACACATAATCAATATATAAGGGATGATATTGTAGGATCGTTTTTACCCTAGAGTGGGGTTGAATAAGGTCTACTAAAAATTAAAGCGGAAATAAAAATAAAAACAGAAAGTAATGCAGTAAAGATCACACACAGTTTTACCCAGCTTCGGCAAAAAACTACATACGTGCTGCCCCCAAAGTTTCTACTAGAAATTAAGTAATAAGTCACTTACAAAAATACGTAAACTTGCGATACCTGATAACTCGATTAACCTAACTCTAAACTCAAAACCCTGCCACAACCCAACCACTGAGTTGCGAATTCTCAAACTACGCCCCGTAGTTTGTACCTAGTTACACAACTAGAAAATTACAAATAAAAAATAAAACTAAAACAAAACCCTATATTTAAAACTTAAGCCCAATACATATAAAAAAGGCACGGCCCAATTAAACAAATAATTAAGGTGAAGACTGTCTCTCCTTTCTCAGTGTAATTTCTTCGGCCGATCTTTTGTTACTCTTCAAAGTTAGGGTTTCATTTGAATTTGAGCCGCCGCTTGGAAATAGCAATTTGAATCGTTTGTTGTATGCTTTCATTCCTCAATATGATTACTACTGCTTCTTCGATCAATGTTCTTCGATTTGCTTACGGCTGCTTCAATGTTGAGTACGAATGGTATAAATCGGTATGCGATTTTTTACTTTATTTTCTCTGTTGATTTGCTTGAACTCGAACTTCTGTATTTTGCCGATGATGAAATTGGGTTTAAATATGGATAAAATCCCTAAATTTTCGTTTCGTATATTTTGATTTGGATTCTTCATGATTTTATTACTTGCGTTGATTTCTGATCGAACGATCGTGTGATTTCTGACTTGTTCATTGATCGAATATATTTATGATATATTCGAATTTGCTTAAATGTAGTTGAATTGGTTTCGTTCTTTGCTCCTACGACTTGTTCATCGTTCGCTGACTTGTTCACCATGATTTGCTGTTCCATTTTCTGAAATACGTTTCCTTATGACCTCTGATTGAATTCTTTTAACTTTGTTCAAACTGCTGAATACTCTGTTACTATGCTTTGATTTCACTCAACATATATATACATCACAGAAACGTAATCTAAAGCTGCATTTCCATATTACAAACCACCAACTAGATAGATTTCAGTATGTTATGTGATCCTTTATCTGGGTTTACTACCCTTGGCCTCTAGTTCGTGTGATTGCTATGGCTATGCACTGTCCATTTCCTTGTAATGTGTGTTAGGTGCTGGGTTGAGTGTATGATTGTTGCAGCTCCAATGCATTGATGTCTTCTCTGGTTGCATATGAACTTGTTATTCAAGTGCTTTACATTCAGGTTAACCCATTTGGGTCTGACATGTCTGAAGCTTTGCATTTCCATGTATATACGAGCATGTTTACTTGTTTGGTTGCCGCTATATATGTATACATGTGTGTACAGACATGTAATATGTATGCTGATCTATTCTTGCATGTTGTTGCTTTGCATTCATGTTAAATTATTGAACCTAAGCATGTCTAGAGTTTTCATTTGAAGTCTGGTTGTGTTGATGCTCTTGTATTTCTGACCATATGCATTGCCATTGATGTTTATACCCTTGTACTTGAACCTGCTTCCATTAAACTCATGTGCACTGTTTGCTTGGTTGATAGGTTAAGTCTGTTGGTATGTGTATATACAGGCTTTGCTTGTGTGGTTCTTGCTTCTTGGTTAGTTTTGGTTTCATTGAAGTCTGGTTGGATCTCCATTTCTGCTATGTTGTTTTGATTTGAAGTCTGGTTTGGTTGCCTCTGAACTCCTATGCACTGTTGTGTTTGTCTGCATTTGCTCATTGATTTTGAAAATCATGCACATTCATATGCATGTATATACGTGTAATCGTGTAATGCATGTGCCGTATCCATTTATATTCGATTTGTACATGTGTGGTGCACTTTGAAGTCTGGTGTGTGTTCACATGTTGTTTTCATGTTGGTTGAACCTGAGAAGTCTGATATGTTGTATGTGTGTTTCCTGCTTCTGCTTTATCCTTTGTACAGATTGCTTGCATATTGAATGCCTGAATGCCATTGCTGTGTTATTTGTTTTTGCACTTGAGCTGAATCCAATCTTGGCTTGGGTTTGACCTTGTGCTCACATGTCCCTGCAATTTTAAACATGTACATTGATATACCGTGCATGTTAAAAAATAATGACGAACAACCCAAATAACTGAGGCAAACAATATTTTCAAAACACACACTTCATTGTGCACTGCAAAATATTTCTTTTTCAATTTTACCGCGTCAGTGTTTATTTTGCAGATAGTTTAGATGCTAGATACAGGTTGGAACAGAGTTGAAGATCAAATACGAGTGATGGGTGAATATGTAGTGAGGTGAAACATGTATGTAAAATCGTATAGTGAAACTTGTGTTGTAATTGAAACTTGTATTTGGAATTGTGTAAATATAGTGAGAACTTAAATTTGTACTATTTGAATTTGTAATAAAATATTTGTTTGAATAAAATATTTTTTTAAATAAGAATTCCAAGTTATTTATTTTATTCAACAAATATTTATTTAATTATGTGGAAAACTAAAATAGTACAATAACAAATACATTTAAACAAATATATATATATATATATGTTTATTATCATCAAACAATAATCACATACTAGTATGTTCTACAGATATGTTACAATACAATGTTTAAAATGACAAAGCAACAACCAATAACATGGTCAATATAAACATGTATCGATATTGGAATTTATATCTACCATGCATATGTTCGTTATTTATATATTCATATATTATTGCCTAAATTTTAAATTGTTGGATGAAAAATAAATTTATGGAAAAAATTATTTAAAAAAACATGCTTTAAAAATATGAAATATAAATATAATTATTTACACACACACAGACACGCATGCATGTATGTGTGTGCCTATAATGGTTAAGCCAAAAAATTCAAATTAATTAAAAAACAACCATCCATATTACATTAAACTTTTCTGATGTACTTGCAAACACACGTACACGGTGTATGTGTGTGAGTAAAGATTTGGCCCGAAAATAAAAAAGACTTTTCTAAAAAAAATTAAAATATTATAAAACCAAAATTTCTTATATCAAATCAAATATGATATCACCAATCTCTATATTTTAGGATTGACCGTAAATTCAAATAAAAACATTTAAGTCGCCAAATTATATAAAATGTCAAGAATATTATTATAGGTAATTTTAAAAAATAGACTCGTAACCTAAAACAATTTTTAATGCATATATAAATTTTTATTTTAATATATCAAGTTAATACAACTCAAATCATTTAACAAGTTGTTTAAATTGTATTACTAATTCAAGATTAACGCGAGACAATAATATGTACATATAAAATTGTGTAAAGTATATTACATCTAAGAAAAACAATTGGAATATACCTTTTAGATTTAGCTAAATAAGTGACACTTTGATTTGGAAGTCCCTCATTGGATCCTTGAATCTGCACCCTATCTTTCTAAGAGATGGATGAGCTACATAACTTTTATGTTTATTTGATGTTTTGATATTTTTTTAGTTGATATTTTTTTTAAAAAGGAAGGAATATTATGCCATGAAAGAGATGGAGGAGGTATGCCTAGATGAGTGAAGAAGAAGAAAAAATTGAATGAGAAAAAAAAAATTGAGAGGAGTTTGTCTTGAGGAAAGAAGATAAACCTTTCCTACTCTTTATATAAAAACGTCTCCTTTTAATTCCTAATTGATTTTCAATCAATCCAACCCTACCACTACAAGAAAAGCAAAAAATAGCGACATATTTTAGCGATGGAAATTCCCATCGCTAAATTTGAGACGGACTAGCTAGTGATTTACAAGGGATTATTTTAAGTTTTTTCTATTTCAAATTTATTTGCATTATCACCGTCGACTTAGAACATCCACCGCTAAACCGTTGCAATTTGCATCAATTTACCAACAGATGAGCTTTGACGCTAATTTCCATTGCAAATAGAGGCAGATTACCGAGGCAGGATTTCGAAGCTATTTTAAGGGGAATTTCCAAGGAATTTGCAAGGGGCTTTATATTGGCTTATCAATTTAACCCTTATGAATTTTGTAGTAAACATATTTAATATTTAATAATTAATAAGTAATATTTATTTTTTATTATAGTAATAAATTTTGAAATATTCATAAATTTTTGTTTTGTGAAGTAATATTTAATGATTAACAATTAACAAGTAATATTAAGTTTTTAATTTTAATTGATACATAGTAATAAATTTCGAATTATAAAATTTGAAAATCTCATATGATTCAAAAATAATTTTTCAAATAATTCTAAAAGTTTGTAAAATATTCGAAATTTCAGAAAATTCTAAAATGTCAACAAATTTTCAAAATTGGAATAATACAAACATTAACTTGCAAATTATTACTTCCTTACACATGTACAAGTTTTATTTTATAATAATCTTCTTTGACGTGTACAAGTTCTAAATATATGTTTACAATCCTTTAAAATATTATAATAATTAAGAATTAGTAACTTATAATTAATAGCTAATAATTAATAGCTAATAATTTATATATGATAATTTATAATTAATAATGGATGCTCTCCTTCTTGGAGGATCACTCTTTTCTCAAAATAAGTAATAATTTATAAATGATAATTAATATAACTAATAATTTATAATCTATTATAATTAATGATTGTTAATAAATAACAATTTACAATAAATATTTATATTTTTTGATTAATAATTATTAAAACAATAAATTATAATTAAATATATAAGACAATAATGTATAAATAATAATATATACATAATGATATATATGTAATATAAAATAGCATATAATTAATAAAATAGTTAATGACTTATAATTAATTAATAATTCATAAATAATAATTTTTAATTATAGATTAATGTTAACCCACCTATTGGCAAGGTAGTACACAGGCAGATTTAACCCAACAGACTTCATGATCATCAAGGCAGAAAGCCCAAAGAGATAGTTACCAGGGTTGGAGATCGGTTATATTTGAAACTATGGACTATAGTTGAATGGATTCAGATAGACAGCACTCAAAAATTGGCTATGTATGGAACTAATACTTCCCCTAGAAGAGGGATATGAAGAGAGGGATCAGAATAAAGGGATCAGATTAAACAGGATGCACACAACACAACTCAACGATGATCGCTCCATAACTCAACAACCACAAGGCGGATTGAAGTGAAACTTTAAAAACATGAATAGAGGACCCTAAGGAGTCTACCTTAGGGATTGCATGGCCTTTGGAGGAGTTTGGAGGGATCGGCCCCTATCCCTCCAAAGGGATCGGCCCTCTTCCCTCTTACGGGTCAGCTAAACCTAACTTTATTGAAAAGATCGATCAATATCTCAATATCGACACATCTAATTGACATGAAACTTGGAGCACAAGCTAATTAAAACATGTGAAACACCCCATAGGGAATGCACATCGTTTGGAGCAAGTTGGAGGGATCGGCCCCTATCCCTCCAAAAGGATCGACTATAATCAGCCTATGCACCATACTGCAACAAAGATCGACCAATAACTCAAGTTCTACTAATCCAACTGGCATGAAACTTGGAGGTTATACATAATATAACATAGAGAAGCTCCTCTAGGAATCGCATGTCATTTGGAGGAGTTTGGAGGGATCGACCCCTATCCCTCCAAGGGATCGGTTGAAATCAGAATATATGCAACACCACTTCATGGAAAATGCGATATCTCACAAACTGTAAGTCAAAATGGCATGAAACTTGGAGGGCAAGTAGCTAACATCATGGGGAACCCACCAAAGCGATCACACCCTATTTGTACACCAAAATAGTGATCAGTGCCGATCCATATTGTGGGCCCCAATGGGCCTAAATATTCTTGGGTGGCCTCGTCATGGCCTGGAGGTTCTTCTACCAAAATTTCACCCAATCCATGAACATCTTCTGTTATAAATACAACAGGCATAGCGTCAGAAAAATGGATCTTCTTTCTACTTCCCTTTATCTTGAACCTAGGCTACATTCTGTCAATTTTATTCTTGGATTTCGAATTATAACTGTAAACAAACTACAGTATAATAAAGGATTATTCTAGAGTGGACATAGGCTGGAGTTAGCCGAACCACTATAAATCTTGTCTTTATTTAGTTGCTTTCATTTTTAGTTTGTTTGTTTTTCATATTATATTCTCTATATTAGATACTATCTAAGATCTATGACTGGATATTGGTGCTTTCACATAGTTGGGTATTGGTTGCCAATTTTGACGCCAATATTTTTGTGCTTTCACTAAGAAGGACTTGCACCTGGGGATTTTGAAGATAGGATCTTAGATTTGGAAGCTTGGATACTTAAATCTAAGAAGCAATGGCTAGGAAATCAACAAGGAGAGTGCTACCGAAAGGACCCACCATGGAGGGAGTCGGGAGGCTTCCTCAGGAGCTGGAGCTAATCAAGCATCTATCTACATCACCAGGGATGAAAGAGAAACGATAATGGATGCTTTACAGGAGAGGATGCTGAAAAGACAAGAGGAGATGATGCAGAATTTACTCCAACAGATTGGACAAGCTAGAGCACATAATCAAGGGAATAGAGCAGAGGAGCTAATGACAACTTAGATCAAGGAGTTGAAGTAGAGGGAATTGCTGGAAATCAGAACCGGGAACATGGAAATGGAGCCAATGGACAAAGGAATGGAACAGAGCAGCTGGGCGCAGTCCTTGGCCATCTTAGAGGGATCGATACCGATCCCTCCAAAGGGATCGTCATCGATCCCCAATGACTATGAGGCATGCCCCCGAGTCTGGTTGATCGCGATGCTGGAGGACCTGTGATCAATCTCATGGAGCTTGGTGCGAATCAAAATTTGGATGCTCGTCATAAGGAATACGTTCCAGAATTCCCTCGTAGACTCGAGGAGCAGCTTAGACATGATGATAGGAGACTACCATTGGAAGACAATGACATGTTCGTAGAGATGATCAGACGAGTTATGCATGAAGGATTGGTAAACAGGGATTTGGAGAATGTAAATATAAGTCCATTCGCTCCTAATATCAGGAATGCTAGGAATCCACCAGAATTCAAACTACCAAAATTGGAAGTTTAAGATGGAAAGTCGAATCTGACTATGCATATGATGATGTATATACGGAACATAGAAGTACCGGGGGCATTGGAAGAAGTCTTGGCATGATGCTTCCCCCTATACTTAACCGATGTAGCTGCGCTATGGTTCAGACAGTTGGAAAGCAGCTCTATTAGCACATGGAACGAATTGGTCGAAAAATTTATGAAGCAGTTTCGGGTTCACATTACAAGAACCAAGAATGTGATGACATTGACATCAGTAAAGCAATGAGTAGGAGAATCACTCAAGAATTTTTTAATCAGGTTCAATGCATAGTTGTTCGGTGGATCGACCTGATCCATCGATGGTTTTGATGGCGATAGTGTTAGGAGTTGCAGATAATTACAGGATCCGTCGATGGATCTCGGATAACTCTACCATGAAGCAGATAGGTTTCTGTGACAAGAAGATGCGAAAGCTTATGGAGAGGCAATGAAAGTTAGTACGATACGGGGTAGAGAACCACCCGATGAATGCTCAGGAAAGGACAAGGGTACATGAAACATGGATAATAGCTTCGATGGATTGAAGCAGGAGAGGGAAGAACCCAAATTCTCTTCTTACCCGGAATTGAATGAAACCCTAGAAAGGATATATTTGGATACTCGAGGATGCCTTCCGCATTGAAGGCCGACAAAGAGGGAACCCTCCGAACGCGAATGGACATCAGGAAAGCGCTGCCTATTCCATGAGCTGGAAGGGCACAATACAAATGACTGCAGGCATTTGAAGGATATCATTGAGGAACACATGAGGAATGGTCAGCTACAACAATATGTAAGGACTTGGGCTACAGCGGTGGAACAGGAGCAGCCACCGTCCACCTCGAATGAAAATGGCACTGGATCAAGGCATCATTATCAACTTGTTATCAATTGATCAGGATGGAATGAATAATTAGCAAACTTAACAGCAGGACGGCTAAGTCACTTACACATGTACGGGATCGAGGACGGCCCCTAGACATGCTCTGAGATGATGATAAACCATAATGCTAGGGTTTATGAAATTTGTTTTTTTTCTTCTTGTTTGCTTCGAACTCCTATTTTTCTAGTTTTATTTGAACTCTGGTTTATTGGTTGTATGGACTCTTATTTTATATTTTGGCAAATGGACTTAGGAAAGCTTAAATTTGGATCAATGTAATAGATAACACAGGTCGCGGTTGTTGTCCTATCCGAAGAGATGGGATAACTATTGCAAGGTACGGGTCTTTTCGTCGAGCGAACATGATGAAACGGACTCGTGCATCATGGATTAAGTCCTCAACTGGGTATCGAGATCGAAGAATAAAACCTAACAGGTCATCAGGTATGGAATATGCCTAGCAAGGGGTAGGTTGCTTCACTCGAACGCAATGGACCGACCTACTCAGGTCGTCGAGTATGGATTGTGCTCGACAAGGATCCGGAGTGATCAAGGTCATCGGGTATAGACTATGCCTGGAAAGGGGTAGGTCACTTTGCTCAAATGCGATGGATCACCCTACTCAGATCGTCGAGTACAGATTGTGCTTAGTAAGGATCTAGTGAGATCGAGGATTTGGATTAGGATAACAACCTAAAGAGGTCATGGATTTGGATATCAGTGTCGAATCGCAATGGATTTGGCTTTGGATGGATGCGGAAGCAGATAAAACGATCTGGAGAGATCGTGTATTTGGATTGGATTCTAGATTGGAAAATATGGCTATCAATGGATTATGGATTGCGGATTTTGGATTTATAGCAATTCAAAACACACCTTCCTATCGCAAGGCATGTTTTGGGGGGAAAAGAAAAGTGTTAATCCGCCTTTTGGTAAGGCAGTACACATGCGGATTTAACCCAACGGGCTTCATAATCATCAAGGTTGAAAGCCCGGAGAGATGGTTGCTAGGATTGAAGATCGGTTATATTTGAAACTATGGACTATAGTTGAATGGATTCGGTTGGACAACACTCAAAAAATGGCTAAGTATGGAATAATACTTCCCCTTGAAGAGGGATCGGAATAGAGGGATTGGAATAGAGGGATTGAAATAAAGGGATCGGATTTAACAAGATGCACACAACACAACTCAACGATGATTGCTCCATAACTCAACAAACACAAAGCGGAGTGAAGTAAAACTTTGTAAATATAAAGAAGGGACCCTAAAGAGTCTACCCTAGGGATCGCATGGCCTTTAGACATGCAACCAAATTGGCCACAAACACCCAAGAATAGATTTAAGTAGTGGAATAAATGAATAAATTAAATGAAAACAAAGGAGAATGACCAAAGATCAAAGAAAACATGGCAGAAAGCAAAAACAACAAGATTTATAGTGATTTGGCATTGATTGCCCATGTCTACTTTGAATATTCTCTTTATTGCTTCTCAATTCACTTAATTACAATTACAAACAACAAGAAATAACAAGAGATCAGAAAAGAATGGAGGAAGTTAGTTACAATAATGGCAGAGTATAAATAACAGCGTCAGAGTCCCTAGAATGGCCCCTATGCCTGTATTTATAGATGAAGGAAGCCTCCAATCTGACTCAAACTTCGGCAACAGGACCTCCTCCACCATATGGCCTCACCATAGGAAGGCTAGGCCCAACTCTCAATGGATAGGGATCGATACCAATCCCTCCATGAGTTGAGTTTGGGCTAGCGATCCCTATAGTAGCTCTCTTATGGTCTATAATGAAGGTGATTCGAATATCATAGTGCTTGGACTTGTAGAGCTTTAGTTCTCATCATATTTTAGTTTGAATCTTAACCTGGTCAAGGTAATGCCGATCCATATTGCATTGGCCATTCCATGCCGAACCATATTGTTCAAACCATTCCATACTGAACCCTCTCCCATGAATGTATCACGCTGATCCATCCACAAGCCACACCACGATCACTATGCCGACCCATACCTCTTGAATTTACTACGCTGATCCATCCCTCACGAGTTATGGCCTGCCGATCCCTTCATGAGTCAAACCACCATGCTTATGCTGATCCATTACCTCCAAACATTCTATGTCGACCCATATTGCTTCCTCCTGTTATGCCGAACCATATCCTCCAAATACATTATGCCGACCCCCCACCATATTGAATGTATATGATCCCTCCATATCTCATCCAACTTGACCAATGTTCATGCCAATCCCTATTCCAACCAAACTGAACTCCCTAATTCCAACATCCTGCATTATCTATCTATTAACCCTATTCACCTTGGGCTAGATACAACTGCCCGAACATATATTTTGGTTATGTGGATGTTGTCTCGTGATCATCCTTCTCATCAGCAGTCGAGTCTGCCCTTCATAATCAGCCCTATGTAGCCGGGTCAAGGCACCGGGTAACAAGAGGAGTCTGGAGGGATCATCCCCTGTCCCTCAAAAGGGATTGGCCCTCTTCCCTCTTAGAGATCGACTAAACCCAGCTTTATTGCAAAGATTGATCAATATCTCAACATCTACATATCCAATTGACATGAAACTTGGAGCACAAGCTAACTACAACATGTGGAATACCTTATAGGGATCGCACATCATTTGGAGCAAATTGGAGGGATCGGCCCCTATCCCTCTATAGGGATCAGTTATAATCGGCCTTTGCACCATATTGCAACAAAGGTTGATCAATAAATCGAGTTTTACTAATCAAATTGGCATGAAACTTGGAGGCTATACATAATATAACATAGAGAAGCTCTTCTAGGGATTGCATGTCATTTGGAGGAGTTTGGAGGGATTGGCCCCTATCCTTCCAAAGGGATCGGCTAAAATCAAAATATATGCAACACCACTTCACGGAAAACATGATATCTCACAAACCGTAAGTCGAAATGGCACGAAATTTGAAGAGCAAGTAGCTAACATCAAGGGAAAGGCCACAGAGGGATTGTACCCCATTTGGACATCAAAATAGGGACCGATACTAATCCCTATTATGGGCCCTAATGGGCTTGAAAATTCTTAGATGGCCTCGTCATGGAAATTAACGCTATAAAATCGTAATCGGAGAACGTACCTATTTGTTGGGCAATTAACGCTTATTTTTATGAAACCAAAAGCAGTAGTTATTGCTTACATAACATGTATTTCACTTATATAATCCAAAAGATTTAATAATTATATAAAATGGAATATTTAAAGTTGTTTCAACCACTAACAAACAAATTAATATAAAACAACAATCACTTGCAATCATAGCATACAATCATCATATGAAATCAATACAAATCAATTATCCATCCATATCAACCAAAGCAAATAGTTTGTTCGGGTTAAGACACTTTAATCGTACATAATGATAAATAACTACTAAGTATACCATGCACTCAACAGTCTTAGATAAAACTCAATAGATTATCCATACATCCAAACAATTAAAAGTACTTTTTCCCAAATGACCCATAAACCAAAACAAACAATAATTTACAATGTACTTGAGTTATTCTTATTAAATTTTCTTTCACAACATTTACAGTTTTTTCCTTTTCATCCATACAAGGATTATTTCTTTAACTTACATTTATCTCTTATAATTATTTTTTCCATTCATTCATTCATTCATTGTTTATTTCATTTATTTTTCCTTTATTACTTACAAAAATTCATTTTCATTTATTTATATCATGTCAATTTCTTTTATTGCATTACATTCATTTTATTATTTACTTTAATTATAAATAGTTTCAATATTAACTTAAGTTCAAAATCCTTTACTTACAGTACTCATTTTCTATTTTATTTAATTTGTAGTATTAAAATTTTAACTCAAGTTTAGAACTATTTTCATATCAAAATTCTTATTTATAAAAGTAAATTTCATTGAACACTTCCATTACATAAGTTTTACTTGCAAAAATTTCCATTACATATTCTTTGAACATTTCCACTTTTATAATTGGTAAGTTATATATATATATATATATATATATATATGTGTGTGTGTGTGTGTGTGTGTTTAAGAATGCAATTGAAAGTTACACAAGTTTGACTTACTTATTTTAATTAACTTAAGGTTCAATAGTTATCATTTCTTATCTTCATATACTATTCGTTTACAAGTTACAAATTTCAAATTCCTTGTATATTTCAGTTATAACTTAGCATATCATTTCTTATTTTCATTTAGAAGTTTCAATTATTAAATAGTTAAAATTTTTATTCCATTTCAATAATTGAAATCTCTAATTTATAGAAACTTAAGAACTAAATGCAGGGTTCCATTTCAAATCTTTTAAAATAATATATATATATAATCATATCTTTATATATGAAATCATACTTGGAATTAAAATTTAAGATTAATTTATCAAAACAATTGTGTAGTAAAATTCCAACATGGCCTTCCCACTTTGAAACTTGAAAATGAACGTCAATGATGCGTGCACTCATCACCGAAATTATTTTCCAACGATAGAGAGGGGTGTACAGACTTATTTCTTTCCAAAATTTCATTAAAACAATTCTTTCAAATTATATTGAAATATTAATATCAGAAAATACTTCTAATAGTATTATTATTATATCCCAAAATCATTCGAAAGAAATTTTCAAAATCCCGGAACTTAAGTTCTAAATTTCCAAATTTCATTTTATCTTATTTTCAAATCTTATTTCCAACCTATATTTATAAATTTCACTACCTAACAACCAATATATTACAACCAAATATATAATTTATAAAATTTATTTTATATACAGAATATATATAATAGGCAGAATTATTTCATTCACCTATATTTCAAAACAAATATTGTGTCGGTTTGTCCTATTAAGTGTTTAGAAATCCCTATTGATGTCATAGCGTCCTATGCACCAACCAGAATTTATAAATACAAAACGGAACAAATTAACACAATATAAAAACCTTTTATAACACTAACAAATACGCTCTCTCATATATATACTCTCAGCGACTCATTTTAGGGTATTATTACCCTATTAATAAAGAGTTAGACCCCCACAAAGCCAAGGTTTATCGCTAAACCTGGCTCTGATACCAACCGTAACATCCCGCCTTTTTCGACAGTTTAAGCAGACACGCATGCCAAACTTAAACCATTCAAAAGGGCAGATTGTTATTGGGGTAAATAAGAAAAAGAGAAAGAAATAAAACAAAACAGAATCTCACAGTGGAATGACAAAATATAATAATCAAATAACAGTTCATGAAGCTGTTTATAAAACATTTGATTATACTTATACAACACAGTATCAGGGTTACACATATCAGAGATAAATAATAAATAATGCAGCGGAATAGTATGGTGCACTGGAATAATATAGTAAATAGTAGTAGTACACATCTTCGTCTTCGTCCTCCAGAATAAGTCTTCAAATCCTGAAATGCTCAGGCTGACCCGAGCGAATTGAAAAGACAAAACACTCGAGTCAGAACTAAAAGATCTTATGTAAGTCAAATCAACGGTAAATAAATATGAGTGTAAACGACATCGGAGATGTTTACGGGGTTTGACATCTCCTATCCAATGTCTAACGTGAGTGCAGTAACTTAAGAGATGTTCAGGATTCACATCTCCTAAGGATCCGTTAAACTATCTACTATGTAGTACAGTACGCTATTATAATATGTCTACAGTAAAGTAAAAGTATTAAAATAGCGTTAAGGCATTACCCATATCCCCCTTAACACAATTTATAATGCCAATAGTCTATACAGTACCGTAACTCCCCGTAAACTGGAGCCTCCAGAGGATACCACATCGGTACGACATAAAACAAACTCGTAGAAAGCACACTAGGGTAGGTGACACGACACAACTAGGCAATGCCAAGGTAGATATACTAATTACACTTCCAGACTATTGATAACGCATAGCCGCAATTACCGCCCAACTTGGAACACACTCCCGAATCAAAAAAAATCGAGGGTGGCCACCAAATAAATCGCAAAGTCAGAATATAGTATTGATGGAATGTGCCCGATCGGAGGAATGACCTCACTTAGCCCGTCAATTGCCCTTGTTTTAGCCACCTTATGCTAACTCACGGGAGTTAGGTCCACATATGTATACCTTTAAGATTGTCTCCACCATCCTACTTCATTCTGGAATCTCCACCGCGTACACGGTTGTCAAAGTGGTTTTCGGTATCGAAAGAGAGTATGCCCATATCTGATCCCGGTCCCTTTAACAACCAAACGCTTATTACACACCGAATGGTTCTTTTACATTTCCAAAATCATTTCATAATTGATATCAAAATATATTATTCAATTCAAATCATATCATTTTCGAAATCATTACTTACTTCCAAAATTATATCACATTGAAATCATAGTTCGAAATTATATTTCCTTTCAAAAGTCATATTTCCAAAATAGGTTAACTCTCATTTCAAAATTATCATATTAAACCAAATATGCTATTTAGATTCCAACTTAGGTTATAATGTCGCTTAACCACATTCACTTAAAAATCGAGAATCTGAATATAAACTCATCCATTTTACTTAGTTTGGAATTTAGAAGCAAATAGTCTTAAATAGTTATAAATAGTTAATATAGATTTAAAAAAGATTAAATATAATTAAAATAGATTAAATAGCTTTAAAATAGATTAATTATATTTAAAATAATTCAAATGGTTTAATTAGTTTAAATTTTTGAAAATCTTAATAATTAAAGTCTTTTAAAATAATATATTTAAAAAAATTTATATGAAAAATATGAATTTGAAATTTATATCCATTTAAACTATTTATTTCATTCGAACACATTTTGACCATTACAATGTCCCAAAACCTAATTTCAAATTTTTCCGATTCAGAATTCTAAATAAATATTAAATTCAATATCGCTTAAATCCATGTTAAAACATCGACTTAATTACTCCAATTTCAATATATTTCAAAGTTATACTTCAACGATTTTAATAACTCAATTTCGATAAACTTCACTTATATTTCAAATTCACTATAAAATTTCAATTTTATTCCTTTAACAAATCTTTCAAAACAATTCAATTTTAATATAAAACTCGAAATTCGATAAAAATTCGATTTATATAATCCAAATTTTATTTCAAAAATATCATTTAATTCAATGCAAAATTTAAGGATTCAAAATCATTTAAATTTAACCAATCCGGTGTCCGTATATAATTCTCTACCCTAGGGTCAAGTGATACGGATATTTATCATTTCAGTCTGCAATTTAATATTTATAGTTATATATCATTTCAAACCGCAATCCCGGAATAATAATAAAATCCATAAAATCGCTCGAGTCTATCATTTCAACCCATAACGATTTTTCCTTAATCTGTTGATCATTCGGGTATGTATCATTTCAACACATAGTGAACTTACAGTTTATAACGATATAAAATACAACATCCATTCATCCAATATCAACAATCAACATCCATCACAATCATCATCCAAATCAATCAATAAATATCAATATAGAATTGATAATCAATAACAAGTATTTAAATGGCAATTTATATTCAATAATAAATTAAATAATGATTTAATTCAAATAAATTCAAATTAACTGAGATGATGATTTAAACTATACCAACAGTTATAAATAAATTTCTAATTCACATCAAAAATTAATTTAACTAACATAAAAAAATTTAGAAGTTATGAGTGGGTTAAAACACTCACCTTTGAATTTAAATCGAATTTAAATTCAAAATAAGCCCAAAATTTGAACCAGCGTCAAACTGACCGGAATTCCAATACGATCCTAGCGGAGAAAACCGCGCATGAATTGGACCTCGTATGAAAAAGTTGTTGCGATTTTGAAAGCGAAAATTTAATAAAATAAAAGAACACTTTACCCGCCACGTCATCAACAACTCAACTCTCAAACCCTAGAAAGCATTGGACCCGATCTCGATGACCACGAGCCGCCATAGAAACGCCACCCTCCATCAATTTCGCCGCCACCACACGCGATTTCTCTCTGATCCAATAGCACCGCTGGCCTCCTCAGCCTCGGCCGACCTTCCTAGACCCCACCTCGGCAACCCCGCTGCGCCGAAGAGCTGCTCGCCGCCGCTGCACAAATGACCAGTTACTAGCGAACTCCGGCCGCCAGTGACCAAACTATAACCACCGATCGACATGCCTCGACGATCTCCACTAGACCCTGGCCCCGATCGACTTCAAGTTGAAGATCCACCGTCCGCTAGGAAACCCTAGCAACGGACGGCCGAGCTTCATCGTCTATTTCTGAACAAACGATAATTCAAATTGAAAAATGAATCGTTGCAGAGGGTTACGCTCATCGAGAGCTTCAAAATAATATAAAATTTGATATTGTTTGAGGAGTTTTGATTTTCAATTTGATTTGAAGTTGAACGGAGAATTTGTTTTTCTGCCATTGGAATGAGAAGTTGATAAGAAATGTACGTACAGACAACTGTGAATAAGGAGTAGCTAGGGTTTATAACGAGGTATATATAGGTAGGTCGGAAATAAAGATGAATGGACATGATTTGATTGAACGATAAACGACCCGAAAAGCCCGTTTCTCCGAAACGAAAATGGGTTAACCCATATATCAAAATAGATGTTTTTGAAAATTTTAAAATCAATGGAACAAGTTTTAAGTCCTAATTCCATCGTATGAAGAAGTTATGTTAAAATCAACTTGTTTCAAATTGATTTCAATTTAATTGATTTCTAGGCGTTTCGAGTCCGTACGATCAAACGACAAGTCCGATTGCTACGAAACTTGAAATCCTACAATAATTCACCGTTACGGATCCGATGAAACTAGTTTTGTCAAAATCCGAGTCAGTTGCCAAAATGGCTATTTTCAGTTAATTAAATAAATAAATATTAAATTAATTAAATCACTTTTCCAATTCAAATTCCATGATTAGCCATTTTGTCATTTTTGATTTCTTAAACAATTTCAATACTTTAAACAATTTAGATATCAATTCAATGTTAAATTAATTCACCAATTACAGTGTTTAACTTCAATTGTAGTTAAATCCAATTATTTATAATTAATTCCAATACGTTGATTTAATTCAATTTCAATCCTTCCATTAAATCCATTATTCCTCTATAAACATAGTTAATATTTGTTTTACATTTCGTTACATTAATACTCCCATTCCATCTTTGATTTGTATTGACTATCATATTTCCATTTTATTATATTTTGGTCAATTTCACACATTAATTATAATTAAAGTCTCAATTAATTTATTTATCTCGATTTCATTCTTTTATTACATCACTTATTTCTTTATGAAATAAACTAACATTTCCAATCATCATATTACATTCATATTTTGCAATTATTGTCTTAATCTCATTAATGTAACACTAAATTTCATTTATAACCAAGTATAACATTTACATTATTTCATCTATTGGAATTACATTCAAGTTATTAATAATTAGTTTTAATTACCATTGTTACATTTCATTTTTAGTATTCATTTCCTTATTAAATTACAAAGTTTTTTTCTTTTTATTTCTTTCCATATTAAGTACCAAAACTTATTAATTTAACAATTTAAATAGTCGAAAATTTACGGGTCGTTACATGTGTATTCTTAAAGCCTCTATCTCCCTACTAAGTTTCATTCATTATGCCAAAGGACAGTTTATTTTACAAAACCCTAAGAGCATTCCCAATGGTAGGGGTTGCTTGGGGTCGATTCAAGGGAATCGACCCCCAAAGCAACCCCAACCGGGGAAAAAGCACACGTAGTGTGCTTACCCTTAGCCGGCCAAAATAAGGTCGGCTAAGGGGACAAGGTGTGGATTACAATCCACACCCGTTGGATTGCAATCCACAATGAGGTGTGGATTGCAATCCACACCGTCCACTTAGCCGGCCAAATTTAGGCCGGCTAAGTGGACAGAACACAACCGGCTATAAATTAGCCGGTTGTGCTCATTTCTCCCCACACCTCTCTCTCCTTCCTCCTTTCTCCTTCCGCTCACCATTTCTTCTGCTTCTCGCAAACATCAGCTTTCCAAAAAATGAGAAGAGCTTTCTGGAGACTCCGAGGCAGCGGTAGTCGCAGCGCAAGAAATATTCCACCGTCCGTGGAAAACACGCCTGCCGCAGGTAGCGCACCCACACCCACACCACCCGCGTTCGATGAAGGGCGACGAAGCACGGTGGTTAGACGAAGACGTGTGGGGAGAAATACAGCAGCTGCAGTTTTGGACCCCCACATCGACCAAAATTTGGGTCCGAACAAATATTTGGTCAATTTTCGGGTACTACCAAACGAAGAAGTACACGTTAGCACATGTGTTGATACTTCTGTAAGTTATCTACCTCAAAATTTTCTTATTAGTTCAAATTGTACAATAAAAATTGAATACGCAACATGTTTTAACTTAGGCTCATTGTGAGCGCATCCGTGGATCTTGGGTTAGCATGATACGGCTTTATAGGATTATACGATCTTAGTATGCTGACGGCATTATACATGCTTTGCTGTGAGAGATAGGATTTGGAGACTTTCTAAGTATGTAATTACATAATTCTGTTTATTTTATTACTGATGTTTAGCCTTTAAATAATGCTAAATTGCTTTAATAGGTATTGATAATTTATTAAATTCGGATGTTCAGTTATGCGGTGCTTTAGCTGCATGTTGGTGGAAGACCACTCATATCTTTCACTTTAGTTTTGGAGAGCTGAGTATTACACCATTAGACTTTACTACGTTGACCGGTATAGGCATTGGTAGAGGCGAGACCTTACCTTATGATGAGGAGTACCAACATTTTCATTGTTTATCTGGTGTTATTCCACATTTTTATTTGCATGACGGACTTTCATCCTAACTGCAGCTTAGATGCTCATACATTAGGCAAGCAATAATGGAATTGATACATGTACAAAGTTTTGATAATTGCTTGGAGATAGCTCGACTTTTTATTCTATACATGATGGGGAACCTATTCTTTACAAATGCATCGAACATGCTACCGGCCGGTTATGTAGCAGTTGTAGCGGAGTTGTTGTTTGATAGTCCAGTCGCATATGACTAGGGGACTCCGATATCAGCGTATTTGTATCGCTCTCTGGATCATTAGTGTGTTGTTAGGGGTAGATCCTCGTCCATTACAGGGTTTTGGGAGGTTTTACAGTACTGGTACTACGAGTACTTCCGTAACATGACTTATCCAACTTTGGACTCCACATTACCCCTTTTCTTTCCCCGAGTCAGAGCATATGCACATGATAACCGTAGAATGGTGCAAGAAGGGGAGGCACGTCTATTTTTGCTGTGGCTCGAAATCAGATCGAGTTACGGACCACATGAGAGAGCGTTGTTTGGCATCCGTATGATGGATCACCTTTTATGACCGACCCTATTGTAGTGCATGCTGCTTTACTATCTACGAGACGTTTTCCACTGGTTTCATCGCCAGCCAGCCTAGGATGCTACTGGTTCCTCGGTGAGCGTAGTTGGAGACAGACCTTAGACGGTGTTTCGTTCCCGATGATCCACATCTGGATACACTTTTTTTAGGGTTTACGATAGCGCTGCATTACACCAGTATGCATGAGAGTGGTGGTCCGCAACTTACTTCATTGTCATGAATGTAGATTATGCATCCTTTTGGTGTCGCTTTTACACTCTATCGCATACAGCTACATTTGTTCATGCTGCATCTGTTGATTTGGTTGGGCCCTCAAGCATACATAGTGGTGTTGCCCCCCATATTTTTCCCAACCTTGCACTGAGTACTCAGGTCTATCACGCTCTACAGCCCCTGCCAGGTAGAAGATTATGGTTGGACAGTAGGTATTCCGACAACGTCTAGGGTTAATAGATATGTTGATATTCCTCGACCAAAGATTTCCCAGTTTCCAAATCCAGAAGCATTTTCATATGAGGATTTGTTTCAGATGCAGTTGGGACTCTGCCAGGTCATGTACGTCGAGCATCGACGTAGTATAGATGAGTTGACTGCTTGTATTAATGAGCTTACTACTACTGATGAGCAGCGATATCATCCTACGCCCAGAGTAGATGACGACGACGATGATGGTGAAGCAACCAATCTTTTTGATGATCGGTATCAGTTTGATGAACCTTAGTGTTAGCATGTACCACTGTATTATCATTGTTATGTATTCTATAGCAGAGTGTGTATGATTGTATTTTCAGTGGTTTATATGTAGTAGTAGTGGTTGTATGAGTATTATCATTGTTATGTATTCTGTAGCAGAGTTTGTATGATTGTATTATCAGTGGTTTGTATGCAGTAAAGGTGGTTGTATATGAGTATTATCATTGTTATGTATTGTGTGTCAGAGTTTGTATGATTGTATTATCAGTGGTTTATTTGTAGTAGTAGTGGTTGTATATGAGTATTATCATTGTTATGTATTGTGTATCAGCTATGGATTTAATATTTTGCTTGCATATATCACTATTTGAAAGGACAAGCACATATGTGTTTGTTCTTTCAAACCTTTGTGGATGATTGACAAGTAGGTGATTATAAGACACTTCATTCATGAGACGCGGATCATGAACTTTCTATATAAGGCAGCTTTCTGTATTGAAAATTCACAACAACTTCATTTATTCTCACCGTCCTAAGTAAGCTTCAATGTCAAATGAAAACTGGAATGCTGGTGATTATTTATTTTAATCAAGTCTTACATAGAAACTGACCGTAGACACATGGAAGAGGAGATGGAGAACGATTTTTGGGTCACTCTAAACGAGACTTTAAATAGTCATCCGGATTGTAGATTAATTCGAAGGATTTTGGAAACTCGTAGCACTTTTGTAACGTTTACAAGGGCTTGTCGACGATATAGACAAGTTATAAAAGCAGTGAAAGAAGAAGATTTATTTCAGCTAACACGAGCCACGTATGATTCCTGTTATTTGTGGGATTATCACGTTGATTTTGTTGGACATGCCGCGTACAATCTCTAGGTTAGATATATTAGACAATTTGAATGATGTATGGGTTGGTTAAGTATGTTTGTTAAGTTTATTACCTTCTGCTTGTTGTTTGGACTATCAGTAATTTATATGTAATTTCAAATTCCAGTAAAGTTTTCATTCTCATAATATACTCCGCACTTAACATAATAACCGTATATCAACAGTTGGAAATCATCAACAACAACACTTAAGTTACAAAAAGAATAAATAACAGCTTTCATTGAAATCAAACAGGACAACAAACTAAAGAAAACACGAGAACAACATATTAAAAGAACTAGAAAGTAAACATGACAACATATAATTAAAAAAACTGCCTTCGACCACCGAATAAGTTAATTGAACCCAACGTCCTTTGAAGCATCTGAATTTGGTTTTCAAGTTCGTTGGCATAAACAACTACACGATGAGGAAGAGGATCGTCAAGCCATTGCCAAATGCCACAACCATCAGGAGAATTGCGGTATCTATAGTGACGCCGACCAATATCTGTTCCGTTAGGTACAACAGCGTATAGAACAGAAACCCCACAGTTACAGTATATCTTATTAGGGTTGACCTCTTGATTTGTGTGAGGTACCTGGTGTCGTATTTCATTTCTTTAAGCTCTATTTCTGTTATGGCTACACCGATCTTGTCTTTGACGTCGTCCATTATCTAATAGCATGTGCTCCTGCACTTGCATCTTATGCTCTCTTACATCAGCGTTATGTCTCTCCTCCATTTCAATATACCACTCGGTAGGTGGTTGTGGGGATGAGGTATTCGGTGGGCTATTGTGCTGTAAAGAACCTTCGTATGAATATGAGGATGGCAATGAAATATGGTAGTAGTCAACCATTTTTACAAACTAAAGCCTTGATAATATTGAAGAGAAGCATGGCAAGTGAACCGATATTTATATACTAGATTATGGTGACAAGAGCATCTATTTGTGACATGACCAGACCTTGAAGAGAAGCATGGCAACTGTTTGTGACAAGACCAAACCTTCTGACCAGCGCAGCTTTAATCAACAAAAGCATCTTCAAGCGGTACGATAGGTGGACCCGTCTGCTCTATGACTGTTTGTGACATGACCAGACCTCTTGACCACCGCAGATTTAATCAATAAGAGCATTTAAATAGAGGTCAGAATATTGTAAAACATACTCATTCACAAACATAAAATATTACACACCTTTCTTCTAACAATATTCCATGAGTTCTCTAAAACAATTGTGGTGCTTCTCATCCACGTCTTCCTTATCGTCATCTTCTTCCGACGAATTTGTTAAACATTGTATTACTCAACAAAGAATGTTTACTACCGAAACAATGGATTTAATGACCCATGAAATTGCTGAAGGCTCTGCGACTTCCCAAGGAGGTAGCGTTGTGGGCAGAAGAGACTTGTGTTATGCACGTGACTATGCTAGTGGGCATAATCAATTGATCAAGGATTATTTTACGGCAATCCCAATGTACGGGGACGTTGATTTTAGACGAAGATTCTGTTTGTCGAAGAATATCTTTAATCGGGTTCTCGACAAATTAACGAAAACAAACATTTTTTTTACGCACAGAAGAAATGGAATCAATGAACTTGGTATTTTTCCTTTGCAAAAGGTTACGGCTGCACTTTGCATGATATCGTATGGAACTTCTGGAGATTCACAAGACGAAAAAGTGAGGATTGGAGACTCAACGGCAATATTATGTATGAAAGAGTTTTGCAAAATCGTCGTTTGTATATTTGATGAAGAATATCTTCAATCTCCAACAGCACAAGATATTGATAGATTGCTGGCAATGAGATCTCAGTGTGGATTTCTAGGTATGTTAGGTAGCCTAGATTGTATGCATTGGAGGTGGAAAAACTGTCCAGTTACATTACAGGGACAATATACAGGACATTGCAAAAGGGCTACTCTGATCTTGGAAGTTGTAGCTTTGTACGATTTGTACATATGGCATGCTTTTTTTGGAGCGCCGGGTTCACTTAATGATATTAACGTTCTACGACAACTATATTTATTTAACGACTTATGTAATGACCTCTCACCTCCATGCAATTATAAAATTAGAGACAAAGATCATTCAGTAGGTTATTATCTGGTAGATGGAATCTATCCAAGATGGAAAACACTTGTGCAAGCTTACAAAAGGCCAAATTACGCAAAAGAAGCTAGGTTCACCAAACAACAAGAAAGCTTGAGAAAAGATGTGGAACGAGCATTTGGAGTGCTTCAAGTAGGTTTCATATTTTACGAAAATATACTACCATGATCTGGCGGTACTATCTGATATCATGTACTGCTATATAATTTTACATAATATGATTGTCGAAGAAGAACGAGGTGGGTACGAAATTCAATTGAGAGACTATCCAGACATTGATGTAGCATTTCAAAAAAAAGCTTATAAGGATCCAAATACTTTTGCTGAATACTTGCAAATAGTACAAGATATTCGAGATCCACAAGCTCATCTTGATCTAAGAGAAGAATTGGTGGAACACTACTGGGAACATATAGGAAACAATTAGTAGAAGTAATGTTTGTTGTTGTTGACAGTTTGTATTATTAAGTGGTTGTTCTATTAAGTGGTTGTTGACAGTTTGTATTATCAAGTGGTTGTCCACAAGCTTATCCGTTGTAATATTAAGTGGTTGTATCCAGTTTGTATTATTATTTGTGTTTGAATTTGTTATTTCTACTTTACTAAGTTGTTTTTGATAAATTACGAGTATTCAAGAGTAACAATAGCAATAACAACTTAATTGACCATTAAAGTTACAACCAACACTTACATTAGTACAACCAACACTTTTACAACCAACACTTACATTAGTACAACCGACACTTACATTAGCAATAACAACAAATTACCTCGAATTAATACGAAGAAATTAAAATTGACAACAACACTCAAATTAAACTTACAACCAACACTTACATCCCCCCTTGACGTCTATGGTACTCCTTAAGTTGCTTCTCCATATACATCCTCTGAACTGGACTGAGTTCGTTTAAGTTGCAAGTTAAAAGAGCCATATCATCAACTTTTTGTTGTCGAGCTAGTTCTTATTTTCTTAATTCTAGCTCATCATTTCTTAACTTCTGTTTTTCATCGTGCCGCCGTTGTTTTTCCACTGCCCTTTCAATTCTTTTTGTTTCTTTTGTTTTCAGATATAATTTATTTGCATCTTCCGCGGTCGCCATACACTGTCCAATATTTTCGTAATGTGCGCTGTAATCGAGGGCTGTTTTTTTTCTTCCCCTTGAAGTTTCCTGAAGGCCGACCACCTGAACTAGTTGTGAAGGGGGTGTCCTCATGCGGATCAGAACTACCGGGGCTGGATTCATCGCTCGTCTTTCGAGGAAGAAAGTGCATCACTGAATGTTCTTTTCGCACCCGGCTCCATTTTTCCTCTTTTTCTAGTATGTTGTAGCAATGTTGAAAGTTGAAAGGTTGATTGTTATGTTCATACATATACAATGCATTTGCTTGATTGAGCTACAGAGGATGAAGCATTATTAGATGAATTAAACATAAAACTTTTTATTTCAAAGTCCAAAATTCAAAAAATTACCAGATCAAAGTCGTTTGCCCCGCTTTGCTGTCTAGAATGCAGGCCAACCATTATTTCTTTCCAACGTTGACAAGCGGCATTTATTCTTTCCCACGACTGCTTCAAAGAATCTACCGATCTACGGGGGTTGTTTGGAGTTCGAAGGTTGAACAGATTGCATACAGAAGTCCAAAATGAGGATTTGCTTTGGCTAGTATCTTTCTTATTATCTCTAGAGCATTCAACCCAGCAGAATGCTAATTCAGCTTGCTCGTCCGGTAACCATTTTCCCACCTTTCGATTCCGCGGTTCCAGATTCTGAAATGTTGATTCTCGATGGTTGATTTCCCCAAGTATGTTGTAGCAATGTTGAAAGTTGAAAGGTTGATTGTTATGTTCATACATATACAATGCATTTGCTTGATTGAGCTACAGAGGATGAAGCATTATTAGATGAATTAAACATAAAACTTTTTATTTCAAAGTCCAAAATTCAAAAAATTACCAGATCAAAGTCGTTTGCCCCGCTTTGCTGTCTAGAATGCAGGCCAACCATTATTTCTTTCCAACGTTGACAAGCGGCATTTATTCTTTCCCACGACTGCTTCAAAGAATCTACCGATCTACGGGGGTTGTTTGGAGTTCGAAGGTTGAACAGATTGCATACAGAAGTCCAAAATGAGGATTTGCTTTGGCTAGTATCTTTCTTATTATCTCTAGAGCATTCAACCCAGCAGAATGCTAATTCAGCTTGCTCGTCCGGTAACCATTTTCCCACCTTTCGATTCCGCGGTTCCAGATTCTGAAATGTTGATTCTCGATGGTTGATTTCCCCAAGTTTGACCAGAAGACAAAGTAGGATTCCTACAATCGTCTTCTTCATCGGCCATTTCATTGATATCAAATTCCATTTCCTGATTTTCAAATATGTTGCCTCCAAATTGATTAGTGAGATTTCTCGGTATATTTTGTGAACGATAAGGCATTGCTGACCGTCGTTGGTCATTGGGAGACACGTAGTTTTGATCGTACTGATAGTTTTGTTGAAATGAACTATTCTTCGAATAATTCGCATTTTGAGGATTTTGGTATTGATTCGAATCTTGTTGAGAATGATAGATATTCTGATTTTGTTTAGGCTGATATGAAATTGGCACCTATTGATAATGAAATTGATTCTGACCGTGCTGAAAATTATACATATGCAGATTGAATTCCGTCATATTTTGATTATTTGGCATTTGTAGAGGTAGAAATCTAGAAGATGAAGACTTCTATGATTTTCCTTTAGAATTTTTCGAGATTGCTAATATTGATTGAAGAAACTGTGCTGAGAAGAGAGAAAATTGAAGTAGAAATAGTGTAAACAGAATGATGGAATGAACATGTATACAGAGGGAGCAGCAACAGTCAAATTAATAAAGTTAGCCGGATTATTTTTGACCGACAATGACCCAACGACTATAAAGTAGTCGTTGGCTCTTAGCCGGTTGGCCGGCTAAGAAGCAACCTTCAGTGTTGCTTTAACAACCCTGAACTGGCCAACCAACCCCATTGGAGGTCAGTTTCTTTCCAACAAACCCACGGTTGGGAATGGTCTTAGTACCAAATCGTACGCCAAGCTACTAAATAACAATTTTCATTCAGTATCGTTTCTTCCCCTAAAGCCCTTCGCTCAAATCGATTAACCACATTAAAAAAAAAGAGAGAGAACGACGCGAGCCTGGCGTTGTAGCAAGGAGGAGGTCGGCTAGATAATGACGCCGCGGGGCTGGAGGAGGCACGAAATCTGATGGCGACTGCTGCTTTACTTCGCGCAAACCCTAAATCGCCCCCATCTACTTCGCGCCATTCTTAGCAAGCCAAGCCATCATGCCCCATCGTCGCAGTCGCACCCTATCATAGCAGTCATGCTCTATCGTCGCAGCCTCCATATCAATCATCACATCTGTGCCTCACAACCCATATCGATCTTTGCTGCCGTGCCTATCTTTGCCTCTAAATCTTGGTAACCACTATTTTTTCTTGCTGTCTTACTATGGAATTTAACTGGAACATTAACATTTGATATTATACAAATGGTTAGTGCAATAACCTTACAGTTCTCCAGTATCATACTTCAAAACAACTCAACTGTGTATATCTTTTGAATATAGACATAATTGAAGAGGATGAATTGGCCGTGCTCCTACAAAAACTGGCATAAATCTTTTCATATATGAACAATACTCCTATGTATTTACATGATTTCATCAACAATTTCTTATCAGATCCGAAAACTGAAATCATATTACCACTTCCGCATTTTGATATTTATATTCCATGAGACGAAAGATTTGGACATCTTAAATTGTCTGATTTTCTTGCTTATGCCTTGAAATATGTGTATAACGCTTTAGTTCCATACTTAAATGCATTGTTCGAAAAAACTCCCATGGAGTTTGTCTCCTTCCAAGACGTACTTAATTTATGTGAAGGAGGAATTAAATTGCCCGATTGTGAAGTTATTGAAGAAATCAAAGACCGCAATCCATTTGAAATGATTAAAGAATTAGTAAGAACAAATGGTGATTATTGTTGTAAAATTTTCAAACATTTTATTGGGGCTTTGGGTTTTGATTTGGAAGAGAAGAAGAAGAGAAGTTAGTCGCACATAATAGAATCTTATACAATATATTTGTATAAATAAAGTATTTTCATGTGGATGTTGGGGCCTTGGGGCTCCCACATGTTTTCTTTGTTGTGAGAAGAGAAGTCATGCAACACTACACGCGCGCCACCGTCCGACCGAACCGGACCGGGTACGGGTTTCGGATCCGAAAATATTTTTGGATCATATATGAACAGTAACGGGCCAGATTTCAGCCCGTTAAGGATCCAAAACCGGAATTTCTGAAATTGAATATAGGGTGGGAAATTGCAACGGTTTTCTGAACGTTGCAAAATATGAATGGACACGACGTTTGAATTGCGAACCGTTGCAAACGGTTGTGACACTTCGCGAATAGGCACCTCTTCACATCTATAAATAGCAACGCCCAAAAACTTTTCATATACGAATTTTCTGAATCATCTTCTTCTTTCTCTCAGTGCAGTTTTGCGCTATAACTTCTTCTCCATTGCTCTGTTTTTGTGACTCCCCTCAGGTGTTGCAAACTCAGAAATCATCGCAGAATTGCTCCCTTCTTCCTCTTCTTTCTATTCTATACAAATTGCATCATCAGATATCATTGCAAAATTGTTCTTGGTCGGATCAAAGGCATGCAAACTTTGAATCCGATTACGCTGTTATAGGGCTTCATTGAATCCTGAAAGTCGATAGTTCGATAACCCGTTTGTACCTGGTGGGTTGAACTATTGTCTGAAAGAATCTATTCCATAGATTCTTCAAGTCGGAAGTACATCATTATCTTCTTCATAATCGCCATCAAATTTGTCTCGAACCGCAAAATCCCCAACAAATTTCAGACAATAACCTTCAACCATGGAAGGTTCGAGTGCTCTACAAGTTATGAATCAGTATCTAACTCGATTAGAGCGTTTTGATGGCGACAATTTCACTCGTTGGCAAGAGACAATGAAATTTTTCTTGGTCACCGTCAAGTTGTTCTACATTTTGGAAGATGACTTGGAAGAAATCCTGGAGGAAACTGATAAGGATGATGCTGCTCTAAAGGCTAGACGTGCAATGCGCAAAGAGGATGATTTTCTATGTAGAGGCCATATTCTGAATGCGCTATCTACCCCAGTCTACAATGCTCATAGGACCTTGGAAACATCGAAGGCACTCTGGACTGCACTGGAGAATAAGTACCGCATATCCGAGGCAAGTAATAAAAAGTTTCTTATTTCCAATTTGATGGATTTCAAAATGGTCACCAATAAGTCCATAATTGGACAAGTAAGCGAAATCTTACTGTTGGTGAATCAACTTAAAGATGCTGGAATTGACCTCCCTGAATTTTTTATTATTGGAGTTATAATTTCGAGACTTCCGCATAGTTGGAATGATTATAAGAAAAAGATGAAGCATGCAGAAACAGATTATAATTTAGACAGTTTACAGCGTCATCTTCGTATTGAAGAAGACTCTCGCAAATGCGATCTAGATGATAATCCGCAAACCGAGTCCCATTCTAAGGCAAATAATGTTGAAATTATTGATACGTTAAAACCAAAGAATGAGACACAGTTTAAGAAGAAAAATCATTCCAAAACCAACAACAAAAGGAAAGGTGTTTGTTATTTTTGTAACAAACCCGGCCACTATGCCCGAGACTGCCGTCTGTGGAAGAAACAACAAAAAGTGAATGTGGTCGAAGACTCGCTTGTGGCTGTAGTGCAAGAGGCGAACTCCGTTAGCGGCAATGATAATGATTGGTGGTTCAATACTAGAGCAACCATTCACATTTGCAAAGACCGTAATCTGTTCAAGAGTTACGAAGAAAATAAAGGAGAAGCCGACGAAGTTACTGAAGCAAATAAGGTTCCAAGTAAAGTTCTGGGAAAATGCACTATAGAACTTCTTTTCACCTCTGGAAAAGTTCTTACATTAGTAAATGTATTTTATGTACCTGATATGTGTAAGAATTTGGTCTCTGGATACCTTCTTAACAAAGGAGGATTCAAGATGGTGTATGAGTCTGATAAGCTAGTGTTGTCTAAGAATGGTAGATTCATTAGACAGGGAAACTCTTGTACCGGCATGATTAAGTTGAATCTAATAAAGAAATCTTCTGTTTATATTGTTGATTCTATTAATTTATGGCATGGTAGATTAGGACATGTTAATTATAATTCCATTAAAAATATAGATAAATTAGGATTAATTTCTGATTGTGATTTCGATACCATCTCTAAATGTGAAATATGTGTTCAAGCAAAAATACCCCGAAAATCCTTTAAATCCGTAGAAAGGAAAACTGGTTTGCTTGATTTGGTATATAGTGATGTGGGTGACTTAAAAAGTCATACCACCTATGGTGGTAACCAATACTATATAACATTCATTGATGATTATACTAGATATGCATTTATATATATATATCTAATGGAAACTAAAGATGAGGCTTTTGATAAATTCAAAATTTACAAAGCAGAGGTCGAAACACAATTAGGAGTTAAAATTAAAATATTACATTCAGATCGTGGTGGTGAAAATTTGTCAAATGAATTCACCTTGTTTTGTAAACAACAAGGTATAGTTCACCAATGTACTATCCCATATACACCACAACAAAATGGTGTTGCTGAAAGGAAGAATAGAACCTTAGTAGAAATGGTTAATGCCATGCTCATAAGTTCTAATTTACCTTATAACCTATGGGGTGATGCTATGTTATCTGCATGTTATATTTTAAATAGAGTACCACTTAAAAAGAATAATATTTCCCCTTATGAATTATGGTTTAATAGAAAACCTAACCTAACTAAACTTAAAGTTTGGGGTTGCTTAGCATATGTTAGAAAACCAGACCCTAAACGACCAAAGTTAGGAAATAGAGCATTTAAATGTGTTTTCATAGGATGTTCACTTAATAGTATAACTTATAGATTCCTTATTCTTGACACCCTAGAAGTTATAGAATCTGTAGATGTAGAATTTTGTGAAAATCAAACTGTTGAGATCCCATTGAGATCATCTAGTCCAGAACCTAGTATGGCTAATGATATCAATGACGATGATTATGCTCCTGCTCAAAACAGCAAGAAAGTATCAGTACCAGATAATAGTACTGAACAACAGAGAAGTAAAAGAGCAAGAATAGAGAAGGACTATGGTCCTGACTTCATTACATATCTTGTAGAAGGCAGTAAGGACGAAGTCCTTAATGTGACTAAATATGTAATGAACGTCGATGACGATCCCAAAACTTATTCTGAGGCTATGAGTTCCAGAGATTCCAATTTCTGGAAAGAAGCTATCAATGATGAAATGAATTCCATACTGTTAAACCAAACTTGGGTTTTAAGTGATTTACCTCCTGGTGCTAAACCTATAGGATGTAAATGGATATTCAAGAAAAAGTTGAATACAAATGGATCCATTGATAAGTTTAAAGCCAGATTAGTTGCTAAGGGATATAGGCAAAGACATGGAGTATATTACTTTGATACATATGCTCTAGTTGCTCGTATATCTTCTATACGCTGTTTAATTGCACCTGCATCAATTCATAAATTAGTCATACATCAAATGGATGTAAAGACTGCCTTTCTAAATGGAGATTTAAAAGAAGAGATATATATGGAACAACCTGAAGGTTTCAAAACCCCAGGCCAAGAAAAGAAAGTTTGCAAATTAGTGAAATCTCTTTATGGCCTAAAGCAAGTTCTCATGCAATGGCATGAGAAATTTGATAAAGTTGCACTGTCATATGGATTAATTGTTAATGATGCTGATAAATGTATTTATAGCAAATCAGATAACAACGGTAGTGTTATAATATGTTTATACGTTGATGACATGTTAATATTTGGTTCCAATATATCATGTGTGAATGAAACTAAAAAGTTTATGTCTTCTAAATTCGATATGAAAGATCTAGAAGAGGCTGATGTAATTTTGGGAATTAAAATTATTAGGAAAGAGGGGGAGTTATTACTAACTCAATCTCATTACATAGAGAAATTCCTACAAAAGTATGGTCATTACGATGACAAACCAGCACCAACTCCTTTAGATCCTAGTATTAAATTAGAAAAGAACACTGGACGTACGGTCTCTCAACTAGAGTATTCCAGTGTTATTGGGAGTCTTATGTATGCTATGCATTGCACTAGACCAGACATCGCACATGCTATAAGTGTATTGTGTCGATTTACGAGTAATCTAGGTTACGAACACTGGAAAGCTATTTCCAGAGTTTTAGCTTATTTGAAAGGAACCATTGAATATGGTTTATCTTATAAAGGATATCCTGCTGTAATAGAAGGATATAGTGATGTAACCTGGATCAATGTAGAATCCAAATCCAAGTCTACGACTGGATGGATCTTTACATTAGGAGGCGCTGCTGTGTCTTGGGCTTCCAAGAAGCAGACCTGTATTTCTGACTCAACAATGTTGTCGAAATTGATTGCATTAGAAGATGCATGTAAAGAAGCAGAATGGCTTAGGAATTTATTAATGGAAATCCCTTTATGGAAGAAGCCATCTCCAGTAGTCTTGATTAACTGTGACAATCAAGCAACGATATACAATGTGTCTAATAAGACATATAATGGAAAGTCTAGACATGTGAGTCTAAGACATCAAATGGTGAGACAGTTACTCAAACGAGGAGTTACAACTGTTGACTACATAGAAACGAAGAAAAACTTGGCTGACCGCTTACGAAGAGTCTTCCAAAGGCAATGGTTTCTATAAAGTCACAAGAAATGGGACTAAGGTCTGTGAATGAAGGTTGATCATCCTTAACAGAAACCCAACTTATGTCTTGAAAAGGATAGACAAAGTTCAATGGGTACCAACAAGTTAAGAGAATGATTATGGAACACTAAATCGATAATCCCATATTATTTAGTGTTGGATTCTGCAAGAACAAAGGATGGATATATATCCTTAATAAGTCTAGAAACTTTAAAAGGTGAATCACAGAAACGCCTTAAGAGACTTACCTATATGAGTATGGAAATCAGGTCGTTTTCTAGGAAAGTAAGACCGCTTTCTAAGTAGACTCATGAACCAGGATTTAAGCACATGGCCATTAACGTGCTGAGCAATACAGAACACTTTACCTAAGGAAATCAACATGTGTGATTGTTCCGGTTTTATCATTATGGATACTTGGTTAAAGATTCGTTCACCATAGAATCTAGATAAGGCTTTGAATGGTTTACACTAAGTAAAGGTTCAAATCCAAAAGATACATTTTATTTATGTGTTGGTTTTCACAATGATGCAAAACTTGATCTTAGAACTACATAGGCTTGATCCCACTTGGGTATGTAGGAATTCACTCTAATGATTCAGTCGTCCTATTTATTTATATATTTTGAAAATTGGGGGAGATTGTTGTAAAATTTTCAAACATTTTATTGGGGCTTTGAGTTTTGATTTGGAAGAGAAGAAGTAAAGAGGAAGAAGACAAGTTAGTCCCACATGATAGAATCTTATACAATATATTTGTATAAATAAAGTATTTTCATGTGGATGTTGGGGCCTTGGGGCTCCCACATGTTTGCTTTGTTGTGAGGAGAGAAGTCATGCAACACCACACGCGCGCCGCCGCCGTCCGTCCGACCGAACCGGGTCGGGTACGGGTTTCGGGTTTTGGATCCAAAAATATTTTTGGATCATATATGAATAGTAACGGGCCAGATTTCAGCCCGTTAAGGACCCAAAACCGGAATTTCTGAAATTGAATATAGGGCGGGAAATTGCAACGGTTTTCTGAACGTTGCAAAATATGAATGGACGCGATGTTTGAATTGCGAACCATTGCAAACGGTTGTGACACTTCGCGAATAGGCTCCTCTTTACATCTATAAATAGCAACGCCCAAAAACATTTCATATACGAATTTTCTGAATCATCTTCTTCTTCCTCTCAGTGCAGTTTTGCGATGCCATAACTTCGTCTCCATTGCTCTGTTTTTGTGACGCCCCTCAGGTGTTGCAAACTCAGAAATCGTCGCAGAATTGCTCCCTTCTTCCTCTTCTTTCTATTCTATACAAATTGCATCATCAGATACCATTGCAAAAGTGTTATTGGTCGGATCAAAGGCGAGCAAACTTTGAATCTGATTACGCTATTATAGGGCTTCATTGAATCCTGAAAGTCGATAGTTCGATAACACGTTTGTACCTGGTGGGTTGAACTATTGTCTGAAAGAATCTATTCCATAGATCCTTGAAGTCGGAAGTACAACATTATCTTCTTCATAATCGCCATCAAATTTGTCTCGAACCGTAAAATCCCCAACAATTATCTTCTCAAGTTGTCGCTGCGACAAGTTATCAAAGATGTATATTTACCATGTAATTAAATAAAATGATCTTAAAAGCATTGTGACATGATTATAGTTTTTGTTTTTCTACCATGATAGAAAACACATTTGCTTGGAGAACTGACGAAGAATTTGGATAAGAAATGCTTGCTAGCATCAATCCTGTGATTCTTAAGTGTCTCCACATAATGTAATGTATGTTCATTTGAGTTTTAAACTATGCTTCCTTACATCACAAAGTATTCAAGTATATAATAATATGGGATGGAATTTTTGTGGCGTTTACGGAATATGAAGTTTAGCTCAGTTTGATACTGAACATGATTATAACTTGATTACTATTAGTAATATATATGCCAAAATTCAATACTCCAGGAATTTCCACCTAAAAGTACTCTTGATCAAAAAATTTACAGTGACCATAGCAGTTCCATAACCGAAGATCAAATTCAGTGAAATCTCGAAGGACTGATAGTTAATCAAGTATGTCAAAATTCAACAAATTTAAAACTAAAATTTCACCCCAAAATGTTTATTATTATTATTATTATTAAAAAGTGTTTGCACAAAAAATGGACAAACACCTCCAAGTCGTATGATTTAGTTGATTTTATGTTGTTTTTAGTGATTTGGGTGATTTATGCAAATATATAAAAAGCAGGGACTAAACTGTAAAAGACACACAGATTTATAGTGGTTCGGCCAAAACGTGCCTACGTCCACTTTATATGTTATTTCTCTTTTCGTGTTTAGATTACAAGTACGAAGTTTTGATACCAGTAAAAGAAAGTTGTTTGAAATTTTTCTCCATGCTTGAGCTCTCAAACTTGTCCCCTATCGCTGTACCCCTGCCCCTCTATTTATAGAGTGAGGCTGGAGGCAGGGGTCTTGGATGTATATAGCTGCTGGTGGGCCTGGGCTGGTGTGGTCAGGCCTGGTAGCGTTGGTTCGGCATTGCTTTGGCTCGGCAGTCCTTTGATTCGGCGGTAGGTGGTAGACGCTTTGGTTCGGCATTACTTGGTTCGGAGATGGTTGGAGTAGGAGTTGGTCCGGTAGCGAGATATGGTATGTTGGTCCGGTGTGTCTGGTCCGGTGGTAGGTGGTCCGGTAGGAGCTTGGTTCGGGATGTCTTGGTCCGGTGGTAGGTGGTCCGGTAGGAGCTTGGTCCGGGATGTCTTGGTTGGTTCGGCAGGCACTTGGTTCGGTAGTGGGTTGGTTTGGGGCGATGGTTCGGTAGTCATGAGGAAGGAGGTGGTTCGGTAGTCATGGGGAAGGAGCTGGTTTGGTTGGCATGGGATGGAGTTGATTCAGTGGTAGGGATGGAGCCGGTCGAAACACACCCAACACTTGCCCCCCAAAGTAGGGCATATGCCTGTATATGGCGTGCTTTGTCTTTTTGGTCATCTCCATTCGGTTCCTGAGTGCCGAATCAATTGGTCCGGTATCCCATATCTGCCTATAAGTAGGGGCTATGCACCTTTGATATTCTTTACCAAATCGATATAGCCGGACCAGATTTTTCTTTCTGTCGAATCAATTATACTACTGAAACCTTCTGTCTACCGAACCAGGTAACTGCCGGATGATTATGATTTAATGTTTTTGGAACTACCGAATGACTTGCACCGCCGAATGACTTTGTGACCTTGCACTTTGCACTGCCGAATGACTTTACGTGTTTATAAGTGGAACGATAGACAATATACACTTGTTCGTTTGAATCTCTATATCCCGTATTCTAACAATGTACTCTTTTGTGTTGCGGATAATTTCTCATAAAGTTGAAACCCGTTCTGATAAGAAGAAGTCTAAGGACCAAGGAGAGTCCTCCATAGTGCCCCCAGTTCAGGCAGCACCAGAATGTCATGGACCAACCCCGAGATCGCTAGTAGACGTGTATGGTCCTCAAGAGCTCCTGAACTCACCGCCTGACTGCTTTCCTAGCTCCCTCAAAGATGAGCAGCTCGATGCTATTTCTCGCTCTTTTGGAATTGACAGAACGCTTATGCTATTGCCGGTGGAAGGAGGTAGGTGTGCAAGTAGAAGATGATGATCAAGACGATCAAGGAGCAGATGCTGGTAAGTCCTCCCCTTTAGTCTTTCCGTTAACTTGGTTGCTTATCACTAATGAATTCTTTCCTTGATCGGATAGGCGGTCAACAGGACAAGGGTAAAGCTCCGATGCAGCCGGCTCCTTGACTTGACCTGGATATCTTTTTGCTTACTGAACATTGTTGTATATGTTAGTCTCAAAATAGTAACGTAACTTTTAGGTCGTAATTATGTTACTTGTAATAAACAACATTATCTTTGGCGTGTAATTTTTAAACTTAAGCTGACCTGTCGTATTTGAATGCTTTTGTTATTTTGTCATGTTGTATGAGAAATATATCTATGCATATGCTTGTAATTCAGTTGTGTTTGATGTCAAGTTCTTGCTTAAAACATAATTTCATGCCTTGCAATGCTAGTGTGATGTATGAATAAATTATAGCCATGTATTTGTACACAAAAGAAGAAAATACCGCCTTTCATGTTCTAATTGTAGATGGCAGTTTTGAATGTCTTGTGTGACTAAGTATGGAATGCGGCCTAGTGTCCCATTGTGGGTTCCGACTTCCATTAGCGAATGTTTCCTATTCCGTGTCCTGTACTTTAGGGATTGTTATAGAGGATATGAGAAAAGTTTTTCAAATAAAATTGAAATATGAGAAATAGTAAAACTTCCAATCACGGAAGACCTTCGATGTGCTTAAGTTCGTGGCAAACGGGCTTTGTAGTCACTTTCCCTAGCTGTGGGTCTTGGAGACATTTGTCACCCATCTTACGCCTCCGCGGGGAGTTAATCCTTTTTTACCACAGCCGCACTTAAGACACATCGGAGCCGAGATCGCGCACAGTAACTACCCGGGCCATTATGGCCCGTAATCGTGGGTATTATTCGATTTACTGTGGCCGGCTAGCGTGGGTGCCGATCGTCAACCGTGAACTGCCCCTGGATGGCCACACCTTATGTTGGGCCTTATAGTCGGTTCACAGTTGCCGACGAGCCGAACGCCGTAATGAGCTGCCTCGGCTATAGTCGGCCTTCTCAGTGGCTTATAATCGGCTCATTACAGTTGGCTTTGAGGGCCGTCGCGAGCAATGAGTTAACCCGCAGCAGAGGGATGCCGAAGCAAAAGTGTCTCATTGGCGAGGGCATAGATTCGTATAGTACCTGTTAGGTCTTGTCCAGGAGAAGTCGCGCTGTGGAGCGCCTTGAATGGAAATGCTATTTGCACAGGATTTTGTTCAACAGAAAAGGATAAAGTTAACAAGCAGCCAAGATATAAAGGAACAAGTTAAAAAAGAGACAAGGTTTTTTTAAAGTGGTTTGGCACGAAAATGCCTACGTCCACTGATTCTCTTTGTTAATTCGCTTCATATGGGCAGTGCAAGTTAAGTAAAGTATCGACGAAGGTGTTGGATGTTCCATGCTCTCTGGAACACCTCCCCGTCCACTGTTGACAAAATATAAGCTCCATTGTGGAGATCTTTATGAATTACATATGGTCCGTCCCAGATTGGATCTAGTGCCCCGGGGCGTGGGAAGATTCGCTTGAGGACAAGATCTCCCTCTTGTAAGCTACGATGCTTGACTATGGAGTTGTATTGCGCTGCCACTTTTTGCTTGTGAGCTGATGTTTTGAGTGCTGCATCATTTCTTCTCTCTTCAATTAGATCCAAAGACATGTGGAGGAGTTCTTTGTTTTCTTCTGGGTTATAGTGGATCCTACGGTGGGAAGGCACTATAGTTTCAACTGGGAGCATAGCCTCCGATCCGTATGCCAAAGAGAAAGGAGTATGCCCCGTTGATGTTCTGAAAGATGTGCGATAGGCCCACAGTGTCGTAGGAAGTTCGTCCACCCAAGCGTCTTTTGGCTTTTCGAGTTTCTTTTTGATTAGAGTGTTGAGAATTTTGTTGACGGCTTCGACTTGTCCGTTTGCCTGGGGATAGGCTACGGATGAGAAGCTTTTGTGAATTACGTGCTCTTGGCACCAGTTGGCGAACTCCTCGCTGTCAAACTGAAGTCCATTGTCCGATGTGATTTTGAATGGGACTCCGTACCTGCATAGAACATTTTTGATCAAGAAGTTAATAACTTTTGCTGAAGATACTTTATTTAGGGGTTCTGCTTCCACCCATTTGGTGAAATAGTCGACTGCCACTATAGCATATTTGGCCCCGCCTCGGCCCATTGGCAGTTCGCCAATCAAGTCAATTCCCCAAACTGCGAAGGGCCAAGGGCTGGTCATTTGAGTAATCTCAGTTGTTGGTAGCCGCAGAATCTTAGCAAACTTCTGACATCTGTCACTTCTTCTGACGAAATCTAAAGCATCCTTGCTTAAGGTGGGCCAGAAACATCCATATCAGAGTATCTTTTTTGCCAAAGTCTGCCCTCCAGTGTGATCTCTGCAGCTTCCTTGATGGATGTTGGATAAGATTTCCTTAGCTTCCCTTCCAGCGACACACCTTAATAAGGGGTTAGAGAAGCCGCGCCGATAGAGGGTGCCCTCTTGTATTGTGTAGCGGGAAGCTTTCTTCAAGATTTTCTTGACTTCGTTACGCCCGTTGGGCAGCGTGCCACTTTGTAAGTAGTCTCGGATGGGAGTCATCCAAGTTGCTTCTCCGGTTGCAGCTATCAGATTCACTTGCTCAAAACTTGGGGTCCGTTGCTTTGAGATGGCTACTACTCCGGAAATAGTACCGTCTCTCATGCTAGCTTGCTTCGCCAATTCGTCGGCCTCTTCGTTCTCTTCCCGAGGGATGTGTTTGATTAAATAGTGATACAATCGATTGAGAAGCAACTTGGTCTTTTTTAAATATGCTATGAGTCGTTCTTCTCGAGCCTGGAATTCTCCTAGTATTTGATTTACAATAAGTTGAGAATCGCTATGAAGACACAGAGAATTGGCTCCGATTTATAAGGCAAGTTCTAATCCAGCTACCACTGCTTCATACTCTGCATCGTTGTTGGTGGCTGTGAATTCCAACCTTATAGCATAGTGTAGCTTATTTCTCCTGGGAGTGATTATTACCACACCTGCCCCCGAGCCTTGTTCGTTTGACGCACCATCCACAAAGAGATTCCACTTAATGTCTTCTGCTATTTTCGATTGCTCCTTACCTTCGTTGGTAGTGAATTCGGCAATGAAATCGGCCAAGGCTTGTCCCTTGATGGCGGTGCGAGGATGGTAGGTGATATCATATTGACTTAGTTCAATGCACCATTTAAGTAGTCGCCCAGAAGTGTCGGGACGATGGAGTACCTGCCTTAGTGGTTGATCGGTCAGAACTCTGATGGAATGGGACTGGAAATAGTGACGCAGTTTCCGTGATGTGATTAGTAAACAGTACGCTAGTTTCTCAAGTTTAGGATATCTGGCTTTCGCCCCTGTAAACCGCTTGCTTACAAAGTATACTGGTCGCTGCGCGCGTTTGTCTTCTCTCACCAATGCGGCGCTTAGAGCATGAGATGACACAGCAAGGTATATGTATAGCTCTTCGCCTTTGTTCGGAGTTGAGAGTACTGGTGGTCTCTGGAGGTGTTCGATTAAGCTAAGGAAAGCTGTTAAGCATTCGTTAGTCTATTCGAATTTTCCTCTCTCTTTCTTTAGAGCTTCGAAGAAGGGGATGCATTTGTCAGTCGCTCTAGAGATGAATCTGCTCAGGGCGGCCACCTTCCCATTTAGGCTTTGCATTTCCTTTCGGGTAGAAGGTATCCTGGTATCTTTCAGAGCTCGGACTTATTCAGGGTTTGCTTCAATTCTTCTGGCATGGACGATGAATCCTAGAAACTTTCCTGATGATACTCCGAAGGAGCACTTTAGATGATTCAGCTTCATTCCATATTGGCGAAGTACTTGAAACATTTCGTCCAGGTGGCTTACGTGATTGTTGGCTCCCCTTGACTTTACCAGCATGTCATCCACATAAACTTCCATAGTTTGTCCAATTAGCCCTGCAAACATCTTGTTGACGAGGCGCTGATAGGTGGCCCCTGCATTTTTAAGTCCGAAAGGCATTACCTTGTAGCAGTACAATCCCCGGTCAGTGATGAAACTAGTGTGGTCCTGATCGGGAGCATGCATAAGAATTTGGTTGTTCCTGAGTATGCATCCATAAAAGATAAGAGTTCATGCCCGGCTGTGCTGTCTTAAAGCTGATCGATTCGGGAAAGTGGTAAGCAATCCTTCGGGCAGGCGTCATTTAAGTTGGATAAGTCAATGCATGTTCGTCAATTCCCATTAGCCTTCTTTACCAGCACCGGGTTGGTGACCCACTCTGGGTAGATGGCTTCTCGTATGAAGTCATTGGAAAGCAGGTTCTTTACTTCTTCATCGAGGGCTGCTGATCGTTCTACCCCCATACTTCTCTTTCTCTGTTTTGCTGGTGCCTTGGTAGGATCAATGTTTAGTACGTGGCATGCTATGTCAGGGGAGATTCCGGTCATGTCAGCGTGTGACCATGCAAATACATCTAAGCTGTGGCGGAGAAAGTCAATGAGTTGTTCCTTCAATTCTACTTTTAGTTGGGACCCGACTTTCAAGAGTCTACTCGAGTCATGTTTGTCCACAGATACAAATTCCATAGCCTCTGCAGGCTCGGCGGTGGCCTCCTCCTCTTTGTTCCTGGGGTCTAATTCATTGAAAGGGTCGCTGGTATATCGAAGAGGAGGGGCTTTCTTTAGTTGATATGCTTCCAAACTTTTTGTACATAGGGCAATCTCTACACTTTTCCCTTTATCCTTCCTGTGGTTGTTGCGAAGTTCAGTTACATAGCAGTCTCGAGCAACATCATGGTCTCCCTCTACTTCCCCTACTCCATTGTCCGTTGGAAATTTCAACTTTAGGCACCATGGGGCCAGGACAATTTGGAAGTCAGACAAGGCTGGCCTTCCTAAGAAGGCGTTGTAGGCCGAGTGGTTTTCTATCAGCACAAATGTTTGTTTCCGTACAACGGAGCGGGGATGACTTCCAATTTTAACAAAGAGGTCCAGTTGCCCGAGGGGCATCTTCGCATCTCTAGTGAAACCGTGTAGTGGTTTATTGTAGGGAGAAACGTCCTTTATTGATAGTTTCATTTTGTCGAATGCATGCTTGAATAAGATATTTACTGAGCTTCCAGTGTCTACTAGAATTTGGAAAACTTCGGCTGGACCGAGCCGGGCAGAGATAACCATGGGATCCATGTGAGGGTACTGCCTTCCCTCTAGGTCACGCCTACTGAATGTGATGTCATCACTCTCTTTCCGCTTTGGGTGGCGTTCTCCTACAACAGAATTAACACAGTCTTCATTGTTTCTAAACGACTTTCCATATCTTTCCATCTCTGCCCAGCTTCTGTCGGCGATGTGCGGTCCTCCCGAGATGGTATGGACCACTATCTTCTCTTGATTGGAGCCGCTAGTGTTGCGATTTCCTCTGCCTATCTCTGGTGAGGGTAGCCTTGGGTTCTCATTGGCAGGAGCTGGAGTCCTGTTCTGACCTTTCACATAGCGTTCCAGTCTCTTCCTTCTGATGTGTTCTTCAATCAAGTCCCGGAGATGATGGCATTCATTGGTATCATGCCCGTGAGATTCGTGGAAGCAGCAGAACTTTCCAGATTTCTGCGCGTTATCTGATTCCTTCTTGTACGGTGGGTGTTTGTATCTAACTTCGTCTTGGGTGGCAAGGAAGATGTTTTCGATGGTTTCATTCAACGGAGTGTAAGTGTCGAATCTCGGTCCGGGCCAATATAGGCGCTTTTCTCCCTTCTTGCCCCCAGCATTGTCTCTAGAATCATTTCTTCGAACGTCCTTTGCTGCAGCGGGCGTGTTGCCGTGGGCTGCCTTATTTTGTTGCCCTGACTGCCCCTCAGTGGCAGCATATTCAAGCCTCATATATTTCCCAGCTTCATGGAAGAAATCAGGTAAAGTAGCTGGTTTTTCTTTTGTCAATCTTCTAGCAAATTTAGTATCTGGATGCACACCACTACAGAGGGCCATTAGGATAAGTTTCTCATCGGCATCTTGGACTGCGGTCACTGCGGCATTGAATCGGGTTAGGTATTGTTGCAGCTTCTCTCCAGGTTTCTGTTTTATACTGGATAAGAAATAAGCGTCCTTGGGTTGTTCCACATGAATGCGGAACTGGCTGATAAACTTTTCTTTCAATATTTCCCACGAGCTGATGGATCCTTGGGGTAAATGACAGAACCAGGAGGTCGCTAGATCTGCTAAGAATAGTGGAAAGCATTTGCACAGTACTCCCTATGTTGCTCCACTCATTAGCATATGCTGTGTGTATCTCTGTAAGTGTACAATGGGGTCAGAGGTCCCTTTGTAAGTGTTCCATTGTTGGCATCTTCCATTCTCGGGGGGGTGATAGCAATTTCGATATTGCGGACGAAAGGGCTGGTTACCCTAGCGCCTATCCCTCGATCTCTTTGATCCGTTGGACGCACTCTCTGAACAAGCGTGCCATTCTTTCATCAGAATTTGGAGTAGATAGGAATGAGTTCGGTTCTGCTCTGTGGGACTGATTCCGTCCAGATGACCTGTAGGGATGGTATCGTCTATCATTCCTGATATTTTCCAGTGGCTGTCTTTGGTCTTCTAGGAGCATGCTAGGATCAGCTACAGTTGGCCCTTGCCTCGATCTTCCCCTGCTGGGTTCTGATCTAAGCACTTCCTCGGGTCCAACTTCGGGCTGGACTCTAGCTCGGCCCCGTTCACTGGTGTTTCCGTGGTTAGGCAGTATGACAGGCTCAACTACAGTTGACCTCCGCCCGGTACCTCCCCCGTGGGGTTCGGCTCCAAGCGTCTCCTCAGGCCTAACTTCGGGCTGTGCTCGGTCTCGGCTCCTACAATGGCCGCTTCTGTCGTTAGCTCCTTCAAAGAAGGAAGATCTTTGATGTCTCTGAGATCCTCCAGACTGGGACTCTCCCCATGATTCAGTGTTGCGGTTGGACTCTTCAACATCCCTTAAGCGTGACATGAGTTGGTCCACCAAGGCTTCCTGCTGGGATGTGAAGCGGTTAGTCACTTCAGCCACAACCCTGTCTAGATCTGCCCTAGTAATTGCTGCAGGCTGTTCTGTGGCAGGAGTTGTAGGATTTGCCTGACCTTCATTTGGTACTGCTGTTGGAAGGGGACGACTTTCTTGATCTGTGACTACTGGATTTAGACTAGTTGCGATGTTCTTTCCTTTGTTAACGTCTTTTTTCTGCCTGGGAGGCATGTTTTCCAAGCGATGAACGACGCTGTTAGGAAGAAGGTTGAGTGGGAGAAGCTGAAGCTTCGAGCTTCCAGTTCTCAGTGAAAGCACCAAAAATGTTTGCACAAAAAATGGACAAACACCTCCAAGTCGTATGATTTAGTTGATTTTATGTTGTTTTTAGTGATTTGGGTGATTTATGCAAATATATAAAAAGCAGGGACTAAACTGTAAAAGACACACAAATTTATAGTGGTTCGGCCAGAACGTGCCTACGTCCACTTTATATGTTATTTCTCTTTTCTTGTTTAGATTACAAGTACAAAGTTTTGATACCAGTAAAAGAAAGTTGTTTGAAATTTTTCTCCATGCTTGAGCTCTCAAACTTGTCCCCTATTGTTGTACCCCTGCCCCTCTATTTATAGAGTGAGGCTGGAGGCAGGGGCTTGGATGTATATAGCTGCTGGTGGGCCTGGGCTAGTGTGGTCAGGCCTGGTAGCGTTGGTTCGGCATTGCTTTGGCTCGGCAGTCCTTTGATTCGGCGGTAGGTGGTAGACGCTTTGGTTTGGCATTACTTGGTTCGGAGATGGTTGGAGTAGGAGTTGGTCCGGTAGCGAGATATGGTATGTTGGTCCGGTATGTCCGGTCCGGTGGTAGGTGGTCCGGTAGGAGCTTGGTCCGGGATGTCTTGGTCCGGTGGTAGGTGGTCCGGTAGGAGCTTGGTCCGGGATGTCTTGGTTGGTTCGGCAGGCACTTGGTTCGGTAGTGGGTTGGTTTGGGGCGATGGTTCGGTAGTCATGAGGAAGGAGGTGGTTCGGTAGTCATGGGGAAGGAGCTGGTTCGGTTGGCATGGGATGGAGTTGATTCGGTGGTAGGGATGGAGCCGATCGAAACACACCCAACAAAAAGTTTCTAGCACCAATTTATAATTATGATTCAGGCACTTAAGGACAATAGGCTATTCATTCTAGATCATCATGACATGCTGATGCCATACCTAAACAAACCAAATGGTACATCAAATAAGATATATGCAACCCGAACTCTTATGTTCTTGAAGGATGATTATTGAAACCATCAGCAATTGAGTTGAGTTTAGTGCATACAGATGGAGAAAAATATGGCATTGTTAACCATGTTTATACACCATCTCAGCATGGAATTGAAAGGTCGATTTGGCAGTTGGCCAACGCTTATGCCCTCGTTAACGACTCTGGTGTTCATCAGCTCATAGTCACTGGTATGTAAAATAGCAAATTCTTAAATCAATCGTTACTGGGGTTTTCTATTGACAGTATCAGGTTGTCTAAAAAGTAGCATGAACTATGAGCAAAACCAATTTTTTGATCTGTACTATGAATAAAATATATATCTATTTTTCTTGCTATCTTACTTACTATATATATAAACCAATTTCAGTTTATATATTTTATTAAGAGGTTAATAATGTCTACATATTCATAAATATGCTTATTTCTTACATTTCTATTAGTAAATATTTAGATTTTACATTTCTAGAGTTAATGTGAAAAGTCGGTACAATTTGCATTTTTATTTCATATTATAGGCATTTCTAAAGAATGCATACTTTTTGCACTTTATTTTTTAGCTTGCACAATGACAAATCCCTATAGTAGTGCTTATTTTGTTAATTCTACCTATCAAGGAAATAACAATTTACTTCCCAAAAAATAGATTTTTTAATTAGTTAATGTTTGGATGTAATTCGCATAAGTTGCTACTCAAAATAAATTGAATCATGAACCGTTCAAAATATTTTTTTTCCCATTTGTAGGTTGTTTCATCTTGCAACTGTATGCTATCATGCTCTTTATCTCCCTTTCCTGTACACAGCATATCTCATAGAATTTTTCCAGGTTCAGATCCATTAAATTGCGATTAGTTATAGAAGTCTATCCATGTCTTCTTTATTTATGTTTCTTTTCCTTCTCCATTACATAAGGAAAAGACACCATAAGTCATTTCCATCTCCTTCACATGGTTTTGAATGAATCACCTTTCCAATAAGTGGACCATACAGTATATACTGCAAATACAGGATATATACAGCAATAGCAGCTAAGCCATTATTCCCAAACAAGTTGGGGTCGGTTAGAGATATAACTCAAAATTAAATGACAAAGTCAATTTAAAAACCATGATAATAATAATAAAGTAAAATAATTAAACAAATAATAATAATAATTAATAAATAAATAAAATAAAAATAAGATGAAATAAAATAAATAAAAAATGTATAAAGAAATTAAAAAACCATGATAATAATAATAGTAATAGGGACCGAAGACTAAACACTATGTCTTAGGCTCCTATTCACTAGTCATATGATCTGAAACTTATAACACTACCCATAAACCAATCCTAAGAAGAAGAAGAAAACTCTTAGCTCATGATTCTGGTATGTCGATCGCTAACTTCCACGCGCTCATGTCCAACACCAGCTCTTCGAATATATGTCCCTTTTTACTACTTCTCCAATGTCAACTTGGTCGACGTCTACCTCACTTTGAGTATTCGATGCAGCTTATAATTCCAATGCGTACACGTGCCTCGGAAGGCCTCCATTGGAAATGTCCAAACCATCTTAAGCGGTATTGGACTAGCTTCTTTTCAATTGGTGTTACTCCAAGTTTGTCACATATATTCATCATTTCTAATTCGATCTCATCTTGTATGACCACCACTCCATCGCAGCATATGCATCTCTGCTACACTTATCTTCTGGACGTGTTGTCTTTTAGTAGCCCCATTTTGTACCATACAACATCATATGCCTGATTGTCGTTCTGTAGAACTTTCCTTTAACCTTTTGTAGGACTTTTCTATCATAGAGAATGCTAGACACTAGTCGTCATTTCAACCATCCCACTCGAATTCTAAAACTAACATATTCATCAATCTCACCATCATACTGCAACATTGATTCTTAATATTAAAAGGATTCATTCTTGGGCAAATACAGGATATATATTGGAAAAAATTAATTGAGATATTTTAGCATATGTTGAATGTATATTATATATAACTTGCCTTGTATACACGAAAATTTTCCCATGGCCAAGACGACAAAAGAGTAACCATTGTTAAGGTGTGTGTGATATAAGGAGAGAAGTAAGATACATTATCAAAACTTTGATTAGATTGGAAAGTTTGTTTCCTTGTTCTACTTAACTACTTTGATTATCTTCTGTATATATAAACAAATTGGGTTTTTAATTAATTATATGTAGTTGTGACGTAGAGAAGAGTCCCTTCTCATGGGTTATATCATATAACTTGGCATAATCATATAATTGCTTTGGCTTGTAAAAAGAAGATGGCCAATTTCATCACTTTCTCTTATTATTCTAGGGAACAAAAATGGACACTTACAAATTATGAAGTTAGAGAAAATATTCATAAACTTGTTCTGAAACCTGACCGATGAGAGTATTGGTTACTGCCGGACAACATTGTTTACCAAAACTTTACATGGAAAAATACATTTTGGAATCAAAAAATTCTTATACGGTAACTATCTAACCAAAAATTATCAATGGACATGTATTATAGATGAACATGTAGTAGTTCATGACAATACTATTAAAGCATTCTTTACACGCTTTTACCACAAAACTAAATTCTAGTTCTTTTTCTTAGCCTTGAAATTATGTGCTTGTACCTTCTAAAATGCAGTTGTGTAAACCATAAAGGTAGGAAACCATCCTACTTCAGATTTATGAGAAATGATTACTTTCTAAAACCATTATTAACCAATTATTAGAAGGTATACCATTGAGAAAAAACATAATTCATTCCTTTAGTTCCATATAAACTGAGCTGAATAAATGCTATGCAGATATCTCAGTGTTTACATAGTCATGAAAGTTTAAATTAGTTTACCAATAATAGTAGACTATCATCTATGATCTTCGCAGGTATATTCAAGATAATGATAGGGAGAACATTCAAGCACAAATGTCAAAGGTGATGGCAATGCTTCAGAGGAACGATGGATCTGATTATGAAGACCCTTCGCCGTTATCATCTTCATAAGCTCTTCAAGTATGGTAGCTGGACACATTTTGCTGTAAATATGATTTTACGTGGTTTTTTGTATGGGTATTATGACTATGGATGGTATTGTGTTTTTATATGGGATAACACTAGCACTAGTTGAATAGTTTTGTTGTTTAGAATTCAACTTAGTGGACATATGGATAGATGAATGACCATGGATGGTATTGTTTTTTGTATGGGATATTAGCACTTCTTGGATGGTATTATTACTTAGAATACAACTTTGTGCATATTTGATAAAAGGATTTATAGTTGCATTTTCTTTTTTGTTTATGCTATTCATTTTATATTAATGTGTATGTGTGCATGTGTGTATTTCTGCAAATGATTTTACTATTGAATGTCGAATATTAATGGTTGGGAAAGCTGTTATTAAAAACAAAAAAAATATTATTTACCGACGGAATAGAAATAGAATACCAGCGGAATTTTCGAACAAAACCACCACTAAAACATCATTGAAATAGGCAAATGAATATAAAATCCATCGCAAAATCTTTGCAAACCAGCGTGTGATTAGCGATAGAAATACAAAATTTTTGCCACTAAACCTATGTTAAAGCGTCTTTATTAGTAACGAATTACCGACGGATATCTAAGACTAAAGTATACACCTAAAAAATATCATCGTTAATCCTCGCTATTATGTTAGGGTTTACTGATGGTACATTGGTTAAAAAGAATTTGGGGAAAATATATATCCGTCGGTAAGACATCGGTAAACATTTTAAATTGAATTTTAATATTTAGACAAATGGTGGAAAAATGCCAGTGAGTTGACGCTAATTTTCATCGCAAAATTGATACTAAATTATCGACTTGAAATTTACCGACGATACATATCCGTCGTAAATCAGTCGCTAACCAATGTTTACCGGCCAAGCATTTCTCTTTGTATGGACAAATTTTCCAAAAAGTATATTAAGTAATTAATTGTACTTAAAGCCCATTTTAAGTACATACCAATATTGTATATCGATATGTTCATTTATAACTTTTATATATACATCCAAAATATTACTAACAAACCAAAACATTAAATAAATTAATAACTAATATTTCCTAAGTATTATTGAATTAATTTATAATATTATATAAACTAATTATGTCATGTGGTTTCTTGGAGAATTCACAAATGCGATTGTGAGACTCAAATGTGTGAATTCAGTCAGTGATTAATATTAAATAATTCATATATTAATGTTCACATGTCATCTTAGGCGTGATAGTTTGACCAAATTTATTGCTTACAGATCTTTTTGGTAAAATCCAATTTTACATTTCTTAAGTGATATCGTATAGTAATGATTATTTACACATTTTATCTTTGTCAAAATTATATTACTTTAGGGTATATTGTAACAACCCAAAATTTTGGTCATTTGATTTTAAATGTTTAATTTATTTTAAACATTTAAATAATTGGATTTTGGAATTTAATAACTTGTAACTCAAATATAGGAAATGTTTAAATATTTGAATTGTGAATTGAATGTTATTTAAATGGATTTAATAATTTTATTTAACTCCTTTTAATTAATAAAAAATATTGGTGAATTTAATTTATAAATTTATTTACAAATATAAATAGATCGGATAAATATTGATAATTAAATATAAAACGATATTTAAATCTGTGAAATTGTCATTCCGGGGCATTGTCTCGGATTTCGGCGAAACCAGTTTCATTGGATCCGTAATAATGAATTATAACACGTCATCAAATTTCATGGCGATCAGATGTATCGTTTGGTCGTGCGAGATCGAAATGCGTAGAAATAAATTTTGGAAATTTAATATAATAATTGGGTTTGAAAAGCTATCTTCTGTATACGATCGAATTAGGGCTTGAGACTAGTTCCATTACTTTCGGAGTAGGGATATAATATATAGAACGTTAGACAGCACGTCTCGTTTGGAGTTCGAGATTTTTGCATTCTTGATCTTGAGCGAATAAAGCTTTTTTTAAACTTAAAAGTTGAGATTTTTAATTTATGAATTTTCAAAAGGAAGAGAAGAGAATGAAATGGAGTTGAAAATGAAAAATTGACTGAGTTGAAAATGAGAGTGTGAATATAAGAATATGATGAAGTAAACAAAAATAAAGAAAGTTAATCTCAAAAATACCCTTAAATCACACTTTTCAACTCTTACTTCACATCACAAACCACGAAGAGGACAAGCATCTACAAATACATTGGATAATAAGGGTTTTGCATGTACTAAGTCGTGTTTTACACTTAAGGTGTCATTTCCATGTCACATCATTCATATTTTCGAATTTTAAATAAAATTTTACACTTATTACTTATTTATTTTAAAATGAATGTGTTTTATATTAATAAAGTTGTTTTAAAACAAAACAAAAATATTACAACTTTTAACAAATTGTTATCCGATAAAAAGATGAAAATCCAAAAATTGTGTTTCGGTCAACATTTTCAATTTTCCGTCGAACTATTTTCAAGTTTATGTCATGTCCATTAGCGAATAGATTCGACGAAAAGGCACTTCCATTCAAATTTTGAATTTTGAATTTTATGGCCACTATGTCGGCATACATGGATAGGATATGTCGACATATCCCTTTGTATTTTGAAAAACGCTTTAAAAATATTATTTTGAAAATCCGTTGCTTTGTAAAATAATTTGATACTTTGTAGAACCATTTAAATATAGTTTGTAACGACCCCACCATGATGCCCAGTTGAGCAAAGAACATTATAAATAATGTCGTCTGCTAATCTGGAGAACACGGCTTGTTAGGGAAGATGGAATGTGAATATATCTGTTTATTAACATTGACACGTCATTTATACTTTTTTCACTTAATATCTGAACTGAATTTGACGTATACAATATTAATACAAAGCAATATACACACTGATTTCTCAGAATCAGAACAATATATCATATAAATAACAGTCACAGATCACAGCGGAATAAATCTCAACTTATACATATACAAATTATTTTGTTTACAAAATGAAATAATAAACTTGATTGTTATACAAAATTTACAATTCTCTAATCTCAATTGTACATCTTATAAACATATTCACAAATTTCCTCAATGAGATAAACTAAAAAGTCAAAAGTGTTTATCTTCTTGCTAACCCAAACATCCAAAGGTCAACTTGTGCTATAACCTGAAAAGTCTCAGCCTGACCCGAGCAAAATAACACCCGGGTCAGACTATCTCTAAATATCCAATAGGGTGAAAACAGAATATAACACAAGAATAAACAACATACAAGTAAATATAAATGTCCATAAACTAACGAGTCACGGGAATTAATTTAACTTAGAGTTCATCACAAGGCAAATGGTTATACATTTAAGTCACGAACACATATTAGTCACTAAACACTGAATTTACAAAACAAAACATAATATCTCTAAGCATGCAAATATCAATGATTAACTCAGAACAGGGTTATAAGTTTAAGTCACAAACACGAACTAGTCCCTAAACATAGAATAATAGAATTAACTTAACATCCATCACAAGACACAAGAACATATATTTATTTCACAAACTGTAACGACCCGTAATTTTCGATAATTTAAATTTGTTAATTTAATAAGATTTTGGTAATTAAATTTGGGAGAAATAAAAATCTGCAACTTAATAATGAAATTAACACTAAAATAAAGTGTAGCAATGTTAATGTAAGTTGATTTTTAACAAAGTGTATGAAATTCCAATTCATTTTAATTTAAATGGTATGCTTGGTCATAAATTTAATATAAGAGAATAAAAGTAAATATTGAATTAACCAAGGAAATAATACATTGATTAATAGTAATTGAATGAGATTTGTGTTATGAAACTATTGGTAACATTTGTTGTAAGTAATAAACTTATAAATGAAATTAAAAGTGAATAGTGACAATTATTATAAGTTACCTATGTATGTTGTCCATTAAATTAAATTGGAAATCAATTGTAATTAAATATTTAAATATTACGTTAATTGAAATTAAGATGAAATTGGGAAATATTAATGTACTAAGATATAAACCAATGTTAGTTATATCCATATTGAAGAAAAAGACTTGAATAACAATGTTTAAAAATTTAATAAATGGATTTTGGAATTTTAATTTATAATTTCTAAATTTAATAAAATTGAAATTAAACACCGAAATTGATGGATTAATCAACTTTAAATTGGCATCTAAATTTGTTTAAATTATTGTAAGTGATTAAGAAATCAAAAATGATAGAAGTTGTAAATTATTAAAATTTAAACTGAAAATGTGATTTAATTAATTTAATATTAATTTATTTAATTAACCGAAAAATAACCATTTTGGCCACTGACTCAGATTTCGACGAAACCAGTTTCATCAGATCCGTAACAGTAAATTATTATAGGATTACAAGTTTCGTAGCGATCGGACTTGTCGTTTGATCGTACGGGCTCGAAACACCTAGAAATCAATTTAATTAAAATCAATTGAAATCAATTTGAAATAAGCTGATTTTGTCATAACTTCTTCATACGATGGAATTTGGGCTTGAAACCAGTTCCACTGATTTTAAAATTATCGAAAGCATCTATTTTGATATATGGGATGACCCATTTTCGTTCCGGAGTTGAAACGGGCTTTTCGGGTCATTTATCGTTCAAAACCCAAATCGATATAATCCATTTGTTCTATTTCTGACCCATCTATAAATATCTCATTATAAACCCTAGAACTTCTTATTCTCATTTGTCTGTACGTACATCTCCTTCCCATCTCCTCTTTCTAATGGCAGACAAACAAATTCTAGATCCAATTGCAATTTCAAATCAAAAAATCAAATCAAAAATTTCAAACTCCTCAATATATATCGAATTATATATCGATTTGAAGCTCACGACGAGCGCATCTCAGATTTGAAATTTGTTTTCCAATTTGAATCATCGGTTGCCCAGAAATTGATGATCAATTCTCGGCCGTTCATCACGCGACGATCAACTTCGACAGATCGTCGAATCGACAACACAGTATTGTAGAGGGGACCGAGGGGAGTGCAGCAGCATTGTTCGTTCATCGAATCAACGGCTAGATTTGCGTGAAAAATTCACTAGGGTTTCATTTTTTGAGGCGGCGGCTGAGTTGTTGACTCCGTTTGACGTCGTGGGTGGTCGCACTCGACGCTAGGAGGTGGCGCGCGTGTCATGAGGCGAGCGACAACGAACGTATGGAGGCGCGATCGATCGAAGTGGCGCACGATGAAAGCTTTTTGCCGGCGACTTTCGTGTTGAGCATGTCTGGATGCTGTAGGGTTTGGTAAAGATGAAGGTGACGTGGCCTGTTAGTATGGATTTTCTTTTTTTATTATTCTTTTATAATTTTAAACTTGTATGACTTCTAATCGTGATATCTTTTGCATACAAAACCCAAATCACGTGCAGTTTTCTCTACTAGGTTCGTATTGAAATTCCAGACATTTTGACGCTGGTTTGGACGAATTCTGAGACCGTTCAAATTTTGAGCTTCAATTGGATTTAAATTCAATTTAAATTCAAAGGTGAGTGTTTCAACCCACTCACAACTTCTAAAATTTCTTATGTTTGTTAATTAAATTTATGATGTGATTAGAAATTTATTTATGACTGTTTGACATATTTTAAATCATCATCGCAGTTAATTTGAATTTGTTTGAATTAAATCGTTATTTAATTTATTATTGAATATAAACTGCCAGTAAAAATCTGCTATTGATTATCAGTTCTATATTGATATTTATTGATTGTTTGGATGACGATGATTGTGATTGATGTTGATTGTTGGTATTGGTTGAATGGATGTTTTATTTTATATCGTTATAAAATGCAAGTTCATTATGGATTTTATTATTAATTCGGGATTGCGGTTTGAAATGATATATAACCGTAAAATATTAAATTGCGGATTGAAATGATAAATTTCCGTATCACTTGACCCTAGGGTAGAGAATTATATACGGACACCGAATTGGTTAAATTAAATGATTTTAAAATCCTTAAATTTTTGAATTTAATCAATTGATATTTTGAAATAAAATTTGATTTATATAAATTGAAGTATTTTTGGAAAAATCAAGGTTTATGATGAAATGTGAATTGGTTTAAAAAGGAATTTCTTTAAGAAATTAAATCAGAAGTTTAAAGTTAAACTTTTAAGTATAAATGAAATTCTATCGAAATTGAGTTATTGAATTTGTTTGAAAATAACTTTGAAATATTTTTGAAACTAGAGTAATCCTTATTGATATTTTGAACATGGATTTAAACGATATGAAATTCGATAGTTTATTGAAATTTGGTTTGTCGATTTGGAAATTTGAAATGGTCCAAATATGTTGAAATGAAATGAATAGTTTAATTCGATATTAATTTCAAGCTCATATTTTAATATAAACTGTTTTAAAGATATATTATTTAAAATTTCTAATTATTAATATTTTTAAATTTATTAAACTATTTAACCAATATTAACTATATAAATTATTTTAATCTATTTTAAACCAATTCAATTTATTTTAAACAAATTAAACCATTTTAATTTAATTTAAATATGATTAATCTATTTTAAAGTTATTTAATCTATTTTAAATTATATTTAATCTAAATTTAATCTATTTAACTATCTTAAATCAATTTAAAATATTTTGACCTATAATTAAACTATTCTAGAGCATTTTAACTATTTATAACTATTTAAACAAATTTCTGAATTTCCAAACTAAGTACGTGGAAGAGTTTATATTCATTTCAATTTGGTTTAAAAAGAGAATAAGGCTAAATGATGTTATAACTTAAGTTGGAATTTTGAATGTTATAATAAATTGAAATGATGATTTTGAAGCAAGGACTTAACCTCTTTTGGGAAACATGATTTTGGAATTTGACTTTGAAAGGAAATTAAATTTAAATAACTTACCCGTAATTTTCGATAATTTAAATTTGTTAATTTAATAAGATTTTGGTAATTAAATTTAGGAGAAATAAAAATCAGCAACTTAATAATGAAATGAACACTAAAATAAAGTGTAGCAATGTTAATGTAAGTTGATTTTTACCAATGTGTATGAAATTCCAATTCATTTTAATTTAAATGCTATGATTGGTTATAAATTTAATATAAGAGAATAAAAGTAAATATTGAATTAACCAAGGAAATAATACATTGATTAATAGTAATTGATCGAGATTTGTGTTATGAAACTAATGGTAACATTTGTTGTAAGTAATAAACTTATAAATGAAATTAAAAGTGAAAAGTGACAATTATTATAAGTTACCTATGTATGTAGTCCATTAAATTAAATTGGAAATCAATTGTAATTAAATATTTAAATATTACGTTAATTGAAATTAAGATGAAATTGGGAAATATTAATGTACTAAGATATAAACCAATGTTAGTTATACCCATATTGAAGAAAAAGACTTGAATAACAATGTTTAAAAATTTAATAAATGGATTTTGGAATTTTAATTTATAATTTCTAAATTTAATAAAATTGAAATTAAACACCGAAATTGATGGATTAATCAACTTTAAATTGGCATCTAAATTTGTTTAAATTATTGTAAGTGATTAAGAAATCAAAAATGATAGAAGTTGTAAATTATTAAAATTTAAACTGAAAATGTGATTTAATTAATTTAATATTAATTTATTTAATTAACTGAAAAATAGCCATTTTGACCACTGACTCGGATTTCGACGAAACAAGTTTCATCAGATCCATAACGGTAAATTATTATAGGATTTCAAGTTTCGTAGCGATCGGACTTGTCGTTTGATCGTACGGGCTCGAAACGCCTAGAAATCAATTTAATTAAAATCAATTGAAATCAATTTGAAATAAGCAGATTTTATCATAACTTCTTCATACGATGGAATTTGGGCTTGAAACCAGTTCCATTGATTTTAAAATTATCGAAAGCATCTATTTTGATATATGGGATGACCCATTTTCGTTCCGGAGTCGAAATGGGCTTTTCGGGTCGTTTATCGTTCAAAACCCAAATCGATATAATCCATTTGTTCTATTTCTGACCCATCTATAAATACCTCATTATAACCCCTAGAACTTCTTATTCTCATTTGTTTGTATGTACATCTCCTTCCCATCTCCTCTTTCCAATGGCAAACAAACATATTCTAGATCCAATTGCAATTTCAAATCAAAAAATCAAATCGAAAATTTCAAACACCTCAATATATATCGAATTATATATCGATTTGAAGCTCTCGATGAGCGCATCTCAGATTTGAAATTCGTTTTCCAATTTGAATCATCAGTTGCCCAGAAATTAATGATCAATTCTCGGCCGTTCATCACGCGACGATCAACTTCGACAGATCGTCGAATCGACAATACAGTATTGTAGAGGGGACCGAGGGGAATGCAGCAGCATTGTTTGTTCGTCGAATCAACGGCAAGATTTGCATGAAAAATTCACTAGGGTTTCATTTTTTGAGGCGGCGGTTGAGTTGTTGACTCCGTTCGACGTCGTGGGTGGTCGCGCTCGACGCCAAGAGGTGGCACGCGTGTCATGAGGCGAGCGGCAGCGAACGTTTGGAGGCGCGATCGATCGGAGTGGCGCACGATGAAAGCTTTTTGCCGGCGACTTCCATGTTGAGCATGTCTGGATGTTGTAGGGTTTGGTAAAGATGAAGGTGACGTGGCATGTTAGTATGAATTTTCTTTTTTTTATTATTCTTTTATAATTTTAAACTCGAATGACTTCTAATCGTGATATCTTTTGCATACGAAATCCAAATCACGATTAGAAGTTCCATGGAGGCGCTAGGTTCGTATCGAAATTCCGGACATTTTTTATATTCCATGGAGGCGCTAGGTTCGTATCGAAATTCCGGACAATTTGACGCTAATTTGGACCAATTCTGAGACCATTCAAATTTTGGGCTTAAATTGGATTTAAATTCAATCTAAATCCAAAGGTGAGTGTTTCAACCCACTCACAACTTCTAAAATTTCTTATGTTTGTTAATTAAATTTATGATGTGATTAGAAATTTGTTTATGACTGTTTGACATATTTTAAATCATCATCTCAGTTAATTTGACTTTATTTGAATTAAATCATTATTTAATTTATTATTGAATATAAACTGCCAGTAAAAACCTGTTATTGATTATCAGTTCTATATTGATATTTATTGATTGTTTGGATGATGATTGTGATTGATGTTGATTGTTGATATTGGTTGAATGGATGTTTTATTTTATATCGTTATAAAATGCAAGTTCGTTATGGATTTTATTATTAATTCGGGATTGCGGTTTGAAATGATATATAACCGTAAAATATTAAATTATGGATTAAAATGATAAATTTCTGTATCACTTGACCCTAGGGTAGAGAATTATATACAGACACCGAATTGGTTAAATTAAATGATTTTAAAATCCTTAAATTTTTGAATTTAATCAATTGATATTTTGAAATAAAATTTGATTTATATAAATTGAAGTATTTTTGGAAAAATCAAGTTTTATGATGAAATGTGAATTGGTTTAAAAAGGAATTTCTTTAAAAAATTAAATCAGAAGTTTAAAGTTAAACTTTTAAGTATAAAGGAAATTCTATCAAAATTGAGTTATTGAATTTGTTTGAAAATAACTTTGAAATATTTTTGAAACTGGAGTAATCCTTATTGATATTTTAAACATGGATTTAAACGATATGAAATACGATAGTTTATTGAAATTTGGTTTGTCGATTTGGAAATTTGAAATGGTCCAAATATGTTGAAATGAAATGAATAGTTTAATTCGATATTAATTTCAAGCTCATATTTTAATATAAACTGTTTTAAAGATATATTATTTAAAATTTCTAATTATTAAGATTTTTAAATTTATTAAAATATTTAACCAATATTAACTATATAAATTATTTTAATCTATTTTAAACCGATTCAATTTATTTTAAACAAATTAAACCATTTTAATTTAATTTAAATATGATTAATCTATTTTAAAGTTATTTAATCTATTTTAAATTATATTTAATCTAAATTTAATCTATTTAACTATCTTAAATCAATTTAAAATATTTTGACCTATAATTAAACTATTCTAGAGCATTTGAACTATTTATAACTATTTAAACAAATTTCTGAATTTCCAAATTAAGTACGTGGAAGAGTTTATATTCATTTCAATTTGGTTTAAAAAGAGAATATGGCTAAATGATGTTATAACTTAAGTTGGAATTTTGAATGTTATAATAAACTGAAATGATGATTTTGAAGCAAGGACTTAACCTATTTTGGGAAATATGATTTTGGAAGAAATTATGATTTTTGAAACGACATGATTTGAAAGCGATATAATTTTGAGAATACGTTATTTCGATATAAACTGTGAATTTGACTTAGAAAGGAAATATAATTATCGAACTATGATTTCAAATGCAATATGATTTCAAAGGTGAATATGATTTCAAAAGTAAGTAATGATTTCGAAAGTGATATGGTTTGAATTGAATATGATATTTTGATATAAATTATGAAATGATTTTGGAAATGTAAAATAACCATCCGGTGTGTAATAAGCGATTGGTTGTTAAAAAGACCGGGATCGGATATGGGCATACTCTCTGTCGATACCGAAAACCACTTTGACAACTGTGTACGCGGTGGAGATTCCATAATGAAGTAGGATGGTGGCGACGATCCTAAAGGTATATTTACGTGGACCTAACTCCCGTGAGTTAGCATAAGGTGGCTAAAACAGGAGCGATTCCGGGCCAATGAGGTAGCTCCTCTGATCGGACACATTCCATCGATACTATATTCTGACTTGCGATTTATTTTGTGGCCACCCTTCGATTTTTACTCGGGAGTGTGTTTCGAGTTGGGCGGTAGTTGCGGCTATGCGTTACCAACAGTCTGGATGCGTAATTGGTATATCTACCTGACATTGCATAGTTGTGCCGTGTCACCTACCCTAGCGCGCTTTCTACGAGTTTGTTTTATGTCATACCTATGTGGTATCCTCTGGCGGCTCTAGTTTACGGGGAGTTACGGTACTGTATAGACTATTGGCATACCTAAAAATGTGTTAAAGTGAAAAATGTAAAGCCTTAACGTTATTTTTAAATAGTATACTTTACTTTAGACATATTATAATAGCATATTGTACTACATAGTAGATAGTTTAACGGATCCTTAGGAGATGTGAATCCCGAACATCTCTTAAGTTACTGCACTCACGTTAGACACTGGATAGGAGATGTCAAACCCCGTAAACATCTCCGATGACGTTTACACTCATATTTATTTACCGTTGATTTAACTCACATAAGATCTTTTAGTTCTGACTCAAGTGTTTTGTCTTTTCAATTCGCTCGGGTCAGCCTGAGCATTTCAGGATTTGAAGACCTTATTTCCGGAGGACGAAGATGAATATTGTATTATTATTATTTACTATATTATTCCACTGCATCATACTGTTCCGCTGCAATGTTATGTATTTATCTCTTATATGTGTAACTCTGATTTTTGTATAGGATAAGTATAATCAAATGTTTTGTATACAGCTTCATGAACTGTTATTTGATTATTATATTTTGTCATTCTGCTTCGAGATTCTGTTTTGTTTTTATTTCTTTCTCTTTTTCTTATTCACCCCAAATAACAATTCGCCCTTCTGTATGGTTTGAGTCGGCATGCATGTCTGCTTAAAGCGTACAGAAAGGCGGGATGTTACACAAACACACGACACAAGAATATATATTTATTTCACTAATACAAGACACAAGAATATATAATTTTTTCACAAACACAAGACACAAGAATTTATATTTATTTCACGAACACTTAATAGTCACAAAATCAAAATATCCAGAATCCAAGAGATCTTAATCTAAACCGATCGTAATGATCGTCCAAAACAATCGAAATGATTGTACTCAAACCCCATGGCCAGCAAACAAACAAATTGGAATCACTTGAACCGATCCGATACCAAAGATCATACTCAGACCGGAAATATAGAATCATAGAATGATCTCAATGATAGTCCATACCGATTAAGGTGATCGTAGAAACCATGACTCGATAAATTTACATTTATCTAATATTATTATATTATTATGTTCGAAAAGAAATCCAGGAATAAACTTCTTAAGGATCTAGCAGCACTTGCCGCACACCAAAAGAGAGTAAACTCTAAAGTGCCAAATACTATCACCTTCAGTAATCACTAGAACTTATCCAATACGTCCCATACCATATGGTGAAATCCAAGTATTTACTAAAAGCTAGTAAATATCACTTATTAGGGATACCACAGGAAAACCTGAATTGCAATCTCTTAAGGATCTAACAACCACTTGTCGCACACTAGAAGAGAATACAACTCTAAAGTGCAAAATACTTCCTAATAGCAATCACACGAATTTTACCAAGGCATCCCATACTACCTGGTAAAATTTGAGTATTCGCTAATGGGCTAGTAAGTTCCACTCAAACATTCTATTCAATGAATTATACCATATTCGACGAAGCGTTATTCGAAAGCATTTAAACCAATCGATGACACTAAGTCGATTATTAGTACTCCTCAAATTATAGAATTAAGATTCTCAAAACATTTTTCTATTTTGAGTTTATTATTTAAAACACTTATTATAATTTTCCATAAATCCGTTCATTATTTAATCTTATTAAAATATTCACATATTGGCTAAAATATTCCATAACTCTAAATTGTTCCAAGATTTTACTTATATACACAAAGTTGTCTCAAATTTCGATATAGTTGTATTATTCACAAAAATATATTTTAAAACCATATTTAATTGCTCTTCTAAATCCATATTAAAATATAACCATTTTATTTAAAAATAAACTAAGTTTATACTTTTCAAAATCACATTTTCAAATTTAATGGATCCTGTATTATTTGTTTAATAAAACCGTAATACTTATATTCCAAATCCACAATCGTTTATATGTAAAAATAGATTAGATGTGTATTTCCAAAGTCATATTTCCAAATCCATAATTATTTTAATAACCATGCTTAATATATAAAATAACTTGCTAAAAATAATTTTTAATATCTATTAACTTAATTTATAAAAAAATTATATGCTTTATAAATATAAATAATTATCTTTCGTAAAGTTACTTGTATATGAAACTTATCAACTTATTTCATTTAACTCAAATTTAGGGTCTAAAAGTCTGCAATTTCGACCACATAAATCTCATAATTTTACAAAACTTAAAACATGAAAGTTGTAAATAAAAGTCTATGCTTTCTAGAACATCAAGAATATTTGAATTTTGATAAGTGATGAAAATGTTATGGTAAAAACAATTCTCAAATTTTAACTTCCTTATCGCTGTCGTTTAATATCGGTACAACGACATTAAAACTTATTTTTGACCATGTAAACCACAAAATATTACAAAACTTAAAACATAAACGTTGTAGCACATATTCTAAGATTTTCAGAACATCAAGAATCATTGAATTTCAATAAGTAACTTAAAAGTTATGGCAATTTTAATTTTAGATTTCAACTTAGTAAATACATAGGAACATAGCAACACTATCCGATTCAAACTCAATTTCGACCGATTAAATTGTAGAATTTCGTAAAGTGATCAAAAATGAAATTGTAGCTTACTGAATGACCTTTCTAACACAAAAAGATTGGTCATTTTGGTTTAAATTACACTGAAATATCACTGTTTTACTGCAGTAAATTTTCATACTAAATTTTCAGCAAACAACAAAACAACGATCGCCTAAGTTTTCAACCAAACTGCAAACCATTCGGTCAACAAATTAATTTATTCAATCCAAACAGCAAATAACAATTATACATATATATTAGAGATGGTAGGGGGAGTGTTCAACTCACCTTTTAACTTTCTATATTTTGCTAGATCCTCTATTTAGCCTTGCTAAACTCTTTGGCTTCATCAAAACCGCCTATAACTTAAAAATCCAAAAAACCACAGCAGCACTTAGGTTAACAATGGGATCAAAGTCATAATTTTAAGAGTCTAAAAGGTGGAGATAGGGTTTAGAACACTTACTCTTCATTATTTGACAAAACCCATTTGTTTTTATCTTTGATTTTGGAGATTAGGAACTAGGGTTTTAGAACTTTGAGAGGAAGAAGTTTTGTTTCTGTTTTCTGGAACGAAATGAACTGAGTAAGTATACATACTTCTATTTCTCTTTTCTAATTATTCTAAATGGGCCATGAAGGTGAGATGTGGATCCATCAAGCCAAGTGTTGCTAATTTTCTTTTTAGAAGTATTGCTAATTTTAATTTTTACTTCATCACTTACTAAATCACAAATTTAACTAACTTTCACTTAATAATGTTTTTACAAAATTAATAAATCAATTTCTCGAATTACCAAAACCAAATTAACAAGTTAAAATTCTTATTTTTAATAATATTGAGATATTACACATGTTTTAATATATAACTTTAAGAATGAAAAGTTATTTTCATTATTTTCAATAACATAAACTATAAATTGCAAATTTTCGTTTCAAACAATAAATCTCAATATTAATCACTTATTTAAATTATCACATTTCATAAAATTATCTTAAGATCAATTAAGATAAAAAAGTAACTATTCTCAAATATTACAATTAATTTCATAACAAAAGTTCACAAATCACAATAAAAAAATTAGTTATTCATAATTAAATTTATTTTATAAAATAATTAACAACAGGGTTGTTACATAGTTTACACACATTTTAATCATAATACAACATAATAAAACTTCATAAAATAATTTTGAAAGATTTAATAAGATTATTCAATAATATATATAAATCAATATAATTATAACTTATTAAATTATAAATAAAAATTTAATATGTTTATAAACTTAAAAACACTAAAATAATATTTTTTTAAGCATAAGAGATTGAAAATTATTTTAGGGAATATTTTGAAAAGACTATTTTAAAACCAGAATATTTGAAAAATAATTTAAAATAAAATTTAGAAAAGGTGAGAGAGATCAGGAAAGTGCCATCAAGGTTTTAACATAAATTCTATGACACTATAACTTATCTGGAATATCTTAAAATCTTAAACTCTTCAATACTCCTGAGTCTTTAATTATTATCATCTCAAATATACTCTTGTTATCAGCATCTTTAATCTATTCTTGATATCAGCAGCTTGAATCTATTTTTGATACTGTACAGTCTTCTTAACCAATACCTGTCTAATATCCTGCACTATATACTATATATATCTTGATAAAATATTAGTATCTATATTTTATATATAATGTTCTATACTTGTTATCATCAAAACCAATACCTAAGCTACTAACAATCTCCCCCTTTTTGATGATGACAACTCTGTATATAAAAGATAATATAACTTCCCCTGAGTTTCAAAACTCCCCCTTAATCTATGCCTAGATTTATATATTTCTCCTCCTTTGTCATCAACAAAAATAAACTTACTATAACTCACCCTAACTAAGATACTATGGTAATAATGATAAAAAGATTGTATAAAAACAGTAAGTAATATGTAAAATTAGATAATCATGAAATAATCATAATTAATCTAAATATTCATCCAATCCAACAAAGTTAATGTCACACATCATTTTAACAAATCCACACAAATCAAACCAATCAAATCCAAACCAAATCAAGTTTTATTTTTTATATACAATCAAACCTATTTAAACTAGACATTTCGAGGAACTTCAACCCATCCATCAGCGCCAAAGATTGGATCTGCTTTGATAGCATCCCAATCTTCATCATCTTTGTTAATGGTGCACTCTGGATTGGCGGTTGGTTCTTCTTTGTTCAAGGCAGAAATCATCCACCTAATTGCATCGAAATGCCTTTCTTGCATCTTGATCATCTGCATTTGACTCAATTCTATATGCCTCTGGTTTCTTAGGATGAAAGAAAGAATGCTCTTGAATGATTCAAGAGTTTGTTCGAGGTTTTTGGTTACTTTTTGGATAGAAGAAGCCATGGATGATTATTATTAGAGTTTAGGAATGAAAAGGAGTGAAGATGGGACCAAAAATAATGATTTTATGGAGGAAATAGATATATATTGGGGTAAGAAGTCGTTTGAAATGAATTGGTGTTTGGTAGTTATTATTTTTTGATTTTTTTTTGAAAAATGGTCGTTATATGTCGACATACATGCTTGGCATATGTTGACATATGCACTATAATTTTCAAAACCACTTTATTTCACTTTTCTATTGTATTTGGCCTATACTTTTATATTTTGTATGATTTTCCAGAGATAAGTGATAATGTATAACAGTAAGAAATATAATTTTCATTGGTAATAAGGATGAGTACTAGAAACAAAAGAAAGATAAATAAGATTCAACATAAGCTAAAGCTAGAAAATCCAAATACAAAGATAGTTTAAACGAACAACAAGAAAGATGTGGATGAAGATGAAGAAGAACCACCAAGCTTGTGGATGATCTTTCCAAAGAATTTATCCATTTTGTCGGAAATTAAGTAAATCTCTTTGAAAATGATTTCTTAAGCTTCCTTTGGTTATGAATGATTTTCTCTTGATTTTGAGAAGACCTTTGTTGGATGGATTAGGTGGCATATTAATACTTTCCAAAGAAGTATCCTCCTCCTTTTCTTTTTCTTCCTCCTCGGCTTCCACTTCCTCTCCTTCTTCTTCCTCTTCTGCCTCTTCTCTTATTCCTTGCTCCTCTTCCCAAGCCAACCTTTGTTCCTTTTCCGCAAGCATTTCATAAGGCTCGAAAAAGGGTGAAATATGCATGAGTGAAATGTTAGCCTTGTCAAATATTTTTCGAGGAATTATTTCCTCTCTTTTAAGGTCAACACTAAAATAATTACAACACGAGTAAGATACACATCACGAAATAGCGTGTTTTCATGTTTAGAAAGACTTTTAGGAAAAAATTCATTCAAAATGACTTGAGACCAATTTATGTCGTATTGACCATAAATGGCGAAAAGAGCTTTGAAAACGTTTTGTGTCGGGTTATTATACTTAATTGTTCTAGAGTGATATATTGTTGCAAAAGAAGGCTTAAAATTATTGCTTTTGGATGTAAGTTTTTGTTTTTAAATTCAAAATCATCATCACTTTTGAAAATGTCATGAATTACTTCACGATTTTGAAAATCAATTTGAAAAGTTGAAAGGTCCATTCCACTAGATTTGCATATAAGAATGTGACCCAAAAGTTCACAATTTAAAACAATTTGTGTCCTTTTAACACTACTCCAAACTTCTCCTTCTCTTCCATCATAAAATTTTCCTTTAAAATTTGCATAAAAAATCTTCACCAATTTTGGATAACAAATGTGTTAGCACCAAAATTGGTCACTGACACCCAAATCCAATTGAAAGCACCAAATACCAGTCACAGCTCACAAACAGAATGTGTGTAGGGAGTGATGAAGTGAAGAAAAGTAAAAATTAAAATGAAAGAAGTAAAGAACAACAGATTTTATAGTGGTTCGGCTAATTCCGGCCTACGTCCACTCCAGAAGTTTCCTTTTTATTGATATTCAAATCAATTACAGTTACAAAATGGCAGAGTAGCCTCAGCCTTAGAAAATAGAAAGTAAGAGAACAGAAAGAAGATCCCTTTTCTGAACCCTCACATGCTGTATTTATAGGCAAATCCTGAGTTGTTGGGCTTTCTGAATGATCCGGGCCCATCAAGGCCTTTCACCGAGCCACTTACCTCCACAATGCTGAGCCACATCAGTCTCTCCACAGTGCCGGGCCACACATACCTCCACAATGCCGAACCACACCAACCTCACCGCAATGCCGAGCCGCACCAGCCTCACCACAATGCCAAGCGAGGTTCGATGCCAAGTGATGTCCAATGCCGAGCGAAGTTCGATGCCGAGCGATGTCCAATGCCGAGCGAGGTTCGATGCCGAGCGATGTCCAATGCCGAGCGAGGTTCGATGCCGAACGACTTCCTGTGCCGAACGACTTCCTGTGCTGAGCATTCCTGTGCCGAACGACTTCCTGTGCCGAGCGACTTCTTGTAACGACTTCCATGCCGAACGACTTCCATATCGAGTGAGGTTCGATGCCGAACGACCCTGACCTCGCCAATGCCGAGCCACCCACCAATGCCGAGCGACCCCAATCTTGCCGCAATGTCGAGCGACATAGCCTCACCTCAATGCCGAGCGGCATATCCTCACCACAATGCCGAGCAGCATAACCTCACCTCAATGCCGAGCGACACATCCAGGCGAACTTCATCCTTTTAAACCAAATCCATCACGTTCCTGCCTCGATAATCGTGAAGTCGACTTAGTTAACTCCGCCTGCCTACAGCCTTGCCAAAAGGCGGGTTAACACTTTGCCCCCCAAAACATGCCTTGCAATTGGAAGGTATGTTTTGAATAGTCTCCAATCCGATATCCAAGTATGTATGTTATCCACATCCATACTTTTTGATTCACAATCCAATCCATTTTATCCAAGTGCCATCGCCGTATCTTTATCTGAATCTACGACTACTTTGAGTCGATATCCAATTCCGAATCCAGCAACCAAATCCTTAGCCAAATCCATATTCATCTAAACTCGACAACCAAGTTCCAATCCAACCATAACCAAAGACCAATAACCACGTCCATGACCTCTTCTGGTCGATGTCCAAATCCATAGCTGTTCATAGCCAATATCCAAATCTGTAACCTCTCCGGGTTCTTGCCAAGTGCAATCCACACTTGACGACCTATGTTAAGTAATTCCATGGTGTTCCTGGTTCAGTGTCCCTGAACATCAAATAATGCCATGGCTTAAGTCCTAAGCTGAATCCTAGTCGCTCCAGACCCTTGCCGAGCATAGTCCAAACTCGACGACCTGAAATAGTAACCGATAATATAGGGCTTAAGTCCTAGGCCGAGTCCTGGTCTCTCCGGACCCTTGCCGAGCATAGTCCATACTCGACGACCTTTTAGCCAAAATCCAGAGAAAATCCAATCAAAATTCAATCTGAAATCCAAATCCAAACAGAAAACTGGAAATCCATATCAAAAATCCAAACCAAAAAACAAACATCCAAACCCGAATCCAAACCAAAAAACGAGCAAAACAGGGAGTTCAAACCAAACTCCAAAACCAAACCAGAAAAAGGAAATGTCCAAGTCAAAGGAAGAAAAAGATTTCACAAACTAGGGCGTCTCGGTAAGCCATCATCTCAGAGCATGCCTGAGGGTTATCTCCGACCCCATACATGAGTAAGTGATTTAACCGTTTGCCCGGAGTTTGTTACTTATTCCAAACCATCAAGATTAGTTGATGACCAATCGGCCACCATTCCTGGGCCTCATGCCCTCGTCGTTCAAGGTAGGCGGTGGCTGCTCCTGTTCCACCGCCACATTCCGAGTTCCGACATATTGTCGCAACTGACCATTCCTTATATGCTCCTCGATTATGTCCTTCAAATGCCGGCAGCTGTTAGTATCATGCCCGTCCAGGTCATGAAAAAGACAGTGCCTTCCCGACGCCCTTTCTCGTTTTGAGGGCTCCCTCCTCGTCGGCCTTCGATATGGAAGGCGATCTCGAGTATCCAAGAATATCCGCTCCAACGTTGCGTTCAATCCTGTGTAAGTGGAGAACTTTGGTTCTCCCCAACGCTTCCTTTTCCCTTTATCCTTGCCCTCACCCGAGCTTTCGCCAGGTAGTCCTCCATCCTTAGTCATGTTTACTTCCTTTGACCTCATGTCCAAACATGCATCCTCTTGTCGAAGAAATCTTTCAGCTTCATGAAAGAATTCCCCAAGATCCAACGGTGGGTCCCGTACCAACGATACTTTGAAATCTGAATTATCTCTGACTCCTGATACCGCAGCCATCAGAACCATTGATGGATCTGGCCGATCCACCGAAGCAACTGCTGCATTAAATCGAGTTAAGAATGTCTTGAGCGATTCATCCGCCCCTGTTTGACTAACGTTAGCGTCATCACGTTCTTCGGCCTTTTTATGTGAACTCGAAACTGACTTAAGAACTTGTCCACCAGTTCCATCCATGTTCCAATGGATCCATCCTCCAGCTATCTGAACCACATAGCAGCAATATCAGTCAAGTACAGGGGAAACATCGGGCCATAACCTCCTCCGTTGCCCCCAGCACTTCCATATGCCTAGTGTACCTCATCAAGTGGTCGGTGGGATCCGTCTTCCCGTTGTATACTTCCAAAGTGGGTAGTTTGAAATCGGGCGGATTCCTAGCTGTCCTAATATTCCGGGTAAACGGACTTTTGTTAACTCCCTCTAAATCCCTATTTGTCAGACCTCCACAAATAGTCCGCCTGATAATTTCAGCTAATCCAGTGTTTCCAACCAAGGGTTGCCCCCTATCCATGTTTCCAGACTGCCCCCCAAGTCCCCAAGGAAATTCTGGCACATATTCTTCATCACGTACTCCTGTATTCCTATCGACGTCAGGCCGCGTAGCTTCATCCGGTATCCCTCCATGAACTGGTCCAGCATCACCTAGTGGTGTGCCCCTGAGTCTAGGTCCATCTAGATTGTTAGCTGTTTGTTGATTGGGAGCTGCTCCCTGCTGAATCACTCCATCTGTCCGTTGGTTGAGTTCCCTTGGACCAGTTCCAAGAACTTGAGCACCTGCAGTTCCTGGTTGTCCAAATTGCCTAAGAAGAGCCTGCATCATCTCCTCTTGCCGTTTCATCATCTGCTCCTGCATAGAATTCATCATCACCTGCATCTCGTCCTGAGTTATGTAGATGGATGCATGATCCTCTCTAGCTCCAGAAGAGGCCGCTTGACTTCCTTCCTGATTGCTTCTTTCCGCTGCTTGCTTCCTTGTTGGTGGTCTAGCCATTGCTTTATAGGATCCAAGTTCCTAACTCCAAAATTCCCGAGTGCTTGCGTTCTCAGTGAAAGCACCAAAGTGTTAGCGCCAAAATTGGTCACTGACACCCAAATCTAGTTGAAAGCATCAAATACCAGTCACAGCTCACAAACAGAATGTGTGTAGGGAGTGATGAAGTAATTAAAGAACAATAAAAATTAAAATGAAAGCAGTAAAGAACAACAGATTTTATAGTGGTTCGGCTAACTCCGGCCTACGTCCACTCCAGAATTTTCCTTTTTATTGATATTCGAATCAATTACAGTTACAAAATGGTAGAGTAGCCTCAGCCTTAGAAAATAGAAAGTAAGAGAACAGAAAGAAGATCCCTTTTCTGAACCCTCACATGTTGTATTTATAGGCAAATCCTGAGTTGTTGGGCTTTCTGAATGATCCGGGCCCATCAAGACCTTTCACCGAGCCACATACCTCCACAATGCCGAGCCCCATCGGTCTCCTTACAGTGTCGGGCCACACATACCCCCATAATGCCGAACCACACCAACCTCACCACAATGCCGAGCCGCACCAGCCTCACCACAATGCCGAGCGAGGTTCGATGCCGAGCGATGTCCAATGCCGAGTGAGGTTCGATGCCGAGCGATGTCCCATACCGAGCGAGGTTCGATGCCGAACGACTTCCTGTGCCGAATGACTTCCTGTGCCGAGCGTTCCTGTGCCGAACGACCTCCTGTGCCTAGCGACTTCCTGTGCCGAGCGACTTCCTGTAACGACTTCCATGCCGAACGACTTCCATGCCGAGCGAGGTTCGATGCCGAGCGACCCTGACCTCGCCAATGCCGAGCCACCCACCAATGCCGAGCGACCCCAATCTTGCCGCAATGCCGAGCGACATAGCCTCACCTCAATGCCGAGCGGCATATCCTCACCACAATGCTGAGCGGCATAACCTCACCTCAATGCCGAGCGGCACATCCAGGCGAACTTCATCCTTTTAAATCGAATCCTCACGTTCCTGCCTCGATAATCGTGAAGTCGACTTAGTTAACTCTGCCTGCCTACAGCCTTGCCAAAAGGCGGGTTAACAAAATGAAATCATTTTGGGAATCAATTCAAATAAGAATTTCATTTTGCAAACCGAGACTGAAAAGATCTTAAGTAGGAAATTCTTTAAAAATAGCAAATCTTCTGGGAAAGACTTTTCCAAAAGATAAATACTCAATATAGGCTTGCAAGGCTTCTTGATTATTAAAAGGATATTCTTTCATTTTCTTAGGAAGCCTCATGGTTGCCTTAGTATTGCTTGAGGATGCCATTGAAGAGTAGTTCGAAGAGATACGAGAGTTTATAATTTTGAATTTGAAAATGAAAGTGAAAAATGAATGGATGGAGATAGAGTAAGTAAATAGAGAATCAAAGGACATGCTGTCTGGTCAAGAGACAACTTTTCAGAACATAGGAGTTGGTGAAAAGGTGGAGAGAAATCCAAACTTTGAATTTGAAATTCAAAATTTGTCTACATATGTCGACATAGAGGTCGAAATTTTCAAAAATAATTTTTGTTTAACTATATCCTATTTTATTATATATATATCTATTTATAGTTATTCTATTTTCAGAAAAATAAGTTTACAAATTATTTTTAAATTTATTATTATTATTATTATTATTATTATATTACTAAAATATATCAAATATTTTAAATTTAAAATATAATCACACAATATTCAACCGGTATTATTATTAATCTATAAGATATTCCTAACAACTAATAAAGAAAACAAAAGAAAAATAAAAAAATCCATTAAAGACATTAAAACTTTTGATATATTAAAAGCGTACCTTTTTCTGATCCATTTCACTCTTTTGTTCTGAATTATGTATTGCTATGAAGCACATGTTAGCAATTTTTGTATCAGATTCATTATCACTTAAGAATGTCTCTGAATCATATAATGTTGTAGTATAAGCTTTTCTTCGTTTTCTGTATGAATCAGGGTTTGTGTAGTTTTTAGTTTATTGGGATGTGGACGGTCTCCTTTTAAATGGCCAAGGTCATTGCAATTATAACATCTAATGCCATTTCCATTTCCACTTTTTCTTCCTAGATTTTTATTGCCAAAATTGTTCATCTTCCTATATTTTATAAATTTTCAGAAATTCCTTGTCATGAAAGCAATTTCTTTATCATCATCACTGTCTGAATCCGAATTATCCGTCATTACATTAAAAGCTATAGATTTCTTCTCTATTGCTTTGCTTTCTCTCATCCCCTACATTTGTGCTTCAAAAGACATTAAATTGCCAATTAACTCTTCAATTTTTAGAGTGCTAATATCATTAGCCTCTTCGATTACAATATTCTTTTGATCCCATTCAGGAGTAAGTGAAATGAGGATTTTTCTAACTTGATCCTCCTCAGAAAAACTTTTACCCAATGCAATAAGTGAGTATACTATATCTTGGAATCTGCTACATATCAGATAAGGACTAATTTGGACTCATTTTGAATAATTGAAACTGGTTTGTTAACATGGAAATTTTGTTCAGTTTAACTTTACTTGTGCATTCATGTGTAACTTGTAAAATTCTCTAAATTTCAAATGCAGGCTTACATATAAATACTCTATTAAATTCATTTCTATCTAGTGAACAAAATAATATATTCATAGCCTTAGAGCAACTTTGTGCAACTGCTTTTTTTGGTCAGGAATCCACTATGCAAAATTAGTCTCTGGTTTAGTGTACTTAGTTTATGTGATATTCCAAGTGTCTATACTAATTGACTGTAAATAATTTTCATTCTACACGACCAATATATATAATTACTGCCATTAAAGAGTGGAGGTCTAGCAGTATATTATCCTTCGACAAATGAGTTACTAACAAGTGTATTAACAATGTTGGTAGCAATTTAAACTTTTTCAAAAATCAGATTATGAATACTTTGAAAACCAATGCTCCGATATCAAATGTGAGTCAGCGAAATAGGGATCTTAAGGCTAATTAATACTAGAGAGGGGTGAATAGTGTTTAATGGATTATGTGAATATTTTTAAAATTCTTTAAGATTTGTAATTAACAATCACAGAAATAATCATAGAATTAAAGTACAGATAAAAGTAAATGCTAGTAAAAGTAAAAAGGAAAGAATATACTAGGATTTTATACTGGTTCAGAGTTACCCTACATCCAGTCTTGCATAATTCATTGTACGGATTTCTTTTCAACTAGTAAATATAATCTCGATTTCAAGGCTACGAGACAACCCTCCGGAATCCGACCTCTGGATAGAGTCACATGATTTATGGGATACAAGCACATACACTAGAATTACAGGCTACTAAGCACACCCACTTGATTTTACAGGCTACAATCACACCTACTTAGATTTTAGGGATACCAAGCTCACCACGAAGTATAAGAGTATGATTTGATAGAGTTTACAGACTCAGATCTTTGATCTTAATTACAACTACTCCTATAACTCTTGAATAGCACTTTGATCTTAGTTTGAGTGAGAGTGATGAGATAAATCAGAGAGTAGATGAAGGAGAATCAAACTAGTAATGATTAAATTTGATTCTGGTTGAATTTCGGTAGAGTTAGGAAAAAATTGATTTAGAAATCAAGAGAGTGAAAAGAGAAGAATAATAAAGTAATTAATGAAAATTCGTTTGGAAGTCTGGTAGATATAGGAAAACAACGATCATATCCATTCGCGAAGAGATACAACGAAAAGACACTTCCATTCAAATTTGAATTTTGAATTTTACGGCCACTATGTCAATATACATGGATAGTATATATCAACATATCCCTTTGTATTTTGAAAAACACTTTAAAAATATTATTTTGAAAATCCGTTGCTTTGTAAAATAATTTGATACTTTGTAGAATCATTTAAATATAGTTTATACACATTTTAAATAAAACATAAATTAATAAAACTTTATAAAATAATTTTGAAAGATTCAATAAGAGTATTCAATAATATATATATATATATAAATCATTATAATTATAACTTATTAAAGTATAAACAAAAATTTAATGTATATAAACCTAAAAACGCTAAAATAATATTTTTATAAGTATAAGAGATTGAAAATCATTTTGGGAAATATTTTGAAAATATTATTTGAAAAATAATTTAAAACAAAATTTAGAGAAGGCGAGAGAGATCATGAAAGTGCTATCAAGGTTTTAACATAAATTCTATGACACTATAACTTATTTGGAACATCTTGAAATCTTAAACTCTTCAATACTCATGAGTCTTCAATTATCAACATCTTGAATCCACTCTTGAATCTACTCTTGATACTGTACAGTCTTCTTAATCTATACATGTCTAATATCCTGCATTATATACTATATATATCTTGATAAAACATTAGTATCTATATTTAATATATAATGTCTTATACTTGTTATCATCAAAACCAATACCTATGGTACTAACAATCTCCCCTTTTTTGACAATGACAACTCTGCATATAAAATATAATATAACTCCCTCTTAATTACAAAACTCCCCTTAATTTATGCCTAGATTTTAAACCAAAATGAAATGGGTTGCTAACGATAAGACCTTTCAACCATCGGTTCACCGGAATTTTAGTTTAAACCCCAAAACGAACAGCGATCAAATTCGAATGAACCAAACACTAAAAATCATGAAACCACCATTAAAAATCATGATTTGCTACGGTGATCATGATTATAATGGTTGTTCGTCGATTCATGATCGACGAAATACCGACAAAAGTGACCATTTACTGTATTTTATAAATTTCTATATTTAGCTAAAAATTCAATAGTTATTTTTAAAATAATCTATGGAAGGAAACAAACAACTATGTAGTTGATGGCAAGTTAAAATTCATCGTGGTTTAAGAGATCTTGGTTTTAGAAATTAAGAAGGAAGAAGGATTTGCAATGAATAGACACAGGAAATGTTTTACGGTAAACATGTTTACCCTCTTCAAAGAAAATGTAACCCAAAATATGATTTTTAACATGATTTCCCAAGCACGATTTCAAATCAAAACGATATTACTAAACAAATATACACATATTTCTTATTTAACAAAAGTATTCATAGATTTAGTAAATCAGTTTCATTTTCCAAGCTTTTGAAATTGTTTAACCAAATCTTAATGCCTTAATCTTTGAGTTATTAGGATTTTGAACTAAAAAGTTGAGACTTTTAAATTTTAAAAGAATGGAGAAAATTTAGAAAGAAGATTAGGAAAAGATGAATTTTATAAAATGAAATGAGAATGGAAAGTGGATATGATTATATAAAGAGGATTTAAAAGAATAAAAATATGCTTTCAACTCAAAAATGATTTCAAAAGCTCCAAAGTAATAATTATGTTAAAACATAATGGATAATAGGGAGTATTTATCCACTTTAAGTTTATTTCTATTGAGTATAATGGTGTTTCTATGTACTAAATCTATTTCTACACATTTCATGTCAAATCTTTCTAATTTTGAATTTGAATATGATTTTACGCTTTTAAATGCTTTAATATTAACAAAAAATAAGTGTTTACATTTAAAAATTTTTGTTTTAAAACAAATTCCAAATATTACAACTTACATATTTGATAAAAAGCTGAAAATCCAGGAAACATGTTTCCGTCCCATTTTCAGTTTTCTATCGAACCATTTATTTATGTAAACAAAATTTAAAAATAAATTTTCTATTATCAGTCACAAAATAAAAGAGGGTTATTAAATTAATAAAATCGGCTAACCGAATATTTAAATTAAACTAAATATTCACAAATTAAAATGATAAAATTCCGGGTCATTACAGTTCATTGGGGGAAAGAAAAGGAAATAAAGAACAGAATCTCACAACGCAATAAATAATCTGTAATATAAAATGACCTTTACACAAGAAAAGGTTTTATACATAAAATTAGTGGAAACTATCCTATAATCAGCCTAGACAGTTATAACAGCCTATCCTTACAAATACTGAAAAAACAACAAAACAATGTAGTGGAAATAAAAAGGAATATATGAGAGATACGTCTTGGGCATCCGGTTCGTCTCCAAAGCTCCAAAGCATCCAAAGCTAAATCTGGAAATATGCTTGGCTTGACCCGAGCATTATAAGAATAACAACACCTGAATCAATCTGGTAAAACCAACGTGAGAAACAAAATCATATGGATTATTAATGTTTTGGAAACCTTTGAAAATAAAGGTATCTCGTAAGACCACGCCACGCATAAACATGGACAGGTTTTTACCTTACGATAACCAAATTTTTTTTATAGAAAATCCAGTGATATTATAATGGTGTCTAGGGTTTAAAATAAATATTTAATATAACCTAAATTGTTACGTTAATTAAATTCCATCATAATAGGTGCATAACTATGTCCATATAGGCACGTACTTGAGAATGGATTCCATATAATGACAAGGCGTCAAGGTATCGCCTGCCATAATACATCTCTAGAAAAATGTACCGAGGGCCTCGCATGGACCCCCTGCAAATCAGGACTGACCTACCCCGTACTGGATAGTGCCGAATATATCACTATCTTGGTTGTGATCAACAACCGTACCTGGGTCACTAGCATAAAAAGTCTGAGAATATTAATCTAGATCGAGTGGTCACTACAATGCAATACCTGAGTTACAAAATTCCCACTTTGAATGCTAACACTGTCCTCTTGGCAACAATGCAATGCCAGCATTCATCCATTCAAGTTGTTCAGGATATCAACAAACAGAAGACACTACTTCTACTACATCCATTTTGGAATCACCCTCAGGATTTGTAGTAAGTAGCTCTTGCACTTCAAAGAACTCCAAATCTTGATCCTCTCATCTTTAAGATGCTTCCAATTCGAACGCTTGAGTTGATTCGAAGTGGTTTTCGAATAATTCATACTTATCTGATCTTGGTCTCTTAGAACCAACATATGCTAGTTTTCAGTAAACTCAACTACGGTTCTTTTGGAAATAAATAGACAATGCATAAGAGTGGGGATCACCTCCTAACCGTTTAAGTGGATGGTTCTCCTTATCATTTGTCCTAGAAGAACACAATGAGTTTATACATACAGTAGTATACTCTAAGATAACTGTACTATATAATCCTCGGGTTTCCTTTAGATACTTCCAAAGTTAAAACTGACCAAGATTTGATAGTCGGTTATATAACTATCAAAAAATACACACATTTAATTTCCCATGGAAACCACTAAACCTCGTTTAGTTAATTTTCCATTAATTGAATCCTTTTATTATTTACTAAAAATATTCATATACTTATCTATCGGGTATAAGTATATTCACAAACCAATTAAGAAAGATCTTTCAAATTCAAAGTCACATTAAATGGGTCAAAAGCAAATGTCATTTAAAACATTGTTTACTATAAACCCATACCACTTATCCTTTGGGGTTTAGTATGGAAAGAGCATTCCTATATCACCATAATTAAGAAAGATTATTTATTAATTCATAACTTGACTTTCTTAAGTAAAACTAAATCATATATGGAAATAATAATTTAAATTCATAAGTTCCATATGCAATTCATTTTAAACATGGCTCTATAAACCCATCTCCTTTCAAGTTTCAAAATCTCTTTCCAATCATAAACTTTTTACTAAGTAAACCCCTTTTATAAAACAAACTTATTAGCTTTAAATCCTTTTTTATTAAACAATATTATTAGTTTTAAACACCTTTTTATAAAACAATATTATTATTTAAAGCATGTTCTTAAGTTAATTAAATTAACTTAAAACACCATTAATATAACAATTAATTAACTTTAAATACAATTAACAAAATGATTAATTAAATTTGAACATCATTATTAAATAATTGATCAACTTAAAATACCTTTAATAAAGTAATTTATAAATCTAAAACTTGTTAAATAAATAATTTATTAACTTAAATACCCTTATTTTAAATAATTAATTAACTTATAAACATCATTAACTTAAAGATTAATGGCTTAAGACAATCATTAATCAAATGGATAATTAGCTTAATCATCATTAATGAAAATAATAATTAACTTAAAACATAATTAATTAAAGTAATAGTTATCTTTAAAACCTTTTTAATTAAATAATAATTAACTTCAAAACACTTCTAATTTAAATAATAATTATCTTCAAACATTATTAATTTAAATTATCTTTAAACCTTTATTACTTTAAATCAACTCCAACATCATTAATTTAAAACAACTTTAAACATTATTATTGAAATTAATAATTAAACACTATTAATTACATTAACAATTTATTTTTATAAAACTAAAATTGATTTCAAATCCATAACTTCTCAAATTTGGAAAGAGGCTTAGCAATCTCAATGGTACTGTTTGCGCCAAAATTGGTCACAAGCACCCAGTTGTAGATGAAAGCACCAATTCACAATCTCAAATTACAGATAGACAAAATGTAAAGGATATAAATATGAAGAACACTCAAAATTTAAAAGGAAAGCAGTAAAAAGACAGCGTTTATAGTGGTTCGGCGTTGGAGCCTACATCCACTTTGAAGAGTTCGTTGTTTATTGATGATTCTCAACTGGTTTACAACAGTAAATAACTCTAACACTCAAGTTACAATGGAGTTTCAACAGAGCAACAGCGTAGAAGAGCCAAAAGGTCCATTTTTTGAAGGCATAGGGCTGCTATTTATAGGCGTAGTCTGAAAATATCTGGCTTAGATCTCGGAATACCTCTTCTCCCACGTGGGTGGGCCCACTTGATCGATCCGAGGTCATTTGGGATCAATCCCTAATCGATCACTACCTTGTTCGTATCGATCAAAACAGCATCCATTTGAACTGAGATTGATCATGAACATTATTTTTGTGGTATGCAAGCTACGTGAAAATTTGAAGGCATTTGGACTTGTAGATCTCGAGTTATGATCGATCCAAAGTTGGATTTGTTGGTTGGCTGACAGCTTCGTATCGATCCCAGTTCATATCGATACCTCCTCATATTGATCAAACGTGTATCGATGACGTGGAGTGATGACTTAGGGGAGATCCACTTTTTGTGCCGCACGACCGTTTCCTTTACTTGACCATGCCTTCTTCGTATCCATCGGTTGCCAAGTTCTTTGTATCGATCCTCATCTCGCTCCTTCGTATTGATGCTTCTTATTTAGTTTCGTATCGATACCAGAAGCCTTCCCTTCATATCGATGACTTGCTACTCTCTTCGTATCGATCAAGTGAATGACTGATACGAAGTACGCCAATGCTGCATGGATACGAACTAGAAGGTCTGGAAGGATGGATACGAGTTGATGTTTGTGGGCTGCTTCGTATCGATGGGAAGAGTTGGTTTTGTATCGATTATTGATCGATACGAAATGTGTAGAAGGAGGGTCGATATGAAGCAAGCGGTAGTTAATCGATGGATACGAAGGAAGAGGAGGTAGTTGATGGATACGAAGCCGTATCGATACGAAGAAAGGTGGTTGCAAGGTGATGGATACGAAATGATGTGAATACCCTGGTTGTTGATCGATCCATGACTCTGACTTGAAGCGGCTGCCTCCTTGACCCAAAGTAATCCTTCCCTCGACTCGAAATAAACGTGTTGCCGACCCGAAGTAGGTTGTTTGATGACTCGAAGTAACTTGTTCCTCAAAGACCCGAAGCGAACACTTCTTTGACCCGAAGAAAGCTGCCTGAAAACCCGAAGCAAACACGAAAGTGACTCGAAGCAAACTCCAAGCATACCATTTTCTCCAAAATCTATACTCTAAGTATCTCGCGTTGTTTGTTTGTTGATTATGCTATGTCTTGTGCAGTTGATTGGGTTAAATCCACATGTATGTTGCCTTGCCAAAAGGCGGGTTAACACTTTGCCTCCCAAAACATGCCTTGCAATAGGAAGGTGTGTTTTATAGTGCCATAAGCTTAATATTCGTATCATGTTGATGACCTGTAAAGAGATTGACAATTTTGCCTGATTGTGAATAGCAATCGTCCGAGATCGTATGCCGTTCAGGGCGATATATGTGACCGTTCAAGGTCGGATGCCGTTCGGGGCGATATATGTGACCCTTCGAGGTCGGATGCCATTCGAGGCGAATTATGACCGTTCGAGGTCGGATGCCGTTCGAGGCGAATTATGATCGTTCACGATCGGGTGTCATTCATGGCAAATTGTGACCGTTCGCGGTCAGGTGCCATTCGTGGCGAATTGTGACCGTTCACGATCGAGCGCCGTTCGAGGCGAAATTTGTGATCATAGACATCAGATTTACATTCAAATGAGCCTTACAATAGGAATGATCAACTAAACCAAATCCAAATGCAAAAAAGAGAAAACAAAAACAAAACAGAAGCGTCAAAGTGTAAACACCTCCATTGTTGCGGTATATAGTCGTTTCAGAGCATGTTTGAGGACGTTCGTGATCCCGTACATGTGTAAAAGACTTAACCGTTGTTAGTGCGGATTTTGCTACTTATTCATCATTTTCTAATCAGTTGATGATAAGCTGATGCCTTGATCCGGAGCCGTTCTCATTTAATGCAGATGGTGGCCGCTTCTATTCCACTGTCGCTGCTCGCCTTTTCACGTACTGCAACAGTATACTATTCCGAATATGTCCTTCTATCTCATCCCTCAAGTGCCTGCAATCATTCATACTATGGCCGCTTAGCTCGTGGAATAAGCATTACTTGTCTGATTTCTTTTCATTGTTGGTTGGATCCCTCCTCATTGGCCTCCGGTAAGGAACCTGCCTCCTTGTGTCTTGATATATTCGCTCTAAATTCTAGCTCAGCTCCGAATAAGACGTAAACCTTGGATCCTTCCGTGGTCGCCTTGACTCGTCAAAGTTTTTCTTTGCTTTTCGCTTCCCTTGATCCTTGTTCGAATCTTTCCCGGCCGTATCCCCGCCTTTGACTGCATAAACATTAACTTCAGCTCCTTTCTCTCTCTCAGCCTTTGCATCTTCCTACCGCATAAACCTCTCTGCCTCATGGTAAAACTCTCCTAGGTCCATAGGTGGATCCCTTGTTAGTGAATTCTTGAATTCCGTGCCATCAGCTATGCCAGACACAGCTACCATCAGAACCATGGATGGACCTGGCCGATCCACCAGTGTCGCTGCTGCATTGAATCGTGTTGGAAAACTCCTCAAAGACTCCTCGGTTTTCTGCTTCAGTGTTGTCAAACTCATCACGTTCTTGGGCCTCGAGTTTTGAACTCTGAACTGCCTCCTAAACTTCTCAATCAACTTGGTCCATGTTCCAATGGAGCCGCTTTCTAATTCTCTAAACCACAGCGCTGCTATATCCGTCAAATATAATGGGAAACACTAAGCCATGACTACCTCCGATGCCCCCAGTACCTCCATATACCTCATATACCTCGTCAGATAAACTGCAGGATCCGTCCTCCCATCGTACGTTTCCAGTGTAAGTAGCTTGAATTCAGGTGGGTTCCTGGCCTACCTAATTGTGGAAGCGAAGGGGCTCATGTTCTCATCCTCCAGATCTCTATTAACTAATCCTCCTCTCATGGCTTGTCTAACCATCTCTGCCAATCTGTCACTATCATCAAGCTGTGGTCCTTGTCTGCTGCTTCCGACCTGCCCCATGAGTTCACGAGGGAATCCTGAGATCTGCTCTCTTGGATGAGCATCCATTCCTCCATCGATGCCAAACTGCACAATATTGCCTGGTATCCTGCCTGCTATTGGGTCAACATGATCGAGGGGGTGTTCCCCTAGCTCAGGGGCTGCTCCTGATGGCCTTACTCTATCCTAAATCCTAGTGGCTTCATTCCCTGACACCGGTTCTGGACTCCCAATGCTCTTGCTGTTCCATTCCCTTGATTTTGCATTCCAGCTTGTCCAACTTGTTGGAGTAGGTTCCGCATCATCTCCTCCTGCCTTTTCAGCATTCCTTCCTGCATAGCCTCCATCATCATCTCCATTTCATCTCTGGTAATGAAAACTAAAGTCTGATTAGCTCTTAGAGAAGCCTATTGACTTCCTTCATGCTGACTCCTTTCCACTCTTTGTCTCCTTGTTGATTGCTTCTTCATAGCTTTCCAAATCCAGGTTCCAAAGCCTTCAAATCCAAAATCCAAGCTTCAGAATCCCTGAGTGCTAGCCTTCTCGGTGAAAGCACCAAAATGTTTGCGCCAAAATTGGTCACAAACACACAGTTGCAGATGAAAGCACCAATTCATAATCTCCTACTGCAGATAGACACAATGTAGTGGATATAAATATGAAGAACACTCAAAATTTGAAAGGAAAGCAGTAAAAATACAGGGTTTATAGTGGTTCGGCGTTGTAGCCTACGTCCACTTTGAAGAGTTTGCTGTTTATTGATGATTATCAACTGGTTTACAATAGTAAATAACTCTAACACTCAAGTTACAATGGAGTTTCAGTAGAGTAACAGCGTAGAAGAGCCAAAAGGTCCATTTTCTGAAGGCATAAGGCTGCTATTTATAGGCTTAGTTTGAAAATATCTGTCTTAGATCTTGGAATACCTCTTCTCCCACGTGGGTGGACCCACTTGATCGATCCGAGGTCATTTGGGATCGATCCTTGATCGATCACTACCTTGTTCGTATCGATCAAAACGACATCCATTTGAGCTGAGATCGATCATGAACGTTCTTCTGGTGGTATGCAAGCTACGGTAAAAATTTGGAGGCATTTGGACTTGTAGATCTCGAGTTATAATCGATCCAAAGTTGGATTTGTTGGTTGGCTGACAGCTTCATATCGATCCCAGTTCGTATCGATACCTCCTCGTATCGATCAAACGTGTATCGACGACGTGGAGCGATGACTTAGGGGAGATCCACTTTTTGTGCCACACGACCATTTCCTTTACTTGACCATGCCTTCTTCGAATCCTCGGTTGCCAAGTTCTTCGTATCGATACCCATCTCGCTCCTTCGTATCGATGCTTCTTATTTGGTTTCGTATCGATGCCAGAAGCCTTCCCTTCGTATCGATGACTTGCTACTCTCTTCGTATCGATCAAGTGAATGATTGATACGAAGTACGCCAATGCTGCATGGATACGAACTTGAAGGTCTGGAAGGATGGATATGAGTTGATGTTTGTGGGCTGCTTCGTATCGATGGGAAGAGTTGGTTTTGTATCGATTATTGATCGATACGAAATGTGTAGAAGGAGGGTCGATACGAAGCAAGCGGTAGTTAATCGATGGATACGAAGGAAGATGAGGTAGTTGATGGATACAAAGCCGTATCGATACGAAGAAAGATGGTTGCAAGGTGATGGATACGAAATGATGTGAATACCCTGGTTGTTGATCGATCCATGACTCTGACTTGAAGCGGCTGCCTCCTTGACCTAAAGTAATCCTTCCCTCGACTCAAAATAAACGTGTTGCCGACCCGAAGTAGGTTGTTTGATGACTCGAAGTAACTTGTTCCTCAAAGACCCGAAGCGAACACTTCTTTGACCCGAAGAAAGCTGCCTGAAAACCCGAAGCAAACATGAAGGTGACTCGAAGCAAACTCCAAGCATACCATTTTCTCGAAAATCTATACTCTAAGCATCTCGCATTGTTTGTTTGTTGATTATGCTATGTCTTGTGCAATTGATTGGGTTAAATCCACATGTATGTTGCCTTGCCAAAAGGCGGGTTAACAGGTACTAAAAAATTCTACCATTTATCATTTTAGATTGACATTCAAGTCACAATACAGGTATTTACATAAAAACAGATATGTAAATAAAATCCATGATTTCAATCGATAGATAGTAATCAATATAAATAAACTTGCATATAAATTAATGTTTAATATAGCAGAATGGTGATTTATTCAGCTAAAAAGATGTCCAATATAATATATTCAGTTTAAATATAGTAGAACGGGGTTTTATTCTGCTAAACAAATATCAAGGATTTAATATAATTACTATACAACGTAATTAAACACAGCCAGTATTAATTCACTATTAAATTAAACTACAACATATGGGTCATGTGATTTCATGAGTGTGATCTATCAGTCAATATGAACTCAATGCCTAAAACTGCGTGTCAAACGGATTTCGAACGAAGGAGTTATAAATTTCCAAAGTTAACTAATTTAATAACAGCTTAATTAAATCAAACCCTTTTATTTTTTTTGGTAAAACCAACCTACACCTATCTTGCCCAATACGGCCCAACCAAGGATCCCAGGCCCGGAAACCCCATACCACGCTTCTTCTCCAAGGCAAAACAAGATAACTCAAAATTCATATTTCCCGGTTTCAAACCTTGAACCACCATTCGTGCATATGCGTGTACACATTCACGTGCACGCACACCCTAGGTCAATTGCCGCCTCACCATCTCCGCCAACAAGCACGCCCGACCTTGCTCCTCCCACCCGACCCACCGTCGCCACCCCAGAGCCCCGAAGCCTCATTCGACCTCCATGGCAGAGAGCAACACGGGAGCAAACAAAACCTAGGCCGCGATCGATTTCTCTCTACTACCGTCACCACCGACCCTGCCACCGTCACCGTAGTCTTCTCCAATGTCGTGTGCACCTCCGGCTCCATCCAGCTCCAACTCGATGCTTCATTGATCCTCTACGACTCAAACCAACCCAAGCAAGAAAAGTTAGTGGCCAAACCATAGATCACTTAATCCCCGACATCACAAGCCATCAGAGCTCTCGCCTACAACACAAAAAAGCGACATCTCCTTTTGACCTACATCCCGGTACCATCTAATGCTCCTCTCGACCCCCGATTCATCGGAATTTGATTTTTAACCCCAAAATTTATCAACTAAAAAATTCAAACAAACCACAACACTAAAAATCATGAGAGTAACTCTAAAAATCATGATTTTCCCTGACGATCATGATTATGTACTTCGTTCGTCAATTTGCGATCAATGAAAAACCGATAATTTTGACTATTTACTATATTTTATACATTTCTCAAAAGATACTCAACTCAAAGTTTCCACAACTATTTTTAAAATAATTTATGGATCAAAACAAAAAACTTTGTAGTTGACGGCAAGTTGAAATTCTAAATGGTTTAAGAGATATCGGTTTTTGAATGCATGAATCAGCTCTTGTTTCAAATAACAGAGATCAACAATATATACTTTTATTGTTTTCAACAAACTCAATCTGCATTTTAAGCCAATACTACGAGATTATGAAATTTAAACTTATTTCATACAACATGATCATTACATAGTATTTACTAACAAATTACCATATAATTTCTCACATTATTAAAGTCACCAAATATTTATAAGTTTGAAAAAACGCTCACCTTTTTCTATCTCTATGCTTTTTGAAAGTGCTAAATCAAAATCTTTAGCTTTTAAATTATTGATCTTAAGTGAATAAAGAATATCCCCTGTTTTAGTCATTCCTGGTTGATAAGCCTTGAAACTACATTTTACCTTTCTTTAGTAATTCTCATTTGGAATGCTAACACTGTCCTCCAAGCAACAATGCAATGATAGCATTCATCCATACAAGTTGTTCAGGATATGAATAAACCGAAGGCACTACTTCTACTACATCCATTTTGGAATCACCCTCATGATTAGTAGAAAGTAGCCTTTGCACTTCAAAGAGATCCAAATCTTGATCCTCTCATCTTCAAGATGCTTCCAATTCGAACGCTTGAGGTGGTTCGAAGTGGTTTTTGGACAATTCATATTTATCCGATCCTAGCCTCTTCGAACCAACATTCGATAGTTACTGGTAAACACAACTCCGATCCTTTTGGAAATAAACAGACAATGCATAAGAGCGGGGATCCGTTTAAGTGGATGGATCTCCTTATCATTTGTCCTAGAAGAACACAACGAGTTTATACGTACAGTAGTATCCTCTAGGATAACTGTACTCTATAATCCTCAGGTTTCCTCTAGATATTTCCAGAGTTAAAAACATGCCAAGATTTGATAGTTGGTATTTTTACTATCAAATAAACACACATCAAACACACATTTAATTTCCCATGGAGACCATTAAGCCTCATTTAATTTATTTTCTATTAATTAAATCCTTTTTATTATTTACCCAAACTATTCATATACTTATCTCTTCGGTATACATATACTCACAAACCAATTAAAAAAGATTTTTCAAGTATAAAGTCACATTAAATGGGTCAAAAACAAATGTCATTTAAAAATATATTGTTTACTATAAACCCATACCACTTATCCTTCGGTGTTAAGTATGGAAAAAGCATTCCCATACCACCATAATTAAAAAGGATTATTTATTAATTCATAACTTGACTTTCTTAAGTAAAACTAAATCATATATGGAAATAATAATTTTAATTCATAACTTCCATACACAATTCATTTTAAACATGGTTGTATAAACCCATCTCCTTTCAAGTTTCAAAATCTATTTCCACATAAACTCTTTTACTTAGTTCTTTTTTTACTAAGTAAACCTCTTTTATAGAACAAACTTAATAACTTTAAACCCCTTTTTTTAAAACAATATTATAAGCTTTAAACCCCTTCTCATAAAATAATATTATTATTTAAAGCATGTTCTTAAGTTAATTAAATTAACATAAAACACCATTAATAAAATAATTAATTAACTTTAAATACAATTAAAAAATGATTAATTAAATTTAAAAATCATTATTAAATAATTTACCAACTTAAAATACCTTTAATAAAGTAATTAATTAATCTAAAACTTGTTAAATAAATAATTAGTTAACTTAAATACCCTTATTTGAAATAACTAGTTAACTTGTAAACATCATTAACTTAAAGATTAATTGCTTAAGACAATCATTAATCAAAAGGATAATTAGCTTAATTATCATTAATGAAAATAATAATTAACTTAAAACATAATTAATTAAAGTAATAATTATCTTTAAAACTTTAATTAAATAATAATTAACTTCAATTTTTTTAAATTTAAATAATAGTTATCTTCAAACATTATTAATTTAAATTAACATTAAACAATTATTACTTTAAATTAACTCCAACATCATTAATTTAAAACAACTTTAAACATTATTATTGAAATTAACAATTAAACATTATTACTTACTTTAACAATTTCCATAAGGTTGTTATAAAACTTAAATTGATTCAAATCCTTAACTTGTCAAATTTGAAAAGAGGCATAACAATCTCAATGGTACTAAAACAAGCTACCATATATAATTTTAGATTGACATTCAAGTGACAATATAGGTATTTACATAAACAACAGATATGTAAATAAAATCCATAATTTCAAGGGATAGATAACAATCAATATAAATCAACTTGCATATAAATAAATTTCCAATTCACATAGTAGCATAATGTTGATTTATTCTACTAAATAGATGTCTGGTATAATCTATTCAGTTTAAATATAGTAGAACGAGGTTTTATTCTGCTAACAAATGTCTGGGATGTAATATAATTACTAAACGGTGTAATTGAACATATTGAATTATACAATAACATATGGGTCAAATGATTTCATAAGTGTGATATATAAGTCAATATAAACTCAATGTCGGAAATTGCGTGTCAAACGGATTCCAGATGAAGGAGTTATGATTTTCCAAAATTAACTAATTTAATTACAACTTAATTAAATTGAACTTTTTTATTTTTTTATTATAACCAACCCACACCTATCTAGCCCAACACGGACTGACCAAGCATCCCAGGCCTGCAAACCTTGTACATTGCTTCTTCTCCCATGCAAAACAAGAATACTCGAAATTCATATTTCCAGGTTTCAAATCTTGAACCACCATTCGTGCACATGCGTGCACATGCATGCACATCCGAGGCCATACACCACCTTGCCAACTCTGCCAGTAAGTGCGCTCGACCTTGCTCCTCCCAATCGACCCACCGTCACCACCCTAGAGCCTAAAAGCTCCATTTTGACCTCTATGGTCGAGACCAACACACGAGCAAACAAAACCCAAGTCGCGATCAATTTCCCTCCACCACCTACACCATCGACCCAGCCTGGCCCTACCACTGCCACCGCAGTCTCCTTCAACGTCACGTGCACCTCCAGCCCTACTCATCTCGAACTCGATGCTTCACCGATCGCCCGCGACTCAAACCAACCCAAGCAAGAAAAGTCAGTGGAAAATCCCTACATCACCTAATCCCTGACATCACAAGCCACTGGAGCTCTCGCCTCCGATGCAAAAAAGCCGCGTCTCCTTCTGACCTTCATCTTGGTACCATCTGATGCTCCTCTCTACCCTCGGTTCATTGGAATTTGATTTTTAACTCAAAATCGATCAACTAACAAATTCGAACCAAACACAACACTAAAAATCAATATTTGCCCTAACGATTATGATTATGTATTTCATTAATCGATTTGTGATCGACGGAAAACCGACAATTTTGACTATTTACTGTATTTTATAAATTTCTCAAAATATACTCAACTCTAAAATTCCACAACTATTTTTATAGAATCTATGTATCAAAACAAACAACTTTGTTGCTGATGGCAAGTGGAAACTCTAAATGGTTTAAGAGATATTGATTTTTGAATGCACGAATTAGCTTTTAAATTCTTGATCTTGAGTGAATAAAGCTTTTTTTTTAATTTAAAAGTTGAGATTTTTAATTTAAGAATTTTTAAAAGGAAGAGGATAGAATGAAATGGAGTTCAAAATGAAAAATGGAATGAGTTAGAAATAAGAGTGTGAATATAAGAATACGATGAAGTAAACAAAAACAAAGAAAGAAAATCTCAAAAATGCGCTTAAATCATATTTTTCAACTCTTACTTCACATCACAAACCACCAAGAGGACTAGCATTTGCAAATACATTGGATAATAGGGGTTTTGCATGTACTAAGTCCATTTTTAAACTTAAGGTATCATTTCCATGTCACATCATTCATATTTTCAAATTTTAAACAAAATTTTACCACCTAGTTACTTATTTATTTTAAAATGAATGTATTTTACATCAATAAAGTTGTTTTAAAACAAAACTAAATATTACAACTTTTAACAACTTGCTATTCGATAAAAAGCTAAAAATCCAAAAATTGTGTTTCGGTTACATTTCCAGTTTTTCATCAAACTATTTATTTATGTAAACAGAATTTAAAAATAAATTTCTATCATCAGTTATAAACTAAAAAAGAATTATTTAATTAATAAAAACCATTAACTGAATAGTTAAATTAAATATCTCAAACCAAAGCGATTAAACTCCAGGTCGTTACAATAGCCCCCTTAATAAACTTCTATTCCTCGATACGCATCGCACCATCCACTAATAAATTGATACCCCAAATTTTGGTACTTCTTCCATTTTTCATCTTAGCATAAAAGAAAGTCGAAGCCTCATTCTGATACAACAACCACTTGCATTTAGATTTTTTCTTAGTGTCCAAATATTCTTAATACATGGTAGATTGTAATTTTCATTCAGTTCTTTCAGTTTCTCCGCTACTGTTATACAATGTTGAGTTTTTAATAATTTTTAAGTTTGTAGCACTTTGTTCTAATGATTTTAACTTCCTTATTATTATTATTTCTGCTCCACATCTTTAGACTCTCCTTCGAATTCTTTAGTTTTGAGCATAGTTGATACAAAGGATGCCCGTCAACTTCCACATACCATGTGTTGTCAAACGCTAGTTAATAATCCTCATATAGTTGCCAATGGTTCATATATCGAAACGTTTAAAAGATCTTATCATTTTTTTGGCACAATTTGGTCAAAATTGGATAGTGATCACTGCAGTTGAGCACTGGATACTCTATTTTCTTTTACTAAACTTTCGATTCCATTGCATATTTGAGAATACTTTATCAATGCATGTAAGAATATTCCCGTTTGAGCTAGACCACCATGGTACTGAATTCCGTTCATGTCCTCTTCTTTCAACCCTTTTCTAACTAAATTTTCTTCTATCTCCATCATTTTACTAAAGGGTACCTTATTATCTCCTTTCTTATCATTTACATGTCTGATGCAATTTAAAATCACCTAGAAGCAGTCGAGGGTGTATAATGGAATAAGCATCCTTTAACAAATTATGAATAGTCTTAACCTTAAACAGTAAAAAATTTGTGCACACACAAAGAAGCAAACACACATAGCCCAACCAACATTTGTTAGGTAAATTAATATATGTTTATCACATCTATAACACCATATTTCACTATATATCAAAACCATTATCCTACACTTCCAATAACAATCTAGATTGGAAACGACCTTTCACTTCAATCAAAGTGTAAATTAAACCTCTTTATTTCTTCTCTTTTAATTTATTTTAAGTAGTCCCATGAAATCAACACTATACTTCAATAACACTTTTTTAATCTCAAGTGTTCTACAAGCATTGTATAATCCCCCAATGTTCCAACTTACCATTGACATTTGGCTTGGGTGCGATTGTTTTTGGTGTTGTTCCTTAGTTTTCTCCCCTAAAGACCTACCTGTTTGTTTTGCTCCATATCAATCCATTCTTGGTTTTTTGGACAAGCAACTCTTTTTTAATAGTACCCACTTTCCTCTTTCCCTTGCTTGGTTGTTTCCAGGCTTAGTTCATGATTATTTGTTCGGTCCTATTTGCTTATTGGACTCTTTGACTTACTTGCTGCCAATTGCTCAGGCTCGATATTTCTGCTACCTAGATGTATTTAAGATTCTTTAATGACACATCCTGTAGCTTATTACTGACAGATACTGTAATATTATTATCAGAAATAAGATTATGAGAGAAAGGTCCTGACTCATCCAACACATAGTCCAATGAAGACAAACACTTGAATTACTTTTCTCTGTATAATCCTAGCAATGGCTTCCATGATAATCAAAAATAACCCAATCTTTGAAATAAACCCTGATCAGATCTCTAGAGGCTCCCCTCATCTTCTCAATCCCTCTCTCATTTCCTCACCTCCTTCTAATCCAAAAGATAAACCACCTGATCAAGATGAGGAAGGATTTCAAATAGTTATGAATCGGCGCAGAACTAACTCTGCAAAATCTCAGAATCCCTCGCAAAGATCAACAATGGTTCAATCAGATAGATTATCGGCTAGACCTACGTCCTTAGGACGGGAAAAATACACAAATCCGTCTAATAGGCAATCAAGATCCAGCCAATTGACGAAGACACCAAGAACTCAACCTTCTGCCACATACATTTCAACAAGGGCAGCCTCATCCTGGGCAGATTTAGTCAAGAATGGTGGCTTCAGCAATAATACTGATCTCAGTTACTCTGCCCCTATCAATTTGGGAGACAAGAAAATAGTGGTCGTTAAAGAGGAAATAAGCAAAAGGACTGAGGATAAATGGAGCAACTCTATCATAGCTTATGTTTATGGAACTCGTCCAAACTATCATCATTTCAGGAATTTTGTTTCTAAAACTTGGAACCCTATGGGTAACTTTGAAATCTTTACAAGAAACAATGGCTTCTTCATTATTAGATTCTCAATGGAGCAAGACTGTGTCAAAGTTACTCAAAATGGTCCCTTCTTTATCAATGGCAAATTAATAATCTTGAAAAGATGGGACAAGAATCTAATTCTTGATCGTGACCTTCTCTCTACCTATCCAATCTGGATTAGGCTACCTGAGCTAAACCTCCGATTATGGGATAAGGAGGCTTTTGCCGCCATAGCTAGTGTAGTGGGTAAACCGCTAAAACTAGACGAGCCTACAGCTAAGGAGACTCGTCTTAGCTATGCCAGAATTCTAGTTGAGATAAAGGCCACAGATGATCTACCAGATATAGCGTTAATATCCATGCACGATGGAGAAAGCATCAAACAAATCATTGAATACGAATTTATTCCTCCTAGATGTCAAAAATGTGCTTGTTTTGGGCACCTCTCTGATACTTGCTCTTGGGAAACTGTTTGGAAAGAGAAAAAATCTTCCAATAATAATTTGGATAAAAACTCTTTGGACATTTCAGAAAATGAAAGCGATCGAAATCAAGTAAATCAAGTTCTGGAAAAGATCTCTTCTGTTAATAATATCGCTACAAACAATTGTGATGCTGAAAATCTTTTACAAACTTCTGAAATCAATATGAGCTTGGAGGCCGCAAAAGAAAATGTTGGGAAAAATCTTGCCGAATTGACTGAGCAATCAGAGAGTTTCACCCCCACAAGCTTTTTCAAGTGAGAATAAGGATAAAACCACAATTCTTGATGTAGCCATGGATACTGATCAGCAACAGATGGAAACAGTTGCTTCTTCAGATCATTATGGCAATTCCCAGAAAGATAATAATATTCAAACTTTTTACAAAGAGGACCAGATAGAACAATTCTTGCTTCCTCCCCCCTTTCAGGAGAAAGCAATTTTAGTTACAAATATGGTTTCTAATCAACTAGATACTGTTTCTAACTATCAAATTGCCTCAAAATTCAACACTTCAGAAAGTTGTGCTCTGCCTGAATCCTTGATGGGGAATGCTGGATTGCTATTCTCTTCTGTCTCCTCCTCTCCTGTCAAAAGCAAAAGGAAGAAGACCAGGAAAAAGTCCATACATGAAATCATAAATAACAATACAGAAGGCAATCCAAACAGTCCTACTACTAACTCTTTTGAGAAGAAATACATTACTAAAAACCCAAAATGGGAAGAATTTCTCAAAGTTCATAACAAAAAAGGTTGCAAAAGGAAAGGAGAAAAAGCTGCTGAAAGCTTGGGAATCAACAGCAAAATCCTGATTTAGCTGTTATTGTATCCTTTAGTATCCTTTATTTCCTTTTTTATTATTATGAATATTATTACTTGGAATGTCAGAGGTCTTAACTCTCCTGAGAGGAAATTAGACCTTTCAAATTTATTGTCTTCTCATAAACCATCTCTTGTAGGCATTTTAGAACACAAACTGTCGGATAAAAACATTGAACTGTTTAGGACTAATAATCTTAATAATTGGCATCTTATTCACAATAATTCTATGGGGGGAAATGGTAGGATCATTGTTCTTTGGGATCCTACCATTTGGGACCTCTGTAACTTTACCCTCAATTTTCAATTCATTCACTGTAGCTTCAAAAATAAAGGCGGTTTACAAATTTTTGTTTCTTTTATTTATGCCTCCAACTTTGAAAAGGATAGAACTCTTCTCTGGAATTCTCTCGTTCAGCTTAACTATAATATTTCCCTCCCATGGGTTATTATGGGTGACTTTAATACAATTACTAAAGTTCACGAAAAAAGAGGAGGAATTCCTGTACCACTAAAAAAACTAGAATTCTTCTCTAATTTTCTCATAAAAACTGGTTTAATTGAGCCTATCATCAATGGTAATAAATTCACTTGGAAATCTCGTGAATTTAGAAACATTCACTGTAAACTTGATAGGATTCTTGTCAATAGATCTTTTATAAATCATTTCTCTGACTTTAATTGCTACACATTACCTCAATACACTAGTGATCATACTCCCATTCAACTTACATTATCTCAAATTTCTACAACTAGGAAAAACTTTCCTTTTAGATTCAAGAATGGATGGGTCTTTGACTCAGATTATAAAAAGGTTTTTCAAAATAGCTTACATTTTCCCTCAAATGGTTCTGCTCAGTTTAATTTCAGAAACTTTCTCCATTTTACTAAAAACAATCTTAAAGCTTGGAATTGTACCAAAAATAAAAACAATAATGAAATTAAACAAATTAGAGAGGACTGTGCTAAATTACAAGATAGCATTGATAATGACAGCTCTGATAATATCAAAATTTAAGAATTCTATCAATTACAGAAAAATCTTTCCAACACCCTTCATGTTGAAGCTGCTAACATTAGGCAGAAAGCCAAAGTTAATTGGCTTTCTCAAGGGGATTTGCCTACTAAATTCTTTTATGCTAAAATGTCTGGCCGGAAATATCATAACAATGTTGGTAAATTAATCAATAGTAATGGTAAGATCATCAATGAAGCCCCTTTATTAGAAAAAGAAGCTATTCTCTATTTCACTGAGTTGTTTTACACTGAGGATAACTCCTACACTTTTCCAACCATTTTCCCTAAGTATGTTCTTCATCCTAACAGTGAGGATATTCTCCTTGCCCCTATTTGTATTGATGATATTAAAAAAATCGTCTTTTCTGCCAAAGATGATAAAAGCCCTGGGCCAGATGGGTTTGGGGCCAAATTTTACAAAACTCACTGGGATGATATTAAAAATATGTTATATAAGGCAGTCAATGAATTTTTCATTTCTGGTAGGCTTTTAAAAAATATTAATCATACTTTTATAACCCTTGTCCCTAAAACCAAAAATCCTTCTTGTCTGGGAGATCACAGACCCATTGCCTGCTGCAATTTCCTTTACAAAATTATTGCCTCTATTCTTAGTAGCAGAATTAAATGCTTTTTAAAATTTCTCATTTCCAAAAATCAATGTGCTTTTATTCCTGACAGGTTTATAGTTGAAAATACTCTTCTATCTCATGAACTCCTAAGGGATTTCAACCAAGCTGGTAAATATAAAATGTGTCTTAAAATTGACCTTCACAAAGCATTTGATAAAATAAACAGAAATTTTATTATTTACATGATGGGTCAACTAGGTTTTAATGAAAAATTTTGTAACTTAGTTAAGGAATGTATATGTAATGTTTCCTACTCCATTCTTGTTAATGGATCTCCCTGTGGATTCATTCACAGTAATAGGGGTATCAGGCAAGGAGACCCTCTATCCCCTTATCTTTTTACAATTGCTATGGAGTATTTCTCCCTTCAAATGGAAATGGATCTGCTTTGTAAAAATATGAAACCTATTAACTCCATTATCCCTTGTATTACTCATCTATTATATGCTGATGATTTACTAATTTTTTTAAATGCAGATACTTTCTCTGCTGCTACCATTAAAAAAAAATTTGACAATCTCAAAAATCAAGCTGGTCTTCTCATTAATGAAAATAAAAGCAAAATATTTTTCAGCAAAGACTACAGGAACAAGACAGATATTCTCAACATTTTAAATTTCCAGCAGAGTGATCTCCCTGTCTGATATCTTGGGTTACCCCTCAGTAATAATCAGATCAAGGAAAGAGACTGTGTCAAACTCTATGAAACCATTCAAAACAAAATTAATAACTGGTCTAGCAGAATGCTATCTATAGCAGGTAGAGTTGAACTAGTTCATACAGTAGTCACTGCGGTCATTATGTACTGGGTGCAATCTCAAAACATTCCAGCAAAAACCTTAAAAAAAATTGAAAAACTTTGTTCCAACTTCATATGGAATGGAAAATTTCATAAAATTTCGTGGAACACCATAACTAAAACCAAGGAAGCTGGGGGATTGGGAATCAGAAACTTTTCAGATATTCATGAAGCTTGCAAATTTAAACTTTTTTGGAAATTCATTGAAGGCAAATCATTATGGGCTGAATGGATGAGGGCCAAGTATGTCAAAAAGAAAAATTTCTGGTCCATGCCCATCAAAAGTCATTATTCTTATGTCTGGAAAAATATTCTTAGTTGTAGAGAAATTGGAGCCAAGCTCCTTGAGCGTAAATTTAAAGATGGAAAATGCACAAGCCTATGGTTTGATCCTTGGATCAATGGCAACTCACTTATCAACCTTCTAGGCTGGAACAACCTTTTTTACTATGGAAAAGTAGGGGCTTCAGTTTACACAATTATTCAAAACTCTACTTGGAATTCAGAAGCATTTCCTGCAACTAACATCTTTAATTCTTCAATTAATAAAATTGACATTGACACTAACACTGATGAAGATACTTGGTGCTGGAAATTATCTAGTAAGGGCAGATTTTCCTTTAAAAACACTTGGGATTTTTTAAAAGGAAGGGAAATGGAAGTTGATTGGCACAACTCTGTTTGGAACTCTGCTAACTGTCCAAAAATGGCTTTCTGCACCTACTTTGCATTATTAAATCGTCTACCAACTAGAGAAAGGTGTGGCAAATGGAACAAAAACTCTGGTAATATCAATTGCCTATTTTGCAAAACCGAAATCGAAAACACTGATCATCTATTCTTTGATTGTACTTACTCTAGACATGTTTGGTTCATTGCCAAAAATAAGCTCAACATAAATCAAAATTTGGCTCTCCAAAACATTAGAGACAGCATTCATTATTTTCAGAAAGCTTACAAAGGAAAGAAAGCAGATTTCAACAAAGCTACAGTAATGCTTACTACTGTCATCTACTTCATTTGGAAAGAAAGAAACAACAGATTACATAACAAAGTTGAAATAGACTGTATTCAGCTTTGGAAAACTATCGAAATTGAATCCAACATCATACTTCACAAATTCAGCAGAAACAGTAATAGTCATCATAATATTTCTATCGAAGACAATTATGATAACTTAGTCGAAGAATACTTACAGAAGGAGAACTTTAATAAAAGTTCTCAACTCCCTGCTTTTGAAGATAATATAGTGGATAAGCCATCAAGTTTCATAAATCGCAGTTCCTCAGATGAAGGTTGCTACCCCGCTCTGCATACCAGGAATAATTCCTGCAAGGGAAGAAATCAAAATTTTAACAATCCTTATTTTAAAAGCTCTCTAAACAAAAATTCTTATTACTCTTTACCTGATATGCATAGGGAGAGCCATCCATTCAACTCTGAGCCTCTGCTTCCTTATGACTGTCAAATGCATAACAACATTATCATATCCAATGCTGATGTTCATAATGATAAGGACTTCAATAATTGCAAGCACTCATCTTATAAGGTTCTTTCCAATGCCACTAGCAAGGACACTGTTGATAACATTCCAAGCAATCAGATCGCAACTTATCAGGGTAGAAACAAAAGCAATCAGACTGCAACCTGTCAGGGAAGTAACAAGTCTCTTAATTTTAATTATATTAGGATTAATAAAGGTATTAGCACTAATCAAAACATTTTTATACCTGATTATAGCATGAGGATCTGTTGGAACGATAAGGCTAACAACAACTTCCCCCTGCCTGATAACGAGCAAAGATTAGGAGACTCTCACTACATCAGCAAGCTTAATAATAAAATCTACCACTTATCTGTTTGGGAAAAAGGAGAGAGCAGTGACTACTGCGTTGATAACTGCTCAGATCTTCCAAGGACATATCTTAAAGAGGCTTCTGACTCGTCTATCCTCATTTCCTCTGATTTGAAGCTCGATAGCAACCATAACAACAAGGAGAACAGCTACAGGAAAACTAAGACTAAAACAACTCGACAAAGTCATTTTAGCCTAGTTCCTGATATCCCCAGGCTTCGAGATAAAGAAATCAAGGAGTGGAGACCTCCTTAAGCTCTAGCGAGAGATCTATTTCGTGATTTTGCAGTTTTCTCTGCTATTTTTTGTTTTGCTCCGCCATTTTTTTGAGCTCGAGTGTTTTTTGGAGGCGCTGCCTCGTTTCTGTTTTCTGAGATCTAGGGTTTGCCTAGCGATGTTTTGTGTTTGTAATCTTAGTTTCGGGTACTTAGCTCTTACCCGTTTCTTTTTCTTTCTGTAACTATCTGGGCTTGGCCCATTTACCCATTTTCAAAAAAAAAACACTTTATTGGAGCAGTTGGTACACTGGTAATTGTCCCCTGGTGGAGATGCCTTTCTTGCAAGGTTATTTTAAAAATGACTTTATTCTCTAAAGATGTTCCTCCTACTTGGATGCCTTCAAGGGTTGAAGGGACTCTTTTCTTTAGGTTAGTTCCATTGTGCTCCCCTTCCACTATACTTGCCGAGTACTGTTATTCTGCCTCATTACTCCGTGTTCCATTATTCTTTTCAATTATCTCCTCTAGTTGTATATCCTTATGTCCACACCTGAATTCTTTTAATTTCTTCTCTCCTTCTCCCTTAAATCGATTACCCTCCTTCACTTCCTCTCTTAATTTTGCCTCCATCTCCGAGCATTGAATTGTTCTTGTGTTTTCTGGTTGCACTACTGTCTCTCCAATCTACCTTACCACACTTTGCTTCTCATTTATTGGATCCTCATCTTGAGGTCCTTCTTCAATCCCCACTTCATCCATCTTAGCAATCTCACTCCTTTCTACATTTTCTACCTCCCACTCTTTGTTTAACTTACATCCTTTTTCACCGCCTTCATTAGCCTCTTCCCCCTTCTCCGTTGCATGTTGCTTCTACATTTTTTATTATTGTGTGCACGTAGAACTTATGTGACTTATGGATATTTTCTTTAACAAAGTAACTTTTTTTTTGGCAAGGCCAACCGGTTTTATAGTGGACCGTCCACTTTTATTACGAACGTAATAAAATTGAAGTACATGAGTAAGGTAAAAACACTTTAACTACTAAGAAGAGGAAAAATAAAGCACAGGAGTGTGACAGAATGCCACAGCTACACTAAAAAAAGCCTAGACTAGGTCTCCACAGAAGAGGTAGAAGCACCATCATCCACAATCACCTGGGCAGATACCAAGGGGACATTCCCAAAAAGACCAGCATAGGGGCGAAAAAGGATAGCAATACGAGGATCATAAACACCAACAGCAGAAGAGTATATAAAGGAACGATCCCAGGTTGTATCAGCTAGCATAGCGGAATTCGTCTCCGCAAACTGTCCGTCCATATCAAGAACCAAGGAGTCACCAGAAGGCCGGTAATAAAGACATCGTAGGTCCAAAAAATCATCAGAAACGAATCTAAAATAGCAATCATCTACGGGGTTAAATCTCATATCTGATATGTGATCAACCCAACATTTCTCGGACTCATCCCAAACAACTGGCGAACGAGGCGGCAAAAGATCCGGAACAATAGAAGGAACCGCTGAAACAACACAAGGAACAACAGAAGCAGCAGGGGAAGAAGGCTGAGCATCAGAACAAGGAGGTGGATCCGGGACATATGAAGGAACCACAGGAGCGTCAGAACATGGAGACGGATCCAGGAGAGAGGAAGAAACCTTAGGAACCCATATCCTGAGAGGAGGCCGGGGAAGAGGGATCTTAGGAGCAGCCGCGGAAACAACAGAGTGCGTGCAGGCGATAGCTAGATGGCCAAAAGAGTGACAGGAGGAACAAATATCTGGAACCCAACTGTAACGAACACGGACTTCCACTACATGTCCAACAGCTAGCTGAACAGGAATAGTGGAAGGGAGAGGCTTAGTAAGGTAAATCTCAATCAGAGCCTTCGCGAACATCAATTTTTCACGTGCAACAGTATTAGTGTCAAAACATTTTAGCTTACCAACATTACAAGCCAGCCAATTTAAACCAAGTAAAGGTTGCTGAGCAGAGGGAATGTGAGAAAAGTAAACCCAAACGGGGATAGAAAGAACTTGCTCACGAGCACTAGCAACAGTTGGGGACCATGGAGTAATAATAAAAGGTTTCCCACCAAAGAAAGAAGGCTCAGCCTCAAGTACACGACTGCGTTCTTCAGGAGAGGAGAACAGAAGGAAATACATGGAGTCAACCAACTTAACACGAAGACCCCCATGAAGTTTCCAAGCTCTACGACAAACAAAGTAACTTTTACAATTTATGTACATATGAATATGATGTACATACTGAATTTTTATAGTTTCATAGTTTAACCGGCGAATAACAAAGATTAGTTAATTCGATTTATCTAATTATGTTAAATTTAAGATTTCATAATGTTTTTAAACATGGTTCGTTAACGCCAACAAGTGTCAATCTCGAGGATCGAACTCATGACCTTTAATCTCGTAGCCTAAACTATCAACCAACTAAGCCAACACTATTGGCATTTAAAATTTCATAATTAATTTATATAAATATATTAATTGAAATGTGAAATGTTAGGATTAAAGTTAGGTAGGTTTTGTAAATATCTGTAGTAATGTTAAATGTAGGTATTTGAAGTTTAAAATATTGTAACAACATGCATTCTCGACCCTTAAAAGTCAACATTAATACATCCATGGTATTCACTTGTCGAGTTTTCAAGTGCCGGAAAGACAAATTGTTGGGGAAAAAGAAGAAAAGATAGAACAGAATTTCACATCGTGATGAGTAACATATAATATACAACAAATATTTACAAAAGAAAATTTGAACTTTATTATACATATATCAATCAAAGTTAACCAACTAATCAATAGTCTGGATAGTTATAACGACATGTCCTCACAAATGATGTTTAATAAAACAACTAATGCAGTGGAAAATAAAATATACATGAATACGACTTGGAGGCATCCAGCTCATCTCCTGAAGCTCCAAGTACCCAAACTGAATCTGTAAATATGCTCGGTCTAACCCGAGCATTATAAGAAAAATAACGCCTAGATCAGCCTGGTAAACTAGCGTGAGAAAACACACCTCAATTGAATTTTAATGTTATAAATTTTTTTGAAAAATTAAAGTATCTCGTAAGACCACGACGCACATAAACCCAGACAGGTTTTTACCTTATGATAACCAAAACATTTCTATAGAAAATCCAGTAATATTATAATAATGTCTGGGATACAATTGCATATTAATCATAGCCAAAATTGTTACATTATTAAATTCCAGCATAATAGGTTTATAATCAAGTCCGCACGGCGCTTATTGGAGAATGGATTCCAACAATGGCAAGGTAAGGGACTACCTTCCATACAATACACCTCTAGATAAAATGTACCTAGGGTCAGACCCTAAACTTTGTCCACCCCTGCCAACACAGAAACGGCCTACCCCTGAACTTGGATAGTACCGAATATATCATTACCCCAGTTGCTTTCTAACCTTAATCAAGAGCCCTCATGCACAACCAAATCCATACTATAATGATCAAGAAAGGTGATGACATACCCTAATGGGAGCGACCCACATAGCCCTGCTACATCTACCCTATTTTAGCCATTTCCCTGGTTGTGAGGCTTTAGGATGCAATTACCTTTTATATAGCAATTCCACTTGGAATGCTAACACTGCCCTCCAGGCCAAACTACAATGCTAGCATTCATCCATACAAGTCTGCTTTGGGTCTGAACGAAACCGAAGGCACTACTTCTACTACATCTATTTTGAAATCATCCTCAAGATTAGTAGCAAGTAGCCTTTGCACTTTAAAAAGCTCCGTCTTCAATTATCATCCAGATATTCCAATTCGAAACGCTAATGCCGGTTCGAAGTTGTTTTTGGATAACATATCTGATCCCAGTCTCTCCAAACTGACAACAATAATTTAAAACTGATCAAGTTTGATAGTCGGTTATTTAATTATCAAGTAAACAACATTCAAACAGAGATTATATTTCCCATGAAACCCACTAAGCCTCTTAAATTAATCTTCCATTAATAAAAAATCACTTTGTAAATATTTGGAAATCACTTCCGTATACTTATCTCAACAGGATAAGTATATTCACAAAACACTATATTTTCGATACATAGGAAATATAACCATATACTTATCTTAACGGTATAAGTATATTCACAAACCCTTCCTTCTAAAACTTGAAAAACCTTTTTCACATACTCATAAAATGGTATAAGTATATTCACCAAAATCTTAGAAAGATTTTCTATTTCAAAATCGTATTAAAATGATCAAACCCAAATATCATTAAAATGGAGATATAAATAACCCGAAAACTCCATTCCTTTCCATAAATCTCTTTTATTTTACAAATATCGCCTTTATAAATATCCAAAGTCTATTTATAAAACTTCTTTATAAAACTCCAAGGTTTATTTATAAAATACTCTTTTATAAATCTAAAAAACTCATTTATAAAACTTCCCTTCCAAATCCCTAAACTATTTCTCAACCTCTTTTCTAAAATCATTCAAAACCCATGTAACGACCCGGATTTTTCGATGTTTAATTTGGAATATTAAATGGTTTTAAATATTAGATTTGGAATTATAATTTAGTTAGTAAGATTTTAAAACTGAAAAAGCAATTTCGTAAATTTTGGAAATCGTCGATTTAATCGACGCGTTAAAATAGCGATCCGGGGCACAGTCTCGGAATTTGACGAAACTAGTTACATTGGATCCATAATAGTGTATTATTATTGGATTTCAAATTTCATAGCATTTGGATTTATTATGTGGTCGCACGATCTGAAAACGCCTAGAAATAATTTAATTGAATTAAATTTAAATAGTCGATTTAAAAAGCTATCTTCCACATACGATCGAATTAGGTTATGAAATCTTTTCATTTTCATTCAAAGTAGGGGTATAACATTATGAACGTCTAGCGGCATGCCTCAATAGGAGATCGAGATTTCATAGTAGGTAATACGAGATATTTTCAATATTTAAATATATTAAATCAATCAAAAGAATAGAGCGTTTCCTTTCCATATACGCTCAGCCTATCTCCTTCTTTTGAAAGCTATCGCCCCTTCTCGTTTTAAACATGACATTTCCCTTTATTCTTTCAGAAAAAAATTGAATCGAACAATTCAAGCCAAAAAAAAGAAAGGAACGAACGAACGAAATCAAATCGGGAAAAAAAATTGAAATCGATTTGTATCAAATATAAATCGAAAAAAAATGGGGGGGAAAGGCTTGAGAGATTTGCGGCAATGATGGAGGAAGATGGGCGCGAGGAGGCAGCGCTCACGAGCAGCTTAAGGTTTTCTTTTTCGCGATGGCACTTTGAGGATGTGCGTACGGTGGCAGCGGCGATCAATGAAAGGGGTGGCAAATAGTGTTCGTGCAAAGACGTGCAGGACATGGTAGGAAGTGGTGATTAGGGTTGCTGGGTGAGGCACGTTGAATTTGCTTGGGTGTCGCGAACTGATTTCGCTATCAAAGGCGTTGGGCAAGGCAAGGTGGAACGGTTTCTGGTGGGGTTTGGTGGTGTCCTGGGTGCCGTGGTCTTGGTCGTTGGTTGTAGTACAGTGTGGATGTCGCGGGTGGGTTCAAGTGTGTTGTGTTAGGGATGAGTGAGAATTAAGGTAATTATAAAATTTAAATCGTAATTAGATTTATTAATTACAAATTTGAAATTGCTAACTTATATAATTCGTAAATTTTTCGTGCGAGGTTCAAATTTACAAACACGAGTTATGTGGGATCGTAGTGACAAACATTTTGGAAATAAAATTTGGAAATTGGAACGATTAACAGATTCAAAAATCAAGGTAAGAAATTCTCACTCATTTGGATTGCCAAATTTAATTTTAAATAGTTAAAATAAATTATTTGATGTTTGGTTGAATTTATAAATTTGTATTTGTTGAATGATATGTTATAATATATATAGTAGTATATATATTAGTAGTTGGATTGATATTCCCGCATATTTTTAGCAGATGAGACCCTATGCGCCCCGCATAATAGCGGATGACCATATATATTGCGATATCCCCCTCGAAGTGGGATTGGTATTTTTATGTTGTATTAACATCTATGGATGCAGGGAAACAGGTTGGAGGGATCCAACTGGATTCCTCAAAATGTTGATTTTAATTTCATATATAGTGATATATGATTTGTGTGTAAATAATCGGGTATAGATTATGTGATGATTTGAAATATTGGATGCTATAGTAGCACTAGCCGTAGATTTTGGTATTTTAAATACCTTAAATATTATTTTTGTAATTTAAGGAATTAAAAAGTATATATATAATAATTATATCGACATTGGATTATTTTTAAAGAAATTGAATTGGATTAAACAATAATTTGATTTTGGGGTTGTACCTAGCTATTCAGAAATATATTTTAAAATAGAGATTTTAAAATAATTTATATAAAGATTTTTAACGACGGACTTTAAAATGATATTTTCTAAAAATATATGGGGAAGAGGTTAAATTCGATATTTAAAATAGATTTGAAACTAAAATGGAATTTATAAAGAAATGGATTTATAAAAAGGAATTTTATGAATGAGATTATTTTAATAAGTAAAACCCAAATGAGTTATAAAAATTTGAAAATGATGTTTTGTAAATAAAGGAAATGATATCTGTTGATAAATTGTAAATATAAATTTACAATGTGAATTTATATCGAGTTATGGAATTCGTTTTTGGAAAAGAAATAGTGGAATCTATTTTGAATGTGAGAGTGATTATGAAATTGAGATGTAGTTGTGGGATATGAATCAAGATGAATTTATAAATTGAAATTGGCAATATTGGATTTTTAAAAATAGATTTTGTCGAGAAATTAAAATTGTTTTAAAATAGGATTTTTATTTATTATACTATGTAGCTTAAAAACTATTATTTAGACTAAAATATTTCTAAAGGTTAGTTATTCAAGTATTTAATATTTTTTGAAATAAATTCTAATTTTTATAATCAGCCTTGTAAATCAATTAGTTATTTAAAAATGAATTGGAAATTAGTTATCAATGTTATATAAAGTGTTTTAATATTTTAAATAATTACTTAATATGTTTTTTAAAAATGAATTATTATTTAAAAATGCTTGTTATATACATATATATATATAGTTTTGAAATTATTCAAATTTAGTTATAAATTTTCTCGAGATTTATAAATGGAGTTTGTTTAACAAATATGATTTTTATAGGAGAAATCTTATAGTGAAATTCTGGGAACTTAAGGAAATTTCCAAAGTATTCAAATATAGAAACTTCGGAAATGAATTAAAATTCATAAAAAGGAAGTTAGAAAAGGGTAGTTGAGATTATAGATGAGTATAATCTTTTTGAGAATTTTAAAGGGGATTAATTAATGAATTCAAGAAATTTATCGAATCCGTTATAAATGGGTTAAGGAAATTACAAGTGGATTATAAGGATTTTGAAATGTATGAAATAAAAAGGAATATTCCCAAGTATTGGAAATAAAATGATTTAGGAAAATATTCTTATAAATATTTTCCAAGTATTAAACTGGGAGGATTTGAAATATCTAACTACAAGATTATTATTTCAGAAATATTCTCAAAAGGTTGAGTTATAAATGGAGTTCAAGAAATATTCTAAGTGTTGGTATAGATTTAAATACCCTGTTATGGATATAAGTATTTGAAATTGGTTTTCAATTATCGAATATATCTTTGTAAAGATATTTGAAAATAAACGTTTGGAAAATTTATAATATGGCCTACTGACTGCTTATGTGTGTTATTTGACAGTTAAATAACCGACTATCAATATTGGTCAATTTCATTAATCATTTCGAAGAGACCGAGATCAGATTTAATTATCCGAAAACCACTTCGATCTAGTTTGAACGTTACGAATGGATATCGTGAAGATAGTGAAGATGGTGATTCGGTTTGTCCAGACCCTAGACAACTTGTATGGACGAATGCTATCAGAACATCGTCATTGGAGGACGATGAGCATTTTGAGTGAAATTGTTCTTAAAAGGTAATCATAGCCTCAAGTCTCATCAACCGAAATGACTGAAAATCAAGGGAGATGCAGCAAGGCTATGTAGGTCGCTCCCAGTTAGGGTATGTTATCACCTTTCTAGATGCCCTCAGATATATTAAAATTATAAATATGGTTGTGCATGGAAAAAAAAGTGAGCGCTCGATTTTAAGGGTGCGAACACCCAGGGTAATAACATATTCGGTTCTATCCAGGTTAGGGATAGGGCGGGTCTTGTGTTGTAGGGGATCCCTGCAAGGTCCTCGGTATATTTTTCTAGAGGTGTACAGTGATAGGTAGTACCCAGTGCCTAGTCATTGTATGGAATCCATTCTCCAATAAGCGTCGTACGGTTTTGATTGTGCCCAACTATGCTGAAACATGAGATGCAAGCATTTCAGCTATTTTCTATTTACTTTGTTTAGACACTATCATAATATTAGACGACTTTGATAAAAATGTTTTGGTTATCGTAAGGGTAAAACCCGTCGTGTTTATGTGTGACGTGGTCTTACGAGATACCTTTGTTTTTCAAAGGATTTTGATAACTTTAAATAATTCAAATCGAGTGTGTTTTCTCACGTTGGTTTTCCAGACTGACTCGGGTGTTATTTTATTATAATGCTCGGGTCAGACCGATTATTACAGATTCATGTTAGAATGCTATGGAGCTCAGGAGACGAGCTGGATGACAGAGACGTATTTCCATACTTGATTTGTATTTCCGCTTTATGAGGACAAGTTATTAAACTATCCAGATTGATTGTTGTCCATTGTACTCTGATAATGGTATGTATATTAATAGTACAGTTCTTGTATTTAAAATCCGTTGTTATATATTATATTTTATTCCGCTACGATTGTGAGATTCTGTGTTGTTGTTTTCCGTTTCTTCTATCTCTTTCTTCTTCTTCACCGCTAAAGATTCGTATTTCCTTTCAATTTGAGTCGAACTGATGTGAATTATGGTCGACTCAAAGGCTACGGATTTGCGGGCCTTTACAACCCAACTTCTTCTCAAATTCCAAACCTCCTTCAAATTTATAAACTTCTTTAGATAAATCCTTTTTATAATAGAAATATTTTTATAAAATTTTATATTATTTGGTTATAATAAATATAAACTTTAATATCATAAAAAAACTTAAAACACTTTTAATAATATAATAATAAAACTATAAAACATTATTAATAGTATAATAATAAAACCTTTAAATTTTCAAATAATATAATAACAATTAACTTTTAAACATTTTAAATAATCTAATATAATAAAATAACTTTAATCAACCTTTAAAATAAAATTAATTAACTTTTCAAACAATATTATTAATGAAATAATTATATAGTTTTAAATAAACAATAATAAAATAATTTAATATCTTTAAACAACCTAAATAAAATAATTAATCTTAAAACATAATAAATAAATTAATAATTAACATTATTAAAGAAATAATTTCACAAAACACTTTGTAAAATAAGAATTTAATAAACATTTTGTCTAAATAGTAATGTAATAAAACATTTTGCATCAAATTCTAAAATTCAAAGTTAATTTAAATCCACAACTTTCCCATTTCAGAAATAAGCTTAGTGACCACAATAGTACTTAACAAACTACTATTAAATTCAATTTAACTTCTCAAGCTAAATTACAGGTATTTACATAAGTAGGCATATAAGTAAACCAAATCCATAATTAAAAATCAACTACTAACACATCACTTATCTAGTATAAATTAACTTGCACTTAAATGGGCATCTAAATTTATATAATAGCAGAACGGGGATTTGTTCTACTAAATGAATATCATTTAAAATAAACTCTTCCATTTACTATTAGACGGTGTTTATTTGGGTAGATAAATAACACCAAAGCAGTATACTTAAATTAACTACATTATTATTTAAACAACGTAATTATTTTGAATCAATAATATTTATCACTTAATACATTATCCATTTTCAAAAATGATAATTTGTCCAAACCAAACAATTGGCAGATAAAACATCCAAGCACGAACTAAATAATTTTTAATCCACTATATATCATTACTGATAAACCAAAATGTGAGTTTAACTCACAGAAATTTATGTTATCGCCGAAACATTCCAATTTGGAACTAAAATCGAACCAAACCAAACAATTGGCAGATAAAACATCCAAGCAGGAACTAAATAATTTTTAATCCACTGTATATCATTACTGATAAACCAAAATGTGAGTTTAACTCACAGAAATTTATGTTATCGCCGAAACATTCCAATTTGGAACTAAAATCGAACGTGGTCCGATTTTTACTCAAATTTTAACATGCTCCAAATTCATCTAAACTACTTTCATCGCGAAGCCTTCATAATCCCAAGTGCAATGCAAAAGGTTTCGTCTCGATCGAACCTCGTATAAGAGAAATATTCAATTTTTAAGTTAACGATTTAACTAGTTTAATTAAATCACTAATTACACTTATTGCACACTAATCACCTACATAATTCTTCTACCCCAATAAAATTGCCGCCACTTCCTAAAGCTCTCTCCACCATTGCCGTTCACTTCAATTCTCATTATCTCGTCCATCCCACCATTGCTCAAAAATCCGACGACACTCTCACACTCCTCGTCGAAAACTCCATCTCCCTGACATAACCACCTCACCTCCGAACCACCAGACCAAGTCACGACTGTACACATGCTCCTGCCTCCCAACCAGGTCGCACGACCCCAAGCAGCGCCGAGCTCCTCCGAAATCAGCCTTCAAGTGCCAAACGACCTAGCTAACTCAAATCCAAGCTTTATTTGACAAATCGATGCCTAGATTAAAAGAATACTCAACCCTGGTCAAACAATGCACTGTTAATCACAATCGCGATCCTCACACCATGTCGAACACAACCATACTCCTTCCAAATGAAGATCCCACTAATATAAACCCAAAGACATGAGCTTTCCATTTATTTGATTTTTATTCATTTGTTTTTAGAATTTTAAAAGGATCGGCCATTATTTTCTTTCTTTTGGTTCATAGGCACATGCGAAAAAAGAAAGAGTGAGGGGAGAGAAAGAAAGTGTGCTGATGGGTATGAATTGTCTCAAGTTAATTTTAAAATTTAAGTTTTTAGCCATCTTACCGCACAGATTTTCGTTCGCGTACGGACTCCTAATGACGAAACAAAAATATTGTCACGTACATGATAGCAGCACGATCTCAAAACAATAATAATATATACTAGTTATTAAATTCTGTGAAATCACAAAAACACTACGTTTTGCCGAAAAATCGTCAAACGACAACTTAACTGTTTTCTAAATTAAAAATTATGGAAAAATAGAATAAAATAAATTAAAAATACATCAATATAAATTGAGTTATAAAAGTAAAATTAAATTTCCAGATTATTTATTGAACTATTTATTACTGTAAATAAATTTACAAATTGAATTCACTATTATTATTTATAATTTAAAAGGAGTTAAATAAGTCCATTAATTCCATAGAATTAATATTTAATTTAAAATCCTAATATTTACATCACTATTCAAATATTAATTTCACAATTCATATATTTTAAACAATCCCTATATTTGAATTCAAGTTTAAAAATTTAAAAACCAATTATTTTAATATTTAAAATTAATTAAATATTCAAAATTAAATGACCAAAATTTCGGGTCATTACAAATATAATTTTGCATGCAATGTGTAAAATATATTTAATAAGGTAAATGAATTACAATCTAAAACAGTTATTATTGTTTTAACAAATTTGTATGTCATGGTTGATGAAAAAATAATTTTACCATTTTTGTTGGTACGATAATGGTATACATATTCGTATAGTGGTCCTTTAGTATTTATAAGAAATGGTAATGAATATTGGTTAAATAAATTTAATTATTTAAATACTTTAAATTATGCATTATGTAATTAACCTAAATATATGAACTTGAATATAAAATATCAGAAGATAATTGACGAATTCTATATAGATAGTTATATAAAATTCTGATTTATATTTGTGACTGTGTTGTATATATATATATATACAGATTTTAAATAAAATTATGTTTAAATTGAATTTGTGTTGTTAAATATATACATATATTTGAGCTGATTTCAAATTGGATTTTAATTGAATTTGAAATTTAATTTGAAATTTTAATTATTTAAATTGAAGTTCAAAAGATAGTTATTTATATCTTAAATCATACTTTGGTTTTAAAGTGTATTTTCATTATTTTACTTAGAATAAAAATTTGTTTTATATTAATTTCTTTTTAAAAGAGATTGATTTATATAAATTAAATTGTATTTATAAATTGGATAATTAATTATGAAAGCTTTATTAAATATTTAAAAATCTAGTTTTGCATGAAAAGTACATGTGTTAACTTGTGAACACCTCTAATAAAATGTGTTAAAAGGTTAAGTGTGGTTAGTGACAAGTGTCCCATTTTTATATATTATTTTCTTAATATTAATAAATCAAAAACTTAATCTAAAAAAATTATTTTGATCTTCATTTTCAAAACTAACAAAAGCAAAACCTGTAACATGCAAACCAGTAAATAAAAATCACTTAATTCAAAGTAATCTCTCCAAAATTTCGAAGTCTAAAACAAAAGTAAACATAGGAGCTCTCAAATTCAAGTACAACTCAGATCAATAAGCAAATCAAGTTAAGAAGCAAGATCAATTTCAGTTTCAGTCTCAAAGATTTATCCAGCTTCCGGATTTCAAATTATTTCCAGTCTTCTCTGTTCTTAAGTTATAAAGGTGAGTAAGCTCTTAAATCTGATATATCTTGAACTAGCATGCGATGATTCTTAAAGTATGATTTGAGTTATGCTGTGCATGTTATTTAAAGTGATTTTTATATATATATGTGTGTGAATATTATATATACAATGACTGGAAAATATGGAAAACAAGTTCCTGTTTAAAACTGAATCTATGAGTAAACTTCACCTTCCATTTTTATATTGTTGTCTGTGATAAACAATCAAAAAAAAAAATGTTGTTTCCATGGATGAAAATGATGTTTGCATATGGGTGAATATGGATGATTTGGGTGTGCATGCCTCTGTTATTATATAGCAGGCTTCAATTTTATAAAGAAATTCATATCTTCAAAACGAATCAATTTTGACTTTGATCTTTAAAGAGGAAATGATGCTAAGAATATAAGTTTAATTTTAAAAATAGTTTCAAATGAATATATGAAGTATTTATTTAAAAATAGAAGATTTTCAAGTCTGTTCAAAATATAGGCCCAAATCAATTGACTGGAATTCTTGATTTGATTTTATAATACGATTTGAAATTGTTAATGATGAATTTTGATATAAAAATCAAAAATTTTAAGTTTGTATTCATTGAGATGTATCGAGATGATTAAAATTGGGTTGATCGCCGATTGCTGGTTGGTTGGCGAAGAGCTAGGCAACGTGGTCAATGCTGGAGGAAGAGGGTAGTCTGGTGGTCACCGGAAAAATGTTCACCAGATTTTTAGGTGGCTGTCGTGATCAGGCGAAGTCGATCTAGGTTTCGAAGTCAGGATTTGGACTAGGGGTGAGTCGTGACGTTTTCATCGTCGATGGGGCACCAGAGTCGATCGGAACCGAGGGGATTGGTGCGTTGTCGTGCGGCGGAGCTGTGGACATGGTGGCGAGAGCCCCGGTGGCGTAGTTCGTCGTCACGGTGAGATTTCATTTATCTGGTTCGTTCCAGATTTTTCGTTCGAATACTCAATTTCTGTTTGGCTATCGGATTCTTTCTTCTGGGTGGTTGGAATGCTCGGGGAGGTGGTCGGCGACTTGCTGGCGTTCGAAGCGTTGATCGGAGATGGTTGGATCAGCCGTACACGTGCACGCGTGTATGTTGATGTCTGGTTGTTCGTGGTATTGGGGAAGAAGAGTTTTTCTCGAGTCTGGGTCGATGGAAATGGCGAGTTGTCTCGAAGAAGAGAAGAGCGTGGATGACTCGAGTTTTAACTCGAGAAATTTGAGATGTGGCTCGGGTTTCATTTGGGTATCAGGATTTCTTTGATTTTGTTTTAAAACGAAAAGAAAATTTGTAGTCAGTTTAGTAAATAGACAGGAAAATGTTTTCAAGACTCTTATCAAACAGTTTTTCAAAATATAGGTATATTAGAAACTTTAATAAGGGATGTTTTGACTAAAATTAATTTCTTGGTATTAGTGATTAAGAGTAAATTACTAATATAATTAATTAGTGGATAGTTTAATAATTTAATGTAATTAATTAAAGGTAAATAAAATGAATATAATTAGTTAAAGATAATTAACTAATGAAAGCGATTAAGGATTAATTAATTAAATTAAGTGGTTATGGAGTAATTACTTGATGGAAATAAATAAAAGATAATTAGAGACTAGTTGCTTAAATGATGATTACTTAATATAAGTAATTAAAAGATAAATTTGTTAAGGATTAATTAATTTAATTAGTAATTAAAGGTTAAATTAATTAATAGTTAGAGGTTAAATTAATTAAGAATAATTAACCTATAATATAATTACTTGATGAAGTAATTTATTGAAAGGTAAATTACTTAAGAAAATTTATTTAAGTTCTATTACTTAGTGTAGTTAATTTAATGGGTTAATTAATTAAAGATTAATTAATTAAGGGAATAAGTAAAGGGATAGTTAATAAATGAGTATGATTAAAAGAAAATTAATCAATGTAAGTAATTATAGAAATTAATGTGAGTAATTAATTAAGGATCATTGTAATTATTGTGAATGGTGAAGGTTAATTAATTTGTGAAATTAATTAAAGGTTAATTACTTAATGTAATTAAAGATGAAAAGTAAGGATGATTAATTAATGGTTTGAAATTAATGTTAAGTAAGTATGATTAAAAGTGATTAAAGTAATTAATTTAATTAATTAAATTAATTAGAGATGGTATGGTTGATTAATCTTGCTAAATGATTAAATGATATTGTATGCCTTGGATTAGTTGATATCTCTGGTATGTGATGTGGAATGTTATGAGATATAATATGTTTGGGTTTAAAACAGGACATCCTGTATTTTAAGTTTGCGTTGTATTTCACTTGAGTAACTTGAGTTAGGATGATATTGGATTCGAAGAGACCGGAGTCGGGTATCAGAAATATCCGAAACCACTTCGAATTGGTAATCTATAATTCTTTATAGATTGATTTGTAAATCAAATAGGCTGGAATGGAATAAATTAAGTAAATTTGACCATTGAAATTAAGTAACGGTACTTAGATATTGATTTGTGTAGTAAGTGTTTGGCTATAACAAGATAAGAACTCGTAGTGAGGTACGAGTTACCCTGTGTTTCAAAGAGGTTTACAACCTTAGTTTTCAATTTAAATGGGTTTACTCACGCTGGTTTCCAGCCTGACCCGGGTGTTACTTTGATGTAATGCTCGGGTCAGACCGAGTATTACAGATTTTCAGGAAAGGACGTTCTGGAGTTCAGGTGGCGAGCTGGATGGCAGAGACGTATAGAGTGTATTCCGCTGTGTATTTGAGAGTTGTATTGATAGTAGTATGGGGCAGGTTGATATAACTGTCCAGTCTATTGTAATGATTGTAACTCTGATGAATTGTATGTAAAGTAACCATTACATCTTTCCTTTATAAAATGCTATTATTTGTTATTATATTTAATTCGCTGCGAATGTGAGATGGTGTGTTTTCTTTCTTCTTTCTTTTCTTCTTCTATCTCTTTCTTCTTTTCCTTAACAATTCGGAATTTTCGGAGTCGAAAATTCTGGGTCGTTACAGTTGAATGTCCATACTGAAATATAAAATTATGGGAGAGTATTAGTGAAATATGTGTAAAGTGGTAAATCAAAGGGATCTGAAAATAAAATATCAAAAGGAAGAAGATTAAGGGGAAGAGAGAAAACTCTTAGAATCAACTAGAGAGCTAGAATTTTTTTTGTTTTACTATTATTTAACTAGCGTGTAACATGTTTGTTGCTGTAATTTTTATAAAAATAATTTTATAAATATTTTCAAAGCATTGAATTTATTATGCATTATATGATGAATATGTTAAGAAATCAATTTTTGTGTTGAATTTATGTATTTTCATAATCGTATAAAAAATTAAATTGTCATTTTGGTAATTAAGATGAGCTGAAAGTGATTTTTTTTGTTTTTTAGCATTTAATATTTGTTAAAAAAACAAATGAAAGTGTTTTTAGTTAATTGTAACATTAATAATTTTACCAAATTTCAACATATAACTATTTTTATTCATAGATTTTGAGTTCAACATTATGATTTACTATATTTGTTTAATAGGTAAATGATATATAGATTGAATTTCAAACATTATTTGAGAGGAAGATAAAATTACCTAAAGATCAAAGTGTAATAGTAATTAACTTGTATATTTTTTTGCATTTAAAGCTCTTGTATGTAATACCAACATCAACATAAGTATATAATATTATCAAAGTGTTAAACAAAATTTTAACTAACGACTAAAAGAAATGTTGATTAAAAGCGATATTACAAATCATATTATTATTTTAGTTACGTAGAATAATATAGTATCACTCTTACTATAAACAAATTATGTAAATAATACCTTCGTATTTAAACCATTGTTTTTTTCATTCGTACCTCAATAGTTTAAATTTGTAGTAAAACTTTCTAAAAAAATAATCAACATCTACCTCAAAAGACAGAAAAATAAAAAAGAAGAATAAATCTACTCAAATTATCATATATTTTTATTCATTAATTAATAAAATTACATAATTAAATTTTAAATTTGTTTACAAAACCTATTAATTGAAAATATTCATTATTTTTCAAATTTACAAATACAATATTCATTACTTATTTTAATGTTATTCTTAACAGAAATAATTTTTATTACTAATAAAGAATTAAGTTAATATACCAATTTTTTTTAAAAAGATGTTTTATATGTGTAATAATATATCTATTTTAATTATGTATATTTTTGCTTATAATGAAATAACAACTTTAAAGAATAAAATTATATATATTATTCTTTGTATAAAGTGCTAATTTTAGAAAAAAGATGAATTATATAAACTTGAATGTAGAATAAACTAACAGAACCAAATATAATTTTGTATGTGATTGTGCAAACTTTATATTATATGGACTTGAATGAAATATCAGTTCAAATTTTGTCAAAATAATGTGATATACGATACATTGAATTGTATTCTTTTAGGTCTTATTAAACCAAAAAAATTATGTTAGTTAACGGTTTATTCTAAGAGTTCAAGATTATGATCACTTGATTAATTTAGGATAATTTCCTAAATAATTATAGAAATTACTAAATATTAAAGTTAAATGTAAAATGATAATGGAGAGAATTAATAGAATTTTGTAATATACATATAATGAGAATACCTCTATTTGAAGTTTTTGAAATTACAAAAATTCGTATTAATTGAGTGCTCTAGACTGGGTTCTAGAGGTCTTGGGTTTGAACCTCATAGACAACCAAATTATGTTGCTACCAATTTCTAGTATTATTACTGACACTCCAATTTTGGATTTGAGGATGCCATTTTCTTTTATAAAATTCTTTGAAATATAAGCGGTACTAATCAAACTAGTTCCCTCATAAAATTACAATCAAATTGACCTAATTGCTGTCTCTTTTATTTATCCTAAGTTTTCCTTACACTACAAAACAGGCTTGGTTTGGTGACGTTGCCTAGCGACGGCTAGTGACGGCTAAAGAAAGGTGGTCGTCACCAAACGTGGGTTATTCCATGAAGCCGAGACTAGTTTTCTTCATTTTTTCACCCAGCTTCCCCAAATTTTCGGCCGCCAGCTCCATCCCCCGCCTCCAACCACCTCCTGCCAACGCCAACCGCCTCTAGAAGCCATCGCCGCCCTCTGGTGCTACTGTGTTTCCTCTGTTTTCTTCGATTTCTCAATTTCTAGGTATAATCTCTAAACCTAAATTTCTGAAAATAATTTGATTATGTGTTTGAATTTGTTAGAATAATTGATATTAGATTATGGTAATAGTTTATTAGTCGATTTGGGGATAAAATTAAAACCTTTATTTAGAAAATTAGTTGATTATGGATTTGAAATTGATGATTATTATGTATTAGTTGATGATAATGGTATGTTAGTTGATTTAGGGAAGTTAATAAGTGGTTTGATTATTTAATTTGCAAATGAAAATTAGGGTTGATTTAAAACTCAAAAATTAGCTTGTAATAGTTGATTAATATATGCTTATTGATAAGTGTACAATGTTTGATAAGTGTGTGTTAATTATAAGTTTTAGTGGTTAGTATAAAATAGTAAGTTAAAATTTTAGTTTACAAAATAGTTAAGTTAACATTTAAAATAGTTAACTTAATGTTGAAATAAGTTTTAAATTTTCAAATTTATTAAATAAAATATTTAAATAGTTGAATGAATTACTAAATTTTGAAAAGAGCACAACAACAACAAATATTCTAGTGAAATGGATTTTGTAAAAAAATTAAGCAATGAATATAACAACAACAAATAATTCTAATGAAATCGATTTTGTAAAAAAATTAAGAAATGAATATAACAACAACAAATATTCTTCTAAAATTGATTTTATAAAATGTTAAGAAATTAATATAATAAGAACAAATATTGTATGGTAAAGAAATTTAGAAATGAAAATAACAACAACAAATATTCCGCTAAAATCGAATTTGTAAAAAAAATTAAGAAATGAATATAACAACAACAAATATTCTGCTAAAATCGATTTTGCAAAGAAATTAAGAAATGAATATAAGAACAAATATTGTACTAAAACCGATTTTCCAAAAAATTGAGAAATAAATATAACAAGAATAAATATTTTAACCAAATCGATTTTTTAAAAATAATTGAAATGAATATAATGTTGATGTGAAAATAAGCATTAAATATTATTTCAACAAATAATTGACGCTAAAAAATTAAAGCCTTTAGTCCCAAAAGGTTTTAATTTAGTTTAGAAAATACAACGACAAAAATACACCCCTTGGATACAAAGTTATGAGTAGAAGAAAAGTGAAGTGCTGTCGAAATTAGGCAGAAGTGTGGTGTCTGAAGCCTTTAGTCCTAAATGACTTTACTTTATTTTAGAAAATACAACAACAATATACCATTTGAGTGCAAATTATGCGTAAAAGAGAAGTGAACTGAAGTACTGTCGAAATTACTAACATTATTTTCAAATTAGAAAAAATGTTCGATTATTTCCTCGACCGTACTTGGATGTATGAAGTCAGAACTGGTAGAAAAGGTTCAATAAATGAACATTTATATAACGGTGTACACGAATTTATTAGATTCGCTAAATCTAATAATCGAAATAACGAAGAAATTCGTTGCCCGTATAGTAAGTGCCAACATTTGAAGCATTGGAAAACAGATATAGCTTAGCGACGGTTAGTGACGGCGTGTGGCGTCATACCTGTTTTAACTAATTTTCCACGTGTCTACCTAGACGTCGCCAACCGTTGCTATTTTGATGACGGAGCCGTCGCTAAAGTCGTTGCTTTACTGTGTGGTGGCGACCTAAATAGCGACGACTTTTAGCGACGGCCGGCGACGCCTTTTAGCTGTCGCTAAAGCCGTCTTGTTTTGTAGTGTTAGTTATCATTGATCTTTAATCCAAATAATTCAAATAATGGAAAATTCAAACTCACATTCAAATGAAGTTGTAAATAAGAAAGAGAGAAGGTTGATTTTTACTTAAAAAAAACATTCATTACAATAATTTTAAACCATATTTTTACAGGGTTGAAAAAGACGCGTGATAAATTATGTTAAAAATTACATTTCCATCACCTTTTCAACAAAGTTTGGATTTGACCATGAGGATCGCGATGAATTTTTTGTTCTCACCGTTATTTTCTATTTTCAAAAATAACAAACATTACTTTCTATTTTCAATATAAAAAAAGGAGAAGGAGAAACTAAATCAAAGTGTTTAGGATTTTGATGTTTTAATTAAGAGTAAAAGAGAAAAAATATACGTTTTATTAATATGGTGTAACATTAATAGTAATTTAATTTTGTAGTGAATACCCGTAAAATTTGGTCTTTTCATATTCAATTTCACTATTGTTTTTAATAAAAAGTTTTTTCAAAGAAAAAATAAGATGGTACTTTTCCTATCTGCATGCACGTGCATGAGTACTAGCAATTATTATAAAAATAGATTGCAGGGATTTATAAATAAGATATATGTTTCATTACCATTCAATAGATGCACACAGCGACGAAACCAGGATTTTTGTTTGCGTTGGGCAGAGTTGTATAGATAGTCAAATATATATCAGGAAAAGTGAAATTCAACCGAAGTGCTTTAGTATACTACATTTTGAGACACGTTAAAATGATAAAGTTTGAATAGTTGCATAATATTGATAATTTTATAAACTTACATACAAAATACATAACCCAACAACTATGATGCTTTTTTAATTCAAGGATAATCCAACAATTAGAATGCTTTCTTAAGAGACAATATTTGTATGATCTAATCAAACAAATCAAGTAGAGAACAAATCAAGATTAAAATAACATAATTGACAAGATTAAAAGAATAATTACCTACAACCGTAGAACAAATAGAAAATTTTGATTTAACTTTTCATATTAGGTCTGGATAGTGGAGTGAAGATTGGAGACTGGAGACTGAATTGAGCAGCAGACTACTAAATTGAATCTGGAATAAGGGTTTTGACTTACTTAATCAAATCAAGTATGAAGGTTGAATTGAAGGAGACGACATGGATTTAAGAGAGCCTAAGCGGCTGAGACGTGAGCGTGAGTGCTGAGCCGGAATGCGAGATGAGAGCGTGTATTTTATTTTTCTTTTCTGTATTTTTTTTGTTTTCTTTGTTTTTACCTAAATCTTGGATTGGGCAACTGTCCACCCCACCTTTGCTTTGGTTTCGTCACTGGATGCACGGATAAGATAGGCGATAAAATCCAATCATTAATTCAATTAATGACTGGCATTAATTCAATTAATTACTGGCATTAATTTGTTGGAAATAATTTCAAACTTATCCATGTCGGTCCAAGCACGTTAATTCATGGAAGAGCAAGAAATTTTAGACTGAAGAAACCGCATGAAAGTATTAGTTTCAAATTCAAAGTAGGTGCCTGCAACAACTCAACCTTCTACTCTATATATACACATACGAATAGACAGACTCAATCAAAAAATAATACATCAAAGTTCAAACCAAAGAATCATTAGCAATGGATTTGCAGCCCTACGCTTTGTACTCCTCAATTCTTTTAATCATCATCACTGTCATTCTCAAAAAACTCAAAAACCGCAGCCATTACAAACTGCCTCCAGGCCCATCTCCATACCCGATCATCGGAAACCTCAACCTAATCGGCTCTCTTCCTCATCGATCAATCCATGACCTCTCCAAAAAATACGGCCACATAATGCAACTTCAGTTCGGTTCATTTCCTGTAGTAGTCGGTTCCTCAGTAGAAGCAGCTCGTTTTTTCCTGAAAACTCACGATATTTTGTTCGTGGATCGGCCAATAACAGCAGCAGGGAAATACACAACATACAACTACAAAGACATCACATGGTCTCCCTATGGAGCATACTGGCGCCAAGCCCGCAAAATGTGCCTCATGGAACTCTTCAGCATGAAGCGCCTCGACTCCTATGAGTACATCCGGGTCCAAGAGCTCGGTCATATGCTGAAGAACCTCTACCTCCATTCTCATGCTAAAATTGTTTTGAAGGATTTTCTATCCACGCTCAGTCTAAACGTGATAAGCAGGATGGTGCTTGGAAAGAAGTACATTCAGGACGAGGAGGAAGAGTTCAAGAGAATGCTCGACGAATTGTTCTTGCTCAACGGAGCCTTGAACATTGGAGACTCGATTCCATGGTTGAACTTCTTGGATTTGCAAGGCTACATTAAAAGAATGAAGGCGTTGGCCAAGAAATTCGATCGGTTTCTGGAGCATGTTTTGGACGAGCATATCGAACGGAGGAAAGAGTGCGGTGACAAGTTTGTGGCCAAGGATATGGTCGATGTGCTGCTTCAAATTGCAGATGATCCTACCTTGGATGTCAAACTTAGTAGAGATGGCGTCAAGGCTTTCACTCAGGTTTGTTATATTATTACATCTACTATGTACCATCTGTGTTTGGATCAGACGAGCTATCCTTGTATTTGACGTTTGTAATGTTGTAGGACTTGATAGCCGGGGGAACTGAGAGCTCTGCAGTGACGGCAGAATGGGCCATCTCAAACATTCTAAAAAGCCCATACATCTTCGAGAAGGCAACCGAAGAGCTGGATCGGGTTATTGGGAAGAACAGATGGGTAAGGGAGACTGATTTGGCACAGCTTCCGTATATAGAATCGATTGTGAAGGAAACGATGAGGATGCACCCGGTTGCACCGATGCTTGTACCTAGACTGGCTCGTGAGGACACCACGTTTGATGGCTATGATATTCCTGCAGGTGACATAATGCGTTTCAGTTCATGCTTCCATGCATTGCTATATACGATCTCACTTAAGTATGTATCTGAACCGTATAACATTATACTCTAATTATAGGTACGAGGGTGCTGGTGAATGTATGGACAATTGGAAGAGACCCGAAATTATGGGAAGAGCCCAATGAGTTCAAGCCGGAAAGGTTTATGGGGAAGAAGATAGATGTGACTGGGCATGATTTTGAACTGTTACCGTTTGGTGCAGGGAGAAGAATGTGCCCGGGCTACAGTTTGGGTTTGAAGGTGATACAGATAAGCTTGGCTAACATGTTGCATGGGTTTAAGTGGAGATTGCCTGAAGGAATGAGCAAGGAAGAGCTGAGCATGGAGGAGATATTTGGATTGTCTACTCCGAAAAAAGAGCCGTTGGAGGTGGTGGTTGAGCCCAGGCTGGCCACTGAGCTTTATGATGAACTCTCCCATCTTTTTGGTAAATCAGTGAAGTAAAAAGATTTGCATTCTGGTTCAGTAATCAATAAATGATTCAAAAGCATACAGGCAGCCAGGCCTTGGGATGTTTTTATTCTCTGATATGAAGTGACTAATTAGTGGTAACTGGGACGTGTGGTGTGTACATATAAGTATAAACTAAAATGCGTTTAAGAATCGGAAAAGACACTATTAAATTGAAATAATAATCAGCACCGAGAAACTTCGGTAATAATACACATGAGATGATAAAAAGAGCAAACCAAATGCTCTTTCTCCTCCTAACTGTCAAAATTTGCCACCATGATCTAAACCATTTAATTGCATCAACCATCCTTCAAATACGATGGAAACCACTAATTCATTAATTTATTATGTTGAATGATTGAGATTTTCTATACAGATTAACCAGAAATAAGAAGACATAATAAATGATTGTTTTTAAAAATGTATTGTGAGTGTTGGTAGCGTTTATCATTTTATCCAACAAAAATACTAATAATTGAGAGTACATCTTTATTTTCTATTACTTTATAAGTTGTGCTATCATTTTTGCTATATTGTTGTATTAAAATATTTTAAACATAATTGAATTTTTTTTACATATTGTATCGATTTACGTACATAAACTATTTGATCATGTTCATGATCCTCATTGTGTACATCATTTTTATAGAAAGAACACCTAAAACATTTCAATTTCGAACCCGCTCAAATGATTGTGCATTTCGCTAAAAAAAAAATTCCAAACTGAAGCAATCAAACACAATATCTTATTCAAATGAAGTACACAAATACCATATCTCATTAATATAAAATCTAGAAAAACGAAAAAATGAAATTCTATCAATAAATCTTGTACAGACTAATTTCTACCTAAAATGTTAAACTCGAAAATATCAACTCATAATTTTTGCAAACATCATACATTTATTTGTGTAAAGATAAAAATTGATACCAATATGAAGAAAAAATAGAGATCGTTAATTTCAACATCGAATATGAGACTATATGTTGCACAAAAATAAAATGCCACAAAATATATATATGAATATGCATGTTGATAAAACACATTATTCATATAACGTAATTTAGTTCATGGTAAAAATACACATTTCACGGTGCAACAACAACAACATATCTACAATGTCTACTTTTTGATGGATATACATTAGCTTTCGTAGAGCTAAGCACAAAACATTTTTCTTAATAATACCTATAATTCTATAATAACGGAGACAATATTCATAAACAGTACAGACACATTTAATACGAAAAAAAATTCAATCAATAATATTTATTATATACTCGCATTTGATTGAAGCTTCAACTGTGATTTGTTTTCCAATCGATACCATTATAAAGATAGATATGAGGCTAAAATATCAATTTTTTCTGCAGTGTTAGAAAGCCTTTTCTTTAACGTACTAATTAGAAAATGATCGTTATTCTTTCAAGTTCATATTTAAAATCTTTATTATAATAAAAACATTCCAAATTATATAGAGTTAATTCTCCTTGATTAAAAAGATAAATATGGCATGCAATGGTAAATATTTACGAAGAAAGAAGATAATGTTTCAATAAAACAAAAGCAACAAAAATTCCAAATATATAAAATCCATTAAATCAAAACACAAATTTCTATGCATAAAATTCTTTTGATAGCATGATTTTCTTGTAATCTTTCTAAACTAAAGCAAGATGAAAATGTCTAAATTTCCATAGTCTCTTTGTCAGTATAATGAAGTAAGAGAAAATGAAACAAAATTTACATCATACATCGAAAAGAATGAACCTTAACTTGAATCGATTTGACCAACATTATCTATAAAACAACGGTAAACTAAAATAAATGTAATGTATAAAAAATTATTTTTTGTTGTTTTTAGATCATTACTACAAATCTATCTTTTTGGCTTAATGATTCACAAAGAGTAAATATATGATATTTAAATAGAAAACCGAAATGAAAGAGAAGGTCAAACAACCAACATATTCAAATATAATATATATAAACACACACACATACATACATATTTATAGTTGTATCATATAACATGATTAGTTTTTTAAAAATTTCTCGTTCTAGACATATTTCTAACAAACTCAAATTTTAAGAATAAAAATTATGTAGATTGGGTTTAAAGGAGATTGGGTTTTTGATCCGTGAGTAAATGACGACCAAGAATCGAGGAGGAGTAAGAAATGAGTACTCATTACTATTTATTACCAGAGAGGATAAGATTGGGATAAAAATATATTTCGAAAAGTGGACAGAAAAACGCTAAATCAATCCATTCCCTCATGTTCAATATTTATTGGAAAAGGCTTATCCTGTGAATTGTTAAACTGAAAGTGATCATACATTAATTCACCAACGATGGCTTTTAAATAGCCTTACAGGAAAACAAAAGAAACAACAGAAACAAGCTAAAAACTAGGAAACAGACTCCACTACACAATCTCCTTAAGACTCGGACATGTATTGACTGCAGAGACAATCAATGACTGATTCAGTTAAAACAAAGACCAATTCAAACTCCAACATACCCTCCCTTAAGCTAATTCCTCTGAATTCAGCTTACTTCAGACAAGTTAACCATTCCAAGCAACGCACGTAGCTTCTCGAACTGCTCCAGCTTCAACGATTTGGTAAAGATATCTGCGACTTGATTTTCTATTGCACAATACTCTAGCTTGACAGTTTCATCATTCACCGGTTCCCTAAGATAATGAAATCTTACTTCGATGTGTTTACTTTTCCCGTGAAGAACTGGATGCTTTGACAATTGAATGGTCGAGTTGTTGTCACAATTAATCACAGTTGCAGATTCTTCCCTAGCTCCAATCTTTTCTAAAATTCTTCTAATCCACACGCACTGACAAGCACAAAACGCAGCAGCTATATATTCAGCCTCAGTGGTAGAGAGTGCGACAACCGGCTGTTTTTTTGATGCCCAAGAAATCGCACCAGATGCCATCAAAAACACACAACCCGTCGTGCTCCTGCGATCATCCAAATCGCCAGCGTAGTCACTATCCGTGAAAGCCATGAGCTTCAGATTGCTGCTCTCACTTCTCCTGTAAAGAATTCCAAGTTCAATCGTACCTTTTAAATATCTTAGAATCCTTTTTGCAGCGAGCCAATGTGACATCCTTGGATTCGCCATGAATCGACTTATGAGACACACTCCATACATCAAATCGGGCCTGCTCACTGTTAAATACATGAGACTCCCAACCAATTGTTTGAACATGGTTTCATCTACCTTCTCGCCACCTTCATCATTCGTGAGTTTTGTTCCTGGCACGATAGGATTTTTGACCGCATTGCTATCCTCCATCCCAAATCTTGCTAAGATCTGATGAGCGTATTGTTTTTGACAGATAAAAATTCCAGCATCACTCTGTTTCACCTCTACCCCAAGGAAATGCTTCATTTTTCCTAAATCCGACATCTCAAATTCCAGCATCATTGCCTTCTTAAACTTATCACACATAGCTTTATCATTCCCGGTGAATATTAAATCATCAACATATAAGCTGACAATGAGAATATTACCTCCTTTTGTCTTAGTAAACAGGGTATGTTCGCTAGGACACCTCTCAAACTCCTCCTTCAGAAAATAACCTTCAATTCGGCTGTACCAAGCTCGCGGAGCCTGTTTGAGCCCGTACAGCGCCTTCCTCAGCTTGTAAACCTTTTCTTCTTCTCCTTCCTTTATGAATCCCTCCGGCTGCCTCACGTACACAGCCTCCTTCAATTATCCATGTAGAAACGCACTTTTAACATCCAATTGAAAGATCTCCCAATTCAATTGTGAAGCGACAACAAGTATGGTTCGAATTGTGTCGAGCCTCGCGACTGGAGCAAAGACTTCGATGTAGTCTATGCCGTAACACTAAGCATAACCTTTTGCTACCAACCTCGCCTTGTATTTATCAACTTCGCCATCTTCATTCAGCTTGGTTTTATATATCCATTTCACTCCAATTGGTGTAACGCCTTTAGGTAAAGTGGTTAGCTCCCAAGTGTTGTTCTTCACGATCGACTCGATCTCGCGTTCCATTGCTTCTCTCCAAACACTATTTTTCATTGCCTCATTGAATCGAACTGGATCACTTTCTTTCATCATCATCAAAATCATGACAGACAAGTTTCCTTCTACATCGTCTTCGTCTCCTACAACATAATCAGCCAAGTATCTTGGTGTTTTCCGTGCACGTGGTCCTGCAGCTGCTTCTCTTTCCACTGTTCTCTGCGAATTCATAATTAGACCCGGAGAAGATAATATCGGGCTCAGTGGAGATGAATTACCACCTGACGTAGAAGAATCACCACTCGGCGCAATGGGACTTGTCTCACTTATCGCATCGTCTCCTCCCTCTTCTGCGTTCTCTACTTCTTCGTCTTCACATTCCAATATTTTTTCTTTCACACCAGCTTGATCCCAATCCCAGCTTTTGCTCTCATCAAACACTACGTCTTTGCTTATCACGATCGTCTTTGTAACCGGATCGTATAGTCTCCATGCTTTTGATTCCTCACTGACTCCTAGAAAGACACATTTCTTGCTTTTGTCGTCTAGTTTCCTTCTTTTCTGATCCGGTATGTGCACATATCCTATGCACCCGAAGACTCGAAAGTATTCCACCACAGGTTTCATACCGCTCCAAGCTTCTTCAGGTGTCATTCCTTCTACTGCTGCTGTTGGAGATCGATTTTGAATGTGCACACTCCATCTAGTAGCTTCAGACCAAAAAACTTTTGGAACTTGCCTCTCACTCAGCATAGATCGGACTGCATTCATTATCGTTCGATTCTTCCTTTCCGCCACTCCGTTCTGTTGTGGCGTGAATGCTGCTGTCAATTGTCGAGTGATGCCATGAGTTTTACAAAATTCTCCAAACTCATTAGAAGTAAATTCTCCTCCTCGATCTGTCCTTAAGCAAGTGATGAATGCTCCAATCTCCTTCTCCACACCTGCTTTGAAAAACTTGAAAGTGATGAACGCCTCAGATTTCTCATGAAGAAAGTAGACCCAAGTTTTTCGAGTAAAATCATCAATGAAAGTCAATATGTATCTCTTGCCACTGTGTGAGATTGGTGTGATCGGTCCACATATATCCGAGTGTACCAGCTGAAGCTGTCTCGATGCACGCCACAAGCTTTTCTTTGACATTGATACTCTATGTTGCTTCCCGGTCAGACACACAGCGCATATCTCGTTTGTGAGTTTCAGCGTAGGCAGCCCAGTAACCATCTTCTTTTGTGAAAGCAATTTTAGCCCTTCTTGGTTTAGATGCCCAAAACGACAGTGTCACAGATTCATCTCCTTTTCAAACACTTCTTCTGTCTGCAAACACAACGAGTTCTTCTGCGGTTTGGTGGCTAGAAGAAAGAACATCCTATTTCCGCTCATGTTGGTCTCCATGATTGCACCTTTACGAGGATGATACACCTTGCAGGTTCCATCGCGAATCAAAATTGCTAAGCCCCTTTCTTGTAATTGTCCAAGACTTAGCAAGTTATTCTTAAGCTCCGGAACATAATAAACTTCAGGTATGACTTGAGTGACACCATTAACTTGAACTTTCACACTGCCTTTTCCCACCACCGACATCCTCGTGTCGTTTCCGAGCTTCACTGTTCGATTGATTCCTTCTTCCAGGTCAGAAAACCACTCTTTACTCCCGGTCATATGATTGCTACATCCTGAATCTAGGAACCAAACTTCTTCTCTATTCACCTGATGTTGCTCCACATAAGCCATCAAGAGCAATTCTTCTTCCTCTTCTAGTTCAGCATAGTTTGTTTTCTTCTCCCATTCCGGACACTCGTATTGGAAGTGCCCTAATTTGTGACACTTGTAGCATTCAACAATGGCACGATCAGCAGCATTTCTTCCTCTTCCCCTACCGCGGCCTCCTCGGAATGATCCGCGACCTCTTCCTCTACTTGGTCTCTCGTTTTGAGACACTTTTAACACCTGCTCTTCTTGTACATGCCCATTCATTCGCTGCTCATGGACAAGTAAACTCCCGTGTACTTCATCGATATTCATCATGCTCAGATCATTTGATTCCTTAATCGAACACACCACATAGTTAAATCTCGGAGTCAAAGATCTGAGAATTTTTCTTACAATCGTGCTCTGTTCCATTACTTCACCATTTGTCTTCATCTTGTTTACCACCGTCAAGGTTCTTCCCAGAAAGGTATCGATCTTCTCTCCTTCTTTCATGGCCGTCAATTCAAACTCTCTTCTCAATGCTTGTAACTGTGCCCTTTTCACCTTTGTAGAACCTTGATATTTCTTTTTCATGGATTCCCAAATCGCCTTGGAGGTGCTTTTGTCAAGAATCGTTTCCAGGATCTCTCTATCAATGGCCTGGAACAAGAAATTCTTGACCATCAAGTCTTTAAGCTTTGCCTCTTCCACCGTTTTTCTCTGTGCCTCACTCGCTGGTGTTGTTCCGACAGCCGCCGTCGGAATTCCGTCCTCCACCAGGCTCCATAATTCTCTGCTTTTGAGAAAATTCTCCATCGTCATGGACCAAAAATCATAATAGCCATCAAATTTTGGAATAGCTGGCTGTACGAATTTCTCAGATGTTTTCTCCGACATCTCCTTTTTTTTCTCTCTCTTTTCTTTCTCTCTTGATCACTCTCTTGCACGATTTTTTTTTTTCACAGGCTCCGATACCAAATTTGAATTGTTAAACTGAAAGTGATCATACATTAATTCACCAACGATGGCTTTTAAATAGCCTTACAGGAAAACAAAAGAAACAACAGAAACAAGCTAAAAACTAGGAAACGGACTCCACTACACAATCTCCTCAAGACTCGGACATGTATTGACTGCAGAGATAATCAATGACTGATTCAGTTAAAACAAAGACCAATTCAAACTCCAACATATCCTACGTTGTATTATTACTCTGTTAGAGTGAAATAACAAAAATGTTGTTCTTATCAAAAAAATATATATTAATATGTGCATCTTTTTGTTAATAAACTTACGCACATACGTACATGCCAGATACAAATACAAATGAAATTTGGAAGGTTATAAGAAATTAAGCAAAACAAAACCCAAAAATACCAATCAAACTTCTATCCAATACCCAACAGAGAAGAGTTCATTTCAAGTTTAAAAAAGAAAACCAATCAAATCAGTATCTATTTATCCACAGGGGGCCATCTATACAAAAATTCACAACAAATTCTCTTCTATCTAAATCAATGACTATGTCAACCTAAATCAAAAGAACCCACATTATAAAGATACCCCAAATTGTTTATGCAGAATTAAGTGAAGAGCAAAACACACAGAGCAATGAATAATCAAAGCAACTAGTAACTGAGAAGGATACCCCCAGAATAACATATACTAATTGACTGTTGATGAATGATCTTTTGATCAGTGCTATCAAACTCTATAAAATTGCATGATAACATCTGCAATGATATACAATATTAGAGACATAGCTTGCTCAACATTTTGCAAGGAACAAATCTTCATGTTAAGATCTAAAACATATGGAGACAGTTTGAATATATATAGAGTATTGACTCATTTCTAAAGCAATATTAAAAGATTTGGAAAAAACTGAAAAGAAAGAAACAGATGGTCGGTGCAGTACAAAAAATTAAGGCAGAAACTGAAATCGCAGGAGACAAATAAATAGTGAAAGAATGGACAGGAAATCTTGCATCTTCAGTGACAAAATAAGCATAAATCATCATGTATTATCTGATAATCCGTGCAAAAATAATCATCATTAGATGAATTTCATGCCCAAAACAATCATTATTATAAATTAAAAAGAAACGAAGCAGAGGGGTCTCCATTAACATTCTGTTACACACTGTGTTGATGGCCCTGGTTTTGACAGGCAGAGACATGAGAAGTTCTAGATTCTGGCCAAGTTCATCGGAGAAGGTGATGGAGGATGTCAGGCAGTTGTCAGGTGCTCTGGTTGCTGAAGATAAGATCTGAGAAGGAAGATATATGTGTGTATCAGTGTGTGCATGCTGTGCACATGCACAACTGATACATAGGATTTCTGGGCTCAATTGTGTATGTTTGTATTAGATGAGTTGTGTGTGTTTGTACTGGGCTTATGTAGGGTTGTGTCAGGGTCGAACGCAAGTCAGCCTGGGCCAGTTTGGGCTTGTGCATCATGGTTTGGTTGATCAATTGGTTATGTGCTTGACTGCGCACGCGGGGGGGGGGGGGGGGGGTGGGGTGTACAGGCTTTTGCAAAAATGTGTGATCAAATGAAATCAGTTTCTTCTTCATTTTCTACCTTACAGTATCTTCCTTTTCAATTTTTGTTACAAGTTTAGTTCTTTATGTCTATTCTTTGTTCTTTCTACTTAGATCTACATTCTCATTTTGCGATTCTATTTCCTTGTTTCTTAACTTCCGGCAATTTGTTCTTGTTTCCTGTTACTGCAATATACAATTCCTTTGCATCTTCAAACCTTGAGTCCTATTTTCATTTTACTAGTCATCTATTTCCAGTTCTTGTTCCATTATTTGATATATGCACATCTAAACTGCCACATATTCATCATCATTTCTCCATTATCACACAACACATCCTCATGCACATCCACCATCCACCATCAACAAAGAATCAGACCAACCAGGGCCTACCACATTCAAGCCATCCTCATCAAAAGATCGAACTATAAATCCAAACATTGAAACCAAAATTTATCGACTTTAGTGTAAAAGAAAAGCCTCAGCTTAAAATGATTTCATAGTACGCAAGTTTTTATAACTTACATACACATCGAAGTATACTTAAAACCATCATTGGCAAAAAAGAAAGAAGCAAACATTCAAACTGCAAAAATAAAATACCAATCGAAAGAGTGGATCGTGAAGAGAGAATATTGTTTGGACTTTGGAGGCGGCTGCTACTGGGCAGACTAGGGTTTGACTGTGTTCCTTGTTATATATACAGCGGGATAGAGTCTAAGGCTATCGTTCCTCCAACTTGAGTAATCGTAATTAGGCCTTCTAATATCTATTTTCACTTTTACTTTACCAATTGGGCCTCATTTGTGTTCTAATGTTTATTTTTTGAATGATGTTAGTGTTATCCCGCCTTTTGGCAAGGCCGTGACACCAAAAAGTTGACCGGAAAACTAAAGATAGTTCGTCGTAAAAGTTCGTTATACACTGTTTCACCATGGATATCGATGAATTTTGTTCGAGCTCGGATCAGGCTACAATTGATAGGACACGACAAGCAAAGCCATGAAAGTCAGCAGTCCAAATTTCAGGTTAATCGGAGTTAGTATGAACAAGATATGATCAATGCAAGTTGGCTAAAGTGCACTGTTCGTATCCATCAGATAGGCTGAGGAGGTGCCCGTTTCGAATCCATTGGATTCGTACCATCAGGCCGGCATCGTCTCAGTATTTTCGTATCGGTTGAGTTCAGTGTAGTTCGAAACCATCAGATTCGTATCCATCGGGTTCGAATCAATGACGTTCGCATCGATCAATCCACACTGCTTCGCATCCATCGGTGCACCCTACTTCGAATCGATCGGTTTCGTATCCATCCCCAAGCACTACCTCGCATCGATCGACCTCGCATCCATCATCAGTGGTAAGTCACTGTTTCGTGTCCATGAAACCTACCTTGTTCGTATCCATTCGACTCATCTCGATCCAGTTCGTATCGATCAATGATTCGTATCCATCGGTTCAAACTAGGTCGTGGCACTCGATGCGAACAAGGCGAAATTCGTGGATACGAAGCGGTCAACTCGGAGCAAAGTGTGGATCGATGCGAGATATGCGCGCCACGTCGTCTCAAAGACACGTGCGTCCATCGATTCGAAGGCGTGGAGTCGAAGTGATCGAGTCGAAACGAACAGCCAACCCGGAAACCCTTACTCGTATCGATCATATCTCCCAAGCCACAAGGCCAAATGCTATGAAATTTTCAAAGTAGCTTCCATACAAGGTAAAGAATGTTCCTGCCAAGTTTTAGGTCGATTGGACTAATCCTTGATGGATACGAAATCACTTCGTATCGACCGCAGATCGAGTCGAAACTTGGTGGGACCGGTCGCGTGGGCCCACTCACGTGCCAGAAAAAGTCTCCTGAAGTTTGGGCGAGATCTGGGCCTCCTACCTATAAATAGCCCCCTGAAGCCTTCAGAAAGAGGGATCTTTTGGCCATTCAGCGTCCTGACTCTGCCGGATTCAATCCTATACTTCATCACCACTGCTGTATTCGAATTTCAAAGCATTAATCCACTGCAACCTGCTGTAATCAGTTGTAATCATCAAGTGAATATCAATAAAGTTATCAGCTTCAGAGTGGACGTAGGAAAGATCACCGAACCACTATAAATGGTGTGTCATTTACCGTTTTTATTGAGTTTCCTGAGTGATTTGTATACTTCTTTTTCTACATATTTGTTATCTGTGATCTGTGATTGCGAACTGGTGCTTTCAACGACAATTGGGTGTTTATGACCAATTTTGGTGCAAACATTTTGTGCTTTCACTAAGAACGCTAATTCAGGAGTTCTATCATTTAGAAGTTGAATTCGAAGACTTAAGAGCTCAGATCTGAGAAGATATGACGAGGCAAACTAGTAGAAGACAAAGGCCAGAGCAAAGTCAGCATGAAGGGAGTCAAGAGGCTTCCTCGGGGGCAAACCAAGCATCGATCTTCATCACCAGGGATGAGATGGAGACAATGATGAAGAGACAGGAGGAAATGATCCAGAATTTGCTTCAACAGATTGGACAACTTGGAGCGCAAAATCAAGGAACAACCAGAATCCAGAACGGAGCAGGACCATCTGGCGCAGCGCCGGAGCTGGGGGGCACACACTTAGAGCATGTTGATCCAATCCCGGGAAGAGATTCAGGGACATCCGAGCAACTTGGTGGCAATGGAGGGATGAACGCTCAGCCCGGGGAGCAGAACGAAGGTGATACTCAAAGATCACAGCCTGACGACAACGACAGGTTGGCGGAGATGGTCAGACGGGCCATGAGAGGCGGACTAGTCAATAGAGATCTGGAGGATGTACATAGGAGTCCCTTTACTCCTACGATCAGGCAGGCCAGGAATCCACCAAACTTCAAGCTACCATCGGTGGAAATGTATGATGGGCGGACAGATCCAGCGGTCCATCTAACGAAGTATATGAGGCACATGGAAGTGCTGGGGGCATCACAGGAAGTCATGGCTCGGTGCTTTCCATTGTATTTGTCGGACATTGCAGCGCTATGGTTTAGACAACTGGAGAGTGGCTCCATTGGGACTTGGACAGATTTAACAGAAAGGTTTATGAGACAATTCAGGGTTCATATTTCGAGACTCAAGAACGTGATGAGTTTGGCAACTCTAAAGCAGAAAGCTGGGGAGTCTTTGAGGAATTTTCTGACGCGATTTAATGCGGCAGCAGCGTCAGTGGATCGACCAGATCCATCTATGGTCATGATGGCAGCTGTATCTGGAATATATGATGGCACGGAGTTCAAGAATTCAGATCCACCTACGGACCTGGGAGAGTTTTATCATGAAGCCAAAAATTTTTTGCGATTAGAGGATGCCCGTACGGAGAGAGAAGAAGAAATCGATGTTTATGCAGTTAGAGGCGGTAATTCACCTGGAAAAGGTGCAGAGACTGGTAAAGGGAAGCGAAAGGCTGAAGAAAATGATGACAGGTCAAAGCGGCAACGGAGGGAGCCGCGATTTACCACATATTCAGAACTGAATGAGGGTTTGGAGAAAATCTACCAAGACACCCGAGAGCAAGTTGCCTATCGCAGACCAATGCGACGGGATCCAACTACCAACGAGAGAAAATCAGACAAATATTGTTTATTCCACGAGCTGAATGGACATAGCACAAATGACTGTAGACACCTGAAGGATGAGGTAGAAGGGCATATCAGGAACGGTAGGCTACTTCGGTATGTGAGAAGGCGAGCTCCAACGGTGGAACCAGAGCGGCCACCATCTACATCAGCCAGGGGTGACCCCGAGCCGGGGCACCGTATGGTTATCAATTGATTTAAATAACGATGAACAAGTCGTAAACTTCTCACTAACAACATCAAACCATTTACACATGTATGAGATCGCGAACGATCCACATGCATGCTCTGAATGATTATTGACTGTCTCGTAGTGAGAATTTACACTTTGACATCCTTGCTTTGCTTTTTGTTTCATGTTGATTTGGACATTTAGACTTTGTTTGTTTGGATATTTCTGTTATGGAATTCATGTGAACGTTAATTTGATATTTGCAATTCTGTAGAAGAAGTTACTCGCGTATGCTTTGGATCGCGAATGGTCCACAAGCACACCTTGTATGGCGACGAACCGCCACGATCGCTGAATCAGAAATTCACCCGAACGTGAATCTGACATCGATAATACTAAGTCCCCCCCGGGTACACTCATTCGCCTCGAACGGCACCCGACCTCGAACGGTCACCGTTTGCCTCGAACGGCATCCGACCGCGAACGGTCACACTTCATCTAGTATAACAGTCGATCGCGAACGATCACACTCTGCCTCGTGCGGCACCCGACCACGAACGGTCACAATTCACCCAATATGACATTCGATCGCGAACGATCACATTCTGCCTCGTGCGGCATCCGATCGCGAACGATTACATTTTATCTCGTGCACCATGCGACCACGAACGGTCACAATCCAGCATAATTCGTCTAGAACGACACCCGATCGCGAACGATCACGTTTCTGCCTCGTACGGCACTCGATCGCGAACGATCACATTCTTCTTTCCACGCCACTTGATCGCAAATGGTCACAACTCGTCTAGAACGACACCCGACCGCGAACGGTCCCATTTTGTTATTTGCCGCGAACGGCATCCGACCTCGAACGGTCCCATTTTACCTCAAATGGCATACGATCGCGAACGATCGTCATTCGTGGTCAGGAAAGACTATCAAGTTCTTTGCAGGTCGATGATAGGATATGAACATCCAGCTTATGGAACTACAAAACACACCTTCCTATCGCAAGGCATGTTTTGGGGGGCAAATGTTATCCCGCCTTTTGGCAAGGCCGTGACACCAAAAAGTTGACCGGAAAACTAAAGATAGTTCGTCGTAAAAGTTCGTTATACACTGTTTCACCATGGATATCGATGAATTTTGTTCGAGCCCGGATCAGGCCCAATTGATAGGACACGACAAGCAAAGCCATGAAAGTCAGCAGTCCAAATTTCAGGTTAATCGGAGTTAGTATGAACAAGATATGATCGATGCAAGTTGGCTAAAGTGCACTGTTCGTATCCATCAGATAGGCTGAGGAGGTGCCCGTTTCGAATCCATCAGATTCGTACCATCAGGCCGGCATCGTCTCAGTATGTTCGTATCGGTTGAGTTCAGTGTAGTTCGAAACCATCAGATTCGTATCCATCGGATTCGAATCAATGACGTTCGCATCGATCAATCCACACTGCTTCGCATCCATCGGTGCACCCTACTTCGAATCGATCAGTTTTGTATCCATCCCCAAGCACTACCTCGCATTGATCGACCTCGCATCCATCATCAGTGGTAAGTCACTGTTTCGTGTCCATGAAACCTGCCCTGTTCGTATCCATTCGACTCGTCTCGATCCAGTTCGTATCGATCAATGATTCGTATCCATCAGTTCAAACTAGGTCGTGGCACTCGATGCGAACAAGGCGAAATTCGTGGATACAAAGCGGTCAACTCGGAGCAAAGGGTGGATCGATGCGAGATATGCGCGCCACGTCATCTCAAAGACACGTGCGTCCATCGATTCGAAGGCATGGAGTCGAAGTGATCGAGTCGAAACGAACAGCCAACCCGGAAACCCTTACTCGTATCGATCATATCTCCCAAGCCACAAGGCCAAATGCTATGAAATTTTCACAGTAGCTTCCATACAAGGTAAAGAATGTTCCTGCCAAGTTTCAGCTCGATTGGACTAATCCTTGATGGATACGAAATCACTTCGTATCGATCGCAGATCGAGTCGAAACTTGGTGGGACCGGTCGCGTGGGCCCACTCACGTGCCAGAAAAAGTCTCCTGAAGTTTGGGCGAGATCTGGGCCTCCTACACCTATAAATAGCCCCCTGAAGCCTTCAGAAAGAGGGATCTTTTGGCCATTCAGCGTCCAGACTCTACCGGATTCAATCCTATACTTCATCACCACTGCTGTATTCGAATTTCAAAGCATTAATCCACTACAACCTGCTGTAATCAGTTGTAATCATCAAGTGAATATCAATAAAGTTATCAGCTTCAGAGTGGACGTAGGCAAGATCGCCGAACCACTATAAATCGTGTGTCCTTTACCGTTTTTATTGAGTTTCCTGAGTGATTTGTATACTTCTTTTTCTACATATTTGTTATCTGTGATCTGTGATTGCGAACTGGTGCTTTCAACGACAATTGGGTGTTTGTGACCAATTTTGGTGCAAACAATTAGAACAACCGGGGTAATATTCTGCGGACAGAGACACTGTTTTAAGTTTTTGAGGAACTCAGGGATGTCCCCATGTTTTTCACTCTCACCTAGTTGAAAAATCAGGACTTTTAGCTAGTCGGTCTATATAGCATTTTCCTTAATTTTTAAACTAGCACTAACCAAATCTGATTTTAAAAACCAAAAGCATGAAACAATTGTTCATTCCGCAAAAGTTGTTGCATTATCTAACGATTACCATTTTAACAGAGGAAACTTTTTCTTATTCCATCATAAACTATCCTACAACGTTGAAAACTAATTGGCAGAGTTTTCTACTAGTGTTGTGTTCAAATAATAGGATTCTCTAAATATTACTCATGCCTTAATATTACCAATAGTCACTGAAATTTACCTTTATTCACTAAACAAAATAAATATAACAATAAATGCACATTCTCTTATCTCCTCTGACATTATACTTTCTCGTTTAAAAAGGTAGAAAAGAGTGTTTTCTTCTCAAACTACATAGCAAAGAATGAATGATTAATTAGGAGTATGGTGAATCGGTGCCATGTATAATGAAACCAAATGACATTATGTGTTGCTTAAAATTGCAAATCTAATCTCTACCACTATCTGAATCAATTTGAAGCAACCTTTTTCAAAAGAAAATGGAAAGGACTTTTACTTAAACACATTATAAATAATAATCATACTGATTTCAAAAGAAAACTAAATTTCAACATCAATAAGTATCTCTTTTTATACCTATTTATGGAAAGAAGAAAACTTTCTTTATTCGAGAAGAGTTGTTCTTTCAATCAAATTCCATCAGTCTAGCATTAAAGCAAGATTTGCGATTTAAGGTTTTGATTAAACAAGGATGGGATGCTAGAATTTGAAGTAATGAAATAAAATGTTAGCAAACTTTGTTATCGGTGGGTAGTTTTAAGGGGTTTCATAATATCATGTTTCAAAATTTTAATCGTGTAATTTTTATAGTAAATCATGGGGTTAATAGTCGTGCTTTTTGTATTATTCATTTTATTGATTTAGAAAAAAATTCGAAAGGTTTTAAAACCTTAAGTTTATATTGTATTACTTAAAAAACGAACAGAAACTTTCTGACATTTCTTAACATGTTTATGAATTTCGACGAACAAACTTTTAAAAAAATTAATCATTTTGAATATTTTTAGTATTTCCATTTTTGTATAGTTGCAAATTGTACTGAAATTTTTTTATTCATGTCAAGCTTTGTTGATTTATGACTAAAGAAGATTTAAGAAAAATTTAAAAACTTTCAAACAAAGTATATTTGAATAAAATCAACTAAAATAGTAGGATTACATGCGCCAACGAATTGAATAAGAAAAAATATTTTGCGCGCGTGTGTGTAAAACTGATGTTATGTTTGCTTTAAAAGGAATTCACATACAAGGAAATATACCATATAAAGGAATGTAATTGTCAAGGCTACTAGCTTAAGTGGCAAGTGATATGACATTATAGGCTAAGTTTGTAGAGGTCGTGAATTCGAACTTCGAGATATCAAAATAAGTGTTATGCTTGAATAAAGTATCACTCTTATTATATATAAAAAAGAATGTAATTGCATGTATATGCACACACATAGTATTAATAGATTTACTTTCAAAAGGTAATAAGCCAACCCACCAAGCTTTAAACGCCTGACCTTGATGGCACTCAACTCAACAACATCTTGACTTGGTGGGTTTTTGACAAAAGTGCATAGTCGTCCATGCATAAAGAAGCAACGAATCTACACTATTCCACTGAAAAGATCAACAAAAAACAACAATGTTCATCTGACAAAGAGTCTTTGTGCACCAACAAACTATTGTCCTTCTCTGACCAATGACAACATCGACACTATTCAACACCAAAAATTTGGAGGAGTTTGCAGTTAACTTTAGGAACTTCATTTAATCTTAGCGCTGCTTACCACCCACAAACCGATGATTTGACCGAAAGGGTGAATAGGATTTTTGAGGAGTTGTTGAGAGCTTGCATCATGGATTACGAAGGACACTCGGAGCAGCAGTTACCTTTAGTGGAATTCGCGTATAATAATAGTCAACAAACGATGATTGGCATGACATCCTTCGAAGCATTATATGAGAGGCCAAGAATATCGTCAAATTATTGGTGTGAAACCATTAACAAAATTCTACTCAAACCAGATTTGATTTGCGAGACCTAGAGTTGATTAGGCAATGAATAAAGGCCACGCATGATTGCCAGAAGTCTCATGCATACAAACGAAGGAAAGAATTAAAGATTGAGGTAGGAGAATTGGTGTTCGCTAAAGTTTCCCCATAGAAAGGTCATGAGATTTGGTAAGTCAAGGAAGTTAGTAACAAGGTTTATTGGGCCTTCCGATCTTGGAAAGAATAAGGAAACTTGCATATCGAATAGAGCTATCAGATAACTTGGCAAGAGTCTATGATGTATTAATTCATGTTTCGCACTTGAGGAAATACCTTCATAGCACTGTCATCATAGTAGTGTTAAAACCTCTATTGTGGGATTTTAACGACAACAACCGTATATGTAACGACCCGTATTTTTACGGATCGAAACATCGTAAAACAGTTGTCATTAGGTCGTATAGAAGATAAGCCAAGTGTAGCTTAGGTCGTCTGGAAGATAAGTCGTGTGGTGGCTTAGGTCGTGGGGTAGGTTAGGTCGGGTGAACGACCTAAGGATAGGAGCGACCTATAGGAAGTTGGCGACCTAAGGATAGGAGCGACCTATAGGAAGTTGGCGACCTAAGGTTTGAGCGACTTAAGGGTTTAGACGACCTAAGGGGTTAGGTCCTGTTGTAGTTTAGGTTGGTCGAGCGACCTAAGGGAGTTAGTAGTAGCAGTTGGAGACTTAAGGGGTTCAACGACCTAAGGGTGAGTGAGTTAACGACCTAAGGTAGTTAGGTCGTGGACGAGTTAAGGCTTGTTATAGTTAGGTCGTGAGACCTTGTGTTGAAGTTAGGTCGTAAGCGACCTAAGGTGGATTGCGGAGTACAGTTAGGTCGCGTGAGTGTTAGGTCGCGCGCTTGCGTTGTTGTTAGGTCGCGTGAGTGTTAGGTCGCGCACCTGCGTTGTTGTTAGGTCGCGTGAGTGTTAGGTCGTAGGTCTTAAGTCGTGAAGTTTTAGGTCGTGGAAGCGCATATGCAGTTAGGTCGTGTAGTGTTAAGTCGCGCGCATGTGCTAAGTCGTTGAGTCGGAAGCTGTTAGGTCGCGCATTGTGTTAGGTTGCTGAGTGTTAGGTCGGAGGGTTTGTTAGGTCGTGGACGACCTAAGAGCGAGCGACCTAAGGAAATCAGCCTATAAATAGGCGGGTTTTTCTTCACTTTTTGGGATCCGAATTTCGAAGCGACGAAGTGCTGCCATTTTGAGAGCTCAAGTTCTACACTTCTTCACTTCTTTTCTCCACTTTAGTCTTGTGATTCCCTCCATCCAAATCGAAGATCAAATCGAAGATCCAAGAGCTTAGATTGAAGATCTTCATCCATCGAAGAGAGATTTCATCATTTGAAGCGGAGTTGTGTTAGATCGAGTTAGATTCTTCGCTGTCCAGATCTGAAGTGTGTTGCTTTTGAGGTGTTTAGATGATTTGGTGAGTGGTGATTATCTCTCACACGGATCCAAAGGAGTATATCGGATTATTGGCTTGATTTGGTGTTAAAATAGTGATTTCCATGCATTTTCGTAAACTTAAGTGTAGATCTATTGTTCATGATGATTTGACATCCATTTTACTATATATTAACCTATGCAAGTTCATTCATCAAGTTGTAAAGATATTGCTCGTGATTCATGCTTGTTAGATTTAGTCTCTTTAATTACAAGATTGCCATTATTGTTAAAATTGTTTATTTGATCATGTTTGAATGCTTGATTACTTGGATTAATGTTTGACTTGATTGATTGTTGTAAATTAGTTGATTGATGATTTGATTTGGACAAGTTAGTCGAAGATGATTCAAAAGCTAAGGGAAAGGCTCTAGAGTTGGAAAAGCTGCTCATGGCATATGTGGCGGATGATGAAGCTCATATGGATAGATTTGATGATGTTGATGTTGAGATGAGGCTTTGCTATGATGAGATGAAGCGAGGCATGGTATGAGATAGCCTTGGTTTAATCCAGACGGGATCATTCCAAGCATGTTGATAACTCGGTGAAATGGTTCGAGTTGAGGATAATGGTTTGCTCGAGAGGCGCTTGAGCTAGTTTGGAAATAGTCGTCGAGGAGGATGACTAGGAGGCTGAGATTTCATCGTCGTTGAAGGTTCTAGCAGGCTCAAAGCAAGAGTACGTTGGACAGATTCGATAGTCCCTAAAGACTATGATTGTAGTCGAGTACTCTGGGCAGATTCGATAGTCCTAGGCACGGGCTGCGACGACGTGCGGAGATTTGTCTAGAACCGGGGTTGCCATTAACCCTTGACGGACGGCTGAAAGAATGTGCCGGTCATTCAATTAACGGTGGTATCGAAGCAAAGTTAACAGTGATAGCCAGAGTCATGGATGTTTGGTTGTATCATCATTCGATCTCAAGAGCGATGTTTTCTGGGTGCTTATCTGATCTTGGTTTAGGCTTTGGGGGTTTGTACTTGGAAAACACCGATCTTGACTCGAGTGATAATTGCTTTACTTAAAATGTCTGCTTTGCTATGTTTATTTCTGCTTAGTGTGTCTGGGGGCTATCACTGTAGAAAGAGGTGGAGTGGGAGGTTTGGATTCCTATTCCTTTTTCCTTTATGCTCTTTTGGTATGTTGTTAGTTAATTTACCGCTCACTAAGACTGTTGTCTGACTCAAGGCTTTATGTTTAACTCTTATTTCCTTGGGCTGTTCATCCGCTTTGGGATGGGAAGACTAGGTAGCAGGTGACAGGTGCTGTTCTTAGTTTCCGACGATGCTGATGACGAAGACGAGCTGGAGGCTTGCATATTATTTTCTTACTATATGTACTGGATGTTCCGCTGCTTGTATATTCTCTAAGTGATATGTAGTGAGGCTTGATGTATTGACTATTCTGATGTTTGTACCAAACTATTATGAAGTTTAATTGAGATTTTGTTCTGTAAAGCTTCACTATATATACTTTCTATTGTATTTTATCCATGCGCTGTGAGTTATACGATAGATTCTTTTGTTTTAATTTAACCTTGGCAACCGTCCATGGCTGCCTGGCACACTTTACAGTGCACTATTCCTATGTTCAGTGCAGGGGTCATGGGCGGTCGTCACATTTGGTATCAGAGCTTTGGTTAATCGATTTTACCCAACGCTCGCTGACGTAACTACGTATGAGAGACGTAATTGTATTTTTATGGATGATTACTATATATAATATAGTAGCTTAGAAGGATTTGAATTCCTTATGCAGTTGTTCTTAAGGGGTATTAATCATTCCTTTTTATAGATATTAAGGATGAGTCGAAGAGGGAGACCAGCTGCTAGGGAAGGCCGTGCTACTGAGGGGGTTGCTGATTATGCAGCTATGTTCGAAGCTATGATGACTTCGATCATGAGAAGGATGCCAGTTCCGGGGTCAGCAGTTGATGTTGGAGTTCAAGTTCAAACTCCCAAACCGGTGGATTTTGCTAAGTTGTGTAAAGACTATACTGCCCTTGGAGGAAAGGTTTTCTTGGGAACAGAGTCAACCATTGAAGTCCAGAGGTGGATAGATGCTTGTAGAAGGATCTTTGGTGATTTGGGAATCGAGGATGCAACTAAAAGGAAGCTAGCATCAAGACAGCTTCAAGGGAGAGCTTCTGATTGGTGGAACTCTATCACCATTGATACTCCGGAGGAAGAAATTACTTGGGAGCAATTCCAAGCCAGATTTGAAGCTAAGTTCATTTCTACTGCTCAGAAGTCTGTTATGTTAAAGAAGTTTGTGGAGCTCAAGCAAAGTGGAAGACTAGTTCTTGAGTATGTTTCTGAGTTTGAAGCTTTGTCCAAGTATGCCCAGTCGTATATTGAATCTGCATATCAGAAGAATGAGAAGTTTGTGACAGGCTTGGACAGTTATCTTGGGAGGCAGTTGGTGGATCATTTGGACGATCCATTTGAGAAGCTTGTGGAGAAAGCTCTCAGGCATGAGAATCTGTTTCCTAAAGAAGGATCTGTTGTTGTTGTGACCAAGGAGGAGTCTAAACCACAGCAGGGTGGAAACAAGAAGAGGAAGCAGCAGCAGCAAAAAGGTAAGGATGGCCAGAAGAAGCCGAAGGGCGAAGTGACCTGCTACAACTGTCAGCAGAAGGGTCATTTCTCTAGAGATTGCAAGAATCCGAAGGTGCCGGTTAAGTGCCACAACTGTGACAAGCCGGGGCATATTAAGAAGAATTGTCCAGAACCGCGGAAGGACAAGCAGATTGTGCAAGCTTATGCTTTGGGGGCTGTTCCATCATCTTCAAAAGCTCCTACCGTTGAAGAGAAAGGAAAGAGTGTGGTGGTTCAAGGTACTCTTTCCATATGTGGTGTTCCAGTTAGAGTGTTATTTGATACTGGAGCATCGCATTCTTTTGTTTGTAATGAACTTGTAGGCCGGTTGGGTTTAGAACCAGATATTGTTGATAGGCCATTGGTTGTGACTAATCCAGTTGGGGGTTCGTCTTGTCTGTGTATGCTATGCCATGGTCTGATTGTATCGAGTCATGATTGCTCTTTTGTTTGTGATTGTTTTGTTCTGAACTTTGCGGGGTTCGGAATTATTTTGGGAATGGACTGGCTTAGGAAGTATGCGGCAAAGGTTGATTGTGAAAGGTTGGAGGTGACAGTCGAGAATGTGGAAGGGCGAAAGGTTGTGATACGATGTAAGCATGAGGAAGGCGTCTTCATGAGCTTCATGTATTCGCTGGTTGTTCCACGGGATGGACTGTCATCGCTGCCAATCGCTAATGGATTTGAGGATGTCTTCGATGAGGTCAAAGGGTTACCGCCGCATAGAGAGATCGAGTTTCGTATCGATTTAGTTGAAGGAGCCAGACCTGTTGTGATGCCTCTTAGGCGGATGGCGCCTAGGGAACAGCAAGAGTTGAGGGTGCAAGTTGATGATCTTTTACAGAAAGGATTCATTCGGCGTAGTGTGTCCGAATGGGGTGCACCAGTTGTGTTTGTAACCAAAGTGGATGGATCGCTGAGGTTGTGTATGGATTATCGTGAGCTGAATAAAGTGACTAAGAAGAACAAGTATCCATTGCCGAGAATAGACGACTTGTTTGATTAGCTTCACGAAGCTAAGGTGTTTTCTCAAATGGATTTGGCAACGGGATTTCACCAGTTAAGAGTGGCTAAGGATAGTGTGCCGAAGACTGCTTTACGGACACCATCCGGTTTCTTTGAGTGGCTGGTAATGCCGTTTGGATTGACCAATGCACCAGCATATTTTGTGGATCTTATGAATAGAGTGTTCAGAGATCAGTTGAACAAGTTCGTACTAGTGTTCGTGGATGATATTTTGATTTATTCCAGAACTGAAGAAGAGCACAAGACGCACTTGCGTATTGTTTTGGAAATCTTACGGAAACATCAGCTGAAGGCTAAGTTTTCGAAGCGTCACTTCTGGAAGAGTGAAGTGAGGTTCTTAGGCCATATTATCTCTGGAAGCGGAATAGCGGTTGATCCCGCCAAGATAGCAGCAATCCAGGATTGGGTTAGACCTAAGAATGCATCAGATGTGAGAAGTTTTCTTGGATTAGCAAGATATTATCGTCGATTTATCAAAGACTTTTCCAAGGTGGCTGCACCATTAACAGGATTGACGAAGAAGAACCAAGTGTTCAGATGGGATGATAAGAGTGAGCAAGCTTTCAGAATCCTGAAAGAGCGATTGACAAGTGCTCCTGTTTTGACTATTCCCAGTGGAAATGATGAGATGGTGGTTTACACCGACGCATGTGGTACTGGACTTGGAGCAGTGCTGATGCAGAAAGGTAAAGTTGTTGCGTATGCAAGTCGACAACTGAAGCCGCATGAAAGGAATTATCCGACTCATGATTTGGAGTTAGCGACGATTGTTTTTGCTCTGAAGATGTGGAGACATTACCTATTGGGAGTCCGATTCGAGTTGTTTACAGATCATAAGTCGTTGAAGTATCTTTTCTCCCAAAAGGATTTGAATCTTCGGCAGCAACAATGGCTAGAGTTTTTGGCATCATATGATTTTGGTATAGCCTATACTCCGGGAAAAGGTAACGCAGTGGCAGATGCGCTAAGTCAAAGACATGCAGGATTGGGAGTCATGTTTTCAGAGTGGAAAAATCTCGAGTATTTAGCTAGATTTGACTTCAGGCCCAGATGTGAATTGGAACCTGAGATGTTGGCAAACTTATCAATAAGACCGACTCTTGTGGAAAGAATTGGCGAGAGCCAAAAGCGAGACGATAAGCTTGTCAAGATTATCCGTGATTTGGAATCTGGGTTGGACCCAGAGAAGGATAAAGGATTCGAGGTCGATCGAGAGGGTTGGCTTCAGAAGCAAGGACGACTAGTTGTTCCCGATATAGATGAATTGAGAAATGAAGTTCTGAAGGAAAGTCATCACTCGAAGTTGACAATTCATCCAGGTGGAAATAAGATGTATCGGGATATGAAGAGAACCTATTACTGGGAAGGTATGAAGAAGGATGTTGGAAATTTTATTTCCAAGTGCATGAACTGCCAGTTGGTAAAAGCCGAACAAAAGAAGCCAAGTGGACTGCTTCAGCCATTAGAAGTTCCTACATGGAAGTGGGAGCAAGTATCGATGGATTTTATCGATGGGTTACCTAGAACAAGAACGGGAAATGAAGGGATTTGGGTCATCATAGATCGTCTGACTAAGAGTGCAAGATTCATTCCTATTCGATCGACTAGGACTGCATCAAAGTTGGCGGAGCTGTATGTTAAGTGGATAGTTCGATTCCATGGTATTCCGAAGAGTATAGTGAACGATCGAGACCCATTGTTCACTAGTGGATTTTGGAAGAGCTTCCAGGAAGTTTTGGGAACTGAATTGTGTTTGAGTACAACTTATCATCCCCAAACAGATGGTCAGACCGAGAGAGTCAATCGAGTTTTGGAAGATCTCCTTAGAGCTTGTGTTTTAGATTTCGGAGGATCATGGGAAGATCACCTTCATTTGGTGGAATTTTCGTATAATAACAGTTACCAGTCAAGCATTGGTATGGCACTGTATGAGGCATTATATGGAAGACCATGTAACTCTCCGACATGTTGGTTAGAAACAGGAGAGAAGTTAATACTTGGGCCAGAGATGATTCGACAGACTTCGGATTTCATAGAGATCATTCGGCAACGAATGAAGGCAGCCCAAGACCGACAGAAAAGTTATGCCGATAAGCGTCGTAAGGATTTGGAGTTCGACGTAGGTGATATGGTTTTTGTGAAGATTTCTCCACTGAAGAATGTTATTCGATTCGGGAAGAAAGGAAAATTGACTCCGAGATTTGTTGGACCATTCCCGATTATCGAGCGAATTGGAAAGCTCGCCTATAAATTGGAGTTACCAGAAAAGATGTCGAGTGTGCACAATGTTTTTCATGTATCGTATCTACGGAAGTATGTGCACGACTCGAATACAGTGGTTTCTGCTGATAGCTGTGAAGATTTTGAGGTAGATCCAGTTGTTGAGAGACCTCGTAAGCCGCTTCGTGTTGTGGAAACTGACACGAAACAGCTTAGGAGGAAGGTAGTTAGGTTGCTCAAGGTACAATGGAGTGATGATGATAACGACTGTACATGGGAGGTGGAAGAGAGGATGAAGGCAGCTCATCCTGAACTCTTCGAGGTATGGCCATAAGGTGTCGTGTCATCTCATGATATTGTAACTTGTTCTAGTTTTAGAATTCTGCATGCTAAGCTAGAATTGGATGCATGGTTTGTTGATTGCTATGGATGGTAGGCGTGCAGAATAGTCTTTGATTGCTCTTGTTTGTTTGGAATTTCGGGGGCGAAATTCCTAAGGGGGAGAGAATGTAACGACCCGTATTTTTACGGATCGAAACATCGTAAAACAGTTGTCATTAGGTTGTATAGAAGATAAGCCATGTGTAGCTTAGGTCGTCTAGAAGATAAGTCGTGTGGTGGCTTAGGTCGTGGGGTAGGTTAGGTCAGGTGAACGACCTAAGGATAGGAGAGACCTATAGGAAGTTGGCGACCAAAGGATAGGAGCGACCTATAGGAAGTTGGCGACCTAAGGATAGGAGCGACCTATAGGAAGTTGGCGACCTAAGGTTTGAGCGACTTAAGGGTTTAGACGACCTAAGGGGTTATGTCGTGTTGTAGTTTAGGTTGGTCGAGCGACCTAAGGTAGTTAGTAGTAGCAGTTGGCGACTTAAGGGGTTCAGCGACCTAAGGGTGAGTGAGTTAACGACCTAAGGTAGTTAGGTCGTGGACGAGTTAAGGCTTGTTATAGTTAGGTCGTGAGACCTTGTGTTGAAGTTAGGTCGTAAGCGACCTAAGGTGGATTGCTGAGTACAGTTAGGTCGCGTGAGTGTTAGGTCGCGCGCTTGCGTTGTTGTTAGGTCGCGTGAGTGTTAGGTCGCGCACCTGCGTTGTTGTTAGGTCGCGTGAGTGTTAGGTCGTAGGTCTTAAGTCGTGATGTTTTAGGTCGTGGAAGCGCATATGCAGTTAGGTCGTGTAGTGTTAAGTCGCGCGCATGTGCTAAGTCGTTGAGTCGGAAGCTGTTAGGTCGCGCATTGTGTTAGGTTGCTGAGTGTTAGGTCGGAGGGTTTGTTAGGTCGTGGACGACCTAAGAGCGAGCGACCTAAGGAAATCAGCCTATAAATAGGCGGGTTTTTCTTCACTTTTTGGGATCCGGATTTCGAAGCGACGAAGTACTGCCATTTTGAGAGCTCGAGTTCTACACTTCTTCACTTCTTTTCTCCACTTTAGTCTTGTGATTCCTTCCATCCAAATCGAAGATCAAATCGAAGATCCAAGAGCTTAGATTGAAGATCTTCATCCATCGAAGAGAGATTTCATCGTTTGAAGCGGAGTTGTGTTAGATCGAGTTAGATTCTTCGCTGTCCAGATCTGAAGTGTGTTGCTTTTGAGGTGTTTAGATGATTTGGTGAGTGGTGATTATCTCTCACACGGATCCAAAGGAGTATATCGGATTATTGGCTTGATTTGGTGTTAAAATAGTGATTTCCATGCATTTTCATAAACTTAAGTGTAGATCTATTGTTCATGATGATTTGACATCCATTTTACTATATATTAACCTATGCAAGTTCATTCATCAAGTTGTAAAGATATTGCTCGTGATTCATGCTTGTTAGATTTAGTCTCTTTAATTACAAGATTGCCATTTTTGTTAAAATTGTTTATTTGATCATGTTTGAATGCTTGATTACTTGGATTAATGTTTGACTTGATTGATTGTTGTAAATTAGTTGATTGATGATTTGATTTGGACAAGTTAGTCGAAGATGATTCAAAAGCTAAGGGAAAGGCTCTTGAGTTGGAAAAGCTGCTTGTGGCATATGTGGAGGATGATGAAGCTCATATGGATAGATTTGATGATGTTGATGTTGAGATGAGGCTTTGCTATGATGAGATGAAGCGAGGCATGGTATGAGATAGCCTTGGTTTAATCCAGACGGGATCATTCCAAGCATGTTGATAACTCGGTGAAATGGTTCGAGTTAAGGATAATGGTTTGCTCGAGAGGCGCTTGAGCTAGTTTGGAAATAGTCGTCGAGGAGGATGACTAGGAGGCTGAGATTTCATCGTCGTTGAAGGTTCTAGCAGGCTCAAAGCAAGAGTACGTTGGACAGATTCGATAGTCCCTAAAGACTATGATTGTAGTCGAGTACTCTGGGCAGATTCGATAGTCCTAGGCACGGGCTGCGACGACATGCGGAGATCTGTCTAGAACCGGGGTTGCCATTAACCCTTGACGGACGGCTGAAAGAATGTGCCGGTCATTCAATTAACGGTGGTATCGAAGCAAAGTTAACAGTGATAGCCAGAGTCATGGATGTTTGGTTGTATCGTCATTCGATCTCAAGAGCGATGTTTTCTGGGTGCTTATCTGATCTTGGTTTAGGCCTTGGGGGTTTGTACTTGGAAAACACCGACCTTGACTCGAGTGATAATTGCTTTACTTTAAATGTCCGCTTTGCTATGTTTATATCTGCTTAGTGTGTCTGGGGGCTATCACTGTAGAAAGAGGTGGAGTGGGAGGTTTGGATTCCTATTCCTTTTTCCTTTATGCTCTTTTGGTATGTTGTTAGTTAATTTACCGCTCACTAAGACTGTTGTTTGACTCAAGGCTTTATGTTTAACTCTTATTGCCTTGGGCTGTTCATCCGCTTTGGGATGGGCAGACTAGGTAGCAGGTGACAGGTGCTGTTCTTAGTTTCCGACGATGCTGATGACGAAGACGAGCTGGAGGCTTGCATATTATTTTCTTACTATATGTACTGGATGTTCCGCTGCTTGTATATTCTCTGAGTGATATGTAGTGAGGCTTGATGTATTGACTATTCTGATGTTTGGACCAAACTATTATGAAGTTTAATTGAGATTTTGTTCTGTAAAGCTTCACTATATATACTTTCTATTGTATTTTATCCATGCGCTGTGAGTTATACGATAGATTCTGTTGTTTTAATTTCACCTTGGCAACCGTCCATGGCTGCCTGGCACACTTTACAGCACACTATTCCTATGTTCAGTGCAGGGGTCATGGGCGGTCGTCACAGTTTAATTATGCCAAAGAACCTCTAAGCTAACTTGTAGGTACATAAGTATCAAAAAGAGACAAACAAATAAGTTCTACATAAAGATACACAGTACAAAAGAGGATATAAGTATATATACGAAGATACAAGAAGAGATATACAAAAGAGGATAAAAATAAAAGTAATAATATATGAAGCAAGACTCGAACTCGGGTCATTGGTGAAATTATATTTTGAATGAAAATCAAGTTTTCAAAAATGCATGGAGCGGACTCGAACCCAGGTCACTAGTTTAGAAAGCAAGTGCTCTAACCAACTGAGCTAAAGGTAACTTTTATTCATCAACAGAATTCAGCCGACTGAACAAGATCATTCAGCCGACCGAATCTGTGTATGTACACATGTTTCCAAACATACGAAGATTCAGCCGTCTGACCTAAAAATTCAACCGGTTGAAATCTGCCTAAAATACACTATGAACTTTCTAGTTTTAAAATCGATGATTCAGATGGCTACCTCACTCTATTAGCCGACTGAATCTGTATAACGGCTAGTTTTCTAAAAGGGTACCTCTTCATTATAAAAGAGAAACATCTCTTAAATCAAAAGTTGCAGTCATAACTTTTCACTGTTTCTTTTCACGAATGATTGCAACTATTAAACTTTATGTAAAGCAATTCATTTCATTGTTTCAATAACAAATTCTACTCGTAATTCTTTCTATCTTTTCTATTGAATTCTCAAGCATTCACTTTATTATTTTGATCACACTATTATTTTTTGTGATCAAAATTACTTCCTTCTTCACAAATTACATGATACACCATAAAGGAGAAGATTATATAAAGGGTGTACATTATTGACTTATCAGTGCTATTTAAGAGCATACTTAGTCAAATACATTTATACTATTTTGTTGTTGAAGCCCTATTGTAGTATCCTCAGGTGGTTGAAGTCCTATTCGGTTATCTAGGCAGTTGAAGCCCTGTTCGGCTGCTCAGGCGGTGTAATACCTGTTCCTTCGGGTTAAGTGAGGGTATCGATTAAATCCATAAGGATTCTGTGACTGGATGTAGAACGGGAAGTTTAAACCAGTATAAAAATCTCTAGTGTCATTTACTTTATTACTTTTACTTTTATATTTATATTCCACACAAGTAAATAATATAGTTAATATTTCATATTACACTGTAATGACCGGAAATTTTCAACCATTCGCATCCACACATGTCGGATTTGAATTGCTCAAAATCTCAGATTGTTAATTTTAAATTTGGCCAAAACTCAGCATATACAGTAAATAAATAATCACAGAATCACAGACACAGAGTAATATAAAATAATGTAGCAGAAACAAAAGAATAGTAGTTCATGAAGCTTCTATATATATATAACAGAGTCAAACAAGATACAACAGAGGTCTCAAATACATAGATGTCTCAATACAATAGTCAAATACAAGATCAGAATACATCACTGGAATCAACTGAATAACTGAAAGCTGGATAGATAACTGGATCTCCAAGCGAAGCTCCAACTCCAAAGGTGAGTCTCGAATACTGGTACACTCAGTCTGACCCGAGCGTAAAGCAAAACACAAAACACTCGAGTCAGGATTAACATTCTTATATCAATAAATCCAACTCAAGTGAAATATCAACTGAAATACAGTAACTCAAAGGATGTTTGGGATAACCATCCTTTAAGGATCCGTTAAACTATCTACTATGTAGTAATATACGCTATTATAATATGTCTAACGTAAAGTAAACTATTAAAATAGCGTTAAGGCGTTACCCATATCCCCCTTAACACATTTTATAGTGCCAGTAGTCTATACAGTACCGTAATACCCCGTAAACTGGAGCTACCAGAGGATACTCCATAGGTACGACACAAATCAAACTCGTAATAAAGCATGCTAGGGTAGGTGACATGGTAGAACTAGGCAATGCCTGGGTAGATATACCAATTAACTTCCGGGTCGGTGGTAACGCAGAGCCGCAGCAATCGCCCACCTCGAGCCACACTCCCGAAGGTGCGCACCAAATCAATCACAAAGTAATAGAATGGCATACGATGGAGTGTGTCCGATAAGAGGAGCTACCTCATTAACTCATCGATTGCTCCTGTTTTAGCCACCTTATGCTAACTCACGAGAGTTAGGTCCACATATATACCTCATATAGGATCGTCGCCACCATCCTACTTCATTCTGGAATCTCCACCGCGTACACAGTTGTTAAAGTGGTTTTCGGTATCGATAGAGAGTATGCCCATATCTGATCCCGGTCTCTTTAACAACCAAACGTTATTATAACACCACGGTCATTTCAAACTAGTTTACACTTCAAAACCAAAATATCATTTCCATTTCAAAACCATATCAGTACGATATCATTTTCACTTCAAATATATCCATTTCCAAAAATCATATCACTTTCCAAAGTTATAACGCTTTCGAAATCATAGTCTTTTAAAATCAAAACACTTTGGAAATCACAGCTTTGAAATCATAGCATTTTGGAAATCATAACACTTTGAAATTATAACGTTTTGGAAATCATAACACTTTTGAAATTATAGCATTTCCCTTAAACCGTTTAGATATCAATAATAGTATATATAATAAAATAGTTTATAAAATAAAATAATTTATATAAAATAGTTATAAGTAAAAAATATATGTTAAAAATAATTAGTATAATTAAAATAGTTTATATTAAAATAGTTTATATTAAAATAGTTATATTAAAAATAGTTTATAAAATAATATAAAATAGTTTTAAATAAATTTTAAAATACTTTATATAATAAAGATAGTTTCCACAAATTCACAAATCGATTCAAATCAACTCGACTTCCAAATTCAACTTAATTCAATCTCAATTCATAAATTTCAACTCAATTAAATTTCACAATAAATCATTTCAAATTATATCGATTTCAAATACAGATTTGAAACACAAAATAAACCATTAAATTTCAATATTTCAAAGCTTTAAATATTCTACATTTCCAAAACTAAATTTGATAATTCCATTTATATCTCAATTTAATTTCATTACATTTAGATTCTAAAATATTTATTTAATCATTTCAATAACATCTAAATACAACTTCAATATACAAATTTAAATAACCAACATATCCCATTTAAATTTATATAAGTTTAAAATATTCATTTAAGTCACTTTTAATCAAATTCAAGTTATAAAACATCCCTTTAAAATTTCAAATTTAATAAATTTCAATTCAAACTTATTTAAGAAAAATTCTTAAATAAATAAAATTTCAAATTTAACTTTCCAACCAGAATCATAATAAACTCTATATTTGAAAATATAGATATTAACTAATTACTTAAGCATATTATATATCAACTTTATTAAATCAATTTTAATAAATCTTTAAGATCAATATTTATTAAAACCATATATTTCTTTTCAAAACCATAGAAATCATCTTTAAAATATTTATCTATAGACCAACGTTGTCTGTATATAATTTTCTATCCTATGGTCAAGTGATACAGATGTTTATCATTTCAATCCGCAATTTAAATATATACGGGTATTTATCTTTTCAACCCGCAATCCCAAATTCAATTCAAATGAAAATCGCTTGGGTTTATCATTTCAACCCATAACGATTTTCTCCTATTCTACAGATCATTCGGGTATGTATCATTTCAACCCATAGTGAATTCTATACTAACAAGGAACTTGCAGAGTGATAACAGATATGATAATAACATAACAGGCATATATCATCAATATAAATAACAGATAATGGTGTCAGATGTCACAGGTGAACAGATACAGATAATAGCATATGTAACAATGTAAATAACTAACAACAGTATATTTCAATTGGCGTTTCAGTTGAAATCAAATTTAATAAATATAAGAACATTAATCGTGAGTGATTGCTCACCTTTCGAGGCTAGAGAACAATGATGGCGAAGATGGTGATACGAACACGCACACGGATATGAATACGAGCAAAGCAAATTAAAAGCTGTTGAGATTTCTGGACAGAGATGACCAAAACAATAAATTGGATAGCGGCGAAGCAAGATTTGAATTCAACGGAAAACAAAAATACTTTATAATTTAAAATTCATTATTCAATTTAAAAACACATTCAAAAATAAAACCTATATATATATTTCAAATCAATATTAATTTAAAACACGTATTTTTCTCAAAGCAAATATATATTATCTTTTAGAACCAAATACTTAAAATAGATATTTCCCAACACATATATTAAACTGTTAAAACTGTAGTTAAATAAAGTATAAAACAAAGGAACTGTAAAATACAGCATATAAATTCCATATAATATGAATATAACAGCTTAAAAATATAAAACCAAAGAGCAAAAGAGAAGCTGCTAACTCACATTCATATAAAATCTTATTTTACTGATATATATAAACAAATCGGCCAAATGCCACTATTAAAACTTACTATATAAATACTTACTATATATATATACGTATATAAAACCGTCATAGTTATGTAAAAGGATCATCAATTTCAGACTCATACCCATAATATATATATATATATATTCTATAAAATAGAACAAATTGAATAGTATATACAGTACTATATCTCAGGAAAACACAATATGCCACATACATATATTACATATATATTAAAACATATATAAAAAAAGAATATACATATATACCACTACTGCTTCCTCGAGCTATGAGAAGGTGGAATGGTGCACAGTCTGCTACGGTTGGAAGGTGAGGGAGGAAAGTGGTCGGAAGTTGATGCGAGTAAGGTGTGGGATGTGGTCGGCTATTGGTGTAGTGGTGGCGTTTGGTAGGAGAGTGGGCCATAGCCCATAGGGGAGGCTCGGGTACAATATGGAGAGGCACTAGGAGATAAGGCGGGCATGTGAAGGACTGTGGTGAAGCTCGGTAGTGGGGTGGTGCACTGCGAAGGGCCATGGTCGGTCAGGCTGTGCACGGAGCAGAGGCGGTGCTGGGAAGTGAAAACTTGCTCGGAGGTGAGCGGGTGGATGGCATGGGGAGGTGCTGAGGCAAGGCCGGCCAGAGGAGCACAGCTATGGGGAAGGAAACGGTGGTAGGTCAGGCGGTGCAAGGTTGTGGGGAGGGGAGAAGGCGCAGGCGGAGGGGAACGGTTGACAAGGGAGGAATGAAAGAGCGGCTATAGGCTTCTCAACACTAGCAGGAATATATCCTCAATATTATATAAATTTGTTTATAAAAGTTAGATCGGAAAAATAAAAAAAAATTAAGAAAGGAAGAGGACGATCAGGTTTTTTGGAAACAGACAAATTATAGTATATAACTTATACAAATATAACTTTCAAAGAAGTTGAAAGGCATAAGAAAAGGAGAGGAACAGTTTCAACGTAAATCGATGATGGAGATGCTTTCTCCAAGTAATATATATATATATATATATATATATATATATATTATTATATAATTTCCAAAACAAGGTGCTTTGCAAAAGCACAGTAACTGGTAACCCAGAGAAACATACCATCAATTATAAACCAAACCTTGGGGATAGCAAAAGTCAGAGTATCGAATGGTGATAATAAATAAAGTAGATGGCTGTTTGATTTGAACCAATGGATAACTGAATAGACACAAGAAAGCCCAAAAGTTTAAAACGTGTACCAGTATGGCTAATCGTTTCACAGATTTCACCGCATACCGGACACTGAAATGTACAAATGAATATACTGCGGAGATCAGCACGACGAGAGGAATGGAATGGTACACAGATATCAGTGATATGACTATCCTATCAAAAGTCGATACTTCGCTATTAAATTGCTGCACATTCGTCGAAAATAAGATAAATGGGCTAGAGAAGTCCAAATTTGACGAAACGAAGTATGGCGCCTCACTCAGAAAATGATTTAAAAATTTATTGTATAAAAATATTCAGGTTTCGAAAACATTTTATTATCATCTAATATTAACTGATTCAAATTGAAATAGAATTACACAAGAAAATAAACTTCCATATTATCTGATGAAAATTTACCAGTTGTTATGTTTAAGAAGATGTATTCCAAATATTAAATTTTTATTTCAAAATTTTCTTGTTTAAGATTTCACAAAATTTCAATTAAACATATTGATAAAACAAATAAAATTATTTTAAAGTTTACGGGTCGTTAGCCTTAACGCTATTTTTAAATAGTATACTTTACTATAGACATTATTATGATAGTGTATATTACTACATAGTAGATAGTTTAACAGATCCTTAGAGGATGGTTATCCCAAACATCCTTTGAGTTACTTGTATTTCAGTTGATAGTTCACTTGAGTTGGATTTATTGATATAAGAATGTTAATCCTGACTCGAGTGTTTTGTGTTTTGCTTTACGCTCGGGTCAGACTGAGTGATACGACATTTGAGACTCACCTTTGGAGTTGGAGCTTCGCTTGGAGATCCAGCTATCTATCCAGCTTTCAGTTATCCAGTTGATTCCAGTGATGTATTCTGATTTTGTATTTGACTATTGTATTGAGACATCTATGTATTCGAGACTTCTGTTGTATCTTGTTTCAATTTTGTTATATATTTATAGTAGCTTCATGAACTACTATTCTGTTGTGACTCGGTTTCCTTTAAATTTTTGGAACGTTCCCTTCGGTTCCAAAATCCATCCTTGTCCCTCCCTATTCGTGTTTCCTTGATTCCGGAGCATTCCATAGCTCCACTGAATGATTTGTAAAAGAGTGAAACTCCTTTACAACCAGCATTGATTTACCGGGGATTTCTGTATCCTCGGTTTAGATGCTGCTATCTTTTGATGTGCCCGAATTCTATCTCTTATGATCTGATGACGATTTGACTCAGAATTCTGCATCAGTCTTATGCTAGAAGTCACGGATGACCCGGTTAAGGTTACCGCGATATATAGAAGTTTATCCATTTCCCTAGGTTTGGTATTTGGTTCCTTGAATTCTCTCTCTTCCTTTGCCAAATTTAAATTAACAATCTGATATTTTGAGCAATTCAATTCCCGACATATGTGGATACAAATAGCTGAAAATTTCAGGATGTTACAGTTGGTCCTCAGTCACTTTCATTTGGTATCAGAGCCTGGGTTTCTAGAGATCATAACAACATCCTTGAATAAATGGCCATAAAGGTATCTAGTCAAGGCAATAGAAAGATGAAAAGCAATAAAGAAGAATCAAATGAGCAAACAAGCAAATGCTTTATGGCTAAACTCATGTCACAATCGGTGTGCTTAGATTCTTTATATAAAGATCTTTTGTTAGCACATGATGAATTATTAAAAGATCGTAAAACTTTAAATAAAGTTAATAGAATTGCATTAGCTAAGTTAAAAAATTATGAGCAAGAATTTCCAACTTAAAAGAGGAAAATAAACTTTTAGTGAAACTAAATTTTTTGAAAATACAGTAGAAGAACTTGTTTTACAAAAGGATTTCCTACAAAAAGAAAATGAGCAGTTAGAAGTTAAAAACAATGATCTTTTGAAGAAAATCGATGTTTTGAAAAATAAAAATATATGTTGGAGAATTCTTTAAATAATTCTAGCTTTATAATTGTGTCTCTTGAAAATGAGAATGAAACTTTAATCGAAAGGAACTCAGGATTATCTAAAGAATGTGAAATTTTAAAAGATAATAGTAATATTTTGCAATAAGAAGTTTATGATTCTAAAGAAAATTTTGATAAATTAAATGAAAAAGTCGTAAATTTTAAAGGTAGAGATCTTATCCTCCTTAGTTACAAATTCAAAAGCTCACTATGATAAAAGCGGTATAGGCTATAAACAAGGTAAAAGTAAATATAGTACTAGATATGGATTCATGTATATTAATTTTAGTGCCAGTACTAGTAACTATGATAGTCCTAAAACCACTTACAGTCATAATAATAATTTGTTTAGAAATGATAGAAAATATTTTTTAAGTTTTAAGCTAATAATATTAGAATATGGATTACAGCTAATACAATTTATCATGATAAACAACTTTATATTAGCAACTATTATAAGATTTTGATTTGTAACGAAAACTATATTTATAAAGGTTCAACCACACCTAAATGGGTATGGTTTCCTAAAATTTAGGAAATTATAAGACCCTTGGGTAGTGTATGCTTTAAATGTTATTTTTTTAATACCCTCGTTTATAAGTAGTAGTTGTTTTTATTTGATAAAATTGTTTCATTAATTTTCTCTCTTTTAGAGGGTACAACCACACCTATTTTGGTAAGGTTTTTACCCTATGAGGAAACACAGAACCCTAACGTAGTAAGTGGGTACCAAAAATGATTATTATTTATTGCAGGTACTTGGAGAAACAAAAAGAAAATGATAGATTTTGGAATTTTAAAGGATGTTTCACACATTTAATAGAATTACGTGCTTACAACGAAATATAGACATAAGCAAATACGGTAAAAATCTAATTTATTTTTTCCATAATTAATATTGGGTTTATCTTGCTATTTACAAGATATTTTATAAAATTTAATATATTCCCTTCTTCTTTTAGATAATAACAAGGAGGGAGAAATGCATATGCATATTGATAGAGGGAGATATTATACTTAGGGGAGATGTTATACTTAGGGGGAGCTTTAAACATAAATATTATTTTATATAGAATGAATATTTTTAAAATTATATAGTTGTCACCATCAAAAAAGGGATGAATGTTAGAACCTCTATCGTGGGTTTTAATGACAACAACCATATAATTATGCCAAAGAACCTCTAAGCTAACTTGCAGGTACATAAGTATCAAAAAGAGACAAACAAATAAGTTCAACATGAAGATACACGGTACAAAAGAGGATAAAAGTATATATATGGAGATACACGAATAGATATACACGATATAGACAAGACGAAGGTGACAAACAAAGTATTATTAGTCATAGAGTGTCATGTCTAGAGTATACAGATGTTAAAATCTTCTCATAGTGGCATACAGATATGTACATACACATTTGAAACATTTTATAAAAGCCATGAAAGTTTTTTTAAATAATAATAATAATAATAATATATGAAGCAAGACTCGAACTCGGGTCATTGGTGAAATCATATTTTAAATGAAAATCAAGTTTTAAAAATGCATGGATCAAGACTCGAACCCGAGTCACTAGTTTAGAAAGCAGGTGCTCTAACCAACTGAGCTAAGGTAACTTTTATTCATCAATAGAATTCAGCCGACTGAATAATATCATTCAGCCGACTAATCTGTATACGTGCATATGTTTCAAACATACAAAGATTCAACCGTCTGATCTAATAAATTCAGCCTGCTGAAATCTGCCTAAAATACACATAAACTTTCTGGTTTTAAAATCGACGATTCAGATGGCTGCCTCACTCTATTCAGCCGGCTGACGGCTAGTTTTCTAAAAGGGTGCCTCTTCATTATGAAGAGATTATCTCTTAAATCAAGAGTTGCAGTCATAACTTTTCACTGTTTCTTTTCACGAATGATTGCAACTATTAAACTCTATATAAAGCAATTCATTTCATTGTTTCAATAACGATTTCTACTCATAATTCTTTCTATCTTTTCTATTGAATTCTCAAGCATTCATTTCCAAATTGCTTTATTATTTCGATCATACGATTATTTCCTTGTGGTCAAAATTACTTCATTCTTCACAAATTACATGATATACCACAAAGGAGAAGATTATACGAATGGTGTACATTATTGACTTATCAGTGTTATTCAAGAGCATACTCGGTCAAATACATTTCTACTATTTTGTTGTTGAAGTCCAGTTGTAGTATCCTTAGGAGGTTGAAGTCCTATTCGATTGTCTAGGTAGTTGAAGTCCTGTTCGGTTGCTCAGGCAGTGTAATACCTATTCCTTCAGGTTAAGTGAGGGTATCGACTAAATCCAGAAGGAGTCTGGGATTGGGTGTAGAACGGGAAGTTCGAACCAGTATAAAAATCTTTGGTGTCATTTACTTTATTAATTTTAATTTTATATTTATATTGTGCACAAGTAAATAGTTTAGTTAATATTTCATATTACACGATCCTTAGTCACTTTCAAGTAGAGCCTGATCAGTTAGTAGGCATTAGGACGAAGCCGATAGCATGCCTGCCACCGCACATATAGTGGAGCACAGAACTAGGAAGCTCTGCAATAAGAAACTACACTGGTTCGAGTACAATGGGGAGACAATTCGACGGAAAGCACATGGGACAATGAAGAGAAGATAATGACTTCTCATCCTGAGCTTTTCTCCGGTAGAATTTTCTCTTCAAAATTAGGTTTTTGGTTGTATCATGGTTGCTAGATTGAATGTTAGGAGATGGTTGCCTTACTTTTTACTTGCATTTTTTCACTCATATAGAAATTCGCTGCATACTTAGGATGTTCGCATACATGCCTGTATGTCAATATCTTGCATTCACGCTAGGTCTGAGTTCATCTACAGTATGTCCGCATACATAAACACATTGCACTTTTAGTTGAGTAGATGGTTGTGTAGATAACTTGTTTGTATAATATGAATGCTTAGTGCACGTTACACTATTGTTCCTTAGGGATTTCAAGGACGAAATCCTTTTTTAAGCGGGGAGGATGTAACACCCAGTAAAATGTAATAAGAAAATAAATAATTAATAACAAGGCCTGAAATTGGAAATTTTTTAGATGTTAGAATTTTTCCAGGAAAGTTGTGTTGTTCCATTCGTGATGATTTTCTGATCAATTTCCATGTAAAAAATTTTAAAATCGAAGCTCAAACGAAAAGGCTTATGACGTTTGAAGTTTCTAAATTCAAAATAACTCAAATGGAATTCAAAATCAAAAAAATGTAATTAATATTAAAATTTGAAAATTTAAAAGTTAACGGTAATTAGGATTGGGGTTTAAATAAATGTCAAAAGAAACGTTAACTTTATAATCAATTAACGAATCAAATAATAATTAAACGGTAGTAATAAAACGTTCCCATATATAGGAAACCGGTCGACCGGTTCGTATTATGGTGGCTAGGGTTACTTAGGCCAAGAACGGCTCGGATTTTATTATTTTAAACCGACTTAAATCCGATGGTTTTGATGACTTCTAACCACTATAAATAAGAGCCTAACCCCCATACTTTTATTCACAAATTATTTGGGAATGTAAATGGAGCTCTGTTAATTTCTTTCTTCCACAAGATTCGGAAATTTCTTAAGGTCTTCATATAAGGAATTTTGGATATTAATTCTAACTCTATTCACCTCCAATCACTGAAATTCTAAATATAATTGATATACGATCCAATTATTGTATATTTTAAAAGGAATAGGTGTGAAAAGAGGAAAAAAAGCAAGCGTATTCAAATCCAAAGGAGAAAGTTTCATCTGTAAGTAAAAGTCTTAATTTTTCTCATCTTAGAAATTGTGTAGTATATGTAACGACCCACTTTTTCCTTACAGTTTAAATTGACTATAAACCACACATGTCCAACCCAAATTGAACGGAAAGGCGGATAGTTAGGGAGAAAGAAAGAAGGAAGAAGACAAGAAGATACTAAACAACACAGAATCTCACAGCGGAATGAAAAATCTATAATATATAAAACAAATCTTTACACAAAAACAAAACTGTAATATATGGATACATACATTAATCAGAGTATACTAACCTATTCAGCACAAACAGTTATAACAACATGTTCTCACAATTGCTGATAAATACAATGTTGAATGCAACGGAAAATAACCATGTACGAGAATACATCTTTGGGCCTCCAGCTCCTCTCCTGAAGCTCCAAATATCCAAGTAAACCTGGAAATATGCTCGGTCTGACCAGAGCATTATAGGAAAACAAAGCCCAGGTCAGTCTGGTAAAAGCAGTGTGAGAAACACAATCAAATGGATTCTTAAAGTTTAAATAAACCTTTTGGAAACAAAGGTGTTTGTATGACCACGCCACACATAAACACGATCGGGATTTTACCTTACATTAACCAAAACCTTTTTATAGAAAATCCAGTGATAATATAATAATGTCTAAGGGCGAAAATAATAATAATCAAGTAGCTGTGGTGCTTGTGAGTGTACATCACAGCAATACTAGGTATATAATCGAAAATTGATAAGGCACGTTCGCTAATTGTGTAGGATTTCCCTGGAGGTGCCCTCAGTACTTCGAGGAACGGTCCTCCTGCACAAGGATCAGAGAATCCTTCCGAAGCAGCATACATCGCTTGTGATGTACCATAGAAAAAACATGGTTGGTCTCGCTAAGACCGAGTGCATCGCCCTATGCATGCATAACAATTGTAAGTGACATCTAGGAGGAGCGGACTACACCCTATGGGTTAGCCAACCCTACTGGACATGCCTCCTATCTCTAGTTTTAGTCATTCCTGCTAATGAGGCTACGTCCAGCATTCCATCCTACGCACCACTACCAATAGATCATGGAATCCCACATGGATTCCATTACCCCAACGGGTCTCGGAATCACACATGGATTCCTACATCTCAAATAGATTTTGGAATCACACCCGGATTCTCATACCCCAACGGGTCTCGGAATCACACATGGATCACAACATCTCAATATATCATGAAACTCTTCTATAGAACTGTATATGGTTTTCAGAGTGGTTACGGTTCGAGTCATTTCTTACGAGTACACTCTTCCGCTTCTTGGGTGCTCCACCAAACCAAACGTTGATTTTCGAAATGCTCAATATCAGTTCTTTAGGAAATAATCAGACAATACATAAGAGCGGGGATCACTCCCTAACCGTTTAAGTAGAAGGATCTCCTTATCATTTGTCCTATAAGAAAGAAACGAGTCTATATGTATAGTATAGCACCACTAACAGTAACTCTACCATATAATCCCTGTGTTTCCCCTAGATATTTCCAGAGTTAAAATCCTTCGGCGTTCAGTAGGGAATATTTTCCTACCACCAAAATTTAGAAGGATTATATATTTAGGCCAAGGTTTGATAGTCGGTTATTTAACTATCAAATAAATAAACATTTAAAACAATTATTGCATTTCCCACGGAGATTACCAAGCCTCTTAAATTAATTTTTCATTAATTTAAAATCACATTTCAAATACTTGGAAATCACTTCCATATACTTATCTCAATGGTATAAGTATATTCACAAACCATTTCACTTTTCAAAACTTGGAAACCTTTCCATATACTTATACAATGATATATGTATATTCACCAAACACTTGGAAAGATTTTCTATTTGAAATCATGTTTAAATGATCAAACCCAAATGTCATTTAAAACTGAGAAACCCAAAATACCAATCCCTTCCATAAATCTCTTTTATTTTATAAATAAATATCTCCTTTATAAATTTTCAAGTCTATATATAAAATATTCTTTACGAATCTCAAACCATTTATAAAACTTCTCCTTCTCAAATTCTTTAAAACTCATTTATAAATTCTTTTATAATTATCCAAAGCCATTTATAAAACTCTTCCCATATTCAATCCAACTCAATAATAGACTCTTTAAGTCAATAACGTCCTCTTGATTAACCATAAGTTATTTAAAATAGCTTTAAATAACAAATTACTCTTTAAACATCCATCTATTTCATTTTAATCAAATCTTATTTAAAATAATACTTTAGAATCTATTTAATAATATATTAAATCAATTTCAAACACTATTATTGTATTAATAAGTTAACTTCAGAACCATATTAATATAATAATTAATTAAATTTTAAAACATTATTAAATCAATAATTAATTAACCTTAAACTAATATTAATATAAAAACTAATTATCCTTTAAATATAACTAAATAACTTAAATCAATATAATTAAATAACTTTAATTAAAAATTAAAGTATTGTTAAGTCATTTTAAATAATTAATTAAATTAAAATTAAAATTAAAAACATTTTTAAAATAATAACTAAATAACTTTAAAATAATAATTAACATTCACTAAGGAATAACCTTTAAGAACCAGGTTTAAGATAATTAACTTAAAACATTATTAAAAAATTATGAATTATCTTTAAAATAATATTATTAATAAGTTATTACCTTTTAAAATCTTATTACTAAATAATAATTATCTTTAAATCTTATAATAAAAATAATTATTCCTAAAATAACTTTTAAATCAATAATTAGCTTTTCAAATTTTGAAGGAGGCTTAACGATCACCATGGTACTTAAATAAGCTACCATATTACTCAATTTCACTTTCAAAGTTAATAACTGATATTCACATCTATAGAATAGCAGAACGGTGATTTATTCTGTAAATTAAATGCTAAACTAGTTTAAATTATGATTAAGTTATAGGGATACTGTTGAATATGCATGTATATGATTTTTGTTTGATGATAATAAACATATATACATTAGTTTAAATGTATTTGATATTGTACTATTTTATTTTTCACAGATAAAATAAAAATTTGCTGAATAAAATAAATAACATAGAACTGGAATTCAAACGAATATTTTATTCAAACAAATATTTATTACAATTTTGATAGTACAATTTCAAGCTCTCACTATAACTATACAATTTCAGTCACAGTACAATTACATCAATTTCAGTCACAATACAATTACATCAAAATTTCATAGTTACATCAGTTCCTCACTACATATCACTCACACTTGTATTTATCTTCAACTTCATTCCAATGTGAATCCAGCATCTGAGCAATCTGCAGAAATATACATTGACGCAGTAAAATTGAAAATAAAATATTTTTGCAGTATAAAACAAAATATGAATTTTGAAAATAATATTTGCCTCAGTTATTTGGGTTGTTCGTCATCATTTGTATTTGAATTCATCATACACGAATAGCTTGTGACATGCATAGTGTATCACTGTACATGCCACAAGGCCGTGCACACCGATATATGTATATACACTTGATATAGTAACAGGGAAAGGTGAGCACAGGTCAAACCCAAACCAAAAATCGGGTTCAACTCAAGTGCAAAATAAATAAAGTCACATCACAAGCACAAGGTCAAACCCGAGCGTTTAAGCTGGATTTAACATAGGGCAATAGAGGTCAAGTCACTGCTATCATGACTCAACTCAATACAACAATGAAGACAACAGTAAAATGAATGACCAGTCTCAACAAACCAGAACTTAAGACCAGAAAACAAACTGCAAGTCCAAACCAATACAGCAATGAATCAAGTGAACAAGTGCATACATATATACAAGCAACTGAAGTGTAACTGCAAATAACAATGCACACAAATGCACAAATGACACCAATGAAATCAAGACCAGTGTGCAGTGACAATATACAGGAATCAAGATATCAAGACTCGAACTCAAATATACAAGTATGCACATAACAGTGGACATGAACCAGTGCATGATCAATGCATCAATGAGACTGAAACTTCTACATGAAGACCAGAACATCAAATCCAGACTATCATACCAAAGAAGATGGCAGCAATTACAACTGATTCAACTGAATAAACAATGCATACACCAGAGATGCAACTCAACCAAGAATAAAGCTTCAAAACTACAAAGGCAACTGGCTACAAACCAAATACATTGAACTTGAATGAACCAGACTCAAGTACATCAGGTCAGAGACCAAAGAATGGCAATACACAAAGACAAAGACAAAGACAGTGCAATGTACAACTCAATGTATAGATCAAAGAACACATGACCAGACACACATGAATATGAAGACCACAAATCAAGTTACAAACTACTAAATGAAGACACACCAAGTGTTCAACTACAAAATTTCAAAGTACAGACATGAATATCAATGCAGCTCAATGCACAAAGGCTACGGGTCTGAAATTCCAAGAGGCAACAACAACATGAATGCAGTAACAACCACCAAGCTAAATGCAATTCAAGTAAAGATACCAGCTACACAAAGCAACCCAACAGCAATACATGCTACAGAGAGCATATGCAAAGGTCTGGAAAACATGGTCAGTGCAAACAACTCAAGTGCTTATGAACATAGTTTCAAATCAAAACAGTGAACGATATCCAATGAAATGCTACAGAGATGTATGGGTACGCGATGTATAACCAGAGGCAAAGGGATCAAAGAACAGAAACAATACCAAGTTCAAATGCAGTCAACAGTTGTTAACAAAGTCAAAGAAATTCGAATGTACAAGTCAAAACCAGAAATTCATGGAATCAGAAATGATCAAAGTCAAAATCATGATGGTCGAAGTAAACACGATCAGTGTCAAGGCCAAAGTCATCAGAAAAACCGAAGTTGACCACGTTAGAAATCAAGTGTGTGTAAAAATTGAAAAAGTCAAAAATCAAATCCAAATAAAATAGGAAAGTTTCTGCCGTATCGATCAAGGAAAAATCGAACGCTTCAAAATCAAAGCCGTGGGTACCAAGCAAAATTCGAATCGAATATACCCAAAATATCATAACAAAATCATGGAAAGATTCAACGACGTGGAGGCCAAGCAAATCAAATCAGACGATAAGTATTAGGGTTTCTACCCTATATATAGACCCCAAAATCATCATCGACTGGTGTGCGAAAAAGAACAATCGAATTCAAGCAATCAATCCAGAAATTAAAAGGAACAAACAACATACCAAAGAAAAAGTCGAATTCGATCATCTCGAAGCAACCAAGCCGACTTTATCAAAATCCTAATTTCACAGAATGATCAAGAGAAGCAGCAGAGCGCAACTCAAAGAGACATCGATCGACAGAGCAAGGCGCAAAATCAATCGATCAACATAAGCCGGCCGAACCCTAATTTCTGAGCACAGAGGAACGAATCGACACCGCTATTATCTCAAGAAGGAACGGTCTAGAGAAGATAAAAGGGGTCAGCCTTGTTAATTTAATCAGGGCTTTAGTTTTTATTTTATTTTTCCTTTTAGGCCGGGGTTATTTTGATTAAGGGCAAAAATTTGTTTTCAAGTTTTCTATTTATTTTTGCTCTTGTTTTTTTTGTTTTGAAGTTTGTACCTTTCGAATCAAATCTTGGTAAATCACCACCTAGGATTTAGGTTGTGTCAGATTGTCTAGTTAGGATTAGTTCAGTAAGCAGGGTTTGCGAGTTTGAAAAACTCTATAGGCGGTAGCAGGGTGTGCAAGTCTGTTAGAGTGTTTGTAAGCGGGAGACTGTTTAATTCTAATAGAAATCTGGGAATGCAACAGTAGGCAGGGGTTGCCGAAGCTGGGTAAATTTTGTGTGTGATTTACTTTTCAGCATATTTACTTCTCTGCAGTTTGTTATTGTGTTTAATTTTATAAATTTGAGAAAACTTGCTATAACCCTATTCACCCCCCCTCTAAGGTTAATCTAGATCCTACAGATACGATGTCGGTCAAAAGCACATGGAAGTCTGCCCAGCTAATCTGGCTACTGACAGTGTGACTTTTGGGGTGGATGCGAGACATCACCTATACTTAGTATCCATGGAGGACGCGAGGTTAGTCCCAATTCTTAGGGTAAATCTATCTGTTTAATCTGGCTACTAGTGCCTACGAATGGTCGGACTAATGTGAGATGTCATGGTTGGGTTACAACCATAATACGTAGGACCTGCTTCGAGGATCGGGGGTAAGAAGTATCTGTTATAGAGTCTGCCTCCTTCCTAATTAGGAAGTATTAAATGGTCGAATATAGAATTAGGCATGATAGATAGAAATCTCGGGAAGGGTTCGCTTTGTTTGAGGTATTCAGTAGCTATTGTAGGGTCCGCCTCTCTTAAAAGGAAATATTAAGTGGCCTGATGAGATTCCATGCGATTTCAGGTAGATAGTACCCGATAATTGCCGCTTTAGGTTAATTATTAAATGACGGGGACCTGCCTAAGATAAATGTATTAAATGGCCAGAGTCTGCCTAATTTTTGTTGAAATGTATTAACCGGCATAGGTACTTTCTCTCAGATTATTAGGATATGATTGATGAAAGATGTATGTGACTGGGAATGGCCTTGTGATGTGCACATAAATGTGCATATTTTTACCACCATATTTAATCTATTTAAATTAAATAAATGATCATATCGGGTATTTTAACTTGTTTAAACCAAAATTCAAATTATTTTCAAATTGTCACATATTCATCTTCATATACGGGTAAAATGGTCATTTTTATGCATTTATTAAATTGTGAAAATTTACTTGGAATTTTCTATGTTGTTTTATAGGAAATTTGGTGAATTTTACAAGTGGTTACATGATGATATATGCATGCGCAAGAGTGAAGAGAACAAATGAAGATGGAAATAATTCAAAGTGTAGATAATGGAGGACCCCACCTACCCACCTACCTTAATGTACAAATTAGAGGCTAATGCACATGCTTATGAAATTAATGGCTTCATGTACATTTAAATGAGGATTATTTGAAGCTAATGATTAATTGGCCTCCACACTTCCTAAGAGGGTATTTTAAGCATTCCCCAAAAATATGAATTAGGGTTTAACACATGTATAAGTACCCCTTATGTTTCATGAAAACCTCCTCTCCCTTAGTCTCTCTTTACTTTAGTTTAGGCTCAAAAATAAACAAAGCTCTTCTCTTTCTCTTTTCATGGCTACTTAGCCATATTTTTATTTCATGTAACTTTCATTTTTTTAATGTTAATTAGTACTCTCTTTTCTTTTACATGCTTCTTTTCCTTTCATGTTGTAGTGTAGATCTTTCTTATTTCATGCAAGTAGATTAGTTTTTCCTTTCTTTTTTCTCTTTTTTTCCTCTTGTTTGTTTAATGTTGCTTTCTACATTTGTTGATTTGATAACAAAATGAGAGCTTAACCCCTTCAATTTAGGGGTAATGAAGCCTCTAATCATGTAGCTTCAACATTTTGATAATTTTGATCTCTTTTGTGCTTAAAGGAATGTTGATGTGATTTATTATTTCATGTTGAATTTGATAGTCTATGTTGTTCATAACAAATAGACTATGCTTAAACAATCACAAACAATAATTACCTCTTCATCTACATATGATGATGGTAATGAAGTGAATGTGAAATTAAAATTTGATGGCCTATATTTCTAAACAATAGTTAATAGGTCATGCTTAAAATAGATTTCATTTTCAACTTTGTTGTTGTTTTCATGAGAGTTAGTAAGTGATTTAATGGGTGTGTTATAGTTTGATGGCTTATGTTGAGCTAATTAATAGCACAAATAAGCTATGCTTATGATAAACACATCATTTAAACTCACTTATGACCAAAAAAAGAGATCATAATTTCATTAATTGTTGAATTATATGATCTAGAGAGTGGATTTATCTCTAAATTGTCATTTAACTCTCATATTTTTATCTATTTTTCTTTTGCTAGTTTTTGTTAGTTTCTTACATTTTTAGCTAATCACACTTTCAACTTTGGTTAATTTGATTGAATAGAATTTTAAAATCACCAATTCCTCGCGGATCGACCCGTACTCGCCATGTACTTCAATAGTACGCCGTGCGCTTGCGGTTATATTTTATTTCTAAATTCGTTCGACAGTTTTCTAAACCGATAGAAAATCCGTCGTCGAACACCTTGGACCTATAGTAGAAGGTGAGTTATAGAGTTGGGTTAAAAAATGGTAAGTTATAGTATCAGACAGGGAGAACTGTCGAGCCTACAGTTGGAGATATTTTTAAAATATAGTTAAAATACGTAGGACATATTCTTATCCAACTTATACTTCCAAATACTATTATGGAAAGACTCGAGATTTTATTCACTAGATATTGTTATTCTAACTCCCTTCCCATTACATCATAGGTTAGGGAAGATGATGCAGATCTAGGAGATGAAGAGGGAGACGGAGTCTTGTAGCAATTATCTATCTACTTATGTTTTTGTTATATGTTGATGTACCCATTGAGACATGATGTTATTGTATTTTGAAATATTGTACAATGGATATCGAGATGTTACGATATTTGAAATTTTATAAAATAGATATTGTTTTCGGTATTATATTTTGTTCTTTCCGCTGTGAGAATTCTGATAGCATTAGTAGATAGCTCTAACGTATTGTTCAATTATACCAACCAATAACTAGCTTTGGAATGAGTCGAATTTTCGATGGGCCTTTTCTGGATCGGAAATCTAGTTGCTTCGATGCGAGTTGTTATACAACCCGCCTTCGACCAGTCCCAGGCCGCTCATCTCATTTTCCCACCGCCATCCTAGCACATCCTTGCAAATTGGTCTTTAGCACCATTCAGCTTTCCTCAGCAAGTTTCGGCAGTGAGAAACCGGGTTACTCATGGCGGCCCCTATCTAGTCTGGCTCTAGGCCAGCTCGTCAATGAACAACACTCCAAGTCCATTGCCGATCGACACGCCTCAAGATGACTTCATTAGCCAAGTCATTAGGCAAGACCGAGTCAAGCTTGACCTGTCTTTGGCTTGGCTCCATCACAACCCGTCCCGTTCTCTTATAACCGGCCCGACACACTTCTTACCACTCGGTACTTAGTAATGGTCAGCTTTTCTCATGTTGTCAGCAACTGAGCAACCAACACAGTTCGGAGAAAGCCCCTTATCCGCCTTGCCACATAGACAAGCAAAGGCAAATGATAACTCATATAGCCAGTTGTACTAGGCATTGTAACAGGTTGGCCAAAAGAATATCGACTCCTGTAGCACTTCGTCACCTTTAAATGCAATGAACGTGCTTGGTATGGAGGAACAACTTGCTTTCTTCTCAAACACAAATTTCATCCCACCTTTACACCTATCTTCCATCAGCCCATGCGACTAGATTGGCAGCAAGCATGCTTCCCGCCTGTTTCACTATGCAATTGCAGTTCTCTATCATCCACTACAACCACTATAATATCCCATGTCATACTATTTCGAAGAGGTTGAAAAACTAATCTTCTACTCAAAATTCCTCCCACAACAAAGCAAAGCCCTAAGCTTTTAAAATTAGTAACCTTTTAGGCTTAACTGTCTCATTTCTTATTATTCTCTTGTAGTTCCTTGTAATTGTAAGAGAAAAACATAGTAAGAGACCTTCAAAGTGGATGTAGGCAAGCTTGCCAAACCACTTTACCTCTTTGTTTCATTTACTTGTTTTACTTTCTCATTTTACATTTTTAAGCCTTGCGATTAGCAATTAACCTTTACTTTCACGTACGCATTAGTCTAATTTAGAGGTTGTCTAATTTTTTAGTCAACAAAGACAACTTTATATATTAAAGATTCATAATATTTAATATATACATTAGAGTGATTTCGATTAAACTAATAATGCATTTCTTATGAAATACCTCATGATTAAGTGTTGGATACATCTGAAGTCACGGTACACATATAAAGTTTATTCAGTTCCACTTAAATAATATTTATATATACGTAATTAAATAAGTTTAATTTATTTATAATTGTTAAAATTCAAGTTAACTTATGCAATATATACATGTATCTTATCAACCAAATGATGTTTAATTAATTTTAATCCTTATTGATTAGATCATATTTAATTAATTTTAATCCCTATTGATTAAACCATATTTAATTTATTTTGGTTCTTGTTAATTAAATCAGATCTAGTTGAATTTCAATTCTTATTAATTAAATCATATTTAACTAATTTATAATTCTTCATTTATTCAACTAATTTAATTAAATTTGATTAAATTCAAAATTTCAGAAATTTTGTACTATTCATCTCAAACTATTTAGGATGAATAAACAACTATAACATTTATAATTTTTTTATATATACACACACATCAATATACGTGTATATATTTATTAATTAATTAACTTTTAATTAATTGTTTATTCAATAAATCCTTTTATATAATTAAACAATTTAATTAATTCAGAATTTTTAATTTTTTTTGCCACGACAAAACCAGTACGTTTAAGCGGTCCGTACACTTTTTATAAAATAATTAAAAGAGCACCTTACATAACCGATGCCACAACGACATAAAACCCACTAAAAAGTTACATAACCACTACAATCATGAACCTTACAAAGATGCAAACAGTGCATCGACAACATTACACCAACATTTTAACCTAATTAAATATTACAGAAAACCAGCATATGACACAAACATGCATAGTTTTCATGACCGTGCTGTACCTTGAACCGTTATGACAGAAGGTTTAAGGTTTTGATGGTTCAACCAGTCGAACCGTCGGAATCATGATTTCTTTTTTCCAAAAATTTGCACATTTAGCTACAAACTATATGCAAAAATGTTGAAATAATAATGCTATGTATACAAGTTATCGACGGTCTTCAAGGTTTGCAACCAAAGTTGTGTGTTCTTGTAGTGCACAACTACAGCTATATATATAGTAAAGTAGTGCACAATGATAGAAGTATAATGACGACAAACTTGAAAAAGATTGTAGTGGTATTAGAGAAGTTTGCAGCAGTGAAGGACGAAGTGGTGAAGTTTGTGGTTTAGATTTTGGAACGATTATGATTTTTGGAATATACATTTACTTGTTTTCTTCAAAGCAATACAAAAGATGAAAATGAGAGATAATTACACGATTAGAAAGTAAGGAAAAACAAAAAAACTATGGTTCAACCAAGTAAAATTGACGGTTGGATCGCCGGTATGAAGGTCCGACCGGGGTTCATAGACGACTGAGGTCTAATTGAGTTCCGTACCGTGGCGATCCAAGGTTCAGGGTTATTCAAGGTCGGACCGAGGCAGGGTAGGGTCATGAAAACGCTGCAAACATGAGATGAGAATTGAAAACATTGACATACAAGAATAGCAAGATATTTCCTTGTAGGTTCTAAAGAAGCAAGAAGCATATCTACATACATTAGCAATGCGATTCAGAAAAATGCTTATCAAACTAAGAAACCAAGCAGATGCAAAAAAATCAAGCCAAAAAGACTTCCAAATAGATTCCAACTGAAAACAAAATTACTTCAGTAGTCGTCTTTGCAATCCAAACAACATATTCCTAGAGAAATCAACATATAACCAAAAGCTTCATATAAATAACGCAATTTCATATCAACATATGGATGAAAAAGGCACCAACATAATCGTAGAAGTTAACCAAAGTAGAGCAAGTCTATAACCTTTACAAGCCAAGGCTGAAGGTTTAACGTGCACAGCTAACCTTAAACTGCCACCATCCACCACTAAGTCCTATACGAACGACACTCACACACACAAGGCAAGCACACACTTGCTGCACCATAGCGGTTACTGTGGTGATGTATTGAGGGGAGGGAAGAGAAAAGTAGCTGACATATGGAGCAGAAGATACACAATGTGACAAAAAGCACCCAGACAAAACTCGGTAGCCAATGATTGTAAGCCAACAAAACACAACATCAACGTAATAGGCCAAATCCTCAAGGAACACAAAACACGTATACTACTGCCAAAGCCCCAAAATCAGAACCTTACCTGTATTAGTGACAAACCACGCAACCTCAAATTTGTTTTGGGAATGGAAAGCAGGAGCGGAGGAACGCGGTTGTACAGGCGTTGATTCATACAGATGTTTCGGCTCATGCTAGACTTCTGGCATAGGGGGAAGTCGACTGAAAGGTCAAAGAGGACGTGGCGGTAGGAAACTGTGGATTTGAGAGGAAAGAGGACATAAGGCTGAAAGTAGGGAGGAGAAAAGCAATGGAAATCGAATAGGCTAAATTGTTAGTAAGAAGGAAAAAGGCGTAGTTAAAAAGGAGGAAAGAACATAATAAGAAGAGATCAGCTGTAGAGGGAAGAAGTGGAGATAAAGGGAAATGGATGGACAAGGAATTGAAATGGAAATAGAAGTGGTGGCTAGAACCCATTTTAATTTATGTGTAATACTCTGCGGTTTGCATTAGGAGCTACCGCGGTGCAAATCGGTCGACGGTTGTTCACCGACCGACCCTTTTTTGGCTTCGATCGACGGACAACCGTCTACCGATTTGCACCGCGATAGCCCCTAGTGCAAAAGGCGGTGTACTTAGCAACATACTAATTTATAATTCTTAAATAAATCTAGGGTAAATATACAACTATAATAATTATAGTTACATGATATATTAAAATTCCAAACTTTATTATTTTATTTCTAAGATAAAATAAAACTTGTGTTATAACATATATAGAATTATCATTTATACTTAAAGTTAACATTTAAATTAAACTATATTTTAAAATTCCGAATCTTAATATCAAAATTAGCCCAAGGTCCGAAATCAATTTGAGCCTTACATTTGGGCCAATCTTTCGGGCTTACTTCACCCATTGGACCAGGTCAGCAATCAATGAGGGGAGAATACTTGATTATGCAACCCTAAATCTAAACACTACTTTTTCAAACATCCATCGGATATATAAGTTTAATTAGTTGGCCCTAAATGTTTAACTAATAAGACTACATATACCATTTGGGTTGTTATAACATAGAAGGAAGTAGGTTCATTTCGCAATAGGTGAAGTGGATAAATTTTTTGTAAAAAAACCCCTAATTTGATCTCAGTGAGCCTATGAAGTCTAATATCCAACACTTAATCCAATCTAGTTGTTTTAATTATTGGATCTTGAGTTGACTATAGTTGACTGTGATACTAACCTCATACAACCAAGGAAATGAATTCTCATTCTCATTGCTTAAACTCAAACCCAATTATAGTTGCTTGATGAATCACCATGCCACTATTTAAATATAACTAAATTGGAGTATTAACATTGAAGTTCCATGGTATTCTTAAGTTGAGAGAACTATGTAACATCATCATTTTGAGATTTGCTGTTTATCCTAGTTAAATAACCAACATGAAACTCTCAAACAAGCCATTCCAAAGTTAAACAATAATTATGAATACGTAACACGTTGGTGCCCCAACAACCATCAGTAATATACTTCCTAACATTTGGAGAGCGTTACACACTCTGATCTTAATGAATATATCAATATCATTTATGAATAAAGGGCACCAGTCCCCATATACGGGATTTGACATGATCGAGAAATAACCATCTGAGAAATTTGATTGCAAACTAATTGATTGACTGATCATTCATAATCTCATTTTAAATTTAGACTTAAAGCTTTTAGCTAAGATTAATTAATGGCAGACTTACCAAACTCGGACTTTTAAAGCCATTTTAGCCATTTAAATAAAGTAGTAAAGAAATTCTTAGTAGTGCACATAAGGATTCCGCTCCTAAACCACTGTAAATCTTATTATCCTTACATTCCAGTACTTTACTTTTCTTACTACTTTTGACCTAGGCATCCAGCCTTCGGTCGAACTTGATTACTACACTTTTAACTTCTAGAGTTTAGTTTAGGATATTGGGGTGTTGGTAGTGATGAAAAATCAATCGGACAGTGTCATATAATCCAAATTGAAAGCCAAAATAATGATGAAAACAATAAACATGTTGAATTCATTCCATGTTACAATCATTAAGGGATTGATGAAATGTATCATGATGATGCATAACTTGATATTTTCCAGTTTGCGTATTAGAATACGTGATAAGTCCAAGTAGTTGTAGAAAGGCCAAGTTGATATGAAAAGTTTTTGTTGGCATGATATAGAAATAGATTAGAAGCTTCTTGGTATTTAGTGAAATGGAATTGGTGGTTGCATGATCTAAAAAGGAGACGGTTAAAATTGTGCAAATGGTATAACTCATAAGCAATTTAGGGTTTTCCTCAGCCATGGGGAAAAATCTCTCCCCTCACAGAAATCTCCCTCATCTTTCTACCTCAAATCTTCTAAACAGACCACCTGAATCTCACATCAGAGAATCAAGAAATGGAATCATCATAGATAAGGATGGGTTTCAATTGGTTCAATCAAGATCACAAAAGAAACGACAACCCTTTATGCCTGGATATCAGAGAAATTCGTGGGGCAGCTATACTCAAACAAAGAAGACAGATGGTCAGAATTCAACCATCCCTCCTCTAATTTCAAGAAATCAATCGTATCAACCAAAGAAACCCACAAATTTATCTCTGAACAAGACGCAAGGGCAAAAATCTTGGGCTGAAATCGTTTCTGAGCAATCTAAAGAACCTAACAATGATGAATGCAATCTTGAAACTATTGCTCCTATCAAAATCAATAGTAAGAAACTCGGTTTGATTAAAGAATCTGTTTGCAAAAGAGCAATTGATTGTTGGAGAAATTCGATTTTGGTTTATGTTGTTGGTACCAAACCGTATTATACATTTTTCAAAGCTTACATTCAACGTGTTTGGAAACCTGTTGGAGAATTTGAAATTTTTACTAGAGAAAATGGGTTTTTTATTGTTAAATTCAAAGAAGTTCAAGATTGCGATTCGATCATTCAGAATGGCCCATACTTTTATAATGGAAAGCTCATCATAATGAGAAGATGGTCTGAGTCACTTAATATGGATAGGGATCTCCTTAGTACGATGCCGATATAGGTTAAGCTACCCAATGTTAATCTCAAACTATGGGATCGTGAAGCCTTCAGCGTAATGGCCAGCATTATTGGAAAACCCATTAAGATGGATGCAACTACAACCTTGAAAACGAGATTGAATTATGCTCGTCTTCTGGTGGAGGTATCTGCAAATGATGAACTTCCTCAAGAAATAAATCTTACGTTATACAATGGAGAAAACATCACCCAAAAGATTGAGTACGAATGGGTTCCACCGAAGTGTAGCATCTGTAAATGTTTTGGGCACATTAGAGAACAATGTGTCACAGAACAAAGATGGATACCCAAAGCTCACAATCAAAATAAAGAAATAGTCATTGATCAAGAAAATGATGCAGATACAACTCTTCAAAATTCGCATCTCAACGAAGAGATACTAAAAGAATCAAATATTCAAAAGAATAAAGATCGAATCAACCAGAATGGTATCATATTCGATCAAGAAACAACATCTCTTTTGCTCACTGATCAAGATGACCAGATCCTTGCTTAGGAAGTTCATCATACAGGGACAATAATAGAAAATTCAAAAGACAGTTCTCAACGCAGATCAGAGGAGGGAATCTATAGTAAAGAGGTCTTTAACTCTGAAATCCCCCCAATTTCAGAGTTATGTTTAATTACAAACAATCATGAGACTGACACAAACAATATCCAGCCTTTGTGCGCCAACCAGAGTCCTGAATTTACAATGGAGAGTGAACCACCATCAGAGAATGCTGCAGAAGTTGAGGACAATGGTTGCATCCACTCAACCTTGCCTCGCAATTCTGAGGAGTTTGACATCTCTCGCATTCTAATCCCAGAAAGTTATATTGTATCTGCATCTGATAATGTTATGGGGGAACCTGAAAAACAATTTAATATATCAGAATTACATATTCCTAAGACTAAAGCTATTGGCAAACTAAATAGCACAGGCAAAGGGAAAAAAGCTTTTAGGCAAAAATACATATCAATCAATCCAGACTGGAATGAAATGACCACAAGACTGAAAGCTAAAAGATCAGAGAAGAAGAGAAAGGGTAAGGGTAGCAGTGTATCAGGTTCAATCTGAAACCTTGATCCTTTTATGTTTTCCCTTTATCATTATTTTTTATGACTATCATGGCATGGAATGTTAGGGGTATGAATTCCCCTGCTAAACAAACTGACATTCTAAATATGGTTAGAATTTACAAACCATCTGTATTTGCACTCATTGAAAACATGATGGATGACACTAATACTGAAAAATTCTGTTTTAAACTCTCAAATAACTAGAAATCCATTAATAATAATGATTGTGGTAGTAAAGGTAGAATCCTTGTCATTTGGGATTCTAATATTTGGAAGTTGGTTAATGTTAATAAAGATATTCAATTTATTGACTGTAACTTCAAAAATGTTGGTGGTTTCTCCCTTCAAATAACTAACATTTATGGTAGCAATTTTGAAAATGAAAGAAACAGTCTATGGTATAGATTAAAAGCTCTCAGTCAAAGCTATGATTTTCCTTGGATTATTTTGGGTGACTTTAATACTGTTTTTCATGCCAATGAAAAATTTGGTGGCAAGAAAATCCCTCACAATAAGCTTGAAAAAAATTAATAAATTTTTACTTGAATCTGGGCTTATTGAACCTAATATGAATGGCAATAAATACACTTGAAAATCTGGAAAGGAGAAAAACATTCACTGTAAGCTTGATAGAGTGTTAATTAATGAAAATTTTTGTAATGCTTTTCCAAATTTCTGCTGTTACTCTATTGAGCAAAACACTAGTGACCATACCCCTTTATTGATAAACTTTTTTCAAAATCAAACTACTACTAATAATAATAATAATAAAGCTGCTCCTTTTAGATTTAAAAATGGGTGGGTCTTAAGCAATGAGTATAATGATATTATAAAGGATTGTTTTACTTTTACAAATAATGGATCTTTTCAAGTCCAGTTTAACATGTTTCTTAAGAATACTAAAAGCAAAATTAAGATCTGGAATAAGGCCAACTCTAGTAAGAATGACTGTCTAAATAACTTAAGGGAGGAAGGGAAATTTTTACAAAAACTTGCTGATGATAATCCTGGCAATTCTGATATAATTGACAAATTCTTTTCTAATCAAGCTAAGCTTTCTCATGAACTTTATATTAACACTATCAATCATAAACAAAAAGCTAAAGTTGATTGGCTTACTATGGGGGATGAGTGCACCAAATTTTTTCATGCTAAAATGAGCTGCAGAAAGCATATCAACAATATTGGCAAAATCATTGACAGTAAAGGGGAGTGCATAAATAACTTTGAAAAAATTGTCAATGAAGCTATTAATAACTATTCTCATTTATATTTTTCTGACTATAATGAAATTAGCTTTCCCAATATTGTGTGTAAGAATGTGTTAAAGGATAATGCTACTAACATCTTACTAGCTCCTGTTAATATAGATGAAATCAAAGCTATTATTTTTAATGCAGGAGATAATAAAAGTCCTGGTCCAGATGGTTTCAATGCTAAATTTTTCAAAACTCACTGGGATAATATCAAAGATTTTATTCCTAATGTAGTTAATGAATTTATGAATGAAGGTAAATTGCTCAAAAGTTTTAATCATACTTTCATTACCTTAATCCCTAAAAACAAAAATCCAACTTGTATAGAAGATTTTAGACCTATATCTTGTTGCAATTTTGTCTACAAAATCATTGCTACTATTTTAAGTAATAGAATTAAGCTATTTCTCCCCTTTTTAATTTCTGAAAATTAATGTGCTTATATACCTGGCAGATTAATTTATGAAAACTCTTTGCTAGCACATGAAATGGTCAGGAATTTCAATTTTAAAAAAGGGGATAAAATGTGTCTCAAAGTGGATCTTCAAAAAGCTTATGATAAAGTTAACAGAAATTTTATTATCCATATCATGAAATGCATGAATTTTCCTGATAAATTTTGTAGGTTAATTTTTGAATGCATAAATACACCCACCTTCTCGATTTTATTTCAAGGTAAACCTGAGGGTTTCATCAAGAGTAACAGGGGTATTAGACAGGGAGACCCTCTTTCTCCCTATCTTTTTTACTTTAGCCATGGAATATTTTTCTATTCTTATTGACATTGAAACTATCAAAAACAATATTTCTCCAATTAATAGAGTTCAACCTTCCATTACTCACCTGATTTATGCTGATGATCTTATGTTGTTCTCTAAAGCTAACAAAGATAATGCAGAGGCCATTAGTGAGATTTTTGAAAAAATGTATAAATATGCTGGTCTTAAAATTAATGAATTTAAAACAAAAGCATACTTTAGTAAATACTGCAGATACAAAAATGAAGTTCTAGAAGTTCTTAAAGTCAATGAAGGTAATCTTCCTATTAAATATCTAGGATTTCCTTTATCTGCTAATCATATAAAAGATAGTGATTGTTCCTATCTGATAGATAATATTCAAAGCAAAATGGAAACTTGGTCATGCAAGCTTCTATCCATTGCTGGTAGGATTGAATTAATCAAAACTGTTGTCTATGCTATTATTTTATATTGGTTTCAAACACACCACATCCCTATTGCTACAATTAAAAAATTGAAACCAGATGTGCTGAATTTCTTTGGGGTGGAAAATACCATAAAATCAGTTGGGACAAAGTATGCAAACCCAAAAACGAAGGTGGGCTTGGTATCAGAAATCTTAATGATCTTAGTTTAACTTGTCAATTAAAGCTTTTTTGGAGATTTATAAGTGGAGATTCTTTATGGACCAAATGGATGACTTGTAAATATCTCAAAAATGGTAATTTTTGGACAATTTTACCAAAAAATAATCAATCAAATGCATGGAATCAAATTTTAAAATGCAGAGATTTAGGAAAATCTCTAATTCAAAGAAAATTCAAATCTGGTTGTGAAACTAGTCTTTGGTTCGATCCTTGGTTTCAAAATGACTCTTTTATTAATAGAGTAGGATGGGATAATCTTGTCATTTGTGGTGAAGCCAAAGCTAATGTAAATGTCATAATTAAAAATAATCAGTGGCAGCCTCATCTCCATCCAATTACTAATCCTCATAAAAACTTTATTACTAATATCCCTTTAGACCCTAATGCAGAATGTGATCATTGGGAATGGTTAGCTAGCATCAAAGGTAAGTTCTCCTTTAAGAAAACTTGGGAGCATATTAGAAACAAGCAACCTACTGTTGAGTGGTATAAGTGCATATGGAACAAGGTGAATAATCCTAAGATGGCTATCTGTACATAATTTGCTATCAAAAACAGATTGCCAACTCTGGATATAATCAATAAATGGGGGAGGAATAATCTTTCACTTTGTTCCTTATGCAACTTAGAGAATGAAACTGTTACTCACTTATTTTTTGAATGCAGTTTCAGTTACTACATATGGAGCCATATTAAAACTAAGCTGAGCATATACAATGAAAGCCCAGATTATCATGGATATCTACAAACATTTTAAAGGAAAATCTCTTGAAAGAGATCTTACTCATGTTCTAATTACCACAACAGTTTATCATATTTGAAAAGAGAGAAATAATCGTACTCATAACAAGCTGAAAATGTCCAAAGAGTAAAGATGGCTAATTATAGAGAATGACAGCATAATTATTCTTCAGAAATCAAAGAAAAAAGTTAAAGACCAAACCAAATTTGACTTCCTTGCGGATTTGTGGAGCAAAGAAGCTGGTAGCAAGTATATAGAACATTATCTCCTCAATCCGAAGGCATATGAAAATGACTTAAGCTTTCATCAGCAATCTACCCAAAGCGACAAAGAGCTCCAAATCACCAGGCATCTTAGAGCTGATGATAATAGCTACAGATCTACAGATCTGGGTCGCGATGACACCAGATCTGTAAATCTTAGCTTGAGAAACCAAATAGCTGGCTTGAATAAATACACCAACTCTAGCAAAGCTGATAGCAGCATAAGAAACAAGCTCAATCAAGGGCTTTCGTATTGGGAAAGGGGAGAAAGCAGTGGAAAGGGGAAGACAAAGGAGATCTAATCTCTCGCGTTTGAGAATATCTCGTCGCCATTTTTTATGCTTTGAATCTGTTGTGCGAATTGAATCTGTATTGTTTGCTTGTAAACTTGGGCCGGGCCCTTTTACCTTCCTTCAAAAAAAAAATTGTGCAAATGGTTGAGGAATTTGATTAGCTGGTAGGAGACAAAAAAATTGTTGGGGCATTTCTTGTGATTAGAGAGGTTGTAGCGGCTGTGATGGTGAAGCAGAGCAATATTTTCTTATTATTGAACTTACTTTTCAATTAATTATTTGACCTCTGGTGTCAAATCATGCTTGCAGATACATTTGGCGGTGTATATTCTTCAAGGAAAGTGATATTATTGGCTAAAATAGAAGATTTGGAAACTTTATTTAATAGAATACTCATATCCATGTACGATGCTCCGTATACTCTGCCTCTTGTTAACCAGGAAGCCTCCACCCAAAGTCGTTGATTCTATTTCGCTACATTCTCGTCTAACTTAAATTTCTTTTTCATGTATGTTTCCTACACAAAAAATATAATATTTAATGTCCAACATTTATATTTAACTACAAACAAATTAATGGAGAATTCTATGTAACTAGTGACCTATGTCTTTATATGTACATCATAGTGTATATTAATTCATATATATATCATGTATATTCATTCAGTTATTCAAAAATGAGTAATAACCATAACAGACTTTGTGTATGTCTATAAAATCATTGAATACAGACTAGCTAGATAAATGGTGATAATAGAGAAGCATTCACATTTTTACTACATTCTAGGAATGCACAGAAATATCATGGGTATTTAAAATGAAGTTTAGTTTCCTTATTTTTAGTACAGCTACACTTTGCACTTGCTACCTATCCAAAATTTCAAATTCAAAGCCCGTCCCTTCAAAAATTTATATATTACACATTGTATCTAGCTAGTCTGTTATTAGCTTTAAGATTTTGACATGTGCATTGCAAGAAATGAAGAAGCACTGTCAATTAATCCACATTTCATGGAGTTCTATGGAAACCCAGAAATGCGTGGAAGTAGAAAGGTGATGTCAATTTAGCAATTAACTATTATCTACTTGCTATTTGGGGATCAAACTGCCAACGGACCTTTCAACTATAGTTTGGTGTCTCAACTAGAACTTGGGAATTTCAGTACTTGGTTGTAGTTGGGACCAATATGAAATAGGTTATTATGTTTCCTTAAACTAATTAATATACAAAAAAATAGCAACCAATAATTGATGATTCTGTTTTCCACTTCCCTATATATGAGCGCCCCCTTTCCCTCTGGGCCCTGTCATCCTTCTAGTATCATGCCATGCTTTCTCCTTCCACTCTCCTCCATGTTTTAATAAGACTCGGCTTGTATTACTTTAGAGGATATAAGCTTATTTGCCTTATTCTGTGTAAATGGGCCTTGCACCGCAGCCCATCTTATCTTTTATTTCCATTAGCCTGTTAGTCTTGTATAAATACAGCAGAGAGATATATTGTACTAATCTATGAATTCAATTACTGAATAAAAGAAAACAATTACATTTTCAAACTTTCTTTTATGGTATCAGAGCCTCATTGCCAAACGGCAGATTTTCCTTTGAGGAATTGATTCTCCCCTCAGAATATTATCATCATAGGGGAGGATACCCTTCTCAAGATCACTGCAAGTAATCGTGTTCACCTGTTTTCAACCCACGGTGCCATCCAAGAGGCAGATCAGATTCAAGATCATCATTTCCATCTCTGGTTGCACATTTCCGATTCAGGCATCTGAAGGTACAAACAATTTTGTATACATATTACTGTTTTTCAATAAAACAGTAATACATATAGCAGTTTTCTCCCTGCACCCTCTTTTTTGTTGCATTTTGGGACATTTCTTGGCCACCAAAACCAGTTTCTTGATCAAGAAACTTGATTATCCATATTCTTGATCCACCATGGCTATTGAAGAAGAAGATGTCACTTCAGCAAATACTGGCAACAGATCCAAAGACAATCAGAAATCAGATTCTGTCTTGATCAGACCTAAGAATCAAGTAATAAACACACCTTTAGATGAAGACAACTATATCACATGGAAATATCAAACAGAAATTGCTTTGAGAGGGTATGATCTACAGGATTATGTAAAAGGAACCAAAGAGATTCCACCAGTTAGCATCACTGATGATACAGGAAACACTGTTAGCAACCCAGAATATACTTTGTACCAGAAACAAGATAACTTGCTTGCATCTTGGCTCCTATCATCCATTAGTCAGACCTTATTGTCCCAACTAGTTGGTTGCTACACATCATATGAGATATGGTCATCTATCGAAAGAATTTCTAACTCACAGTCATCGGCAAGAATCATGCACTATAGAAGAGAACTACAAAATACAAGAAAGAATGATATGAGCATGAGAGAATACCTTGCCAAAATCAAGAATCTGTGTGACAGACTAAAGGCTGTTGGCCATAATATCATTACCAATGGCCTAGACCAAGAATATGAATCTCTGGTGACTTTCATTGCCACACAACCAACCCTACCTGATCTTGACTATGTCAACTCAGCTCTCCTTGCACATGAAGGCAGAGTAGAACAGAGAAGACTTATGCAAGAAGAATATTCAGCGAATTATGTTTCAACCACAAAGAATAAAGGTCAGAAAAACAATCAGAACAACCAGAACCCGAGAGGTGGTTATAATCAAAAGGGCAGGGGCAGAGGAAGGTCATCAAGCAACAACAGGGTCAAATGCCAAATTTGTGAAAAATTTGGTCACATGGCAAATAAATGCTACTTCAGATTCAAGGAGGATTACAATCCATCTCAACAGACACAGTCAAGCAGGAAACCAACAGCAAATATGGCACAAACTAATCATCATTCAAGAAATAATTCAGATAACTCAACAGATGATACAACCAAGACAGATGACATCAACACAGAAGATTGGTTTCCAGACTCAGGAGCTACAAACCACATTACCAACAACTTACAAAACCTCAACTTGGGAAACAAAAGCTACAATGGTAATAATTCTGTATCTATGGGTAATGGTGAAACTGTTAATATATCACATGTGGGAACAGGCACTATACAAGGTACAAGGGTACTCTACCTCAATAATTTATTAAGAGTGCCAAGTATCAAAAAGAATTTAATAAGTGTCTCACAATTTGCTAAAGAAAATCATGTATATTTTGAGTTTCACCCTAAATTCTGTCTAGTCAGAGATATGCTGAGTAAAGATATATTATTACAGGGTAAACTGGAACAGGGTTTGTACAAGTTCAGCCATATGAGAACAAAGAACATCTGTAATAATAATGTTGTCTGTTGTAATAACACAAGTTTGAATCAAGTCAAATGTGACAATACTTTTCATATGTGGCATTGTAAATTGGGACATCCTAGTTATGATGTAGTAAAGCAAGTGTTGAATGAGAATAAAATTTCTTTCTCACCTTCACACAATTTATCAGTATGCACACACTGCCAAATTGGCAAAAGTCACAAATTACCTTTTCAGTTTTCTGAAACTACTTATAAAAGACCACTTGAGCTTGTGGCAGCTGATTTGTGGGGACCATCTCCACACAACTCATCAAAAGGGGATAGGTATTATCTATCCATTGTTGATGCTCATACTAGATATACGTGGATATATTTTTTAAAGGCAAAATCAGATACATGTAATGCTATGAAGCACTTCATCACTAGTGCTGAAAAACAATATAATAACTGTGTGAAGATTGTTCAAACAGATGGTGGGGGAGAGTTCAAAACCCTAAAGGAGTTTTTCAGCACAAAAGGGATTGTGCATAGAACTACATGTCCCCATACATATGAACAAAATGGTCTAGTTGAGAGAAAACACAGGCACATTGTGGAGACAGGGTTAACACTCTTGTCTCAGGCAGGTCTACCAATGAGATATTGGAGAGAGGCATTTGCCACAACAGTATATCTCATTAATAGAATGCCAACCAAAGTGTTAAACCATGTGTGTCCTTTTGAGATATTATTTGGTTTTAAACCAAACTATGAACATTTAAGAAATTTTGGGTGCTTGTGTTTTCCCTGCCTTTGACCATACAATAAACATAAACTAAGCCTTAGGTCTAGTCAATGTACTTTTTTAGGATATGCACATAATCAAAAGGGGTACATATGTCTAGACAGTCAAGGCAGAGTTTACATTTCAGGGCATGTTGTTTTTAATGAAAATGTTTTTCCTTTTGTAGAGAAGGAAAAGCACATGCAAGGAACAATGCAAACAAAGCTAGGGCTATTCACATGCCAGACTTATCAAAGTGGATAAATACTGAGGTTCAATCAAACAGAGAACCAACAAGGAACGAAATCAGAGATGATTCTGAGCAAATAATAACAGGCAGTCCTCAACATAATGAGCAGCAAGAACCAAACACACAACAAGAATCCAATACTGAATCTACAAATGAAACATCTGATGAGCATAATGATGTCCAATGTGAACCACAGTCAACTACTATTCATCATCCCATGATTACTAGATCAAAAAGTGGGATTTATAAACCCAAAGTATTTAACACTCAATTCAATGAAGTGGAACCAACATCATATGAGCAGGCAATAAAAGACATAAGATGGAGAAACGCCATGGATGAAGAATATAAAGCTCTAGTTAAAACAATACATGGACACTTGTCGATTTACCAAGGTATAAAAACATTGTGGGAAGCAAATGGACATACAAAATTAAAAGAAATGCTGATGGTAAGATCATCAAACATAAAGCCAGACTTGTGGCAAAGGGTTATACCCAGCAGTTTGGTTTTGACTTTAATGAAACCTTCTCTCCAATTATCAAACCAGCAACAGTAAGGATAATCCTAACCATTGCCTTGCATAAAAACTGGAGAATAAGGCAATTAGATGTGTATAATGCTTTTTTAAATGGAGAATTAATAGAAGAAGTGTATATGCAACAGCCAGAGGGTTATAGTTCTGAAGCAAGCATCAGCCAAGTATGCAAACTACATAAAGCAATTTATGGTCTAAAGCAAGCCTCAAGGGCTTGGTATGATAAATTAAAAGGTGTCCTGATTAAACTGGGATTCACTGCCACCAAGTCAGATTGTTCTTTTTATATAAAAAGGACAGGGGACAACAGTATTTACATATTGGTTTATGTAGATGATATACTAATCACAGGAGACAATCAACATGAAGTCGAACTAATCATGAAACACTTGGATAAGGAATTTGCAATAAAAGACATGGGTGAAGTAGATTTCTTCCTTGGCATACACATTCAAATGGATGCAGATTCAAACATCATTTTATCTCAAAAACAATACATATCTGACATTCTTGTTAGGTCAAACATGGATAAAGCTAAGTCTCTACCTACTCCCATGACAAGCAATCTCAGGCTATCTAAAGAAAAGGGTGAACCCATCGAGAATGTCAAACAGTACAGGAGCATAGTTGGGGCACTTCAGTATGCTACTATTACAAGACCGGACATATGTTTTAGTGTTAACAGAGTCTGTCAATATATGCAAGCTCCTACAAATGAACACTGGTGTGCAGTAAAACGTATTCTATGATATTTAAAGGGGACGATCAACCATGGATTAAAATTCACTTCAAACAAAAACTTACATCTACAAGCTTACAGTGATTCAGACTGGGCAAACGATTTGGATGATAGGAAATCTATCACTGGATATTGTGTTTACCTCGGCAACAATCCCATCTCATGGTGCACGAAAAAGCAAGCCACCATCTCGAGATCGATCACTGAAGCTGAGTACAGGATCATCGCCAGCACCACTGCAGAGGTCATTTGGACTGAAACCCTCCTTCAAGAATTAGGGTTCACACTGAATCGAAAGCCGACCATCTGGGTTGACAATTTAAGTGCTATCTCTCTATCTATGAATCCTACCCAACACTCGAGAACGAAGCACTTGGAAGTGGACTTCCACTTCGTTCGCGAACGAACGGGAAGTGGAAAACTCCAGATCCAACACATTCCGGCATATTATCAGCGAGCTGATGTCTTTACTAAAGCAATTTCGAGAAAGAATTTTGATCGGTTTAGAGAGGAGCTTAAAGTTTTCTCCGCCGCCATGAAAGACGAAGAGAGACTGAAACCCTAGTTTTATTTGAGGGGGCATAATAAGACTCGGCTTGTATTACTTTAGAGGATATAAGCTTATTTGCCTTATTCTGTATAAATGGGCCTTGCACCGCAGTCTGTATAAATGGGCCTTGCACCGCAGCCCATCTTATCTTTTATTTCCATTAGCCTGTTAGTCTTGTATAAATACAGCAGAGAGATATGTTGTACTAATCTATGAATTCAATTACTGAATAAAAGAAAACAATTACATTTTCAAACTTTCTTTTATGTTTGATGTCAAAGAATCGAAAAACAAGTTTTGTGACTTGCGGCAAATTTAGTGATGGAAGCGATGTCTCTCTAACCTGCTCTAGCAATGCATATGCTCCACCTGCTCTCTCTCTCTTGTTGACGATTTCCCATTGTTGATGCCTGCGGTCGCTGATGCCAACCATCCTGTAGTTCTTGAACACCTTGCGATTGAAGGTGAAGTTGTTTTTAACGCCGCTCTAGAGCCTGCTGTCTCGCCTACGGATAATTCAACTCACCATGATGAGTTTTATAGCCTAGTTTATCTACAGCCAGTAGTCAATTATGATAATCTAGCAGTGTAACTACTGCCATTCCTATGGTTTCCAGCAAAACTGAATGCACCCTATTACACCCCCAATCGCCTAGCAAGATGGACTGGACATCTTTATTCACAACAAAACCACACAATGCCGGACTTTACACTCCTAGAATGTTTGAATCTAAATGTGTTATTGGGGTCAATATTCCCTTTAGTGATGTTATTAAGGCGAGCAAGTTGTTTTAAAGGTCATTATACGTTTTGACAATGCAATGTTCTACTTTGAGTTCACTTGTTTGGAAGATAGTGCATCCTAGAGGCGGATCCTGTAATTATTTATGGAAAACCATTTATTATCACTAGACGGAGCCCTACCGTTGATTCCACTAGAGAACAGGTACTCTCTATGCCTATACGGGTACAATACGAAAAAATTCCTATTGGTTTGCAATTCCTATTGTATATGCTAGAGCACCGATAAAGATCAAGCTAGACCGTATTTTACCCACCGTCCCACCTGTTAAACCTACAGCTGGGCATGTTGCCCTTGTAGATGTACACTACAAATGGAAGCCCTGTACAACATGCTAGTCTTTCAGTCATATTGCTCCCTCTTGCAAGCATTCTACAGTCTCCACTTCTGCTACGGCAATTGAGAAAGGTGATTTCAAGATACCGATCCCCGACCAAGTCTCACTGCCAAAAATAGTGAAGCGTATTTGGAAATCCAAACTCCCAGTAGTGGAATATATCCTACTTGAAGAAACTCAGCCTCCACCTCCTGAACTGATATCAGATGAAATATTTTAGGTTCATCATGCATCTCAAACGAGGTAAAAACTTTGGACAGTACCTTTTTAAAGTTTGTAGTCAATTTTGATGGTGAGCAAAGGTCCTTATTTTATCATGTGGATGGAGAGACTCTTGTCCTTATAGTGGATAGTGCATATGGACATCTCAACAAAGAGACACGGGAAGATGAAAGTTGGGATAGGAGGTATATTTACACCGAGGAGTCAGTTGGTTTTGTTTACGACCTTCTTATGTTGTTTAAGGAGTACAAATATGAATTAGAATCAGAATCTAGTCAGGTAGAATGCGATTCCTCCCATGACAATGGTGCATAGTTGCTAGTAGTTTTGAGACATAGCGGTCTCGCTCCTGTCCTAAATGAGTCTTTGTAGCTGCTGTTGCTTTTAGCCATATGCCTATTTTTTATTTATATAACGTGGAACAGTCCACTACAATATCGGTTTGCCTTAGGCAAAAAAACATAACAAGAGAGGGCAAAGCAAGATTATTTTGGTGGATCTTCTATTTTATCAATTTATACAAGTCAGTCCACAAATCGTACATCCAAAATTAAAAAAGATAGCAAAACAAATTATTAGTGCCATATGAAAATCTTGGAATTCCCAAGTTTTCAATTACCTTGATTTTGGACTTTATTTCTAAAAGTGCTGACATCATAAAAGTTTATATATATTCAAGTAATTTTGTGGATAGTAGAAAATGAAAATTTTGTAGAAAGATCCCAGTGTTACTACATATTTGATAAGGAGGTAAATTATATAATATATCGAATAAAGTTATTTTATTGAGATTGACTTGGTTACTACACATTTAATCAGCAGGTAAGTTATAAAATTAAGTGTTTTATTGGAGTTAATTTAAAATATTTTTTTTACGCATGTTCATATCACTGCCATATTATTATTTTAAAATTGTAAGAAATCAATCTTAATCTTTGAATTGCCACATCTTGAATTATATTTTATAACTTACTATAACGAACGAGGCTTTTCTACCCTCGAAAATCGACACTAATACGTCCACTGTATTGCATGTCAAGCAATAAAATGCCGGAAAACTCGATTGTTAGGAAAAAAGAAAAAAGCATAAAGATAAGAAGAAAACTAAACAACACAGAATCTCAAAGCGGAACGAATAATCTATAATATACAACAAATCTTTACACAAAACAACTGTGATGTATGTATATATACAGACATCAATCAGAGCATACTAACGTATTTCAGCCTAGACAGTTATAACAGCATGTCCGTATAATTGTTGATAAATACCACAACGAATACAGCGAAAAAATAACCATCTACGTGAATACGTCTTTGGTCCTCCAACTCGTCTCCTGAAGCTCCAAAGCATCCAAACTAATCTATACTATGCTCGGTCTGACACGAGCATTATAATAAAATAACACCCGAGTCGGTCTGGAAAACCAGCATGAGAAAACACACCCAACCGGATTTTGAAGTTATAGAAAACCTTTTGAAAATCAAAAGTATCTCGGAAGACCACGCCGTACATAAAAACAGATGGGTTTTTACCTTACGATAACCAAAATATTTTCTATTGAAATCCATTTATATTATAATAATGCCTAGGGGTCAAAATAAAGTATGAATATAGCTGAAATGCTTGCATCTCACGTTTCAGCATAGTTGGGCACAACTGAGTCCGTACGGCGCTTATTGGATAATGATTCCATACAATGACTGGGCTATTGGGGTACCACCCGTCACGGTGCATATCTAGATAAAATAACACCAAGGACCTAGCTTGGATCCCCTGCCAACACAGAACCGACCTACCCCTTATTGGATAGTACCGAATATTATCACCTTTCCATTAATGGGCCACGAACATACAAATGAGAGATAATAACAACTCTAGATAGGGATTATCATACCCTACTTGAGAACGACCCACTTAGCCCTGCTGCATCTCCCCTGTTTTAGTCAATCTCAGTTGATGAGGCTTGAGGCTACATTTTACCTTTTATATAGCACTTCCCACTTGGAATGATAATACTGCCTTCCAGGCAACAATGCAATACCAGCATTCATCCATACAAGTTCGTTCTTGAGCTGCACGAAAAACTTGAGAGCTCCATCTCCAATTCCAAGATGTTTTCACTTCGAAACGCATTCATTTGATCGAAGTGGTTTTCGGATAACATACTCGTTCCCGGTCCCTTTGAAACAACTTTCCGATAATTCCCAGTAAACTCAACCCCGGTTCTTTAAGAAATAAATAGTCAAAGATAAAATCGGAGATCACCTCCTAACCGTTAGTGGACGGATTTCCTTATCATTGTCCTAGGAGAATGAAACGAGATTTATACGCACAGTACAACATCATCGAAGATGACTGTGCCATATAACTCACATGTTTCTTTTGGATATTTCCAAAGTTACGTTTGGGTCTGATTTCGATAGTCGGTTATTTAACTACCCAATAACAAACATTCAATCAGGGATTTAATTCATAGGAAAAAACAACATTGGTTAAGCATATAAGCAATCACTAGCCTCCTTTTATATATCTTTCATAAATAAATTTGTAAATTACTTGTATAAAAATACTTTTACAAAGATATATCCACCAATTCCTATATTTTCAATACTTAGAAAATATCCATATACTTATCTCGATGGTATAAATATATTTACAAACTGAGAAAGATTCCCTTTGTATTTGATTTAAAAATCATTCATAAACTCCTTATAATTCTCTAAAACCATTTATAAACCATTTTATAAAACTTCTGGAACCATTTATAAAACTTCTTTTATACATTCCAATCAATTATAAATCCTATTTGTACATTTCTAAAACTCATTTATAAATCCTTTATAAATCTCTAAACCATTTATAAAATTATTTTATAAATCTATAAACGCGTTCATTAAGTCCGTTTATAAATATCTAACCATTTATAAAACTCTTCCTCTTGTAAATAATCTTCCATACGTCTCCAAACCATTTTATAAGCTCATTTATAAAATCCAAGTCTTTCAACTCTATTCATGGGTCTTGCAAACATTTATAAATAATTAAAAATCTTTTACTTCAAACACCATTATATAATAATAAACATTGACAAAAACATTATAAATAAATGAAAATTATTAATTTTAAAATATCTTAAAAATAATGATTAATAATTTCAAAATATTGTTTAAGAAACAATAATAATTAATCTTTACCATTTTTATAAATAATAATAATTTATTTTCTAAACCTTATCAATAATCCTTATTATTAATTTCAAACCATAATTATTCTTGAAATAATTAACCTTTTAACATTTTGATAAATTCTTTAAAACCATATTACTATAATTAAATACTTTTAAAACAATATTAATTTAATTAAATACTTTTAAAACAATATTAATTTAATTAAATACTTTTAAAAAAATATTAATTTAATTAGATAACTTTAAAACAATATTAATATAATTAAATACTTTTAAAACGATAATAATTTAATTAAATACTTTAAAACAATATTAATATAATTAAATACTCTTAAAATAATATTAATATAATTAAATACTCCTAAAATAATATTACTATAATTAAATAACTTTAAAATAATATTACTATAATTAAATACGTTTAAAACAATGTTAATATAATTAAATACTTTTAAAACAATATTAATATAATTAAATACTTTAAAAACAATATTAATTTAATTAAATACTTTTAAAACAATATTAATTTAATTAGACAACTTTAAAATAATATTAAATGTAAATAAATCATCTCTTTTTAAAAACAATATATTTCTGAAGCCCATTTTCGGATTTAAAATCATTTTCTGTCTTAAACCCAATTTCAATTCAATTGGCAATTTATAGTTTTTCAAAATACTAATTTCAGGCCAATAGCCGTCAAAAGCTCAACCAATATTGATATTGATTTTCTATAACCACTAGGTTTTTGTTTTTGAACATAAAACGATGTTATAACCATAGTGCCTACAATTAGGTTCATTATTCAATAATCCGTTTAAAAGGAATATTATCGAAACAGTTCAACAATAGCGAGGAATCCTATTGGATCCCTCCAACCTGTCCCCCTACATTACAACAATATATATAATCATAAAATATAAATCAACCGCTTCGAGACATGATTCGCATGCAAAGGGTCATCCGCTCTTAGATGGGAACGTAATAGGGTCTCATCTGCTCCAAAGGTGGAAATATTCAATCCAACTAATATAAATATAGTAATTCATTCAACAATTATCCAACAATTTTCATCAATTATATATCATACTAGTTAACCAAAAAGGTGAGTTTAACTTACTGAAATTTTTGTTGTCGCCGAGGCGTTCCAGTTTGGAACTAAAATCGAACGACGTCCGATTTTAGCCCAAATTTCAACTGTCTCCAAATCCAACCAAACCAACTCCATCGCAAAGCTAACGTCCATACGAGCGCAACGCAATAAGTTTCATCTCGATCGGACCTCTTTTGAGAGAGTTATTCAAGTTTTAAGTTATCACTATTTTTAAATTAAAATATAATAATTAATTTCATAATTAACCTTTAATCACATTTTAAACTCCCTCTTCTCAAATTTGAATTGCCGCCTTCAGCACACCATTTCACCATTGCCGCAATTTCATCCTCCTCTAGCACATCTGTCCGTCCACGTCGCGCCCCGAAACCAACACCGAACTCTTCCTCATCTCGACCTCTACGCACTCGACCCAACAAAACTCTTCCCCGAACGCCAGCATCAATCGCGACTTCACCTCGACCTGCTCGCGTCGCACCTTCCTTTGGATGACCACACCTGCCCAAAACTCGCTCGGAGCTACCCTTCGACGCCATAAACTTGATGCTACAAACCCCGAAGCCTACCATCGCCTAAATCTACCCCTAGGCTAAACCCTAGTTAGCTATCCAAATAACCCTTCACTGCTCAAGGAAATGTCGAGCCTCAATCTAAGCCGCACCTTCAAAAATCACTGCAGCATGTAGATTTAGGCCATTCGAGATTATAGACGCCTGCTTTTATATTTTTTTGAATTTTTTTTTTTGAATTTTTTCATTTTTGGAATGTTTAAATCTTTGTTTCTGTAAAATGGAAAAAGAAGGAGAGGGAGTGCGTTTTTATAGAGGAGGGGGTATGGTCAAGTACGTGAGGCAGGGATGGGTAATGTGGAAGGTATGCGTGAGAGCATGTCAATATATATATTATTTAAATTTTATTTAATAAAATATTCAACATAACATACCCAAAAATCTCGAACTCCGTTCGAGTTGTGCCGCCTGGTGTTCTATATGTTATACCCCTATTCCGAACGCAATGAAACTTTTTTCGAGACCTAATTCGATCGTATGCACAAGATAGATTTTTAGACCCAGTTATTATATTAGATTTCCAATATTAATATCAACGCATTTCTATCTCGCATTGTAGGATCATTTTCACCCTAGAGGGGGGGGGGTGAATAGGGTATACTAAGAATTAATGCGGAAATAAAAACAAAAACAAAAAGCAATGCAGAAAATACCACACACAGTTTTACCCAACTTTGGCAAAAACCGCCTACGTGCTACCCCCAAAGTTTCTACTAGAAATTAGGTAATCAGAAGCTTACAAAATCACGTAAACTTGCGACACCTGCTAACTCGATTAACCTAACTCTAAGCTAAAAACTCAGCCACAACTCAGCCACTGAGTTGCGAATTCTTGAACTATAAAACCGTAGTTCATCAACTAGTTAATCTAGAGTTTGAAAACAAAAGAACTAAATAAAAACCCTAATACACATATACGACCCATATAAAAAATCATAAACGAAACATATGCGGCCCAATAACAAAAGATAACCACATTTCCCCCTTTTATTTTGCTTCCTGCTTCCTGCTTCTTGCCTTCTCATTTCTTTGCAATCTGGAATTAGGGTTTTATTTGTATTGAAGACGCCGATTCAATTTATCAATTGCAGTGATGATTTCTCTTTGATTTGCTTTGTTAATTAATTCCCTGGCTTTGATTGCACTCGGTCGCTTCAATTTAGTCGAGATCGAATGATGCTTTGAACTGGTACATGATTTGCCCCTTTTCGATTTTGATTATGCTCGACTTTGATTCGAGTTATGGATTTGTTTGTGATCTATTCTAAGTAAGCACTCTGAATTTTGTCTCGAACTCGAATGATTATTTGCCGATGATGAATTGGGAATTTATAGGGATTAAAACCCTATAATCTCATTCGTATATTTTGGTTTGACTTCTTCTTGATTTTAGCACTTGCGTTGATTTTTGATCGAAAGTTCTTCTGATTTCTGACTTGTTCATTGATCGAATTTGCTTGAATTGTTTGAGTCGGTTCCGTTCTTTGCTGCTACAACTTTGGCATTTGAATTTTTGATAATCTTGACTTTATCATCATGTTACCCTCTGCGACTTTAAACAATTTTCTAAATTTTTAGTTGAACACTTTAACAGTGTTTTGTTTGGCCATTTTTTAAAACATTTCCTTGACTCACGGCTTCACAGTTTTTGCTGTATTTTGAAAAATGTAAACTCCTTGACTTTGTTCGAACTACTACTGATACTATGCTTTGATCATGTCACCCTATGTTGCATTGTGATTTGCTCGAGTCCAATCTAATGTCTCCACGTATATGCATACCTACTTATATGTATGTATATATGTGTGTGATTGCTTGGCATGTGCTTGTTAGTCTGGCCGTGTCTGGTGAACTTGTATTCTCTGGCATCAATTCTGGTTGTCACTATATATATATATATATGTGTGTGTGTGTGTGTGTGTACAGATGTGTATATACTTGTGCACTTCATGTTGACTGAAACTAAACTTGTATTTGAACTGCTTGCATATCCATGTACATATGAACTAACCATTGATGTGTTTGGTGCACTTCAGTGTACTGACCATTACCTGAATGCCTAAACTTGTATTTATGCATGTAGTCCTTGTGCCATTTGAAATCAGGATGCATTTGAAGTTTGATTGCATTTGTGTCTGGTCTAGTTGCATATGTTGTTTTCATGTTGCATAGTGTTCATGTGGATCTTCGAGTTAAACTGCCCTTGTTTTCTCTTTGTACATTTTGTTGTCTTGTTCAATATGAACCTGGTTGCATGTTGTGGTTCCTTGCATATGAACTTTGATTGTTTTGGTTGTATGTTGTCATGCAGCTTTACATCTATTTAACATGTCTGGTTTCATTTTGGTCCGGTTCATCACTTTGTCATGTTGTATGCTCCATTGCTCCATTTCTGTTATGTTGCAGTCTGGTTCCATTGAACTTTTGAGCAAGTCTGAATTGGTCGCTCCTGATCATGTCATGTTGAGAGTTGCTTGAACATTTTGGTCTTGTTCAACTTGAAGTCAGGTCTGGTTCTGGTGCACTTTGAACATGTCTGGTGCACCTTGTATTTATGCATGTTTACTTGTTTGGTTTCCTTTGTTATTGTGGTCTGGTCTGAATGTAGCTTGAACTCGAACGCTGCATTTGCACTTGAGTTGAATCCAGTCTTGGCTTGGGTTTGACTTTATGCTCATGGACTATTTTATTTTTTCCATATAATTAAATAAATATTTGTTGAATAAAATAAATAACTCATAATTCATATTCAAACAAATATTTATTTAATTATGTGGAAAAAATAAAATAGTACAATAACATATACATTTAAATGAATATATATATATATATATATTCATTATCATCAAACAAAAATCATAGGCTATTGTATTCTACACGCACGACCAAACGATACATCCAATTGTTATGAAACTTGATGGCGTATAACAATTCATTATTATGAATCCAATGAAACTAGTTTCGTCGAAATTCGAGACAGTGCCCCGGAAGGCTATTTTCACTCGTTAAATAAAACAAATTATTTTCAAAATCAGTTAAATCACTTTTAAATCCAATTTAAAAGTTTTATTATCTTTATTCTTATTAAATAGAATTTAAATAAGCTTTGAAACCAATTTTATCCAACATAAAACCCAAGGTTCAATTATTTAAACAATTTCAATTATTAAATTCAGTAATTAAATTATCCAATAAATCACTATATTCGAAATTCAAGTTATTTAGCCTATAAATTAACTTTTCAAAATTTAAAATCAATTAAATATTCCAATTTCAAATGATTGAATATTCTGGGTCGTTACATTCTTCCCACCTTAAAAGAATTTCGTCCCCGAGATTACCAAGGTAAGAAAATGCCCAAACCCATTAACCTTTTTAAAACCAATTAGTTGAAATAACTTACCAAATCCTTTTAAGCCTTTAACGTTTTCCAAAAATCAAATTATTGAAACTTTATTATTACTTTTACTAAGTTTCCCAATTTCATTCATAGATTCCAACTAATATCATCCCATTTAATGATTTCAGGTCATAATTCGAAATCAAATTTAGTTATCAAAAATTTCTTCAAAATTTCTCAAAAGTTTTCTAACGCCTTAACTTTATGGAAAATTTCGCCAGCATCTCCTTTGTGAGGCTCGATCAAAACAAATACTAATCGCCACTACGCCTAAACCAACAAAAGAAAGCAAAAGCCAAGGGGCTCAAACAACAATATAAACATGTTCCTTTTTGTTGGGTAACCAAATTTTACTTATGAAACCAAAGGCATTAAACTATCTCTTGCTTTTATATACCTACATCTTATTTATCAATGACATCCAATCATATAGTTCATAATCATATTATTTTGCAATTTCCAATTTTCAACATTTACCTTACTAAAGCCCGTACGATGTACATATATCATCCGTATGCAAATCTCAAATCTGATCACTTGCTCGATCACACAATTTCACTTCCGAACTAGTATCATTCACATGACCACTCTAGTGTGGACTCAGATCCGGTTCCTTGATTAGAAACCGTCATTCTCCTTGCATAGCCATATACTATGATAGAGAACTCTAGAATCAACCAAAAATCTATATCCAGTGTTCGCCGTCGAGAATCGAGTGAAATATCCTTGTTCGGACCAATGTACATCATCTCGAAATCATGTACTCGAATCTGGATCAAACCATTATGCGAACAAATAATATACGTACAACTTACATATTTATTTAAATTTATTTCTTAGCTATCCCAAATTCTTTTATTCACATCCATTTCATTCTCATTTATTTATCCACATTGCTTTATCCACATCCACTTATTAATTAGTATATTCCTTTGAATACTAATGTCACTTAAAATCATTCCATCCACTTTTTACTTAAGTTTATTACAAACATCTATACAACACCACTCATGTTTATCATCACTTCATAACTTATGTCATATTCGTTTTAAATCAAATCTAATTTCATTTAACTCAATACATTTTCCAATTTTCAATATTCAATTCTAACCATTTTCAATTCACTAACTTATTTAATTAATCCATCTCATCGATTCATTTCAAATCACTATCAAATTTATTTTCCATGAATTATTTCATTTAACCTGACTCAGGCTAATTTCTTTTCAAAAATCCTTTCGTTAATTCTTTTTATTTAACTTAAGTTAAATTTCATTTCAAATTTGCTTTACCCAACATTCATATTCAAGAAATTTAAAACATTGTTTTACTTATTAATTCTCTAAATTTATAAGTTATAAAACTTATTTTCTTATATTTCCATAAAACGCTTAAATGAAAATTTCTAGAGTTTAAACACCTTGTTCTCATTTATTTCAAATCAATTTGAAATCATATATATACATAATCCCTTTGCTATATCAAATCATTCTTTTGAATTTAAAATCAAAACTTTTTTTACCAAAACAAATCTCAATGGTAGCAATTCCTCTCTTGGAAACCCGAAAATTAACGTCGATGATTCTGCAGTCATCACCGAAATTATTTTCCAGCGACCGAAGTGAGTTCAGTGCTTTTTACCTCTTTTAAATCCTTTTAAAAATATTTTCATTCAATAATATTTTCCAAATAATATTATTATTATTTTCCAAAACTTTGAAAAATCATTTCCAAAACCAATGGGAATTAAATTCCCAAATTCCCAGCTTTTAAATTCTTTTAATTTATAAACCACTTTTATAAATCATATTTGTATAATTTCACTTTGGTTATCAAACCATTTTCTTATTTGTTTATCTTGTTTGCATTATAACAATAACAACTTTTATTCGAACATAAACAACAAACAACAAACGATAATAATCAAACATTATCATTTTCTAACAACCAAGCACACCATACATAACATAATAATTTTCTAAAAAATTATTCCTTTATATATAAAATATAATAAGGTAAAATTATTTCATTTATCCTACTTCAAACCAATACCATGTCGAATTGCTCTGTTCAAGTGTTTAGAGATTCCTATCAATAACGTTAATTACTCGTATTGACCAGAATCCATAAGCCACTCAACAAATCAACCAACATAATATAAAACATTTTTATATCACTAACAAATACGCGCTCATATATACACACACACACACACACACTCAAACCCATTCTAGGGTGCTACTGACCTTATCTCCAATGAGTACCCCACCAAAGCCTAGGTTCTCGCTTAACCTTCAGCTCTGATACCAAGTGTAACAAACGGGGCTTTTCGACCCTTGAAAATCGACACTAATACGTCCACTGTATTGCGCGCCGAGCAATTGAATGCTGGAAAACACGACTGTTAGGGAAAAGGAAAGAAGGAAGAAGATAAGAAGAAAACTAAACAACGAAGAATCTCACAACGGAGCGAATAATCTATAATATACAACAAATCTTCACACAAAACAACTGTGATATATGTATATATACAGACATCAATTAGAGTATACTAACCTATTTTAGCCTGGACAGTTATAACAGTCTGTCCTTACAATTGCTGATAAATACAACAATGAATACAGCGGAAAAATAACTATCCACGTGAATGTTAGCCATGAAATCTACTTAAGAGAAGAAGTATGAAAGAAGGTTAATGAGAGTATTAGGTTTCATTGAAGTTACAGGCATGGGTTTCGACAAAGGTCATAAGAAGACGTTTCGAAGGCATTAAGAAGGTTTCGAAGGAGTCAGAGGCACCAACTGCTTTACCAGTAATAAACAATGTGAAGGCTTTCGATTCAGATGGAACCAGGACTACCCTTCCGCCACTTTCAACCTTTCGACACAGATAAATAAGCAAAGACAGCTTTGGAATCCCTTTCGAAGGCAATGGATGATAATCTCCCACTTACACGCCAAACCTTTCAGAACCAAAGGTTTCGCCTACATAACAACCCTTTCAAAAGAATATCCAAGCCTTTCGAACTGGTCGAGGCCAATGACATCAGGAGAAGGTTCCGCGTCGATCAACAGATAAGAATTTGGAAGCTACCAACAATGTCAGAACCATTAAAGCTTCAATATCTTGGAAGCCCCTATGGAAAGCCTTCGACAGAGTCGAAAGGATCCCATCATTACTTTCGATGACAACAAGGCAACATGAAGAGAAAGGCGCATTTGAAGACCTTCCGACAATGTCGGAAGTAGTTCTGGAGAAAGCGGAGAAAAGGAATACTAAAGACTTAACAAAGGCGAAAGGTTGATAAAAGGCCTTTTCGACTTAGTCGAAAGGTCTGGAGAAAAATGAAGAAAGCGCATGGGCGAGTCAAAGGATACGAAAGATGTAACATCCCGTATCTAGAGGCCAAAAGCTAAGTGCTACAGAAGCTGCAGTCATCCATAGTATTAACTTTTGGTGATAAAATGCGGTAATGCTAATGGTATCCATAATATCAGAAGCACTTGAATATGAACAAAATCACAGATTTCAAAAAACAACATTTTACTGATTACATTTCAAAAAAAATTCATATCCAAGTTACATAATCCCATATCGTTTCCCAAGTAAAGATTAATTATAATCATTACAAAAATACACCAAGAGCGACATATGATGATGCCCTCTTGGTTGATCAAAGCAATATAGTCATATCTGACTTAATACACAAAAGCAATAAACAAAATAATTTGTAACTCCTAATTAGCTATCCGTCAGCCACCTGCTCGTCTCCGGAAGCTTTATTCGCCAAAATTTCTAAACCTAAAAACCTTAACCCTCAGCCTACTCAAATCAATTTTGAGCACCCAAGAGTTTAAGGGGAAAACAAAAACTTCTAGTCAGACATAAAGCCTGGTGTGAATAATACTATTACATCTCGATTTACTGATATTACGTGAGACCATGCCGCTTAGCGGAACGGGTTTTCCCTCACTAATATCCTCTTTAAAACGTATATTTTTCAAATCCTTTCCTACAACCAAACTGGTTGATCAAACTAATACAATAACGATAATAATAGCTAAGTCCATTAAGCTATAATCGGGTAACTAACGAACTATATGTCCATAAGTACTAAATGGACTATCAGTCCGAAATCTGGGCTGACTGCCCACAAACTGGACTAACTGCCCGCAAACTAGACTAACCGTCAGCAAACTGGACTAACTGTCCGAATCAAAATGAACTATCTGTCCGAATTATTTTATTAGGGTTAACTACCCTTCATCTTTTTCCTTGAAAACCTTTTCAAAATGATTTAACCTTTTAAATCATACTTATACAAGGAAAATATATTCTTAGCTTTACTTTAAGCTATTTTGCCATGTTATATATACTATACTCAAAATAATGTTAATGAGATTTAATGAGGATTAACTATCCTTTTAAAACAAGTTAAAACCATTTTTAACTTGAAAATACTTAGGCTATATTGCATATCCAATACATTCGAAACCTTTGTTTAAAACCTTTAAACAACCCTTTCAAAACCCTTGAAGGTAACCCTTTCGAAACCATTGAAAGCAATCATTTCGAAACCATTAAAAGCCGTCCCTTCAAAAGCTTCAAAACATTAGACATCCCTCTTTAAAACCCTTAAATATTGCCTTTCGAAAACATAGGAAAAACCTTTCCCTTCAACCCTTTCGAAACCCTGGGTAACCACCCATTTCGAAACCATTCATTAAAACCTTTCGAAACAGTCAAAACTCAATCATTTCGAAAGCACTTTGGGTGCAATTTAAAACATGTGGAAACCTTTTGAAACAATTCAAAAATTTATCCCTTCGAAAAATTTGAAAATTGTCTCGGTCGAAACCATTTGGATTATGCCCTCATATAGAGGAAAAAGGATCAGAAACCCATTAAAGTCGAAAGCATCTAATTCGAAACCATTTAAAACTATCTCTTTCGAAACAATTTGGGTTTTACTTCAATCATAGAAAAATGGTCTTAAAAACATTTAACTCGAATGCATCAGTTTCCAAACCATTTCCTAAGTAAAGAGTGATGGTGTCGAAACCATCCCTTCGAAAGCATTGGAGAAGTGGCCATATTTTAAAAACAAAGCAACCCTTTCGAAACCACCTGGGTCGAAAGGTAAAAAGGCGGCAGCAAAAGGTTTCGACTTAGTCGAAAGCAGTTATTTAAAATCAAAGGCGCAACCCAATCGAAACCATTTACTTTAAATCCATTTGACCTAGTCGAAAGCTACTTTGTCGAAAGCCATTTAGTCGAAAGCAAGCAGGCGCCTTTTTAATTTAAAAACAAAGTGATGCCTCAACCCCTTCGGAACCCCTGTTTCGACTACATACCTTTTGCCTTCTAGCCAATTCACTACATACCAATATATTGATACCATGTGCATTGGTTTCAAAGGTGTTGAAGGCGGAGGGACTTAGTCGAAAGCTAACCAAGGCGAAAGCAGGTGCCGAAAGCATCGAAACAGTGAAGAACATGTAGCAAATAGTTCTTTTCACCCGACCTGCTTTACGTGTCTAATTTTGATTGGTTGCCTCTTTTCTTTACCACTAAAAAGTGCTGCAATTTTCAGAAATAACTATTTGAATTATTTGCAAAAAGCCCCTTCTCCTTTTTTAAATATATAAAACATTTAAGTCCCATACCTTAAATAGTTTTATATATCCATTAAAACACTTAGGAAAAATCTACCAAAACTCCAGAAAATATCTTTTAATATGTTTTCCAACATATAAAAATTTCAGACCCAAATCTTTTATTATTTAACCGTAAATAATTTTTAATCCAAATTAACATTTTCTTTAGTAGAAAATTTATATAAATTCCACAAATATTCAAAAAATTCTGAAAATTAAAATCCATCTCTAAAATATCATTTATGATCTTCATAAAAATTCGTAAGGCATTTGGATGTCATTTTATAGGATTCTCACCTTAAAACATATCATAAACTCAATATGAACAACAATAATTCATCAACAAGTATATATAATCATTCCATCATTCAAAAACATGGCAAATCAATGCAAAATATTCAGAATTCATCTTAAAACCAAAAACAAATAAATATGAGATGTAAACATTATTCACCTTAGCTTTAGAGACTAAAGAGATTGAGATGTGACTGGATTTGATTTGAATTAGCTTCTTCCTCTTTTCCTCTTGTTAATGCTGGCCGACCTTAGTTTAATTTTTTTTTAAATGAAAAGTGAACGCATATGGGAGAATACACGGCCAAGTTTAAGGGATATAGGAATGGCCTCTTTCCTATTTTACCCCTCCTCTATTTCAATTTAGCTCTTATTTTAATTCATATGTTAAATGGCATGGCTTCCCTTTGATTAAATCAAATCTCAATCCCCTAATCAACACATTATTTTATTTAATTTAATTAATTAAATATCCTAAATGATGTTACCAAAAATATGGGGTGTTACAAACTCCCATCCTTAAAGAATTTCGTCCTCGAAATTATAGTAATGGACACAACAAATCAATCAAAGAGGTAAAACATACAATCAAACACGTTAGGATAAGTATCTCTAATCATGCTCTCAATCTCCCAAGTACAGTCCCTTTCATGATCGCTCCACTGGACTTTGACTTATTTGACCGTCTTGGTTCTAAGCCTCTTCTCATCTCTTGCAACAATACGAATAGGCTTCATCACTATAGTCAAATCCGGTTCTACTACTAAGTCGTATAGCACAGTCGGTGCAATAGTAGTCTCCGGGTCTCTAACACACTTTCTGAGATGAGAAACATGGAAAACATTGTGGACGTGCCAAACTGCTCGGTAACTCCACTCTATATTCCAGTTTCCCGATCCACTCAACAATAGGAAAAGGTCCAACGAATCTCGGTGCTAACTTTCCTGATTTCCCAAATCTAATCACACCTTTCTTCGGTGACACTTTGACGAAAACTTGATCTCCAACTGAGAACTCTAAATCTTTCCATGTCTTATCTGCATAACTCTTCTGCCTGGACCGAGCCTCCTTCATTCTAGCCCGAATGATCTCAATCTTTAGCTTATTTGACCAAATCCAGACCAAGAACCAACCTATCCTCGATCTCTAACCAACATACGGGAGATTTGCATGGCCTTCCATACAAAGCCTCAAATGGTGTAATCCCAATACTAGTCTGATAACTGTTGTTATATGAAAACTCGACTAAATGCATATGGTCTTCCCATGATCCCCCAAAATCTAGAAGATAAGCTCTTAACAAATCCTCCAAGGCTTTGCTAACTCTTTCCGTTTGCCCAAATGTCCGTGGATGGTAAGCGGTACTCATCCCGAGCTTGGTTCCCAAAACTTCCTGTAGACTCTTGCAGAACTCGCTAGTGAATAAGGGATCTCTATCACTAACTATGCTACTAGGAATTCCATGTAGTCTAACCACATTCTTCATAAACAACTTTGCCAAAACAGGTGCCGTTCTGGTTGACTTAACTAGAATGAAATGGCCACTCTTGGTCGGTCTGTCCACTATGACCCATATACTATCATTTCCCTTGTTCGACCTTGGCAACCCTTCAATAAAATCCATAGAAATAGAATCCCATTTCCATACCGGAATATCCAACGGTTGAAGCATTCCACTTGGTTTCTGGTGTTCGGCCTTTGCCTGTTGGAAATTTAAGCACTGCTTTACCCATAAACCAATATCCCGCTTCATACCTTCCCAAAAGAAACTTCTCTTCATATCCCGATACATTTTAGTACCTCCCGGATGAATAGAGAACCTCGAACGATGGCATTCCTCTAAGACCTCTTTCCTTATGTTTCCTACACTCGGAACACATAATCTTCCTTTCTCAACCTTCCATTCTGGTCAAGACTGAAATCTTTCAAGTCATCGCTCTTGGTTCCACCTCTTAACTTCCTGATCCGTTCAGCTAATACCGGATCTTCTTCCTGTTTAGAAGAAATCCTCTCGATCATCACCGGTCGAACTTCCAAACAAGATAACACTACGTTTCTCCGCTAGACCCAACCTCAGATCTCCACTGCACTCTGCAATCTGCTAATGCTTCCAAATCTTTCCACTCAGCAATCATTGCCAATACTGCATTCTAATGTTTCCAGCTAAGTGCATCTGCAACCTTGTTGCCTTCCCCGGTGTGTACTCAATCTCAAAATCATAAGCAGCGATAAACTCTAACTACCTCTATTGTCCATGTTCAACTCCTTTTGAGAGAACAAATGCTTCGGCAACTTATGATCTGTATATAACTAAAACCTTTCACCCAAATAGTAATGTCTCCACACCTTTAATGCAAAAATAACTGCTACCAATTCCAAATCATGCGTCGGATATCTGACCTCATGCGGTCTGAGCTATCTAGAAGCGTAGGCAATCACTTTACCTCTCTGCATCAGCACAACTCCTAATTCTATTCCACACACATCAGTATAAACCACCAAATCTTGATTTCCTTCCGGAACCACTAAAACTAGTGCATGGGTCAATAAGTGTTTCAAACTCTGGAATGCTTCCTCACACTTATCGGTCCATAAAAACTTCACATCCTTTCTCGTTAGCTTGATCATCGATGCTGTTATCCGCGAAAAATCCTTGATGAACCTCCGATAATAACCAGCTAACCCAAGAAATCTCTTTATCTCCTTCACTGTCTGGTCTCTTCCAACTATTCACCGCTTCCATCTTAGTCGGATCTACTGACAACCCTTCCTCTGAGATTACATGACCAAGAAACTTCACTTCTTTCTTCTAGAAATGACACTTTGAAAATTTCGCCTTCAGCTGATATTGCCTCAGCGTCTTAAGCACCACTCTAAGATGAACTTCATGCTCTCTTTCATCCTTAGAGTATATCAAGATATCGTCTATAAAAACTAATATGAACCTATCAAAGTGCTCTTGGAAAACTCGGTTTATTAAATCCACAAAGAAATTCGGCGCATTAGTCAGTCCGAACGACATAACTAACCATTCGTACGACCAATATCTGCTCTTAAACGCCGTCAAAGGTATACTATCCTCTGCTACTCTTAGCTGATGGAAACCTGTCGCCAAATACAACTACGAGAAAACCTTGGCTCTACTCAACTGGTCGAACAAATCGTCAATCCTCGGCAATGGATATCGATTCTTTATCGTCTTTTCATTCAACTTACAATAATCGATATATAGCCTCAACGATCCATCCGGCTTCTTAGCAAACACTGCAACTGCTCCCTTAGGCGAACTACTCGGCCTGATAAAACTCTTACCTTCTAAATCCACTAACTGCACCTTCAACCCCCTCATCTCTGTAGGGCTCATCTTGCTTGGTGGCCTACTCACTGGTTCTGCTCCCGGAACCAAGTCTATCCGAAACTCAATAGCTCATTTCGGTGGCAATTCAACTACAGGCTCAAAAACATCCGCGAATTCTCTAACCATGAAAACTCGACTCAACTCATCATCCAATTCCATAACACCCAACAAAGCATTCACCTCAACGTTAGAACCTTCTACGGTATAAACTATCTGATCACTACAATCACGGTGTCTAAGCGATATTTTCCTATCCTGGAAAAATATCCTATCATCGTACTCACTTAACCAATCCATCCCAAGAATAATCCTGAACCCCATAAAATCAAACACATGCAAACTGCAAACAAAGGTATAACCTAACAAGTCAAACTCTAACTGGTCACATCACAACCCTAGAGTTGCATACCCTCCTATTGGATTCGCAACCCATAAGGAAGTAACTAAATATGTGGGTTCTAGGTTAAGCTTATATATCAAACATCGAGATATAAAAGAATGTGATTCACCCTTATCAAATAGAATGCTAACAGATATACCATGAATCTATAGCGTACCTCCCAAAACTGCCTTTCCTTTCTCCTGAGCTATTGGCTTAGAAGCAGCAGGCTCCAATGCATACACCTTGCCCTTTCCATCCTTAGCGGGCTCCTTGCACTGGTTCCTATAATGGCCAATCTGGTCATAATTGAAGCACCTGACATTCTTCTTCCCGCCTACCTCCTTTGCCTTTCCAACACGACACTCATTATCAAAATGCCCCTTCTTATCGCACTTGAAGCAAACTATCTCAGACTTCCCTTTCTTAGCTACTCCACCCTTCTGAGCACCCTTCTTAGGAAAGAACTTCCTCTTCTAATTCTGCCAAACCTGGACTTCTTTAGCCTTACTCTTCTCTAGAGAATCAAGAATCTCCTCATGCCTTAAGGCCATCTCCACTACAAAGTCAGAAGGATCTCTAATATGAGGTAATGTAGCCCTTGCTAACTCAGGCTTCAACCCCTGATAAACTTCTCATTTCTCTTCATTACTGTATCCACTGAAGCATACCCATATCTGGCCAACTCCTCAAACTTTCTAGCATACTCCAGGACAAACATCTCTTCCTGCTCTAATTAAAAAACTTTTTGATCAGAGCAGACTGTGCCATCGCAGACATAAACCTCTCCTGGAACCTCCCCTTGAAATATGCCCATGACAAAGTTTCCTCTTCTACACCAGCCGTCACACTGTTCCACCAAAACAAAGCGGCTCCCTGAAGCTGTCTGGATGCCAACCTCCTATTTTTCTCACCATTGAGCCCCAGGTCTACAAAGATTCTCTCACAGTGCAGCAACCAATTTTCCACCTCAATAGCATCCTCTGTCCCCAGAAAAGGCTTCCCTCCAAGATTAGCGTAATCTCCGCTCAACTTAGCATATGGTTAACTATCGGAACTTTTGGAACTCCTGCTCTTGCAGCAATTCCTCCTAACGCTTCAGCTGCAACTCCCGCTTGCATCATATTCATGAAAAACTGATACATAGTTTCCATTAGAACTTGCGGGACTTCAGCACCCACATTCTCTGCTTGTGCCTGAACTTGGGTTCTCCTTATACTAGGTCTTCCATTCCCATCGGTGCCCTCCCCTCCTAGGTTAACTCTTCCTCTTCTACCTTCCATATCTGTATTTAAACCTCATGAGATATAGAAAATAACCTAACAAAGATAGGAGAATAGAGATAAAGCGTATACTTATATATAACAAATACAAGTACATTACTATAGCATTATCCCATACCCTATTCTTACTCCAATTCCTTAGGATTATGTTTTTTAAACCTTTAGTTTAAAGTTTTTCATAAACCATGCTTTGATACCAAGTTGTAACATACCGTATCTAGAGGCCAAAAGCTAAGCGCTACAGATGCTGTAGTCATCCATAATATTAACTTCTGGTGACAAAATACGGTAAAGCTAATGGTATCCATAATATCAGAAGCACTTGAATATGAACAAATTCGTAGATTTCAAAAAACAACAATTTACTGACTACATTTCAAAACAAATTCATAGCCAAGTTACATAATCCCATATCGTTTTCCAGGTAAAGATTAATTATAATCATTACAAAAATATGCCAAGAGTGACATATGATGATGCCCCCTGGTTGATCAAAGCAACATAGTCATATCTGACTTAATACACAACAGAAATGAACAAAATAATCTGTAACTCCTAATTAGCTATCAGTTAGCCACTTGCTCATCTCTGGAAGCTTGATTCGCCAAAATTTCTAAACTTGAAAACCTTAACCCTAAGCCTACTCAAATCAATTTTGAGCACCCGAGAGTTTAAGGGGAAAACAAAAACTTCGAGTCAGACATAAAGCCTAGTGTGAATAATTACATCTCGGTTTACTGATATTAAGTGAGACCACACCGCTTAGCAGAACGGGTTTCCCCTCACTAGTATCCTCTTTAAAACATATATTTTGCAAATCCTTTCCTGCAACCAAACTGGTCAATCAAACTGATACAATAACGATAATAATAGCTAAGCCCGTTAAGCTATAATCAAGTAACTAATGAACTGTCTGTCCATAATTACAAAATGGACTATCTGTCCGAAATCTGTGCTATCTGCCCGCAAATTGGACTAATTGTCCGCAAATTGGACTAACTGTCCGCAAACTGGATCAACTGTCCGAATCAAAATGGACTATCAGTCCGAATTATTTTCTTAGGGTTAACCACCCTTCATCTTTTTCCTTGAAAACCATTTCAAAATGATTTAACCTTTTAAATCATACTTATACAAGGAAAATATATTCTTAGCTTTACTCTAACTATTTTTCCGTGTTATGTATAATATACTCAAAATAATGTTGATGAGATTTAATGAGGATTAAGTATCCTTTTAAAACAAGTTAAAACCCTTTTTAACTTGAAAATACTTAGGCTATATTGCCTATCCAATACATTCGAAACCTTTGTTTAAAACCTTTAAACAACCCTTTCAAAACCCTTTAAGGTAACCCCTTCGAAACCATTGAAAGTAATCCTTTAAAAACCATTGAAAACCAACCCTTTAAAGGCTTCAAAACAGTAGACATCCCTCTTTAAAACCTTTAAATATTGCCTTTCGAAAACATAGGAAGTACCTTTCAACCCTTTCGAAACCTTGAGGAACCACCCCTTTCGAAACCATTCATTAAAACCTTTCGAAATAGTCAAAACTCAATCCTTTCGAAAGCACTTTGGGTTCAATTTAAAACATGTGGAAACCTTTCGAAACCATTCAAAAATTTATTCCTTCGAAACCTTTGAAAATCGTCTCGGTTGAAACCATTTGGATCGTGCCTCCAAGTGGAGCAAAAGGATCAAAAACCCATTAAAGTCGAAAGCATCTTCTTCGAAACCATTTAAAACTATCTCTTTCGAAGTCATTTGGGTTTTACTTCAATTATAGAAAAAGGGTCTTAAAAACATTTAAGTCCAAAGCATTTGTTTCAAAACAATTTCCTAAGTAAAGAAGTGATGGTGTCGAAACCATCCCTTCGAAAGCATTGGAGAAGTGGCCATATTTTAAAAATAAAGCAACCCTTTTGAAACCACCTGGGTCGAAAGGTAAAAAGAAGGCAGCAAAAGGTTTCGACTTAGTCGAAAGCAGTTATTTAAAATCAAAGGCGCAACCCAATCGAAACTATTTCCTTTAAATCCACTTGGTCTAGTCGAAAGCTAACTAAGTCGAAAGCTACTTAGTCGAAAACCATTTAGTCGAAAGCAAGTATGCCCTTTTTAATTTAAAAACAAAGTGATGCGTCAACCCCATCAAAACCCCTGGTTTCGACTACATACCTTTCGCCTTCTATCCAATTCACTATATACCAATATATTGATACCATGTGCATTGGTTTCGAAGGTGTTGAAGGTGGAGGGACTTAGTCGAAAGCCAACCAAGGTGGAAGCAGCTGCCGAAAGCATCGAAACAGTGGAAAACATGTAGCAATTAGTTCTTTTTACCTAACCTGATTTACGTGTCTAATTTTGATTGGTTGCCTCTTTTCTTTACCACTAAAAAGTGGTGCAATTTTCAGAAATAAATATTTGAATTATTTGCAAAAAGCCCCTTCTCCTTTTATATATATATATAAAACATTTAAGTCCCATACCTTAAATAATTTTATATATCCATTAAAACACTTAGGAAAAATCTACAAAAATGCTAGAAAATCTCTTTTAATAGGTTTTCCAACATATAAAAATTTCAGACCCAACTCTTTTATTATTTAACCATAAATAATTATTAATCCAAATTAACATTTTCTTTAGTAGAAAATTCATATAAATTCCACATATATTCAGAAAATTCTGAAAATTAAAATCCATCTCTAAAATATTGTTTATGATCTTCATAAAAATTCGCAAGGCATTTGGATGTCATTTTATAGGGTTCTCACCTTAAAACATATCATAAACTCAATATGAACTAGCATAATTCATCAACAAGTATATATAATCATTCCATCATTCAAAAACATGACAAATCAATGCAAAATATTCACAATTCATCTTAAAACCGAAAACAAATAAATATGAGATGTAAACATTATTCACCTTAGCTTTAGAGACTAAAGAGATTGAGATGTGAATGGATTTGATTTGAATTAGCTTCTTCCTCTTTTTCTCTTGTTAATGGTGGTCAGCCTTAGTTTAAAAAATTTGAAAATGAAAAGTGAACGTGTATGGGAGAATACATGGCCAAGTTTAAGGGATATAGGAATGGCCTCTTTCCTATTTTACCCCTCCTCTATTTCAATTTAGCTCTTATTTTAATTCATAAGTTAAATGACACGGCTACCCTTTGATTAAATCAAATCTCAATCCCCTAATCAACACATTATTTTATTTAACCAATTAAATATCTTAAATAATGTTACCAAAAATATAGGGTGTTACAAAAGAGATGCCTTTCGACAGCATCGAAGGCAGACGAGGCTTTTCAACCAAGTCGAAAGGCATAAGGCAGCATCTAAAAAGAGGCCTTTCGACTAGGTTGAAGGCATGAGCATGGAAGAGGGGCCACCTGCATCTATAAATAAGAACCAAGGCGTCTAATTTTGGTGGCTGAATTTTGGAATCCCAAATTCATTTCTTTTACTCCAATTTATTAGTTGCAATTAAATCTTCTAGAAACCCTAAATCAAATTGAAGATAAAGCTCTCTTAATTCTAACTCATTTTGGATTATCAATAAAAGAGAGATGGCTGGTTCATTAAGGATTTTTGATGACGAGGAAGATCATTTAGATCATTAGCTAGTCTAATGATCCATTGCACATGATTCTAACCTATTCTCTTAACCTCCTTTTGTCTATGCAATGCATAGATTCGACTTGGGTATACACAGTCGAAACACATCATCATCAAAACTAGCATAAGACAATGAAAGTAGGAATGATGATGGGTTTCGACATTGGTGAATCTACGAAACTGGGGGATATCTAGGTCGATCTTATAAAGGAAAAACAAAGTGAACTTAGACAGTTACAAACTAGACCCATTTCGAAAGAATGAAACCCCTCTCGATCTGATCGAAAGGGGTGTTTCGAAGGGGTCCCAGCTTATAATTGGCTAACGATCGATTGGAGAGGAGTTTATTTGAAAAGGGATTTATCCCCAGCTACATCTACTACCCTTTCGAAGGGGTTCCTCAATAAAAGTAGCGAAACCACTGGAGTCGAGAGCAGCTATGTCATATAATATAACATGCATTCCTTTCGGCATTGTCGAAAGGGCCGAAACAAGCCTTCCGACATGATAAAAAGGAATGAGAAGTCAAAATGGATAGTTGCCTTCGACCCATTCTAAGGAAAGGTTTCGAATGAGACGTTGCTTCCTTAGCCTACGTTTTCAAGCCAACTACTTAAACCCTTTCGACTAAGTCAACCTAGTCGAAAGGTATGTTTCGAAGGAAGAGGTCTTCTCAATAATTCGGTTTCGTTTGAATTCGGTTACCTTCCATATAGCTTTGGGGATGTTGATAAGTTTTCTTTTTAAATTTTTTGCACTAGATGGATGAATCGAACCTTCGACCTTGTCACCATATTATAGACTAATTTTGGTTCATTTGACTTGCGTAGGAAAAATGAGATCTAAACGATTAAGCAGAATTGAGGAAGGAGTTATCCACACCACCACTCTTGAAGAGAACATAGCTCCATCCTTTAATCTGGAAGGGGCTATTCAAGGACAACCTTCGTCACCAACTCCACAAGATGAGAATACTACAAAGATCAAACACTTGGAGCAGCAACTGCAAGAGATGAAAGAGCTACTCAAGATGGCACTATCTCAGAAATCTTCAAAGACACCAAAACCAACTCAGAGGGATGAGGTGGTTTCTCCCAGGAGGAATTTAAAAGCTAACTCCAATGAATACAAACGAAAAATAAACTTAACATCCTCCAAGAAGAAGGAGCGTTCTCAGTCAAAATCTAACTGTCAAGGGAGAGTTCACGATAAGTCGCTTGAACAATCCGGAAGCTCAACGTCAAAAGAGTATTGTCCAGACTAGAAAAGTTATTGTAACGTTGAGGCTTATCTAAAAGATGCAGCTGAAAAGGCAATAAAGGATGCTATGAACATGAAAGGGAAGAGGACAATGGATGAAAACGCTAATGATAATGAAAGAATGACGCCCTTCACTGATGAGATAATGGCTACAGTCATCCCGCCTTATGTAAAAATACCAACAATGAAATACCATGGAGTTACTGACACAGACGATCATTTAATGGATTTTGATAGCCAAATGGATTTTTACAAGCTATCAAATGCCGATTATTCCCGGTCACTCTCCAAGGAGCTGCAACAAAGTGGTACAGGCATTATCGGGATAAAACCATCTATTCATGAAAGCAGTTCTCTTATGAATTCTCTACCCAATTCTGCATTTGCAAAGATCCCACAATAGACTATACAGCCTTGGCCAACATAAAGCAAAGACAGGGGAATCCTTAGGAGATTATCTGAGGAGATTCAACGCTGAAGCTCTAAAAGCCAAAGACATGAATGATCGAGATAAGCTTATTGCAGTTCATTCCGGCTTGATAGAAAACACCCCCTTCTGGAAGCAGCACTTCGTCAACGGATGTAAAGATTTACAAGATTTTCATTTCCAGGCTGACAAGTTCATCGGATGGATGAGCTTTACTATGCTAAGAGGAAAGCTATTCCTAGAAAAGAAGAGGAAATTTAGCCTAGACCGAGGACAAAAATGAACAAGATGGGAAGAGCCCATTGCTAACGCAACCACTTTAAACAAGTCACTTTCTTACGTTTATGCTGTGGCCAAGGAAAGAGTCAACTTTTCGACCTCCTTTAAAGCTAAGAATAACCCTGAACAAAGAAAGGGAGGAGATTACCGTGCTTATCACAAGGCGAATGACCACAAAACCGATGAGTGCAGGGTTCTAGCTGGAATCATCCAAAAGTTGACCCGTGAGGGACATTTGAAGGAATTTATTCAGGATCAGCAGAAAGCTCAACGGACAGGGGATGGTCCATAGAAAAACCCTGGCAATACTGTAAATATATTAGAAGATGAAGACCCCCTGAGCTTGAGCCCACCTATAAACAAAATCGATGTAATTCATAGAGGGCCGCACCCGGCTGGGAACAGTAAGGGGCCCGAAATAGATACATCAAGGAAGCTAAAGAAGGTGTCTTTTCAGTCCAAGGGCCCCCATCGAAGAATCCATGATTCAGTATACAAATGCCGGACCTTGTTGTCACTCCTCAAGAAATGAAAAAGGGGGTTCACCATCCGCATAATGATCCTCTGATGATCAGATTGGATTATCCATCCACTACAAGAAAATTCATTTTTAGTAGCATTAAATGAAAGCGTTTTATAAAAAATGCAGTTTATTATATCTTAAATCATATTAAATATACCTAAAACGCTGCTTCTCTCAAAAATATATCGCCTGCGTGCTTTTTTTTATGCCCACACTCTCTTCCACTTTTCCCCAGTTTCTTTTTTCCTCCCGAATTTCTTTTCCCTCTCACTTCCACCTTTCCCGAATTTCTTTTCCCTTTCAAAAACCGTATTTTCTTTCCCCAAAACTAGCGATGGTGATCCTTTTTTTCCTTCTCCCAATGCTACCCCTCTTTTCCTCCACATACGAATACTGCGTGCTCCTAGCTTTGAGGATTTTTTCGTCCTCAAGAGATTTCCAGCTTTTAGAAGTCTCTCTGAGCTTAGAATCCTTCAAAATTTCAATAGTCTTTCAGTTATCCAAGAAGGTCAAAGTGGCTATGCCGCTTCAGACTTCCAGCTTTCAAAGGCGTTCAGGCTTCCTTGGCATTCAAGGTCATTTAGTGTTCTAGGACGCCCAACTTTTCAAGATGCTCAACTCTGTTTAGGTAAAATCTGTACGTGTCCAACTATATCCAGGTCACGTCTGTTTAAGATGTATAGCTCTTATGAGGTCTTCCTTTGGTCTTGAGATAAGCCACTAGTCCGTGAACTTGATAGTCATCCAGAGTCCCATGTCTGAAGTTCAACTTTTATGACTATTAATCTATCAAAGTTTACTCAACAACTTTAGTCATTTTAGTTGTTATTTTATCTATTGCACCAACACAACAATTTGTAATGAAAATAAGTCTTGCACATTTATGTTGAATTTTACACTTATTAAATATTCATTTGGATATAGACATGTCAGAATTTGACTATACTTTAATTGAAATTAAGACATGACTTAAAATAAGATAAGAAGAAAAAGTTGAATTTGGTGATCAAGTGGAGAATGAGATTATAGATTGCAATAAAAACGTATGTTGATCGAAAAAGTTCTCATCTAATCTTAGTATGATAACAATAATAAATACATTAAAAAAACTTAATGTTCTTTTTATAATTTATAAAATTGATTGACGTTCTTTTAACAATAGCCGCTTGGATTTATTAATTTACAATTTGCACCAAAGTTCAAATTTTAAATAGAAAAAATAGTGCACAATATTTTTTCCCTGCTTATGTCACTAATCAACTTGATTGTTGATTGGTAAGCAATCAACAGAACTCAGATTGTATATTTTTATTATCCTAATAATTGTTTATTAAAATGCAGATATACCAAACACTGTCAGTGTGTTATGAAAAAGAAAAGAAGAAGTTGTTTCATGGCTTGATTCGAATCTTAATACTTGTGCTAATTACATTACTTTTCAGTGTTTTAGACATACAAGGTATTTTTAGGCTTATATTTTAAGTAATTTCCATAGATCGGTTACATGTTCATAACAAAAAATTTGATGTGAATAGTATTAGATATATCAATTTCATATTTTTTTGCGGTATGATTAAATGAATAGCAGCATCTGATCAGTCTGAAACTCGAATAGTGGAAGCTTTTAAACATCAAATTTGGAATGTAATAAATCTACCAAGTAGTAGTAATATGACTACATGTTCTTCATTTTGCAGTAAATATATGTGAATTATATCACTGTTGGTTTTGTTCTGCTCCCTTAAAACGTCCAGATTTCTTTATACCAACGAGCTCATGTATGAGCTTTGTCATATCCATATATGAAGAGCCACCTTCCTCCGTTGCTTTCACAGCCTTCTCTGCCATTTCCTTCACTTTCTTTCTCAATTCAATATTCACCATCACCACATACACAGCCTTTGCCACTTCTGCTCCCTTTACAAATGACCTCCTTTCTTCTTCAGGGCTATATACTTTTGCGCCTAGGGACACTCCAACATTAAGAACATCAACCAAAAGCATCTCATTTATAAACTGCTTGAAATCAATTATTTCTTTCTAATCATGCTTGCATTGTAGACTGGTTTCCAGTCCTTGACAAAAAGTGAATCATATATTTACTTGCATGTCAAGAACATAGATCTGCCCAGTTTGGACATTTAAAAAATATCACACAAATGCAATATGAACTAATATATTAAGTCTTCATGTATTTGAAACAAGTGTGCTATATAATCTTTAATTATGATGAATTTAACTAAGTGAATCATACGTATATTACAGGTGTGCAAGTGGTGCTGTCTAGATTCACGAACAAAGCGAGTATATTATTTGTAGTTCTTTTATGGATGTCGTTATTCTTTTGTGGCATCCCAATATAATAAGTTTATAAAAAACTAGTTAACTATGTTTTATAAAAATTAAACGAGTTTATAATAATAATAAATTAACTAATTTATAAAAATTAATTAAGTTTTATAAATATTCAATAAGTTTATAGAAATTCATTAAGTTTTTAAAAATTAACTAAGTATTATAAAAATACAACTAAATAATAATAATAAATTTTATAAAAAATTAACTATGTATAATAATAATAAATAATTTTATAAAAATTAACTAAGATTTATAGTAATAATAATAAGTTAATTAAGATTTATAATAATAATAATAATAATAATTAAACGAGCCTATAATAATAATAATAATAAATTTTATAAAAAATTAACTAAGTATAATAATAATAATAAATAGTTTTATAAAAATTAACTAAAATCTATAACAATTATAATAAGTTAATTAAGATTTATGATGATAATAATAATAATAATAATAATTTAAATGAGTATAATAATGATATAATAATAATTATTATTATAATAAAAAAATCAACTAATTTATAAAAATTCAGTAAGTTTATAAAAATTAACCAAGTATAATAAAACTAATAATCATATATTGTAATGTGCAGTGTGATAAATAATACATGACAAAATAACAAAACCCCATTAAGAAATAATGTCTAACAAACATGTGTAAAAAGATCAGGAAAGCTTTGCTATATGCGAAGAAATTAACCAACATAATGCGAAGAAATTAAACTAATACTCAGTTAAACCCGTCACCATTTTACCTTCTTATACTATGCAACTTGTATACTATGTTACTTAGAGCTCTTTTGATACTAGTTTGTTTATTAATCTACTTTTTAACCTTTAAATAGTTTTGAATCTTTTGAGTGAATATTAAAAGGTTAAACTGTAAAATTCAGCTATAAAGTTTGAAATAAATCATTAAACAATATTCATTGCTTATAATTTATCAACATATTTGCTAATTTTAAGTAAAATAATTAAGTTGTCAAATTCTTCAAATCAAAAATTAACTTATTAACTACTTTTCTTACTAGGTATTGTCAAACACTCTCTTACATCATATACCTAATCTTGTTTACTAATAGTTATGATATGTTCATAGCTTTCTGTACGACCGCATGCTAACACTCCTTTATTATATATACCTGATGTCACAAATTCGAATTCTTCAAAAGTCATAAGCAACAAATCATTGCTTCTCGCATTTCTATTTATAAGTCATTTCTATAAGTTTCGTATAAAGAACCGTTAAACACTAAAATTGGAATAAGTTGCTTATGAGTAGTTATGACTGCTTATGTATAGACCCTGCCCATAGAGAAGCCCACCAAGCAAAATTTTGAAAAAAATTGTATGGTATATAGGTATTTATACAAAAATGGGTATGCCTGTAAACAAAAGTGGTTGTGGTTGGTTAGTTATGTAGAATTTGGTTGTGATGAGCAGGGATCATGTCTTTTAGTTCATTGTAATATCTACTTCAAAACTTTTTTGCAAAGGAGTCTAAAATTTTGTTTTTGAGCCTAGACAACCACATCTCTTGGTCGGGTCTGCGTATGCCTTTTTTTAATCTTACGATTTGTCACTCCAGCTCATGATCCATCTTGTGAAGTATTGGCACTATAGTCAACATATAGGGACAATTTTGTTTTGTTAAAATTCAAGCACTAACGTGAACAAATTTATTAAAGCAATACTAAAAAGTATGGGTGCTTTAGTTGCAAAGCCACAACAGTGAAACTTGCTCAAACTAAGTTTGTGATGTTTTACTGTGCTTATCTTAGTGTATTATTCTTTAAAACATCCTATATTCTTGTACTACTCATTTTAGACAACTTTATTTGAAAACAAATAAGGAGGAAACGGTCTTCCTTAAGTGGTTTACTATTTGGGATCAACAAAAAAAGAAAAAGAAAAAAGAAAAATTGGTGCTCTTATTACTAGAGCTTACAATTAGGCCTGTCAAAACATACCCTAACCCATTTACCCAACCCAATTACCCTAACATTAAAAGGGTTGGGTCTACCCATTTAAAAAATATTATGTTCTTACCCAACCCGTATGCAACCCACGAACAGAATTTCCCAAAGCAATCCAAACCGCCTACCCATCAACCCTAATTCTAAATTCTTTGTTGGCTCAAATCTGCAAAAAGGCGAAAGAAGAATTAAGGAATTAAAAAGGCGAAGAGTGATCCCTCTTCCTAAAATGGTCGTCGAAATTAAATAAAAATCGAAGGTACTTTATGGAAGTTGGTGGTTAATCTGACCTGGAGTAGAATTTGGTAAAGTTTCTTGTGGTTCTAGTTTTAGTTTATTTTCTTTCTTACGTTTTTTGTTTGGTTTTAATCAAATACGGCCTTAGCTTTAGTTTTTAGGGTTTTATAGGCCGTTAAGGGGTTAAGGGTTAACATCAAAATTAAGGAATTATATGCTTGTTTTCTACGGAATGGTTAAAAAGTGAAATTTAATTTATGCGAAATTAATATTTCCAGCTTAATTCGTATGATGTCAAGCTTGGTTAGAATTTTAAATTTATGCTTTATAGTTTATAGTGTATATGGTGTTCACAATTTGATTTACAACGTTTATAGGTGCCTGGTCTTCGTAAATCAACACAATGCTTTCATCTATTCACACTTATGCCATTTGAATGATATGATATTGTTTAATGTATTCAAAGCTTATGGAAACACTAGTGCAGCTGTGCAATAAAAACTCCCATGGCTTCTAAGTCGAGCAAGGAAAATAAACGGTTCTGCTATAGTTGCCAATGGCATATTATAAACTATAGGGGTGATAGAATGTTTAACAGAAAATTTGATTTGAATTTAAAGGAATGATTCATGAATTTTCAATGGTGATAAACTGCAACTGAGTTGAACACTTGAATTTAATGTTAAAAATGGTGAATCTGGGATGGCGGCAAGAAGCGCTAATGCAGAAACAGTTATTTAGGAGTTCCTGAAGTGTATTAGTTGTTTACCATGTAAGAGTGCTGAACTATTGGTGTGTAGGTACACGACGATGAATATAGTAGCTAGAAACTATCTTGGATTAGAATTTGAGGGTGCTTTCTTTTTATTAATCTGTTCACTTGTGCAGTTCGTTACAAATTCCAAAGCTGGCAGCATATCTCTATTCTAGGAAGAGCTAAAAGAACCATTCTTATCATTTTAATGCCATTAATTTGACAGTTTTAAAAAACGTATCCTAGTTTAATATGATTTCTTTTATTAGTAGAACAAATAAGTTATGATTTTTAATCTGCAATTTGTTACTTGTATTTTGTTGCAAATCTTTCATTTCCATCTATGTTTATGGAGTTAATTTATATATAATTGCTAGGCAATATTGTTGCAGAGCTATATCTCACTTATCATCTTACCATAAATATAGGTTTAGCTGCTTTAGTTTGTTCGGTAAGGCAAAGCTAACCAGATTCTCCTCAGACAGTACTTTGTATGATTTGCCACGTCTTTTTGTCTTTCGGCATTTGCTATGCAAAAACCACATGAACATGTTTCTAACTTGAAGTAGATAGCAACTTACATGTTAGGTTATTTAAATCTTTGGTTGATACCAGGTATGTGTCATGGTTGATTTAGTGAAACCAATTCTTGCTGGGTTTATTATCTTTCTTTGTAGGGACATGAAACACAAGTTATATTGCTTGAATCTCTATCTTATTGAAATTCAAAACAACCTTTGAATTTGGAAATAGTATTGAACCTAAGCTTAAGCTAGCGTTCGAATGAAAGGTTGAACGTTCAATTTCTACCAGCAACATATATTATCTGCTAAGTCTTTTTTTACAGAGAAGCAATGATGTGTGTATTATGTATGAATGCTATCTAAATATGATCCTTTTAACCATTTCACCGTTAGCAATTGGAACAACACAAAAGGGGACTGTAGAAAGCATATTTGAAAAGACCTAGCTCTAGATCATGCTTTGTTGTTTCACAATTGTCCAAATTAACACGACATATTCCTTGTTCCTAGCAAAATATATATGCCTTTAGTTCATGGATAATAAAGTAAACTTGTGCCGAAAATTAGGGGTATAAGAAAATGACAAAAATTTGATGTTTGCCTTAGGCAACCCAAACCTTTGGGTTGGTCCCGTGCATGATAAACGACTTTTGATCGTCTCAGTTTCCTCTTTACTACTGTGCTATTAGCAAATGGGTGTGTGTGAAGTTCCTAGCTAAGCAATGCTTCACTTGATAAGTGAAGAAATAAACAACTGTATCAGTGAAGAGTAATGTAATGCGTTTTCTTACATTGAACAGTGTTCAAAAATATGTTCTCATGGCCCTCGCACGATATTTTGGTCCCGATTTAAAAACTTAGTAAAAACAAACACTAATTCTCAATTTTATATTTTTATATATATATGCCGACCTGCAATTAGTTTCCTCTTCCCAACCTCTGCCATTTTGTAGCTGTAAAAAGTAAATTCGCTTTAACTTCTCCTCCATTTTCGTCACATTGTACTGATGGGTACTATATTCCATTCCACTTATTTTTGTCTTAAATTTTCCCTTAATTTGATACCAGGTGCCCATGTGCCTTTTAAACATATCATCTTCTTATACTGTAATGGTTGTCAGAAAAACTTCTACATGTGTGCAAGTTTATTGGTATTATACTGAATGATTTACAGCTGATTATTTGTGTCATTTCAGGATTACAAGGTTGTGCTTAAGGGCTTCAAGACTATAAGACTTTGCTCAAATGTTGTATAACTTTCAATAATTTAATTACTTATGTATGACATGTTGTTTTTGTAGTTGTTAGTTCAGTTTATTTCAGTTATTTTGATGCACTGTTTGTATTTAACTATAGAGTTTCTCACCTAACAGTTTATAATGCTGAATCTTTTAATTTTTGATGTTGTAGTTTAGTTTTCAGTTTTTTGATGAAGGCTTTTGTATTTTTTATATAGAATTGGTCTATATGGTGCAGTATTTCATTTTTTCGATGTAGTTTTTGTAAAATGATTAGTTCTTTGTTAAATGGTGAAGTATTGATCATATAATGATGCAGTTTTTAATTTTATTGTGCAGTTTTTACTGTTTATGCAGCAGTTTTTTTTAAATGGGTCGGGTTGGGTTAACCCTTTTATTAAATGGGTCGGGTCGGGTCAACCCGTTTATTAAATGGGTCAGACGGGTTGAGTTTGTTTGTGTCTTGAATGGATCGGGTTAAATTCTACCCGACCCATTTATGACCTGACCCGACCCGTTTGACGGGTCTACTTACAATGTAGGACTCATTAAAAATAAAAACCTAAATCCATTAAATTCAAAATGCCCTTGTAAACCAGATAACAAAAATTTGTTGTTCAAAAATATAAAAACATAAAAAATGTTATCCGTATGTCTATAATTATAAATGGCAATGCTTATGGTTAATCTCATGTTATAAGAATGCTTGACAACCTTTTAACAGTGGCTAAACTAGATATACTTTGTGGTGGGAAACTAACCCCGACTTCTTGCAAAAATTATAAGTAGTACCAATTTTTTCGACTTATTTTATGTTATATCTTTGAGAAGTTTATTGATTGTAGTACAATCAAAATATATCTAGAGTATTTATATATTCCTTTTAATATAAATTTGCGTAAATCTTTGTCTTAGTTCATTCCAAATACTGATTAAATAGAGTATTTATGCGAGTGTAATTTTAAATACCGATTAAATTACAAATTTACATGAAATCTCTATCTAGTTGGTACTGTTTATCAATGGCTTTGGTTATTGTGGTTCCTAAGCTTTTTTTAAAGTTTATTGCCTCATTGATTGAGTTCTTTTGGTGCAAACTATTAAGCTTTCAAACATGAGTTTGGAAAATCAATTTCTACATACATGGTACTTGATTGAGTATTTTGGCGCTTCATTACCAAGGCTCAATGCGAATAATGGTGTTACTTGGTTGTTTACCTTTCCACTAACTGTCTGATCATGTATTACAAATTTTATTTGGTTCCTATGTTTAATAGAAGTTTCTTATTTTGTTGTTGTGTTAGGTTACAAAGTAAATCCACATTAAATGGAGAACACCATAATATTTAGCATTCACTGAATACAATAAATTTTACAACCATAGATGTTAGAAGAAATAGCTATAGTTCTCAATCGAACATGTTTCTGTTAACATAAACAGCAGTTAGGAAGTGGAAGTTCAATTTGTTTAACTGCATGAAAGAGATTGGATCTACCAAATGCATTAGGCATATTCAATTGTGCAATAAAGACAGCAAAATATTAGTTTTCCTAGTAATGGCAGAGGAATTTATTAACTATGACATATATTAGAAGGATATTTAAACTCACCTTCATGTATATTGTAACTTCACATTTAGCACACATCAACGCAAATGCAGCAGTATATAAAAAATACAATAAATTTTCCAGGAAAATTCTAGTTACATCAACGAATATTTTGAATTTGGGAAACCTCTATAATATATTATAGCGGATAATAAAAACAATCAACGCCAACAGGGTTGGCGCAGTTGGTTGATGGTCCGGACTGCGTGATCGAAGGTCACGAGTTCGAGGCCCGAAACTGACAACCCTGTAACAAGTACCCGAAGTATGTGTTTGGCAGGCACATACTTCCCTAGAGTTTACAAGCGAAGCTTGGTTCTCTAGGTAATTCAAAAAAAAAACAATCAACATATCAAACTTCAAAAACCTCTATAATGAGTTACAACGAATAATGAAAACATGCAGTATCAGATTTATTTTAAAGAAGTGGACGGTTGTAAAAGCTTGTTCTTCACAACAATTTGATTGTAACTTCTACGGTTTAAAAGGTGCGAAAACCACTACCGAGTTATGGCCTCCAAAACCAAAAGAATTTGAAATAGCTGCAATAAAAAGAAATTAAATACAAGCATAAAAAATTTGGCATATTAGAAAAACTAAAATTTTGTTATGAATAATATGTACCAACATTTACTTCATGTTGCTTCTTCACATTCGACATTGTGTCAATTGTGACTTGTTCCTCCAAGTTTTGCATATGATTAAATGAATACGCATAAAAACTAAGTTTCTCTTGTCTATACTACATATTGAAACTGCAACTATTTAAAATAAAGGCAAGTGTTATACATCTTGGTTAATAGTAGGATGAAAGCCAGCCTATGTTAATAGCTTTGATTGTAGCAATAGCCTAATCCACCTGCTGCTCCAAGGCAGTGCCCAGTCATCGAATGATAAATATATAAACAAAATTCACTTCTATGCATTTTATTGGATTATTATTTCAGTGGATATTTAAATAATAATAACTTACTTTTGTTCCGTTCATTTTTAGCTTAGATGTGTCCTTGAAAACCTTCTTTATAGCATTGAACTCTGCCAAATCTCCAAGCAGTGTTGATGTTGCATGACAATTTGCATAGTTTACCTGGAAATCAGTGCTTTATAAAATAATAATCCAAAAACAATAATTCGATCAAGCTACATAATAAACCTCATAATTCTAGAATAGGTAATGACTTACCTCTTCAGGAGAGACACTAGCATCTGCCAAACTCTAATCTATGCAAGAAGAAACACCGAGTCCATCTGGTCTTGGATCTATTATGTGATGAGCATCACATGTTATAGCTCCTCCTAAATATTCTGCAATTATTGTTGCTACTCCCTTTATTGCATGCTCCAAGCTCTCCATAATCTTTTATTTATTTTTACACACACATATGGAATTAGATAAATAAATTAAAAGTGTAATGATATCATTTAATATCAATGGACAAAAGAATTTATAGCCTCCTTTTATTTATTAATTCAAGTTTATAAGTCTAGTGTATGCCTTTTAGATGCTATAATGTCATTTGTCACAGTTTGTATTGCTAGTGAATGTCATTTAGATGTTAAACTTGCTTTTTAGATGATATGATAAAATTGTGATAATCTAGTATAATTACCAAGACATTAGCTCCTTCACCCATGACAAACCCATCTCTATTCTTATCCCAAGGCCTAGAAGCCCTTTCAGGCTCATCATTTCTTTGAGACAATGCTCTACAGGAAATAAATCCACCAATCCCCGTAGGCAAAATTGCAGCCTCTGTCCCTCCAGCCACTATGATATCAGCTTCTCCTCTTCTTATATGTTTTGCTGCTGCATAGAAGCAGTAGTTTGCAGTTGCACATGCAGTAGAGATTGAGTAGTTTGGACCCATTAGTCCGATGTCTATAGCTAGCAGTGCAGATCCCATGTTTGTGATTGAGTATGGAATGAAAAATGGAGAGATTTTTTTGTAACCTTTTAGCACATAGGATTCCACTCCACTAGTGAAAGCGTTTATTCCACCCATGCTAGAGCCTATTAGGACACCAATTCTTGTTCTATCCATCTATGAGAAAGAGTTTTTAGGTTAAATATTTTATCATATAATGTATATTTAATCATCTTATGAAAATATACCAAAATTCCAAAGAAGCATGCACCTACACAACACATTTTAGGTTTTGTAGGAGATTTATGTCGTCTCTTGCACCTCTCATTTTAAATTGTTTTGATCAGATGAGCTATGTGATTTTTTTCTTCGCTTTTCCTTATAGTGATCTTAATTTAAGCATCAAACCATATGGACATAAGATTTTTATTCAAGTGAGAGTTTCTGATTTATGAATGTAGTGTGTGCAAATTGTAAAACAGCTTTCTCATTGCTTACAGTTTTCAGCACTTTAATTCCAAGATTGGCATCATCAGGAGCTCTTTTACCAGCGACCAAACAATATCACCATGCAACATCTAGCCTTCAATCGTTCTTCCCATCAATGTATCCTTTGCTTGAAAAATTATGAATTTTACCTCCAAATTTTACAAAGTAGAAGTGTCAAATCTATCTATTAAACTAACTCCACTTGCTCCTTCCAATAGCTTATCATAGAATGTGTCAATGTCATTGCCAAAAACAGAGACAAGGTCTTGACCAGTAATAACGATTCTTTTCTTTGGATCGGCCTCTCTTTTGGGAGCAGAAACTGTTGGAGATGCCATTGCTCTTATCTTCGGGCATCTTAGAGCTGTCAATAAATAGAACAAGTCATTTAAGTTTGTACTGTTCCCATTTTCTCGCCTAATTAGATGGTTTCCAAACTATGGTTATGTATTTTTTGAAATTAGCTTAAATGATTTCTAGGTTTTTAAGGCACTCTAACATATTTTCTACTAGTTACCATGCATCAACACTAAATGTGTATTTGTTAGATCATCCCCAATAGGATCGGATCAATGACTAACTCACCCTCAATGAAAAATAGACCGCATGTTATGTATATGTATCAGAAATCTTTATACCTTATTTAGTGTGTTTGATTTTAATTTTTGCAATTCCAGTGGAAGATAAAATCTCAGAAGTTTTAGCCGGCGTTCTCCTAAAAGTTCATATACTGTATAAAATCTGCTTATAGTGGCACAGTATATATAAAAGCCAGCTGATAAAAACTTGAAGGGTATAAAGTTGAACATGTAGGGTATCCATAAAATTTTTAGCTGTTGCATGATGATTTATGCACCTATTAGATGTTAACCCGTTATAAAAAATAATAGAAATGGTAGATATGTTGGAGATTTTTGGATAGATAAATGAGGTAAGACATTTGACTACACATCTGTTACTTTATTAAAATATATCTTATGCTTTACATCATTTGCAGTTTTATCTATGATCATATAACATGACGTGGTACGATTATTATGCAATTAATACATGTAAAAGCTATTAATGCATATTCTGACTTTATAACTTTTTTTTAGGTTTTTTTACTAATGAGAAATCTATCCTTGAACTTGACCAACCCTGATTTTGAGGACCATGTAAGTTAATTCTGAATGCAGATGCATTTAGTATGATATATTTTGTATGATAGTATGTACATTTTTTTCTACTGCATGTAAGATAAATGAGTAAGTTTGATAGCTTAATTTCAGCAATTAGTTTAGTCACTCAAGCAACTATTTTTTTCACATCATCACTGCTTATAAAACGTTCAAATTAATATTGGAAAATTTCCTTTAGTCCTATTCTATACTTGGGTATATTTGAAAAACCATCATGAATTCTGCAAATCTTTGTACAGATCTATATCACATAAATTTTGCTTCGATTCCTGTTTTCTTTCCCATTAAACGATACAATTTTATATTTTAGGTGCATTTTTATGAATCGCCAAATTTCACCTCACTAGCCCACATTAGCCCTTACAAAAAGTGTACTGTGACTTGTGTCATGCTGCAATTGCTCTCTATTATTTGTGTATGGAGTTTATTGCGCATTTAATTTCATATTTATTAAATAATATGTTTGGCAGAGAGTTTTGCTAGCATCATACAGAGTGTATGGTGAGGATGTCAGTCTCATGGATACAATTGATGAGACAGATCATTCATGTATGCATATTTTTATATGCTGTTAATTTTGTTACATAGAGTTGCATCTTACTAACTTTATATTCAATTTGAGGTTCAACGTTGAATAAGCGGTAGTGTACTTATGCAAGTAATGTGGTAAGTTGGTGCATGCCTCTTCCTTTGTGTACATATGAGTACTGTTATTCTATAGAAAACGACGTCTCTCGTTTGTTGGATGGTAGTGTCGCTTCAACTGAAAGAATGGTATTACATTTAGGCTGTGTTTCATTTGGGCTATTTGGCCGGTAATTAGAGACAAGATTTTCTACTGTTTGAGCTAGTCAAATTAGCTTGAACTTGTCTTATTTGATGCTAAATAAATTCATATTTGTTCTCTTCTACTGCTGATCTCTAATTGCTTTTTTTTCCTTATAGGCATATTGGACATTTTAAGGAGACAAGCTTGAACTTTCCATTATTTATATTTTCTCTTTTTGCAAGCTCTTTTTGTAATATTTTATGTCGCTAACATTTTTGCTTAAAACATTGTTCATGAAATATTGTATATGACTGAATTTTATAGTGTATGAAATTTATGTAGCTTTGATTATGTTTAATCTCCCTAACTGGTTATAATTTCATATTATATCTATTAGTGTTTTATAAATTTATAGTTTCCTTTTGAATATATTATTCATGACTTTTATAATTGTTTTAAAACTGCTACCGTAGGTATAAAATGTTGCAAAAAAGTTGATTACCGTAGCATTTCAAAAGGGCTACAATAGGTGTAACATCTTGAGAAAAATGATATATCAGAGCATTTTAAATGAGTTTGCGTCGTTTAATAAACGTTGCGAAATTAATTCACTGCATTGTTTTGTAAAAGCTTTGGTAGCCTTCTTTTTAGCAACATTTTTAAAACGCTATGGTATTTCCTGACACTATTGCAGCATGACATTAGGCTGCGTTCTTTGAAACGCGGCTAATGTTTATGGCAGCATTTTTAAAACGCTTCAAAAGATCTTTTTGTTGTAGTGATCGTCTCCAAAATTCTGGTTGACATAGGAAGTGCAGTCAATGTAATCTTCAAGCATGCCTTCGACCAAATGAATATCCCTGAAGACAAATTAGAGCCCAGCATGGAGCCCATCTTTGGATTCAATAATAAAGGGTCGACTACGGTGGGGCAAGTGAAGCTGCTCGTGCAAATGGGAGTACCTCCAACTTGCAGAACCATTGAGACTATTTTTGTCGTTATCAACCAGCCCCCTTACTACAATGCCTTCTTTGGCAGACCAGCTCTCGACGAAATAGATGCCTTCGTCTCCCCGAAATATCTCATGGTAAAATTCTTGACAAAAAATGGATGGGGCGCTGTTCGAGGGGAGCAGTTCAACTCCCGAGAAATGTATTTTCCTACTCTAGACCAATATAAAAGGGAGTATTCCGCTTACTTTGGTTCTTCTACTATTTTACAGCCTTCGAATAATGGATTTTCACATCCAACATTCGAAGTAAAGATTAAAATTAATAAATCTAACAAACCTATGTATGAAAGGTACATTCCTTCTGGGGGCAAGAGGAAGAGAGTTGATGCAAACTCAGTTGAAGAAAGCCCAATTGTCACAGAATTTGATTGTCGAGGGGAAACAAAAAGGATTAAACCTCCAAAGGACCTTGAGGAAGCATACCTAGATTCAGATGATGCTACAAAAGTGGTCAAGGTGGGAAAAGATTTGAATGGTGACTTGAAGAAGGATTTAATCCAATTCCTCAAAGCCAACAAGGGTGTATTTGCCTGATCGCATTCTGATATGGTGGGGATTGATCCAATGGTCATGTTTCATGCACTCAACGTAAATCCAAAAGCAACCCCCATTAGGCAGAAAAAGAGACATTTAGATAAGGTACGATCAGATGCTTTGAAAGAGGAAGTTAACAGACTCCTTAAGAACGGATTTATCCTGGAAATATACTACCTAAAGTGGTTAGCCAATCCAGTTCTAGTAAAGAAATAAAATGGTAAGTGGAGGACTTGCATTAACTACACGGACTTGAACAAAGCATGTCCGAAAGATTGTTTCCCATTGCCGCTAATAGATCAGCTATGGATGCAACAAGAGGGCACAAGATGTTGTTTCTTATAGATGCCTATTCAAAGTACAATCAAATACTGATGTTCAAACCAGATGAAGATCACACTAGCTTCATAACTGAGTAGAGGATTTATTGTTTCAAGGCAATGCCATTTGGGTTAAAAAATGCAGGAGCAACATATCAAAGATTGGTCAACCGAATGTTTAAGGAGCAAATTGGCCGGAACATGGAAGTTTATGTGGACGATATGCTGGTAAAGTCTGGCTAACCCGAGAATCATCTTAGAGATTTGGAAGAGATGTTCAGGGTATTGCGGAAATATCAAATGAAACTGAATCCACAAAAGTGTTCTTTTGGAGTCCATTCTGGAAAGATTTTAGGCTACCTTGTAAGTGCCCAAGGGATTAAAGCTAGTCCAAAACAAATTCAAGCCATTAAGGACATGGCCGAACCTAAAACCAGCAAGGAGGTGATGAGTTTGAATGGAAGGGTGGCTGCCCTAAGTAGATTCATTTCTAAAGTTACCGATAAGTGTATACCCTTCTTTGGTGTAATCAAGAAGAAGAAGAACTTTGAATGGAGGGAAGATTGCAGGAAAGCCTTTTAGGAACTAAAAAGCCACCTGGAAAAGCCACCGATACTTTCTAGTCCTGAGAATGGGGTATCCTTGTACCTATATATGGCAGTCTCAAAGCACGCAGTCAGTTCAGTATTGATTAGAGAATGGAGTGGGGCACAACTTCCAATATATTACATGAGCAGACGGTTGAAGGATGCGGAAGTCTGATACCCAGTGATAGAAAAGTTAGCCTATTTCTTGACCAATTTCCCCCTCAAGCAAGTCTTTAGTAAACCAAAAACTTCAGAAAGATTGGTAAAATGGGGAATTGAGCTCAGTCAAATGACATAGAATTTCAGCCACGAGCCGCAATTAAGGGGCATGCATTAGTAGACTTCATTAATGAATGCACTAACTTTATTAAGGAGCAATCGGAAAAGGAAAAAGATCAAAGACCCATGTGGCAATTATTCGTTGATGGTGCATCAAACGAATAAGGGGCCGGTGTAGGATATGTAATCATAACACTGGATGGACACCATTTGCATTATGCCATGAAATTAGGATTCCCCACAATGAACAATGTGGTAGAATATGAATCCATGGTAGCAGGATTAAACTTGGATTTAGAACTCAAGATTCCACAAATTCAGATCTTTAGTGATTCTTAGCTTATGGTAAACCAAGTAAAACAGATATATTTAACGAAAGACTCCAAGCTATCTTTTTATGTGAAGAAGATACTAAGAATGTGTTATCCCGCCTTTTGGCAAGGCCAGGATATCAACAGACTGATTGAAAACCAAGTATCGCTCGTCAAGGATATCGATGAATTCTGTCCGAGTCCGGATCGAGCTACAATTGATATGACGTGACGAGCACCGCCAAAGAGAGCCAACGTCCCAAGTTTCAAGTCAATCCGAGTTCATACGTTCAAGTTATGATCGATTCAACATAGAGGAAACGACCCAGCCCTCGTATCCATCTCTATGGTCAATTTCGTACCCACCAAGGGTGCGCTCAGGTCGCATCGATCACATTCGCATCGACCAGTTCATAGCATTTCGTATCAATCAATGGTCCTGTGACTTCGTATCCATCATCGAACTCTGGTTCGAATCGATCACGTTCATATCGATCAGAGGTCCAGCGACTTCGTATCCATCAACGTCTCCTTATTCGAACCCATTAGCATCACCCTACTTCGTATCCATCGGCAGATAGTCTATTTCGCATCCATCAACTGAGACAATAGTCACTGCTTCATATCCATCATGGAAGCCTCTCTTCGAATCCATCTGGACAGAGCATTTCATAACCATCGATCATCATTGGTTCGTATCCATCGATGCAGCCGTGTTCGAATCAATAAGTAAGGTCTTGTTCGAATCCATCAAGTCAACAAGCCTGGATGGCGTGTCATTCCTTGATACGAACGAAGCGATATTCATGGATGCGACACGGTCAACTCGGAGCAAAAGGCGGATCGATGCGAGGAGTGCACGCCATGTCGCCGCGTTATCACGTGCAACCATCGATTCGAAGGCATGGATTCGAAGCGATGGACTCGAAGCAAGCAGCCGACTGAAAAACTCCAAATCGTATCGATCATATCTCAAGATCTACTGATCCAAATTCAATGAAATTTTTACAGGAGCTTGCATATACACTAAGGAACGTCTCTGCCAAATTTTAGCTCGATTGGACGTTTTCTTGATCGAATCGAATGGATTTCAAATTGATCCCAAAGTGGGCCCAAATTTCCTGAAGGCGGGCACGTGGGCCCCCTCATGGGCTAGAAGTGGTCTCCCAAAATTTAGGCGAAATATCAGCTTCCTACACCTATAAATAGGACCCCTGGTAATTCAGAAAAGGGGATCTGGATTCTGAAGCGTATAGACTCTACCGGATTGAGATTTGCATCTTATTCCTACTGTTGAATTCAAATTCCAAACTGTAATTCACTATTGTTCGTTGTAATTCCTTGTAATCATTGAAAGAGAATCAATAAAACCATCAAAACTTCATAGTGGACATAGGTATTACGCCGAACCACTCTAAATTGCTTGTCTTTGCATTTTACATTTCTGTTTGTTGGAGTTTTTGTTAGATAATCTCTGTTTTACATTTACATTCTTCATTTTATCTCTTCAAATAACTCCCAAAGAGTGTTGTGCCCATTTTTGGTACAAACAGAATGTTTGCTTTGTTTGAATATTTTTCAATACACCAAGTCCCAAGAGCGGAAAATTCACAAGCTGATTCGCTAGCAAAACTAGCCAGCTTAAGAGGAGCCTCGGAGACACGAATTGTTCTAGTAGGATACCAGGAAATTCCAAGTATTGGAGAGGAAGTGTCTGAATCGGGAAAGGAACTATTAGTCTTGACAAGGTCTCAAACTAAGTTACAAGGGGAAGAGAGAAGAGAAACTGATACATAAATATTAGATGAAAGGGTTGACCAATCAAGTTCAAGCAACATGTATGAAGATACCTGGATGTCACCCATCATTAAATATCTCGTTAAAGGAATACTCCCATCTGACAAGGGAGAAGCAAGAATGATCAAGAGACAAGCCCCAACCTTCACAATGATGGATGGAATCCTCTATAAAAAAGGATATGCCCTTCCGCATCTAAGATGCGTAAGCCTAAATGATGGAATAAAATTGATGGCTGAAGCACATGAGGGATTCTTTGGAGATCACTCGAATGGAACAAAGTTGGCGAATAAAATAATGAGGCAGGGATTTTATTGGCCTCGTATGGTAAACCAAGCCATTGAGTATGTGAGAAGACACGGAAAATGTTAGAAATACTAAAAGATTCCCAGATTACCCCCAAGTCAGTTGACTCCAATTGCAAGTCCATGGCCCTTTGACGTATGGGGAATAGACTTAATCAGCCATTGCCAATCTCAAAAGGAGAAGCAAAGTACGCCGTAGTCGCCATAGAATATTCCACTAAATGGGTTGAAGCGAAATCACTTCCAAAGATTACTTCTAGGAAGGTACTCAGATTCGTTATCAAAAATATCCTAACCGGATTTGGAATTCCCTAGAAGATAATTTCTAACAATGGGACACAATTCGAGAGTGAAGAATTCTCTGGCCTTTTCCACAAGAATGGAATCATCAAAAGCATTTCATCCATCCCACATCCAAAAGTGAATGGAGCAGTTAAGGTTGCAAACAAAACCATAATGACAATTCTGAAAAAACGGTTAAACAAAGCCAAAGGAAATTGGGTGGAGGAACTACCACTTGTGTTATGGGCTTATCGAACATCTACCAAAACAGCGATGGGACATACTCCCTACTCTTTGACATATGGGTGTGAAGCGATGTTACCAATTTGATATGAATCAAGAACTAAAAAGAGAATCCCTAGATTTGATACATGAACTGAGAGATGAAGTAGCGGTAAGAACTACAGAGTATCAAAGAAGAATTTCAAGATACTGTAATTCAAAAGTGAGAACGCGATCATTTCATGAAGGAGATCTGGTACTTCGAAGAGTGATGGAAAATACCAAAAACCCCGTACACATCGACATCCATTGGATCCTGGGCGTCGGACACACGGGTTTGCATCAAAATAGAATTTCAAATTAAAAAATACTTGACCATGTTCCATCAAACTTTCTAGTCTAAAATGACAGGCCATTCACGTTGATTAAACATTGATGCTAGGCCGTCAACTCCTCCTAAAGCCGAGTCAACCATGGCTCAAGCCTCAACATCCATGCCCTCTGGAACCATACGCTCAATCAAACAGTTGAGTTGCACATGATGATAGTACGAGTACTCCAATCTAGGATCCCTCTCCTCCTCTCAATGAATAGGTTGGTCTAAGGGTGCTGGATGATCCTCCAAAACAAATATTGTTAGTGTCAATAACAAAGTCACTCCGAACTATATGCTTTCAACATGAAATCCCCGATAATGATGTCTTGCATCCAATAGTTAACCAATGGGCGCATAATCCTCTATAAGGTTATATAGCCTACAACATGTACATGTGTCTAGGCAGAGCTGTACCACCTTTTAATCCATTCCTTCGAATATTTCTCCAAGATCTTGAACTCGCTCTAGGTTAAGTAGACCCCAATGGATATGCCTTATTAAACTCCATATACATCATATTCATGGTGCAACTTCATTGGCCTCTAAACTTTGGGGAGTTGACACACCTACTAAGCTTTAAACAATAGAGCGAGTCACCTTCCTTATTAATAATGAAAGCCTAGTGCCGCTGCAAAGTCATCGAGGCACTCCATAATTAGCATTTATACTTCAAGAATGAGTACTTCTTCATCCAGTGCCCTTTCGAATTAACCAGCTTTGGTTGTATGGAAGTAAGACCTCTTCCTTTCCATTCTTTTTTGTACTTGGATTTTTTTCGTCCAAGTGTCTAATTTTTTTATTCACTTCCTTCATATATATTCCTGCTTGAGATAGAAGTGATGCACACTCTAAGATTCTAAAGACTCTTAAAAGAGCCAGCATTCGATTATGCACCCCCACTTACCTCTTGACGAATGGCAACCTTCGTCAATGTGGCCTTCTACATCCTGAATGATTCATCGTTCCTAACAAACTCCCACCAAGAAGCTTTAGAGTATCCACCTGGTCTTCTGCCCGAATTCGCAAACATTCAACGGGGTTCTATAGAGCCATCTTGCGTGGCAAATGTCGATGAAATCGCTGATAGAGTGATGGAAACTAATATTACTAATGGAAGGCAAATAGCAAGAGAATAGAGAGTGGAGATAGAAATGATACATGAAGGAGGAGAGGAGGAGAAATAAGGAGGAAGAGAAAGAGATGAAGAGGAGGACGACGAAGAAGACGAGAATGATAAGGACTTTAGTCAAGAGGGAGACAAGTCGTACGGAGAGACATCTCCAGAGGGTACTGAAATTCCCAACCCATCATGTCCAAAGTAAATAATCGTCATAAGCTCCCAGTAGTCTACTGAATCAAATATGACACGAATAGTCGAGCTAACTCCTCCAAATCGGTTATTCATAAAATATCTTCGACTCACTGGGTGATCTTGACATGACTATCAATGATCTTCTTCAGGAGTATCCTTTGGGTTTCAGCTTCCCGTTTGGAGATATCCTAGCCGAGGGAGGTGAAACTCCATCTTTGCAACCTTCTATACACCATCCATAGAGTACTTGGGGAAACACCAACCTCCACACACTTCTAAGATCACAAACAGTCATATCCTATATTTGCCCTTACTTCAGTGTTCTGAGACTGATATGATCCTTTAATTTCATGTACAATGAGAAGAGATCGCTTATACTATATACGCTCCAGCATTAATGAATATCGAGGAACCACTCCCAAGCCTTATTCTCACCGCTCTTCCTCATAGCAAGTGACCGAGGAAGAAAGGAATAATAGGAAGGAGAAGGAATGCAACGAGGATAAGGATAGGAGAAAGCGACACACCAAGGAAAAAGAACAATATGACCTAAGAAAGAAGGCTCTAATTCCCACTATCATCAAGGTCCTATCTCCGACTCTTCCCAACCATGCTTTCAACCTGTGCTTTCTTCTCACCAATTTCCAAGGATCCAGCCCCCAATCACTACTATGTTAACCTCCCAAAGATCCAAGGAGGCTTCTGTTGGTCAAGTTCCAACCCAACTCCTTCAGGCTCTTCAACGGGTGTGATGAACAAAATACAGGCAGCTTTTCCTAACCTCTGCCTGAAAAGGGTGAAATTTGATCACAATATTAAGGACATTCCTTGAGAAGAAGCTAACTACAAAGTTGGAGGGGATTTTGAGCCTGTTGACCATCTCTACGAATGGAGAAAACTTACTTTCGCTCTCTCCAATGTCAATAAAGTCAATCTGATGGACAACCAGTTGTTAGAATTAGAGGGGAAGAGTTTTGACAGCACCATAGTGGACTACAAGAACAAGGTGGATGAGCTTACAAAGCAGAGAAATAAGGCTAAAAGGTTAGTTGATGACTCCAAAAATTTAATTGGCGAGATGTCCCATGCACAAACCTAGGCCCTCAATGTGGTAAACGACCAGATCCGAAAGGCACCATATGAGAATGATCTGCTTAAAGATCAAGTCAAAGCCAAGTCTAAGGCAATTACAGAGACATACATGGTACTTCGAGCCAATAACACAGAAATTCAAACACTCCAAGCCGAAGTTGATGATTCAAGGCTAGTCTAAGGGAAACAAAGGCAAATGTAGAAGCATAAATCGAGCTTGGTGCTATTGTGGTGGAAATAAATGAGCTTAAAAACCAAGCCACAAAGGATAAAGAGGAAATGAACTCTACTCTACAACAATTCTTTACAAATGCCATTGAAGATAAGAATCTAAAGTGATTGGGAAGTAGCTATCCTATGACTCTATCAGATGCATGGGAGGAAATCATGCATCATACGGCTGCGCCCGGTGAAAGCCTCTTCGTAGACCAATTAAGAGCCAAATACTTGGATGCAGATGGAATTGTAACCTTCGAGAAAGCGAAGGCAATCCTGGCTGAAGAGGATGCAACTATAGGCAAAGATTTCGTCATAGCTCTTGTAGGTCCTATTGCATTAGACAAAGCAGAATCGTCAACTCGAAAAATCCAAAAGGTTACAACAGATGTTCTAATCTCCATAGTCTAAAGACATTTCGACTATGATTCTAGCTTCCGCAATAATTACCTCAGTTGAACCTTACATTCCCCCTTTCGTCACTCAGGCACTACAATCCACAACAACGGAGCGGTAAATTGTTAAGTCCTCTGTCTAACAAACTCCACCTGAAGAAGGCATTTCTCTCATTTCTCTAGTGTTTATGAAGCTTCAGTTCTCGCCTAAGATTATCACTAACCTTCACTCCTCTATTTGCAAACTTACACATCATTAGTCTCTACATCCTCCATTACTAGTCACTATTTAAACCCCATCGACCTCCATATCCACAGGACCAGTCGCTCCTATCCCTCTTCCAGTTCCGGTCCTAACCTCGACTCTTAGAAGATAGGCGCTTTGGAAGGTCTGGAGGATATTTCCCAATCCTAGGAGGAAGATCTCACGATCACCAATGCCATGGGCCTGATCGATCCTATTCCCATGGTGGAGAAGTGGAAGATTGACTTATCCAAGTTAAAAATTAAGATCGACCCTGGACTAGCTATGCCTACTTGTCCTAAGAATCCGGGCCATGCCCTAAAAATTCCTCTCATCAAAGTGAAGCCCCTGAAGAGCGACAACACTGGCACCTCTTCTAAGACTTTTGATCCCCTTATAGATAAGATCGAAGATCCTATTGTTGTCATCAAAGGTGATGCAACCCACTCATAAGGCAGCACTCCTGAGGGAAACCCAAGGATGATGCAAGCCAGAAAAGACCACGCGATGGCTCAGGTGGTAAAAGCGATAAGAGTGGGAAGAAGAAGAAATAGGCTTCCCACTTGGCTTGTGATGTTGACACGGTTACTATTAGTCTCTTTTGGTTGTACCTTTTTGTTTTCTCTTTTGCACATAGGTCGCGTTTGTGCGTGAGCGGCCCCCATAACTAATGTATATAAAAATGAATGTAATGAAAGATTATTTTGCTGTTCCAATATCTGTTCCATTTACATTCTCACATTTTTATATTATACCCGCATATATATAATTACTGCATATATAATATAACAGCCTATAATGTGGCCTACTTTTATTATACATGCCTTTGTCTGTGCAATTCTATTAATTACTATAGCTCTGTACATATAAGTAAATTTCTGTGATTGCTCAATTACATTCCATTGTATAGTACTATTTACCATTGCCAAAATATTTCAATTTTGGACAAACGGAACTTGTTATTCATTTAGCCATATCCATGACTAAACTTGTTTATCCTCAGCCGAGTTCTATCCGATCGCGAACAAAGCCATAGTTATAGGAAGGTTCGACTTCCTACTATTTCCTATCTTTGGGAAAAGACATTTTGGGTGTCTGTCTTTGGACATCAAACTTCGATCTCACCTAGCTCTAGGCATTGATCGAATTCATTCATTACTCTTCATCGCTCTCCATCAACTAGGCTTATCTCACTAAGCCGTAAGTGATGGATTCTCCAGTCACATTCCCTAACTCTAGGGATTAGTGGTCCAGATGCTTATCATTGAGTATAAGCATTTGAGCTCCCGAATCTACAAATGTCGTTGAAATAGCCCCTTGACCATCGCCGTTTTATCCTTCATCGGGCATGTCCTGATGAGCTACAAATATGGTCATGAAGATTCCAATTATACACCGATTTATATCATCGGGAATTAGTGTTTCAGGCACCTATCTCGAGGCCTTATTCTCGATCTCACCTATCTTCGGGCATTGATCAAGAGCATTCATCGACTATCCTCGCTTATCGTCAGCCGAGCAAGTACCATTAGGTCACAAGCACATTCATGAAAACTTCAGTTGTTAAACAATTCCTATCTCCAGGAATCGGTGATTCGGGTGCCTAACTCCGACCATCCCTTGTTGAATTTGCTTTTCTCTGGGCTATAGTCAATACCGAAGGGATAAGGGTGAATTATCCAATTGAGCCTTGTAATTATACTCCTTTGTCTTGATCTTGGATTAAAGGAGTTGGTCGGTACCAATCTTTGGGTACCTGATTGTACTGCTAATCATGCAATATAAGATATGCTTATAACATGGTTCCATTGGTTCAAGAAGCTAACTTTATTTGTAAACAAAAGAAGTGGCAAGTGCTGCCATATTATATTGCCCCCAATTCACTATGTTGGCTTATTTGCAGAAAATAAAGTAAATAAATAAAAGAGAAATAGCATCGCAATAGATTATTATTCCTTGCTCGCAGAATAAGGATTCCATCAATGGTGGCCAGCTTGAAAGTTCCATCTCAAAGCTTTTGTCCAAATGCATATAAACCTTCCCATGTTGAACCAAGTGTCCCCTTACTGGGGAGAACTCGTTTCAAACGAGTTCCCTCACTTCAAAGGTATGGCTATAATACTCCATAATTTGGCATTAGTTATTTAATTAGTTAGTTAATTAAATAGGCTCCAAAATGGAATTTGTTTAAATGATGGAATTTAACCATGAAACTTGTACCATTGCGTTTGTGGCATAATTCTGAATAACTTTAATATTTGGAGTTTTGTGATCGGAGTCTAAACGAAGAAGTTACGAACGAAAAACTAATTCGGAACGAAAATAATTCGATTAGATAAATTATTGTTTATAATTATTCGCTCAGGCCTACAGGCCGACCGTTCACTACGACTGGTCAACATGTAGCAGCCGACCGATGCATATAAGGAAATTGACTAGTTGGGTAACCATGGGTGCATTGAACCTAGGCCACAATAGCTAGGATTTAATATATTTAGATCTAACGGTTCTGGTTGATTCTACGCCTATAAATTCAGGCCTAGACCTCCCTTCTCTTCTCATATTTTTCTGGAGGAAGTAACAAAGTTCTGCCATTTCTTCTTCTCCACTTTCTTTCTTAATTATAAAAATTTGATATTTATATCTATATTTATACAAATTAGAGAAGAATAAAAATCTAATAAAAAGCAGAAGAGAAGAGAATCAACTGTATGTGAATTTGAGGTAATTTATATATTTTTATCTATTTTCTCTCCCAATCCCAAATCTCTTCTAAGATCTGTAATTCTAATGTATGTATACACCCTTTTATACATATTTCTTGGATTATAAAGGATTTGGAGATGAATCAAAGGTTAGACTTCAGATCTGGAGATTTGGATCGCTTTTAAAAGGTGAGTGGGAAATTTTATAAATTGTTATAATATGAAAATTATCCCATAGGTGTTTATCTGATTTTTATGCCCAATTGGATAATTGTATATGAGTTGTAGGCAACAAATTGAATATAATTTGAATATAATAAATATCACCTACATATTCTTATTTATTAATTGATTTAGAATTGTTCACAACCTGATTTGGAAATCAGTCTCAAAAGTATGAATTTAGAATATTGATTTGAATGAATATTATTGCAGATATTAAAATAGGTTGTATAATATTGGTATGAATTTGGATTATTACCCTAATCTTGTTGGAGTGTAAACTTTTATAAGTGGAATTGTTGGAATTTAGATCTGTTTAATATTTGTAAATGTGTCTGATTTCTTTCCCCCTTTTGGGAAAATACAAAGTTTGATCAAGCAAGGTATATATGCAAATAAAAAGAGAAAGAGATGTGTAAAGTATGAATTATTTGTAGTTTAAACCATCTATTTCAATAATAAAAAGAAATGATTATTCCTCGTAATTTCAAACGATGTAATCTTTATATTTTAAGGTTAAATCTTTTATTTTGGACTAATTTATGGAAATTATAGCGGATAATCTTTAGAAATGATTCCAACAATTGAACATGGAAGAGAATATTTTAGTGAGGGTATATCACTATAATATATTTGATAAAAGTAGATAATTGGACATAATACGCTTATAATAATTAAGTAAAAAGCTAATAAACACTTCCACGTAATATTCACATTTAGGATAATTAACTAATGGGAAAGGAATTAAAAAGGTCGTATCTCCATTAAGTGGGAAATAAATGGTAATAAATATAGGAGTTGCAATAATTTAATAGGGTAAATGGATTAATGGGACTGATAAAAATGGAATAAATATAAAAGATTACTAATTTGAAATTAGTAATCATACATAAATGTCTTAGAAAATGTCTTTTAGGATTTTACGGACAAATTGACATTTATGAGCATTAAAGGGGATTTATGGGTAGATAAGTATTTATTAAATCTTATTTCCTTAAATAAAAAGGGAATTAGTAAGCTAAGTCTAATGTCTACCGAAGATAATATAAGTAAAGACTTAGGATGGTTAATTGGACTTGGTAGGTTAGTGATGCGAGGTATGTAGAGTCACTCAACAGAAAACTGCCCTTCACTTTGAGGCTACCAATAGTCGGGTGCACTTACTACTAATGTGAGATGTCACTATTCCTAGGATCCGTGACGACGTAAGAAATTGGGTCTGCTTTCTTAATTAGAAAGTATTAAATTTTCCAAGTTTGGAATTAGAAACGGCGAGGGATATCTCCATAGGGGTTCGCTTCTGGTTTGAGGTATTATATAGCTGTAGGGTCCGCCTCTCTCCTAAATGGAAGTATTAAGTTACTTAGTGAGATTCCAAATAAATAAGGATGTCTCTAAAAGGGTTTACTTCATTGTTGAGGTAATAAGTGGTTGTAGAGCCCGCCTCCCTACCGAAAGAAGTAACCTAATGGGATTCCATATTTATAATTAAGAGTGATAGTGGATATCTCGGGAAGGGTTCGCTTTAGGTTTGGGGTATTAAGTGACTGTAGGGTCCGCCTCTTTCCTATAATAAAAGTATTAAGTAGCCCAATGAGATTTCTAAGCAATGTCAACTAGATAGTATCAGTGAGGATTCCGCCTTGGGGTTAGGTATTAAATGACAAAGGCCTACCTATAAATAGGTATTAAATGGTCAGGCGTCTGCCTAGTCCTTATTAATGAGGTATTAAGTGGCTTGGGTACAGTCTCTCATATTGATAAGGCTGTAATTATGATAGTACCAGTGAGGAGTCTGCCTGATAATAGGTATTAAGTCATGGGGACTTGCCTAAAATATAGACATTAAATGGTTAGAAGTCCGCTTAGTCCATTTTAAAGGTATTAAGTGGCTTGGATACTATTAATTACATGGCTACTACTTTATCGGCGATAGATGCGGTAATAGTTGGAAATTAAATGTCGAAAGCCTTAAATAGTGGTTAGAGGTCTTATAGCTAGGACCCAACGACCATTGACAACATTGTTAGGAAAACACCTTGGGAATAGGTCTTAAATGACAGTGGTCTACCTTGATTTAGATCTTAAATTAGGGGATCTGCCTATTTCTCTTTTAAAAGTATTATAGCAGCCAGCTTTATATTTAGAAGTATTAAGTGGCAAATGGGTATGAAAGTATTAGGTGGTTGATAAGGCTTCATCGGTATTTTGTACCTTGGGAAGGAGTAAGTAAGTGATCGTGTGTGCAATGCAAGGTAAAATCATAATTGCTAACCTTAATGGACATAACGATAAAATGGAAACCAATTGGATTAAATTTATGTTATGGACAGTTTATAGATTTTCCAGTCACCAGAACGTTGTTCTAACCCTCTCCTTATTACAACACATAGGATAGATTTAGAGGAACAGGTCACTGGAGTTGGATGTGCTTTATGTTGGAGAAGTCATCTTTTTCTCTCATGCTCGATGCTGATGTGATAATCTATTATCCTAGGAATACCATAAATTCCAAGGTAGTAGTCATAATCAGTATTCTTGTCCTATTATTGTTTCCGCTATGTGTTTAAACTTCTATCAATCTCTGATAATGCTTATGCTTATTTCCAGATACCAAATCCAACGATCTGTGGTTTGATGAACTTTGGTTTTGATTTTTGTCAAAATTTAGGCCTATTAAGGTACGGGTTGTTAGAATTGGTATCAGAGCCAAGGTTAGTAGATCAAAGGAATTAGGGTAAACTGAGAGAACATATTAATACTTTTCTATCTAGTGATATTATATTTTTACGTTAGATTCTAAGAGTTCAGACCATAGAAGTAGTTGTAGTTCCACTCCAAGGAAATGGGCAAAGCAACTATGGGTTGGAAACATCTTAGAGTTAAAAATTTCACCCCGACTCTGAAGTACCCCATAGAATGCTGGCGATGCATAAAGCGCTGTTAATGAAGAGCATGAGTACGACATATGTCAGGATCTCGGAGACTGGAGGCGTTCAACTTGATGGTTAAGATTCTAGCTACCTTGTGATTTTGGATTTTAATGATGAGTTCCAGTCAAAGACACATTTATTCTAGATGGGTGGGAAATTAAAGTCTGTAGCCGCAATTGCCTAGAAGCAAGTTTTTGCTATGGTGCATTCATTGATCACCTCTTTGATGACAAACCGGGTTTTTATTTAGGGAATTAATTTCAATTCCTTAGTCTAAAACCCGTGAGAGAATTTCTATAAAGTATATTTTGGAAATACCTTAGAATTTGGAAAAAAGGGTATTCAAACGATTTTTTCCAAAGGATTTATTTTGGAAATTTTGTTTTAGGAAAGTTTTGAAATTTTAGTTTTCAAACGAACACGTATAACGCATGTTTGGTCGTGTAATGAAATTTTTTTAGTTTATAGAAGATTAATTTACCCTTAAATATTTATTTGCGTATATCAAGAAAGGCTTAGTTTTGATTTTTACAAGGAAATAGTTATTCCATTTGGAAATTTGTATTTTAAAAGAAGGTTTTTATTGACCCTGAAATATTTATGTATATAAGTTTGATTTTTAAGGGAAGTTTTTGTATGAAATAGTTTCTCTTATTTAGAAACAAGTTTAAAGGAGGATATATTTAGCTCAGTGGATTTTCGGTTTATAAAATTGAGGTTTTTATATTTTCTCTCTTTAAGGTACAGATAAAATAGGAATGACATTCAATTTTATTAGGGTATGTAGTTTGAAGTGTTATTGTAACCACTAGTTATTGAAAGAATATTTCTATGCGAAGTAGGAAAGAAATAACAACTAAAATATTTTTGGGTTTTTGAAATTGTTGTTAGTCGTAGTAGTTTTGTTGGGACTACTGTGAATTGCTGGAGCATGGTTCGAGACTATGGTGTAGTCTTTAACACTGCCATGACGAGGACTGGAATTTTCCGGATTGTGTCAAATCGAAGGAGACGGTGCGAAATGATTATTATTATTTAATCCAACCCAAATTAGGTCTAGGTTCAATTAATGCCCAAAGCCCGTCTAGTGGTTAACCACTTAGTGGTAAACCTAGAGTGGTCTACCGGCTAATGAGTTTTGGCATAACTTGAACTTGGAATGGGATTATAAAAGTCGTGCCTGAATTTTCCTAGTTGCCTTCTTTCGTTCCCCCTTCCTCAACAAGCCGAACCCAATCTCCATCCTCCTCCTCATCCAAGTATCAGCTCTCTCTTTCTTTTCTTCTCTAGGAAACGTCGTTTTCCCTAGGAGCAGCAGCCTCGCCTCCCCCCTCATGTTGGTTTTACACGTTAGATCTTGCCCCATATATAAACCTTATTTCTTCCCTCCGACCACTTCTTAGCCTAAGAAAACTTTCCGCACGATCAGTTTTCCTCACACCATTATGGTTTCAATCCTCAGGTAGCCACTTTGTTAGACTGGAATGAGCATAAGGTTTCGTAGCTTTTGGGTGGGAAGAGCTATTCGTCACGGTAGGATTTGCATTGGTCCTCTACTTCGAGACTTTTGAGCAGGAATATTATCCGTGTTGATCTCCCTTTTCAATTGAAGGCAATGGTTTGATTCATTCAGAGGTAAAGGGTGTCTTGATTGAGCTGACTAATGATGATCATGCTGAGATTCTAGAGGCCTCCACAAAGGACGTGGACTTGGATGATTTTGAAGTGACAACTCAACAATTTTTGCAGCAGATCTTTTCCCAGGTTGTTGGTGTTTGGAAGATGGATAATCTACGTCCAACTACCCATCTGATTATGTGCATCATTCGACACAACGTTATCCTTAAGACAAGTTATGACTGGATTTATCCTTTGGTGTGGAAGACCACCAACGCTAGTATTGGCGGCATTGCCGTCAATTGGACCCGCACCCTTTTGATTTGATTTGTTATGAGCACTCTATAGAGTCACTTTCATATTTTCGCCTATCCACTCTCGTCTTTAGGTAATACGAATGAACCTCTGTAGAGAGGTAATTTAGTAGAATTGTCATCATTAGATCCTTCCTTAGGAAGTTGGAAATTTCGAAACCATCAACAACACCAACAGCGCTAACAGCATGAGATTGGGTGCATAGCCGCCATGTTATGACCATCCAAGGGTCGTAGCAATGGATCAAGCTCCAACCGTGAAGTAAGGCATCTTGTAGTCTGTAGGCATTGCTTTAGGAGTCATGGTGTTGTTGTCTTTTCCTTCCAGCATTTGTTCTTTTCTTTTAGTTTGATTGGGTTGTAACTGTTAGTTGTCTTTTGTAAAAGAAACACACGATATTATGAATTTCTATTTATTTACTATGTTATTTTTTCTAGGCATGCGAACCGCTTTTATATATGCATAGTAAAGCAGCAGTATAAATATGGAAATCTGATAAAGACACTTGACTAACTATAAATGTAATATAAGACTGGAAGCTAAGACTAGTTTAAAATTTGAGCAAAAGACATGATAAAGTAGTTTTGATATCACGGGTCATTGCTCATGGTCCTTAAAAGCTAATTTTTTTGAATAATAGATGCGATGACATTTTTAAATAAAATGTTAAGTTTTATGGGTGAAGGTTAGCAGTAGTTATAGAATTTGATTTATGCGTTTAACGTATAACCGACTTCCGACTACGCTGAAATTGTAGCTTGATTTATCAAAAATTTTGAGAAGGAAAATATTTTGAAAAGTTTTCCCTTGATTTGAAAAGTTCTCTTTTGAAAAAAAAGGTTTTGTGTTTTAGTTAATTTTGACTATTAAATTACATCTAGAGTTTATTTTTTAAATTTTATTTTAAAGGAAAATGTGCATCTAAATATTTTGGGATTTTATTTTCCAAATGACTTACAAATATGAAAAGGGAGAAAGACTTTTGTGAAATATTTAATTTTGATGGCCACATGTTAGGCATAGGAAAGAAAAATAGAGTTAGAATTTGCAAATTTAGTAGTGCATTAGTTCGACGATGCAATAAATGCAAGCGATAACAAGGGAAACGCTGTTTTAGCCTTTGAATTTCTATTTTCATGCCTTGTTGACGACGTGCAAGTCTAATTTTAGACTTAATTCCATTTTAGAGCTTGAAAATAAGCCACTTTATGTGTTTTCTACATGGAAAATTTAGAGTAAATCTGAGGCAACGAGGAAACTTCCATTGTACTTCAGGAATAGGAAGATTACACTGTGGAAAAAATGTTAAATTCTCCGCCTAAATTCCTTTTTCTGGCATAGGAGTAAACTTTAAGAAGCGATCTTTCGATGCGTTAGATTATTGGATGGTAGGAAATGGATGAAAAATTGGTTGCTTTATACTTCTATTCGTAGCAGTATGGGAGTTTTGGTTGAAAAGAATTTTCAAAAAGTTGCATACATATAGAACCATTGGTATATATATAGGTTGCTTACACCACATTTTTAAAAATGTTTTCAAAAGAAATGCATTCATATAGGAGGATCCGATTTAGATTCATTCTGCATACATATTTTCTATGCAGTGATACAGTAATACATTGTGCACTTATGTACGTTTGATTGCAAAATTTGTTGTGCACTCATTGGTTGTGTAGCTTAGGATAATTAGGAGCTAAAACCTTGACTTAGTCATTAGTGAACTTTCTAGGACGAAATTCTTTTTAAGGGAGAAGAATATATCACCCTGTAATTTGGCGTTAGTTATTTAATTAGTCAGTTAGTTAATTAAATAGGTTCCAAAAATGTAATTTATGCAAACAATGAAATTTGACCACGAAACTTGCACCATTGCTATTATGGTGAAATTGTGAGAAATTTTCATAATTGGAGTTTTGCGATCAGAGTTCAAACGAAGAAGTTAAGGAAGAAAAACGAATTTAGAACAAAAATAATTTGATTAGATAAATTAGCGTTTATAACTATTCGCCTAGGCTCACTGGCCAACCGCTCACTGTAGAAATGTAGCAGTCGACTGATGCATATAAGGTAGTCGACCGGTTGAGTAACCGCGGGTGCAATAAACCTTGGTCTCAACGACCTGGATTTAATATATTTCGATCTGACGGTTAAGGTTGATTCTAGCGCCTATAAATTAAGGCCTAGCCCTCTCTTCTCTTCTCATATTTTTCTAGATGTAGTAGCGAAGCTCTGCCATTTATTCTTCTCCACTTTCTTTCCAAATTATAAAAATAAGATATATCTATATTCAAACAAATTGGAGAAGAATAGAAATCTAATAAAAAGGAGAAGAGAATCAACTATATGTGTATTTGAGGTAATTTATATATTGTATCTATTTTCACTCCCAATCACAAATCTCTTCTCAGATGTGTAATTTTAATGTATGTATATACCCTTTTATACATATATCTTGGATTATAAAAGATTTGGAGATGAATCAAATGTTCTACTTCAGATCTGGAGATTTGGATCACTTTTAAAAGGTGAGTGGGAAATTTTATAGATTGTTAAAATATAAAAATTATCCTGTTGGTGTTTATTTGATTTTTATGCCAAATTGGATAATTGTATATGAGTTATAGGAAATAAATTGAATATAATATTAATATAATAAATATCGCCTATATATTCTTATTTATGAATTAATTTAGAATTGTTTACAACCTGATTTGGAAATCAGTCCCAAAAGTATGAATTTAGAATATTGATTTGAATGGAATTTATTCCAGATCTAAAAATAGGTTGTATAATAATGTTATGAATTTGGATTATTACACTAACCTTGTTGGAATGTAAACTTTTTTATGTTTGGAATTATTGGAATTTAGATCCATTTAATATTTTTAAATAGTTTAATTTCTTTTCCCTTTTGGAAAAATACAACACTTGATCTAGCAAGGGATATATGCAAACAAACGATGTAATCTTTTATATTTGAAAGTTAAATTTTTTGTTTTAGACTAATTTATGGAAATTATAGCAGATAATCTCTTTAAATATGATTCCAACAATTGAACATGTAAGAGAATACTTTAGTTAGGGTATATCACTAGAACATATTTGATAAAAGTAGATAATTATACGTAATTTATTGCGCTTATAATAATTAAAGTAAAAGCTAATAACGATGCTTGCACGTAATATTCGCGTTTAGGATAATTAATTAATGGAAAAGGAATTGAAAAGGTTGTAACTCCAAAAAGTGGGAAATAAATGGTAATATATACAGGAGTTGAAATAATTTGAAAGGGTAAATGGACTAATGAGACTGATAAAAATGGAATAGATATAAAAGGTTACTAATTTGAAATTAGTAATCATACATAAATGTCTTAGGAAATGTCCATTTGGATTTCATGGACAAATTGACATTTATGAGCATTAAATGGGGATTTATAGGTAGATAAATATTTAAGGTATATCATACTCTCTTAAATAAAAAGAGAATTAGTAAGCTAAGTCCAATGTCTACCTAAGATAATATAAGTAAAGACTTAGGATGATTAATTGGACTTAGTAGGTTAGTGATGCGAGGTCGGTAGAGTCACTCAGCGGAAAACTGATCTTCACTTTGAAGCTACCACCAGTTGGGTGCAATTACTACTTATGTGAGACATGACTATTCCTAGGACCCATGAGGATGTGAGAGATTGGGCGTGCTTTCTTAATAGGAAAGTATTAAATGGTCCAAGTTTGGAATTAGGAGCAGCGAAGGATATCTCTATAGGGGTTCACTTCTGCTTTGAGGTATTAATGGCTGTAGGGTCTGCCTCTCTCCTAAATGGAAATATTAAGTAACCTAGTGAGATTCCAAATAAATAAGGATGTCTCTAAGAGGGTTTACTTCAGTGTTAAGGTATTAAGTAGCTATAGGCTCACCTCCCTACCGAAAGAAGTAAGCTAATGAGATTCCATATTTACAATTAAGAGTGATAGTGGATATCTCGGGAAGGGTTCGCTTTAGGTTTGGGGTATTAAGTGATTGTAGGGTCCATCTTTTTCCTATAAAAGAAGTATTAAGTAGCCTAATGAGATTTCTAAGAAATATCAGCTAGATAGTACCAGTGAGGAGTCCGACTTGGGGTAAGGTATTAAATGACAAAGGCCTACCTATAAATAGGTGTTAAATGGTCAGAGGTCTATCTAGTCCTTATTAATGAGGTATTAAGTGGCTTGGGTACAGTTTCTCATATTTCTAAGGCCGTAATAATGATAGTATCAATGAGGAGTCCATTTGAGGATTGGTATTAAGTAATGGGGACCTACCTAGAATGTAGGTAATAAATGGTTAGAAGTCCACCTAGTCTATTTTAAAGGTACTGAGTGGCTTGGGTACTATCTATTACGTGGCTACAATTTTATTGGCGATAGATGCGGTAATAGTTGGACATTAAATGTCAGAAGACTTAAATAGTGTTAGAGGTCTTGTAGTTAGGACCCACTGACCATTGACAACATTGTTAGGAAACCACCTTGGGAATAGGTCTTAAATGACGGGTCTACCTTGATTTAGGTCTTAAATGATGGGGTCTACCTTGATTGAGGTTTTAAATGGCAGTGTTTGCCTATTTCTCTGTTAAAAGTATTATAGTACCCCGCTTCGGATTTAGAAGTATTAGGTAGCAAATGGATTTGAAAGTGTTGGGTGATGGATAAGGCTTCATCAGTATTTTGTACCTTGAAAAGGGGTAAGTAAGTAATCGTGTGTGCAATGCAAGGTTAGATTAGAATTGCTAGTCTTAATGGACATAACTATGAAATGGAAACCAATTGGTATAAATTTATGTTATGGATACTTTATAGATTTTCCAGTAAGTAGAACGTTGTTCTAACCCTCTCCTCATTACAACCCACATGATCGATTTAGAGGAACAAGTCACTGGAGCTGGATATGCTTTGTGTTGGAGAAGTCTTCATTTTCTCTCATGCTTAATGCTGATGTAACAATCTGTTATCCAAGGAATACCATAAATTAAAAGATAGTAGTCATAATTAGTATTCTTATCCTATTATTGTTTCTGCTGTGAGCTTAGATTTCTATCAATCTTAATAATGCTCATGTTTATTTCCAGGCACCAAATTCAACGATATATGCTTTGGTGGACTTGGGCTTTGATTTTTGTTGAAATTTAGGCCCTTTAAGATACGGGTTGTTACAACGACTCTAGACCTTGGTGTTTAAATGTCGTGCTACTCTGTTTTGGTGAGTAGTTACCCTTAATTCAGCTTTTCTTTTTTTCCATCAACCGAGTCGAGGGACTCAAGCAAGAGTTTCTCGTTCACCTTAGTGTCGTAGTGCTCTTTTAGATAAGAAGGGACTTTTAGTTCTATCAAAATCATAACCTCGGCTTCGAAGGGCAGAGAAAATGGAGTATGCCCAGTTGCGGACTTGTGGATCATCCTATAATCCCATAGAGCAAGTGGAATTTAATCGACCCAGTTTCCCTTGGCTTTGGTTAACCGTTTCTTTAAGATAGACTTGATGATTTTGTTCACCCCCTTCACTTGTCCATTCGCATATGGGTGTGCTACTGCCGAAAAGCTTTCCTCGATCTGATATCGATTGCAAAAATCTTTTAACTTGGTACTCTCGAATTGAGTACCCCTGTTGGTTATAATTTTATAAGGAACTCCGAATCTACGAGTTATATTCCTTATCACAAAGCTGGTCACTTTCCTTGTGATTGTGCCAAGCGATTCTGCTTCGACTCGCTTTGTGAAGTAATATGCCGCAACAATAACATACTTAGATCCTCCTTTCAACATCAGTAGGACACTGATTATGTTGTTTCCCAAACTGCAAACGACCATGGTCTAACTATTTGTGCAAGCTCCGTGGATGGGGCTCTTGGAATTTTAGAAAACATCTAGCATCGGTCACACCATCTTGTGTAATCAGCTGTATCATGGTTTATTGTTGGCCAGAAGTATATGTAGCGAAGTATCTTCTTCACTAATCTCTGCTCCCATTTGTGATCACCATAGCTCCCTCGTGGACTTCGATGTGGATTTTCCTAGCCTCATCTTGGGTTACACATCGAAGCAGGGGGTTGAGAAACCCCTTATGTATAGTACACCTTCTTTCATTGTAAATCGCAGCACTTTATAAAGAGTTTTCATCGTTCGTTCCTTCCTTTCATGAGAGTTCCCTTCAGTAATTAGTCCTTGATCAGAGTCATCTATGACGTTTTCTCCTTAGCTTCCAAGATTTAGTCGATATCCATGTAACAACCTACCTCGAAATGGTCTTAATTTTTGACCCAGAAAAGGCCCATCGAACCTGACCCATTTCAGAGCTAGCTATTGGTTAGTAAAACTGATATAAAGAACAATACATAAAGCTATCCATCTACACATTCAGAATCTCATGGTGCAATGATAATATATAATATTAGAAACCGTACCCATTTTATAGAAATTCAAGTGTTATAAAAATACAACATTATATCACATAATAACACCAAATATCCATAGTGCAATATCTCAAAAAAATTATCTTGTCTAAATGGGTATATCAAAAATAAAAACAATATAAGTAGGTAGATAATTACTGCTACAAATCTCCATCTTCGCCACCATCTCCAAAGTCTATATCGTCTTCTTTAACCTATAATATAATGAGGAGGGAGTCAGAATAACAATATCTAATGAATAAAAATCTTATGCCTTTCTATAGTAGTAATTGGGCAGTATAATTTAGATAAGAATATGTCTTACGCATCCTAACTATATTCTGTGTAACCTATACCCATTCCTATCTAACTCACTAACCAATCTTCAATTGTAGGCCAAAGGCCATTCCTAGTCCTATGTATCTACCGTCAATAATGTCCTAACAATATAAGAGATAGTACCCAAGTCACTTAATACCTTTTCAATGAGAACTATGCAGACTCTGACCATTTAATACCTCATTTTTGGCAGGTCCCCATCATTTACTACCTATCCAAAGGCGGACTCCTCTCTGATACTATCTAGCTGACATCGCATGGAATCTCATCAGGCCACTCAATACTTCTTTATGGGAGAGGCAGACCCTATAATATCTACATAATACCTCAAACCCGAAGCAGATGCTTCTCGAGGTATCCATTATCATGCCTAATAGCTAACACTGACCATTTAATGCTTCCTAAATATGGAGGAGGAAGGCCCTGAATTAGCCACTTACTACCTTGGACCTTGAAGCAAGTCCAATGTATTACGACCTATAACCCAAACTGTAGCGTCTCATATTAGTTTGACTATCTATAAGTACTGGTAACTAGATTAACTTGGTAGGTTTACCTTAAATTAGTTAGGCAAATTTTCATGTGCTTTTAACTGACTTCACATCCCTATAACTTAGTCATAATTTTCACTCACCTATCATACTACCATACATCTCACCGCATTCGATAATATTACTATCCATAATTATCTCTCTTCTTTCCAAAGGAGGATTTAATGTTAATTAATAACCAATTTACTACAAAAAATTTACGCTATTAGTTATACGTTATTTATACGCTAATATATATAGACACACACACAGAGACACATACACACACATGCCTAAAATATTTATAATCGTACAAAGATAAGCCCTATGCTAATCATTTAAATGTCAAAACTTCAAATTTATACATGTGCAATTCCATATCAACAAATATACCATATATCCATTGTCCTCAATCTAACAATAGACTTGTAAAAAAATAGTGTTAACAAATTTCTTTGTTAACCCGAAATATGCTAGGAAAATAAGTTCTAGCTAGTTGAAGACTTGGATAGCCTTATGATAACCCATAAGAAATATGCGAGTCCAAAGTGAAGTATGCTGTTCATGATTTCGACTCTTAAAAAGAGAAGCCATATGCATGTCAAAAATACAAGTACACAAAAGTCATATCTAAGTCATGAGTTCCCTTATAGCCAAATATCTTTTTTCACTTGTAATATGTTATACAAAGTTTATTATTATAGTCCTTATGTGCAAAAGCCACCAATTTACAATAGGGTCTACAAATCCTCAATTTGATTTAGGATTTAAAACATTGAAAGTGTAAGAAATGAGATGAGAAAAATTCGCCTACAAAAAGTAGTTATGGAATCTGTATTTATAGGGGTAATGGCTGGTGGCATGGCTGCCACGTATCCATTCGACATGCGGAATGTTTCCTGTTAAGATTGTTGATCTTCAACATCTCGACCTTTGGTATCCTTTTGTCGAGATTCACCATAAGTTACAAGTGGTTATTTATGTTCGGTAATGACATCTTCCTGTAGAAGCCCGATACCCTTTACAACTTCTGGACTTCGATATCCCTTGCTGCATGCAGAGTCTGGAAACTCCTTATTAGTGTTGAGGTGTATTACTTCTTCTGAATTCGCAATTCTTGATGAAATTCGATATTACTTGTCACTTTCTTAAGCTTTACAACAGTCACTGTTGTAAAATCTCAACATCCTTCTTTTGTTATTAGACGTTAGCCATCACCTCATAGTTTGGTATCTCTCTTTATTTCATATTCCTTGGCCTCATATCTGTAATGGTTTGACATCTTTTAGAAGCTCGACACCTCCATTCTTTGACTAGATGCAGCATCCACTTGTTCCATAATACTACTAGCTGTAGTGGTTTGATAACTCCTCCTGGTTGTCTTTAGGTTCGATAACCTTTGCTTGATAGGGACTCAGTATTTGCTGATAATTTGGTGGATATCGTGAATCAGAAAGTTTTCTAGAAATTCAATGTTTTTCTGAAGTTTAGATTATGATAGGATCGATACCCTTTTAGGATCTCGACATCTAATTTGTTAAAAGTTCGATATCTTCTTTGAAATTCGATAACTTGTCATTAATTAATCCTTGGTTTTTGAATTTTTTTTCCAAAATTCGACATCTAATTTGAAATTCGGTACCGTTCTAAGGTTTCAATCACCAATTACAGTTTCGATAACCAGTTAGAGGTTCGGTACCTGTTTAGGAGTTCAATAACTAGTGATGAGCTTGACAACTATTTGAAAGATTGTTGTTTTAGTTACGAACTTGATAACTTCATGGCAACCCGCTATACTTTTATAAATCTGACAGCTAATTAAAGAGTTGTTATATAGATTACAAATTCTATATCTTGTTTACGTTTGACACCATATTGTAGATTAAGAAAGTAGTTATACTCGTGAACCGTTTATGCATTTGACATCTTACATACGTGATAATTGTCAAGCATTTCTAAATAATTCTAAACTCGCTTTATTATTTATGAATTTGACATTAGGTTATCGGTTCAACATTCTAGTATAATCTTAGGAGGATATTATATAAATGGTATCTTGATCGATCCCCAATGACAAGTTATGGATTCGACATCTAGTCATAAATTCAATAATTATTAATGAGTTTTTAATTGGTTATAAATACATTAAATATTCATAAAACCCAAGATCTTGTTATAGGTTTGATACATATAAATGGACTTATTACAGAATTACCGAATTGTTACAAGTTCTATAGTTAGTCTTAGGTTTGGCATGAACTAAATAGATAGTTCTAGTTTTTTAAGTATTCACTGGCTAGGCGTTTAATTACTCATCTTTGCATTTATATCTTGGGAATCCCACCTATTCTTAAAATTTTAAGCCTTTCTATAAAATATGTAATATTCCACTGATCATGGACAATATCATTTGACAGATAAATGACTAGCAAAAAATCTGGTAAGGGTCCTATACCTTCTCTTTCTTTCGAGAAAGGAGACTATAGACTCATTCCATCTCTTATTACCTCTCAGGATGAAGTCAACACCAACCTTCGTCAATTTGGCATTACTGATGTTGAGGCCAGAACAGCAAGCCCATTTGGAAGGATAAACAATCCTCAAGAATGTTTTTTTGCCTTTACTCCAATTCACATTTGGCATTCTGGTCATGTGCCTCTTTCCGACTTTTTCGTTTGACACTTGGACCATATAGGCATCGCTCTGATACAGTTGTCGCCAAACTCCTACAACTATTTAAGCAATCTTGAAATTCTGGCCAGGGAAGCTTACCTTCCGTCTCTTGATGTATATACCCTTCGCTCATTAGTAACTCCCGCCAAGGTTGCGAACCATGCAAAAGCTACCATGTATCGCCTTCTACTTCATAAAAGTTTGATTAGCAATTTGATAATCAAATCTAGAGACTGAGAAAATAAATTCTTTTATGCTAAGAGCCATACCCCCAAAATTGGAGGAACTTTCTCTACTCCTAGTAAGCTTTGTCTCTTTTTCTTTATTATTCATACTACCTTTTAATTTCGCCTTACAATTATTATTCTCTTTTAGAACTAGTCCCTAAGGGGACGGATTCTTCCATAGCTATAATGGTTGGGGAATTGAACTCAGCATCGCAGACTTTAGGAGACAGATACAAAATTCTGACTAAGGCCAATCTCAAATAGTACTTCTTGATTCTGGAGTGCCACGATATGCTTGGAGAACCTCCCATGGTAAAGAAGGATGTGCATAGTAAACAATTCCTGGTGACTGACAACCACATTGCCTTTTCTAACTTTTCCTTTATTCAGCGTGATTCTTCAGTGAGTTTTTATTATATTTCAAATGAATTTTCTTGTGTCAGTGTCATATGAATTTTCCTTAAATTTAGGTTCGTCCACAATTGTTGTGGCTTCTAAGCATAAGAAGGCCAAAGCTCATGTCTCTTCTTTGGCTGAATCAACTAATTCTGCCCCAGTTGGTGGTTCTATTGCCAAAGTTATCAATGCTATAAAAAGGAAGGCAGGCTATGGCACTCCAGTTGATTCTTCAATCCCTCTTCTGAGCAAAAAGGCTAAACTTGGGGAAGTCTAGAATTCCATTATTGTTGCCGAGGAGTCGAATGTGGATTCTACTTTGGCTACTCATAATCCTAACATGTTTAATTTAAGTTCTCCGGACCAGGGTGCATAAGAACATAAAGAGGATGTTCACACCTTGAATCCTTTACTAAACATCTTTCTTCCTACCTCTGCTTCTAGTTTCCAACGTTTGTTCGAGGGGTTAGGTCTGACTCCCCTTCCTACTGAATCTCTTCCTTCGAAGACCCAGGCTCAAATTATCTCCATGGGCTTTAATGATCTTATTAGTTTAGCTATTCAATCTCCTACCGTGGCATCTCTCATGCCACTATAGCTATTGACTATTCAACGGATCATCTTTATGTTCTTTATCAGCAGCTTTTGTTGGTATGTGTCTTTTAGTATTCTTGGCTAATCTAGACTTAATTTGGTACATCTTAACTTATAATTGCCATATGTTTTAGGCATCCAAACATATGTTCTTTCTTCCACAGGCATCCCAGGGACCGATTGGTTAAGTTATGGAGCTTAAGGAGCAAGTTTCCTTATTAAGGCTAAAGTCGGGCTTTTGAAAAATCAAATGGTTGATGTTGCAGTGGAAAGGGATGAGGCTACAAGAAGGGCAACTTTTACTTGAAGAGAGGATAAAAACAGAGCTTGAGCAAGCCAATAAAGAGAAAGCCAAAATGACTGATAAAATAAAGTCTTTAGAAAGCCGGTTGGAAACTAAAGATGCTATCCTGGCTCATGCTAACAACGCTATAAAAGATGCCACGAAGAAAGTTTCCTTCTTCCTGGATCAGGGCCTTACAAAGATCACAAAGAAATGCTATGAAGATGCTTTTTGTAGGATATGACAACATTGGAAAATGCCCTGATTTGGACTTTCCTTCCCTCCCAGAATTAAATAACAAATTTAAAAGGAAGTTCAATCTTATGCTAGGAAGAGTTCAGGGATTGCTTTAAGACGGATTTCTTGAAGAAGAAACTATCAATCCAATGAAGCTATTATCTTTCGATGACCCTCCACTTGGAGGAGATAAAGATTTAGACGAAGAGGGAGATCATGATTAAGATGATGATGAAGATCAAGGTGGGGATGATGGCAGTAAGGTCCGGAAGAACCAAGAGATGGGGGTAACGGATCAGGCGGTCAAGGCTTAGATTCGTCTGCTCATGATACAAATTTTCTTAATCTTCTCAGACCTCATGATGTTTCTCATGAAGACATCCCAGCAAAAGATGTCCAAACTGCTAGTAAAGAATCAAACAAGGAGAAAAACCGGGTTTCTGCCTCACATGCTCCCGCAATACTGGTATATAGTTTATCATTTCTAAATGATTATAATTATTTATTAGCTTTTGTTAATAAATTTACTGTTTTTGAGAGACGAGTATTAATTTAAGATTTTGCATGAGAAGTGTGAGAAGAAGGTGCAATAACTAAAAAGAGAGATTAAAAAGCGATTGAAGATTACAATAATTTATTTAAGAGGTATAGGCGCCTTCGTATTTATGTCAAACAATTAAAAGACTTCAAGGAAAAATGAACTTCCTAACTTTAAAATGATCTCATCACCATAAAGAAAGGGTTTTAAAAGAAAACGCAGAGTTAACTACACTCTTTTGGATGTTTATTGAAGATAGAGATGCTTTAGTAGAGTTTCTTTACAAAATTTATTCTAGGAGTCTTTTTGTTGACTTTTCTTTCATAGGGGAGAAGAGTGGAGGTTTAATTAGAAGTTTCCATAATAGATATTTAATTCAGCATGGGACCAATCCCCATCCTAGGGAATGCTGGAATCTTCCCAGAGTTGCGACCGTTCCGCTTTCCCCTAATACTCTCCCCCTTGAGAAAGTTAAGTTTAATAAGAGAGATTCATTTCCAAGTTCTAAAAAAGATCAATATTGTACGAACCCAAGTAATTTTATTATTGTAATATGTAATTCAGACAATGTTATGAATTCCAGTATCTTCGCTTCTTTGCATCTTAGCTTATTTTTCTTGAATCATACAGATTAAGGAATCATCGAGAAATCTTGTTTCCATGCAACTCTTAAATAAATTTATTTAATAAAGATGGACTTTAAAGAGAAGACATTAATTCTTAAAACCTCTCGGCTAGCAAAATATTGCTTCCTTAGGGATCTCCAAGAAGTTTACACGTAATTTCCACACTTTTAATTTGATTTCTTAGGCAATGAAAAGAAAAAATTTACTTAAAGAAATGCGAACTAATTATGCCAAATTGTTATGTGGTGAAGCCAGTCCTCTGGCCGAAAAATGGAACTACCGTCAATTCCCACTAGACAATATGCTTCAATGGTTTAATGTCCCTTTCTACACTACCCTTTTCTATGTATCCACGAGTTCACTCAAAAAGGTCCAAAATGTTGTCTTTAAACTTTAAGAATATACATAAAACTCGCATTGTTAATGTAATTTGTATTTGTTTGTGCATGTAAACCTTCTTGTTGCTAATAAAGAACGCATTCCCTTGTGTACTAATTTCTTTTTCCTATTTATTTATTTACATTAGGAAAAACAATTAATGCTTGCGTTTAGCAGTCCAAATCTCATTTCTTGATTGGACAATATTAAAGCCAAAATAAGGTCAGTCATTTAGGGGAAACGTTCTTCTGAAGATGCTTCAACTTTGTTGTTCTCGGATAAACCGAATGTCTAAAAATGGCACAAAAATATTATCAACTGAGATCTACATTAAGTGGTATGAAGGAAATGACTTCTAGCTTAGAAGAGAAAATTAAAGAGAAAGACAAAGAAATCCCAAAGCTGAAAGGGAATACAAGTGTGGCTGGCCAGTTTGGACCTTCAGTCCAATGAATCGAGGCTGATGCAGAAATTTCCCATTATATCAAAGGGTAATGGATCTTAAAGTGGACTTCTTAAAAATTCAAGTATCCTATCAGTCTTTAGCACTCATTGCAAGCGAAGGCGAATCCAAACTTCCTACTCCTACCTCTTCTATTGGAAAATAATTTTTTTTTGCCTTGTTGAACCCACCCTCGGGTCTGGATCATAGAGAAATCTCCAGGTGGTGCCAAAGAGTGAGGTATGAATGTTTCAAATTTTTAAAAGGAAAGAGGGATGAAAAAGTCTCAGAATATCTCAACAAGTATCAAAGTCAGGTTGAGGAATTAGGACATGGAAAATATGCTCTTAAGAAGAAAGTTAAAGAATTATAGAGCAAGATCAAAACTCTCAAAGGAGCTAATAAGACGCTTAATCACACATTAAAGGTTCAAACTAGCTCTATTTATGATACAGATTATTATCTAAAGAAAGAAAGGAAACTTAAGGAATTTTTGGTTGCGGCGATTCGTCACATCACCAACCATCTTTGAATGTCGAAGACTTGAAGGAGAAAGTGCGAGAACTTGATTCCTAATAGAGAATAGCCAAAATGACATTGCTTGGAAACTCTTGACTAGACTCTCTTACCGATTAATTTTTCTTGTTATCTGTAACTTTTGTAGGTAATGTATAAAATGTAAAATGATAAATAAATTTGTACATGAACGATTGATACCTTGAATGGACTTTGTAGTTTCTCCTTTATTTTTGCCTTGTGTTTGAACTCGTTGAATTCTATAAGATTTGTAACTTACTTCAACGCTTTAGTCCAATTCCATATGGTTTGTAGTCCTTGCTTACCATAGATTTTCTAACTCTTTATTCCCTTGCAGAATGCTTTTAGATTGGCTTTTTCTAGTTCACACTTTTTAGGAGACTCTTTATTTTCCTCCAAAAAAACATTGAATAAATAATGATGACGTTTTTCATAATTTCGAGGATTATTCCTTTCTCAAATTAATCGTTTTTGCTTTGTAAATGCTAAAGATATTTTATGAGATGGTTGTCTTGTTGATCTTTGAAATCTCAAAAGTTTGGTTTTAAGATTCATTTTTAAAAATGATTATAAGAGAAACTTTGAATAAGTTGGATCAATTTGCTTTTTCATCTTTCTTTTAAAGGTAATCATGTTTGCTTTAAATATCAGAAATTCATCATGTAAGAAGCCCATAAACTAGAAATCTGTCTGACAATAGGACCAGAGTTCCATTAGGTAGGAAAATCAGAAATCCATTTAATAATAAGGTCAGAATCCTATCTAGTTAGAGGATAAATTTGACTATTAACGGAGATTTCTGTTATTTGATAATTAGAAACCCAACTATTAATGGAGATTCCCATTTTTTGATAATTTGAATTCCAGTCATGGATTGAAAGCTATTTCAATATTTCGAATAATGGAGCCTCGAGCTCGAGTAATAAGTCATAATTTCTTACATATAAATATCCGACATTAAAATTCTTGATAGGTAGCTTTTGACACTTCCTTCAAAGGTTGCTTATACTTTTCCTTGATGCAGAACTAGATGCATTTGAGTGTTCTTCCTCTAGAAGATTGCTTTGATCCTTCCTTAGGGTAGATTTAAACTTGCTTGATTGATTTATTTTGCTCATTATTAAACTCTTTGGTAATGATTTATAATTTTATTAAACCCCTTATTACCATCTTTGGGTAATGATTTAGTTTTGGCTGGACACATTATCACCACTTTAGGTGATGACTTAGGTTTTAATTGAACCCCTTATTACCATCTCTATGTAATGATTTAGGTTTTTATCGGTGCGTTTTGTTAGCTATCATAAGCAGAACTAAAGTCTTTCCCGTCCGCCCTCTAGGAGGCGCTCCAATCATGCTATATGGGTAGAACTGAAGCTGGTTCGTGTTAGTTCTTGAGATGATGGTTTTGATGACAACAACCTTAGAATAAGATTATAAAATATAAATACTAACATTATAGTTTAGATATATATGTATATGCAGGATTTATCCATGCAGGTACCAAGAATGAAGACAGTACAGTATAGAGATTCAAGATATCAAGATTGAAGACTCATGAGTATCAGGATTATCAAGAGTTCAAGATTTCAAGATAAGTATTGAGTCTGGAATTTTGTTAAAACTTCACAATAGCACTGAAATCTTCACTCCATTTTTATTTTGGGATGGAACCCATTTCTAACTTTTTAGTGGCTTACAAACCCATGACAAGTAGCTTACAAACCTACTACAAGTGGCTTACAAACCCACGAACAACCTGGTTTTGTACAAGTTCTCGAGTCCTAATATAATGAGATATTCTACAGGAAGAAGCTTGCAAAACTACTTCAAAATGATTTTCAAAACAACTTCAGAATGATTTTCAAAATTGCTTTTCAAAATGTTTTAGCCTTAAAATTATCTTTTCAAATGATTTTCAAAAAGATGTTTTAGCCTTAAAATATTCTTTGTTTTTTGTTTTTAATAAACTCGTGTTTTTAAACTTCGTTTGTTTTAAAAACTATCTTTTAATTATAATATATTTACTTAGATTTAAATATAAAATTATAGTAAAATTATATATATATATATATTATTCTCTATATTTATCTATGTATTTTATCTATAGTCAAGTATATTAATAAAGTTTAAAATAGTTTTAATATAAGATAAAGGTTATTTTCAAAGAAAAACAAATTATCAAAATTTCCTTTGGGATGTCGACATGCCCTAGTACCCCATGTCGACATAGTGACAGTTAGATTCAAAAATTTGAATTTCAAAAGAAGTGTCTATTCGTCATAACCTTTCATGAATGGACATGGCTGTTGTTCTTCTATAAATAGGGGTTAGTTTCAACGAATTTTATATCAGATTTTCTGGTTTTTCACTTCTCTTCTTCTTCCACATTTTCTTATTCAAAATCCTATCATTACTCTGCCGAAATCAACATTGAATCTAACTAGATTATCTCTGGTTTGATTCTCTATCACTATCTCAACAAGATCCAAGTGCTATTCAGAGTTATAGGCTTCTTTGTAATCTATCTAGCGAGAAAAGGTGTGATTGTAGCCTTGGAAATCAATCAAGCGAGAAAAGGTGTGATTGTAGCCTTGGAAATCAATTGGGTGAACTTGTTGCCCCGGAAATCAAGTATCTCTACCCAGAGGATTGTGATTCTGGAGGGTGTACCTTGTAGCCTTGAAACCGAGGGTTGTAATTGTTGAATTGCTTTTGAAAGGAAATCCGTACTTAGTTGTGCGGGACTGGATGTAGGGTAACTCCGAACCAGTATAAAATCCGGTGTGTTCTTTCCTTTACTGCATTTACTTTATTTCTGCATCTGTGTTTGATTCTGTGATTATATCTGTGTCTGAATATTGCATAAATTTGTGTACAAATCAACAATAACTCAAAAAGATTTAGTAATTTCTTATAAACACTATTCACCTCCCCTCTAGTGTTATTCCTAGCCTTAAGATCCGTAATCCGCATTCCTCACATTTGGTATCAGAGCAAGGTTTTCAAAAGTTTCATAATCTGATTTTGAAAAAGTTTTTTTTTAAATGGCTATGTTTAAGAAATTTGTTAATGCATGTTTAGAAATATTCAGATCATTATTGTCTCTTGAGTCTGCATATAATCAATATTCAAATACAAATTGTCTACTAAGATTGTTTGATGTGCATGAATCATGATTTATGGGAATTGAGGAATCAATCCAGAACAAAAAAACTGTGCAGATCAAAAAGAACAAATGGATACTCGATAGTGGATGTTCTAGACACATGACTGGGAATCCAGATATGCTGAATGATATAATATACAAAGACGGAGGACTGGTTAACTTTGGAGACAATTCAAAAGGTTGTGTGATCGGCATCGGCAAAGTCGGTAACTCTGAAACTCCTATTATTACTAATGTTTTGCTAGTTAAAGATCTGAAACACAATCTGCTAAGTATAAGTCAACTATGCGATAAAGGATATAAAATTAAATTTGAAAAAGATAAGTGTCACATTGAAGACAATAATTCAACCATAATATTTGAGGGAATTAGGAAAAAGAATATTTATATTCTTAGTATGAAAATTTCAAATGATAACTTGTGTCTTTTGGCAAATGCATGTGACCCTTGGATTTGGCATAAGAGATTTAGGCATTTGAATTTCAAACTCTTATCTAGACTGTCAAAACATGATCTAGTAAGAGGCCTCCCTAAAATGAATTTTAAAGTAGATAGTCTATGTGATGCATGCCAACTAGGAAAACTTAGAAAAAGTTCTTTTAAATTAAAATATATGATTTCAACTTCAAAACCTCTTGAATTACTTCATCTTGATTAATTTGGTCCATCTCAAATTCAGTCAATAAATCACAGTAAATATGTTTTTGTAATTGTAGATGATTATTCTAGATTTACATGGACAATATTTTTGAAACATAAAAGTGATACTTTTGAATGTTTTAAGAATTTTTCAAAAAGGGTTCAAAATCAATTTTCTCAAAAAAATTATAACCATCCATAGTGAACACGGTAGTGAATTTGAAAATGAAAAGTTTGAAGAATTCTGCAATAAAAAGGGAATAATTCACAATTTTTCATTTCCAAGAACTCCACAACAAAACGGAGTAGTAGAACGTAAAAATAGGACGATTCAAGAGTGTGCGAGAACTATGCTTTCTGATAGTAATTTACCAAAGTACTTTTGGGCAGAAGCAGTTGCTACCGCCTGTTATATTTTAAATAGAATTTTAATTAGACCTTTAACTGATAAGATATCTTATGAACTTATTTACTCAAAGAAACCTAAGGTATCTTATTTTAGAATTTTTGGAAGTAAATGTTTTATTTTAAATACAAAAGATAACTTAGATAATTTCATCCTAAATCCGACAAAGGTATCTTTATTGGATACTCTAATAGAAGTAAAGCATACAGAGTATTTAATTTAAGAACTAATACCATCGAAGAAACAATGCATGTTTCATTTGATGAAAATTTCAAAAATTTTTAAGAAATAAATGATAAAGAGGATTTAATCACTCAAAACCAAGAGTCAACTGAAACTAATAATGAATTAAATCATCCTAATAAAAGGATTAAACTTTTAAAAGATCACCCTATAGAAAATATACTTGGAGATATGCAATCAGTTGTTAAAACTAGAAATCAACTAAGTCAAATGAGTAATGTAGCTTTTATATCAACTATTGAACCCAAAAATCCAGAAGAAGCATCAACTGATGATTCATGGATTTTGGCTATGCAAGAAGAATTAAATCAATTCACTAGAAATGATGTTTGGGAACTTGTTCCTAGACCTGAAAATAAAACAATAATTGGAACTAAATGGGTTTATAAAAATAAAATGAATGAACAAGGAGAGGTTGTTAGAAATAAAGCCCGGTTAGTCGCTCAAGGTTATTGTCAAGAAGAAGGAATAGATTTTGATGAAACCTTTGCCCCCGTAGCAAGATTAGAAGCTATTAGGATTCTACTTGCTTTCGCAAATCATAATAATTTCAAATTATTTCAAATGGATGTTAAAAGTGCATTTTTAAATGGTTTTGTAAAAGAAGAAGTATTTGTTAAACAACCACCACTTTTTGAAAATGATAAATTTCCAAATCATGTTTACAAACTAAAGAAAGCTCTATATGGTCTAAAGCAAGCTCCTAGAGCCTGGTATGATAGACTAAGATCTTACTTGTTACAATCAAATTTTGAAATAGGTAAAGTAGATAATACTCTTTTTATTAAAAGAAATAAAAATGATATTCAACTAGTACAAGTCTACGTAGATGATATCATTTTTGGATCAACTAATTTTGAAATGAATAAAGAATTTTCTGAAATAATGACAAAAGAGTTTGAGATGAGTCATATGGGTGAATTAAACTTCTTTTTAGGATTACAAATAAAACAATTAGATAATGGTATCTTTATTAGTCAAGAAAAATAAGCTAAAGACCTAGTTAGTAAATTTGGTTTGACTACTGCGAGTGGAAAACCCACTCCCATGGCAACCAATGAGTACCTTAGTAAAGAAGATCTCTCGAAAGATGTAGATCAAAAATTATATAGAGGAATGATTGGATCACTGCTCTATATACTTGCGAGTAGACCTGATATCATGCATAGTGTCTGTCTCTATGCAAGGTATCAATCCCAACCTAAAGAAACTCACTTAAAAGCTATAAAACATATTATAAGATATGTTAAACACACCTTTGATTATGGCTTATTTTATCCTAAAAATGATTCGTTTGTCTTAATATCTTACTGTGATGCTGATTATGCTGGTTGTAAATCGGACCGAAAAAGTACAAGTGGAACTTGTCACTTTTTAGGACATTCTCTGATTTCCTGGTTTAGTAAAAAGCAAAACACAGTTTCTCTATCAAAAACTGAAGCAGAGTATATTTCTGCTGCTTTGGCTTGTTCTCAAGTAATATATATGCAACAAACTTTAAAAGATTTTGGTTTAAATATCTCAAAATCACCAATTTATTGTGATAATACTAGTGAAATAAATTTATCCAAAAATACTACTCAACATGCTCGAACTAAACATATTGATATCAGACACCATTTTCTCAGAGATAATATAAGTAGAGAAGTAATTACTCTCGATTATATCAATTCTGAAAATCAAATTGCTGATATCTTAACAAAACCCTTAAATGAATCTACATTTACTAAATTAAGAAGAGAATTAGGTATTTGTTCATTAACTGAAATATAAAATATAAATAACAAGTATAATTAAAAATTAATTCAAAATAAATTAAATAGGCAAAAATTCAAGAACCATGTCGACATCCTCCCTAGACCCATGTCGACATATAACGTTTTTTAAATTATAAAAAATTTCCCACCAAAATTCAAATAAGTGTTTATAAATTTCTTCTATTTCGAAATTCTCTTCATTCTCTCTGTTCTCTTTCTGTTCTATCTTCTGAAATCAATTTATCAATGGCCTCCTCTTCCAAATCAAACATAAAATCAACTTTTTCGTTCCCATCTCCTACTTCTGGTCTGTTTCAATAAACAACGCTCGCTCGTGTGACGAAAATGGAGGATTCTCTGAAAAATACCCTTCAGTTAATGACTGAAATCCAAGTGATGTAACTTCGAATGGCCAAAGAACAAGAGAGACAAGTCAAAATCCTTAGGAATTTGCAAAAATTTCTAATGGACAATCATGCTAACCCAATCTTGATTGACGAAGACTCTTCAGGAGATCATAAACAAGAGGAAAGTGAAGAATAAGAACCAATGGAAGAAGAGCATGCGGAAGACAACGACAAAGTCATTTGCGTTGGCGAAGTATGTTTTGACAAGGACGGAAACTTGGTTGAACAATGTGGAAATTTCTGTTTCCATTATCCAAATTGTTCGATCCATAGATCTCCAATTGTCAAAGATACTCTGTAGTTTCTTCTCTTTCGTTTTTCATCGTTTTGTGTATACTTGTCATATTTTACGAAAATGTAAATTTAAGCAAATATATATAAAAATAAATATTGTGTGTTCTTATATATGATATATATAAGTATTATATAGGTACTTGGTTAGGAATGTTAGTAGTTTAGGTCTAAGTTTTAGGTTTACAAGTAAGTATTGATTATGTATGAAAACACTATCATTATAATCATATAGGATATTAGACTAAGAGATTATAGTTTGTTTTTGTTGATGACAAAGGGGGAGAAATATAAAATAGAAGAGTTAGGCATAGATTAAGGGGGAGTTATCAGTTTTAGGGGGAGTTATTAGGATAGAAGTAATATTTTATAAACAAAGGTTGTCATCATCAAAAAGGGGGAGATTGTTAGTCCTTGAGATGATGGTTTTGATGACAACAACCTTAGAATAAGATTATAAAATATAAATACTAACATTATAGTTTAGATATATATGTATATGCAGGATTTAACCATGCAGGTACCAAGAATGAAGATTGTACAGTATAGAGATTCAAGATATCAAGATTGAAGACTCATGAGTATCAAGATTATCAAGAGTTCAAGATTTCAAGATAAGTATTGAGTCTAGAATTTTGTTAAAACTTCACAATAGCACTGAAATCTTCACTCCATTTTTCTTTTGGGATGGAACCCATTTCTACCTTTTTAGTGGCTTACAAACCCACGACAAGTAGCTTACAAACCTACTACAAGTGGCTTACAAACTCACGAACATCCTGGTTTTGTACAAGTTCTCGAGTCCTGATATGATGAGATATTCTACAGGAAGAAGCTTGCAAAACTACTTCAAAATGATTTTCAAAACAACTTCAGAATGATTTTCAAAATTGCTTTTCAAAATGTTTTAGCCTTAAAAATTATATTTTCAAATGATTTTCAAAAAGATATTTTAGCCTTAAAATATTTTTTTGTTTTTGTTTTTAATAAACTCGTGTTTTTAAACTTCGTTTGTTTTAAAAACTATCTTTTAATTATAATATATTTACTTAGATTTAAATATAACATTATAGTAAAATTATATATATATTATTCTCTATATTTATCTATGTATTTTATCTATAGTCAAGTATATTAATAAAGTTTAAAATAGTTTTAATATAAGATAAAGGTTATTTTTAAAGAAAAACAAAGTATCAAAATTTCCTTTGGGATGTCGACATGCCCTAGTACCCCATGTCGACATAGTGACAGTTAGATTCAAAAATTTGAATTTCAAAAGAAGTGTCTATTCGTCATAACCTTTCACGAATGGATATGGCTGTTGTTCTTCTATAAATATGGGTTAGTTTCAACGAATTTTATATCAGATTTTCTGGTTTTTCACTTCTCTTCTTCTTCCACATTTTCTTATTCAAAATCCTATCATTACTCTGCCGAAATCAACATTGAATCTAACTAGATTATCTCTGGTTTGATTCTCTATCACTATCTCAACAAGATCCAAGTGCTATTCAGAGTTATAGGCTTCTTTGTAATCTATCTAGCGAGAAAAGGTGTGATTGTAGCCTTGGAAATCAATCAAGCGAGAAAAGGTGTGATTGTAGCCTTGGAAATCAATTGGGTGAACTTGTTGCCCCGGAAATCAAGTATCTCTACCCAGAGGATTATGATTCTGGAGGGTGTACCTCGTAGCCTTGAAACCGAAGGTTGTAATTGTTGAATTGCTTTTGAAAGGAAATCCATACTTAGTTGTGCGGGACTGGATGTAGGGTAACTCCGAACCAGTATAAAATCCGGTGTGTTCTTTCCTTTACTGCATTTACTTTATTTCTGCATCTGTGTTTGATTCTGTGATTATATCTGTGTCTGAATATTGCATAAATTTGTGTACAAATCAACAATAACTCAAAAAGATTTAGTAATTTCTTATAAACACTATTCACCTCCCCTCTAGTGTTATTCCTAGCCTTAAGATCCGTAATCTGCATTCCTCACAGTTCGGTGCTTTGGCCAGGCCATCTTAGGCGGGACCAAAGGCTTACTTCATCCTCCCTCTAGGAGCTCTTCAGATAGGCCTTATAGGTAGGACTAAAGGCTGGTTGGTGCTTTGGCCAGGCCATCATAGGCGGGACTAAAGGCTTACTTCTTCCTTACTCTAGGAGGTGATTCGGCCAGGCCACATGGGTGGAACTGAAGGCTTGCAGTGCTCTGGCTAGGCCTTATAGGCATAACTAAAGGCTTACTCTTACCTCCCTCCAGGAGGTGCTTTGATCATGCCAACTTAGCGAGATCAAAAGCTTTTCCCATTATTTTATAAATCCTTTTGATGAAGCATTCTTCTTTATTGATCACTAGGTCTTTGCGAACACATTTTCATTTTGCTCAAATCTTGATAACCAATTCTTGAAGTTCTCCTTTTCCCAAGAAATTCTAGATCATTCCCTTTAAGGCTCGACATTGATTAGTATCATTTCCATTTGTTCTGTGATAATTGACAATAAGCGCCTCCAAGATTCCATTCATTTCTTGATTGCTTTTTTTAGAAGACCAATAGTTTAGTTTTTCCTTAGTTAGGAAGTAGATATTCTTGTAATAAGTGGTAAGAGAGTGAATCTTAGAAGATCTGAAACTTCTAGATCACTATGCTTTTTGTTCCCATTTAACTTTCTTGTAGCATCCGATTGGTGCATTAGTATCATCCGTGAACTTTATTTTTAAAGATTCTTGAGATTAAACTAGGTTAGGAGAATGATTATTACTTTGTTCCATCTGTAGGAATACTTGTCGAAATCTCTTGTTATTTCCTCTTCAAAAATAGTTCCTTTAGATTGAAATTGTATAGCCCTCCTCATTTTCAAGAACATGCTTTCCTTTTTTAGGCTCTCTTTTCCCATTATAGAATAACAATTATGGATTGGGGTAGATCCTATATGGAAGGGATTTATGCTCCACTTGTCAGGATTATAAAGAGTTACTTATCTCTTTTCTTCCAAAATTTGCAATTCCAATAACCTCAACACTTGTTCCTCATGAAATCGAGGGTCATGGGTGATTTGATAAACTGGTTTGGCTAAATGAGGCTTAGAAGATCCTTTTTAAAAGATACTCATTATGCAAATTAATGGGTTATGCTGGATGGGGCAAGTACTCAATAGGAAGTGTAAAGTCCCTAATGTTTTTTGTAGGAATACGAAAAATATGGAAAGTCCTTTAAGGAGATATGCAGGTTAGGAAAATCCTTTATATCTTTTATATGCAAGCTAGGGAAAGTCCTTTATATCCCTTATATCCAAGTCATGGGAAGTCCACTATCAGAATACATAAGGAAACAGAGATTCGAGCCCTTCTTCTAGCACCATAATGTTACCAAATATCTTTGTTCACCTAAAATATGCTAGGGAAATAGTAACGATCGCTCTACACCTATGATGCAGAACGATTGTTAAAGGAAAGTAAAGAAGTAAAGAAGAGGAAATAGGAGAAGAGAATGGAAAAGAAGAAAAAGGAAGCATCAAATCATCACATAACATGTCGTATATCTCACATCACATAAGAGTAAATATAATAGTCAACACAGATATAAAACAGTAGAGACAGTAATAACAATATGAATTAATCGTTTGAATATAAGATTTACAGAGTTATACAACACAGTACAAAATTTATACAATTAGAAAATAAACTCAATCGATACACTGCCTCATATAATAGTAAGTCAAACACTGTCAAGGTTCCACAGCGTCACACAACGGAATATACAATAACAAACTCAAATATAAATATGAGTAAACATCACCTCCTATTAGTCTATCTGCAGAACTCCATATGCTAACCATACCTGCTCTCAAAACTACTAATTTAAGAGTACCCGAGATAATAAGAAGCAAAGCATAAAACCTCGGGTCAGACAACAGTCTCGTGTGAGCGATAAACTATCTCAAAATACTATAAAAGTCGATATAGTATACGGATAGAGGGTACACAAATCATACCTGACATATCCATGCAACAAAAGAGTCAACACATAAAATAGATAATATGCTACTCTACAACATCATAAAAAGGTACACCATACTCAGTATTTATCTAGGTGCTTGTGTATCTCCATCCACAATACCTATTCCAAACTAAGTAAACTATCCAAGTGTCTAGGTATCTCCACCCACAATATCTACTTCACACTAAGTCAAGTTGGTGTGTCTAGGTATCCCTAATACCTATCTCGTGTGACTTCCCTAGGGTGACAGGTGGATAGTGAAGCAACCATAACAAACATAGCATCCATCAAACAATACTAACTGTCACCCAGTATGCTCTAGATATATGATAACTCGTATGACCCCCATAATGCCAGGGATTAGTGGAAATCCTGGTTCTCCGTCATACTCTTGTATCTCACAGTCCAAAGCGGGATACGTGTCTCGTAGCCTAAGCTAGACACTAGATTCAAAGCCACAAGTCCAGGGTATATGGATCCCTCATGATCCATGGGCATCCCTACTATATAATCCTCTGCTTTGGGTATAACAGAAAGCACTCCGAGTCAACAACGATCTCTTAGCATATATACATCCATCCGAGCCCTACTAGATCAATACAATTTTCACTATCTTGGAACCCATCATGTTCCTACACTCCACGACTCACAGTACGCCCCTTCAATACCTTCTCTACATGAGTCACAAACCGAAGGTTATGGAGTATCTAATCTCCGGCACCTGCTACCCCCATGAGCCACAAACCAAAGATACAAGGAATTTCCTCATGATGTACATCGTCATCCCCCATGATGCGAATGAGCCAATATCTTCAGCATTAGTCCTGAACTATCTATCTCGGAACCTACTCCCAACATGAGCCACATCTGAAGTACTAACTCTCATGTCGAAGCACTACATCATCGTCTCATCATCTAAATCACTCGCTCATAGAGCAATCACATCAAGACTCTAAGTTAGTCGTAAGAATAAACTATCACATCGCGCACCACAAAATCTCATCAACGTCCAAGCCAAAGATCAGACAAATCACCAATCAACAATAGTGATAGATATTAACTACTCTACTATGGTCAATACTAACCACCTTGGTCTTGTACTTAACCAAATGGATAAGTACAAACCAAACAAAAATGTCCAGCATCCATAATGAAGTCTGACACATCATCCTCTAACTCAGATCCATCAGCACGTATCATAATCCTCATCTACAACTTATCTCTCTCGTTAGGATTTCATGTGTATAAAACCCCAATGTACAAGATATTCCCTTAAAATCCGATCACCGGAAATCTCTGTTTTCGACCAAAACAGCCAAACAAGCCAAATAATCAAGCATACAACCAATAAACATACATATATCCAAAACAACATATATACAACATGTATAATCCATCCATATCAATCAAAGTGGAAAATCATATCAATAATAGCCCAAATCTAATAACTCCCTATTATGGCACGTCGATGGAAAATATGTGATATTATTTATAAATCATTTTAAAATCATTTTATTTTCTTTTATAAAAATCTAGCAAGCATATAAGTATAGGAAAATCAAAGTTTAAAAGAAAAAATCATTTTCGAACGTCAACCTAATGCTATACAACCAATCATAGTATGGTGAGAGACAATATCATTCACCTCTATAAAATCTATCCAAACTAATGCCAAAATGTAGATCTCACCATCATGAGTGCAATGCAAGAAATCACATCCAAAACGGACCTCATATGCAAAAGATATGGATATAATAAAAATCAATATTAACTAGATAATTAATTAATTAAAACATTCATTACCTTAATTAATTCCCCAATCTTTCTCCCTCTTCAACCTGTACATGTGCTCGAGACATGGCCTTGCACACTTCCTTCTCTTTCCTTCTCAATTTCTCACTTGTTAATAAATGAAATCCAGATCCGTCGTCGCTAAATCATTCCTTTTCAAAGATCTCTTCAACCTGCACCCATCCACTAAAGATCCAATCCACCTTATGGATTAACGACCCAAACCATGAGTTCGACCTGCTCCTAACGCGTTTTGAGATGTTTGACTATGCTCGACCAAACTCGGTAGAAAGATGTGCGTCGTCGAGTGGAATGCAACGGTATCTCCAATTCTTCTACCATCGCTCCAAGATCCTGCAATTTCAAACCCTAGTCAACCGTGAATGGGTTGATCGTTACCAAACGTCGTCGCACGTAGATCGAGCATATGGAGTTGAAGCTCTAACCGATACGAGCTAGTTGGATTTGGTTTCATTATTTTTAGTGTAGTGGATGTGGAGAATTTTATTTTTGAATGGAAGAATACGGGAGCAGCCATGATTTTCTTCTATAGGCATGAACAATGAATGGCCAATGAAGATTTGGAGGGTGATCCAAATTTAGTGATATATATAATATTATTGTATTCCATTTATTTAATTTGTCAAATAAATGGTTGTACGTTTCGTGTTCGTATGATTACACGATGCGTCTGATCGCAACAAAACTCGTCTGCGTACATCACCTCATTTTTTCGGATCCAACGGTGCTAATTTCATTGCTGAGATTGCGTCTCGAGATACTAATTCATGCATTGCAAAATCATTTCGGCCATCGGATCATCCGATCTCCAAATATAGCGATCCTTATACTCATTTCAATTCATGACGTCAACCTGAACTCAACGAAAGTGGTCTCGAGTCCTAATTCAGCCGTATGCGAAAATTCACATTTTTGGGTCTTCATTTAATTAACTATTAAATATTTAAATAAATTATTTAAATATTCGATCGTTAAAAATATAGGTCATTACATTCTCCCATCCTTAAAATGATTTCTTCCTCGAAATCACAAAGCAAAGAGAACATCTCTTAACCCAGAGGCCCTCTAAAGCTTCTTAGATTTCGAAAAAATTCAGCAAAACCTCCTTTGCATGGCTAGGTCCGGGAAAATCCCAACACAACAAAAATACACACACACACACACACACGTCTCATATCTTTAAATATACTAGATCATATATAACAATCATCCCAAATAAGTATGCTATATCAAACCATAACTATCTTGCATGCCGAACAACCATACTAACATAGGCTATCATCTCAAATGCTAACAATCCAATCAAATATGCATATATGTGATCTAACATCAAAAAATAACATCTATGCCTATCCTAGCATGCAGAATACTAAACTATCTAGTATAAAACATCAAATATGATAGCCAATATAAAAGCCGACGATAAAAATAAAATCTTTCCAAGTAAAGAGCTCTGGATAAGCGGTTGGTCTCCCATATCCTATCTCCTTTACTTTTATTCCACTTAATCTCTACTGCTTTACTTTCCTCCTTCTAGCCTGTTTTGTATCACGTTTATCGGTACGCATGGGCATACGATGTCTCGAAGTCCATGGTTCAGTCTCAATATCATATAATCGATTCAGTGCCAAATTTCCAAACTCCTTTTGTAAGTTCTCCGAAAACCTACTACCGAACAATAGGTTCCGACCACTTACAATGCACTTAGCAAACAATGGAATCACACTATCCATCCCATATATAACTTGACAAATACAAATGTCATTCTACTGGACCTAAGGATTACAAATCTAGCATTATTCATCAACCAATTGACTATGACTCAAATGCTATCACACCATCCTCGGTCTTTGGCAATCCATCAATGTAGTCTATAAAAATATGTTCCCAATACTCGAGAATAAACAATCTCTCATCTCTACGGAACCAACAGTCTCGATCGGGTCCGCACTGCATCACCTTTACTAATACTATTCACTCTTCTAATTTATCCACGATCTCCACTAGTCTTGCTTAACGCCTCTTACTAGTACCAATCTGCTAAATAAAAGTAGATCGAATGGTCAAACTGGCCATCATCTTTGGCCATAGCTCATCGAGTTGTGAAGTCATAGCCAATGATAAGCTCGAGGGATGCCCACTCTAGGAATACTGCTCCTAAACTGGTATGTCTTCCCCTTGATGTCTACAACTACATTTCCCTTACGGTCGTATAGGAAATGTCAAAATCATAAGAGGCTAAGAACTCTAGCCATAGCTACTAGCGAAGGTAAAGATCCTTCTTAGAGAAGAGATACCCAATGATGTGGTATCACTAAACAACCAAATCTTTCTCCTAATAGATAGTGCCCACAGATCCCCAAAGCAAGCTCTATCGCCTCCAACTCCGAATCAAGATTCGGATACTTACTCTCATGCAGTTTCAACTATCAACCAACATGCGACAACCTTACCTTTCGGTATAAATACCTTACCCAGTTAAGTACCACATGTATGTGTATACTATTGTCTCCTCACTCCCGCTCAGAATGAGTAACATCGGTGCACTCGTCAACCTCTCGATCAGACTTACTAACGCGTGTCTACACCTCACGTCTCAAATAAATGTATGATCCTATCTCATCAAATAGGTTAACAATGCCACAACTTGGGCCAATTCAGATTCTGGACTGCCGTACCTTCAGGATCTATTGCGATGTCCTACTCTGAAACAAAGTGACCCAAGTATCTCATCATCAGTCGTTCCTTGTGCTTCTCTTTTGTCCATGATTAGACGAAAGTATCATCAACGAACACAAGCACACTCCTTAAGTGACCTCTCCAAACACGATCCATAAGATCAACAAGGTATGCCGACACATTAGTTAGCTCAAAAGGCATTAGCAATCCAATCCAAAAATCAAGGTAGCGTACAAAATGCTATAATCGGCATACTTCCTCCAAATACTCTCAGTTGGTGAAACCTCATCGGAAGGCCCAACTAAAAGAAATTCTCGTGCTATAGAGCCGATCGATCAAGCCATCAACAAACGGGAGTAGAAACCTATTCGTCATCTCATCCAGCTCACATAACCGACAAACAACTCCAAAGAGCTATCCGCCCTACTGACAACACTATAGGTGTATCCTACCTAAGTATACTCCCATGAATGAACCATCACCTCAACAGGTCATCCACTCACACCTTTAGTTTCCTAAGCTCTTTAGACATCGTATGCCTTAAAGCCATAACTACTGGTCTAGGTCCTCTGACTAGACCGATATGGAACTCTATCCCCATATGGTGTTAATCCGGTCACCTCATCGAATATGTCTGGACACTCTCTAGCTACAGGCATAGATGACATCATCATGTGGAATATCTAGCGAATATAGAAAGCTAACCATAACCTCATCCTCTGCAGGTAGCCAATCACTGCTATTCACTCCTCGATAACCCCAATCGTCACCAACGACCTCTCATAGTCCACCACTATTTCGTACCCCCTTCAGCCAGTCCATTCCCAAACTATAATACCAACCAAACTGAAACCCAAAAGAAATCAATAGCAAACAAAAAAACAACCATGACTCAAATAGATAAGGTCTCGACAAACCTTGTATAGGCTAGCTGAGCCCATAACTAGATCTATCACAATCAAGGGTCGGTAATTATCTCGAGTCTCAATCCCAATTCTCCATCAAATCTAGATATGAAGGAATATGATACCTCGACGTCAAGTAAAACACGTATGGAAACGCTATATGTGAAAAGCATATCTCAAAAGATAGTATCATTTCCCTTCTCTTTCGTCGTTGGAGCACTCGATGAAATCGGAATGGCAATCAATACATATGCTTCCACGGTCTATCCTTCCTTACCTGGTATAGGATAACTCTTCTACACTAGGTACAGGCCCTCACATCATAAAGCCTTCTCGAAGCCCTCGTCAATATAACCAATCAATTTCTTTACAAGATGATCACTCCACCAAATGATAAACCTTCCATCATTTCCGTGTGGGGGTATCAATGGAAAATAGATTGTACTTCGATAGCACATCTAATTCGGCCATATACTCCAACACAGACATATTGTCGTACTTCAATCGGTGGACTCTCTAACCATTACTGACTCAAGAATAGTCGAGATAAATCATCTTCGAAGCAAACTATGAACTAATTCCCAAGCAAATGGGTCCCCGGGAATCAAAGCTACAGAGACACTCCACTAGTTCATTGTTCATCCTTGGAGTTACCTAAAGGAAAACTTCTACCTCACGACATCATCTAACTCCAAGTCATCGAAGATCCTTGTAACACCCCTAATTTTTTATAACATTATTCAGGAGATTTAATTAGATAAATTAAATAGAATAATGTAATAATTAGAATGATAAGGAGATTGAGATTTGAATAAATGATAAGAAGGTCGTGCTTAACAAATTAAATGGGCTTAAGAATGGTTTCTAAGTTAATTAATTTACACAAGAGTATATTGGGAAATAGCCGCACTACCATAACCCTTATATATATCCACGGCTATACCACCCAATCACATTCATCTCATTTTCAAAAAACTTAAAAAATAAGAAAGGAAGAGCTTAGAGCTGGCCATTGCTAGAAGAAGAGAAAATTCAAATCAAGCTAAGGATTAAATTAAGAGGAATAAATCTAAATCTCTATCCAATCTCTCTATCCTAATCAAGGTGAATAATAATTTATACCATTTATATTTTGTTTATAATCATTTTTATTCGGGTTTAAGAATAAATTCGTTTTAATGCTGATTTGGATGATGATATGCTTGGATTTATAACATGTTTGATTTAAATCAAATTGTTCATATATGGATATATTCCGTTTTAGGGTAAAACCGATTGTAAATGATTTCAAATGCCATGAGAAAATTTATATGTTATGTAAAACATGGTTTTGGAGTTGGGTTTTAATTTTGATAATTTTCCAAGCTACGGAAAGATTATTATGAATTTTCAAAGAAAAATATGGTTAATTGGGTTTATAAATTTATTTCAGAAATTATATTGAGAATTTGGATCTGAAATTTATATATGTTAGATAACAAATTAAACGTGAATTTTTGTGACTTTTGAGGATTTTTCCTAAGTGATTTACTAAGAGAATTAAATTATTTTGAAAGGAGAACCTAAGTGATTTAATTGTGTTGTTTAATTGAACGGTTTATTTGTTAAATTAATCTTGGTTTAGATCTGAAATCAAGCGGCAGTTATTTTTGTAAAGAATTTGAAAAGTTGTGGCAACCAATCATATGCTTACAAGTAGGTAGGTTAGATAGAAATGTTCGCTCTAATGGCATTAAATCAGATTTACCTAGAAAAGTAGGTTCCGCCTCTTTCAGAAGTGCTTTTCAACTCCAATGCTTCTGCTTTGACCCAGTCAAAACCAACCTAGGCCGAAACCAATACACACGGTATCAAAGATATTGGTACGAAGTGGATTGGAGAAAAGCAGAAGGCATGGTGTCGAAAACATTGCTTCCGATGGGGTCGATACCTTTGCTTTGTTTTAAAATGTTAAACGACTGCCTTTGTCTTACTAAAAGTTTTCGAAGTAGTCGAAACATATGCTATCGAAAGGGGTTTTCTAAATAGCTTTCGAAGAAGGTTGCCATCTTTCATTTTTAAGTATAAGCTTTCGAATGAGTCCCTTGTTTATAAAACAATGCTTTCAAAAATGGGGGTTCCGACCTAGTCGAAACCATGCTGCCGTTCTTTTGCCTTTCGAGTGTATTGAGGTCATCAATGCTTTCTAAGAGTAGCCTTTGTTTTAAACTTATACCAAGCCACTTCCTTAATGCTTTCGAAAGAGTTCAAGGGTTCTGACGGTAATGGTTTTGAAAGGGGGTTTCGATTCTAACCTTTAATGTTTTACATAAATGTTTTGAAGCTTTCGAAAGGATGGTGCCGATGCCATCAAGCTTTCCCTAAACAATTTTACAAGAAGTTTAAGGGTTTAGAAGGGATACTTTCGTATATATTCACTTTGACCCAAAAGATGTTATTGAGTATACCTAATGGTTTCATAAGGGGTACTTTCATTGGTTTTGAAGTTATGTTTCTAAGGATTATTAAGTAATGTTTTGATACTTTCGAAAGGTATGTTTTGGTTTCTAAAGAGATGATTTAAAGAGCTTCAAAAGGTTTATATGTAATGTTCAGAAAAGAATTTTTCTATGCTTTCGAAGGAGGTTATCCAGGGGTTTCAAAACTAATTTTTTAAGGTTTCTAAAGCCTTACTTTTCAAAACAAATAACCCAATCTCATTTTAAAGGAAAACCATGGCATAAATAATAGAGTTTTGTAATAATTTTAAGTATGGAGTTTTTGAAGAAGTTTTCCTTGATTAATAGGTTAAAGGGATTAACCAAGGTATTATGTTTGCTTCTTCATATATGTATATATTTACATTGTAATGGACCCATAACTGTATTTCCGGGGAGGGTAGAATAACCAGCTAGGTTGACCCGGTAGTGAATATAAATTAAGTTAACTCCCGAATGAGTAGAATTGCATCTAGGAGGTTAGGAAGACCAAAATGTAGGATGCTAAGATATTTATTAAAGAAGTTGTCAAGGTGACTGGTTAATAGTAAACCCATGAAAACTATGTATAAAAGAAGTTTTCAAAGAGATAGGTTCATAGTAAACCATGAAAATTATGATTAGAAAGAGTTATTGGCAGGGGCCAATAGGTTTGTAGTAAACCCATGAAAACTATGTCGGGATTATTATTGACAGATGTCAGTAGGTTCCTAGTCAACCCATGAAATCTTGGATAAGAGGGAAGTTATTAAAGTTACCAATAGGTTCAGGGAGAACCCATGAATCAATGATGTTATTAGCAGGGGCCAATAGGTTCTTAGTGATCCCATGAAAACTAATAAATAGGAAAGTGAGTCTATAAATTTAAACAGGTTAATAGTAAGCCCATGAAAACTATGAAACAGGACAGAGAGTCCATAAACATTAAAAAGGTTATTAGTAAGCCCATGAAAATCATGAAACTGGACAGGGAGTCCATAAACATTAAATAGATTATTAGTAAGCCCATGAAAACTAATAGGTTAATAGTGACCCTAGAAAGTATAAACAAGAGAGTTAGTCTGAATAAATGAGGATGGGAAATCCAGAATTTATTTACTTATTTGCATATCATAATATTATTTTGAGATGTCTTAACCATTGTGGATGCAGGAGCACGGTATATGGTTTTATAAAGGTTTTAGGATACTAGTGAGGGGAAAACCCATTCCGCTAAGTGGCGTGGTCCCACTAGATATCTAAATGGTTTGAGATGGTAGATTATTATTCATACCAAGCTTTATGTCTGACTCAAAGTTTATGTTTTCCCCTTAAACTCTTGGGTATTCAATTGATTTTGAGTTGTTTGAGAGTTGAGATTTTCAGGTACCTCATTAGACGAATAAGCTTCCAGAGACATGCAGGAGGCATGATAGCTATCTAGATTTCTCTTTTATTTTGATTCCGTTGTGTTGTTGTTGTAAAGGCAAAGTTGTTTAATTGCCTATATACATACTCTGATCATCTAAGGGGCCATCTTCATATGTTGCTCTTGGCATATATTGTAATAAGTATATTTTCTCTGAACGTGGTTCTTGTATTGGGATTATGTAATGAATATTAAATGCTTTGAAATGAAATGTGGAATTTGTTTCATGTTTTAAATTTTGTTTTTTCCATATTCATGTGTTTCTGTTATATCAATGTATCTAACATTACCGTATTTGGTTACTGAGGATTAATAACAATGGATGAGTGCAACATCCATAGCCGTTGGTTTTAGGCCTCCAAGTGGGGGATGTTACAAGTTGGTATCAAAGCATAGGTTTATGAAACTTAAAAGAAATTTAAACCTAAAATAATTTTCAAAACATGATCCAATGAATCAGAAAATAAGATCAGGGTTGGGCTAACACTATAGTAACGTACTTGTATTTGATATATATATATATATATATAAGTACGTATTCCTCTCTCTCTTAGACCGTTCTTCTGTATCTTACTAAGGCTCGTATGTAGATTTACAAGAAAGAAGATATGGAAGCAGGAAACGGAAGAGGAAATCTCGATAGAGGAAGCACCACAACCAATGGAAATGCTCGACCCACTAGAATGAACTTGTGTCGATGGGCTAATGCTAATAAAAAAGCTGATGCCAATGTGGGTTCTGGAAATCTACCAATGGATATAGGGGTAATGTATCAGTTCTTTGTTAATATGATGCAAGCAGGAGTTACTGCTGGTGTTGCTGGAAATGTTGGAGGAGCTAATCCTATGGCTCCAGTTGGGAATAAGTATGCTAAGTTGAGAAGATATTACACCAGTCTTGGTGGGAAGCCATTCGTAGGGACGGAGAATGCCATAGAGGTAGAGAATTGGTTGTTGCATTGTGAGAGAATATTTTCTAATTTGGGTTTAGATGATTAGCGGAAGAGAAGGTTGGCTTCTAGGTAGTTGCAAGGGTCGGCACTTCATTGGTGGAACAATGTTACTATCGGAGTTCCGAAGGAGGAATTAACTTGGGCTGATTTTCGAAAGAGATTTGAGCAAAGTTTTATGTCTGAGGTGGCTAAATCAGCTCTGGTGAGGAAGTTTTTGGATCTGGAGCAGGGAGAGATGTCGGTTGTTGAGTATGCCACTAAGTTTGATGAGTTGTCCCATTATGGATATAATACTATAGACACCGTCATCGGGAGGAATGAGAGGTTCGTTAGGGGACTGAGGCCCGAGATTGCTAGGGCGACCCTGCCACATCTTCGTGATCCTAGTATTGTAGTGGTGGAGATGGCAATTCGCCATAAAGAAATGCTTGCTGTTTGTGCTACAGAGAAGCCAGTTGAAACCTAGGGTTCTCAGGGAATGAAGAGGAAGCGCTTTAAGAAAAAGAGAGCCTAGAAGCGGGAGGCAGCCGAGAAGGCAAAGGCTGATTTAGTTTGCTTCAAGTGTGACCAGAAGGGTCATTATGCTCATGAGTACCGGTCAGGCAAGGGGAAGAAGGCTGCAGATAAGAAGAATGTGAAGTGCTTCAACTGTGACCAAGTTGGGCATTATAAGAACTAGTGTTTAGAATCAGTTAGGGCGGACAAGGGAAAGGTTTTTGCTATTGGACCATCATCTGCTAGGCCAACTATAGCTGAAAAAGGGAAGACTGTGATGGAAGGTATGTTTTTGATTTAGAGTATACTAGTTAGGATACTATTTGATACTAGTGCATTACATTAATTTATATCTTAGTGTTTGGTTGATAGGTTATGCTTACAACCCACATACCTTATTACTTCCTTAAGGGTTGTGAATCCAATAGGAGGGTATGCAACTCTAGGGATGAGATGTGACCAGTTAGAACTTGACTTGTTAGATCATAACTTTGTATGCAGTCTGTATGTTTTCCATTTCGTAGATTTCGGAATCATTTTGGGTATGGATTGGTTGAGTAAGTATGAGGCTAGGATATTTTACCAGGATGGGGAGATATCACTAAAACACCCTTATAGTCATAACTGAATTATATTCTCAGTGGAGAATTCTAACCGGAGCAGTTGTGCTTTGTTAAGTGCAATGGAAGTGGGAGAAGAGCTAAGTCAGGTTCTAGTAGTAAGAGAGTTTGTAGATGTCTTTGAGCCGGTCACAGGACTACCTCCGAAACGAGCTGTTGAGTTTCGGATAGATCTTGTGCCAGGAGCTGAACCTGTAAGTAAACCACCTAACAGGATGACACCGACTGAAATGAAGGAATTGGAGGTGCATCTAGTGGATCTAGAAGGAAGGAATTTTACTAGACCAAGTAGTTGGCCTTGGGGAGCGGCCGCGTTGTTCGTAAAGAAACCAGATGGTTCGTTGAGGATGTGTATCGACTATCGTAAGTTGAATAAAAGGACGATTAAGAATAAGTATCCTTTGCCGAGAATAGATGATCTATTTGATCAGTTGTGTGGAGCTAGAGTGTTTCCCCGATTAGATTTGGCGATAGGTTTCCATCAGTTAAGAGTGGCAGATGACAGTATTTCTTTGACAGCATTTCGGACTAGGTATTGTTCGTAAAAGTGGTTAGTAATGCCATTCGGGTTAATGAATGCACCTGTTTTCTTCATGGATTTGATGAACCGAGTTTTCCAAGAGTACTTGGATTGGTTTGTGTTGGTGTTTATAGATGACATTTTGGTGTACTTTAGGAATGAAAGAGAGCATGAAGATCATCTTAGAGTTGTTCTTGAGATGCTAAGGTAGCATCAGCTGAAGGCGAAGTTTTCCAAGTGTCATTTTTGAAAGAAAGAGTTTAAGTTTCTTGGTCATGTGGTTTCAAAGAAGGGGTTGTCATCCAATCCAGATAAGATCGAAGCTGTTAATAATTGGAAGAGACTAGAGACGGTGACTGAGATTAGAAGTTTTCTTGGACTTGCTGGCTATTACCGGAGATTCATCAAGGATTTCTCGTGGATAACAGCACCTTTGACTAAGCTAACTAGGAAGAAGGTAAAGTTTGTCTGGTCCAACAAATGCGAGGAAGCATTCCTTAAGTTAAAGCACTTGTTGACCAATGCACCTGTGTCAGTAGTTCCAGATGGAAAACAAGGGTTGGTGGTGTATACCGATGCATATGGAACTGGATTGGGAGCTGTGTTGATGCAGAAGGGTAAAGTGATTGCCTATGCTTCACAACAGCTTAGACCGCATGAAGTGAGATATCCTACTCATGATTTGGAGTTGGCTATGGTGATCTTCGCATTGAAGATTTGAAGACATTATCTCTTAGGGGAGAGATTTGAGCTATACACAGATCATAAGTCCTTAAGGTATTTATTCTCTCAGAAGGAGCTTAATATGAGACAACAGAGGTGGCTGGAGTTTTTGGCTGCTTATTATTTTGGTATAGAGTATACTCTTGGGAAAGGAAATAAATTAGTGAATGCTCTTAGCAGGAGACATCAGAATGTGGTGTTAGCTATGTTCGCAGAGTGGAAAGATTTAGAAGCTTTGACTACTTGTAGAGTGCAGCTAAGATCGACTGCCAGTTCTAGTCAGAGTACCGCCATGTTGTCCGGTTTAGAAGTTCGACCAATATTTATCGAAAGGATAGCTTCTAAATAGAAGGAGGATCCAGTATTATCCGATAGGATTAGAAGGCTTGAGGTTGGAACTGAGATCGATGATCTGAAAGATTTTAGTCTTGACCAGAAGGGATGGTTGAGAAAGAAGGGACGATTATGTGTTCCAAATGTTGAGGACTTGAGGAAAGAAGTTCTTGGAGAATGTCATCGATCCAAGTTTACGATTCATCCTGGAGGGACCAAGATGTATCAAGATATGAAGAGGAGCTTCTATTGGGAAGGTATGAAGATGGATGTTGGCTTGTGGGTTAGGTAGTGTGCAAACTGTCAACAAGTGAAAGCCGAACATCAAAAGCCGAGTGGATTGCTTCAGCCTTTAGAGATTCCAGTTTGGAAATGGGATTCGATATCCATGGATTTTATAGACGAGTTGCCAAGGTCAAATAGAGGAAATGAAAGTATATGGGTCATAGTGGACAGGTTGACCAAGAGTGACCATTTCATTCCAATTAAGTCAACCAAGTCGACACCTGTTTTAGCTAAGTTGTTCATAAAGAACATAGTTAGACTTCACGAAGTTCCTAATAGCATAGTTAGTGACAGAGATGCTTTGTTTACTAGCGATTTCTGGAAGAGTCTACAGGATGTGTTAGGCACTATGCTCAAGTTGAGTACTGCATATCACCCTCAAACGGATGGGTAGACAGAGAGAGTCAATAAGGTACTCGAAGATTTGTTGAGAGCTTGTGTATTGGACTTTGGTGGATCTTGGGAGGATCACCTACGTTTGTTGAGTTTTCCTATAATAATAGTTATCAGACTAGTATAGGAATGGCGCCTTTTGAAGCTTTGTATGGAAGGCCATGCAAATTACCTGCATGTTGGTTGGAGATTGGAGACAGATTGGTCTTAGGCCCAGATTTGGTTAGAGAGGCGTCAAAGAAGATTGAGTTGATCCGGGGAAGGATGAAGGAAGCTCAGTCCAGATAGAAAAGTTACGTAGATAAGAGGTGTAAAGACATAGAATTCTCAGTTGGAGATGAGGTTTTCATTAAGGTATTGATGAAGGGTGTGGTACGATTTGGAAAGTCAGGGAAACTAGCACCAAGATATGTTGGTCCATTCAAAAATACAAAGAGGATTAGAAAGCTCGCATACAGAGTAGAGTTGCCGAGCAGTATGGCAGCTGTCCACAATGTATTACATGTGTCTCAACTTCGCAAGTAAGTGCATGATCCAGAGACTACTATTCCTCCAACATGGTTGGAAGATTTGATAGTAGAGACTAATTTGACTTTTGTTAGACAACTAGTTCGCGTTGTAGCGAGAGATGAGAAAAGATTGAGGAACAAGACAGTCAAGTTGATGAAAGTTCAGTTGAGCGACAACGAGAAGGACTGTACTTGCGAGATAGAGGACAAAATTCGAGATACTTATCCTGATATGTTTTGAGGGTATGTCTATATTAGATTTATATAGATAATTGCTAGTCGGGTAGACTAGTATGGTTGTTAGGAGTCGTTACAGATGATTTCTATGTTTAGTATTTAGACCTTACTGAATTTCGAGGACGAAATTCTTTAAGGAGGGGAGCCTGTAACACCCCTAATTTTGGATAACATTATTTAGGAGATTTAATTAGATAAATTTATTAGAATAATATAATAATTAGAATGATAAGGAGATTGAGATTGGAATAAATGATAAGAATGTCGTGCTTAACAAATTAAATGGGCTTAAGAATGGTTCCTAAGTTAATAAATTTACATAAGGGTATATTGGGAAATTGCCGCACTACGATAATTCTTATATATATATCCACGGCTATACCACCCATTCACATTCATTTTCTCATTTTCACAAAACTTAAAAACGTAAGAAAGGAAGAGCATAGAGCGGGCCATTACTAGAAGAAGAGAAAATTCAAATCAAGCTAAGGATTAAAGCAAGAGGAATAAATCTCAATCTAAATCCAATCTCCATATCCTAATCAAGGTAAATAATAATTTATACTATCTCTATTTTTTTCATAATCATTTGTTTTCGGGTTTAAGATTAAATTCATTTTAATGATGATTTGGATGATGATATGGTTGGATTTATAACATGTTTGATTTAAATCAAATTGTTCATATATGGATTTATTCGGTTTTAGGATAAAACTGATTGTAAATGATTTCAAATGCCATGAGAAAATTTATATATTATGTAAAACATGATTTTGGAGTTGGGTTTTAATTTCGATAATTTTCCAAGCTATGGAAAGATTATTATGAATTTTCAAAGAAAAATATGGTTAATTAGGTTTAGAAAATTATTTCGGAATTTATATTGAGAATTTGGGTCTGAAATTTATATACGTTAGATATCATATTAAAAATGAATTTCTGTTATTTTTGGGTATTTTTCCTAAGTGATTTACTAAGAGAATTAAATTATTTTGAAAGGAGGACCTAAATGATTTAATTATGTTGTTTAATGGAAGGGCTTATTTGTTAAATTAATCTTGGTTTAGATCTAAAATTAAGCGGCAGTTATTTTTGTAAAGAATTTGAAAAGTTGTGGCAACCAATCGTATGCTTACTAGTAGGCAAGTTAATTCGAAAGTGTTTGCTTTAATTGGCATTAAATCAGATTTATCTAGAAAAGTGGGTTCCGCCTCTTTCAAAAGTGCCTTTCGACTACAATGCTTCCGCTTCGAACCAGTCGAAACCAACATAGGCTGAAAGCAATACACATGGTATCAATGATATTGGTACGAAGTAGATTGGAGAAAAGTGGAAGGCATGGTGTCGAAAGCATTTCTTCCGATGGGGTCAATACCTTTGCTTTGTTTTAAAATGTTAAACGCCTGCCTTTGTCTTACTAAAAGCTTTCGAAGGAGACGAAACATATGCTATCAAAAGGGGTTTTCTAAGCTTTCGAAGAAGGTTGTTATCTTTCATTTTTAAGTATAAGCTTTCAAATGAGTCCCTTGTTTATAAAACAATGCTTTCAAAAATGGTGGTTTCGACCTAGTCAAAACTGTGCTGCCGTTCTTTTGCCTTTCGAGTGTATTGAAGTCATCAATGCTTTCGAAGGGTAGCCTTTGTTTTAAACTTATACCAAGCCACTTCCTAAATGTTTTCGAAAGAGTTCAAGGGTTCCAAAGGCAATGGATTCGAAAGGGGGTTTGATGCTAACCTTTAATGTTCTACTTAAATGTTTTGAAGCTTTCAAAAGAATGGTGCCGACGCCATCAAGCTTTCCCTAAAAAAATTTATAAGAGTTTAAAGGTATCGAAAGGGATACTTTCATATATATTCGCTTTGACCCAAAAGATGCTTTTGAGTAAACCCAATGGTTTCGAAAGGGGTACTTTCATTGGTTTTGAAGCTATTTTTCTAAGGATTATTAACTAATTTTTTGATACTTTCGAAAGGTATGTTTTGGTTTCGAAAGAGATGATTTAAAGAGCTTTGAAAGGTTTATATGTAATGTTTTGAAAAGAAGTTTTGTATGCTTTCGAAGGAGGTTATCCAGGGGTTTCGAAAGTAATGTTTTAGGGTTTCGAAAACCTTAGTTTTCAAAACAAATAACTCAATCTCATTTTAAAGGAAAACCATGGCATAAATAAAAGAGTTTTGAAATGATTTTAAGTATGGAGTTTTTGAAGAAGTTTTCCTTGATTAATATGTTAAAAGGATTAACCAAGTTATTATGTTTTCTTCTTCATATATGTATATATTCATATTGTAATAGACCCATAACTGTATTTTCGGGAAGGGCAGGGTAACCAACTAGGTTGACCTAGTAGTGAATATAAATTAACTTTTGAATGAGTAAAATTGCATCTAGGAGGTCCGAAAGACCAGAATATAGGATGCTAAAATATTGATTAAAGAAGTTGTCATGGTGACTTGTTCATAGTAAACCCATGAAAACTATGTATAAAAGAAGTTTTCAGGGAGACAGGTTCATAGTAAACCCATGAAAACTATGATTAGAAAGAGTTATTTGCAGGGGACAATAGGTTTGTATTAAACCCATGAAAACTATATCCGGATTAAGTTATTGATAGATGTCAATAAGTTCCTAGTCAACCTGTGAAAACTAGGATAAGAGGGAAGTTATTGGAGTTACCAATATGTTTAGGGAGAACCCATGAAACAATGATGTTATTGGTAGGGGACAATAGGTTCTTAGTGATCCCATGAAAACTATGAAATAGGACAGGGACTCCATAAATTTAAATAGGTTAATAATAAGCCCACGAAAACTATGAAACTGGAGAGGAAGTCCATAAACATTAAACAGGTTATTAATAAGACCCTGAAAACTATGAAACTGAACAGGGAGTCCATAAACATTAAACAGGTTATTAGTAAGCCCATGAAAACTAATAGGTTAATAGTGACCCTAGAAACTATAAATGAGACAGTTAGTCAGAATGAATGGGAATAGGAAATCCAGAATTTATTTACTTGTTTGCATATCATCATATTATTTTGAGATGTTTTAACCATTGTGGATGCAGGAGCATAGTATATGATTTTATAAAGGTTTTAGGATACTAGTAAGGGGAAAAACCATTCTGCTAAGTGGCGTGGTCTCACTAGATATCTAAATGGTTTGAGATGGTATATTATTATTCACACCAAGCTTTATGTCCGACTTGAAGTTTATGTTTTCCCCTTAAACTCTCGGGTACTCAATTGATTTTGAGTAGTTCGAGAGTTGAGGTTTTCAGGTACCTCTTTAAATGAATAAGCGTTTGGAGATGTGCAGGAGGCATGATAGCCATCTAGAGTTCTCTTTTATTTTGATTCCATTGTGTTGTTGTTGTAAATGCAAGTTGTTTAATTGCCTATATGTATACTCTGATCATCCAAGGGAGCATCTTCATATGTCGTTCTTGGCGTATGTTGTAATAAGTATATTTTCTCTAAACGTGGTTCTCGTATTGGGATTATGTAATGAATATTAAATGCTTTGAAATGGAATGTGGAACTTGTTTGATGTTTTAAATTTTTTTCCCATATTCATGTGTTTCTGCTATATCAATGTATCTAACATTACTGTATTTGGTCGCTAAGGATTAATAACTATGGATGACTACAACATTCGTAGCCATTAGTTTTGGGCCTCCAAGTGGGGGATGTTACAATCCTCTCGTAAGTGGCCATCCAATCTTGCCTTTCAATAGCCGATTCTGTTTTAGGGAATGGTTTGCCTCCTAGACTCACGTAGTCTATATATAGCTCGACATAGTCGACTCTAACCATTTTCACTTGAGCATCATGACCATCCAGAAAATTTTAGGCATTTCAGGAAACGATTCGCACCATCTTTGCAAATGGTGACCCCATTCCTACCCAATCCACAACTCTAAAAATAGTCGATAGTAGTATTTCCCACATGCCAGATCATTCCTATTCTATAATAAGGGTTATCAGTCTCTCACAAAGAAAATTGCATTAATAGTGCTTGTGTATGCAACCCAACTCATATACTATATATACTACTATACAGTTTTGAAAATCGAAATATATAATAAATATGAACTCTCTTGTTTATACACACTCCAGATCCAGTCTAAGGCAATCACTCCTACCCTATCTCTACTGGATCGTAGTATCAACTAAGGTTAATCATATAATCATTGCTCTAATAACAAATGTAACGACCACTCTATACCTATGATGTTGAACGGTTGTCAAAGGAAAGAAAAGAAGTAAAGAAGAGGAAATAAAAGAGAATGGAAAAGAAGAAAAAGGAAGCATCAAATTATCACAGATCATGTCGTATATCTCACATCGCATCAAAATAAATATAATAGTCAACACAAATATAAAACGGTAGTGACAGTAATAACAATGTGAATTAATCATTTGAATATAAGATCCACAGAGTTATACAACATAGTAACAAAGTTTATACAATAGGAAATTAAACTCAACTGATATGCCATCTCAGATAATAATAAGTCAAGCATTGTTAAGACTCCACGGTGTCGCATAGCGGAATATACAATAACAAACTCACATGGAAGTATGAGTAAATGTCACCTCCTGCTAGTCCATCTGCAGAACTCCATATGTCATCCACACTTGCTCTCAAATCTACTCATTTAAGAGTATCCGGGATAATAAGAAGAAAGCATAAAACCTCAGATCAGAAAATAGTCTGGTGTGAACGATAAACAATCTCAAAATAATATAAAAGTCGATCTAGTATACGGACAGAGGGTACACAAATCATACCTGACCTGTCCCTATAACCAAATATTCGGCACATAACAAAATAATATGCTACCCTACAACATCATAAAAAGGGTACACCATACTCAGTAGCTGTCGGAGTGCCTAGGTACTTCCATCAACAATACCTACTCTATACTAAGTAAACTGTCTAGGTGTCTAGGTATCTCCATCCACAATACCTACTCCACACTAAGTCAAGTCGAGGTGTCTAGGTTTCCCTACCACAATACCTACCTCATGTGACATCCCTAGGGTGACAAGTGGGTAGTGAAGCAACCATAACAAATATAGCATCCATCAAACAATACTAACTGTCACCTAGTGTGCTCTAGATATATGACAACTCATATTACCCCCATAATGCTAGGGATTAGTGCAAAGTCTTGGTTCTCCATCATACTCTCATATCTCGCAGCCCAAAACTGGATACGTGTCTCGTAGCCTAAAGCTGGATGCTAGGCCCAAAGCCACAGGTCCAAGGTATACGGATCCCTTCATGATCCATAGGAATCCCCACTATACAATACCCTACTTTGAGTACAATAGAAAACACTCCAACAATCCCTTAGCACGTACACATCCTTCCGAGCCCTACTAACTCAATACAATTTCCACTATCTCGGAACCTACCATGTTCCTACACTTCATGACTTCCAATACGAGCCCTTCAGTACCTACTCTCTACATAAGTCATAAATCGAAGGTTATGAATTGTCTAATCTCCGGCGCCTGCTACCCCCATGAGCCACAAACAAAAGATACAAGGTTTTTCCTCATGTCGTACATCGCCACCCCCATGATGCGAATGAGCCAATATCTCTACATGATCTATAGAGTGCTAAACTATCTATCTCGGAACCTACTCCCAAAACAAGCCACATTCGAAGTTGGAACTCTCATGTCAAAGCACCAACTCTCACTTCAAAGCACTACATCATCGCCTTGTCATCTAAATCGCTCACCCGTAGAGCAATCACATCAAGAATCTAAGTCGGTCGCATGAATAAACTATCACATCATGCACAATTATCATCAACATCCAAGACAAAGATCATCGAAATCACCAATCAACAATAGCAATGGACATTAATCACTCTACTATGATCATTACCAACCACCTTGGTCTTGTACTTAACCAAATGAATAACTAGAAACCAAACGGAATCGACCGGCATCCACACTGAAGTTTGAAGCCTCATCCTCTACCTCATATATGTCAACACATATCCTAATTGTAATCCACAACTTATCTCGCTCATTAGGATTTCGTGTTTACATAACCCCAAGTACAAGATATTCCTATAAAATTTGATCACCGCTAATCAGCGTTCTCAACCAAAACAACCAAACAAACCAAACAACCAAACATACAACCAACAACAATACACACATCCAAAATAGCATATATACAACATGTATAATCCATCCATACCAACCAATGTGGGAAATCATATCAATAGCAGCCCAAATCTAATAATTCCCTAACTATGGCATGTCGATGGAAAATGTATGATATTCTTTACAAATCATTTAAAATAATTTTATTTTCTTTTGCAAAAATCTAGCAGGTGTATAAATATAGGAAAATCACATTTTAAAACAAAATATCATTCCCAAGCGTCAATCTAATACTATACAACCAATCATAGTATAGTAAGAGACAATATCACTCATCTTCATAAAATCTGTCCAAAGCAGCGCCAAAATGTTGGTCTCGCCATCACGAGAGCAAGTAAGAAACCGCATCCAAAACTAACCTCGTATGCAAAAGATATGAATATAATAAGAATCGAGATTAACTAGATAATTAATTCATTAATTAAAATATTAATTACCTTAATTAATTCCCTAATCTTTCTTCCTCTTCAACCTATACATGTGCACAAGACATGGCCATGCACACCTCCTTCTCTTCCCTTCTCGATTTCTCACTCGATAATCAACGAAATCCTAATCCATCTTCGCTAAATCATTCCTCTTCATGAACTCTTCGTTCTACACCCACCCATTTAAGATCTGAAGCACCTCATGGATTCATGACCAAAACCACGAGCTTGACCTGCTCCTAATGCATTTTGAGATGCTTGACCATGCTCGACCAAACTCAGTAGGAAGGTGCATGTCGTCGAGAGGAACACAATGGTAATCGCTAATCCTTCTATCGTTGCTCTAAGATACATCAATTTCAAACCTTAGTTAGCCATGAATAGGCCTGTCAATGGTACGGGTTTCAGCCCGAGCCCGGTCCGAACCCACCCTATTTATGCGGGTATGGGTTTTGCCTTTTACTACCCAAGCGCGACTCAGACCCGATTAGAGCACGACCCGACTATTAGTTTTTGGTCGTATAAAAACATGAGTGCTTATGTTATTTATTTACCATTTTGTCTGTTTACATGTAGATGTTTTTGCATACTTTTGTTATGAGCTTGACTATATCACCATCCAATTTATACGTTAACATTGTTTGTATACAAATTTTACCGAAGCTGCAGTTTTAAAATATGGTTTTAACATAAATATTCTTAAGTTAGGTATATAGTTATTACCCAGCAGGCTTAAAAAGCCCGACGGGCCGGGCTCGGATATTGGGTTGAAATACCCTGCGGGTTCGGGCCGGGCTTGGGTTTTAATTATTGTAATTGGACTCAGGTCCGGGTTTTATAATACCCGGACCGAACCCTGCCCATTGACAGGCCTAGCCGTGAATGGGTTGATCTCAACCAAATGTCATCGTACCCTAGAACGAAAATATGGAATCGAAGTTCTAATCAATATAAACTTGTTGGATCTAGTTTCATGATTTTTAGTGGAGTGGATGTGGGGAATTTGATTTTTGAATGGAAGAATAAGGGAGCGGCCATGATTTTCTTCTACAGGCATAAACAGTGAATGGCCAATGAAGATTTGGAGGGAGATTCGAATTGGGGATATATATATATATAATATTATTATATTTCATTAATTTAATTTCTCAAATAAATGGCTGTACATTTTGAGTTCGTATGATCACATGACACGTCTGATTACTTTAAAACTTGTCTACGTACATCAACTCATTTTCCCGGATCCAACGTTACTAATCTCATCGGCATCTGAGACTACACCCCGCGATGCTAATTTTGCACATTTCGAGATTGTTTCAGCCATCGGACCGTCCAATCTCCAAATATAGCAATCCTTATACTCATTTCAATTCGCAATGTAAGTCTAAACTCAGCGAAAGTGGTCTCGAGTCCATATTCAGCCGTATGCGAAAAATCACATATTTGGGCCTTCATTTAATTAACGATTAAATAATTAAATCAATTATTTAACTATCTGATCATTAAAAATATGGGTCGTTACAAAAATAAATTCTAGGTAGTTGAAGACTTGGATAGCCTTACGATAACTCACAAGAAGTATGGGAGTCCAAAGTGAAGTATGCATGTTCATGATTTCGACTCTTGAAAAGAGAAGCCATATGCATGTCAAAAATACAAGTACACAAAAGTCATATGTAAGTCATGAGTCCCGTCATAACCAAATATCTTTATCCACTTGTAATATGCTATACAAAGTTTATTATTCTAGTCCTTATGTGCAAAAGTCACCAATTTACAATAGGTTCTACAAATCCCCAATTTGATTTATGGTTTCCAATTTTGAAAGTGTAAGAAATGAGATGAAAAAAATTAGCCCCCAAAAATCACCTACGGGGTCCATATTTATAGGGGTAACGGCTGGTGGTATGGCTGCCACGTGTCCATTCGACATACGTTATGTTTACTGTTAAGATTGTTGATCTTCGACATCTCGGCCTTCGGTATCCTATTGTCGAGATTCACCACAAGTTACAAGTAGTTATGCAAGTTCGGTAATGTCATGATCCTATAGAAGCCCAATTCCCTTCGCACCTTCTGGACTTCGATATCCCTTGCCGCATGTAGAGGCTCGAAACCCTTATTGGTGTCGAGGTGTATTACTTCTTCTGCGTTTGCAATGCTTGATGAAATTCAATATTACTTGTTGCTTCCTTAAGCTTTACGACAGTCAATGTTGAAAAGGCCGGATATCCTTCTTTTGTAATTAGACATTCGCCATCACCTCATAGTTTGGCATCTCTCCTTTATTTCATATTCCTTGGTTCCATATGTGTAATGGTTCGACATCCTTTAGAATCTCGACACCTCCATTCTTTTACTAGATGCGGCATCCTCTTGTTCCATAATAATTTAAGATGTAGTGGTTTGGTAACACCTCGTGGCTGTCTTCGGGTTTGATAGCCTTTGCATGATAGGGACTCGGTATCTGTTGATATTCGATACCACTTTGGTTTATTATATGTTCGGTGTCGTGAGAATTCGTCAAAACATGATATCTCCACTACTTTACATACTCTACAACTTTTTGGTTGTTGAGGCTTGTAGTTCAAATCATTCCTTTTTTGTTTAAGTTTGACAACTGTTATATTTTCTAATCACTTGTAGTTCAATATCTTTACAGGTTCGACATCTCTTTTATCCCTGTTGACTACTTGAGTATTCATCGTCTTTTTATTGTAGGGGGTCGGCATTCCTTTTATTTCATTTAGGTTCGATAACCTCTGTGTTGTAGAAGCTCGGCATCCTAGGTTCCTCCAGGCTTGTTGTAATTCGATACCTCCAAACACTTATTGATTCGACACCTTCTTATGGGATATGTTCGGCAATTCTTATATTTGTTGAGACTCAATACTTCCTTACGATGTCCTCATCCGATATCCTTTGTGTTTGCTAATTGCTTGGAATTCGACATCTTTAGAGACTCGGCATTCCTTCTCTAAGCACTTGACATCGTTAACTATATAGGTTCGATACCTTCTCGAGGTTGCTTAAAGTTTGCTACTCTTTTATTGAATGCTCAATTGCTCTTCCTTCTTTACCTTCGGTGTGACAACCCACCCCGAGACCCACATTAACAAAGAGAATTACTAGGTAATTCAGTCTGCTAATGCCGAGAATAGGGCTGGTTAGGAGCAACCATCTATAATCTTGTTTTAAACATCTACTAAATACGTCGATAAATACTCTATATTTTTTTTCTATCTCTCGAGGATCGACATTTCCAATAAATGCTTAATACAAAACTATAGGTGGCTAATGGATCTATCAGAACAAAATACAATAATAGAATGCATATCACATCATAGAATAGTAAATATCATATATATAAATACATATCCACTGATACATCCAAGTACAATACAAAATGATACACAAAAGTGGTTCAGAGACCACACTACATACATCTAATCAAAATATATATCAGAGTTAAGTGAAATGAAATATAAACTACACAAAAGTGCTAGGCTGATATCCAAGCAGATGCATCAAAGCTAAGACCCAAACTGATAGCTAACCTAAAACAACTCGATCTGACCCGAGTATAAAATACACGGGCCAGTCTAGCTAAAACAATCAGTTAATAAGAATAGACGATAATATGAAGCATATAATACAAGGTGATAATTCTTCTCGGATGAGAAGAGATAATAGCAAAGCATGTCCATATCTTAAGTGAATAAATATTACTTAAGCATAAAGAACCTCTAAAGAAGTAACTCAAAAATAAATCATCAAGTATAATAGTCGCCTCATATCATCGACGATAGCCAAAATTAGCTATAAAGGTTTCTCTAACCTTATCTCTTATATAGAAGAAAACTCAAATGATAAATTTCAAAATGGAGAAACCTCAAACACAAAATATGCCAAAATGGCAAACTCAGATATCTCCAAAAGGAGAATATAATCTCAATCTTAGAAATAGGACCTACCAGCCCAAATAAAAAGTCCAACAACTTTAAATAAAATATGGACCCAACAGCCCAATAATAGCCCGACGGCTGTAAAAAGAGAAAGGACCCAACAACCCACTTGTAGCTACAAAAACCTAGATTGGACCCAACAGCCCAATAAAAAGCCCAACACCTATAAAATATAAAAGGACCTAATATCCTGCTAAGTACCGTGTACTAGAGACCCCCAGCCTCTTTTAGGACCCAACAGCCCCTAAATAGCTCCTCGGCTATATATATATATATATATAAGTATGTGTACACGTTGAACCCAACAGCTCAAATACTGGCATTCACTCGAGAATGTGTCACAAACTCTCAGCTAGGAACCCGAAAAGCGGTAACGTGCATCCCATACCACACGTTCTCACTAAACGGTTTACTAAACGTTAGTCAATGCCACATTGGAAAACTCAAAACTTGTCTCATCTCATCGACAAGTATAAATAAACCTCGTGATGGTTCATCATGAACCATAATTCTCAAAATAGGAAATCACAAACTCAAAACTTGCCTCATATCATCGACAAGTATAAAAACATCGTGATGGATCTCATCGACCATAACTCCTATAATAGAAGATCTCAAACCATAAAACTCGCCAAATAGTGGCCATCCTAGATAATTCCTATAAATAGGAATTATAAAACTCAAAATGCACCATAAATGGCAAAACAATTCAGAATCGATAACCTCTAATAGCTTCGATCGTACAAGTCCGGAATTAATCGAAACAGTGAACGCACGTGTCCCATACCACGTGTTTTACTAGATTGTTTAATTCTCTTTCTCATACGTTCGAATAGTGCAAAAATGTATATTTAATATTTAAAATAATTTACTAGAGAAAACTAGCTTTTAAAACTATTTTCCGAAAACGCTTATTGAAACCCATATTTGAAATTCCTTTATTATAGGAAATAAATAGATTTTATAATTGAAAATACTTTAAAATATTTTATAATAATTATTTTGAAATGTCCATTTATTTCAAAATTTATTTCAAAAAGGTTTGGAGAAATCTGTGCTCGAAAACAATGAAAAACAAGGAATATAGCTCAAACCCGATAACTTTTTTCAATTCGAATTCAATTCAAATTCAACTGAAAATCAATTCAAATTCAATTTAAATTTGAATTTCAAATTCTAAAAATTTAGCTAGCCTATTGATAGGCATAATAGCTCTTAAAACAACACCAATATATCTCGAAAAATAAGAAGAAGAAGTCAAGAAACAAAGTGGAAACGAAACCGGAAACAAAAGGAGTAACAAAAATCGAACACAGGGACAACTGCCCCCTACGTCAACCGCCAGGTCGACCTCCCTTGCCACTAGGTCGACTGTATGGTTGACCTAAGTGTAGGCCTGGTTGACCTAGCGGTCGACCTAGGCAAGCTTCTCACGCGATTATTTGTTCTGGTCGATTTTCCTGCTACGAACTGATTTTCAAGCAAAGATTTGAGCATTCAAATGACATTATTTTTCGACCAAATTTTGTAGGCACCTACTATATCATTCAGGCTATGATCTGGAGAAATTCAGGAAGTATTTCATGAAAAGAACAACAAGATAAAATTACTCAAAGGAGCAACCCAAAGCCACTATAAACTGTAAACTAAAAAGGAGAAGAATTGTTTACAATAAGCGATTTATTCTACAGATTTCATCAAGCTGAACCTTGTTTAGATAGAGATTGTGAGTAAATAACTCACCTTTCAATTCATGGAGATTAAATCAATAAACTTGGCCAAAACTAAAGCAAGATGAAGGCTTTTTGGCAATAGAAAGCTTCAGCTACCTGTAGAAACTTAGAAACAGGACATGCAACCAAAGAGAAGCAATTTACAAACAACCCAAAGAAAAAATTAGAGTTTGGTGAATTATTCTCAGATTAGGAGTAGATTACCTGAATTAAATGGCTTTATTTTGATTCTTACAGTAAGAATTTGAATTAAACTGGGAGATTTTGGTTTTTGATTATGAAGAGGAGTTGGGTTTCTTCTTTTCTGTTTTACTGTAAAATGTGTTATGTACGTACAGGAAGAAGAAAGCTTCTTTTCTTATTTCTGGTTTTGGCTAAGTGGGCTTTGGACCCAAAGTTATTTAATTAACTAGCCTATGAGAATTTATTTAGCACCAAACAAGTATAAACATTATGTAATTAAAGTAAACAACACATTTTCTACAAGTTTTCTCTACAAATGATTCACGTAAATTCAATTATATGTTAAATAAAATATTTTACATCATATAAAAAGATAAATTTTAGTTTTAAAAACATTTTTATTATTAAAACCCCTTATTTTAAACTAATAACCAATTTTACATATTTAAATGCTTAAATCATCATTTTTAGCTCCAATAAATTTATAAAAATTATTTTCTTGCATAGAAAACTGTAATAAATCATCATAACATCATTTTTATAATCAAAACTTATTTTTAAACCAAATTCCTCCTTTTTATTTAAATAAACAACATTTAAAAATCAAATACTTCCTTTAAAAATTATTAAAAGAAGTAATTGGTAATAATTAATAAAATTATTGCATTTTCACCAAATAAAATAATTTTCCACTCATTATTCTCACAAATAAACATTATAAAGTTTCCAAAACTTCATTTTCACATTTTATTTCCAAAATGCATTGTTTATTTAAAATAAACAATTTAAATCTCCAATTTATTTAATTCACAATATTAAATTATAAACTTCGTTATAATTTAATATTTACAGGTAATCACCAAAACCAGGGTTGTTACATTCGGCATCCTCTATTTTTCTTGAATTTCGACATGACTTCCTAGACCTTCAATATCTTTACTTATGGAAATAAATAGAATCCATACCAAACTTATTTTATGCTAATCACCACTAATTGAATTTGTAATTCAAATCCTTTTACGCTCTATTCAACTTCTACATATAAGAATGAAAAAGAGAATTTCCATTTAAACTATGGAAATAGGCAATGCAAACCACAAACAAAAGAATCCGTACCTTACATATACCATTTCCTAAATTATTTTTTTCAAAACTCTTAATCAAATCCAAACAAAAAGGTAAGAAGAAGAATAGAGTGTAAAACATTAAAATTGCAATGATTACATAATTCCACTATTTCAATATTGAATAATTGAGATTCTAACTTAACAATTGACATTTCGCTTTACGGAAATTTTAGAGTTTTAGTTTGATGTTTTCGTGAACAAAATTCCCCAAGGCATATATCAAATTCAAGTTACATTATATAATTACTAAAATCGGAAAAACTAAGATTTCCACTCACAAAAGTCCTTAGCTTTTCCTTTTAGATTTGTTTTAGCCTGCTTTAATCTCTTTCAGATCTCTCCTTTAAGAAATATACAATAAGGCAATGGTATATAAATTAGATTCAGAAATTTAAAGATTGGAGGAGAATAGAATTAGAAATTGTATAAATACCTAAAATCCCTTATTTGAAATCCTAGAGAATTTCTGAATCTTAAGGAAGAAAGAAACTAATAGACCTCCATTATGTTCCCAAATAATTTATGAATAAAAGTGAGGGGCCTAGGCTTTTATTTACAGTGGTTAGAAAACACCAAAACCATCGGGTAAGTCGGTTGAAAATAACAAAATCCAGATTAGTTCCTGGTTTGAATAACCCTAGACACCATAAGTCATACCAGTCGACCGTTCCTACCAAGGCGGTCGACCGGTTGCTTATAAATAGGACATAATTTATTGTGCCATTTAATTTTATTTAATTCCTTAATTAATCCAATTAACGTTAACGTTTAACGTTTATTTTAATACTTACTAACCCCTATGTCTAATTACTGTTAATTTTTTAATTTTAAACATTATTAATTTAAAATTTAAATTTGAATACCATTTGAATTCGAAAATTACAAATGCCAATAACTTTTCTGTTTTAGCTTCAATTTCAAAACTTTATATATGAAAGTTGGCTAGAGTATCACCACGAACCCAATGACACAACTTTCATGGTCAAATTCTGACATTTAAAAAAATTCCAATTTAGCCTTATCTTAAATTATTAATAAATTTCTTATTAATTTTTACGGGGTGTTACAATCCATCTGGTTGATGCTTGGTGCTGATTAAACTTCCATTAGACCCAATCCAATGAACTATGCATCTCTAGAGCTAGCCAACTTAGCCAACAATCGACCTTCGTATTCTCCTCTCTTGGGATGTGTGTAGTCGTGTAATGCACTATATTGTTAGCAGTCTATTATCTTCATCAAGTAAGCAGCAAGTCTCTAGCTTGGAATTTCTTTTTGACCTAACGGACCACCAATTGGGGGTCACTGAATATATGCATCATCCTTATCCTCTAGTTCTTTCGCTATCCTGAGTCCCACTATCAAAACTTCATACTCAGCCTCATTATTTGTTGTGGGGAACTCTGGCTTCAATGCATAGCAAATCTGTCGTTCTTTTGGGGTTATGATACCAATCTTGCCCTAGACCTACGTTCATTGGAAGCACCGTCTACAAAAAATTTCTACTAAGAAAGTAGGACCATATCATCTTCCTCATCCCCATCCAAAATGGTAAATTCAACGATGGAATCTACCAATGCTTGTCCTTTTATTTCCCTTCTTGGATGGTAAGTGATGTCATGTTGGCTCAGTTCGATAATCCATTTCAATAATCCTCCTAAAGTTTTTGGTCGGTGCAATGCCTGCTTTAAGGGCTAATCCGTCAGCACCTTTATCAAGTGAGCCTGGAAGTATGGTCACAACTCTCTTGATGTAATCAATAAGTAATAAGTGAGCTTTTCCAGCTTCAAATAGTTCTTTTCAGCTCTAATAAACCGCTTGCTGATGTAATACACTGGCCTGTGAATTCTTATCTCCTCACGTACCAACATAGCACTTAGTGCATGAGCAGACACTGCCAAATAGATGAATAGATCCTCTCCATCCAAAGGGTTGGACAGGATCGATGGTCTTTCCATATGCCTCAATAATTCCTCGAGAACATCTTGTCATTCCTTCGTCCAGACAAACTCTCATTTCTCCTTTTTGAGGACATTGAAGAATGGTGTACACTTATTAGCTGCCTTTGAGATGAACCAACTCGGTGCAAAAACCTACCCATTTAAGCTCTGCATCTCCCTCCTCATGCTTGGGGTTAACTATATGTTTCAAGGCATCAATCTACTCTTGATTAGTCTCAATGCCCCTCAAATTCATAATAAATCCCAGGAACTTGTCTGATGCAACTTCAAAGGAAAACTTCGGTGGATTTAACTTCATCTCGTACCTCTATAACACATCAAACATTTTCAAAAGATCATCCATGTGGTTCGGTGATAGTTGCAACTTCACGAGCATATTATCCACATACACTTCCATTGCCCGTTCGATTTGGTCCTTGAATATTGAATTCACTCACCTTTGGTAAGTAGCTTCTGCGTTCTTCAAATGGAACTGCGTCACTCGAAAGTAGTGCAGTTCCAACTCCATTATAAAGCTTGTATGCTCCTAATCTGGAACATGTAATGGTATCTGGTTATAGCTAGAGGAAGCATCCATAAAAGAAACTAACTTGTGTCTGATGGTCCCGTCTACCAACTGGTTGATTCTAGGCAACGGGAAGTTGTACTTTTGGCAAGCTTTATTCAAGTCCGAGTAATCAATGCACATCTGCCACTTCTCATTAACTTTCTTAACAACATAAGGTTTGCTACCCATTGAGGGTACAAAGCATCATTGATTAAGTCATTTGCCTTCAACATATCCACTTCCTCCTTCAGCGTAGCGGATCGCCCTGAACCCGAATTACGACCTTTCTGTTCCATAGGGTAATATTTTAGGTCCACATTCAGTGTGTGACACACTATCTTCAACGATATCCAGCACATATTCGAATGTGTCCAAGAAAATACATTAAGGTTTGCTCAAAAAAAATTGACCAATTCCTTCCTCAATCTGGAGCCGAGCTGAGATCCGATCTTAAGGACCCAAGTACGATCGTCCATATTGATCGCGGCGTTGATCGATAGCTCAACTAGTGTTGCCCGCACTTCCATTGACTACTTCTTGGAATTTAAAGACTTAAAGAATTTTCTATGGTTCCTGATCTAGAGCTTAGACATTGATTTCCATGCACCCACGTTATTGATGTAGAGAGCATTCTCTGCACCTTCCCCTTTCTCCCATTGCTTTTCCTATCTAAACTCGGCAACATAACACTCCCAACTAGAGCTCTAATCACCTCAAATCGATTTGACCCCATTTTCCATGTGGAACTTCATTATCAAGCACCAATGGGCTAGATCTGTACTAAAACTAGCTAGGGTCGGTTGGCTTAAGAAGGCATTATACGCTGAAAATTCATCAATAATTATAAACTTTTGAACCCGCTTGATTTTCGGTCTTTATCTCCAAACTCCACGGACAAATAAATTGTCCTAATGGGTTCCTTTGCCTCTCTAGTAAATCTTTGAATGCTGGATTTACAAGGCTTGATGTCCTTTGAACCGATTTTCATCTGATCAATAGTCCTTTTGAACATAATATTTACCGAGTATTCATAATCCACTAAAACTCAATGCATAGCAACTAGGCCCATAACGACCGTTATCACTATGGGATCAAAGGTTAGAGCTTCAATCTAGTGAGGTTCCCTATTTCAAAAGAGTATGTCATCAATCATCAACCTCTATTGCTTAGCCAGAGCTCTATCCTTGGCGGTGAAGTAGCTCTCCTACAGTACATGCTTCAAATAATTCGCATACTGCTCCATCTCTTTCCAGCTTTTCTCCCTTAGGAGAGATTCTTCAGTTATTATGTTATCATCAAAAGTCAAGATGGACTTGGCGCGAGCTGAGTAAACCACATCAACGCAACTTCATCTAAAAGATAAGAAAGCACCTACATCGAACTACATCAAATTCTCTGGAATCATACATGTTCCACTCATACTTGAGTAAATGTTGCCTAGGATTAGTGGTTCTGTTATAAGAAGACATCAAAGGCATTATAAACTTTTTAGGATATTCTTCCCGCAAGATGTTCTCTATGAACGGAGTTCTTCTAAGCTAAAGCCTCAATCTTCATTCTTTCTCCAATTTTTTCCATCCATCAACCGTTTTATCTTATCAACAATATGCTCCTCACTAGCTCGGTGATCCGAAAGACGACTATCAGGAGCAGCGCCAAGTGTTTGGCTCCGCAAATAGTTACTATTCCCTCGCTGATGTGTAGGCTCTCTTAGCTCCGGAAGAACCACTCCTTTAGGTTTTCACTGACCTCTAGTTATCTTTGTCGGGGTCATTTAAACACCTACTTCATGCACTCCAGCATTCAGTCCATCCTTATTGCCAGTATCCTGCAAATCATCCTCAGAATTTGATGGATTTATGGCTTCAGGCCATAGCCCCTCAAGGTTCCTCAAATTTAATGCAATTCGTCCTGATTCTGGTGGGTACCGTTATGAATTCCTTTAGCTTGGTCTCAGCTAATTCCTCTAGCATTCTTCCCTATTACTCCAATAGTCTGTTTCTTCACCTTTTTCTTTCCTTACCTTCAGTTCTGACCAAAAGTAGACGAGTTTTCCTCTTTAGAACCAGAAGGTGATGCTTCTCTCCTGCTCCCATTGGACATTCAGAACTACTAGGTTAATGAGGCAATGCTAACATCAAACTTTTCAAGGAGAGCCTTTTGGCTATCTACCATCCTTTGATTTAACTCCATCATCATCCTATCAAACTCTACCTTTATTTCCATCTCCTATGGGGTTGATGGTCCTGACAACACGACTGTCGGTTGGTTAGTCTCCTCGTTATGGTGGGAAGCTATATCTTCTCCACCAGCAAGCTCTGGATGTACCAGCTCTCGTAGGGGTCTTTAGTTCCAATATGAAATTCGTTTAGACATTAAATAAAAAACCTTCTAAATCTAATTTCTGGACGTTTTAATCTATAATAGAAAGCTAGATCTATACTTAAGAAGCTCTGTTCTTGGTGAAAGCTCCAAAAATGTTGGGCTAAAAAGTGGTACTACACTCCAATTCAAGTTAAGAGAGTAGATTTAACTATAATCAACAAGTAAATAATAGGGAACACATGAATTTTATAATTGTTCGGAAAATCTATGTCCTACGTTCACTTTATCTTTTTATGGAATGCTATCACAAATACAAGGGTTTTACCGTTCAAATCAGCCTAGAACTATAAAAAGTAGCCCCCTTGGTGAAAAACTCGAGTGGAGAAAGAAGATGAAGAAGATAATGACCAAAGTCCTCTCCATGTTGCTATAGGCTTGTTATTTAAAGAAGAATCGCCCAACGAAGTCGTCGGATCATGAAATATCAGTTCAAACTGTAGATCCGAGAAAGTAGAAGGTAAGACGAATACCCTTATGCCACAAAATCATATAGGTACCAAGGAGAATCAGGTCCTTACCAATATGATTTGCTAGCTGCAAACCATATGACTTTCCTATATCTTGTCTTGTAGCCTTGATTCATCAAGCTCCAAGCACTTTTTCATTAGAAGTCGGGTTATCGCTGAGTGGTTCTAACGCCTTTAGTACTTGTCCTTTCCTACAAAGCTTTTTGAACTTTTTTGCCTACTCCTTCATAAATAGGCCCTAAGATAACCACTTTAGCTAACCAACCCCTAAACATAGCTTCAGAACCCACCAAAGTGATTGGAATCATGTTGAAGCCAATCTAAAAAGAGGTCGATACCGATCACTCCCTTAATCTATCTTTGTTCTCTAATTCTCTAAAGCATCTTCCATTGTCCTCCCAAGCATGCCTCTAAGTCCTTGAACCATTTCATCCTCATCCTAACATCTAGATTCATTTGAAAGCTGCTTAGTCTTAAAGCTGCATAACACGTAAGATACTAGATTACTAAGAAATTGTTCGGTATGAAGATAGGTAAGGGAAATTGTGTTGAGGATTTCATCTTGACCAAATCTATATTGATTATCTTTCTAAGCTAGATGTTAAAATAAGCAATGACTGCAGGTGGATTTTATCCTAGGCTCATTGACTCCATAGTTGAGCTATTCATATTGAACTATAATATGAACTAGTTAAATATTATCTTTGTCGAGCTACTCAATATGTTGAGGTCGACCGAGGGATCATTCAATGATAAAAAATGGTGTTAGTTGTAGAGGGTAAGGCATTGTTTTCAAAAGCTACAAAGAAACACAAGTGAGGTTCAAAGAAAGTTCAGAAATATGCCCTTACTAACAATGGTGAATGTCATCATTATCACAAGAAGAGGTTGGAAATGAAATTGTCTGAACTATTTGAAGATGGTCAAATAGAAGAAAGATCAAACTCTTTTGCTCCTAGAGGCACATTTATGTGTTTTGCAATCAATAAATTATCTTAGGTTTTAGATATTGAATTGGAACTCATATTTGTAATTTGTTACAATGACTTAGAGGCAAATGACATGTGGTGAAGGGTGAATGAGGCTTCAAGTTGCTAATGGATATCTACTAGGAGCAACTGCAGTTGGAGACTACCACTTGACTTTTCCTAGTGGATTTGATTTAGTATTGAATACTTTTTAGTATGTTAAAATCTTTATTTGTGGAATTATATGGTTTTCTTAGTTGTTTGAGATTGGTTTTGATTTTCATTGTAAAGATATTATTATGACTATTATGTTTGATGAAAATAATATTTGTAATGTTGTTTTAGATAATGACATTTATGTACTTAAATTTAATCATATCTATACTATTAATAAATCTTATATTGGCATTGATAATCATTATATATGGCACTATAGCAGGTCATATTAGTGAAAAAAGACCGCATAAACTGAAAATCAAATATTTTTCTACAGTCGTTTGATTATGAATCATTTAACACCTATGAGTCATGTCTCAAAGTGAAAATAACCAAGCACCCATTCAGTGGTAGTAATGGAAGAGTTAATGAACTCTTAGGTTTCGTAGATATAATTTATATAGCCTGATGCCTAAAGTGACTAAGGACAATAAAACTTACCTCGTATCTTTTCTAATGATTTTTTCGAGAATAGGATATGTATAATTTATGAAGAATAAATCTGATTTTTGCAAAAAAAAATTAAAGATTATAAGAACGAGGTAGAAAATTAGACGAACGGTAAAAAAAATACGTCAATCTGACTAAAGAGGTGATTATGTTGGATAAAAGCTCTAAAGTACTTAAAAGATAATGAGAACGTCTCTCAAATCACTCCACCTTATACTATGCAACACAATGGTGTTTTAGAAAGAAGAAATCGAAAACTATTAGATATGGTTCATTCCAGAATGAATAAGGCTAAGTTACTTATTTCTTATTGGGGATAAGCATTAGAAACCACATCGTATATGTTGAATTTGCTGCCTACTATATCTGTCCTAAGATGCCGTATAAGATGCGACACAGTAAGAAACCCAACGTCAATTATTTGAAGGTGTAAGTTTGTCCACCCTACATTAAGAATGATCGCCCCAACAAACTTGAGGAAGATCGACTTTATGTAAATTTATAGGATATCCCAAGAACTCCATGTGATATATTTTCTATAACACTGAGGTACAAAAGATTATTGTTTCTTGACATGCTATTATTTTGAAAAGATATTTTGTCAAAAGAGATTAACAATGATGTTGTAGACTTGGATGATATTTGAGAAGTTAACACAGAGGCTGAACCGATAGAAGAAAAATTCATCATTGTACAGAAGCACACAACCTATTTGAAGGGCTAATAGGGAAACACACATATGATAAATACTGGTGAGAAAGAAGACCGTGCCTAAGAAGAAAACACACTCTCTCATTCCAACAAGCATTATAGAATAAATACTCTGCACTTTGGCTTAAAACTATAAAATCTGAAATAGATAACATGTATGACAACAAAGTTTGGGCATTGGATGACATACCAAAAGGAATAAAACCTATCATCTGCAAATGGATTTTTTGAAAAAGCTAAAGGCAGATGGAAAGGTGGAGATTTACGATTCTAGACTAGTCGCGAAAATTTTTCTTTAGATTCAAGGCGTTGATTATGTTGAAGCTTTTCGTCCGTAGCCATGCTTAGTCCATTCGGATAATGCTTGCTATCATTGAATTCTATGACTATGAAATATGGTAGATGAACGTAACAACAATGCTTTAAATGGTGATTTAGAAGCGTTCGTTTACATGTCACGACATGAGGGTTTAGTCGCCAGTGGCAGCAAGGAAAAGAAATGAAAACTGTTAAGATCAATTTATGGTCTTATGTTATCTTCAACGAGTTGGAGTAAGTGTTTTGATAAAGCAATCAAACAGTTTGGTTTTACCAGAATAAAGAGGAAGCACATACACTGGGAAGAACATGGAAGTGTTATAGTTTTCCTAGTTTTGTATGTCAACAATATGCTCCTAATTGTCAATGACATCGTGTTGTTGCAATCAGTAAAAGAATGGTTGTCCAAGAATTTCTCCATGAAGGATTTAGGAAAAACAATCTATATACCTGGTAACATGTTATATAGAGTCCAAAAGGTTGCAGGGACTATCCTAATCCCTATACATAGATACCATATTAAAAGTTTTGGTACGGAGATTTCTAAGCATGGAAATATCCCGATACAATCTGGAATCGTCCTTTCTAAGAAGGATACTCCTTATATTAATAAGGAGAAGGAGCGTATAAAGAGGATACCGTATGCATCCACAATAGGTTCCATCATGTACTATATGCTATGTACTAGACCTAATGTGGCTTATGCATTAGGATGTGTAAGCCGATATTAGTATAATCTGGAAGAAAAGCATTGGACAACGGTGAAGTGTATTCTTAAGTGTATAAGAAATACTAAAGACTTATTCCTTATATATGAGAATAATGACCTCCTTATGAAGGGGTATACATATTCTAACTTCCAGAGTGATATCGACGATAGTAAATTAGTGTCTGGTTATGTATTTACATAGAATAGTGGAGTAATCAGGTGGAAAAGTTCTAAGCAAGAAACAATAGTTAATTCAAAAATGGAAGCCAAATACATCGCTCTTAATGAAGCAACTAAAAAGGCATTCTAGATGCACAAGTTCATGCCTGAGTTATGAGTACTTCCAAATGTTGCGAAACCCATAACATTGTTATGTGATAACAATGCCAAGATGTAGATTGTGAAAGGAATAGGAGCTCACAAGAATTCAAGGCACATTCTTCAAAAGTTCCATCTGATAAGGGAGTTTGTTAGTAACAAAGAAGTTGTGATTGAAAGAGTAGATACTAAGAACAACATAACATATTTATTCACCAAGGGACTAGCTCGATCGCTTCTGAGAAAACTGATCAAAGGGATAGGACTGAGATTCCACAATTGGCACCATGTGCAAGTGGGAGATCGAGAGAGTTAAGGGTATGTATTAGGGAAATTCTCTCATTTGTTGTAAACTATTAACTATGTAATAATATCTCGTTCAAATTAAAAGGTGTTTATTTTCTATATATACTTTTATATTGTAGATATATTAATTAAATAATTAGTTTAAGTATATTTTATAGAAAATCCTTAAATGATATATTATGTGACAATATTACAAGGTGTTGTAATCATGAGAAGATTATTACAATATTAAATAACATATTATTTCAATATTCATGGTCAAGATGTTTCAAGAAAGGATATTGATACATCCATTGAGACCAGAGTATGTAATGCTCTCCAAATATTAAGTAGTGTATATGGCGGCTAGAGGCACCAAGGGGTAACATATTCATAATTATTGGATAATTATGGAATGACTCGTTCAAGAGTTTCCTGTTGGTTAGTAACCATTGGTTCAAAAGGGAAATCTTAAATTGACGATATTACATATTTTTCTCGACATGAGAATAGTATTGAACTCTAGTATGCAAACACCACTTTGATTATAGTTAAACCATGACATAGAAACTATCGAGTGAATGTAGTTGGGTTTTAGTTGAAGCAGTAGAAGCAAAACACTCTTTAACGGAGAATTAGTCTCCTGAGTTGTATGAGGTTATCATGGTCAAATGCAGTTAATCAAAGTCAAAATCTCTGCATAAAATAGTATGAACCGTGGACTTTGTTTATGGACTAACCAAGTTGAATGTTTTTGATATTTTAATTTTGTCGGACCAAATTCCACAAGTCCTAATGTGATATAGTATTGATGAAGAGAATTGGTGTAAATAATCATTATTAAAAGGTACTGCTTAAATTTGTAAAACTGGAATTTACTGATGAGATTTGTAAGCAATAAACTAAGTCAAACTATCAAATCACTAGCTAAGATGATATGGGAATGTTAGTATTTTAATTGTTCAAATATAAATCACTGGCTAAATTCACACCTGTAAGGCGCACAACTGAATTATTCAGTCTCCAAAACACTATTTGATTTGATTGATTTAGAATAGTTACAAACTAATCAAATTGATTAATATTTATGAAATATTAACAACTATTGTATTTATTATATGGAGGTGTGTTTAATAAAATGGAGTAGCCTCTAGAATTGTTCAGGGTGCTATTTGTAATTTATTGGTTATTTTAGTCCATATTGGACTCCTACTATGGTCAACCAAAGAAGAGGCAAGAAGAGTGGGTCTTGAGTTTGAATTGGTGGGAGAGAAAATGTTGAAGCATTTTCTCTAAGACCTCACTATAAATTCAAACATTGGCCTTCACTTTCGAACTTTATTTTTTTGTTTACTCCTCTTTCAAATCTTGGTCGAAAATACCTTAACCATAACCCCTCGTTTACTATCTCCGTTCATCTCCATTCTATTAAATACATTAGATCCGGTTTTTGCACGCCACTCACTTGCAATGTTGGATGCAGATTTTAGAGACTCTGGAGACAGTTTAGGTAAACATATGGATCTTAGGCAATGTTTCTTCAAGTATATCCTTATTTAAAAATTCATATAATGTTCTTAGTATGATTGTATGAATATTACCATTTGTATATATATGTGTGTCCATGCCATATCAAACTATATATTGTTTATAAGTGAATTATTAATCGATTATATTCATCGAATCTACTGTAATAATTTATTTAAAATATAAACACACACACATACACACGTGTATAAAAAATATTATTCATCCATAATATAATTTTAAATATATATATATATACCAACGAAAATTTTAAATTGCAAAATATAAATTCGTTAACTAACTCTTGCAACTGTATATATATTTTAAATTCGAATTAAATAATACAAATATAATTTATAAATATTTTTATGTCTTGATATTAAAAAATTAAAATTTAACCGAGATGTATTTAGAATCAATTTTTAAATATTTAATAACATTACAAAACTAGTTTCATATTTAAATAAAATTATATACATAAATATAATATACAGACATATATGTATAATGTTTTCAGATTTAAAAAAATCTTTCTGCCAAAATATCCATAATTTTATATATATATATATTACTCATATAAAATGTAAAAAACACAATACATGTATTATTTATTTATTATTAAAATTATTTTCAACATAAATAAATAAATATATTTAAAACAAATAAAGACAAATTTTTAGATATTCGGCAGACTTTAAATTTCGATCTCATACCTAGTTTTAAATTTAAATTTAAATTTTGTTTACTAATTCAAATTAGATATTTATTTAAAATTCAAACTTGAAATACATATTTAATCAAAATTTGTATAATTTCAAAATGATATTTTTATATTTTAAACGAATATTTCTGAATTATTTGTTTATTTATAAATACATATTTTATATATAATATTTTAACATTGGCAAATGACACACACAGAGATGTGTGTGTGTGTGTGTATAATGTGCGAAGTATATTCATAATAGATATAAATCTCAATATCACTTATATAAACTTGACCATCTACATCATTTTTATGTTACACGTGCAAGTTATACACATATGAGCATATAATGATATACCCTTAAACTACATAAATTATTTCTGAATTAAATTCATTACCTAATAAATCAACAAAATGAACTAAAATTGGATTTCAACTAAATAATCTAGATTGAGTCCAGTATAATCCATTGGATTTTATAGGCCCACTATAATCCAAATAGGTAATATTTTTGAAATATACCCTTTTCCCCGTTGTAGATCGGCCTGGTTCCAACATCACGTGGATACTCTATTTTAATTATAGTTAAATTATGGCATGTCAACCATTGAGGGACTATGGTTGGGTCTAAGTCAAAGCGTTTGAAGTGAAGAAATATTCATTAGACAATTTTCTTCTCATTTATACGAGGTTAGGATCACTGTCAACTTTATTCAACTCAAAGTCAAAATCACCGGCTAGAGTAGAACTATGAGTAATAAATGTTATTATTAACAAAGGACTTTGTGATTGGACCGAATAGTTAAATGTGGATATTATTAGAATATTAACCAGTACCAGACTTCATATATCCTAAAGTGATATAGCGTTGACGAGCGGAAGAGAACATGTGTATAATATCGTTACCTTATAGTATCGCTTATGGTGATATAAAATATGATTTTATCGAAAAGGTCTAAAAGCGATAAATTCAACCAGACTATCACACCACTACTAAGGTGACTTAGGAACTTAATATTTGAATTGTTCAATATTAATCTCTAATTGAATTCACACCTCTAGGTCACACAACAACATCTATGAAATATTTGAAATACCACATAATTTAATTAGCTTGTAAAGTATTATACATTAGTTAATTTAATTAATTTTTAAGAAATAATAATGATTAATGAATTTGATGTTTAGAGTGCTTTTATTAAATGGGGTAGCTCCTAGAATTTTTGAGATGCTATTAATAATTATTTAGATGCATATATAAACATTATATATGCACATATCGATATACAATATCATATATATATATATATATATATATATTTATTTAAACATGTTTCAAATATAAATAATTACTTAAACATTCTTGGTTAGTTTTTATTCTATATATGGACTTAGTATGATCAGCCGTTGAAGGGGAGGATAGCTGTGTATCTGAGTTTGAGTTAGTAAGATAGAATGAGTAAAAGGTGGTATATCTTTTCCACTTTTTCTTTCTATAATTACTATGGCAACCTGTTTCATTTTATACCTGATGCTTCACTCTGCCCTAGCTACAACTTCTAGCCCCATTCATACCATCTTGGCTGACCCCCTTTTCTCCTAATAACATCAAATACAATTTATAAACAGTTTTTCATTAGTTCTTTGCAACTTCGAGTGGTGATTCAAGAAATCTAGGAGACTGGAACTACTAGGTAAATTCTTACATTTCATCAATTATATATGTCATCATTTTTAACATATATTTATATTATCAAACATATATTTATATAATTTTTTTTTATTTTTTAAGATTTTAGAATTTTAAAATATGTTTTGGATTTATTTTAAAGTGATAAATTATTATAATTACAAATGATTAAAACAATGTATGCAAATAATATTAGCATTTTGCCATAATATTTTGTAAAACTATTTTGTTTCTAAATTTATTTAATTTGAATTTGTTGTCAGTAAAAAATTATTATTTATTTATATATTTAGTATAATTTATTTTTGGCTATGCAATTAAAAAAAATTCTTTTGCTTACAGGTTTGAAATAATCTTTTTTATGCTAGACTGATTTTATTATTAATTAATTAATAATATTATTTTATATATAAATTTATACATAAAATATTTTTATATGTTTATCTACTTATTTATTAAGCTAAAAATAAATATTATATATACACACACATACACATCAATTTATTTGAGTTAGTCAATTTTATGGATTTTTTTTAATATTTTGAATTTAAGATATTTTGATATTGTCTTTTTGATTTAGAATTTAAAATTAAAAAAACGTAAAATATCTAACTTAGTCAAAATTGAATTTAGAAAATTTTAAATTCAAATTTATGTGTTTTACTTAGTCAAATGACTTTTAAATATATTAAATTTTAAACATATAATATATATAATTAATTTTAAATTTATACACATACATAGAGATGGGGTACTATTAATATGTGTATACAAACTATATACATATATTATAGAGTATATTTAAACATAAGTGTATATTTGTGCATTTTTATCCCCTTGATACAGACATGCATACACACATACATAAGTAGATAATGGGATTTATATCTATTGTATATACATATACGTTCTATACACACACATAGAGATATCTAAGACACAATATTTGTGTGTGTAGAAAGTATGCAATAGATATAAATCCCAGTATCTACTTGTGCGTGCACATACACATGTTTATATTTATTATCATGTTATGTTAACCTAAGAATATATGTGATATATTCAAAATATACTTATTTTAAATATTTAATTAGTATGATTAATTAAATAAATAAATTAATTAAAATGTAGATTAGATCTAATGGTGGTTAATAAGTAACATAGGCCCACTAAGATCCAAATAGTATTTTTTTGACATTTACCCATTTCAAACCAGCTGTTGAACGGGCTAGTTCCGAAAAAGACCATCTAAAACTTACTAAAATATAATTTCTAATTTTATAGAACCTAAAATTATGGATGGTCAAATATATCTTAGATGCTATTTGGGATCTAATGGAAACTAAAATAAAAAATATCTAATATATTTGATTAAATATTTACAAGGAGAATTACGAATATATATATATATATATATATTGGAAGATATTCTAAGAGCTCTAGAGAGTGATTTGAACTATTAGGTCAAATATATCTTCATTATTCATTTGAAAAGTGGATTAATATAAATAGGGGCGAAGTCTTTCATTTGGAATCAAGCATAAAATAGCTCCACCGTAAGAGAGAAATATTTAAAAAAATCCTATTCTTGTTAGTTTTTGTGGTTATTCATTTTTAATTGTTTATATTCCACTTGAACATTCTACAAAATGGTGAGCAAGGTCAAGCTCATAAGCTTAATCGTGACGTGTGCTTAACTGGAAAAAATCATGTGTTGGGATTAACATGCGCCATACAAGGGAAGGAGTTGAAAATAATTCTGCCATGAATATCGTATAATAAAATCTGCATAATACTATCGAGTGCTCTTATCCGAGCGAGGATCACTATATTTCTTAAAAATAAAATCTTTGTAATACCAATGAGACTACCATTCCCATTGTCAATTTGATTATGATAAATGACTGGTTCTCAAGACTCTAAAAAAACTAACACGTAGACGTTCGTATGATGCATTAAGTGTCAACTACTATCTATGATGTGCTTAGATATGCGATCGTCTAGAGGCTTAAATGTGGTGGTAAATCTCATTTAAACTGGGTTAGGCAGATGGTTAGATAGAAAGCCTTGTTAAATGCTTAAATCTGGGATCGAAGCTAATGTCTAGAGTAATTTTTACAATTGAGTAGTTTAGTAAGACGCCAAAACTCTCGCTAAAATCAAATTTATTAGCTAGATCCATAAAAATTTAAGAACTAAAGTACAAAATAATTCTGTTTTCTAAGAAATTTCAAAAGAAATTATTTCTATTACTTTATAACAATAAAATTTATTTTAAAATGTTCTTCAAAATAAACTTTTACTCTCCTTGTGAACCTAGAAAATTATATTCCTTACGTTTCCAATGCAATAAAGTGAACAAAATATCTATTAACTGATTCTCACTGTAGTAAAGACGAGAAATATTTCTATTTAAGTATTATATAATTGAAAATGCAATTATATACATTGAATTTGAATCTGGAGTTGTTTCTATTTGGATTTCAATATACTTTAGGATTGATTAATCATGAACCCTTGATCTGAATATATGACCCGTATTGATTTGATTGAGAGAAAAATCAAAGGAAGATAAATAAATTAGCAGAAGCCGTACTTAAATCCATAGTTGCTGATTGAACAAAGAAAAAAATTAGTTTGATCTTCCAAATTGAAACAAACTTTAGATTTGAATTATTTCCGTAGAAGAGATTAGGAGAATAACTAGAGCTTGTATAATTCAAAGACAATAACTCATTATTTATATATTGGCATTTTCTATTTTGGCCCTTCAACAAATTAAAATTTTCTCAATAGCTACATGTTAATACCATGACAATTATATCTTTAAGCTTCTTCGCTTTGATTCAAAATTTGATGACTTTAATTAGATTTTACACCAAAAATAGCACAGCACATTTTATTTTACATTTGTGACCCATATGTTGAAATATTTCAACAATCTCCCTTTGGGCCACATATGTAATAACCTCATAAATATGTTTTTTTTTTCTTTATGAGCTTCAAAATTTGCTATTCATAACATAAGGTGTATCCGAAACAATCTCGTCCATTAACTATGTTGACACTTGACAAAGGATCGGAGCGGCTTTCATTACCTTTATCGTAACTAAACCCATCAATGGTCACATATATAAATACAATTAAATGACATAGATCAATCATGGATGTGTAGCATGGAAGTTATATGAAATGTGATCAATACATGTCTATTTCCAACTGATCCTACTTTAGTGAGATCAAAATGTTCAATACTTGAACATCACAGAGTGCAAAGAAACATTATTACTTTATTCCTGATAAGAAAAAAAATACTTAATATATTTGTAAATAAAGTATAGAGCAATGTGTCATATGACAATGCCAAATACAAGCTCCCTCGGAACCAAATATATCATTACATAAAAGTTACACAATTTGCGCAATATGCACATGAAAGACCTTGGATGATAATCCATTTGTAAGCGGATTCACCATAATGGAGTTTTTCACAACATGCTCTATGAATTACAATCTATTTTGCACTCTCCCATTATTGAAAAATAATATGTTATTTATTGTCACAATATTACTTTAATAGTCTTTCAATTTATTTTTTAATATTCCATAACTTTGTAATAGAATTTCGCAATTATTTTCCATCGTTGGATGCCCCATAACAGAAAATAAACTTTAGTTCTATATTAGAGGAGGTTGTAAGTGTATGTATGAAACTTTCGTTATATAGCTCTGCCTAAAAAAATAATATTATTACCTTAAGTGGATCTTTTGCACCCTTGACATCCTAAATATTCAGATTATAGTGCTTTATAATCTCCAACCAATCTGATCTTTTATCTATGAGTACATAATCTTATTTTGTTCCTTAAAGATATCTTGTAACCATTTTTCTTACAAGCCAGTGATCCACTTTCAATGTCAATAAGATATTTGTCAAATAATACACGCAATATCCATATGTATATATACGTTAACATGCATTAGACCTTATACCGCAAATGCATGAGGAATCTTTTGTATTTCTTTAGCTTCAAGGATGTTCTTATATTATTAAATAAGACATCGTTTGTCTGTTTTGGCAAAAGAGAATCCATTGATTCACCGTTTGCATACTAAACCTTTTTTAGCACTTATCCGCCTAGCTCTTTTGTGATAATCTAAATATCACAACATGAAGAATAATAGTGTATTTGAATCCCTAATACAATAGAGTAATCCATAAGTGGGTCTTTTAGGTTTCATCAATGTCTTTATTGAGAAACACGACTTTAATATCCTTCCGATATTGGTTAAAATTATAATCTGCAACAAGTTCCAAAATAATTCCAAAGAGTCTTTCAGTAAAACAAAAGAGAAAGTCCTTTGAGTCTTTCAGTAAAACCAAAGAGAAAGTCCCTTAAAAAAGAAAACGTCATTTTCCTTTTGAGTGCTATAATGAGCCTTATACCTTTTTACATTACCAACTTAATCCCTTTTGGTTTTGAATAGTTATTTATAACCGATAATCTTGTTACCTTAAGGTAGGGAAAAAATCTCAAACTTTATTGTCCTTTATAGTTTACATAATATATTCATACCTTGAATCCACATTTCAAATTAATATCCTGTATGGAATTATGTAAGCCAACGGAAACAACTTCAGCAATCTATTATTTATTTTTATGGAGTGATGTGCACGTAAATGTGCATATATTTACATCCATATTTTATCTCTTTTTATTTAAATAATATCATATTTGGGCATTTTAACATGTTTAAAACCAAAATTCAATTATTTTCAAATCATTATATATTCATCTTCATTCAGGGGCAAAATGGTCATGTTTGTGCATGTGTCAATTTGAGAATTTTTACTTGGACATTTTTTTAATGATTTTTATAGGAATTTAGATGCATATGGAAGAGGCCTTCATGAAGATATATGCATGCACATGGGAATACAAAGGAATGAAGAGGAAATAATTCAAGTTCATGATCATGGAGGACCACACCTACCCACTTACCTAAATCTACAATTAGAAGCTAATGGACAACTAAGTGAAGGTTAAAGCTTCATGCACATTTAATGATGGATTAATTAGTGGCTAATGGTTACTTGGTGGTCACACTTCCTAAAGGGCATTTTGGGAAGCACCCAAAAAATGGAATTAGGGTTTTATGCAGGTATAAATAGCCTTCTTATGCATGTATATATGCACATTTACGTGCACATCAAATACCCTCACACTTATTTTTTTATTCGTCCTCGAATAAAGGAAAACAAAGATAAATTCGTTTTCGTAGGGAGCACGATTGCATTGAGTGTATGCAACAAGCCGTTAAACCTTTGGGTGTCCCCAGTAGGACGAGTGTTGTCTCGTGAGGGTTTTCATCGGATACTACCAACAAAATCCAAATGCAAAGTGAAAATATTTGCAAAGTGCAAGATTTATTTACAATGGGATGAATGCAAGTTTTTGAAAATATTTACTAATGAAAGATTTACTTTTAAATAGACACAAATAAGTTAAATATAAGTTTTGGTCATTATTTTGAAAATTTAAGTCATTTACTCGTCAAAATTTCCAACAAAAATTAAGTTATCATAACAAATAGACAATAGTTTAACTCGTTGTTTTGGTCGGTAATATAGTGTAACTATGAAATAGATCCTTAGTTGATCATCAAAGTTTATCAAAGTGGTATTTTCATTTCTTTCCAATAACAAGTGAAATCAAACAAGTTAAAATGATGCTTGGATTTAAATTGCTTACTCTCTCTTATTTGAAAATTTTATTGATATTAACAATATTTACATATGCCTAACTCAGGTAAACTGAGGCCAGATATATCACCTATGCACTGCCTTGCGGACAGATGTGAGGGGAATACAGAGCGTAGCGAGTGAACACACAAGTGTGAACACTTATCGACTGTAGGCGTTATTAAAAAGAATTTTTATATACATACACCTAACTCAGATAAACTGAGGCCGGATATACCGATCGTGCACTGCCTTTCGGGCTTACGTGAGAAGGGTACAGAGCATGGCAAGTGAACACACGAGTGTGAACACATGACTCTAGGTGTTAAAAATATATACATATATACAAAAAAAAATTACTTATATATATTTTTTGTGTTTTTTTTCTATTTCTTTAGAAAGAGAGAGTTTTGCAAAATCATCTTAGCACCATTTAACTTAGAAGATAAAAATGTTATATCCTTTACTTTAAATTTACCACTTTTTAAAACAAATATTTTCAATTAGAATATACTTCATAATTAACACATATGAACCTTCCTATATACTAGTTAAACCATTGTTATTTGTAATCAAACTTCATTTTTTTTATTTTTGTTAAGACAAATAAATTTTCAAAAATTTCAATTTATTAACCAAAACCTATACTTATCCCATAGTGTTTCTTCAAAAATAAATCAAAATGCTAAAAAGAAAATGCTTTTGAGATTTAGAAATTTCGAGATTTTTTTCTTAAGTTAAAAGAAAATGAAAATTCAAAATTGCCATGAAACTTAAAAAAATGAAAATGAGACTCCCCCCATACTTAATTTTGACTGTGTCCCCACAGTCAATGCACGATAGAATGAGTGTAACGGGGAAAAATATGTACATATTTACAAAAGAGTGTTAACATTCTTTCTAGACGTAGCTTGGCTCATGAAGGATCATGAGCTCCTCCTCTTGGTTATTTGGCAATTCCAAGAAAGGTTTCAAACGATTACCGTTGACTTCGAAAATCGATCCATCCCTGGGGTTTTCTATTTCTACGGCACCATGTGGAAAAACAGTTCGTACCACAAATGGTTTGGTCCATCTCAATTTAAGTTTCCCAGGGAATAAATAAAGTCTTGAGTCATATAAAAGAACTTTCTAGTTAGGCGAAAACGTTTTCCTTAGGATTGACTTGTCATGAAAAACTTTGGTTCTTTCTTTGTAAATTTTCTCGTTTTCATACGCGTCATTTCTAAGTTCTTCTAGTTCGTTGAGTTGTAGTTTTCGGTTTTCGCCAACTTTCTCAAGATCAAAGTTTAAGTTCTTTATTGCCCACAACGCTTTGTGTTCGATTTCAATGGGTAAATGGCAAGCTTTACGGTAAACTAAATGAAATGGGGACATCCCAAGGTTAGTTTTAAAGTAATACGGTAAGCCCAAAGCGTGTCGGTCAATTTCTGAGACCAATCTTTTCGATTTTTGTTAACAGTTTTCTTTAAGATTTGTTTTATTTGTCGATTTGAAACTTCAACTTGGCCACAAGTCTGAGGATGATACGGAGTGGATAACTCGTGGGTTATCGAGTATTTTTTCATTAATGTTTCAAAAGACTGATTGCAAAAATTGGTTCCATTATCACTGATTATTGTTTGAGGTGTGTCGAACCTCGAAAAGATGTTTTCTTTCAGAAATTTCACAACAATTCTATGGTCGTTGGTTTTGCAAGGAACGGCTTCGACCCATTTTGAGACGTAATCGACAGCGAGATGGATGTACAAGTTTCCAAAAGAATTGGGAAAAGGTCTCATAAAGTCGATACCCCAAACATCAATGATTTCGATCATAAGAATGGGGTTTAGAGGCATCATATCTCGTCGAGAAATTCGTCCAAGCATTTGACATCGATCGCAAGTTTTACAAAATTCAAATGAGTCTTTGAAAAGAGAAGGCCAATAGAAACCACACTTAAGCACTTTTTCTGCAGTTTTTCGAGGACCGAAATGTCCACCACACGCTTGATTGTGGCAAAACGAAAGAACACTCCTGATCTCATTATCCGGAATGCAACGTCAGATGATTTGGTCGGGGCAATATTTGAACAAGTATGGATCGTCTCAATAGAAATATTTCACTTGGGACATGAATTTGCATTTGTCCTGTTTGGACCAAGATGAGGGAGTTTCTTTAGTGACTAAGTAGTTCACTATATCAGCGTACCATGGATCGATAGAAATTGAAAGAAGTTGTTCATCGGGGAAGTTTTCATTGATTGGCAAAGAAGATGGTGCGTTCGGAAGACGAGACAAGTGATCGGCTATGACATTATTGGATCCTTTTTTGTCTTTGATTGTAAGGCCAAATTCTTGAAGTAAAAGGATCCAACGAATCAAACAGGATTTAGCATCCTTTTTGGCAAAAAGGTATCGAAGCGCAGAGTGGTCTGTGTACAAAGTAATGTGTGAACCCATCATGTAAGGTCGAAACTTTTCGAGCGTAAAAACGACAGCTAGAAGCTCTTTTTCGATTGTTGTGTAATTGAGTTAAGCGTCGTTTAAAGTCATACTCGCGTAGTAGATAACGTGAAGGATCTTGTTGATGCGTTGTCCTAAGACAGCACCAACTGCAAAGTTTGAGGCGTCACACATTATTTCAAATAGGAGATCCCAATTGGGCACGCAAATGATTGGAGCAGAAATGAGTTCGTTCCTAAGACGTTCAAAAGAAGAGATACACTCAGAGTTGAAATCGAATGGAACGTCTTTTCCAAGGAGAGTCGTCAAAGGACGAGCGATTTTGCTAAAGTCTTTCACAAAGCGTCAGTAAAAGCCAGCGTGTCCTAGAAATGATTGAATGTCCTTAACAGATTTGGGAATGGGTAGGTTTGCAATGACATCGATTTTTGCTTTATCTACCTCAATGCCTTTATTTGAGATGATATGTCCAAGGACTATGCCTTGTTTGACCATAAAGTGGCATTTTTCCCAATTCAAAGTCAAATGTTTTTCTTTACATTGATTTAAAACCAACTCGAGATGATGTAAACATTGGGAAAAAGAATCACCAAACATAGAGAAATCGTCCATAAAAACTTCTAGAAAGCGTTCAATCATGTCGGAAAAAATGCAACCATGCATCGTTGGAAAGTAGTAGGAGCGTTACAAACTCTGAATGGCATACGTCGATAAGCAAAGGTACCGAATGGACACGTGAACGTCATTTTCTCTTGATCTTCAAGAGCGATTGGAATTTGGTTATAACCGGAATAACCATCAAGAAAGCAGTAGAATTCATGGCCGACCAAAAGTTCGAGCATTTGGTCAATGAAAGGAAGAGGGAAGTGATCTTTTCGTGTTGCAGCATTTAATTTTCGATAGTCAATGCAAACACGCCAGCCAGTTTGAGTACGAGTTGGAATAAGTTCGTTTGAATCGTTCTTGGCAACGGTTAGTCCAGACTTTTTCGGAATAACGTGAATTAGGCTAACCCATGAACTATCAGAGATTGGGTAAATGATTCTGTTGTCGAGAAGTTTAAGAATTTCATCACGCACCGCATCTTTCATTTTTGGATTAAGCCTTCGTTGTGCGTCATGAACAGGCTTGGCATCGTCGATTAAATGGATGCAATGTTGAACAAGAGCAGGACTAATTCCCTTTATATCGGAGATTGACCATCCTATCGCTTCCTTGTTTTTGGACAGAATAGAGAGAAGAGAAGTTTCTTGGTCCAGAGAAAGATCATTAGAAATTATGACAGGACAAGTTTTGTTTTCACCTAAGTATGCATACTTAAGGTGATCGGGAAGTGGTTTGAGGTCCAACTTAGGGAGTTGCTCGATCAAATAATTTGGTTGAGATTCGGACTCAACTTGAAGCGATTCAAAGGGAAGAGTATATTCAATCTTGTTGGGGATTTCGTGAAACAATTTTTTGTACTCGGCTTCGCGTTCGTCATTAAGGTCAAGTGTCTCGTTTTCGAAGTTTTCATGAATGGCACTAACTTCCAATATTTGGTCACGAGGTTCGTTCGATTGGCTTTCAAGATTGAAAATATTAAGATCCAAAGTCATGTTTCCAAAAGAGATTTTCATCGAACCGTTGCGACAATTGATTAAGGCATTTGAGGTGGCTAAGAATGGTCGGCCTAAGATCAATGGAATTTGACTCGCGGGATTTGTCACGGGTTGTGTTTCGAGAACGATAAAGTCAACGGGGAATATGAATTGCCCTACTCGAATGAGCACGTCCTCAATTTCTCCCATGGGCTTCTTAATGGAACGATCGGCGAATTGAAGTGTGACCTTTGTGGGTTTTAGCTCACCTAAGCCTAATTGTTCGTACATGGAGTATGGAATCAAATTGACACTCGCACTTAAGTCTATCAAACATTTGTTATTCGTCTTGTCTCCAATTGTACACGAAATCGTAGGGCAGCCAGGATCTTTGTATTTTACGAGCATGGATTGGGACAAGACTTCACTTAAACTGGCGGCTAAGAAGACTATTTTGGGCACTTGAGTGTGTCACTTTTGGGTGCACAAGTCCTTAAGAAACTTTTCATACGTAGGGACTTGCTGAACGATGTCAAGAAGCGAGATGTTAACTTTCACTTGTTTAAAAATTTCCAACATCTTTTCCATTTGGTCCGAGTGTTTCTTTGGTCAAAGACGATGTGGAAATGGAACACGATACTCGGTAGGCGGGTCTACTCGAGTAGAAGAAGAAGAATTTTGATTGGCATTCGATTCAACATTTGGCTCCACATTCTGTTCAGATTCGTTCGTTGTTTTAGAAGTGTCGAGAGAGGTTTCCAGTAAATCGTTTGGGTTAACGACTTGATTACCGATTTGTTTACCGGAACGTAAAGTTGTAATAGCATTCAATTGGGTGACGTTGCTATCTTGAACAACATGGGCTTGATTTGAATTTGTGTTTTGATTTCTGGGATTTGGAAGAGGCTAGCTTGGGAATGTTCCTCGTTCGCGTTCACTTACAGACGTGGCTAATTGACTCATTTGCATTTCAAGTTTTGCAATCGATTGGTTTGTGTTTTGCATATATGAGGTCAATAAATTTTGCAAATTTCTGTTTGATTGAAGGCTTTGAGTAGTTGCTTTAGCCAATGTTTCAAGAGTTTTCTCAAGCGAAGTTAAACGTTTATCGTCTTGGGGAGGGTGAGCAGAATTTGGTCGAAAATTTGATTGTTGCGGTTGATTATGAGACGGACCCGCAATGTTTGGTTGAAAATTGTTGGGCTGAAAGGGAGGATTCGAAGCATTATTCGGGAATGCTTGAAAATTTGTACGAACCGTATTCGTGTTGGGATTGTTTTGGTTCCAAGCAAAATTCGGATGATTTCTCCAACTAGGATTGTACGTTGGAGAAAATGGGTCGTTTTTTGATTTATTGAAAGCATTGATTTGTTCGACAGAATTGGGACACTAATCGGCTATATGATTAGGATCATTGCATTTATAACACATCGGTTGGAAAGCTTTGTTCATTTGATTCGATGAGAAAACGTTATCGAATTTTTTAATCATTACATCGATCTTAGCTTCCAAAGCAAAAGAAGATCCTATCGAGTGTGAGCTCGATCGTGAGTAAATCGATTTTTCGTTCGAACGTTCCCATTGGGTCGACTTTTCGGCGAGGTTTTCAAGAAATTGCCAAGCATCGTCGTGATGTTGGGAAAGAAGCCTTGGCACATTGATTCGAGCATGGTTCGCGAGCTTTTTTCTAGTCCATCGTATAAGATTTGACAAATCGTCCATTTTTTGAAGTTATGGTGTGGACATTTTATCAATAGCTCTTTGAATCTTTCAAAATATTTTCCGAATGGTTCTCCCTTAAATTGATGAAAATTAACAATTTCGTTTCGGATTCTACTTGTTTTTTCCAAGGGGTAGAACTTTTTTAAGAAAGCTTTTACGAATACTTCCCATGTTTTAATTGAGTTCGATGGTAAGCTATACAACCATTTTTCAGTGTAATCCGTAAGAGCGAATGGGATTAATCGAAGTTTGATTCCATCATCGGAAAGTTAATGGAGTTTAATGGTTGTGCAAACTTGTTCGAATTTCGTTAAGAAAATGTATGGGTCATCGTGCTCGAAATTGCCAAATTTTGGATGCGTGGTAATATGGTTCGAGTGTATTTCGAAATGGTTACTCGTAGGGGCGGGTAACGTGATGCAAGATGGAATAGAAACTCTATCAGGAAAGGTTCTATCCATAAGAGTTCGAGGGGCGTTCTCGTTCGCCATTTCGGGAGGATGTATGTTCGAGTTAAACGATTAGTTGTTGAGTCGCGAGTCCAGCGATTTGTTGTTGTGTCACGAGTCCAAGTACTCATGCACAAGTGAAAGTCGAGAAGAGAAAGAAGTTAGAATCGAGTTTAGAGAATGAAAGAAGATTTGGAAAATGTAGTGAAAAATTGTTTTTGTTTTTCCTTTCTTTTTTTTCAAGGAAGAAAAATATTTACCAAATGAAATTTATTTTCAAAAGAGAAGTTTGATTTTTTTTTTTGGCTTTTCAAATTTTTATATGTTTTTTTGTTTTTAAATTTTCAAATATTTACCAAAAGGATTTTTGTTTTTTTTTGCTTTTAGATTTCTTTGTAAAAACAATGTAAAAAAAAGCATTCGAATGGCGGAATTCAAGTGAATTTGGGTGAAAAATTTGGGTGCGAGACTTTTGGAAATTGAAGAATTTGGAAACTGCGGAATTTCGATTTACGATTTGTTGTTTCGTTTTCTTTGTTTTAGTGGAAATTGGAGAATTTGAGTTTGTTTGTTTTATTCATTGTAGGCAAGTTTTTTGGAAATTTGGGAGTGTTTTATTTTGTTGAGTTAAGTGGGCCGGCTAAATTTTGTTTGGGCTGGGTTTGATTTTATTTTATTTTTAATTTCCTTTTGTTCTTTGGTTTTTTTTTAAAAAGAAAAATAAAACAACTAGTTGAGTAATTACAATAGTATATTTTTTTGTTCATTTGTTTTTTATATTTTGTTTCACTTGTTTTGTTTTCCATTTGTTTTAGTAAAAAAAAACCAAAAAAAATTTCAATTGATTGATTTTCAATTTGTGTTGTTTATTCTGTTTTCACTTATTTGTTTTGTTTTGATTTAGTTTCTTCTTTGATATATATAAAAACAAAAAAACTAAAACTAAAACAAAAACTGTATAAATCTTATTTTATTTCAGGTTGCCAAAGCAGAATTGCAGAAGGAGCAGAAGTGCTTGCCAAAATAAATTGCTTGATTTGCTGATCATGCCAAAAAAATAACTGCTTGCTTATTTTTAATTTTCTTTTTATTTGCCTTGCATTGTATATATCTACTGTTTTTGTTTGTCTTGCATTGTTGTTTACTTGCATTTGAAAAAAAATTCAAAAAACCAAAAACAAATACAAAATCAATTCGTAGTTGCATTATTAATACACGTTTAATTCTTCTTTGCATTTCATTCTAAATTTTGTTTAGTAATAATGGTTAGGCATCGATAACATCTAATTGTATATTGGCAAATTATCTTCTTTGAACAATTTAATTTCTTGGTGTATAGGCTACGGCAGAGTAATAACCATTTATAAATATTACGGTGATTCGTAAATATTATAGTAGTTGTTCCTCTAAAGGTACTTCTCGGCTGCATTGCTACGGTGATTCGTGGTGCACCGATAAATCATGTCCGTTACCTGGCTAAGAACTATCTTGTTGATTTAAGACAGAGTGTGATTATACAATTTTAGGTTATCTTAGGGTAAATCATTTGTAATTAACCCTTGCATTCATTTAATTGCATTAGTTCATGCATATTAAAAAAAAATTCAAATTTCAAAACTAAAAAAAATTGCAAATATTCCTTTTCCTTTTCAATTTTTAAATCCTTTTTCTTTGAAATTTTTTTAATCAAAATCAAAAATCCAAAAAAAAATTTTACTTAGTTTTTTTTAGAAAAAAAAATCAAAAAAAAACATAAAATCTTTTCAAAAACAAAAAAAATTGAAAAACCGAAATACATAACAAAAATCAATTTTCCATTTTGAAAAATAAATTCTATTTGTAAATATTTTTCCTTTAGAAAAAAAACCAAAAAAAACATTCTTGAAAATGTCCAAATTTCCATATTCACGTGAATTTTACGATAGTTGTGAAAATCAATATAATCCATATGATTTCACTCCAAATTCGTATGGATTCTTTAACGACAACTTTTGTATAAACAATTCGAATTTCGAACCACACAATTTTCAAAATAACGAACAACCCTCAACTCTTGAAAATAACATTTCGTCTTTACTTGAACTCTCTACACAACAAAATCAAAGTATAAATGATTTGTGTAATAACTCTAGTCAAGGATTTCAAAATTTTAATTCAATTCAAAATTCAAACGATTTCGATTATAACCCATGCCAATTCAATTTCGAACTCCAAAATGAATTTCAAACTCAAAATGAAAATGGAAACAACTTTTCAAACGAATTTGGCAATGGGAATAATCTTAACCACGTTACGATTGAAAATCTTTGTTCTCAACAATTTTAAAGTGAAAATCCTCATGTTAATGACTATAAATTGGATTTTGTTGAGCAAATGGATGAAATTTAAAATGACCACACGGATTTGTTGTTCGAAACATATATGAAACAAAATGAAAAATAAAATCAAATCCCAACGTGTGACGAGTCAAACGATAATCCATCTTTTACCCAAATCGACGATTTTCAAATAACAACTTTTGAAATAGAAAACGACAATCTTAATGAAGTTGTTATAAATACAATAATTGAGTTGGATTTCAATTCCTTTAGGGTGTGGAACCAAATTTAAAATTCGATCTTCCTTTTCTCGATTTCAAAATTTTAAATACAACAACTTTGGATTTTGAACTTAATATATGCGATGAAGTTGTTAATAATCCAAATAAGGAAGACGGATTCAATGAACACAATTTCTTTGGACTTTCGAAAATGAGTTGTCGAATTCTGAAGGGGAAGATTTAAATCACCATTTTGATTTGGAAATCAATAATTCTGAAGAATTTTTCAATGAAGAGCTTGAATTTCAATTTGGTGAAAATAAACTTGAACTTCAACCAATTGTTTTATCAACCCCGAAAACAATCGAAAATAAAACAACTCATACGATTTTCAATAAAACGACATTCGTTTTCCAAATAAATATTCAACTTTAAAATCGTTGAATGCGTCTCGCGTACTTGACGAGACAAATGAATCGGTCTTTGGAAGACCGTTTCATTTACTTTTTAATGATATACTTTCTGAAGCCGTGTAAATACATTTCATTTTCATGTAAATAATAATAAGCGTTCCTTTCACTTTGGTTGACTGTGGGGACACAGTCAAAATCAAGTGTGGGGAGGAGTCTCGCCATCTTTTTCATTTTTCATAGTTTATTTTAAAATTTCTTTTCAAAACCAAAAAAAAATTAAGCATTTTGATTTATCTTTAAAGAAACACTGTAGGATAAATATATGGTTTTGGTAATTAAATTAAAAATTTTGAAAATTTATTTGTCTTAACAAACATAAAAATGAAGTTTGATTACAAATAACGATGGTTTAACTAGTATATAGGAAGGTTCATACGTGTTAATTATGAAATATTCTAATTGAAAATCTTTGTTTTAAAAAGTGGTGAATTCAAATAAAAGGATATAAAAAAAATTGTCTTCTAAGTTAAACGGTGCTAAGATGATTTTGCAAAACTCTCTCTTCAAAACAAAAAAAACAAAAAAAATATATATTTGTATATATGTGTATAATTTTTATTAACACCTAGAGTCATGTGTTCACACTCGTGTGTTCACTCGCCATGCTCTGTACCCTTCTCATGTAAGCCCGAAAGGCAGTGCACGATCGGTATATCTGGACTCAGTTTATCCGAGTTAGGTGTGTGTATATAAAAAAATTATTAATAACGCCTAGAGTCGATAAGTGTTCACACTTGTGTGTTCACACTTGTGTGTTCACTCGCCACGCTCTGTATTCCCCTCACATAAGTCCGCAAGGCAGTGCACGGGTAATATATCTGGCCTTAGTTTATCTGAGTTAGGCATACGTAAATATTGTAAATATCAATAAAATTTAAAAAAAAGAGAGTAAGCAAATGAAATCCAAGCACTATTTTAACTTATTTGATTTGACTTGTTATTGAAAAGAAATGAAAATACCACTTTGATAAACTTTAATAATCAACTAAGGATCTATTTCATGGTTACACTTTGTTATCAACTGAAACAACGAGTTAAACTATTGTCTATTTGCTTTGATAACTTCATTTTTGTTGGAGATTTTGACAAGTAAAAGGTCTTAAAATTTTCAAGATAATAACCAAAACCTATATTTACTTATTTGTGTCGATTTAAAAGTAAATCCTTTATTGTAAATATTTTCAAAAACTTGCATTCATCTCTTTGTAAATAAATCTTGCATTTTGTCAATATTTTCACTTTGCATTTCGATTTTGTAGGTAGTATCCGCTGAAAACCCTCACGAGACAACACTCGTCCTACTGGGGACACCCAGAGGTTTAACGGCTTGTTGCATACGCTCAATGCAATCGTGCTCCCTACGAAAACAGATTTATCTTAGTTTTTCTTTATTCGAGGACGAATAAAAAGATAAATGTGAGGGTATTTGATGTGCACGAAAATATGCATATTTTTACCAACATATTTAATCTAATTAAATTAAATAAACGATCATATTGGGTGTTTTAACATGTTTAAACCAAAATTCAAATTATTTTCAAATCGTCACATATTCATCTTCACATAGGGGCAAAATGGTCATTTTTGTGCATATATTATTTTGAGAAAATTTAATTGGAAATTTCTATATTATTTTATAGGAATTTGGCTTCATATACAAGTGGTTTCATGAAGATATATGCATGCACAAAGAAGATACAAAGGAATGGAGATGGAAATAATTCAAAGTGATGATCATGGAGGACCCCACTTACCCACCTACCTTAATGTACACTTAGGAGCTAATGCACATGCTAAAAGGCCATTAAAGCTTCATGCACACTTAATGGATAATTATATGATGCTAATGATTACTTGGCCACCACACTTCCTAAGGGGGTATTTTGGAATTCCTAAAAAAAAGTGGAATAGGGTTTCATACATGTATAAATACCCCTTATGCTTCATGTAACCTCCTCCCTTAGTCTCTCTTTTAGGCTCTTTCTCTTAGTTTAGTTTAGGATCCAAAATAAAAGAAAGCTCTCCTCCTTTTTTCATGACTACTTAGCCATTTTTATCTTATGTAATTTTCTTTTCTTTTTATGCAATGTTAATTATTGTTACCTTTTAATTACATGTTCATTTCCTTTCATGCTAGTAGTGTAGAATTTCTTTTATGCAATTAGATTAGTTCTCTTTTCCATTAGCTTTCATTTTCCTTCTTTTATCTAGTTTCATGTTGCATGCTACAAGTGTTGATACGATAACACAAATGAGAGGCTAAACCCCTTCAATTTAGGGGTAATGAAGCTCTCTAATTATGTAGCTTCAACATAACTCGTTAATTTTGATCTCTTTTGTGCTTAAATGAATGTTAATGTGATTTATTGTTTCATGTTGAATTTGATAGTCTATGTTGTTCATAACAAATAGGCTATGCTTAAACAATCACAAACAATAATTACCTCTTCATCTACATATAATGATGGTAATAAAGTGAATGTTGAAATTAAAATTTGATGGTCTATATTTTTAGTTAATAGTTAATAGGCCATACTTAAAATAGATTTCATTTTCAACTTTGTTGTCATTTTCATGAGAGTTGGTAAGTGGTTTAAGGGGTGTGTTATAGTTTGATGGCTTATGTTGAGCTAATTAATAGCACAAATAAGCCATACTTATGATAAACACATCATTTAAATTCACTTATGAAGAGAGATCATAATTTCATAATTTGTTGAACTATATGATCTAGAGAGTGAAATTATCACTAAATTGTAGGGGTTTAGCCTCTCATTTGTGTTATCGTATCAACACTTGTAGCATGCAACATGAAACTAAAAAAAGAAGGAAAATGAAAGCTAATGGAAAAGAGAACTAATCTAATTGCATAAAAAAAATTCTACACTACTAGCATGAAAGGAAATGAACATGTAATTAAAAGGAAACAATAATTAACATTGCATAAAAAGAAAAGAAAATTACATAAGATAAAAATGGCTAAGTAGCCATGAAAAGAGAAGGAGAACTTTCTTTTATTTTGGATTCTAAACTAAACTAAGAGAAAGGACCTAAAAGAGAGACTAAGGGAGGAGGTTACATGAAGCATAAGGGGTATTTATACATGTATGAAACCCTAATCCACTTTTTTTTAGGGAATGCCCAAAATACCCCATTAGGAAGTGTTATGGCCAAGTAATCATTAGCATCATATAATCATCCATTAAGTGTGCATGAAGCTTTAATGGCCTTTTAGCATGTGCATTAGCTCATAAGTGTACATTAAGGTAGGTGAGTAAGTGGGGTCCTCCATGATCATCACTTTGAATTATTTCCATCTCCATTCCTTTGTATCTTCTTTGTGCATGCATATATCTTCATGAAACCACTTGTATATGAAGCCAAATTTCTATAAAATAATATAGAAATTTCCAATTAAATTTTCTCAAAATAATATATGCACAAAAATAACCATTTTTCCCCTATGTGAAGATGAATATGTGACGATTTGAAAATAATTTGAATTTTGGTTTAAACATGTTAAAACGCCCAATATGATCTTTTATTTAATTTAATTACATTTAGTATGGTGGTAAAAATATGCACATTTTCGTGCACATCATAGAGAAATACTGCATAGTCATCCGGAATAGTATTTCTTCCTTTTAAGTGGATTTCTTTGGTGATCTTGCACCTTGAGGTTGTTGAGTTTGTTTTCTTGAAACATTAACCTTAACTTGAATAAAAATAGTTTAATATTGTCTTATTATGGTTTCTAATTACTCCTTGTCAATAAAAGAAAACAAATCATATACATCATCAAAAGAAATAACTATAGTTGAATCAAAGATGATGATTTTCTTTAAAGATAATGATCTATACTTTATTTCTCCATCCAAACTCAACATCCTTAAAACTTGTTGCATTTCCTGTCTTAAATTTTGCCCCAGCACAGTTTACAAAACATGCCACTTTTAAGTCACTTAGAATATCAATAAAGTTTAGTGCCTCAATCTAGAATTATTAAGTAAGATGGAATAAATAATTGCTTAAATCACCATATCCAAATTCAAGGCTTCATTATAATTGGTAGTTATCATGAATTTCAAGATATTGAATTCTAATAATATATGAATTTATTAATTCGTTAATCTTATTATTTCTGAAGGAACAATAGTGTGATGACCCGCAAATCCGTACCCTTTAAATCGACAATAACTCATACATGTTCGACCCAAAAAGTACAGAATGATAGAAGGTCATGGAAAAAAAGAGAGGGGAGAAGAAAGAAAGAAGGAGAAATAGAAAACAACACATAGAATCTCACAAACCACAGTGGAACAAAATATAATATATAATAACATATCTTTATACAAAGAAATTGTAACATACATACAATCATCAGAGTACAATAATCAACAAATCAATCTGGACAGTTATAATAACATGTCCTCACAAATACTAAATATACAGCATGACTCGCACAATGGAAATAACCAAGTATGTATAATATGCCTGAAAATCCTCCAGCTCGTATCCTGAGCTCCATAGCATCCTAACCTAAATCTTTAATACTCGGTCTGACCCGAGCATTATAATAAAATAACACCCGAGTCAGTCTATAAAACCAGCGTGAGAAAGCACACTCAATTTGAATTATAATGTTATCAAAAATCCTTTGAAAACAAAGATATCTCGTAAGACCACGCCACACATAAATACGGCAGGTTTTTACCTTACAATAACCGAAACATTTTATATCAAAATCATCTAATATTATAATAGTGTCTATAGAAAATAAATTATAAAATAGCTGAAATGTTTGCATCTCACATTTCAACATAGTTGGGCACATCTAAAACCATACAGGCTCGTAGTGGATATTGGATTCCATACAATGAAAAGGCTACTGGGGTACCGCCCGCCACAGTACACCTCTAGAAAAATATACCGAGATCGAACCTATCGATCCCTGCCAACACAAGATCGGCCTACATCTTACTGGATAGTACCGAATATGATCACCACGAATGGGCCTCAAAATACAACAAATGATAGATAGTGATGATGATAAATGTCCACTCTAGATGAGTGATGATCATACCCTAATGGGAGTGACCCACATAGCCTTGCTGCATCTCCTATGTTTTAGTCATTCCCGGTTGATGAGGTTTGAGGCTACGTATTACCTTAGAATAGCATTCATACTTGGAATGCTAACACTGTCTCCAAGGCAACGATGCAATGATAGCATTCATCCATACAAGTTGTTCTGGGTCTGAACAAACCGAATCACCAAATTCATCGTCTTCATTATCTTCGAGATATCACAATTCGTAATGCACAAATCAGATCGAAGTGGTTTTCAGATAATTAAATCTGATCCCGGTCTCTTTGAAACGATTAACGAATTTGGCCAGATTTGATAGCTGGTTATTTAACTATCAAATAACACACATAAGCAGTCACTAAGCCCGTATTATAAATCTCAAAATATTCATTTCAAAATATCTTTAAAAAGATATATATTCAAATTTCTTTCAGTATTCCAACATTTGAAAGCAATTTCAAATACTTAAATCCACAACAGGATATTTGCAACCATATCTTATTTCAGTACTTAGAAATATTTCCAAATTCAATTCATAATTCATTACTTAAGAAAATATTTTCATATAAATCATTTCGTCGTTACAACATTTCTAAAACCTTCATTCCCATACTTAGAAAATATTATAAGTCTATTTTTCCAAATCATTTCTAATATCCATACTTCGAAACATTTTCATCACTATCTCACAAATCTTTGGAATTTTATTAATTCCATTTACAATTTCCAAAAATCGATTATACTTATTTATAATCTCAAATAACAGTTTATAACTTCTTTTTATGAATTCAGATTCATTTTCGAAGTTCCCATATCTAACATTTTGGAAATTTTCTTAAGTCTCTAGAATTCCGTTATAAGATTTCTCTTATAAAATCTCATTCATTAAATAAAACCCGATTTACAAATCTTAAGATTATTTATAAATAACTTCAACCAATTTCTGAAACTCTATATTTATAAAATAAGTATTTTAAAGAGTAATATTAAATTTTCAAACACATTTAAGTAATTATTTAAAATATCAAAACCCCTTTTTAAATAAACAACCATAACTAATTTTCAATTCATTTATAAATAATACTAATCGATTTACAAAGCTTGTTTATAAAACTTAGAATTCATTTCAACAAATTTAAATATTTGAATAACCAACTTTCCAAAATATTTTAATCTAAATAATAGTTTTTAAACTACATAGTTTAATAAATAAAAATCCTTTTCTGAAAACAAAACTATTTTTTAAATTCAACATAGCTGATTTTATACCTATAAATCTCTCGATTTTTCACACATTATTTTACATTTCCAATTTCACAACTACTTCCAAATTCCAAAATAAAATCCACTATTTCTTTCTAAACCGATTTCCATGTTTCATTTTAAATTCACACTGTGAATTTATATTCCCAATTTATCAAGTGATAATCATTCCACTTTATTTATAAACATTGTTTATAACTTTATAAACTCATTTCCAGTTTATAACCAATTAATATTACTAAAATCCATTTATAAATCGATTTCTATTTAAAATTTCATTTGGAAATCTATTTCGCAATAAATCCAATTATAATTCCAAATCTATTCAAAAATCGATTTCAACTTCCGTTTATAATTTATGACATATTATTAAAATATGTTGTTCCAAATTCATTGTATAAATTAATTTCAAAAATATTTATCTGAACCGCTTTACAAAATAGCTAAGTGAATTCCAAATCAAATCTTTTATTTAATCCAAACCCATTTCTTGATCAATATTCCAATTTCCATATAAATATTTTTATTTCCAAAAATCACCTCTGAATTTCTTTTTAAAATTCAAAAATATTATTTATGGTATTTAAAGTACCAAAATTTAGGACAAGTGCTACTATAGCATCCAATATATCAAATCACACAACAATCCATAACAGATTATTCAATCACATCATATACCACTATATATGAAACAATTAATATATTTTTGAGGAATCCAGTTGGATTCTTCCAACCTGTTTCCCAACATCCACAGATGTTATATAACATAAAATACCAATCCCACTTCGAGGCGGGATATCGCGCTAATATAGGATCATCCGCTATTATGCGGGCGCACAGTGTCTCATCCGCTCCAATCGGTGAGAAATATACCCAACTACTAATATATAGTACTATATATATATATATCAACTGCTAATAATATAGTAAACAACCAAAATAGCAATCACAAGCAACAAACAACATAAATAAAATTACTTCCACTTATATAAAAATATAAGTGGCCAGAAAGAGGGAGTTTTACTCACTTGATTCCAGTTGTCGCTACCGCGTTCTGATTCCTACTAAATTCGGACAGCATTTAAATTTAGCTAAAAATCAAGGAAGCTCAAAATTGCTCCAATCCAATTCCATAGCGTAGAATATGTTATTACGAATGTAACGTAAAAAGTCGCGTTCGAATCCGATCTAAAACGAAAGGGTTATAGATAAAATAAGATTTACAATTTAAATAAAAATTAAAATTCCTTAATTACTTATCTAATATATAAATTATCATCTTACTGTTAAACCCCTTCTTCCCCACTTGAATTTCCCGCTCTCCAAACCTGCTCTCAACTTCCATGGCCGCAACTTTGACCGGCCGCTTCTCCTTCCTCCTTCCACGAAATGCTTTGAAACCACCACCAAACTCCGCCTCGTTGAGAACTCCACCACGCGACCCATCCATATGAACTCTGGCCATCCCCTGAAAAATATGACAACAGCCTCCATGCGCGCCCACAGCAGCCATGCTCGACGCTTTGCTCAACCATCGCGTTCGTCCACGCGGCCATGCCATCGCGATTTATCGCGTGATTTCTTTTGTTTTCTGAACTGATTTTCATTTTTTAAAAGAAGAAAAGGGAAGGAGCGGAGATACGCGGTTTATAAAAAGAAGAGGGCGGATGTACGAACAAACTAGGTCGGCTTCTTGGAATTAGGGTGGCTAGAGGATTTGATTTGATTTTTCTTTTATTTTTAAAATATCTCGAATTATATGCTGTGAAATTTCGAACTCCTATCGAGGCGTGTCGCCTGGCGCTGCTAATGTTATACCCCTATTCCGAACGCAATGGAACATGTTTCGGAATCTAATTCGATCTTATGTGAAAGATAGCCTTTTAAATCGACTATTTTAATTAAATTAATTCTATATTTTTTCAGCTCGCATGCCCAAATGGTAAATCAAAACGCTACGAAATTTGAAATCCGATAATAATACACTATTACGGATCCAATGGAACTGGTTTTGTCGAATTTCGAAACTGTGCGTCGGATCGCTATTTTAATGCGTCGATTAAATCGACGATTTCAAAAATTGGGGAAATCGCTTAAAATTCCAGTTTTAAAAACTTACTAACTCAATTTTAATTAAATAGAATTTATATCAACATTAGAAATCGTTCCAATTCATATTCAACTCAATTTCAATTATTTGCCATTTCTGTATTACGATAAATTGCTAAATTTGAAATTTAAATTCATTCTATAATTTCAACCAAAATCTTCATATTCAAAAAACCAATTTATATTCCAAATTCAATATTTAAAACCATTTAAATATTCAAAATCAAACGACGGAAAATCCGGGTTGTTACAAATAATAATCAAAGTTCATATCAAAATTATAAACCAAAATCTGCCTAAATGACAGCATAACAAAAATATTAAACAAATCCAAACAATAAGCATTTCTTTTTAGACACGGCATGTGTGATATCTAGTAAAATTCCTTTTTTATGTCCATAGATTACATAAAAGAAACAACTATATATATATATCTGTTATTTATTTCTTCTAGATCCTTAGCGACTTATTTATCCTTGTTTGTATATTTATTTATAATGTACGTTAAATAGGTATTTTCTAACTTATCATGCTTCAATCTCTCTTCTTCTTACCACAATGCAAAATGAGCTCCATAAGTGATCATTTTATTCTTAAAAATAATAGTTAATAATAATAATAAAATAGTTGTACTATGAATTAAGAAAGTACAAAAACAATAACTTAAGTGCCTTTAACTTTTAAAGCAACATTTGTCCATATAGTACTCATTTATGTTTCCCTTACTTTGAATCAAGCAATATAAAGCGTGCTTGTTTCCCTTATCGATTTTGGCAAAATGTTTTCAGTTTGTAGAGAACTCTTTAAGATTGATTATCCTTACGGATATCACACCTTTGAAAGCTTTTGAAACATTCTACTTTATGATTATTTGACTCTTGCAATTTTGATTATCCGACCTCTCAATATTTTTTATAACATCATAAGAGCATTCAACCGTAATAGGGGTGTGTGATCCTCCTAAATGCAAGACCATGATCCACGCAGTCAAGAACAAACAACATGTTCTCTTACTAACTCTTAGATTAATCCCGAAGAATATGAGAATTTATTAAAACATGTCGATACATTAATAAAATTAGTTGAAAATTGAACAAAAATAATGGTAGACCGCATATGCTCATATCTAGAAATTAGCCACGGTAAATTCAAATAATTAATAAGTCTCTTCTCCAGACACCTAGTACAACAATAATATCAAGTCTTCAGACAATAATATTAACTGTAAGTGATACTCTTATTGTAGTGATCAAATACTAACAATAAATTCAAGTTAAATGACAATCTTCTATTAGGTCGATCAGTTACTCACTCGTAAAACCTTGTAAACGTTACATATTTATGATTCCACATGTGTAAGTAATTCAACAAGATATTGACTTTTCTTTGGATCGGCTAACATCCGCATGAATACATATACACAAATATCAAACACTCACATGAACAACTAAAATAAGAGAGATCATTTTGGTGATATGTTATTTCAATTAGCTTATTTGGAATGTAAGATAGGTACAATTAGTTTGTAAAGAGATACAGGAAATATATTTGAATTTGTTTCTTAGTGTATGTATAATATAGTTCGAGTACTTTAAAACACTCTCGTAAATGCTTTAGGTATATTTGACACTTGAAAAACTCAAAATTATAACTATGACACAACGTGTTTTAATCATAACTGTTATAATCTTTTGGTCTAAAATATGTGGTTTTATTCATTACATTCCCTAAATAAATATGATATAAGACATCATAAATAAATCACATAACAAATGGCACAGATGAACGCCAAACTTAAACGCCACATAAAATTATATATAACTGACATAGTAAATGTTGTTCTAAATAACATGAATGAATATAGTAGCTATGATGTGCATCTAAACCATAATATAGCTATACAGAATGCAACTGTGTCACTTTACCTTTAGTTTGTATATTATTTGTATTTTAACTTAATTCATTCATTTCTATATTTACCATAAATATTCATGTCAAATTCCAACACATGTACACAACGAAAAAACATGTACTAAAATATGATTTTTCATAACCGAAAAAAATTGACATTAATTAAAGTATATAATTACAGAATTGCAATAAGTATTGACTTCACAAAGTTCATATCTTATTTATATTTAACTGCTACTTGATCCAAGACATAAAAATAAAATATATTTTCAATGAGCCTGGGTTATACATACAAAATATCTATAATTATTAAACTTAAATGCGTCAAATAATATAATAAATCGTATACCTTTTCTTATTTCAAATAAAAAGCTGCATCGTTTAATTTATTATAACCGACGCATTTATAATAATAAGTTGCTAATTGAAAGCAAAAAGAATTGGTTTGATCTTCCAAATTGACGCAAACTCTATATCTGAATTATTTTCATAGAAGATATTAGAAGAATAACTAGAACTTGTGTAATTTGGGAAGCATAACCCTTATTTATAATTTTGACATTTACTAATTTGGCTCTTCAACAAATTAAAATTACTCTATTATCTGCACATTAATACCATTGTCATCTTTAAACCTTTTAATTAACTTTAATTTAGAATTTGATCACTTTAGTCAGACCTTACACCAAAAATAACATAGTACATTTTATTTTACATTTGGGACCCACATATTGAAATCTTCCAATAGTTTTTTAATATAATATTTGAATAGATAAAAAGCTATTGTATTTAGGGGTCCAATTCTTGTTTTTACGTTGAGATCTGCTAAGATGAGTCGAGTTACATGATTTAATTATTGATTGGATTCAAGTTAGGAGAAGAAATGAATAAAATGGGCTTCTCCGCTACAGTGGGTTCCTCTTTTTATTTTCTTGAATAGAAATGTTTATGGGAGTCTGTAGGTGTGGCACAATGAAAAAATGATGTCTAGATCTCATAATAGATCCAGATAATTCGAGTAATGTTTTGCATACATTTCTAAAAAAACAAAAAACTTGAAGTTATAGGTGTCATGAGTTGAAGCGTACATGTATAGCTTAACGCCTACTCAGAAGATAGCAATCCTTCGGTTCTCCTGAGTATAGCTAATATTAAATATAATAATAATCATAATAATAAATTGTGTGAACTAATAAATTAGTGAATACTTCAACTGTCGCTTTGCTTTCAAAGCGACCCAACCTAGCATTTCTACGTATAAATTGTTGTGATTTATTAGTATCTTAATTAGTTTTATCATTGGTAGGTACGGTCAGCATAATTAGGTAACTGTGCAATGATGCCAGCAAAACATTATTGATGCTGATAGTTATTTGCCATTACAAAAGTTATAAAGCAAGAACAGGACACATGTAGCGCAAATTTAAAAGCAAAGATAACCATGTAAAAATATGTCATCATATTAAAAATTAATCATTGCCTGGGGAAGAAGTAAATCTTCGCATTTGTCTGACCAATGCAATGAATTTCAGTTTATCTTTGCTTAGAACTTTTGTAGGATTTCTTCACCCATACCATACAGGAAATTATTGTCAAGGACAAAATTTCTCAGCATTTTAGCCTCTAGGACAGACCTACAATATTTTAGCCTGAAGGACAACTTTCTTTAGGTATCAGTTTTTACAGTTTTTAGGTATCAGTTTGTAGTTATCGGTAGCAGTTTTTAGGTATCAGTTTTTAGTTCGGTAACAGTTTTGGAAAAATGTTTGTCCTTATGAATAATTTTGAAAGAATGTTTGTCCTTATGATCAATTTTTAGAAGAATGTCTGTCTTTGTGGTTAAAATATTAAGGTCGTGTGCTTGAGGCTAAAAATAAAAAAAAAATTGTCCTATAAATTAATTACCCCTTCTTCATATTAAAAATGACTGGTATAGACAAATATTTACTAAAATACGTTTTGCATAGAAAAGTTTACGTATTAAAACACATTTATTTGACAATAAGTCATAATAGAGAACTTCTGAACAAGTTCACTTAAAAGGACTTCCATGCAACTTCAGAATTTCAGTCTAAGAAAATGAATGCAAAGAAGAAGAAATTTCAGACTGAAGAAATGAAACTGCATAAAAGTATTAGTTTCAAACTCAAAGTAGGCGCCTGCATGACCACTCAACCTTCTACTCTCTAGTATATATACACACACGAATACAGTAACTTAATCTAAAAATAGTAAACTTAACCAGAGAACCAAATTAATAAAGGTTATAGAAATTTTAAAAATGAGTTGGAAGTAAAATAACATAATTTTTTAATACATTATATGATCGTATAGACAAATAAATTGATAATTGATTTTATTATTATTTTTAACTAAAAATTAGGATCTGCTCCATATTTTTAAACTTAACACATGAAAATCCCTTCTTAGAAACTAGTTTTAAATTACTCCCATGATGTTATTTTTGATATTATTTTTTTTCATTTTTCTCAAAATTCAAATTTGAACTTAATTACATGTCTCTATGACCAAAAATATTTTCTTTGGCAAAGCGTAAATATTTAAATATTTTATTTTTATCTAAAAAAGTGCTTATATTTTCAATTTTTACTGCAGATATTTGAAGTCTGGTTGAAAATAAAAATAATGGTGTTTTTTGAAATATGTTTTTTAGAAGGGGCGGCTGTATATTTGAAATTGTTTTATAAAAGTTCTCTATTGTTTATGTATATGATATATGTTACATGATATGTTTGTCTTACTTTAAAGAAAAAATAATTTTACATTTTTTGTTAATATGAGTATGTTATGCATATTGAAATCTTTATATTTTCATATTTAGTAGATGATCTAACAAATACCATTTGATCCTATTTATCTAATTAGTTGAAATTTAAAATCGCATAACTAATTTAAATATAAAGGCTGAAACATAAAATATTAGAAAAAAAATAATGCGTGTTTTGTAAATAATTGTGGCAATTCCAAATGTTGGTACATCGAAGTTAAAGGTTGAAATTTACAACGCAATGTATGATAAATTTACTAAAATAAATGAACTACAAATTAAATTTGCTATTATTATTTCATATGATTTATATATACTAATCGATAAAAAATTAATTTTACTATTTTTGTTAGTAGAATAGTGGTATATATATTAAAATTGTCATTATTTAGCTTTATTAGAAATACTAGATAACTAAATTTGTTCAAGTAATTTAAATTTTGGATTATATAATAATCTTAAATGGCATTGTTAAAGGTACTCCACTTTTGGATATGAGGTGGTTTTGGGTAAGGGTTCACCGAACTTGGGTCTGTTTTTCGGTATGGTCTCCACGCGTAGTATATTTTTTTATGATGGGATTGACCGAACTTTTTGATCCCCTCATATTTAAAATTGGAGTCCCTTTAACAATGATTATCTTAAATATATGGACTTGAATATAGAATGTAAGGAGGTAAATAGTAAATTTGTCAATAATTGTATAATCTTTAAATTATGTACTAGAATGTAAAATGATGTGAGAGATTTAGTAAAATAAATTTAAATTGAGATTTGAAAATAAAATATCAAGAGGGGATTAAAGAGAAGAGAAAAAACTCCTAGAATTAATAGTAGAGCCAGAAATTCTTCTACTTTACTATTATTTAATAGATTGCGAGCTAACTATACGGGTATAACCTAACAGACTTAAAAAGCCCGACAGGTTGGGCTTAGGTATTAGGTTTGAATTACCCAATAGATTTGGACCGGGATCGGGTTTTTATTATAAACGAGCTCAGGTTTTACAATACCTGGACTAAAACAAGTTCGTTAGATGGGCTAAATGTAACGACTTATAAAAATAACATTTACTAATTTAAATAACTAATTTTATTGTACAATCATGAATTCACCATAAATTCAGACTGCTTCATCTAGGCTAAGACATATGGTTTCATACTCACGATTCCACCTCTATCCAATCCATTATATTTGAAAGTCTCTTATCAAGCTCGTTTCTCCCTATACAACCATTATCATATATCAACCTAAAACTTGAAAGTGACTATGCTATAGGATCGTGTAATATGGATAAACTACTTGTGCGGAATTAAGTAAATAGTAAAAGCAATAAAGTAAATGACACCAGAGATTTTTATACTGGTTCGAACTCTCGTTCTATGTCCAGTCCCAGACTCCTTCTGGAATTAAACTTGCAACCCTAACTTGACCCGGAGGAATAGGTTTACACCGCCTGAGCAACCGAACAGGACTTCTACCGCCTAAGTAACCGAATAGGACTTCTACCGCCTGAGCAACCGAACATGACTTCTTTACAAAAAACAAATGTATCTGACTGTAGTGTGCTCTTTTAAATAGCACTGATAAGTCAATTAAGTACAATCTTCCTATAATCTTCTCCTTTATGATATATAGTGTAATGTGCTTTGAGAATTGTGGAAGATAGAGTGATCAATGATCAGAGAATGTAAGCAATTTGAGTGCAGTTTGAAAACTAGAGAATAGATAAGAATTCAAGAATATTAAAAAAAGATTCGATGAGTTGTTTGTTGAATTCTGTAATCTATTTATAGTGTTTAAAAGGTTGCAACCATAGATGAAAAGTTTAATTGAAAGAAAACAGGCGCAACCGTTGATTTTGAAGACGTTACTCTTTGATGAAGAGAAGTGTCTATTCATAAAAATAGCTGTTGAAAATATTCAGCCAGCTGAATAAAATAATTCAGCCTTCTGGATCAAATTAAAATGCAAACAGCAAGGAATTAGGCTATTTCTGGCCTTATTCAACCGACCGAATAAATTCTTTCAACCGGCTGAATATTGTGAAACAAAAATTTTGTTTCAGCATTCAGCCGGCTGTTTTCAGCCTGCTGTGCATAGTTGTGCATGTGTGTATACGTTTTTTTTTATATATATCAATTCAGGAGAGATTTTAACAAATTACTAAATGATATACAGACTCTAGACTAGGAACTAACAACTTCAAAACACTCTGAATATGAATCTGCAACAAATCTCCTGCATAAATGATTAGTACACACAAAATATTTTATATAGTTTGTCATTAATCAAAACAATGTTAAATTGAGATTCCAACAAAACTTGTATTCCCTGGATCACTAAATGAGGTTTCGAAGAAATTATTCCATCCAAAATTAGATGAGGAAACCATAATGTAATATCATGTGCTCAACAAGATTAAGTACGTCGAGAAGTTTGTTGTGTTGAAATAACTTTAAACCAACAACTACTAAATAATACCAAATTTTTGGAACATCGACATCTAAGTTTTATATTTGTGTCGAACACACTTAAGTGCAACATAGTTAATTTTATTGATATGTTAAAGATGAGTGAAGACATGTAACGACCCGGTATTTTGGACCATTCAAATCGACAATAAATCCACACATGTCTGACTTGAATAATTCAAAATAACAGATTGTAATAAAAATTTGGCAAAACTCAGCATATGCAGTAAATAAATCAATCACATAATCACAGACACAGAGTAATACAATAATACGCAGCGGAATAGATAAAATAGTAGTTCATGAAGCTACTATATAAACATCAGAGTTAGAAATAAAATACAACAGAATATCTCAAATGCAGTGAAGTCTCCAGTACAACAGATGACTTCTCTGAACAAATCAACTAGAAGAGCTGAAAGCTGAGGCGATAGTTGGATCTCCAAAGGAAGCTCCAAACTCCAAGGGTGAGTCTCAAATGCTGTATCACTCGGTCTGACCCGAGCGTAAAGCAAAACACAAAACACTCGAGTCAGGATTAACATTCTTATATAAATAAATCCAACTCAAGTGAAATATCAATTGAAATACGAGTAACTTAAAGGATGTTGGGATAACCATCCTCTAAGGATCTTCAGAACTATCTACAAGGTGGAAATATACATTTTAACACCGTGGTCATTTCAATTAAATTTATACTTCAAAACCCAAATATCATTTCATTTCAAATATATCCATTTTCCAAAATAGTATATATATATATATATTAAATGATTTAAAAGGTAAAGTATTTAATTTCCTCAAGTCTAGCAAATCGATTCAAATCAACTTCAAATTCCAAATTCAAATTTATTCAAAGCTCAATTCATCAATTTAATTCATTTCTAAACAGATCATTTAAATTTTCAATATATTTCAAAGCTTTAATATTCAACATTTTCAAAGTTAAATTTAACAGTTTCATATAGCTCTTGATTTAACTTCATTATTATTTAATCAGGGAATATTCACTTAATAAATTCAATATCATTTAACTAGCCTTAAATTACATTTTTACTAAATATTTCCTTAAACTTTAGTTAAACAAAAAAAATATTCATTAGATTACTTATAAATCAAACTCAAGTTATAAATCATATCTTACATCTCAGTTTCAATAAGTTTCAAATCGGTTTAATTAAATAAAATTCTTTATTGAATACAATTTCAACTAAATTCAAATTATCTTTCTAACCTTAACTTATTCAAATTATTACCAAAATCTATTTTGAAATATATTTTAAACACTCAACATATTATATGTATTTAAATCAATCATTCCCATTTATATATAATAATTTAAGGCTCAACATTTATTAAAACCATATATTTCTTTCCAAAACCATAGAATTCATTTTTAAAATATTTATATATATGGACCAACGGTGTTTGTATATATATTTATCATATGGTTAAGTGATACAGATATTTATCATTTCAATCCGAAATTTAAATATATACGGGTAGATATCATTTCGACCCGTAATCCCAATTTCAATTCAAATGAAAATCGCTTGGGTTTATCATTTCAACCCATAACGAAATTCTCCTATTCTAAAGTCCGTTCGGGTATGTATCATTTCAACCCATAGTGAATTCTATACTAATAGGGAACTTGCAGAGTGATAACAGATAATAAATAATATAACAACAGGCATATATCATCAATATAAATAACAGATATTGGTGTCAGATGTCATAGGTGAACATATACAGATAATGGTAATAACAGGCATATAAATACTAGATACTGGTGTCAGATGTCATAGGTGGACATATACAGATAATAGCATATATAACAATTTAAATAACTACAGCATCATATTTCAATTGTCGTTTCAATTGAAATCAAATTTAATAAATACAAGAACGTTAATCGTGAGTGAATTGCTCACCTTTCGAGGTTAGAGAGATAGACAATGAAGTTGAGTTATGAAATGCAAGCACGACTTCCAAAGCAAAGTTAGATGGTACAATTTCGACGGAAAAGCTGATAGATAGAAATTGATGAGAACGGATCAAATTAGCTTGATAAAATTGAAACGAAGATTATATGATTAATTTATTACTTTCTTTCAAAATGAACGTTAAATCAAAACACGCATTTTAAAAAATGAAATATATATATGCACACCCATGAAAACCATATAACTTTAAAACACTTCCATTTCATATTAATGTTAAATAACAAATATATAATTATTCAAAATGTCACATATATAGTATATTCATTTTATGGTTGTCGTTTCCATGTAATAAATATTCATTTTAAACCAATATTAAAATAATATATATGTATAGTTAAAAAAATCAATGTTCTAACATAAAACACATATATTAAAGATCAACACACATATATATAATATCTTTTGAAATGAATACTTATGTATATATATAATTATTATAGTTTATTACTTTCCTTTTCAAAATATCCAGCAGGAAATCAAACAACTTATGCACATATATGTGCAGATAAACAATATTCTTTATAATACATTGTTAACTTGCTCCTTTTTTCTCTTTTTTTTTATTTTATTAAACCTTTATTAAACCTTTATATATAACAAAATATATGTATAAAATAAAATATTTGTATATATAAAAATCAAAACGTTTCAAACATATATTCAAAAACTGGATCATATAAATAACAATGTATTTAGTTAACGCATAGTATAAAATTCATTTATATAACACTCTTATATATATATAAATCTTGTATAAGTAAACCTTTATAGCTTCATAACTTATTTACTTTCACATATAACAAGATCTGTACAAAAGAATGCAAATTTTTCTCAAATCCTTTTGAACGTTTATAAGAAAAATTTTAAACAATAAATATACCTTCTTATTTAGGAAAGGAAGTAAGCATGCACTTGTAGGAGAAACGTGAGTGGAGGTTGAGGGTTGTAGGCGGTGGAAAGGGAAGAGGGGCGGAGATAGCTTCAGGCGATGGGTATATACGTCGCGCAATTTTTTTTTTTTTTTTAATCTGGCGTAGGCCATGGAAAAATTTGGGAGGAGGAAAAGTAAGCAATAGTGGGGAGTCGATCTCGAAAATGAAGAAGGAGCAGGAAACAATGAAATATATGAAGAGAGAGGTAGTGGAAAGCTACAGAGAAAAATATAATATAAAAGGTAATAATAAATGAAAATCAACGTTCATGCGTTGATTCAGCAGAGAAGTTAAAGCAAATAAGAAGAGAATGGATTGATTTAAAGGAAAGGCAATGAATGGTTTAGAAATAAATAAAATGTAAAACGTATACGTTTTAATTTCAAAAAGGAAAGAAATAAATACGGGGATGGCAACAGTCAAAATGCACATTTAGGCTAATAATAGAATATAAAAGTAAGAAACTCAAAAGGATAGGCACAGAGATGTGAAATCAGGGAGACAAGGGAAGCAAGTGATCTTTCAAATTTATAACGTTGGCAATAAATATAGAATAAATGAAAATGAAGAGGGGAAGAAATAAACTATTTATGGGCGATGAATTTATAAAAGGAACCATGATGTGTACAATAATTGAAATGAAAATATACACAAATAAATGAATATGGTACAAATGAAGATGAAGGGGAAAAGAAATAAACTATTTATGGGCGATGAATTTATAAAAGGAACCATGATGTGTACAATAATTGAAATGAAAACGTACACAAATAAATGATTACCAGTGAAGTTAAAAAGGCAATAATAGTGTAAATGTGAATCGTTGCCACATAAACAAATAAAACGTATGCAAATCTTTTACCGGTTATGTGATGGCAACGGTCACCCTTAATTGAGCTGAATAATAAAAGCCAATGCTTTGAACGTATGCCATAAATTAAGTAACAGACACTGATTTCTAAATTTATTAGTAGCTAGGAATAGCAACGTTTGAACGTGAATTGGAAAGCAATTAATACTGTGGTCCAGCCTGTACGTTTCAAATTTTGAAAACGAAGAAAATAGAAATGGAACAGGTTGCAAAAGGAAAGCCACACATATAAATGGAATAAAATGTTAACAATGAAACGTGCCACATTCAATGGAAAGAAACTGAAATGATAACGTCAAGCACGGGAATTAAGGACAATAAAGTAGAAAGTATGAGAAACGTAAAAGTGAACAAACGAATGAATGCAAGCTACAGATATATATATATATATATAAATGATGTAAAATATTATGTTTCTACCAGAGAGAAGAGAAAATGTTTGAAATGGAATAAATAGGGAAGGAACAAACCCGAAATGAAATAGCAACGGATAGAAAATTAAAGAGCTACAGCATGAATACGGGGAGTGATAAAGGTATGGTATTGATTGGATTGTAACTGATGTAAAACTTGAATGGACAGGGAAGAAATAAAATTTATGGTAACAGTCGATTCCCTTGATTTCATGCAAATTTATTTTCAACAATTCTTAACTGATTTGAATTTAATAGAATTACATAATAAATAAACTTTCATATAATTAATTGAAAATTTACCATTTGCTATATTTAATTATATGTAATCCAAATAAATTTTTTTTTCAAAATTTTATTATTAATAATTTCTCAAAAATCCAATTCAATACGTTATAAACCAATTAAAAATTGCTAAACTTTTATGGGTCGTTACACTCTCCCCCACTCAAAACTTTTCGTCCCCGAAAAGGAACAAAGTAGGAGAATTAAAGCAACCAGAAAGAAAATAGATTGAAAGACAAGATAAACAATAAATTTAAAACTATACAAATTTTACTTGAAATATTCATTTAAAAACATCATTTGAAATTTAATTTTCTTTAATACTTTAATACTTTTCAAAACTCCTTTGAAAACGATTGTTTACATTATTACTTATATTTACAAAGAAGCTATTGAAAATTTTAAACCCAAAATTTATAAAAAAAAACTTTTTTATTTATCTCAAGATACTTCCAACATTATAATAAATTAATAATCATTCACTTTAAATATGTTATAATTAATTAATAACTTCTGAAACACTAAAAATTTTCTATTATACCATGTAGTATATAAATAAACAATATTTTAAAGGATATATTCAAAAGAAGGAAAGAAGATAAATTCGGAAAAGAGAATATAGGTGAATAAATAAAGCAGGGCAGATAAGGTAGATTCAAGAGAATAGTATCGGGCACGAATAATTAATTTAGAACCATAAGAATTTTAATTTCAAATATTAATACAGAATTCCTTTGTTGAAAATACTTTTATAAATAAATACTTTTATAACTCGATGTTTCAACAAGTTTATCCTTGTTCCTGTAGACTCTGGTAGTGCGTTGATCAGGCGCAAAACTAGAATTCTCCAGGTACTTAGTAGACTTGTTTTAACACCTAGTGAAAATACTGGAAAAACTTTTTTTAAAAATAGATATGGAAAGTACAATCCAAACAAAAACAAACAAAACCTTTGTCTAACCATGGTTCGTAGATACACAATGGTTACGCCTGGTTCCCCCAGGAAACAATCCATATCCGTAAGCTTTCTCAACCCTGCGAGTTACGCCATGATGACTAGTAGAATGCAGGATACACAATGGTTACGCCTGGATCCCCCAGGAAACAATCCGTACCCCCAGGCAAGACTCAGCCAAGCATTTGCGCTACTATTCGCGACCTACACAGATTGCAGGATACACAATGGTTACGCCTGGATCCCCCAGGAAACAATCCGTACCCCTAGGCAAGACTCAGCCAGGCAGTTGCGCTATGCAGTCACGAGAGAACGATAAGACCATGGGTAATGCCATGGAATTCAAAGGACACTCGAGTATCATATCCGGAAAACCAAAAATCAGAGAGAATAATATCGATAGAATGAATCCAAGATGTGGCCACAAATCGGATATCAAGCAGAAGGCACTTTCCATATCTTTACTTCGAAAATATGTATAATATAGTACCTTTTCAAATCACTTTCAAATATCGTACTTATATAAAATCCATTATATATAAGATTTAATTTTCAAATCAAATACTTTCCAAAATCAATAGTATATCAAATCATACTTATATAGACTTCAATTATATAAGATTTCACTTTCAAATTGAGTACCTTTTCAAATCTATAGTTTTCGAATCAATTTCATACTCATACAAATCAATTTTATATGAGTTCGACAACTCCCAAATCAGGTTTTTAGTAACATAAGGTTCTCAAATTTCAATTTGTTTCAATATCAGTTCAATTTCAAAATCATATACAATTTCACCAAATTATTTCTTCACAAACTAATTATCTTTAGCTTCAAAGTTTCCAAAATAATAGATTTTGAAAATAAATCCAAATTTCCAAATCAATAATTTAAGTCAACCAATTCATTTCCAAAATCAAATGGTTTTCAAAATCATCTTATATTTACCTAAGGTCCATCTTATATAAGGATCAAATTTTTCAAAAATAAGTTTCGCTGTATCAAGAGCCATATGAGATTGAATATCTTTGCTTTTATGGGTTATATATCTTTGTAATTTAAGTTGGAAATTTACTTTTAGTAAGCAAAGATATTCTAACTCGACAGCTTTCAATTTCAGCGTCAAAATATATCAATGATATTAGGATATAAGATGTACATACGTCATCATTTCGCAAAATCACATTTGATCGCTCGCTCGATCACACAAGTTTGCTTTCGAACTAGTATTGTCCATTCGACTTCCCTAATGCGGATTTCGATATGGTTTCTCGACTAGAAGCCATCGGTCTCCTTGCATAGCCATATACTACGATAGAGAATTCAAGAATCAAGCCCAAAATCCATATCAAATATTCGCCATCAAGAATCAAATGAAAAATCCTAACACGAAATGGTGTAATCCACCTCGAACTTGTGTACTCAAACTTGGATCAAATTAATTATGCAAATAAAACAGCATACGTACAACTTATATATTTATTCCAACTTGTTAAATATATAGTTTCATAAAGATGTTACTAAGTTAAAACATTTAAACTAAATTTTATTCAAAATATTTTGAAGACCAAATTCTTCTCAAGACATTTCAAATCTAAATTTCATATTAGAAAATTTAAAATTTCCTTATTCATTTACTTAACCAAACAGTTTCAACTTATTTAAATCATATTACTTCATACTTAAACATTCAAAACAAACTTATATACTTTATCAAAATACTTTTCAAAATTTCTTAGCTTTGAAAAGTTAACCTTGATTTGAAAGTGCTCGAACCTTCAAAATAGTTGAAGAAATCATTTTCAAATTCAAGAGTTGGAAATCAGCAACAAATCAGTAAATCAATTTTAATAGATAGGGTTATATCAAATCCAAAACTCGAAGACTTAACACCGGCTCATTTCAAATCGTTTCAAATACGTATACATATATCTTTCGAATATCAATCATACTTCAAAATTTTGAAATAAAAATGGTTTAAAAAAATCACTCGCATAGCAAAGCTACTAAAGTGGCCTATCCCTCACTCTGAACCTCGAAAATCAATGTCGATGATGCGTGCACTCATCACCGAAATTGTAACAGCCCTATATTTTACAAATATTTTTAAATTGATTTTTCCAGATTCAAAAGTTTTATTTATGAAAAATAATAAATTTTGTTATTTTAAATATAAACTTTGAGTTTGATGTGGATTAGAATTCCAAATATGACTAAATTTAATATTTGCAGAAAATGTGAGTTTTGGCCAATAGTCAAACTTTGACTTTTAAATTTAAATTTTAAAGTTTGGAAATTTGAATTTTTTTTCTTTTATTATGAAAGTAAATAAAATTTCAAGAACACTGCTTTTCGTTTCGTTGAAATCCGAATAATATTGTGAAAGTTATGCTTTTTACAAAATTTGATGTAAATTATTTTATTTAACAATATTGTTTATTTTAAATTATATAAATAATCCTTTTAATTGTCATATATTATTCTAAATTGTATTATATGTTATGTTACATATATTTTTACCTTTTAAATATTTTTAAAGTGATGTTTGAATTTTTCCAAAGCTCATTGAATTTATTTTCTATTTTTAAAAGGTTAGTTTCCATTTTTCTATTATTTTCTTCATTTAAATTATATTTAATTAAAATTTATTTATTCATTTTTATGTATGCATTTTTTTTATGTTTTTATCTTTATTTATAAATATTTTTCATGTACATACAATTTTCCCAAAAGTTCATTTCATTTATTTTCAAATTTTCAAGCCTAATTTACATTTTTTTTGTTATTTTCTTAATTTAATTATATTTAATTAATATTTATTTATTTATTTCCTTTCTTACTTTATTTTGTTCAGTTTTATATTTTATTTACTGAAATATATATGGTTTATTTTAATTTAAAGGAAATAGAAATATAAAGAGTCAAACCTTTTCACATTACTTGTGACTTTCCATTTACTTTGACCTTTCACTTGCTTTGCCCTTTCATTTTTTTTGAGTAGCCGTCCATTTTTTTTTGCATTGCCTTGAATTCTTCCTCAAATTCACGTGAAATATGTTTCTCATCTTCTCCTAAAAACTCACGGCATGAGAAAAATAAAATATAAAAACAATGGCTTCCTTTATCTCTTCTCTTCTTCACAATTTCAATGATTTTGCTTCCCTCTTTGCAAAGCTTTGCTTGGCCCACTCTCCACCATCTTCACCGACCATCACCTCCTCCATCTACAGCTGCAACATCAGCCTCTCCTCTGTCCATTTCAGGCCATGGCATCCCAAAGACGGAAATACCACAAAAATTTGCAAAAAAACTCCACAAACATGCCTAGTCTGGCCATAAACTCCATTATCTCCTCCATATCTTGCTTTGGCCGCCACCAACTCCACCTCCACCACCAATAGACGACCTGAAACCCACTACCACACCTGTACCTAACCCCCTACAGATCTGGCCGTGCCTATGGTTGCCTTGGCCGTGGCCTTTGGTTGCATGAAATCATGTTTGTTTGCCCTATAGTTGTAGTTCCATGCACACATACCTTTGCATCATCTTTTCCTATGTATGGACGACTTGTTGAACCCAAACCTGATCCAAAACCCTTCCATTACAGTGCTTTTACAGCCCATTGCTGAAGCATATGAGGTAGAAAGCAAGTGCAAGCATTTCTATTTGATTCTGTGCAGTCTATTCTAGTGTAGTTTTGATCGTAGCTGATTTGAAACTCATCGTTGTTGTATTATTTTGTTTGACTTGTATTCTAGGAATTTGATACTTTGGCTCCTCCACTCTAATTTGAATCGTGTTATCGTGCTTGTTTGGATCTCATTTGTGCATTCGTCGTTGTGTCTCCAGCACAAAACTGTGAGTTATTCTCACCAGACAGTTTTATACTTATATTAATAGTAAATTGATCACATGTGAATCTGTAATTGCACCACCATATTATATTTGCTATGTCACTATTATATGATGTTCACACCTGCTTAAACACCTGTTATATCATATGTTACTGTTATATTATGCTGTTTTGTTATTTTCATCAGTTAATCACACTGCAAGTTCCCTTTAGATTAGAATCACTATGGGTTGAAATGATACATACTCGAACGGACTTTAGAATAGGGAAAAATCGTTATGGGCTGAAATGATAGGCCTGAATGGTTTTTATTTAATTTATTTTAACTTGGGATTGCGGGTTTGGAATGATAGAACCCGGATTTTTCTTTTTAAACTGCGGATTGAAATGATACATATTCGTATCACTTGACCTAGGCTAGAAAACTATATACAGGCCCATGGTTATTTTATAAAGTGTTTTGGATATTTTTAAGTATTTTAAAAATTATAAATTTATGGAATTTGATTTAAATAGATTTTGAAATGTTTTAAAATAAAGAAAGTATGATTTTTTTCTATGTGTTAAAAATGTAACTAATGAATGGTTTAACTGGATTTTTGAAATATAACCTAAGTTGGAAATTTGGTTAAAATGATATTTAAGCTATATAAATAAAAATAAAAATTTAATTATATTTGTAAAATGGTAAATATGATAATTTGATTAAATTTGAATTTAAGTGATTTATTAAAGTATTATTGATTTTTCTATGAATTTAAGTGGTTAAATAAATGAATGTTTAAAAGTGATCTTTTAAAATATAACTTGACTAGGAAATGTGAAATTTGGTTTTAGTTAAAGGTTTAAGTTAATTAAATAAAATTGGAAATTTTGTTAAATTGTGAAGTGGTAATATAAATTTGAAGTGTTAAGTCTATTTGTTGAAATGTGAAGAATTGGAACTTTTACACTTAAACTTATTAAGTAAATTGTTGAAAATTGGATTTAATTATAAGAAATTTATTGTGAAAAAAAGATATATGTTAAATGATATGTAAATGAACATTTTAAATGTTAAAATATGATTTTTAAAATGTTTATGTGTTTTAAATTAAAGTTATTTAATTGCTGGAAATACACTAACACCTGAAATTAACTTTTAATAGCATTCAGAAATGCTATAGATTCTGTTTTGAACTAAAATTGTGTAAAAAGAGCTATTACAACATTTCTGAAATGCTGTAGTTGCTGTAGTTGAACTTGTAGGCTAATATTGAACTCAGGCCTATTATAGCATTCTCTGGAAATGCTATAATGATCTGCAGTCTATGTTGAAATCAAATTTAACCCTTGTTTTGAAATCTGAACAACCACAGCACTTCTGAAATGCTGTCTTTTCTATTTTGAACTATAATTCAACTAAAACCGAGTTTTAACAGCAGTTTTAAGTGCTGTCTTTGCTGAATTAAAAATGTTTTCAAATATAACTTATAGCAGTTGTTTTTAAATGCTGTGAAATGCTGAAATCTTAATAATTAGGGTTTTTGACTTAGTAAACGAACTCAGAATGGTTTGAAACTTTGGAAATTGAATACTTGATTTGAAAATATAATAATTACACTTTTAAAAGGTTTAAATGAATTATTTTGATTGGAATATAAACTATTTAAAGGTGATTTGAAATGATAGTAAATGAATGATATCTTTGAATTTAAAAGGTATTTAAAGTTGAATATTTGGATTTGAACTGATATGATATTTTATTATATAAAAATGGTTTGAAAATGAAGTTTTGGAAAGATTTGATATTTTGATATATTAAAATGATTTGAAATGAAGTTTTGTAAAGATACGATATTTTGATATATTGAAATGAAGTTTTGAAAAGATATGATATTTTAAATATATTGAAATGGTTTGGAATTGATTTAATCTTTATTTTGATAAAGATTTGGATTTGAAATGATATTCTATTTTGAAGTATAAACTATTTCTAAATTATAACTACGGGTTATAATAACGATTGGTTGTTAAAGAGACCGGGATCGGATATGGACATACTCTCTGTCGATACCGAAAACCACTTTGACAACTGTGTACGCGGTGGAGTTTCCAGAATGAAGTAGGATGGTGGCGACGATCCTAAGGTATATACGTAGACCCAACTCCTGTGAGTTGGCATAAGGTGGCTAAAACAGGAGCGATTGACGGACCAATGAGGTAGCACCTCTTATCGGACACACTTCTTCGATACCATTCTATTACTTGTGATTGATTTGGTGGCCACCCTTGATTTGGGAGTGTTGTTCGAGGTGGGCGGTAGTGGCTGCTATGCGTCACCACTAGTCCGGATGCGTAATTGGTATATCTACCCTGGCATTGCCTAGTTGTGCCGTGTCACCTACCATATCGAGCTTTACTACGATTATGATTTTAAGATCCGACCGCGTTAAGGTTCTCCATCCCCTTAACGCTATTTTCTATATGATTATACTTTACTTATTTAGACACTATTATAATATCGAATATTACTACATAGTAGATAGTTTAACGGATCCTTAGAGGATGGGCGGTCCCAAGCATCTTCTAAGTTACTTGTACCCTTATTACAGTTCGCTTGAGTTGGTTTACATTATATAAGTATATATTGTCCTGACTCGAGTGTTTTGTGTTTTGCTTTACGCTCGGGTCAGCCTGAGTTATTCACAGATTTGGATTTCCACTCGCTTGGAGATTTGAATCGCTGGAGATTATCTGCTTGTCTTGTCCTATCTATTTCAGTTCTGTTGTCCTACTCAGCTTGTACTTGGTTATTTTATTGAGACTTCTGTTGTTCTCTATTTCTTTTGTTATATCTTATGTAACTCTGATATATTTATATAGTAGCTTCATGAACTACTATTTCTTTTACTTCCGCTGCATTATTTTACTCTGTGTCTATGATCTGTGATTATATTTATTTACTGTATATTCTGAGATTTGCCAAATTTTATTTACAACGTGGTATTTTGAGCAATTCAACTCCGGCATGAGTGTCTGCCTATACACTTATAATGGATGCGAATGGTTGAAAATATCGGGTCGTTACAGTTGGTATCAGAGCTTTGGCTTTGAGGCAAAACTCAGCATATGGAGTAGATTTATTTACAGAATCACTTTCGTTCGAGTTTGAATCTTTTCCTCTTGATTCGAATTTCCTATGAATTTTTGGAACGTTCCCTACGGTTTCAAAATTCATTCTTGTCCCTCACTATTCATCTTCTTTTGATTTTGGAGTATCACATAACTCCACTTCGAATGATCTTTATAGTGAATTGGCGGTCTCGCCAATATTCTAATTTTCTTGTAAATGGGTGAAAATCCTTTACAAATTGGCATTGATTCACCAGAGATTTATATTTATCCTTGGTTTAGATGCTAATATCTTTTGTTATTCCAAACTCTATCTCTTGAGATCGGATGTAGATTTACCCTAGAAAATCCACATTTGATCTTATTCATTAAGTCACGGTTGACCCGGTTAAGGTTGCCCGCGATTTATCTAAGCTTATCCATCTTCATATTTTGATAATTAATCATCTTGTTTTGTTTCCAAAATATCTCCAAAACATTTTGAATTGTACTTGTAAATCTATGTTTTGTTTTATATATTGTGTTGTTTGAGTTGTTGATGTTGATTTGGGCTTCCGATCGATTCGTCTGATCAACGCTATCGATAGGATTTCTAAAATACTTTGACAGAACAAACTGACACAATATTATTTTAAATTTGGTTAATGAAATAAATTTTGATATAAGTAAATATTATGGAACTTAATAAATTGATTTAAATTGATTATTTGAAATGATAATACTTGATTTATCATTTATTGTTCTATAAATGAATTTATAAATAGTTGTTTATAAATTTATTTGGGAACTGAAATGAATTTAAAATAAGAAATTTAATAATTTAATTTCCGATGGATTTCAAACCTTGTGTTTAAAGTTTTAAAAGGATATATTATTTAAAGTATTTCCAAGTAGAAATTTGTTTCTAAAGGATTTTTAAGTTTAAAAATTTAGTGCTCTTCTCTTTGTCGCTGGAAAATAATTTCGGTGATGACTGCAGCATCATCGACGTTCATTTTCGAGTTTCGAAGTGAAGAGACTGTTATGTAGTCTTGCTACAGCTTGGGAATTTAATTAATTTGAATTTCTAAAATATGACTTGATTTATAATATATATATAGATATATGATTTAAATTTGATTTAACATATTATGTATATATAATTACTTATCTACAAATAGTTTGAAGATGTTCGAAGATTCAAATTCTTAAATTTTATCTTGAAGAATAATTTCAATTATAAGAAGAAAAAAATCAAAAATTTGGATAAATGATTCAAAATGGAGATAATTGAATTGGAAAGTTTTATTTGTATAACACACAATTTTATTCCAATATAACTTACCTAAATTACACAGAAGTTGAATATGAAATTGGATAATATACAATATAGAAAGGATTTTATAAATAAAATTTGAGTGGTTATAATAAATGTTATACACTTAAATTTTAGTTATAAAAGATTAACAGAGGTAAATATTGAAAAGGAATCTAAAGAGATTTTATTTAAATAACTTAATAATCAAATTTGATTTAATATGGAACCTTAAGTCTAACCTAGGAATTTTAATAAAGGTTATTTCCTGAAATGAATATGTTGTATAATAAATAATGTATCTTTGAATAGATAAAATAAAATACATTTGAATTGGACTTTTGGTAATAAAGTTTATTTAACTTGAATTCATAGTTTAATTGATGTCTAAATGAATAAATGTGTAAAGAAATTTGATTGTTATATTTGCCGTGATAAATATTTTAATTATGAAATAGATATGTCTTGAAAAATGAATAATTATGATTTAAATAGTTAAAATGTATTTTAACATCACTAAAATTTGATAGTTGAGAATTTGGTTTTCAAATGGAATTTTAAGTGTAACTTATTAAAGGAATATCTATTTATGAAATGGGTATTTTAAAATAAAGTGTTAGGTTATGTGTTAAATTAAGAGCTAACTAAAATAGTGAACTTTTAACTTAATAAATGAAGTATAGTTTGATTTGAATATTCCATTCATAAAAGTTTGTTTTAATAAGTCATAAGTTAAATGATATCCAAATGAATATTTCTGAAATTGAACTGATTTGAAATACTAATACATCTACTGTAGCATTTTATAAGTGCTACTATTTTGAAAAGATAATGTTTTGGAAATTTTTATAATTGAATGAACTTAGAAATGTTACAACTTTAAAATGAATATTATTTGACCTTGAATTAAAATGGTTTAAATGAAGATATTTTTTTTAAGGGTGTTATGATCTTCTAAGTATTATGTTTTTTTTTTAAAGAATAACTTGTCCAAAGTGTTATGATTTTAGTAGTGTGATTTCCAAATGATAAACATCCCTAAATTATTATGATTTCAAAGCATTATGGTTTCAAATTTATTATCTTATTTTGTTTTTCAAACTACCTTTTGGTTGTCCTTATTTCTCTTATCTTGTTACAGAATGGGAAGGCTATTGTTTATACCAGTCCGTTTAGAAATCTTTCTGTAGTCTTTGATAATCTTTGTTACTCATCTGGATCTGAACACTGTTTTTCCATTCATAGACCATCGGTCAAGTGAAAAGGGTGATTCAGACTCTAGAGGATCTTTTTCGTGTTTGTGTTCTTGATTTGATCACCTCCATCTTGTTAAACTTACCTATAACCATAGTTATCATGCGTAATTTAAATCTCCTTGTCATCTTATTTTAATCTTATTTCACTATATCTTTTTCTGTGCTTTCCCGTACCTCGTTCCTTTTCGGGGACGAAAAGTTTTGAGTGGGGGAGAGTGTAACAGCCCTATATTTTACAAATATTTTTAAATTGATTTTTCCAGATTCAAAAGTTTTATTTATGAAAAATAATAAATTTTGTTATTTTAAATATAAACTTTGAGTTTGATGTGGATTAGAATTCCAAATATGACTAAATTTAATATTTGTAGAAAATGTGAGTTTTGGCCAATAGTCAAACTTTGACTTTTAAATTTAAATTTTAAAGTTTGGAAATTTGAATTTTTTTTCTTTTATTATGAAAGTAAATAAAATTTCAAGAACACTGCTTTTCGTTTCGTTGAAATCCGAATAATATTGTGAAAGTTATGCTTTTTACAAAATTTGATGTAAATTATTTTATTTAACAATATTGTTTATTTTAAATTATATAAATAATCTTTTTAATTGTCATATATTATTCTAAATTGTATTATATGTTATGTTACATATATTTTTACCTTTTAAATATTTTTAAAGTGATGTTTGAATTTTTCCAAAGCTCATTGAATTTATTTTCTATTTTTAAAAGGTTAGTTTCCATTTTTCTATTATTTTCTTCATTTAAATTATATTTAATTAAAATTTATTTATTCATTTTTATGTATGCATTTTTTTATGTTTTTATCTTTATTTATAAATATTTTTCATGTACATACAATTTTCCCAAAAGTTCATTTCATTTATTTTCAAATTTTCAAGCCTAATTTACATTTTTTTTGTTATTTTCTTAATTTAATTATATTTAATTAATATTTATTTATTTATTTCCTTTCTTACTTTATTTTGTTCAGTTTTATATTTTATTTACTGAAATATATATGGTTTATTTTAATTTAAAGGAAATAGAAATATAAAGAGTCAAACCTTTTCACATTACTTGTGACTTTCCATTTACTTTGACCTTTCACTTGCTTTGCCCTTTCATTTTTTTTGAGTAGCCGTCCATTTTTTTTTGCATTGCCTTGAATTCTTCCTCAAATTCACGTGAAATATGTTTCTCATCTTCTCCTAAAAACTCACGGCATGAGAAAAATAAAATATAAAAACAATGGCTTCCTTTATCTCTTCTCTTCTTCACAATTTCAATGATTTTGCTTCCCTCTTTGCAAAGCTTTGCTTGGCCCACTCTCCACCATCTTCACCGACCATCACCTCCTCCATCTACAGCTGCAACATCAGCCTCTCCTCTGTCCATTTCAGGCCATGGCATCCCAAAGACGGAAATACCACAAAAATTTGCAAAAAAACTCCACAAACATGCCTAGTCTGGCCATAAACTCCATTATCTCCTCCATATCTTGCTTTGGCCGCCACCAACTCCACCTCCACCACCAATAGACGACCTGAAACCCACTACCACACCTGTACCTAACCCCCTACAGATCTGGCCGTGCCTATGGTTGCCTTGGCCGTGGCCTTTGGTTGCATGAAATCATGTTTGTTTGCCCTATAGTTGTAGTTCCATGCACACATACCTTTGCATCATCTTTTCCTATGTATGGACGACTTGTTGAACCCAAACCTGATCCAAACCTGATCCAAAACCCTTCCATTACAGTGCTTTTACAGCCCATTGCTGAAGCATATGAGGTAGAAAGCAAGTGCAAGCATTTCTATTTGATTCTGTGCAGTCTATTCTAGTGTAGTTTTGATCGTAGCTGATTTGAAACTCATCGTTGTTGTATTATTTTGTTTGACTTGTATTCTAGGAATTTGATACTTTGGCTCCTCCACTCTAATTTGAATCGTGTTATCGTGCTTGTTTGGATCTCATTTGTGCATTCGTCGTTGTGTCTCCAGCACAAAACTGTGAGTTATTCTCACCAGACAGTTTTATACTTATATTAATAGTAAATTGATCACATGTGAATCTGTAATTGCACCACCATATTATATTTGCTATGTCACTATTATATGATGTTCACACCTGCTTAAACACCTGTTATATCATATGTTACTGTTATATTATGCTGTTTTGTTATTTTCATCAGTTAATCACACTGCAAGTTCCCTTTAGATTAGAATCACTATGGGTTGAAATGATACATACTCGAACGGACTTTAGAATAGGGAAAAATCGTTATGGGCTGAAATGATAGGCCTGAATGGTTTTTATTTAATTTATTTTAACTTGGGATTGCGGGTTTGGAATGATAGAACCCGGATTTTTCTTTTTAAACTGCGGATTGAAATGATACATATTCGTATCACTTGACCTAGGCTAGAAAACTATATACAGGCCCATGGTTATTTTATAAAGTGTTTTGGATATTTTTAAGTATTTTAAAAATTATAAATTTATGGAATTTGATTTAAATAGATTTTGAAATGTTTTAAAATAAAGAAAGTATGATTTTTTTCTATGTGTTAAAAATGTAACTAATGAATGGTTTAACTGGATTTTTGAAATATAACCTAAGTTGGAAATTTGGTTAAAATGATATTTAAGCTATATAAATAAAAATAAAAATTTAATTATATTTGTAAAATGGTAAATATGATAATTTGATTAAATTTGAATTTAAGTGATTTATTAAAGTATTATTGATTTTTCTATGAATTTAAGTGGTTAAATAAATGAATGTTTAAAAGTGATCTTTTAAAATATAACTTGACTAGGAAATGTGAAATTTGGTTTTAGTTAAAGGTTTAAGTTAATTAAATAAAATTGGAAATTTTGTTAAATTGTGAAGTGGTAATTTAAATTTGAAGTGTTAAGTCTATTTGTTGAAATGTGAAGAATTGGAACTTTTACACTTAAACTTATTAAGTAAATTGTTGAAAATTGGATTTAATTATAAGAAATTTATTGTGAAAAAAAGATATATGTTAAATGATATGTAAATGAACATTTTAAATGTTAAAATATGATTTTTAAAATGTTTATGTGTTTTAAATTAAAGTTATTTAATTGCTGGAAATACACTAACACCTGAAATTAACTTTTAATAGCATTCAGAAATGCTATAGATTCTGTTTTGAACTAAAATTGTGTAAAAAGAGCTATTACAACATTTCTGAAATGCTGTAGTTGCTGTAGTTGAACTTGTAGGCTAATATTGAACTCAGGCCTATTATAGCATTCTCTGGAAATGCTATAATGATCTGCAGTCTATGTTGAAATCAAATTTAACCCTTGTTTTGAAATCTGAACAACCACAGCACTTCTGAAATGCTGTCTTTTCTATTTTGAACTATAATTCAACTAAAACCGAGTTTTAACAGCAGTTTTAAGTGCTGTCTTTGCTGAATTAAAAATGTTTTCAAATATAACTTATAGCAGTTGTTTTTAAATGCTGTGAAATGCTGAAATCTTAATAATTAGGGTTTTTGACTTAGTAAACGAACTCAGAATGGTTTGAAACTTTGGAAATTGAATACTTGATTTGAAAATATAATAATTACACTTTTAAAAGGTTTAAATGAATTATTTTGATTGGAATATAAACTATTTAAAGGTGATTTGAAATGATAGTAAATGAATGATATCTTTGAATTTAAAAGGTATTTAAAGTTGAATATTTGGATTTGAACTGATATGATATTTTATTATATAAAAATGGTTTGAAAATGAAGTTTTGGAAAGATTTGATATTTTGATATATTAAAATGATTTGAAATGAAGTTTTGTAAAGATACGATATTTTGATATATTGAAATGAAGTTTTGAAAAGATATGATATTTTAAATATATTGAAATGGTTTGGAATTGATTTAATCTTTATTTTGATAAAGATTTGGATTTGAAATGATATTCTATTTTGAAGTATAAACTATTTCTAAATTATAACTACGGGTTATAATAACGATTGGTTGTTAAAGAGACCGGGATCGGATATGGACATACTCTCTGTCGATACCGAAAACCACTTTGACAACTGTGTACGCGGTGGAGTTTCCAGAATGAAGTAGGATGGTGGCGACGATCCTAAGGTATATACGTAGACCCAACTCCCGTGAGTTGGCATAAGGTGGCTAAAACAGGAGCGATTGACGGACCAATGAGGTAGCACCTCTTATCGGACACACTTCTTCGATACCATTCTATTACTTGTGATTGATTTGGTGGCCACCCTTGATTTGGGAGTGTTGTTCGAGGTGGGCGGTAGTGGCTGCTATGCGTCACCACTAGTCCGGATGCGTAATTGGTATATCTACCCTGGCATTGCCTAGTTGTGCCGTGTCACCTACCATATCGAGCTTTACTACGATTATGATTTTAAGATCCGACCGCGTTAAGGTTCTCCATCCCCTTAACGCTATTTTCTATATGATTATACTTTACTTATTTAGACACTATTATAATATCGAATATTACTACATAGTAGATAGTTTAACGGATCCTTAGAGGATGGGCGGTCCCAAGCATCTTCTAAGTTACTTGTACCCTTATTACAGTTCGCTTGAGTTGGTTTACATTATATAAGTATATATTGTCCTGACTCGAGTGTTTTGTGTTTTGCTTTACGCTCGGGTCAGCCTGAGTTATTCACAGATTTGGATTTCCACTCGCTTGGAGATTTGAATCGCTGGAGATTATCTGCTTGTCTTGTCCTATCTATTTCAGTTCTGTTGTCCTACTCAGCTTGTACTTGGTTATTTTATTGAGACTTCTGTTGTTCTCTATTTCTTTTGTTATATCTTATGTAACTCTGATATATTTATATAGTAGCTTCATGAACTACTATTTCTTTTACTTCCGCTGCATTATTTTACTCTGTGTCTATGATCTGTGATTATATTTATTTACTGTATATTCTGAGATTTGCCAAATTTTATTTACAACGCGGTATTTTGAGCAATTCAACTCCGGCATGAGTGTCTGCCTATACACTTATAATGGATGCGAATGGTTGAAAATATCGGGTCGTTACAGAAATTATTTTCCAGCGACACAAGTGAGTTCTGGACTTCTATTTTCTCAAACTTCTTTTGAAATTTCTTCGAAACTCATTGGAACTCATTTGAAGTCATTTGAAACATTTCTTATTCGGAAAATACTTTCAAACCGTATTATTATATATTTACAAAACCTTAAAACCAATTTCAAAATACCGGAGTTCAATTCTCGAATTTCAAATTTAAAGTCCTTTAGTTATAAATCATTTTTATATAAATCAATTTCTTATATAACTTTTCAAAATTACAAATCCTTTCGAAACCTCAAATTCTCATTTTAAAAAGGGTTTATAATCTTTATCGAAAATATTTCACTTTTATATATAGAATATAATCATACTTATAAAAATAATAATTTCGATTTAGAAAACAATTTCTTAAAATACAAACAAACCCGATTTCAAAGGATGATTTACGAATGGATTTCAAACAAAGATAGAGATTCAAATTAGAGGGACTCTAATCGATTAGGATTTCTGATTCGAAGATAAGTTCGAACGAAAATGAGATAATTAATTACAAAACAATAGATCGATACAGTTATATAAATCGCGGGCGACCTTAACTGATCAACCGTGATTCCAAAATAAGATCAGTGCCGAATTCTAAGGCAAATCGACATTCGATCGCCAAAGATAGAATTCTACATAGCAAAAGATAGCAGCATTTAAACCGAGGGATATATAAATCTCCGGTGAATCAATGCTAATTGTAAAGAAGTTTCACCCCTTCACAATTCCTTCAAAGATTGGCGGGATCGCCTATTCTTATAGAGATCATTCGAAGTGGAGTTATGGGATACTCCAAAATCAAAAGAATACTAATAGAGAGAGACAAGAATGAATTTTGGAACCGTAGGGAACGTTCCAAAGTTCAAAGGAAATCGAGTCAAAAGGAAGAGATTAAACTCAAACGAAAGTGATTCTGTAAATAAATTTACAATATATGCTAAGTTTCGCCTAGAGCCAAAGCTCCGATACCAACTGTAACGACCCGGTATTTTGGACCATTCAAATCGACAATAAATCCACACATGTCTGACTTGAATAATTCAAAATAACAGATTGTAATAAAAATTTGGCAAAACTCAGCATATGCAGTAAATAAATCAATCACATAATCACAGACATAGAGTAATACAATAATACGCAGCGGAATAGATAAAATAGTAGTTCATGAAGCTACTATATAAACATCAGAGTTAGAAATAAAATACAACAGAATATCTCAAATGCAGTGAAGTCTCCAGTACAACAGATGAATTCTCTGAACAAATCAACTAGAAGAGCTGAAAGCTGAGGCGATAGTTGGATCTCCAAAGGAAGCTCCAAACTCCAAGGGTGAGTCTCAAATGCTGTATCACTCGATCTGACCCGAGCGTAAAGCAAAACACAAAACACTCGAGTCAGGATTAATATTCTTATATAAATAAATCCAACTCAAGTGAAATATCAATTGAAATACGAGTAACTTAAAGGATGTTGGGATAACCATCCTCTAAGGATCTTCAGAACTATCTACAAGGTGGAAATATACATTTTAACACCGTGGTCATTTCAATTAAATTTATACTTCAAAACCCAAATATCATTTCATTTCAAATATATCCATTTTCCAAAATAGTATATATATATATATTAAATGATTTAAAAAGTAAAGTATTTAATTTCCTCAAGTCTAGCAAATCGATTCAAATCAACTTCAAATTCCAAATTCAAATTTATTCAAAGCTCAATTCATCAATTTAATTCATTTCTAAACAGATCATTTAAATTTTCAATATATTTCAAAGCTTTAATATTCAACATTTTCAAAGTTAAATTTAACAGTTTCATATAGCTCTTGATTTAACTTCATTATTATTTAATCAGGGAATATTCACTTAATAAATTCAATATCATTTAACTAGCCTTAAATTACATTTTTACTAAATATTTCCTTAAACTTTAGTTAAACAAAAAAAATATTCATTAGATTACTTATAAATCAAACTCAAGTTATAAATCATATCTTACATCTCAGTTTCAATAAGTTTCAAATTGGTTTAATTAAATAAAATTCTTTATTGAATACAATTTCAACTAAATTCAAATTATCTTTCTAACCTTAACTTATTCAAATTATTACCAAAATCTATTTTGAAATATATTTTAAACACTCAACATATTATATGTATTTAAATCAATCATTCCCATTTATATATAATAATTTAAGGCTCAACATTTATTAAAACCATATATTTCTTTCCAAAACCATAGAATTCATTTTTAAAATATTTATATATATGGACCAACGGTGTTTGTATATATATTTATCATATGGTTAAGTGATACAGATATTTATCATTTCAATCCGAAATTTAAATATATACGGGTAGATATCATTTCGACCCGTAATCCCAATTTCAATTCAAATGAAAATCGCTTGGGTTTATCATTTCAACCCATAACGAAATTCTCCTATTCTAAAGTCCGTTCGGGTATGTATCATTTCAACCCATAGTGAATTCTATACTAATAGGGAACTTGCAGAGTGATAACAGATAATAAATAATATAACAACAGGCATATATCATCAATATAAATAACAGATATTGGTGTCAGATGTCATAGGTGAACATATACAGATAATGGTAATAATAGGCATATAAATACTAGATACTGGTGTCAGATGTCATAGGTGGACATATACAGATAATAGCATATATAACAATTTAAATAACTACAGCATCATATTTCAATTGTCGTTTCAATTGAAATCAAATTTAATAAATACAAGAACGTTAATCGTGAGTGAATTGCTCACCTTTCGAGGTTAGAGAGATAGACAATGAAGTTGAGTTATGAAATGCAAGCACGACTTCCAAAGCAAAGTTAGATGGTACAATTTCGACGGAAAAGCTGATAGATAGAAATTGATGAGAACGGATCAAATTAGCTTGATAAAATTGAAACGAAGATTATATGATTAATTTATTACTTTCTTTCAAAATGAACGTTAAATCAAAACACGCATTTTAAAAAATGAAATATATATATATATATATGCACACCCATGAAAACCATATAACTTTAAAACACTTCCATTTCATATTAATGTTAAATAACAAATATATAATTATTCAAAATGTCACATATATAGTATATTCATTTTATGGTTGTCGTTTCCATGTAATAAATATTCATTTTAAACCAATATTAAAATAATATATATGTATAGTTAAAAAAATCAATGTTCTAACATAAAACACATATATTAAAGATCAACACACATATATATAATATCTTTTGAAATGAATACTTATGTATATATATAATTATTATAGTTTATTACTTTCCTTTTCAAAATATCCAGCAGGAAATCAAACAACTTATGCACATATATGTGCAGATAAACAATATTCTTTATAATACATTGTTAACTTGCTCCTTTTTTTCTCTTTTTTTTATTTTATTAAACCTTTATTAAACCTTTATATATAACAAAATATATGTATAAAATAAAATATTTGTATATATAAAAATCAAAACGTTTCAAACATATATTCAAAAACTGGATCATATAAATAACAATGTATTTAGTTAACGCATAGTATAAAATTCATTTATATAACACTCTTATATATATATAAATCTTGTATAAGTAAACCTTTATAGCTTCATAACTTATTTACTTTCACATATAACAAGATCTGTACAAAAGAATGCAAATTTTTCTCAAATCCTTTTGAACGTTTATAAGAAAAATTTTAAACAATAAATATACCTTCTTATTTAGGAAAGGAAGTAAGCATGCACTTGTAGGAGAAACGTGAGTGGAGGTTGAGGGTTGTAGGCGGTGGAAAGGGAAGAGGGGCGGAGATAGCTTCAGGCGATGGGTATATACGTCGCGCAAAAATTTTTTTTTTTTTTTTAATCTGGCGTAGGCCATGGAAAAATTTGGGAGGAGGAAAAGTAAGCAATAGTGGGGAGTCGATCTCGAAAATGAAGAAGGAGCAGGAAACAATGAAATATATGAAGAGAGAGGTAGTGGAAAGCTACAGAGAAAAATATAATATAAAAGGTAATAATAAATGAAAATCAACGTTCATGCGTTGATTCAGCAGAGAAGTTAAAGCAAATAAGAAGAGAATGGATTGATTTAAAGGAAAGGCAATGAATGGTTTAGAAATAAATAAAATGTAAAACGTATACGTTTTAATTTCAAAAAGGAAAGAAATAAATACGGGGATGGCAACAGTCAAAATGCACATTTAGGCTAATAATAGAATATAAAAGTAAGAAACTCAAAAGGATAGGCACAGAGATGTGAAATCAGGGAGACAAGGGAAGCAAGTGATCTTTCAAATTTATAACGTTGGCAATAAATATAGAATAAATGAAAATGAAGAGGGGAAGAAATAAACTATTTATGGGCGATGAATTTATAAAAGGAACCATGATGTGTACAATAATTGAAATGAAAATATACACAAATAAATGAATATGGTACAAATGAAGATGAAGGGGAAAAGAAATAAACTATTTATGGGCGATGAATTTATAAAAGGAACCATGATGTGTACAATAATTGAAATGAAAACGTACACAAATAAATGATTACCAGTGAAGTTAAAAAGGCAATAATAGTGTAAATGTGAATCGTTGCCACATAAACAAATAAAACGTATGCAAATCTTTTACCGGTTATGTGATGGCAACGGTCACCCTTAATTGAGCTGAATAATAAAAGCCAATGCTTTGAACGTATGCCATAAATTCTGATTTCTAAATTTATTAGTAGCTAGGAATAGCAACGTTTGAACGTGAATTGGAAAGCAATTAATACTGTGGTCCAGCCTATACGTTTCAAATTTTGAAAACGAAGAAAATAGAAATGGAACAGGTTGCAAAAGGAAAGCCACACATATAAATGGAATAAAATGTTAACAATGAAACGTGCCACATTCAATGGAAAGAAACTGAAATGATAACGTCAAGCACGGGAATTAAGGACAATAAAGTAGAAAGTATGAGAAACGTAAAAGTGAACAAACGAATGAATGCAAGCTACAGATATATATATATATATATATATATATATATATAAATGATGTAAAATATTATGTTTCTACCAGAGAGAAGAGAAAATGTTTGAAATGGAATAAATAGGGAAGGAACAAACCCGAAATGAAATAGCAACGGATAGAAAATTAAAGAGCTACAGCATGAATACGGGGAGTGATAAAGGTATGGTATTGATTGGATTGTAACTGATGTAAAACTTGAATGGACAGGGAAGAAATAAAATTTATGGTAACAGTCGATTCCCTTGATTTCATGCAAATTTATTTTCAACAATTCTTAACTGATTTGAATTTAATAGAATTACATAATAAATAAACTTTCATATAATTAATTGAAAATTTACCATTTGCTATATTTAATTATATGTAATCCAAATAAAATTTTTTTCAAAATTTTATTATTAATAATTTCTCAAAAATCCAATTCAATACGTTATAAACCAATTAAAAATTGCTAAACTTTTATGGGTCGTTACAAGACATTTATATGAAAGGGTATGACCTAGTTTTAGTAGTGAACAGTTACTATTTTAGTATAGGCATGACCTTCAAGAAGAAAAAATTAAAGGTTTAAAGATGGCAGTAACAAAAGGCGAGGTTGGAAAGGAAGTATGGTGAATGTCACACTGCTTCAAGAAATAACATTTGAAATGCGATTGTCGCATTTATATAAAGATGCTTAAGAAGAAGGAATTAAATCCTCTACTAAAAGTATTTTATTATAGAAGGTTGTTTATCTAAAGATGTACATCTTGTGTTTCCAATAATGGATCTGAAACTCATATCTGTAATTTGTTACAGAAGCATAGAAGTAGAGGGCTCATAGCAAGAGGTTCAATGGAGCTTCACATTGCAAATGTTGCTATTGTATCATATGAAGCAGTGGGAACCTGACTTAAAATGCTTCCAAATGGATTGTTATTATTATTATTATTACATGAAAAATTTATTTATGAAATATTGTTCGCTTTCACATTGGACTGAAAATGAGTACAATTTTATTTTTGGTATGAATATTACGAATTTTTGTTACGAAAAATAAAATTGCTGACAAGCACCATTGTCCCAATGGTTAAGTGATTCGGCTTTGGTGCAAGAGGTCACAAGTTCGAAACTTGCGTAGCGTGATTCGAACATTTATTGACACATGATATGTGGTTTGTTGTCCCAGTGGCATGCTGTATATAAGTATCATTTCAAAAAAAAATTGCATAATGTACTAATAGTGAACCTTAGAATAATGCATTGACTATTGAAAATTTCGAAGTATCTAAAACAAATGACAATCAATTTTAGAATTTAATTAGGCCATGAGATACGATTACGCAAGTTATAAATGAAGAATGTCATCTTTCGTTTGATTTATAATCATATAATATTTGTGTATCATGCCTCAATGAAAATGACAAAGTGCCCATTCAATAAGAGCGATGAAAGAGTCGATAAATTTTAGAATTAATAGATACAAATGTATGATCCAATGTCCATGAATACCAAAGGCGTATTCACTTACTTCATCACATCTGTTGACAATTTATCTGGATATGGATATATGTGTCTTATGAAGCATAAGTCAAAGATCTACTATGTATTCATAGAATATAAGGTGGAAGTAGAAAATCAAACATGCAAAAGTATTTCGGTTGGATTGAAGAAGTGAATATATTGGATATGAGTTCCAAGAATTCTTAAAAGGGAATGAGATTCCCTCTCTTATCATTCCTCATTATAATCCGCAACATTATGATGCTTAGGATAGGTAAAACCAAATTCTATTAGACATGATACAACTACAAATGAGTGAAGATGATTTACATATTTCTTTTAGGATACATGTTCTCAAGATTCAAGTGCATATGTTGTAATTGGTTTTATCTAAAACCATTCCTATGAGTTCATATAGATATGATCTATGAAAAAACCTATCTTAAACAAGTAATGATATATGGCCATCCCTCCTATGTTAAAAACGGAAGCTTAAGTAAACACTTGCCTATATTCGTTTTGTTTAATTTTATTGGTGATTCCAAAATTCTCATGGATACCTATTATGTCATACTGTAACAAAAGCCATTGTTTTAAGACATACCACTTTTGTTGAGAAGTAATTTCTTTCTAGAGAAATTAGTGGTAGTACGATAGATTTGAATGAGGTCGAAAACCCTTGCATGGAAACTAATCACTTAGATAATACCTTTCAACTATATATTAAGAGACACATAAAAGGTCTTAATGGGGACCTTACTCATTGGTGAGGATTTATTAGTATCTTATGATTGTTAGGTATGGTCTGGATGATTAGGTAAGTATGCAATGATGCAAAACATTATTGATAGTTATTTGCCATTACAAAAGTCATAAACTAAGAACATGACACATGTAAACTATATTTAATTAAATTGTTTTAGAAAATAACTAACAAATTAAATGTTTAAAAGGACCAAAAAATTCATAGTAAAATAAACTTTGTTCATTAAATTCATAAAATTTAAGAAACCAAACATACATAAGGATTCTATTTTCTAAAAAATTACAGTGGAATATATTTATATTACATTATCAATAAAATTAAAAGTCTATAAAGTCCTCTTCAAAATGAACTCTACATTTATAAACCTTCAAAAATTGTATTTCCTTATCTTTTTAATGCAATAAATATAACTTTAAAAGGTTTTTATTAGTCGGTTTTCAATGATGTGCAGTACTACTAGAATAAACAAACTACAAGTGAAACAAAATATGAGGATATTGCTATGTAAGTGTCATACATTTGAGAAAGTTGTTGTATCCAAAGTTTTTGTCGGTATAATAGTAGAATAGTGATAAAATTATTGTATTTAGGTCAAGGTTCAAACTTCCAGGCGGCACGTCGAAATCTCGGAGATTCCGTTCTTATTTCGACATGGAATAGAGCAGAATATGCATAGAATCCCATTTTGAGATCTAGGTAGGGCTGTAAATGAGTATCCAAAAATAATCAAAATTCGTTCACATCTAATATGTGAAAAATTCTCCGATATTCGAAAAATGAATATGGATTCAAATATGGCCATATCCGCATTTGATAATTATCAGTCCATTTTTTATTAAGATTATAGTTATATTTTTATGTATTTTAGTACATAAAATGATTGTCATTTACTGTTTTATCTAGGAAAACAAATTTAATATGGGTATAAAAATCAATATTTGCTACTTCAAATTATTTTTCTTAGCATATTAGTTATTTTTATATATTTTTAGTATCAAAATGAATTTATAGTGAATCAAAATTTTCTATTAATTTATTTAGATTTATTAGTTATGAACTGGTCGAAAAATATCCGATAAATATCTAATATCCATCTGCATCCGCATTCGCGGATATGGATATCCAATATTTGAAAATGATCACATATACAAATATAGATATGACCACTACAAGGAACAACAGAAATTCCTACAGAAGCTTTCTGTGACGACCCGGAATTTCTGATATTTGAAATTGAAATATTTAATTGATTTTGAATATTTGAAAGCAAATTTTTAACTTGAATTTCAAATATCACCGTTTATTGGATAGTTAAATTTTAAATTAAATAATTTGAAGTTGGGTAAAATGTTTAATCTGGAATTTTAAGCCTATTAAAAATAATTTGAAGGCTTGGAAAATTTACATTGAAAATACTGAAGGCGATAGAACTTTTAAAATTGAATTTAAAGGTGTTTTGTTCAATTTTGAAAATTTATCGTTTAAATTGATATTTAAAAATAGCCTTCTGAGGCACAGTCTCGGAATTCGACGAAACCAATTCCATTGGATCCTTAATATTGTATTATTGTCAGATTTCAATTTTCGTAGTGTTTGGAGTTGTTGTGTGAGCGTACGATATATAAATGCGCTGAAATCTATGTCGAAAATTCAATATAATAATTGGGTCCAAAAAGCTATCCTCTCCATATGATCAAATTAGGACTTGAAACCTTTTCCATTACGTTCGGAATAGGGGTATAACCATATGAACACTTGGCGGCATGCCTCGATAGGATGTCGAGATTTTGAGATGCGAATTCAAGACGGTTTAAATTTGAATTTAAATATAAATATAAATAATATAATTGCATTGACCGATCAAAATTTCACATCAGCTATTTTTTTATCACTTCAGGCTACTGTAGCAAACCTTTCAAAACACGCCAATGTCACTTCTTGTCTTCCTCCTGGTACATGCTACTTTCATCTTTTTAGTCTTTTAAATCATGAGCTGCCCCTTCTATCTGTAGAGAGGAATTGCAACCGTGCCTCCCTCTTCTCCTCATTTCCAAAATCAAATTCATTCGTAAAAAAAATATGCAGAAGGAAATCGTGAGTTTCCCCTTCATCTTCTTTCCTATTCGCACTCATGAAATCAAATCACACTAGAGGGGAATAGGCGGAGGCGCTCGCCTTTAGCACGTAGCTCGACTGACTGGTGCCGCGACTTTGGGTTTGCGATTCATGATAGAAGGGGGGTGGCGACCGCGGTGATGAGGCATGAGTAGGGGCGAGACACTGGGCTGGAAGTTCATCTCTAGCGATGGGTTTGGTTCGATCGGTTCGATGGCCGAGTGGATGTTAGCGCAGCGGAGCAAGTTCACGGTGGAGGAACTCGGTGGCGACACTGGGGAGTTGAGCGATGCAGTGAGGTATATGCAGTTTTCCGCTTTTCCATTTAAGTGCGACTGTATATATATATATATATATGAAATTGTACAGAACAGAAAATATTTCTACAGTGAGGTATTTATGGAAAAAAGAAATTATATTTTCATTAAACTTTATTATTATTATATATGTATATATGTATATAAGGTTTAAAACAGAATATATATATATATATATGTACATAAGATTTCGGAATATAAAAGTTAGATTTTTTTAAGCCTATATAGATTATTTCTATGCAGTTTGGAAAAATAAAATTAAAATACATATACACATTTTTAAATCTACTAGTTATTTTAAATAATGTGTTGTAGTGATTAACTTAATTAATAGACTTATTTGATTTATTATAGTTACAAAAAGGTTTTAAAAAGGGAAGTTATCAGTTTAGATTAAATTGTTAGTCAATTAAATTATTCAATGTTAATTGATCCTTCGATTAGTTCAAATGTTATTAATTAATGTTTGTACAAGGTTCAAAAAATCATGAAGGAAATAGTCGAGATGAATCGGATTGCAAACAACAAAATAAAGGTGAGTTAATCTCACTCATCTGGGTTTTATTTAAATTTAAATGGTTAAATTTAAATATTTGGTTGAATGATTGAATTGATTGGATATGATATATATTATATAGTAGTATATATATATTGGAGTGATTGATTTCCCGCATTATATAGCAGATGAGACCCTATGCGCCACATAATAGCGGATGATATTTTATAAACCCATATACCGCGATATTCCACCTCGAAGTGGAATTGGTATTGTGCTAACTTCTGTGGTTGCAGGGAAACAGGTTGGAGGGATCCAACTGGATTCCTCAAAATTATTTAGAATGTTCTAATAATTCTGTGTTATAATTATTTGATATTCTGTAATGAATTATATTGACAATTGGGATTGAATGCTATGGTTTGCTTGAATATATTTCGATACTCTGAGCTACCAAAATATATAGAATTGGATTTTTGAAAAGAAATAAAGAGTAAATTTTCAAGTAAAATAGAGAATTTGAATAAATTTAAGAATGAATCGAAAAGAATATAAGTGATTTTAAAATCCTAATAAATAAATTCCGAGTATGGGAAAAGAGGATTTTGAACAAACAGAGAAATAATGGAAATTTAAACTTAAGTGATATTATATCAAGAAATAAAGAATTTATATTTAAATTCAAGGTTTGAATTTATTTAAAAGGATAAAGAAGGAATTTGGGAAATCTAAAATTGGTATTTTCAATTAAAAAGATTTTAATCATAATGAAGAAACAAAATCTGAAGTTAACGGATTTGAATAAATTGAGTAAGTAAAGGAGTTTATTTCAAAATGGAGTAATTTAGAAATCAATTTGAGATTTGATTTAAGTGTTTAAAATTGGAATTTTGAAAAGGGAAATGAGACTAAGAAATTTATAAACTGGGTTTATAAAGGTGAAGTAATATATCAGTGGATATTTTGGAAGAATAAATTCACGGTGGGAATTTATTAAAGGAATGGGTAAATTAGTTTTAAAAATAAATAGTGATTTATTTTTAAAGATGTGAGAGAGAAGTGTATTTCCCTGAATATCCAAGAACGTTTTCAAAGAAATTTTTTAAGTATAAGCTAAAAGTTTAAGGTTGTTTTAAAATATGTTTTAGAAAATTTATTATTCTTAAATGTTTAAATTTTAAAGCAAGTATTTTTAAAATTTATTTTAGTAGTAATTATTTAAAGATGACTTGGTATTATGTTTTAAAAGATAAAAATCTAGTTTTATATTTTATTAAGTAGCTTTATTTTAAATATTCTTAAAGTATACATCTTTGAATAAAGTATTAAAGTAGATTTAATTTAAATGCTTTTTTAAAGTATATTTTATAATATAGTATTTTAAATTATTTTAGAAATCTAAAGTGTTTGTACTTGGTGATTTTAGTGGAGATAGAAAATATTTGGGGATTTTACTCCGTGAGAGAAAGGTGGTTTTTGAAACCGTTTTCAAAATGGTTGAAAATGGAAATATATCCTGCGAAGATATTTGTGAGGTAAATAAATAATTTGGAAAATTATTTATTGTTTGATGGATGTTTGTGAATGTTAATTGATAGTTAAATAAACGACTATCAATATTGGCCAGTGCGCTGATCGTTTCGAAGAGACCGGGATCGGGATTTATTTCTCGAAAACCACTTCGATCCGGTTTATACGTTTTCGTGTGGAAAATGAGTTTGGAGTCGAAGATGGAGCAGTGAAGTGCAAGGGCTAATCGCTACTAATCCTGAGGGTGATTCCAAAATGGATGTAGTAGGAATAGTGCCTTCGGTTCCGTTCGAACACGGAACGGACTTGTATGGATGAATGCTTTCGGAACATCGTCAGGTGGACGGTGGGCATTCTAAGTGAAATGTTCTAAAAAGGTAACGCTTAGCCTCGAGCCTCATCAACCGGGAATGACTGAAAATCAGGGGTTATGCAGCAAGGCTAAGTGGGCCGTGCCCATTAGGGTGAGGTCATCCCTGTCTAGATGTTCCTTTTTATTTCGGCTGTGTGGGCGGTTGCTGATCCCAAACGCGGGGTGATCTTACTCGGACTATCTAGTAAGGGGTAGTCCGGTCTTGTGTTGCAGGGGATTCGGAGTGATCCTCGGTACGGTGATCTAGGCCACGTACTGTGACAGGTGGTACCCTAGTGCCTAGTCATTAGTTGGAAAACCGTTCTCCCTACGTGCCTTTTACGGTTTTTGTTTGTAGAACCCACTTTGTGGCTAGTATGCTGGAATTTAATCATGTAACAATTTCAGCTATTTGAATAAGTATTTGTATATAGACACTACTATAATATCAGAGGATTTTGATAAGAAAGTGTTGTGGCTATCGTAAGGTAAAAACCCGACATTTTTATTTGTGGCGTGGTCTTACGAGATGCTTTAGATTTCAAAGGGTTTTGAAAACTTTAATAATCCAATTGAGTGTTTTTTCTCACGCTGGTTTTCCAGACTGACTCGGGTGTTATTATATTATAATGCTCGGGTCATACCGAGTATTACAGATACAGGTTATGATGTTGTGGAACTCAGGAGACGAGTTGGATGGCGAGACGTATCACCCGTAATTGATGTATGCCGCTGTGTATAGTCAGCTTTGTGAGGACAAGTTATCATAACTGTCCAGTATTGTATTATTGATTGTGTTGTACTCTGATGATGAGATGTATAAAACAGTATAGTTTCTTTTTGTATTAAAATCAGTTGTTATCTATTATATATTGTTCCGCTGCGATTGTGAGATTCTGATGTTGTTTCTAATTTCTTCTTCTACCTCTTCTTCTTTAACCCTAATGGTTCGTATTTTCGTTCACTTTGAGCTGATATGTTGGAGAATAGTGTCGACTCAAGGGGTATGGGTTTGCGGGGTATTACAGTGGTATCAGAGCTAGGTTAAGCGAGAACCTTGGCTCTGGTGGGATTACTCGTTGAAATAGAGTCCATAGTACTCTAGAATGAGTTTGAGTGTATTAATAGATATGAGCGCGTATTTGTTAGTGAATATAAAAATTGTTTTTATATTGTGTTGATTTATTGGTTGAGTGTTTATGTATTCTGGTCGATATGTGGGACGATATGTCATCGATAGGGGTTTCTAAACTCTTGAATGAGATAAACCGACACAGTATGGTTTTCAAATAGGGTAAATGAAATAATTTTACCCCAAGTTATTTTCGAATGTAAAAGGAAAAGTTTTTGTAAATTATTGGTTGCTTGGATGTTAGGAATGATAATATTAAAATTTTATCATTGTTATGTGGAAATTTAACTAGAAATTAATATAACCAAAGTTATGAAATAAATTCATATACAAATGGAGTTTATAAATGTAAATTATAAATGTGATTTATAATTTAAAATAGAATTCCAGAGAAATATTTGAAAATAAATTGTGATGAAAATTCCAGAGTAATGTTTGAATATGGATTGGATGGATTTCGAATTTGGAATTTTGGGAAAAGTTTAAATTCCTTTGGGTTTGAAAATGGTTTTCAAAAGTTTTGGAGAAATAATAGAATTATTTTAGAAATATTTTTTGAATCGGATTTGAAATCTAGTGAGATTTGAAATTAAAATATTTGAAAATGTTTTTAAAGAGATAAAAGCATTGAACTCTTTTGGTCGCTGGAAAATAACTTTGGTAATGACTGCAACATCATCAATGTTCATTTTCGAGTTTCCAAAAGAGGAATTGCTACCTGAATGTTTTAAATTGGAATTGTTTGCGAAAGTTGGGTTTGATTTTAGAGATGCAAAGGATTTTGGATATAATTGATTCCAAAGGTGATTTTGAAATGTTGAAGTTTTGGTTTGGTAAAACCGCTTTGATTTTTGAAATATTTAAGTGATTGTTAGAAACTCTGGAGTTGGTTTAAAAATGTTCTGGAATGTTTAAACAATTGTTTAAAACTATGGAAGTAAATTGGAAATGTTTAGGGAAAATAAATGGGTTTGATAACTTATTAAAATTGAAATTTGTTGGAATAAGATTCAACTTGGAAGGATTAAACAAAAGTAAGTGTGAAATCCAAATAAGTGGGAAGGTAAGCTAATCAATTGAGGTGAATCAAAGAAAATTAGAAAATGTAATTAAATTTGAGAAACTTATAGAAGTTTAAAAATTGAATTCAATTGGAATGTGATTGTATCTAGTAAGATAAAAGTAAATTTAAGGAAAAAGTCTAAGTGAGCTATGAGTGGCTATTGAAATAAAATTTACTAAGTGTGAAATAAATTTGTAAATGAACAAATGAATTCACATTTCTAAATAATTGGAATTGAAACTGGATATTGGAGTTAAATTCGAATTGTGTAAAATGGGAAATTAGTCAAGTTGGACTAAACAAGACAAAGTATTGAAATTAAAATTTGTAAGCAAGCTGATTGGTTTAAATGGTAAGCAGAGGGAATTTACATTTCTAAGTAAATGAATTGAAATTGAATATTGGGATGATATTTGATTTTAATTGTGTATAAAGTAAAGTGATGTTTGAAAATTAGTTCGAGGAGGACTAAAATAATTTAAGTTTGGAAACAGAACTTTTAGGTTTAAAATAAATTAGTAAGTGGAACTAATTTAAATAATGATATGAACTAATTGCGAATGGAAGATAGTTGATAAAATTCAATATTCAAAGTTTGAAGATAAATTGAATTCAAGTAGAATTGAAAATGAAAACCTGAATGAAAATCGGGAAAAGGTATTTAGATTTGGAAATAATTAATGAATTGAAGCAAATTGAAATTTATATGGAATTGGAATCCAAATTGATTAAATGTAGATAAAAACTAAGTGGTAAAGTGAAAGTAATAATATAAGAAGTATATAAAATATTTATATTGAACTTAAGAAATGAATGGTGAAATTTTTAGGTAAATTTGGTATTGAGAAAATTATTCTAAGTGAATAATTAAATGAAGATTAAAACTGAAAGTTGTGAAATGGGATAATTGTGGATAAGTGAATAGAAATCAAAATGAATGTGAATAAAAGTAAATTGATATAGTTATTAATCAATGGATATAAATACGTAGGATGTACGTATATTATTTTATTCGCATAGCGATTTGATCCAGATTTGAGCACATAATTTCGAGGTAATTATACCGATCCGAGTTAGGATTTTTCACTCGATTTTCGATGGCGAACCCTGGATATGGATTTTGATTGATTCTAGAAATTCTCTATCATAGTTTATGGCTATGCAAGGAGGATGACGGTTTCTGATCAGGAGACCAGATCTGAGTACGCACTAGGAAGTCAGGTGGACGAAACTAGTTCGGAAATGAAATTGTGTGATCGAGCGAGCGATCGGATTTGATATTGCGTACGGGTGATATATGTGCATTGTACGGGCTTAAGTAAATCAAATATTGAAACTTTTGTAAAGAAATGTGTGAAATGATTTTGAATGTTGTAATTGGACATTATTGTTAAGTAGGTTATACAGGTATTTTAAAGCAAAGGAAATTGGGATTTTTGATTTCAGAAGATAAATTTGAATTGCCCGACAAAAGGTATGTATTTAAATTGGCATATGAAATTTGATGGTTTTCTGATCTAGCCACTTGGCTTTTGTTTTCTTTTTGAAATTTGGGGGCCGTAGAGGCATTTTGTGGTAGTACCGAGCTAGCCGCGCAAAGGAGACGGTGGCAAAAAATTTCGGGAATTTAGGGAGTTAGAAAATTTTGAGAAAATTTTGATGATTCAAAGTTTGGTTTTAAATTTAAATTTGAATGGTTAAGTGGGTAGTGTTGTTTGGAAACTATGGATGAGTTTGGGAAGTTAGAAGAGGGTTAGTGTATCTTTAATTAAAAGATTTGTTTTGGGTATTGTTAAAGCTGTTGGTTTTGGGATGTGGTTAAAACTATTTGGATTGGAAATAGTAACGGGTATTGAACCATTCTTCATAACTAGTAATTTCGGAGACGAAATTCTTTTAAGGGGGGAGGAATATGACGATCCAGAATTTCTGATATTTGAAATTGAAATATTTAATTGATTTTGAATATTTGAAAGCAAATTTTTAACTTGAATTTCAAATATCACCGTTTATTGGATAGTTAAATTTTAAATTAAATAATTTGAAGTTGGGTAAAATGTTTAATCTGGAATTTTAAGCCTATTAAAAATAATTTGAAGGCTTGGAAAATTTACATTGAAAATACTGAAGGCGATAGAACTTTTAAAATTGAATTTAAAGGTGTTTTGTTCAATTTTGAAAATTTATCATTTTAATTGATATTTAAAAATAGTCTTCTGAGGCACAGTCTCGGAATTCGACGAAACCAATTCCATTGGATCCATAATATTATATTATTATCGGATTTCAATTTTTGTAGTGTTTGGAGTTGTTGTGTGAGCGTACGATATATAAACGCGCTGAAATCTATGTCGAAAATTCAATATAATAACTGGGTCCAAAAAGCTATCCTCTCCATACGATCAAATTAGGACTCGAAACCTTTTCCATTGCGTTCGGAATAGGGGTATAACCTTATGAACGCCTGGTGGCACGCCTCGATAGGATGTCGAGATTTTGAGTTGCGAATTCAAGACGGTTTAAATTTGAATTTAAATATAAATAATATAATTGCATTGACCGGCCAAAATTTCACATCAGCTGTTTTTTTATCACTTCTGGCTACTGTAGCAAACCTTTCAAAACACGCCAATGCCACTTCTTGTCTTCCTCCTGGTACATGCTACTTTCATCTTTTTAGTCTTTTAAATCGTGAGCTGCCCCTTCTATCTACAGAGAGGAATTTCAACCGTGCCTCCCTCTTCTCCTCATTTCCAAAATCGAATTCATTCGTTAAAAAAAATGCAGAAGGAAATCGTGAGTTTCCCCTTCATCTTCTTTCCTATTCGCACTCATGAAATCAAATCGCACTAGAGGGGAATAGGCGGAGGCGCTCGCTTTTAGCACGCAGCTCGACTGACTGGCGCCGCGACTTTGGGTTCGCGGTTCGTGATAGAAGGGGGGGGTGGCGACCGCGGTGATTAGGCGTGAGTAGGGGCGCGACACTAGGCTGGAAGTTCGTCTCTGGCGATGGGTTTGGTTCGATCGGTTCGATGGCCGAGTGGATGTTAGCGCAGCGGAGCAAGTTCACGGTGGAGACACTCGGTGGCAACACTGGGGAGTTAAGCGACGCAGTGAGGTATATGCAGTTTTCCCCTTTTCCATTTAAGTGCGATTGTATATATATATGTATATATATATATATATATGAAATTATACAGAACAGAAAAATATTTCTACAGTGAGGTATTTATGGAAAAAAGAAATTATATTTTTATTAAACTTTATTATATATATATATATGTATATAAGGTTTAAAACAGAAAAAAAAAATATATATGTACATAAGATTTCAGAATATAAAAGTTAGATTTTTTTAAGCCTATATAGATTATTTCTATGAAGTTTGGAAATAAAAAAAATAAATTAAAATACATATACACATTTTTAAATCTACTAGTTATTTTAAATAATGTGTTGTAGTGATTAACTTAATTAATAGACTTATTTGATTTATTATAGTTACAAAAAGGTTTTAAAAAGGGAAGTTATCAGTTTAGATTAAATTGTTAGTCAATTAAATTTTCAATGTTAATTGATCATTCGATTAGTTCAAATGTTATTAATTAATGTTTGTACAAGGTTCAAAAAAATCATGAAGGAAATAGTCGAGATGAATCTGATTGCAAACAACAAAATAAAGGTGAGTTAATCTCACTCATCTGGGTTTTATTTAAATTTAAATGGTTAAATTTAAATATTTGGTTAAATGATTGAATTGATTGGATATGATATATATTATATAGTAGTATATATATATTGGAGTGATTGATTTCCCGCATTATATAGCGGATGAGACCCTATGCGCCACATAATAGCGGATGATATTTTATAAACCCATATACCGCGATATTCCACCTCGAAGTGGAATTGGTATTGTGCTAACTTCTGTGGTTGTAGGGAAACAGGTTGGAGGGATCCAACTGGATTCCTCAAAATTATTTAGAATGTTCTAATAATTCTATGTTATAATTATTTGATATTCTGTGATGAATTATATTGACAATTGGGATTGAATGCTATGGTTTGCTTGGATATATTTCGATACTCTGAGCTACCAAAATATATAGAATTGGATTTTTGAAAAGAAACAAAGAGTAAATTTTCAAGTAAAATAGAGAATTTGAATAAATTTAAGAATGAATCGAAAAGAATATAAGTGATTTTAAAATCCTAATAAATAAATTCCGAGTATGGGAAAAGAGGATTTTGAGCAAACAGAGAAATAATGGAAATTTAAACTTAAGTGATATTATATCAAGAAATAAAGAATTTATATTTAAATTCAAGGTTTGAATTTATTTAAAAGGATAAAGAAGGAATTTGGGAAATCTGAAATTGGTATTTTCAGTTAAAAAGATTTTAATCATAATGAAGAAACAAAATCTGAAGTTAACGGATTTGAATAAATTGAGTAAGTAAAGGAGTTTATTTCAAAATGGAGTAATTTAGAAATCAATTTGAGATTTGATTTAAGTGTTTAAAATTGGAATTTTGAAAAGGGAAATGAGACTAAGAAATTTATAAACTGGGTTTATAAAGGTGAAGTAATATATCAGTGGATATTTTGGAAGAATAAATTCACGGTGGGAATTTATTAAAGGAATGGGTAAATTAGTTTTAAAAATAAATAGTGATTTATATTTAAAGATGTGAGAGAGAAGTGTATTTCCCTGAATAGCCAAGAACGTTTTCAAAGAAATTTTTTAAGTATAAGCTAAAAGTTTAAGGTTGTTTTAAAATATGTTTTAGAAAATTTATTATTCTTAAATGTTTAAATTTTAAAGCAAGTATTTTTCAAATTTATTTTAGTAGTAATTATTTAAAGATGACTTGGTATTATGTTTTAAAAGATAAAAATCTAGTTTTATATTTTATTAAGTAGCTTTATTTTAAATATTCTTAAAGTATATATCTTTGAATAAAGTATTAAAGTAGTTTTAATTTAAATATTTTGTTTAAAGTATATTTTATAATATAGTAATTTAAATTATTTAAGAAATCTAAAGTGTTTGTACTTGGTGATTTCAGTGGAGATAGAAAATATTTGGGGATTTTACTCCGTGAGAGAAAGGTGGTTTTTGAAACCGTTTTCAAAAGGGTTGAAAATGGAAATATATCTTGCGAAGATATTTGTGAGGTCAATAAATAATTTAGAAAATTATTTATTGTTTGATGGATGTTTGTGAATGTTAATTGATAGTTAAATAACCGACTATCAATATTGGCCAGTGCGCTGATCGTTTCGAAGAGACCGGGATCAGGATTTATTTTTCGAAAACCACTTCGATCCGGTTTATACGTTTCCGTGTGGAAAACGAGTTTGGAGTCGAAGATGGATGAATGCTTTCGGAACATCATCTGGTGGACGGTGGGCATTCTAAGTGAAATGTTCTAAAAAGGTAACGCTTAGCCTCGAGCCTCATCAACCGGGAATGACTGAAAATCAGGGGTTATGCAGCAAGGCTATGTGGGCCGCGCCCATTAGGGTGAGGTCATCCCTGTCTAGATGTTCCTTTTTATTTCGGCTGTGCGGGCGGTTGCTGATCCCAACCGCGGGGTAATCTTACTCGGACTATCCAGTAAGAGGTAGTCCGGTCTTGTGTTGCAGGGGATTGGGAGTGATCCTCGGTACGGTGATCTAGGCCACGTACTATGACAGGTGGTACCCCAGTGCCTAGTCATTAGTTGGAAAACCATTCTCCCTACGTGCCTTTTAAGGTTTTTGTTTGTAGAATCCACTTTGTGGCTAGTATGCTGGAATTTAATCATGTAACAATTTTAGCTATTTGAATAAGTATTTGTATATAGACACTACTATAATATTAGAGGATTTTGATAAGAAAGTGTTTTGGCTATCGTAAGGTAAAAACCCGACATGTTTATTTATGGCGTGGTCTTACGAGATGCTTTTGATTTCAAAGGGTTTTGAAAACTTTAATAATCCAATTGAGTGTGATTTCTCACGCTGGTTTTCCAGACTGACTCGGGTGTTATTATATTATAATGCTTGGGTCAGACCAAGTATTACAGATACAGGTTATGATGCTGTGGAACTCAGGAGACGAGTTGGTTGGCGAGACGTATCACCCATAATTGATGTATGCCGCTGTGTATAGTCAGCTTTGTGAGGACAAGTTATCATAACTATCCAGTATTGTATTATTGATTGTGTTGTACTCTGATGATGAGATGTATAAAACAGTATAGTTTCTTTTTGTATTAAAATCAGTTGTTATCTATTATATATTGTTCCGCTACGATTGTGAGATTCTGATGTTGTTTCTATTTTCTTCTTCTACCTCTTCTTCTTTAACCCTAGTGGTTTGTATTTTCGTTCACTTTGAGTTGATATGATGGAGAATAGTGTCGACTCAAGGGGTACGGGCTTGCGGGCTATTACACTTTCGACGGCCTCCAACGGCCCCATCGTATAGGTTTCGACAACTTCCGATGGCTAGCTATCGTAATTAATTTAATCTATCACATTATTTTAACTTATTATTTACAGAAGTTTGTAATTTGTTTAAAAATACTAATTTAATTCTTGAAAATTAAAGAAGATATTTCTATTCAATTCTGCAATTTTGTGATGGTTTGTCGTTAATTAAATTAGTGTTTTCGATAATCTTTTGCTGTGCAATTCGATATTCAACTTTATTGAAAATCAAACCCAAAGGATCAATCTATGCAACTTTCAGTCCGTCTATTATACAACTTCGGTGAAATTTATGATGCGTAACTTTTATATGAATTTAAATATATTTTTCAACCATTGTATAAGTAATTATGAATTTTAAATGCATTTAAGATTACAAATTCATATAAAAGAAAATATTCGATGGAAAAACAATTTTGTTGAATCTTATGTTGATCCAAAGTATATTGGACCTACATCCAAAATATGATAAAAAAGTAAATAAATTTAGGGTGCCGATGTTGATTCTCAAATTTATATCTGTTCGTCAACATTCGGACTAATAACCTTTCGTTTGAAGGCCAAACAATCTTCAAATGAGACGAAATTCGGGTCATGTATAATTTATAATGTATTTATCCAATCCATATGGTTAAAATCGATAAAAAACAATAGGAAAAAAACTAGACTCAAAATATGTTATTTTCCAAGGAGTTGTATAACAATTGATATGTATTGTTACGACAACTTCTATGAAATTGACATGTTTGAAGTCTAAATTTTTTTTGTATGTTTTTTTAACATCCAACCATATGGATTGAATAAATACATAATATAGTATATATAGTTTGAATTTCATCTCGTTTGAAGATCGTCTGACCTTCGAATGAAAGGTTTAAGATTGAATGTCGACGAACGGCTATAAATTTGAAAATTCAAGTTTGATACCTTAAACCTATTTATTTTCCTTTCGTATTTCCATCGTATGCCCAAAACACCTTGGATGGATATAAGATTCAACAAATTTATTTTTTTACAAAATATTTTATTTTATATGAATTTATTATGTTAAATACGTTTAAAATTCACAATTAATTATCAAATCGTTAAAAGATTATTATATAACGAATAAAAATAACCTTTTTAATAGTTAAAAACAAAACTGCGTTATTGTAAACTTTTTAAATTTTTAATATCAAGTTAAATTTTGATAATAAATTAAATTAAACTTAATTTATTTTTAAAAAGGTTAAAAATTTAAATATAGCCGTCGAAAGCAATTGGAAATTTTGCCATCGACTGTTGTTGGAAGCTGTCAGAAAGTTGCATATACAGCAGTAGCCGAACCCATTTTCTTCCTCGGTTCCGTTTCCTAAACCCTTATTCACCAAAACCTAAAGCCCCAAATCTCCTCAAATTCGTCCCTACCCATAGAACCGTCATAATCCTTCAATTTCATCATCAATTTGCAATCTCTAACCGCCTACGCTTTCAATTCATCAAAAATCAGATGTATTCTTCCCCTAAACTAATTGATCCAAATTATGATAAAATTAATATTAATTTGTGCATATGTTTGTTGATAATAGCCCATTGTTGGTTATAATTGTGTATATTGGTTGATTGACAAATGTTAATTAGGATTATGAGTGTTTAAATCGAATAATTAATGTATAATTAGGGCGAATTTGGATTGATTAGTGTATGTGTGTATTAGTGTAATATAATTTAGTTTTAATTAGTGTATATGTTATCTAAAATGTCGACAAAACAATTTATTTACATAATCCCTTTATTAGTTTATATATCCTTAATTATATATAAATTTACTTTACATGTATGTGGTATTATATATCAATAAATTAGCGTATAAATTTAATTTTTTTATTATCGTGTAATAAATTGAAATTAGTGTTAGCTAAAATATGTTTAAAAAATAGGTTTTTATTAGTTTATAATCGTTAAAAATTTTGGACAATAAATTGGTGTTAATGCTAATATAAATAAATTAGTGTATAATATACTTTATATTTTAAATCTCTTAGAGAGTTTTTGGCCCCGTTTGACAAGTAGTGTATGTGATCATTATATAGATATTCGTTTTTATTATAAAATGGACATCAATACTCATCTAATACAATACTTGTTGGATTTGTCCCTGTATTGAACAAGTTACAAACGCAATAAAGTAATTACATTTTATAAATCATTTCATATTAAACGGTTCATAAAATTTCGACAATGCTTCCTTTTTGTTCCTTATGTACAGCCATTTGTTTACGATATAGGGAACAAAGAGGTAGTGCTACCGAAATTTTATTGAATTGTATAAAATGAAATGTTTTACGAAATGTAATTATTATTGTGTTTGTAATGAAAAGTAGGATGACCCACCATCAAAGTAGAAATAATGAAGTGAAAGTATAATATTATATTCATAATCTATTAAAATTTAAAATATAGAAGATTTTATAAAAAAAGTTAAAAGAATCAAGTATTATATATTTAATAAAACATTAAAATATAAACAAATTAGTGTATAACGATAACATATTATATAATTAATAAAACATTAAAATGTTGTTCAAAATGGTGGGTCGTCATAGCTGGTATCAAAGCGAGATTTAACAAACACCTAGGTCTGTGGGGTAAACCCATTAGAGATAGGGTAAGCATTTTTTAAAAAATTAAAATAAAATAAAAAATTAGAATCTTTCTTGAGAGAGCATTTTTAAAAAAATTAAAATAAAATGTTTTAAAATTCCTTCCATTTTCAAAATTTCTATTATATTAGACCCTTCTTCCTTAGTAGATTTCATTTTGATTAGTTTCTCTCACTTAAATTTAATTCTAATCTGTGTTCTAAACTAATCCTTGCCCTTACAGGATGAGTAACAGAAGGAATACTAGAGGTGGAGGAAGAGGAAATGACCCTATTGAAGGAGTTGTAGCACCAGTTGTTCCTTAGGTGATATTCACTACGCTCAGTAAGGAATATATTTAGCTAAGAGGTACCTAATTCACTAGAGTAAAAGGTATCATCGAAGCACAGCAGTGGCTAAAGAGCTTGGAAAGGATTTCACTACATCAGGGATTACGGAAGCGCAAAAAGCGCAGCTTGGCAGTTACAGAAAGCTGCTCGGGATTGGTGGGAATCTATTATGGCCCATACCCCTGAAGAGAATATCACTTAGGCTCAATGCAGGTGAAGTCTTTAAAAGAATTCAATATTCGATAAGATTATCTCTTTGAAACCTAGCTCAACCTTGTATACCACAAATTTACAGGGAAGCTTTCATAGCTCAGTGGGTGCCAGATTCCGGAAAGGCTTGGTTGTACCAGAACTTTTTGGACCTTAAGCAAGGGGACGTGACAGTTTCAAAGTATAAGAGGAAATTCAATGAGATATCCAAGTTTGGCTCCAGTCTGATTGACACCCCTCTGAAGAAGAATGAGATGTTCATAGCAAGCATGCGTCAGGAATTTCAGGATCATCTTATAGGACATGTGTGCGGCACAATCACAGCTCTTATGGATATGGCTATCTGGTATGAAAACCTAAACTTGAAGAGGACACCAGCTGAGAAGGCACCAACTGCTCAAGAAACCATCAACAACCCAAGCAAGAGGAAGTCGAATTTCAGCTAGCAAAAGAAGAATTGGGAGAGCAAGAATGAAGTTGGATATTCTTGAAAGAAGCCAACTAATCTATCAAAAATCACATGTTTCAAGTGTGACCATAAAGAACATTATGCTAATAGTTGCTTGCTAACGCAGGAGCATCAATACCTCCAGTTTAGATGACCCAGAGAGATCTCTGCCACATTTGTTTATAGCCCGGTCACTTTAAGAAAGACTGTCCCACTCAGAAGAAGGGCACACCATCTGGCGTCTTTGTAGTTACAGCTTCTACTTCTATAATAGAGGAGACCAACCTAGTGTTTCTGTTAGTCCATGAGATGATGGTTTTGATGACAACAACCTTAGAATAAGACTATAAAATATAAATACTAACATTATAGTTTAGATATATATGTATATGTAGGATTTAACCATGCAGGTACCAAGAATAAAGACTGTACAGTATAGAGATTCAAGATATCAAGATTGAAGACTCATGTGTATCAAGATTATCAAGAGTTCAAGATAAGTATTGAGTCTAGAATTTTGTTAAAACTTCACAATAGCACTGAAATCTTCACTCCATTTTTCTTTTGGGATGGAACCCATTTCTACCTTTTTAGTGGCTTACAAACCCACGACAAGTAGCTTACAAACCTACGACAAGTGGCTTACAAACCCACGAACATCCTAGTTTTGTACAAGTTCTCGAGTCCAGACATGATGAGATACTCTGCAGGAAGAAGCTTGCAAAACTACTTCAAAATGTTTTTTTCAAAACAACTTCGGAATGATTTTCAAAATTGTTTTTCAAAATGTTTTAGCCTTAAAAATTATCTTTTCAAATGATTTTTCAAATAGATGTTTTAGCCTTAAATATTCTTGTTTTTAAACTTCGTCTGTTTTAAACTATCTTTTAATATAATATATTTATACTTAGATTTAAATATAAAATTATAGTAAAATTATATATATAGTGTTCTCTATATTTATCTATATATTTTATCTATAGTCAAGTATATTTATAAAGTTTAAAATAGTTTTAATATAAGATAAAGGTTATTTTCAAAGAAAATCAAACTATCAAAAATTGCTTTGGGATGTCGACATGCCTATGGTGACCATGTCGACATGGTGACAGTTGACTTCAAAATTTATATTTCAAAAGAAGTGTCTATTCGTCATAACCTTTCATGAATGGACATGACTATTGTTCTTCTATAAATAGGGGCTAGTTTCAACGAATTTTTAATCAGTTTTTCTGGTTTTTCACTTCTCTTCTTCTTCCACATTTTCTTAATCAAAATCCTATCTTCAGTCTGCCGAAATCAACATTGAATCTAACTAGATTATCTCTGGTTTGATTCTCTATCACTATCTCAACAAGATCTAAGTGCTATTCAGAGTTATAGGCTTCTTTGTAATCTATCTAGAGAGAAAAGGTGTGATTGTAGCCTTGGAAACCAATCAAGCGAGAAAAGGTGTGATTGTAGCCTTGGAAATCAATCGGGTGAACTTGTTGCCCCGGAAATCAAGTATCTCTACCTAGAGGATTGTGATTCTGGAGGGTGTACCTCGTAGCCTTGAAATCGAGGGTTGTAATTATTGAATTGCTTTTGAAAGGAAATCCGTACTTAGTTGTGCGGGACTGGATATAGGGTAACCCCGAACTAGTATAAAATCCGGTGTGTTCTTTCCTTTACTGCATTTACTTTATTTCTGCATCTGTGATTATATCTGTGTCTGAATATTGCATACATTTGTGTACAAATCAACAATAACTGAAAAAGATTTAGTAATTTCTTAAAAACACTATTCACCCCCCCTCTAGTGTTATTCCTAGCCTCAAGATCCGTAATCCGCATTCCTCACAGTTTCAAGGTACCCTTATGTGACGCCCCACCTCTATGCTCATAATAACAAAGAGTATTAAAAGAAATACTGTCTATTATTACGAAGAATAAGGCTGGATAGGAGCGACCATCCGTAATTTGCCTTACACTAATATTGGTTATCTCGATAGGAGTGGTATATACTTTTTATTTTTCATCTATTATTTATTTACTCCCAATGACATATCCAATTATCAGTATAAAACAAACTACGATGGTTCATAATAGTTTAGGACATTAGATATAAAAATAACACAGATAATATAAATGCGGAACACAGATAAAAACAAAAGTCTCATATATATAACCGAAATCAGTTACAATATAGTTGACACGATACATATGATACAACTACAACTGTCGACTCTAGAAGTTATATATACAAGTACATTATCGACTAATATACATGAATACATATCGTTCTATACAATGACACGACTACTACAAAATGACACCGATAACTTCAGAAGATGTGAAAAGTCTTCAAATCCTGAACAGCAACTCAAAGAAGAAAATCTACAACCTGAAATAACTCGGGTCTGACCCGAGTATTACATTCAAAAGAAAATAATACACGGGTCAGTCTAATTCAAACTCAGTTATTAGTGCATAGAAGCAATAATAATTTAAGTAGACGACAGTCACAATAATTCTCGTCTATCCGACTCTTTTAACAAAGAAATCGGATAACGAAAATATAACACTAAACAGTGTTAAACAATAAATCAGCAGATTTAAATCATCAACAGAGATAAATAAACAATTTATCAAATCGACTAAATCAATTCAAAACAATTGAAATTGTCACTTTAAAACCATCAGAGTTCGATTGGCTGCCGTACACGCTAATGTGTACGGCCTCGCCAGTACGACATACGAAATATGAAACGAATCAATGAATCAGAACAAAAGAAACATCAATTTAAAATCTGTACTGTGTGGCTGCAGTACACGCACGCGTGTACTGCCTCGCCAACTCATGTATAAAATAGGAATCAACACAAGTTCAAATCCAAAATACGGATTCAACACAAGTACATATGGCCTCGACCGAAATTTAAAGTGTGACTGCAACAAGGCAAATGCATGTACAAGTTCTACAAGACAAGTACAAAGTAAGGATATGAGCAATGCAGGTAAGCTAGGTTACTACATGAATGAACTATCATAAGCATGGCAACATGATTATCAAAGACTAGAGGGAAATTCAAAGCTAAATGCAAATGAAGATACAACAGTTATGCAACTGTGAAACTGGACAGTAATGTACACTAATGTGCCAGACCAAAAACATGAATGAATGCAAGGAGAACCAGAGCTACCCAGGGAGCTACAACAGAGAAGTGAATAAAGATACAGAGTGACATGCACATCAACCAAACAACCTACAAGGTCATAGTAGATATCTACATGAGTGCAGCAGTCCAACAACCCAAGATAGTGCAAAGTGAATCAACTGAGCAAGACAACCAGTGAACAACAAGTGCAGCAATGAGGCATGATGAATATAGGAATGAAATACAATGAGTACAACAGAAGTGCCGAAGTGCAGAATGAACAATATCAGAGAAATAAAGTCGACTGTATTTAAAAATTTGGGAAGTTTATGCCGTGATAATCAAAGCAAAATCAAATGGCACAAAACAAATTCAACCAATTTAACTTAAACAAGATTTTAAACAATTCAAAACCTTTATCTAACATGTTAAAAGAATCATCTAATTTATAAAATAAGTTCTAAAAGAATTTAAATTACAATTCAATTTAAATTCATATCAATTAAGAAATTACTGCTAAATTTCAAAATGTAAATACAGTTTATATGAAACTTAAACTGCATAATCAACTGCAATGGCCACGAAGGCAAAAGTGAACGACTAAATGAACTGGACAGTATACTATAGGTAAGGCAAACTGCCATGCCCAGTCAATAACAAAATATGAGGTAGTGACCACATAAAAATGATGAACATGCTGTAAGCCTAGATGCAACAGAAATGCCAAGGTGATGAAATCACAGTTTACAGGAATCGAAATAACAGGTTTTACACATTTAGTCAAATGCCGAAGTTAACATCGAACCAAAAGAAAACAAAGATTCAACAGGGAACCGAAGTCAGTGAGAACCCTGACTCCAACTCAAAATCAAATGCAACTATTTACCATCGCAAAACCCAAGTGACCAAGGTCGAAGCCAACAATCTCAAAATCAGGTCAGCCAAGTAAAGAAACAATCAAATATATGCATATAGAAAAGATCTGAAATCATCACAATCATCCAAATAATATCGAACGACCAAAGCACAGATCAGACGAACGAAGAATTAGGGTTGCGAACCCTATATAAACACCAAACTTCACGAGAATATATGAATTAGAACAAAATTCATATAACAAAATTGGACAATCAGAGAGTCGAACTACAAAAATTGAAACCACAATAACCATGAAACAGAAACGAACGAAAATCACAGAGTTTCGAACTCTAAACAAATTCAAAGCAAGAATTAGATGTGAGCAATTTGAAATTACTCACCTCCATCTGATCGAGAAGGCGAAGTCGAACTCGATTGAGTAGACGAGGCCGCGCGCGAATCCATTGAAGCAGGCAATCGAAGCACTAATCCTCAATTCAAGCAACGACTTCGAAGACCTAATTTCTGATCTAAAGGGACGAACGAGAAGACAGAGCCACCATTTTTTTTCGTTAGACCTACGGTTTTTTTTCGTTTTCGAAGTGAGATGGGAATGGGTTGCGAACGAATATCAATGGGAATGAGTATAACCCTAATCTCGACAAAATGAAACGGGCTGAATTAATAGAGAAAAGCCCGTATAATTCTTTAACGAATTATCAAAAGGATTTCAACACAATTTTTAAAAGAATTCAACCCATTAAAACTTCCGCAGCGATTAGCCAATAATTCAAATCGTCATTTGTGATAACAAAGTGATTGCGGAATCTCGGGTTGTTACAGACTCCCCTCCTTATAAAAATTGCGTCCACGCAATCATAGGGAATAAATGGATAAAAGGTAACAACCAAAAGAGCACGGCAATGTCGAATGTATAAGCAAAGCAAGTGTCAGCGAGGAAGTATTAGATAAGAAATCAAAAGGTTCGACTGCTTCAAATCAAAAGAATCAACATCGTGGGAATCAGGGATCAAAATCAGACGACTAACAAAAGCAAGAACAATCGAGTTCCATCAACTAAAAGAGAAGGAAAAACAGAGCAGAAATCCCATACAGAGCACGAATTGAATGTGAGTAAATCAAATTACTCACCTGAATCGCTAGAGAAAAAGACGAAGCTCAAATCTCAAAAATCGCAAATATTCAATCATAAAAAAACGATAATTGAATTTTCAAATCGCAAATATTCACTTATCTCAAACGATAATCAGAAGACAAATATTCGATTATCAAAAACGATAATCAAATTTCTCAAATCAACAAATATTCGATTATCACAAGCGATAATCAAATTTAAAATTCAACAAATATTCGATTATCAAAACTGATAATCAAATTTCTCAAATCAACAAATATTCGATTATCACAATTGATAATCAAATTTTAAATTCAACAAATATTCGATTATCAAAAACGATAATCAAATTTCTCAAATCAACAAATATCTAATTATCACAAGCGATAATTAGAAACAACAAATATCTGATTATCAAAAATGATAATCAGAACTCATATCAACAAATATCTAATTATCACAAGCGATAATTAGAAACAACGAATATCTGATTATCAAAAACGATAATCAGAACTCATATCAACAAATATCTAATTATCACAAGCGATAATTAGAAACAACAAATATCTGATTATCAAAAACGATAATCAGAACTCATATCAACAAATATCTAATTATCACAAGCGATAATTAGAAACAACAAATATCTGATTATCAAAAACGATAATCAGAACTCATATCAACAAATATCTAATTATCACAAGCGATAATTAGAAAAAACAAATATCTGATTATCAAAAACGATAATCAGAACTCATATCAACAAATATCTAATTATCACAAGCGATAATTAGAAACAACAAATATCTGATTATCAAAAACGATAATCAGAACTCATATCAACAAATATCCAATTACCTGCAGATAATTGGAAACAACAAATATCTAGAAATCAATTAAGAAGACTAGAAAATCAACATAAAAGCTTGGATCGATCCCATCAGATGGCGAGTTTTTAATTCGCCGCACGTGCAACAACATATGGCCGAAGCCTACCAAGTACTCAACATAATTTTGGCGCCCATCAGATTGACCCGAAGGTCCGCAGAGTGACCCGAAGGTCTAGTACTGGTATTTGACCCGAAAGTCCGCAGAGTGGCCCGAAAGCCCAACAAATGACCCGAAGGTCCAACAAATGACCCGAAGGTCCTCATAGTGGCTCGAAAGCACACGAAAGCATCAAAATGTTTCAATTAACGAGTCCGGAATTAACCGAAATAGCAAACGCACATGTCCCATACCACGTGTTTTACTAAATCGTTTGATTCTCTTCATCGTTTCCTTGAAAGTGTGAAATCATCAAATTCATCAAAACAACAGATATTCAATTAACGAGTCCGGAATTAACCGAAATAGTAAAAGTGTGGTTCCATACTCCGCACTTTTGCTAAATCGTTTAAATCACTTCATCGTTTCCTTGAAAGTGCAAAATTGTGTATTTTGTAAAAATACACTTTACATTCTCAAACGGACAAGTCCGGAATTAAGCGAATCAGTAAAAGAAAGGGGTCATAGTCCTCGATTTTGCTGAAACGTTTAAATCGCTTCCTCATTCTTTTGAAAGGCAAACTGTTAAAATTTCTGAAAACAATTTTATTTATTTTGTAAAAATAACAATTCACATTCTCAACTGGACAAGTCCGGAGTTAAGCGAAACAGTAAAAGAAAGGGGTCCTAATCCTCGATTTTGCTGAATCGTTTAAGTCACTTTCTCATTCTTTTGAAAACGCAAACTGTTAAAAATTTATAAAAAAATTTCATTTTTAAAACGATTTTCCAATCACGTGTTTAAAGCAGCAAATCAACAACAATTTCGATAAGGAAATTGTACTTCTCAAAATACCGTAAAAATGGTCACAATTCAGCATTGCGGTATAACCGCTTGAAAATCCACTTTTTAAAAATTTGACTGTTACTGAAGTCAAAGCGACAGTAATTTTAAAACATCAAATATCTCATCAAAATAATTCACATCAAAATGTGACATCAGTGAATTTTCATTCATTAAAATCGTCAACAAAACACCGTGCCTCAAAAATTCAGCATTGGTGTAAAAATCCCGTTATAAAAATAACGGCAACAAAATACGTTTCATAACCAAGCATCGGTTCAACGTAAAATAAATGTAGTAACGTACAACTTAAATTTGCACGTACATCACAATATAAACAAAGGAATCATTCGATTGTATCTTCAATGAAGATAATTCAAAACAGCAAAATCTAATCAATAGATGATTAGTACAAGAGAAAGCCAGCGGAAATTTCAACAAAAAAAATCACATATTTGCAATTTCTTCGAATCCTCAATTCGGATTTGAAATTCTCAAAGAAACAAAATAACTACAGCTATGTAAACAACAAATGAAATTCATATCAATTTCGTATTTTGATTTTTAAATCAAAAAGATTATCAGTTGTACTCAGCGAAGACAGTTTCACTGTTTCCGCTGCGCACTCTGATAAACAGAACACAAATCAATCAAATCATCAAAACACAATTTCACTATTATTTTTAAATAAAGATATTTAAAAATTTCATCCAAATTTCAAAACTTTAGTTTTGACTCAAGCACAAATTAAACATCGACCAATAGTTGTAACATATGTTCCATCCGAGTTAAGTTTTATATTATGTCCATAAACCCCAAGCTTTGATACCAACTGTGACGCCCCACCTCTATGCTCATAATAACAAAGAGTATTAAAAGAAATACTGTCTATTATTACGAAGAATAAGGCTGGATAGGAGCGACCATCCGTAATTTGCCTTACACTAATATTGGTTATCTCGATAGGAGTGGTATATACTTTTTATTTTTCATCTATTATTTATTTACTCCCATCGACATATCCAATTATCAGTATAAAACAAACTACGATGGTTCATAATAGTTTAGGACATTAGATATAAAAATAACACAGATAATATAAATGCGGAACACAGATAAAAACAAAAGTCTCATATATATAACCGAAATCAGTTGCAATATAGTTGACACGATACATATGATACAACTACAACTGTCGACTCTAGAAGTTATATATACAAGTACATTATCGACTAATATACATGAATACATATCGTTCTATACAATGACACGACTACTACAAAATGACACCGATAACTTCAGAAGATGTGAAAAGTCTTCAAATCCTGAACAGCAACTCAAAGAAGAAAATCTACAACCTGAAATAACTCGGGTCTGACCCGAGTATTACATTCAAAAGAAAATAATACACGGGTCAGTCTAATTCAAACTCAGTTATTAGTGCATAGAAGCAATAATAATTTAAGTAGACGACAGTCACAATAATTCTCGTCTATCCGACTCTTTTAACAAAGAAATCGGATAACGAAAATATAACACTAAACAGTGTTAAACAATAAATCAGCAGATTTAAATCATCAACAGAGATAAATAAACAATTTATCAAATCGACTAAATCAATTCAAAACAATTGAAATTGTCACTTTAAAACCATCAGAGTTCGATTGGCTGCCGTACACGCTAATGTGTACGGCCTCGCCAGTACGACATATGAAATATGAAACGAATCAATGAATCAGAACAAAAGAAACATCAATTTAAAATCTGTACTGTGTGGCTGCAGTACACGCACGCGTGTACTGCCTCGCCAACTCATGTATAAAATAGGAATCAACACAAGTTCAAATCCAAAATACGGATTCAACACAAGTACATATGGCCTCGACCGAAATTTAAAGTGTGACTGCAACAAGGCAAATGCATGTACAAGTTCTACAAGACAAGTACAAAGTAAGGATATGAGCAATGCAGGTAAGCTAGGTTACTACATGAATGAACTATCATAAGCATGACAACATGATTATCAGAGACTAGAGGGAAATTCAAAGGTAAATGCAAATGAAGATACAACAGTTATGCAACTGTGAAACTGGACAGTAATGTACACTAATGTGCCAGACCAAAAACATGAATGAATGCAAGGAGAACCAGAGCTACCCAGGGAGCTACAACAGAGAAGTGAATAAAGATACAGAGTGACATGCACATCAACCAAACAACCTACAAGGTCATAGTAGATATCTACATGAGTGCAGCAGTCCAACAACCCAAGATAGTGCAAAGTGAATCAACTGAGCAAGACAACCAGTGAACAACAAGTGCAGCAATGAGGCATGATGAATATAGGAATGAAATACAATGAGTACAACAGAAGTGCCGAAGTGCAGAATGAACAATATCAGAGAAATAAAGTCGACTGTATTTAAAAATTTGGAAAGTTTATGCCGTGATAATCAAAGCAAAATCAAATGGCACAAAACAAATTCAACCAATTTAACTTAAACAAGATTTTAAACAATTCAAAACCTTTATCTAACATGTTAAAAGAATCATCTAATTTATAAAATAAGTTCTAAAAGAATTTAAATTACAATTCAATTTAAATTCATATCAATTAAGAAATTACTGCTAAATTTCAAAATGTAAATACAGTTTATATGAAACTTAAACTGCATAATCAACTGCAATGGCCACGAAGGCAAAAGTGAACGACTAAATGAACTGGACAGTATACTATAGGTAAGGCAAACTGCCATGCCCAGTCAATAACAAAATATGAGGTAGTGACCACATAAAAATGATGAACATGCTGTAAGCCTAGATGCAACAGAAATGCCAAGGTGATGAAATCACAGTTTACAGGAATCGAAATAACAGGTTTTACACATTTAGTCAAATGCCGAAGTTAACATCGAACCAAAAGAAAACAAAGATTCAACAGGGAACCGAAGTCAGTGAGAACCCTGACTCCAACTCAAAATCAAATGCAACTATTTACCATCGCAAAACCCAAGTGACCAAGGTCGAAGCCAACAATCTCAAAATCAGGTCAGCCAAGTAAAGAAACAATCAAATATATGCATATAGAAAAGATCTGAAATCATCACAATCATCCAAATAATATCGAACGACCAAAGCACAGATCAGACGAACGAAGAATTAGGGTTGCGAACCCTATATAAACACCAAACTTCACGAGAATATATGAATTAGAACAAAATTCATATAACAAAATTGGACAATCAGAGAGTCGAACTACAAAAATTGAAACCACAATAACCATGAAACAGAAACGAACGAAAATCACAGAGTTTCGAACTCTAAACAAATTCAAAGCAAGAATTAGATGTGAGCAATTTGAAATTACTCACCTCCATCTGATCGAGAAGGCGAAGTCGAACTCGATTGAGTAGACGAGGCCGCGCGCGAATCCATTGAAGCAGGCAATCGAAGCACTAATCCTCAATTCAAGCAACGACTTCGAAGACCTAATTTCTGAGCTAAAGGGACGAACGAGAAGACAGAGCCACCATTTTTTTTTCGTTAGACCTAGGGTTTTTTTTTCGTTTTCGAAGTGAGATGGGAATGGGTTGCGAACGAATATCAAAGGGAATGAGTATAACCCTAATCTCGACAAAATGAAACGGGCTGAATTAAAAGAGAAAAGCCCGTATAATTCTTTAACGAATTATCAAAAGGATTTCAACACAATTTTTAAAAGAATTCAACCCATTAAAACTTCCGCAGCGATTAGCCAATAATTCAAATCGTCATTTGATGATAACAAAGTGATTGCGGAATCTCGGGTTGTTACACCTTACGTTGTATTTTATGCCCATTCGTGTTTTAGTTGATACTAGAGCATCCCATAGCTTTATCTGAGTAGATTTATGTGACAAGCTTGAACATGTTTTCAAACCTGAACCTACGTATAAATCCTTATGTGTATCAAACCCCGCTGGTGGTCGAGCAAACCTGGGTATGATTTGTAAAGGAGTAAATCTCTTTAAAGAAAAAAACAAGTTCACAGAAGACTTTTATGTTTTGGGCTTCAAAGTGTTCGATATTTTATTAGGTATGGATTGGTTAACAAATTTTGATGCTATTATTTCTAGCAAAACTCGAACGATCTCTTTGGTTGATGATAACGGAAATCGCTTGGTAATAGAGTGTAAGATGCCTCTAAATATTGCTAAGAGTTTTATTTTCCCACTTGATTCCCATTCAAGTAATCTTAGCAATATCCCAGTTGTCCAATTTTTCCCTGATGTTTTCGGTAAAGTGACTTTTTTACCACCTCATCGCGAAATAGAATTCCAAATTGATCTTGTTCCCGGAGCTAGACCTATAGTATTCCCTCCGAGAATGATGTCACCTAAGGAGAAGGCAGAATTAAAGACTCAAGTTGATGATTTATTGTCTAAAGGTCTGATTAGACATAGTGATTCAGAGTGGGGAGCTGCAATAGTATACGTTACTAAATCTGACGGTTCCCTAAGGATGTGTATAGATTACAGAGAGTTGAACAAGTTTACCCACAAGAACAGATACCCAATGCCTCGTATTAATGACCTGTTTGACCAACTATACGGAGCACAAGTATTTTCACAGCTTGACCTAGCCACAGGTTTCCATCAGCTTAGAACTGCGAAGGATAGCATTCACAAAACTGTTTTTCATACCGAAGATGGTTTCTACGAATATTTAGTTATGCCATTCGGTTTAACTAATGTTCCAGCCTACTTTGTAGACCTTATGAACATAGTATTTTGGGAAGTTTTGAAACAATTTGTTCTAATTTTTATTGATGATATATTGGTCTTTTCTAAGACAAAGGAAGAACATTAAGTGCATCTTAAATTTGTACTTGAAACTTTAAGAAATCATCAATTGAAAGCTAAGTTTACTAAATGTTATTTCTGGCAAGAAGAAGTCAGATTTCTTGGGCACGTGGTCTATAAGAAAGGGTTTCGGTGGATCCAGCTAAGATCGCCGTGATTAATATAAGTTCTTATCTAGTTTTTTTCCCTAAAAAATTGAATCCTTTTATCTCTTTTAATTCGAAATTCATATCACTTTGAATTTCAAGATTGGGAAATCCTTAAAATTCCAACCAACGTCCAAAGTTTCTTAGGCTTAGCCAGCTATTACGAAAATTTATTGATCATTTCTCTCGAATTTCCTCACCTCTTACGGCTTTGACTAAGAAGGATATTAAGTTTGTTTGGACTGACAAATGCCAAAAAGCGTTCGATGAATTAAAATGGAAGTTAACCACTACTCCTACTCTCATTGTTCCGAAAGAAAGTGAAGGTTTGACTGTTTATACGGACGCTTGCAGAAATGAGCTAGGTGCTGTTTTAATGCAACATGGAAAGGTCATTGCTTATGCTAGTAGACAATTGAAGATTCATGAAATCAACTATGCAACGCACGATCTTGAGTTGCTTGTAGTAGTGTTTGCTTTAAAAATATGGAGATATCATCTTTTGGGAACAAAATTTGAACTCTTTACTGACCACAAATCACTGAAGATTATTTTAACTTAGAAGGATATGAATTAAAGGCAGGTTAGATGGCTCGAATTCCCAGCTGCTTATGATCTCGACATCAATTACTCTCCTGGAAAAGCAAATGTAATAGTTGATGCTTTGAGTAAAAACAAAGCCATGTTATATCAACTTATTGCTTCTCTAACCCTTATGGATTGCATTGCGACCAAACAAGATGAAGATATAATGCTAAGGTCTATTAAGGAAAATGTTATAAAAAGGGAGGTTGATACACGAAGCGGGTAGGGCAAAAAGATTGTAGATATGGAATTCTGAGGATTAATAATAAAATTTGTGTTCTGAGAATGGATGGTTTGAGACAAGAAGTTCTTAGAGAGAATCACTCCTAGAGTTACAAAAATGTATCAAAATATGAAGAAGTTGTATTGGTGGAGGGGGATGAAATGAGATATCTCTATTCACGTAAGTAGACGTGCCACTTGCCAACAGATAAAGATTAATCATCAGAAGATAGGAGGATTATTGTAGCCTCTTGAGGTTCCAAATTGGAAATGGGATCAAATCTCTAAGGATTTTATCGATGGGCTACCGGGGACGAGAAAAGGTAATGAGAGCATCTGGGTGATTGTTGATAGACTGACAAAATATGCCCAATTTATCCCTATAAAGACAACTCGAACTGCTTTGAGTTGGCTGAGATTTTTATGAGTGAAATTGTCCGACTCCATGCAGTTCCAGCAAGCATAGTATGTGATAGAGACCCCGTCTTCGCTAGCAACTTTTGGAAAGCTTTTTAGGACACGTTGGGTACTCAATTAAATCTTAGTATGGCTTATGTAACGACCCGCAAATTTATCACTTTGATGAATTTTATTTATTTTTAAAATTATTCAAATAAAAGGTCGATAATGCAAATAGTATTGTTTTGAGTGATAATAAATCTTGTTTTGAATAGATATTTACAAAAATATTTTCCTCGGGATCTAAATCGATAAAATGACCGAAAACTATTGTATTGATAACTAGCTCTATAATCATAAAACATCGTGCATGGAGCTAAATACATACACTTATTTTTACAATTGAACAGGAATATAAAGTAAAATCAGTTATTTTATTCTTGAAAATAAAATGTGTTTCTAACATCAGCAGTGATGCTCTTATCTTTAAATATAGATTTATGAATTTAAAATTGAGATCTAATGATTTAATAATTATTATAATTATTTAAATAATTATTTTAAAATGATAATAATTCATTTTAAATAAGTTATAAAGTGTTAATAAATCATTCATAATAGTTTTATAAAGATATATACTTGATTTGAAAATATAAGAAAAATTGTATCACTTTATCGATATAATAGTGATTTTTGTAAATAATTGTTAATATTAATTTATATGGTTCTATAATTAAAATGTGATCATTTTAATTAATTAATACTGATTAGGGATTTGTTTTCAATTTTTTTTACAAATATATGTATATTTATTACATAAGTGAGAATGTGACCGGCAATAAGTTTCCCGATTTTCAACGGTTTAACAAACAAAAGTCATTCAAAGGTTGTTACAACCTTATTTACATATCATGCACACATATATAACATACATATAAACACTTTAACTTACATATAAACATGTACACACATATATGTACATATATATATATATAAGAAATATATAAGATATTTCTTAATTTCTTAAGCCTTAAGCAAACTCAAAGTCAATCAAGGACACACAAGTACACACGCATATGGACAGGAACATGGAGGCACCCATGTGAAGGTCACTTCGGCCGAACCTAGGGAGGAGAGGAGGGGAGTGGGTCAAGGGCAAAATGGTAATTACATCCACAGATATTTGTTCCAAAAATATTGCTATAAATACCCATACACTTTCTCTCATTTTTACACCACATTCTTATCATCTTCTCCTCCACTTTCAAGCTCTTTCATGGCTCCATAGGCTTAGAAAAATAATGGGAAAAATTTATTCAAAAAGAAATCAAATTAGTATAATATACATATATTATCAAATCCACTTCAAACCAAGGCGAAACTCCTCCTCTACCTCTTTTATATCCACGGCCATCACTTCCTCAAACCAAGGCCGAGCCCTTTCTCCTCCCTTAGCAAGGCCGTGAGATCCTCCTTGCATCCAAAGTCTAGGCCGATCCACTTAAAGGCAATAGTGCTTGTGATCGTGAGCTAAGATTTCGAGTTAGCGAAGCTATGACCAATTTTATATTAGCTCGAAGGGAAAATAAAGGTGAGAAACTCCTAAACTATAGATAAATATACTATTGGATGCTATATATGTTTGGATATGATTGTTAATGATGGTTGTTTAATATGGTTGATGAATATATATGTAAGTCACGTTAATACACGTCAATAAGCACAAAGGAAATCACTTTCCTTTATTGAATGAAATGATGCATATGGAATGTTTAAACCTCTTTAAAATGGTTTAATAAGATTTATAAATGTTTTATAAACATTTAAAAGTATTTTGGAAACGTTTGAATGAATATTGAAAATTGAGTCAAAAATAGGCGCGTCGCATAACGGTAGTTCACAATTTCACGCCGTAAATGTCAATATAGCTTAAAAAGCACCATTCATAGCACTTTCCGAAGCACTTTTCTATAACTTTTGAAATATGGTTTTAAACTTAACGATTCTTTTCCAAATCTTTTATAATGTTTTCAAATAAATAATTAAGTGTTTTAATGATGATTTGGAAGTTTTATAATTTAATTAAAAATGTTTAAATAAATGATTTAAAGGAAAGCTGTCAAAAATCAAGTGATTTAATATTGGCTCTAAAAGCCGACGAGTAGACTGGATTTTTCTATTCATGACATCTGGGTGAGGTACTTAAACTAAGGAGATATTTAGGAGCAACCTATGTCTTTGCTCTCCTGGGCGGGGGATAGATATGGTCGAAATGTTAGAAACAAATTAAGTATAAAAGATTAAAAATTCCCAATGTTAAACAACTTGGATTTTATGGATATAATCTTCTTATACTTGGTATTAAAGCCCGAAGAGGGAACTCGTACTATTCTTGGAATTTAAAAGGTGATTTCACCGTTATTCTGCCCATAGTACTTGTTGAATACGAGAATTGATATTGAGTAGAATTAGATGATTCCTACAAATTCTGCCCACTTAATATTTACTGGTTTTGTATTAACATCCTAGATAACATGGTTTTAACTCAATCAAAATTTTGAGTTTTGAACTATGAAATCTTGTTAAGATTTAAATGAAATGATTTGGAAATATTTTCCTAAGTGAAAAATGAAATGATTTAGAATTATTCCAAGATTTAAAAATGTTTTAAGTAATCAAAGGATTTGATAAGAGAGGTTTAATTATTCCTTATATACCGGAAAGAAATGTTTAAAAAAAAAAATATCTCTTGAAGATATTTTTGATAAAAAGGAAGTGATAAGTTAAAAGAATAATTCCCTATTTACTTAACAGTTCTTTTATCGATGATTGGTTCAAAGGAACCGGGGTCGGATTTGGGTGATTTCTATCCGAAGACCACTTCGAACCAATTTACATATTCGAAGTGAAGATAAGGAAATGATTTTGAAGATGGAATGTAAGGATGCTTGTCATTTACCCTCAGGGGAAATTTCCCGTATCATATTATGTGGCAGTATTTCTTCATTTGAGATCTTCGATGCAAGGACTTTTCGCAACTAATCCTAGGGGTAATTCTCAAAAATATATGGTAGGAGACTGCCTTTGATTTCTCATGTTCCAGGACAACTTGTATGGATGAATGTCTGATGTTGCCTATCTAATTACATAAATTGATCTCTATGAACATATCATTTGTTTGGTGGCAGAGAAGGCAACTTCTCTTAGCTTAACACCCTTTCATGAGACGTACGAGCTGAGGAGTTATACGATTGTAGAAATCAGTTGTATGATCATGGAATGGCGATGTGGCATTCAAATTGGAATGTGTGATGTGAAAGGTACTCGCTAACTCGGGCCTTACCACCCGGTAATGGCTTAAACAGGGTACGCGGTAATGCTATGTGGTTTCCCAACAATTAGGGCATGGTCATCACCTTTCTAGATAACCCTCTATATATCAGGTATTTTGTGTATGCTAAGAGAGCTCTCGGATAGGTCGGTAATGACCGGGGTGATGTCATATTGGGTTTCTATCCAGGCCATGTATGAGTGCCAAATAGGGATAGACCAATCTTGCCAGATGCGGAGGATTGTTTGTGTATCCTCAGTACATTCCTCTTAAAATGTACTGTATGGAAGGTAGTCCCTTGCCTACCATTGTATGGAAATCCATTCTCCAATAAGTGCCTATGGACTTGATTGTAAATCTATTATGTCATCAAATTTAACCAATGTAACAATTTCGGCTAAGATTCATAAGTTTATTTGAAAAGTATTTTTCAAAAAGAATGTAATTAAAAATAATATCAAATGAATTTACATATAAAATTATTTTGGTTATCATAAGGTAAAATCTTGTTCCGTGTTTATGTGCGATGTGGTCTTATGAGATATATTTTCTTTTCAAAACGCGTATTTTGAGTCTCTCACACTAGTCCCATGACTGACCCGGAGTTTATTTTCCTTTTTCTTAAACTCTGGATGCCCTAATTTTCCTGGGCAGTCTAGTAGTCAGGTTTAGTTAGAAGAAATCTGGATGGAGCTCGAAGCATGGAGTTAGGAGATTCTTTTGAAGATTGTTATCCGTTTCCACCACACTTGTGCATCATTGTATTCCGCCTTTATAAGGATAGATATTTATAACTGTCCATGTTTAACTCTGATAAATGTATTAAATTTCCGCTTTAAAGATTATATGTTGAAATAATATATATTATTCCATTCGTGTGAGATTTTGTTCTGTCTTTATTTTCTTTCTTACCCATGATAATCCGCCTCTTCGGCACCTGGATTTGCGGCACGTGAATACCGATGATGTATTAGTGTCGATTTTCAAAGATCGAGGAGGTGGGTTGTCTCAGCTTGTCATCCTCAAACGGATGGCAAAACTAAAAGAGTCAATCAGATTCTAAAGGACCTTCTTCGAGCTTGAGTTCTAGATTTTGGGCGATCTTGGGAAGACCATCTCCGTCTTGTTGAATTTACCTACAATAATATCTATCAGGTATAATTAAATTTAAATAAACATAATAATAATTTGAAACTCTTTTTGCAAATTTATAAGTTCTTATGACCTAGTGTAAAATATGATGTATTTTGACTATGAAAAATAATAAACATTTTTGAAAAATTGGAAACTTTTTATGTGAATTTTGAAGTAAAATGAAGAACCTTTTATGTTGAACACTTTTTGAAAATATGTACGGATTTTACTGTAAAATATAAAGTGGACAAAATGACATATTTTTATATATGAACAGTTGGTTATTAAAGAGACCAGGGTCGGATATTGATATAGCTCTATCAATACCGGAACCACTTTAATAACTGTGTACGCAGTGGATGTTATCCAGAATGTAGAGGTTGAATTGGCGAACATTCGCTGGAATGAAGTAAGAGAACGATAATAGATGACCCTGATACTTGTGTCAATTTGAAATGACTAAAACATGAGCCCTTTGAGCCAGCCAATAGGCTAGCTAACTTTAGCAGACATCTTTCGCTCATAATACTATCTTGATTTTGAACTTGGTGGGTGCACCCTTGATCTTGGAGTGATGTACGCGGTCGACCGTTAGGAGTTACGACCAACCGGGATGTGTAAATTGGTAGAATCCTACCTTGGGCATTGCCTCATGTGCGTTTTCATACGATTATCCCTATATGAGACCAGTACGAGTTTGTTTTAGGGTTGTTCTGTTACGGTGCCTCCCTTGCTACCGATGTTGCTGGTTGTGTTACAAGGCAAAATGAAGAACAATGCTTAAAAATGTGTTAAGGGGGATTAATGTAAAGCCTTAGCGCTATTTTAATATTTACATTACTGATAGACATTACATATGTATCATAACTACTACGAATAGATAAGGATCCTTAGGAGATGGAAAACCCTGTAACATCTCCTAAGTTATTATGCACATTGTAAATTTGATTTTGAGTTAACTTACATGAGAATTTTAGTCGTAACTCGAGTATGTGTTTTTTCATTATGCTCGGGTTACCCTGAGTATTACAGTGTTTGAGGAGTGCTTGTCTAGAGATGAGACCGAGTTGGAGACTCCACTTTTATCTAGCTTGTACTTTCTTAGTTCAGTTTGGGCGTGTAGTAGTGAACTCCTATTTATTTCTATTTTTCTATTTTGAATTCTAAAACTCGATTGTAAACTTTATTAGTAGCTTCATGAACTACTTATGTATTTATTTATTTTCGCTGTGAGATTCTGTGTTGAAATTTCTATATCTGTGATTATGTGTATTGATTCTTATAATAAACCCAATTAATAATCTATCATTTTGAACGGTTTGTGTTGTTCAAAATGGTGGGTCGTCACAACATATGCCACCCGATAATTTAATATGCGAAAATTACTATAAAGTAAAATACTTATGTCTACTTTTGATTTGCCGTACCAAAAGATTGATACATGTTTAAATGATTGCATGTTGTTTTGGAAAGAGGACATCAATCTTAGGAGGTGTAGAATATGTAACTAGGAAAGATACGAACTAAGAAAAAAGAAGGGAAATAAAATTCCGTACAAGAGAAGGCATTACTTACCCATCACTCCTAGGCTCGAAGGTTATATGCATCTTCTATAACCGCACTTCATATATGATGGCATAGTGTGAGAAGACAGGAAGAAGGTACCCTAACACACCCAGCCGATGGAGAAGCATGGAAACATTTTGATAAGACTTATCCCACTTTTGCAGTAGAGAGACATAATGTTAGACTTGGTTTGTGTACGGATGGATTTTCACCATTATCTCAATTTGGTTCTAAATATTCATTTTGTCCCATTATCGTTACACCTTACAATTTACCTCGGTGGATGTATATGAAAACTCCATATTTCTTACTATTGTTGTTCCTCGTCTTGATGATCTGACATAAGGAATCAATGTTTATTTACAACCATTGATTAAAGAGTTGAAAACACTATAGCATGAAGGAGTTGAAACATATGATATTTTGAAGAAAAAAATAATATTCATATGTTATCTTCTTTGTTATGGACTATTAGTGATTTTTCTACGTATACAATGGTTTCAGATTGGAGTACGACCGATCATCTAGCTGTTCTTATTGCATGGAAGAAACACGAGCATTTTCTTAACGGCATGGGAAGAAAAATTCATGGTTTGATTGTCATTGGTGTTTTCTCCATATTAATCATCCTTTTAGAAGATATATCATAGCTAATAGAGCAAAGATTATGCAACCACCAATGGTTTGATCAAACCAAGGAATATACGAACTTGTAAAGGAATATCCAAAGATACATGAAACTGGAGTACAAATTGAAATTCCAGATAAATCGATGATTCATAATTGGTGCAAACAAAGTATATTTTGGAAGTTACCTTATTGGAAAGATCTTTTACTTCGTCATAATACTAATATGATGCACAATGAGAAAAATGTGTTTAATAATGTGTTTAATACAATCATGAATGTTAAGGGGAAGATTAGGACGATTTGAAATCAGGATGTGATATAGAAGAATTATATAAGCATCCTGAACTTCATATCAAACCAAATGACAGTAAAAAACCCAAAGCAAGTTATGAGTTAGACAATAACCAAGTAAAACTTATGTTAAAATAGGTGGAAGGATTAAGATTTCCTAATGGGATTTCTTCTAATTTTCATAGATGTGTCGACTTTAAAAACAATAACCCGAGTGGGATGAAAAGTCATGATTGCCATATGATGATGGAAAATTTGTTACCTGTCGCTTTTAAAGAACTGTTCAGTTTGGATGGTTATAACGGAACTTAGTTTGTTTTATAAAGAGTGTTCAACTACATTAAAAGCTGAATGTCTACATAAACTTGAAGTACGGATCCTTATACTACTTTGCAAATTGGAGAAAAATTTCCTCTAGGTTTCTTTAATGTAATGCAGCATTTATCTGTTCATCTTCTATCTGAAGCACTTCTTCGAGGTCCTGTGCAATATATATGGATGTATGCATTTAATAGGTAATAATATTAAGTATGTTAAATACTAATTTAATTACATAAGTAAAGTTTAATTTGAAATATTTTTTTTAATAGGTACTTAAATCATCTGAAGAAAAATGTTAGACAAAATGCATGAGTTTAAGGTTTGATTTGCAAATCATATATCGAAGAAGAAGTTTCATTATTTTTCTCTCATTATTTAAGTGATAAGTGAACTTATCATTTGAAATTGTTCTGCGTAATGATGAAGGCATTGAAAAAGATTATTCTTAAGGAATGTTATCTTTTTTTAAAACACATGCCCGACTTGTTGGAAAATATGTGGAACTATGGTTAGATGATAGAGATTACAATGTAACATACACATGTTCTTCTTAATTGTGCTGAAGTTGCACCATTCGCAGGTAATATTAAATAATAATTCTGGATATATGCATTTCCAAATTCATATTTATTTCAATTATAATTATATATTATAATGCAATATATTATATATATCTGTAGTATTTACGAATCACAACATCCACACGGCGACTCAGTAAAGAATTCGCTGAATTGTTTTCAAAGTATGTTTATGATCCGCGAAATTGTGTAGTGGACGAAGGATTGAAACATCTTTCGTTGGGACCAAAATGAAATGTCAAGACATATCCAATATTTTTCATCAATGGATTTAAATTCAACACCAAAGAATATGATGCTGAAAAATTAACTAACAATACCGATTTATTTGTTAAAGACAGTGATGATTCAGATAATCATATAAATGATTTTTATGGCGTGTTAACCCAGGTTTTGGAATTGACATATTTTATACAACATGTGGAGAAAGTTTTTTTATTTAGATGCAGTTGGTTGAGCAATGTTCCAGGTTCTTGAGTCAACGTGTAGAAAATCATCTTACTGAAATAAAACATAGCTCAAATTACCATAAATATGATTTGCTTGTACTAGCCAAACAAGCATTACAAGTTTACTACGCCCTGTATCCAACTCTAAAAAAAGATAAAGCAGATTGATCAACATTTTTTAAAACAAAGGCACGATTTAGGTTTGATGGAAAGAATATTCCAAACGAGAAGCTTATCAGACAGATCTTGAGGAAAATAATGAAACAATAACATTTGATGATCATATTGATTTTGGACCTTTGAACGATGAATCAAATGTTTTAGTAGAAGCATTTGAGATAACAGAGGAAAACAGTATAGCGTACGTGACCAAGTCTGAATTAGTGAGACTGATTATTACTATACATTTTGATAGAAGGTAATTTATGTGATAATTAATGTTACATTTTTCTCAAAAAATGATATGTTTTTCCATAATTAAATCATATGTCATCACGTAATAAAATGAAATATCTATTACAGATATTATATGGCACCGTCGTAGATCTTCACAACCATCAGATTCCCACTCTTCCAGTCAAAGAGGGATCGACGTAGGAAGTGATGGGGGCAGCCCATCATAGTAGGTGGAGCATCCCGTAGTGACATTGATAGTTAAAGCGAGTGGGTATGTATCAAATTTATTGTAACATCATAAATATTTTTTTATGATATTTTATTAATGATTTATTAAAGGTCTATATCATATTTAATATAGAGGCTTTGAGCTGGAGCCATCCGAACTTGTTCTGTATATTTCTAAGGCTGCTTACAAGAGCAGAATGACTGGTTGCTGGCCTAAGTGGGACCAGATTCCACCTCACATATTAGAGTGCATTTGGCAGGATTTCATTTTAAGTGTAAATCTGTATTTCATTTTATACATACCACTTTACAATTTGTTGACTAAATATAAATGTATAACTTATCTTTTCAATATGCAAGGGGCGGTAGAGCTATAGGAACCTGACCTTTTCCTGTGCAGAAATTATTGGATGAAGAAGATGCGGAAAAACTACTACAACACGATGTCGGGCATCAAAAAGGGAGAAAAATCCTGAGTGGACGACTGCAAGTGTGTGGTAAGCTTGGGTTGCTTTCTAGGATAATGATGAAGTGATGGTAAGTTTATTAGTCTTGTATATTTATTAAAAACTTAGTAGAATTAGTATAATAATTTCATTTATTTACAAATGTCAAATATAATGTTAATTTTAAATTTGCAGACAGAGTCGTAGAGGAACTCCGTGAATAGAAATATAAATCCAACCACACACCGTGGAGGTTTGAAATCATTTTAGAGTTACCATTAAGATTGGGTAAATTTATTAATTACGATTATAAATAATTATTAAATGAATAATTGTATATATATAATAATAATACGTAACAATTATTTTAGGAAAAAGAGCGTGGGGGACCCGTTTCGTACATGGATGTCTTTAGGCATACTCATGCCATCGAGCATGAAAATGAAGATGGCACTATAACATACACATGACACGACTCTAGATCACAACAGGCCATGGTAAGCATATTTTAAATTATAAGTTATTAATAATCACTTTAAATAATAAGTTATAAATAATTTAAAGCATGAATTTTAATTGTAATTTTATTTGGAATCGTAAGAAAAATTCATGCGAGAACGGAAGAAAGTGCTTAAGGGATCGAGACGGGATGAGCTGACTGCTGACGAGGAGGATGCAATCTTGGAGCCGACATCACGGAATATATGTTATGGTTTCTAGAATCAAGAGATAATGTTTATATATATATATATTATATTTATGAATAACGCATAACATATTGATTTTATTAATTACAATATATGAAACTTATACATTTTGTTAAATAATGTTACAGGCTAGACGCAGACAAAGCGCCTACAAAAAAGCCCAAGACAACGCGGAGATTCAAGAGTTGAGAGCTATGATTGTGGAGTTGGAGGATCAAGACAGGCGTCGAGCTACGGAGCTGGCCAAGTTGGATGAGCATCTTGCTGCATATATGCAAAAGTAAGACACATTTCCCTCATTAGGTGGAACAAGAGGCGATGACTAGGATTGGTAGGTAAGATTTTTTCAATTAGAGTTGGAACATTGTACGTATATATGATATTTGAGAGTTGTTTTATACATTTTGAGATGTTGGATGTGTATGAGGTTGATTTGAGTTGTTTTTGAGATGATGTTGGACTTGTTTGATACATTTTGGGATGTATTTTGAGATTTTGTTGGATGTTTGATTATGTTATGAGTTGTTTGAGTTTGATTTGTTGTAAATATTAATATTTTGTAATTGTTGATGTTACATGTGTGATTAGGGCTTTAATATATATATATATATATATATATATATATGAGTTATATATGTGAAATTGAGATATATTGATATGTATGTGATAGGTAGGCGTGAAAGGCCGTTGGAATTAAAAAAAAGCTCCAGATTTCCGACGGATGCCGATGGATCATTGGCCAAAACTTTCCGACGGCTTTCGATGGCTTATCTTCCACGTATTTCGATGGTTTTCAACGGCTACCGACAACTCTTTGGATAATCCATAACCTATCACGTGTACATGATGGACCGTCGGACGTCGTCGAAAATGTCATCTTTAGCTGTCGGAAACAAATCGACGGAGCCGTCGGAAATGCAAGCTTAGATCTAGGGAAATAGAAAAGTTATAGTGAAAATCCATAAGAAGAAAACATGGTAAAAATGTAAACTCATCTCAATCAAGAAATTAAACAAGAATTTTCACACATAACATTCATCGACCTAGCTTTCTCGACCTAGTATTCATCAGGGAAGCAGGAATTTTGACTTAGCATTCATCGACGAAGCAAGAATCTGGACCTAGAAGTAGGGCTCCGAGAATGAAGAGGATTGAAGAGGATCTCGACCTAGCATTCTCGACGTCAAGGTATTATCACTGTTTTTATCTCTTAAATCTGTTTGTCGTCGTTGATTTGAATAGAGTAAAGAATTAGGCCCGGAAAAATATAATTAATTTACATTAGGTGGGCTGCATGTTAATTGTTATGGTTAAAAATTTAAATATTAGGTTAATAATTTTGGTTAAAATTAAAATAATTTTCATAAATTTATTCTTTATAATTTTTGTAATTTTTGCTTAATATATATTTATAATTTCATATGTTTGAATATGAAAAACCATGATATGGCATGGAATTATTGCACGACGGTCGATGTTTATAAAAAAGAAGTGTAATTTTTACCGTAAAGAAATTTCTAGCAAAGGTTTAACACTCATGACAACATTTTTAAATCCAAATTAGATGCAACAGTATGTTTTTCCAATATATTATAACTACAAGAATTGCTTGAAATACCGACGACCCTTGGCGATGGCTTCCGACAGCCACGTTACGATGGTCTCCGACGGCTTTCGACGGGCCATCGACAGCCGTCGGAAATTCGCGTTATACAGGTCTTCGCCGAAACCTTTCTTCCTCATTTCAGCTGAACGAAAATAATTTTCTAAAATCCCTAAAACACATTTTCAAGCTTCCAAACCCCAAATTCAAGCTTTCAGATCTTACACGGCTACTTAATCACTCTCCATTGCTTCCAATCTCAGGTATAATCTCTAATTTTTGCAAAAAACCTAATTTTTAACCTAAATCTAGATTGGCCTAATTTGATAAATTAGGATTAATTAGTGATTCTAATTGTTTCTAATAGCCTAATGATGGTTTATAGTATCTCATGGAATACCTATTTCATTTGTTAGCTTTAAATGGTGAAAAATAGGTATAATTCGTGAATTTGTGTATATGTGTAAACCATTATATATGTGTTATTTTTAACATTGTCTTGTGTTAATTGAGGTGTTTATGTGTTCATATATGTGTGTGTGTGTGTATGTGTGTGCATATGTGTTAATCATTATACACACACACGCGCGTATACTAATAATTAAATAAATTGTTTTCTATCGAAAAAAGTCGTAAAAAAATAATTTACAAATCTATTATAATACGCTGAATTAACCTTGTTCGATAAAATACACGGAATAATGTGGTAAATTAATAATTTTTTGCATATAAAATTAGTAAATTTTCAACCGTTTACAAACAATTATATATTATATAATAAATAAGAAGACAAACTATAAAACTGACATATCGAATATATTTCGTCAATAGATATAAATTCAACACCAAAGAATATGGTACTGAAAAATTAACTAATAATACATGTGTATTTGTTAAAGGTAGCGATGATCCAGAAAATAACATAAATAATAATTATAGCGTTTTAACCCAAATTTTGCAACCGACATATTTCTCACGACCCGTGGAGGATGTTTTTCTGTTTAGATGCAATTGATTCAGCAATGTTCCAGGTTTTGGAATTGATGTGCACAAGGATTATAATCTTATTCAAATAAGGCACACATCGCATTATCACAAGCACGATTCTTTTGTACTAGCCAAACAAGCATTGCAGGTTTATTACGCTCTTTATCCTTCTCTAAAAAGAGATAAAACGTATTGGTCAGCAGTTTTTAAAACAAAAGCAAGATTTACGTTTGATGGAATGAATATTCCAAACGAACAAGCTTATTAGGCAGATCTTGAGCAAAGCAACGAAATAATAATTACAGACGGTCATACTGATTTTGGACCTCTGAACTATGAATCAAACGTTTTGGTAGAAGAATTTAAGAGTAGAGAGGAAAATAATGTAGAATATGAGACCGAATCTGAATCAGAAGACGATGATGATTGATAAAAATATTATGTTGAATTCTGATGTATTATGCAATTTATGCAATTGATGACACTTATTTTGCAAGTTATGTAATTTATGTCATTTATGAAACCGAATTGGCTTATCATCATTTACGTAATTTATGTCATTTACGTAATTTATGTCATTCACGTCATTTATACCATTTATGTCATTTATTTAGCAATTTATATTAAAAATGCTATATTCTGCTTATCGTCGGAATATGTGAGACCCAATCTGAATCAGGTATATTTTTCAATTTATGTACTTTATGTCATTTATGTCATTATTATATAATATATGTCATTATTATGCTATTATTTCTTATAAAATGTTGTGTCCGTGACATGTATCATGTCGTCCAGAAGGAGGAGCTCATCCCATTCATTCAGAGGCGATAGCAACAACCCATCATAGCCGCCACAGCGTCCAGCTTATGTCTAGTGCCTAAAGCGGAGGGGTAAGTATTAAATTTTTTTAGCATCATAAATATTTTGTGTACGATATAATAGCCTGTATCATATTTAACACAAGGGTTTCGACCTACAATCGTCAGCTGTAGTTCTATCAGTTTCTAGAGATTCATATAAGAGTATGATAACGGCTTGCTAGCCCAAGTGGGATAATATCCCTTCCCACATCATGGAGTGTATATGACAGGATTTCATTGTAAGTATAATCTTCTATTTTTCATTCTTAATTTGTTTGTCGCTTATTTATTGTTCATCTTATATTGTTTAATTATTTGTCGCTTGTTTATCATGAAACGCAGGTCGCAGTCGACGTCCAAGCAGACGACATGCAGTTGGTACGACACTACTGGATGCAGAAGATGCTGAAGAATTATCGGGATTCTATGTCGGTTGTGAAGCATAAAGGGGAGAAGCCGAACTGGATGGGAGCGAGTGTGTGGGAGGATTAGCTGGCGCATTGAGAGAGTGACGAAGCGAAGGTAAGTGTACTAATCTTTTATTAATTATTTGATTGATATGTAAATATCAAAAAAATTTGGTAAGTAAATAATATATTGTTTATTTAAATATACAGACAGAGTCGTAGAGAAACTTTGCAAATAGGAACAAGAATCCCATCACTCATCAAGAAGGGTCCACGTCGTTCCAACAATATCGCCAGGAGTTGGTAAATTTATTAACTGTGAATTGTAAATAGTTATTATGCTGTATAATTTTGAATATACAATAATAGTACATAATAATCAATTTCAAGAAGCGGAGGCGCAGGTTCCTGTATCGTACATGGATGTATTTACCCGTACTCATGTCGTCGAGCATGTAAATCAGAGTGGACTGTTTCATATACATGGCATGACGATAAATCGTGGAAGACCATGTAAGCATATTTTAGTTTGTATACTATTAGAAATTGTTTTAATTATTAAAGTATAATGAATCAAGATATTATGCTATTAATTTCAAATGTATTTTTATTTGTTCACGCAGGCACGGTTTATGAAACAAAGGCAGAAATTCCTAGAGGAAACAGGTCGAAAACAACTGACTTCGGACGAGGAGGATGTCATTTTTGAGTCAGTCGTGGACCCACCTTCACGGAAAATGCGTTACGGTTTTGGCAATCAAGCGATAATGAATAATGTATTTAGATATAACAATTTAGTAATTTTCGGTTCTAAAGAACTTCACATCGCTTTAGTTTCGATAATAAGTTTATAGATATAACAATTGAAATATTATGTTGTAGCTTCGATAGTAAGATTGTAGTAATTAAACTTTTACTAAATTAAATAAGTATTGCAGGGTAGACGGAGGAGAGCGAGCCAAAACAAAGCTCATATCGATCTAGCAGAGATCGAAGAATTGAGAGCTAGTGTGGCGCAATTGGAGGAGCAGAACCGTCGACAAACCATTGAGATGACACAGCTGCTGGACCAACGTATTGCTGAGTACATGCAGCAGTATGGTGGCCGCTTTCCATCTTTAACCGGTTCCGGAGATTCTGGAGGTGATTGATAGGAGTAATAGGTATGTTTTTTTGTTATGCGATATTGTTTAGTATGGTTTGATGATACATTGAGATAGTGCGGTTGGACACTTTGAGATGTTTTGTATATTATTTGATGGTACATTTGGTGATGATCATTTTGATATTTGTGAGTTGATGATGGTGAGTTGTTGATGATGACATTTGAGTTGTTGATGGTGTGAGATTTGTTGGTGTATCACGATGTATATATTGTATGATGACATGTATGTATATTATGTTAACGAAGTGTTGGTTGGTTTGATGTTATGTGAGTTATAGTTGGTTTAATTTTCTTTATGTGATTTGAGTATATTTGTATGATTTGAGATTATATTGAATATCTGAATTCGATACGTGCTTGCGTGTGACTATATTATATTTCTGAATTGTGTATGTGAGGTTAGCATGTAGCAGAATTCTGAAAAAAAAAGCTTCACGTACTCTGACGGTTGACGATGGCTTACAAGTCAATATTTTTCAAAGGCTTCCGACGGCTAGTGGCGGTATTATTACTTTCTCTTAATCGACCACGTGTCTTCGACGGCCGTCTTGAGCCGTCGGGTTTTATGTCGGCAGCCGTCGGAAAGTTTACGACGTATGCTATTGGAAGCCGTCGGAAAAACCGTGCAGCGACGGGACAACTTGCGACAGTTTTTGCGCCGGTTTCCGATGGCTATTGACGGCCGCCGACGGTTTTCAGCCGTCGGAAATCGTACGTTTTCATGTAGTGTATAGTCCAACACAAGATGAAGACAATAACGACAATAATTCATATGATGATTACAAAATCAGTTTTTGGTATTAATTTATTTTATATTGTAGTCTTCCATGTAATTCGAAGAATTTACTATGGATTAATATTAGTATTGCACATTTATTTACGAATTTACAAAACGGAATTAAAGCAAAATTTCAGAAAGGAACCGAAATTTGGAAATTGTATGATGACAGAAATGGAAACAAGAAAGGTAATTTTTAACCTTGACTTCGGGCGCATTATTTCATGTGATGGAATTTGCGGTTTTATTACCGTCTGTATTAATTTTATATATCATTGTTAGGTATGGTCTGCATAATTAGGTGATTATGCGATGATGGCAGCAGAACATTATTGATAGTTATTTGCCATTACAAAAGGTATAGACTAAGAACAGTACACACGTAACACAAGTTTAAAAGCAAAGATAAACAAGTAAAAATTTGTTATAGATCAGCATGGATGTCGTATTTTGTATGGCTCAAAATTAATGGTTCCTATTATTTTTACTTAGGGGCTACATCGAAGTAGAAGTTCCTCATATTAAAAACGACTGGCATAGACAAATGTTTACTAAAATACGTTTTGCATACAAAAGTTTACCTATTAAAATATATTTATTTGACAATACGTCAGGATAGAGAACTTCTGAACAAGTTCATTTAAAAAGACTTCCATGCAACTATAGAATTTCAGTCCAAGAAAATGAATGCAAAGAAGAAGAAATTTCGGACTGAAAATTAAACTGCATAAAAGTATTAGTTTCAAATTCAAAGTAGGTGCCAGTATAACCACTCAACCTTCTACTCTATACTATATATATACACGAATACGGAAACTTAATCAAAACATAATACATCAAGTTAACCGGAGAAGCAGAAATGGATTACACTTTATACTTGTCAATTCTCGTAATCACCATCATTTTCATCCTGAAAAAACTCAAAAACCGCCGCCATTACAAACTGCCTCCAGGCCCATCTCCATACCCGATCATCGGAAACCTCAACCTAATCGGCTCTCTTCCCCATCGATCCATCCACCATCTCTCCCAAAAATACGGCCACATAATGCAACTTCAGTTCGGTTCCTTTCCTGTAGTAGTCGGTTCCTCGGTAGAAGCAGCTCGCTTTTTCCTGAAAACTCACGATATTTCATTCGTGGATCGGCCAATAACAGCAGCAGGGAAGTACACAACGTACAACTACGGAGACATCACGTGGTCTCCCTACGGAGCATACTGGCGCCAAGCCCGTAAAATGTGCGCCGTGGAGCTCTTCAGCATGAAGCGCCTCGACTCCTACGAGTACATCCGGGCCCAAGAGCTCGGTGACATGCTGAAGAACCTCTACCACCATTCTCAAACCAAAATAGTTTTGAAGGATTTTCTATCCACGCTCAGTCTGAACGTGATAAGCAGGATGGTTCTTGGGAAGAAGTACGTGCAGGACGAGGAGGAAGAGTTCAAGAGAATGATCGATGAGTTGTTCTTGCTTAGCGGAGTCTTGAACATCGGAGACTCCATTCCTTGGCTAAACTTCTTGGATTTGCAAGGCTACATTAAAAGGATGAAGGCGTTAAGCAAGAAGTTCGACAGGTTTCTAGAACATGTTTTGGACGAGCATAACAAACGTAGGAAAGAGTGTGGTGAAAAGTTTGTGGCTAAGGATATGGTCGATGTGTTGCTTCAAATTTCAGATGATCCTACTTTGGATGTCAAGCTTAGCAGGGATGGCGTCAAAGCATTTACTCAGGTTTGCTTTCATACATGTATAACTGTCTGTGTTTTGATCGGATGATGAGCTACCCTTGTATGATCTGTGGATGGATTTAATTAATGCTGTAGGACCTGCTAGCGGGAGGAACGGAGAGCTCGACGGTGACGGTTGAATGGTCCATCTCGAACATTCTAAAAAGCCCATACATCTTCGAGAAGGCAACGGAGGAGCTAGATCGGGTTATTGGGAAAAACAGATGGGTGAAGGAAAATGATTTGGCACAGCTTCCCTATATAGAATCGATTGTGAAGGAAACGATGAGGATGCACCCGGTTGCACCGATGCTTGTACCTAGACTGGCTCGCGAGGACACCACGTTTGATGGCTATGATATTCCAGCAGGTGACATAATGCGTTTCAATTCATGCTTCCATGCATTGCTATATACGATCTCACTTAAGTATGTATCTGAACCGTATAACATTATACTCAAATTATAGGTACGAGGGTGCTGGTGAATGTATGGACAATTGGAAGAGACCCAACGATATGGGAAGAGCCGAATGAGTTTAAGCCCGAAAGATTTATGGGGAAGAAGATTGATGTAAGTGGGAATAACTTTGAACTGTTGCCGTTTGGTGCAGGGAGAAGAATGTGCCCGGGTTACAGTTTGGGTTTGAAGGTGATACAGATGAGTTTGGCTAACTTGCTGCATGGGTTTAAGTGGAGATTGCCCGAAGGAATGAGCAAGGAAGAGCTGAGCATGGAGGAGATATTTGGATTGTCTACTCCAAAAAAAGAGCCGTTGGAGGTGGTGGTTGAGCCCAGGCTGGCCACTGAGCTTTATGATGAACTCTCCCATCTTTTTGGTAAATCGCTGGAGTAAAAAGTTGCATTATGAGTCAAAAAGTATACTACACTGGTTGTCAAACTTTGTTTATATCAGGGATGGCCTAGCCATGTATTTATTTTGTGATATAAAATGATTGATTGGGTAGTTGTTGCTATGTGTGGTGCTGGTATGTGCATATACATTAAAATGTGTGTGACAAAGAAAACATAAACAAACATTATATTCAATTAAGAATTGGTCAAAACCGAGAAACTTCAACCATAATCTATACTTTTATTCATATTTAATGTATATTCAAATACAGCCCAAACATTACAGCACCACTACATCTACCTGATATCCACCCATGTTTCCATTTCTCTCTCTTTCCACTGTCGGTCTCTTCACTCATTCAATTATTTAAATAGAAATTTGTGTCTGAAATTGAGGTGCTCCCAACATGGGTATTGTGGAGCGCTTATATATACATACATACATACATACCACACACACATGTACACACACATGTACACACACACACACACACACACACACATATATATATATATATATATATATATATGTGTGTGTGTGTGTGTGTACATACATGTATATGTATGTTTATTAATCAATTTCAACTTCTTTCAAGAACACATTCAAATATATTTCAAAATAAAGTTCTTTTAAAACGCCATTCTAGCTTTAAATATTCAAATCTTATTTTCATTTTTTTTCAAATTAATTATCACAATATACTTTTCTTCATTTTTCAAACCAACAATCAAAAATATAATTTCATCAACCACATATAATTCAATTAAAATAGTCATTGATCAAGCAATCAACCATCAAATATCTACTAATAGTAATCAAGGCTACGAGGCCATCATCATTCATTTGGATCAAAATATGAATCAACTTCATCAATTTGAAATCATATAAACTCACAGATAGATCAATTAACTCGCTAGAAATAATTTAGTATATTGTAAATGTAAATAAATTAATGAAAATGGATTTGAATTGCACTAACTGAAAATTAGAACTAGGGTTATTGTAACGATCCGAATTTTTCGACGTTTGATTTGGGATATTTAAATGGTTTAAATATTGGATTTAGGATTATAATTTAGTTAGTAAGGTTTTAAAACTGGAATTTCAAGCGATTTCGTAAATTTTTGAAATCGTCGATTTTATCGACGCGTTAAAATAGCGATCCGGGGTACAGTCTCAGAATTCGACGAAACCAGTTCCATTGAATCCGTAATAGTGTATTACTATTGGATTTCAAATTTCATAGTATTTGGAGTTACCGTTTGATCGTACGGGATAGAAACGCGTTGAAATTAATGTCGAAAAATTAATATAATAATTGGTTTCAAAAGCTATCTTCCACATACGATCGAATTAGGACTCGAGATTTGTTCCATTACGTTCGAAAAAGGGGTATAACATTATAAACGCCAGGCAACACGTCTAAATAGGGGTTCGAAATTGCGAGGTACGTAACGAGATAATTCCAATATTTAAATTTATAAAAAAAAATCAAATCAAGGGCAATTCTCAGCAGACCTAAACCTTGTCAAGTCACCATATATTCTTCAGAGCCTCCCTATAGATCTGCACGCGCCATTTATTTTTATTTAAATCGCGTACACTCCTTCCCTTCCCTCTAAACGAAAACAGTTCAAAATCGTGAATTCTCTTCAGTCCTTCCTCTTCTTAAACGAAATCAGAAAAATCGAAAATCAAATAAAAAAAGAAAGAGCATGAGCGAATGACTGAAGGCGGAGCTAGCGACTGCAGTCACGCGTATGGTCGAGCGATGATCTGAGGTGGAGTCGCATGGAGTTTAAGTTCGAGCGAGCTAGGGTTTGGCGCTAGATCAATCATGAGTGGATGATTGGACGTAGTCGCGATGAGCTGCAAGTGCGAGTTAAAATCGCGAGCAAGACTGAGCGATGGGGCACGACAAGGGGTGGCTATGTTCGGCGAAGGGGCGATGCACGATGGTGGGCGGTAGCATAGGAGGGCGGCGGCATTTGCGAGGTCGTTCGTGGGTCGTGTGTTGGTTTGACAAAGGGGGATATGAGCGGCATAGGTCAGGGGGTTCGATGGGGGGAGTCGCCGTGAGGCTGCAACGACATTTAAAACTGGTGCAGTCGAAGGTTGAAGGGGTGGGCTCGGGGATAGTCGCGCTCGAGTCGCAGGCAGCCGATGGTGGCGTCTCGAGTGCGTGTGGTCGCGCAAGGCTGCAGGCGATGGAAGGGGGAAGTTTGTTAGAGGCGTTGGTCGGCGGCATTGGAGGCTTGGAGCGTGAGGGAGTTGGTTAGCAGTAAGGTAATTAATTTTTTTTCTTATTTATTGTAGCTTATAAGAAAATTTTTGATATTAATAAAAATCGAAATTTAGAACCTTCATATCGTTTACTTGCGAGGTCGAAAAATTTCGAAACAAGCAGCACCGAAATCATATCGAAGAATATCATGCTATAAAACTGGTTCTAGAATTTTTCGGAGTCAGCTAGCATTTTAGGACAATAAAAATCCGAATGTTCGGCAAATAAAAATCAAGGTGAGAAATTCTCAATCATTTGGATTACCGAAATTTAATTTTAAATAGTTAAAATTAATTTTGGATGCTTTGGTTGAATTTATTAATTATTATCTGTTAAATGATATTATATATATATATATATATTATATAGTAATATATATTAGTAGTTTGATATATACCCGCCGATTGGAGTGGACGAGAACCTATGCGCCCTTCATAATAGCGGATAACCCTATATACCGCGATATCACCCTCGAAGTGGGATTGGTATTTTTATGTTATCTAACATCTGTGGATGTAGGGAAAAACAGGTTCGAGGGATCCAACTGGATTCCTCAAAAATATTTATTGTTTTTCATATATAAAAATATATGATGTGATTGAATAATCTATTGGATTGTTGTGTGGTTTAAATTATTAAATGCTATAGTAGCACTGGCCTTAATTTTGGTATTTTTAAATACCATAAATATTATTTTTAAAAATTTAAGGAATTAAAAGGAGATTTTGAATAAAAAATAATTATATCGAAAATTGGGTTATTTAAAAAGAGATTGGTTGAATAAACAATAAATTTGATTTTGCTGGTACTAAACTATCCGTAATTGTTTAAATAGAGATTTTTAAAAATATTATATAAGAAATTTTTAAATGATATCCTGGAAAAATATAAAAGGGTTGAAATCGATATTAAAAATCATATTGGCAGAATAAAATGGAATTTATAAGGAATTGGATTTATAAAATGGAATTCTATAAATAAGATTATTTTTATTAAAAGTGAAACTCAAAAGAGATATAAATTATAAACGATGTTTATAAATAAAGGAAATCGATATCAGATGATAACTTGGACATATAAATTCATAGGGTGAATTTATATTAGGTATGGAAATCAGGCTGAGGAAAAATAGTGGAATCTATTATTGAAATGTGGAAATGGTTAACGAGATCGAAATGGAAGCAATGTGTTGTGAATCGAGAGGAATTTATAAATTGAATTGGTTATTGAGATTTTAAAATTATATTTTTAATTTTTAAGTAGTTAAGTTGTTTTTAAAAGGAAAATTTTTATTTATTAAACTACGTAATTTTGAACTAGTAGAATTGAAATACATCGAAAAGTGAATTTTTCAAATATTTAATATTTACTTTAATAATTCCTAATTTTTAAATCAACCTTGAAAATTGATTTGTTTAACTAAAAATGAGTTATTGATGTTTTATAAAAGTGTTTCGATAGTTTAAATAATTACTTGAACATGTTTTGAAAAAAATAAATTAATATTCTTTTAAATACTTATTTTATTTACATATATATATATATATATAGTTTGTAATGATTTAAATTTATTTACGAATCTTCTCCAGAATTTGGAAACGGGGTTTATTCAGTAGGATGGGATTTATAAGAGAAATTCTCAAAATGGAATTTGGGAAAAATATAAGAAAAATTTACAAAGTAGTTAAATAAAAAGTGTATTGACTTCGGGAAATAGCAAAGGAATTTTTTTTAAGGAATCCTGGAACTTATAGAATTCATTCTAAATGAGTTAAGGAATTTACAAATAAATTGTAAATTATTTTGAGAAAATAGGAAATAAATGGAATACTTCCTAAGTGTTGAACATAAAAATGGAGTTGGAAAATATTCAAAGTATTGGAAAGGTTTGAAAATATTCCATTGAAAATATAAGGATTTGAATCGTTTCAAATGTTGGAAAATTTGGAAGGGATTTGAATATATATCTTATAAAGATATTTTGGAAATAAATTTTTGGCAAAAATTTATAATAAGGCCTGATGTCTGCTTATGGATGTTTTATTGATAATTAAATAACCGACTATCAATTTTGGCCAAATTCGCGATCATTTCGAAGAGACCGGGATCAGATTTAACTATTCGAAAACCACTTCGATCCGGTTTGAACGCTATGGTAATATCGAGAAGTTAGTGTAGACGATGATTCGATTTGTCCAGACCCAGGACAACTTGTATGGACGAATTCCATCAGAACATCGTCATTGGAGGACGATGAGCATTCTAAGTGAAATTGTTCTTGAAAGGTAAACGTTAGCATCAAGCCTCATCAACCGGGAATGACTAAAACATGGGAGGTGCAGCAAGGCTAAGTGGGTCGCACCCAATTAGGGTATGTTATCACTTTTCTAGATACCCTCGGAAATATATATAAATTATGGATATGGTTGTGCATGGAAAAGTGAGCGCTCGATTTAAGGGTGGGAACACCCGGGGTGATAACATATTCGGTACTATCCAGGTTAGGGGTACGCCGATCTTGTTTGGCAGGGGATCCCGGCGAGGTCCTCGGTACATTTTTCTAGAGATGTATTATGATGGGTGGTACCCAAGTAGCCCAGTCATTGTATGGAATCCATCCTCCAATATGAGCCTTTACGGTTTTGTTTGTAGAGCCTAGTATGCTGGAATTTAATTAATGTAACAATTTGGGCAATTTAAATAAGTATTTGTACTTAAACACTATTATAATATCACTGGATTTTCTATAAAATGTTTTGGTTATCGTAAGGGAAAAACCCGTCGTGTTTATGTGTGATGCGGTCTTACGAGATACCTTTGTTTTTCAAAGGATTTTGATAACTTTAATAATTCAAATTGAGTGTGTTTTCTCACGCTGGTTTTCCAAACTTACTCGGGTGTTATTTTATTATAATGCTCGGGTCAGACCGAGTATTGCAGATTCCGGATAGGATGCTATGGAGCTCAAGGGACGAGTTGGTTGACAAAGACGTATTCCCGTGTTTGATTTATATTTCCGCTGTGTGAGGACAAGTTATTAAACTGTCCAGATTGGTTGTTGTCTATTGTACTCTGATAATGGTATGTATATTAACAGTATAGTTCTTGTATTTAAAATCTGTAATTATATATTATATTTTGTTCCGCTGCGATTGTGAAATTCTGTGTTATTGTTTCTGCTTCTTCTACCTTTCCTTCTTTACCCCTAGCAATCGGTATTTCCGGCACTTGAATATTCGGCATGTTATACAGTGAATGTATTGATGTCGATTTTTTAGGGTTGAAAATCCCATTTGCTACAGTTATACTTACACTAGAATCAAAAACAAAAATTTCAACCATAATATATACACGCTAAATAATTTTTTTTAAGGAAACTAATTTATTTTTGTAGGGTATGACCAATTCCACTCTCCTCAACTACATGTATCTATCTCCTTACATATAAATAATAAATCATTGAAGTAAAAAGATTAGCATTATGGTTCAATCGTTAAGAGATAATTTGTATATATTAAAGAATAAATCAAAGATATTTTCAATATCTAGGCTTTCCCATTTTACAATAGTTTTCTTATTGTATAATTACTTAGGCTCTAAGTAATGTGCCTATAAATTGTTAGTAATTAATTTTATTATGATCAAGCAATAATCAAGTGTTCCCTCTTCTTCTTCTCTAAATTTTATTTTATTTTGTTTTCTCTAATAATTTCAACAAGGTATAGAGTAGTGTTCTAATTTCAGGTATTAATCTCATCTTTTATTTCATAATTTTTTTTGTTTTCTCTTTCTTCTCCCTATTCACTTTCACCATCACCATCACCAAACTCCAAAAACATCACAACTCCACTGCTCTCAAATTACATTATCAAACCACCACTTCAATTCTACCTCCACTCAGATCCATTATCAACAACCCACTACAATCAAATCTGATATTGTGACGATCCAGATTTTTATTGAATTTAAGTTGTTAATTAAATGAATTTTTGAATTAAATTTGTGAAATGTATCGATGAAGTGATGCGAGTTTCCCCGAATTCAAATAGATTTTTGTATAAATCATTTAAACTTAGAAATATTGTAAATATATATATATATATATATATATGTATTTGAGCATATATGAGTAAATTTGAAGTAATATATATGTATATATTTTTGATTTGAATTTAAATGTGTAATAAATGGAAATATATGTGATATAAAAGTATATACATTGACATAAGTATAAAATATATAAATAAGTAATTTTAAAATTTAGAATTGATGGTTAATAATAATTTGAATTTATGAAATAAATATATATAAGATTGACTATAAAAAAAAATATAAAGCAACAGATAGATAAAAATTTAACAACATATTAGAATAGAATTAAATAGTTAAGTTGAAATAGAAGTAAATTTATAAGAAGTGAAATAAAATACAAGCAAAATATACTTATAAAATTGTTAAGGAAATAAAATATATACATGTGAATATACAAGATAATAAATATAAAAGTATGTAGAAATAAATATTTAAGATAAAAATAAAGTATAAACAAATATATAGATAAGATAAGTAAGTATAATATAAAGTAAACATATTCAATCAAGAATATAAAAAAAAAAATCTGTAGCTTGCATAAGAAGACAGTAGATTATATGCAAGTATTCAAACAATAGAGAGATAAGTATGAAACAAGTAGTGTAATAAAATAAAGCAAAATGAAGAAACATAAAGGACATAAGTATTTAATATAGCAAACTCAAGTCAATTCGAGAATGTCCTCAGCCACCAATTTGAGATAGAAATCTCTGGCCAAGTGTATAAAGAAATATTTCAAGTACATAAGAAAAAAAATCTCTTGCATCATGTCTTCAGCCTGTATATTTCCCCTATGTATCATCTTATATTTTCAGTGCGTCCATCAAAAAGAAACTGAGAAGGAAAACAAAAATATATAGATACAAGCTACAACCTGAACTAAATCTAACTTGATCAATTGTATCATCATTTTGAAGTCTGGGAAAAAAACCATCAAAGCTTAAAACTGGAACAATCAACAGCAACAAAACAAGAAGATCAAGTTGTTTTCTTTAAACTAGGAAGTGAGCTCTGTTCAAAGACAAAAATCAGGTGAGTAACCTCTTCCCTTAAAAACAAAATCTCAAATGAGATTCTGGTTGCAAACAATGAATGTGCTTGTGTGAATATATACTGGTTGGAGGAGTTCTGTACATGGGTATATGAATGTTTAGATGAACACAGGTTGAAAAATTTGCTTCTGCCTGAACTTGGTTCAAGCTTAGATACTAAACCAAACAATCTAATGCTTCTTGATCTACTTACTGTTTGTACCTAGTACTTTAACAGGATTTGTTTGTTTGATTTTAAGGTTTAACTTTAAAGTTTACTTAAGTGAAATTAAAGAGAGAATTTGTCTGGAAATTAAATTTGAACAGGACAATATGGTTTTCGAAAAAATTAAAGTATGTTAATTTAACAATCCAGGGATAATATCTGAACCTCTAAACCAAAACATGATTTTTAAGATCTAAATCATAATTTTTAAACTTGAAAAGAAGTAAATGTCGGGTTTGCACTGTTTTTGGGATACTGGGCAAATTCTGATGGTCACAAGCGTTAGGATGACCGGAATTTTGGCTGGAGTTAGGTGAAGGTTCAGAGAGTTAGGCAAAAATGACAGGAAGGATGATAGTCTTCTGTGTTGTCGGCGGCGTTGGGAATTTGTTTGTAAACCTAGTTTGGGTTGAGGTTGGATTTAGGGTCTATGTATAATCTCAGGGTGATCGAGTTCGACGAAATCAAGTGGAATAGGTTCGTGGATGATCGGGGTTGAGGTGGTCGGAGTTTCGCATCATCTGATGGTCGGAGAGCGGGGTCTAGGGAAGTTCGGTCGTAGTTCCTGGAACCAACTTTTTTGTTCAGCCGAGTAACTCGATTTTGATCTGTCACAAATGCTAGTGTTTTGATGGTTCGAGTTTGTTGTAATGGTGATGAATGGCGTGCGAGGAGGTTCATCAGTGAACGGAGGTGTCTCCGGTGATGGTGCACGTGCACAAGGGGGAAGGACGTGCCTGTTTGTCTTGGGTTTATAGTCTTGTTGAGGGAGGACTATGATGTACCGTGTTTTTGAGGATGGGGATCGAGTGGGAACTCGAGTAGCAGTAAGATGTTAACCTGTACCAGTATATATAAAAAAAAAATTAAATTAGATTTAAGCCTTTACTTGAAGATGTTTCACGCATTTGACTAAGTTAGGATTTGTAACTTTAAATTTGCTAAGTTGAATGATTATTTTAAACAAAATTAATGTTTTAGAAGATAATTTAGACATGAATAAGATATGATTTTATCATAGGAAGATTTTGTTTTTAATGATTTGGAATTCATTCTGTAAATACTTAATGAGCATAATTAGTATAATTAACCAAAGAATTTATTAAGAAGTTAACTAATTAAGAAAGTAATTACAGAAGGGTAATTACGGTTTATGATAAATTGAGGTTGATTAGTGGAAGTGATTAATTGAAGTATAATAAAATTAACGGAATAAATTAAGGATAGATGTAATTTAATTATAATTAGGTGAATTTTGAAATAATCATTTAATTAAGAAATATGAATTAATGTAATCAATGAGAGTAAATAAAAAGGTTAATATCTGTAAATGGGTAAGTAAAATTTATTCGTGAAATTAAGTAAGGGATAATTACTCTATATAATTGAAAATAATTAATCAAGGTGATTAATTAAGATGGATATTGAAGAATGGTTGGAAAATTCAAAGGGTTGTAATAAATCAAAGGATGATTTAGTAGAGTTAAGTGATTTATCCGTAAGTAATAAATTAAACTTAAGATAAGATCAACTGACTTCGAAGAGACCGGAGTCACGTATTAGTAAATACCCGAAACCACTTCGATTTGGAATCTACAATAGTTCTTTAAAATTTTTATATGTGGAATCAATAGGATTGGATGGAATAAATGGAACTTTGAAACTAAGTAAGAATACTTAGAATTTGATTTGTGGAAATAAGTGTTGACTATTACAAGTTATGAACTCATTGTAAGGTGCGAGTTACCCCGGGTTTTAATGAGGCATATGCATTGGTATTTCATATTATGGGTTTACTCACGCTGGTTTCCAGCCTGACCCGGGTGTTACTTTGATGTAATGCTCGGGTCAGACCGAGTATTACAGATTTCCAGGTAAGGACGTTCTGGAGCTCAGGAGACGAGCTGGATGGCAGAGACGTATGGAGTGTTTCCGCTGTGATATATTGAAGTTTATTGGAGACAGTTTGATTTTAACTGTCCAGTGTATGTATAAATGTTGTAACTCTGATGTAATGATATAAATTAACGGATATAGTATTCTTTTGTATAACTGTTATTATTTGATATTATATTTTGATCCGCTGCGAATGTGAGATTCTGTGTTTTGTTTTCTGTTTCTTCTTCTATCTCTTTCTTCTTTTCCTAACTATCTGGAATTTTCGGGATCGAAAATTTCGGGTCGTTACAGTTGGTATCAGAGCAGAAGGTTAAGCGAGAACCTTGGCTCTGGTGGGTGTACTCATTAAGGATAGGGTCAATAGTACCCTAGAATGAGTTGAGTGTATATATATATATATATATATATATATATATATGAGAGCGTACTTGTTATTTTCTTATATAAAGATTTTAAATGATTTTATATAAGGTTATATTCTGATATATAAAACAATATTTCTTACTAATAAATATTAAGGAAATTGGCTGTTAAATTATTAGAATTAAAGTAAGAAGTAATATATTACAACCAACCTGAAATTAAATAAAGATAAATTTGAAATGGATTCAAACTGAAATTGAAATCTTGAATTGAAAAAAAAAAGTAATTCAGAATAAGATGATAATGGATGGTTTTAAATATGATAATTTTGGTTATTATCATAAATGATTATTGCGTGTTTAATAATAAGATGTGTAATAATGAGAAAGCCAATGAAATGTTTAAAAGAAGTAAAACACTTAGACAAGTATGACTTGTAAATTGGAACTGGAGTAGATCTGAATTCTGGAGTTTTAAAATCTGGGTCCAGAATTTGAAAATTTGTTTCAAGGTGCTGAGAGAAATAATAAATAAGTATTATTTGAATAAAAGAGACTTGTTGCAAACAATGGGTTGTTTGAAAGGTTGATTTGAATTTAAAAACCAAAGGTGGATTAAAAATCTGAGGATAACTTGGTGTGTTAAGGAAATAAGTAAGTATATATATAATATCAAAGATGATCTGAAATAAACTCTAACTGTTGAGTTTAAAAATTGGAATGAGATGTGAAACCTAAGGTGATAAGTTTTTGAACTTATAAGGTCATTAATGTGAAGTTAAAATTTGAAGTGGGAATTCAAATTTGAGTAAGTTTGGCGAGATTAAATTGAATTTAACTTAAGGGAAGTTAAATAAGTTTGGAATAAACAACCTGAATTGGAAATTTCAAGATGAAATTGAGGTTTAACTTAGGAAAGTTAAATGGGTTGATTTGGTAGGGAACTATATGTGGTCTCAGATAGGATTGAGATCTGGAATGGATAGTGGATGATGAATGTTTTAAATAAATTATATGTTTGTTTATCTTAATATCATTCTATTATTATCAGTAATTATGAGACTATGAATTTGATTGTTTAAATGAATTAAGAAGCAGATTGAGGTAATATCTATTTCATTTTTGGAATTAAATGGAATTAAACTTTAATTTGAAATTACTTAAGTAATTTTGATTTTAAAGATAAAAATTAAACTTGAGAAATGGGATCACTTTGAACATTAAGGTTTGAATGTTTAAAATGAACATGTAAACTAAAATGATTAAGGATTGGTTCCAAGATTGTTTAAAAAGGGGTTTGAATTATTATTTGAACTTTGAAATAAGTTACGTGAAGATAATTTAAAATGGAATTTTGAGAATTGAACTCAGAAATTAAATTGTTTAAAGATATTGATTTAAAGATAAATGTTAATTGGATTAAGGGAATAAATCAACATTTGAAAATTTAACTCGAATTTATATAATTCGAGATGGTTTAAAATTGAGATTTAAATTGAATTAGTTCAAACTGAATTTGATTTGAATTAATGGGAATTGTGATTCATGATGGATAAGTATTAAATTCAAATGGGAAATTTGAATTGGATTAATTTGAAATAAAATTGAAGTTATTCAAATTGGGATTGAGTCAATTTAAATGTAAGTGGAAATTTAAATTGAATTTATGGAAATGGAGATGGGGTATTAAACGGTTTGGCTCTAGACTATTTTAAATAAATTATGTTGATATACCCTATTTTAAATCTATTTTCCTAACTATTTACTATGCAACTTTTCTTTTTAAATTTCAAGACTATCTTATATTTATTTAGCAACTATTGAAACTATTTAAAATTTTTATAACTGATTTATAAAACTGATAACTGTTTTTCAACTGTTTTTTTTATAATTACTATTTTTCAACTATCTTACTACTACTTAATTATTTTACCATCTATTTTTCAACTAATAATTATTTTTCAACTACTTATCTATTTTTTTCAAAATTTTCAAGCTATTTTCTAAATATAAACTGGTCGGAGTTCAAACTGTTTATGATTAAATACCCAACTGAAATAAGGATTGAAGTGATAATCCAAATGGGGATTAAGGCAAATGTGAATAAGTGAATAAAATTAAAGTGAATGTGAATAGAAAGGAGAAATCGATTTAACTGATAATCAATGAAGATAAATACGTAGGATGTACGTATATTATTCTATTCGCATAGTGATTTGATCCAGATTCGAGCACAGAATTTCGAGATAGTATTATCGATCCGAGTTGGGATTTTTCGCTCGATTTTCGACGGCGAACCTGGATATGGATTTTTGATTGGGTCTGGATATTCTCTATCATAGGTGTGACTATGCAAGGAGAATGACGGTTTCTGATCAAGAAACCAGATCTGAGTCCGCACTAGGAAGTCGGGTGGACGATACTAGTTCGGAAGTGAAATTGTGTGATCGAGTGAGCGATCAGATTGGTATTGCGTACGAATGATATGGGGACATTGTACGGGTTTGAATGAAATTGGCATTGAAAAATTTATGGATAAAAAAAAAATGAAAGCTGAAAAGATTTTTGAAATTGAATGTATATATTGAGAAATTGACAATGAATAAAGGTGGAAATTGATTTTGAAGTTGTAGATAAAAGGTTATAAGATGATTTTTGAGATGGGAAATATATTTGTGAATATATGAGGAACTAAAATAAAATAAATTTAAAATTTATATTTTTATGGTAGAAATTAACTTTATGGAAATAAAGTGGAAATTGAATATTTTTCGGAGTTAAAGTTTACTTTATAATAAAAATAAGAAATTGGCAAGTGACTTTATAAAGTAATCAAATTCGAGTATTTGATTGGGAATAAACAAAGTTACGTATCTTTGTTATATTTGATAAAACTCCCCTTATTGAATCCATTGCCAGAAGAAAAAGGTTTTTGAAAGTTTTTGAAGTATACAAAGGAAACTTATATAAGTATAAAGTGATTTAAAGATTTCCCCAGAAAATTTTATATATGAATATATATATATAAAAGATTTTATGGAAATGGTTTTGAGAAAAGGTTTTGGGGAACCTTTGGATTTGGAAAAGGCTTTTGATTTTTGGATAAAATCAATATTGGGATTTGGGAAAGCCTGATTTGTGAATTATCGATTTTGAGAATCGATTTTGTGTAAAAGCATTTATATGAGATTCATACTAGGTGTATGATTTGGAAAATACTATATGTGTATAGTATAAAGTGTTTTGAGATTTGCTCTGGGGAAAAAGGCGCTCCCTTGAAATGAACTTCTCAGGAGTGCCACTGGGTGGTACTGCCTTGAGCCCCAAGGGGGGGTTTCTAAAGTTGATCCTGTGAGGAGTCCGGACAAAACTAGTTCCTGAGGATTATTTGTGTAGCGAAAGTCGAGGGGCTGGTGCCCACAGAGGCATTTGGGTTATGCTGTGACGACAGTGTAACTCGATGTCACTGCGATCTACTGCAGACCATAGCGAAAGTCGCGTGAGCCGCTGAGAGCCAACAGTCTACGTTTGATTTTATATCGGTAGACTGCGACACTATGGTAACATAGCGAAAGTCGTGTGTGCCGCTGAGAGCCAACAGTCTATGTTTGATTTTACATCGGTAGACTGCGACCTATGTGGGAGTGGAGAAGTTTCATTTTGACAGCGTAATCGTGTGTGCCGCTGAGAGCTAACAGTTACATGGACTTTTGCTGCGACGGCAACGTAACCCTGGATGTAACTGCGATCTGTCGTGGGTTCTGTGGTGTAATCAGTTACATGGACTTTTGCTGCGACGGCAACGTAACCCAGGATGTAACTGTGACCATGGATGGGTGTGATGATTTCCAGAGCATTCTCACTAAAGATATTTTCTCTATTTTCAAAACTATTTCATATATTTTCAATAAAATTATTTTTCAAAATATTTTCACTGGATGTTGGAAACGGGTCTGCTAAGCACTTATAGATTTTCAGTCGTACGCCTGATCAACGTATGACCGAATTTCTGTGAGGACAAGGATGGACTTGTCGAAACATCGAGTTATAAAAGTATTTATAAAAACCATTTTAGAAATATTATACAGATTTTTAAAGTATTTTAAAAATGATCAAAGAAATTTATCTGATTTTAAGCATTTTAAATAAATCTGGCTTCGTTCCTTTTCGAGGACGAAAAGATTCAAAGGGGGGAGGGATGTGACGATCCAGATTTTTATTGAATTTAAGTTGTTAATTAAATGAATTTTTGAATTAAATTTGTGAAATGTATCGATGAAGTGATGCGAGTTTCCCCGAATTCAAATAGATTTTTGTATAAATCATTTAAACTTAGAAATATTGTAAATATATATATATATATATATATGTATTTGAGCATATATGAGTAAATTTGAAGTAATATATATGTATATATTTTTGATTTGAATTTAAATGTGTAATAAATGGAAATATATGTGATATAAAAGTATATACATTGACATAAGTATAAAATATATAAATAAGTAATTTTAAAATTTAGAATTGATGGTTAATAATAATTTGAATTTATGAAATAAATATATATAAGATTGACTATAAAAAAAAATATAAAGCAACAGATAGATAAAAATTTAACAACATATTAGAATAGAATTAAATAGTTAAGTTGAAATAGAAGTAAATTTATAAGAAGTGAAATAAAATACAAGCAAAATATACTTATAAAATTGTTAAGGAAATAAAATATATACATGTGAATATACAAGATAATAAATATAAAAGTATGTAGAAATAAATATTTAAGATAAAAATAAAGTATAAACAAATATATAGATAAGATAAGTAAGTATAATATAAAGTAAACATATTCAATCAAGAATATAAAAAAAAAAAATCTGTAGCTTGCATAAGAAGACAGTAGATTATATGCAAGTATTCAAACAATAGAGAGATAAGTATGAAACAAGTAGTGTAATAAAATAAAGCAAAATGAAGAAACATAAAGGACATAAGTATTTAATATAGCAAACTCAAGTCAATTCGAGAATGTCCTCAGCCACCAATTTGAGATAGAAATCTCTGGCCAAGTGTATAAAGAAATATTTCAAGTACATAAGAAAAAAAATCTCTTGCATCATGTCTTCAGCCTGTATATTTCCCCTATGTATCATCTTATATTTTCAGTGCGTCCATCAAAAAGAAACTGAGAAGGAAAACAAAAATATATAGATACAAGCTACAACCTGAACTAAATCTAACTTGATCAATTGTATCATCATTTTGAAGTCTGGGAAAAAAACCATCAAAGCTTAAAACTGGAACAATCAACAGCAACAAAACAAGAAGATCAAGTTGTTTTCTTTAAACTAGGAAGTGAGCTCTGTTCAAAGACAAAAATCAGGTGAGTAACCTCTTCCCTTAAAAACAAAATCTCAAATGAGATTCTGGTTGCAAACAATGAATGTGCTTGTGTGAATATATACTGGTTGGAGGAGTTCTGTACATGGGTATATGAATGTTTAGATGAACACAGGTTGAAAAATTTGCTTCTGCCTGAACTTGGTTCAAGCTTAGATACTAAACCAAACAATCTAATGCTTCTTGATCTACTTACTGTTTGTACCTAGTACTTTAACAGGATTTGTTTGTTTGATTTTAAGGTTTAACTTTAAAGTTTACTTAAGTGAAATTAAAGAGAGAATTTGTCTGGAAATTAAATTTGAACAGGACAATATGGTTTTCGAAAAAATTAAAGTATGTTAATTTAACAATCCAGGGATAATATCTGAACCTCTAAACCAAAACATGATTTTTAAGATCTAAATCATAATTTTTAAACTTGAAAAGAAGTAAATGTCGGGTTTGCACTGTTTTTGGGATACTGGGCAAATTCTGATGGTCACAAGCGTTAGGATGACCGGAATTTTGGCTGGAGTTAGGTGAAGGTTCAGAGAGTTAGGCAAAAATGACAGGAAGGATGATAGTCTTCTGTGTTGTCGGCGGCGTTGGGAATTTGTTTGTAAACCTAGTTTGGGTTGAGGTTGGATTTAGGGTCTATGTATAATCTCAGGGTGATCGAGTTCGACGAAATCAAGTGGAATAGGTTCGTGGATGATCGGGGTTGAGGTGGTCGGAGTTTCGCATCATCTGATGGTCGGAGAGCGGGGTCTAGGGAAGTTCGGTCGTAGTTCCTGGAACCAACTGTTTTGTTCAGCCGAGTAACTCGATTTTGATCTGTCACAAATGCTAGTGTTTTGATGGTTCGAGTTTGTTGTAATGGTGATGAATGGCGTGCGAGGAGGTTCATCAGTGAACGGAGGTGTCTCCGGTGATGGTGCACGTGCACAAGGGGGAAGGACGTGCCTGTTTGTCTTGGGTTTATAGTCTTGTTGAGGGAGGACTATGATGTACCGTGTTTTTGAGGATGGGGATCGAGTGGGAACTCGAGTAGCAGTAAGATGTTAACCTGTACCAGTATATATATAAAAAAAAAATTAAATTAGATTTAAGCCTTTACTTGAAGATGTTTCACGCATTTGACTAAGTTAGGATTTGTAACTTTAAATTTGCTAAGTTGAATGATTATTTTAAACAAAATTAATGTTTTAGAAGATAATTTAGACATGAATAAGATATGATTTTATCATAGGAAGATTTTGTTTTTAATGATTTGGAATTCATTCTGTAAATACTTAATGAGCATAATTAGTATAATTAACCAAAGAATTTATTAAGAAGTTAACTAATTAAGAAAGTAATTACAGAAGGGTAATTACGGTTTATGATAAATTGAGGTTGATTAGTGGAAGTGATTAATTGAAGTATAATAAAATTAACGGAATAAATTAAGGATAGATGTAATTTAATTATAATTAGGTGAATTTTGAAATAATCATTTAATTAAGAAATATGAATTAATGTAATCAATGAGAGTAAATAAAAAGGTTAATATCTGTAAATGGGTAAGTAAAATTTATTCGTGAAATTAAGTAAGGGATAATTACTCTATATAATTGAAAATAATTAATCAAGGTGATTAATTAAGATGGATATTGAAGAATGGTTGGAAAATTCAAAGGGTTGTAATAAATCAAAGGATGATTTAGTAGAGTTAAGTGATTTATCCGTAAGTAATAAATTAAACTTAAGATAAGATCAACTGACTTCGAAGAGACCGGAGTCACGTATTAGTAAATACCCGAAACCACTTCGATTTGGAATCTACAATAGTTCTTTAAAATTTTTATATGTGGAATCAATAGGATTGGATGGAATAAATGGAACTTTGAAACTAAGTAAGAATACTTAGAATTTGATTTGTGGAAATAAGTGTTGACTATTACAAGTTATGAACTCATTGTAAGGTGCGAGTTACCCCGGGTTTTAATGAGGCATATGCATTGGTATTTCATATTATGGGTTTACTCACGCTGGTTTCCAGCCTGACCCGGGTGTTACTTTGATGTAATGCTCGGGTCAGACCGAGTATTACAGATTTCCAGGTAAGGACGTTCTGGAGCTCAGGAGACGAGCTGGATGGCAGAGACGTATGGAGTGTTTCCGCTGTGATATATTGAAGTTTATTGGAGACAGTTTGATTTTAACTGTCCAGTGTATGTATAAATGTTGTAACTCTGATGTAATGATATAAATTAACGGATATAGTATTCTTTTGTATAACTGTTATTATTTGATATTATATTTTGATCCGCTGCGAATGTGAGATTCTGTGTTTTGTTTTCTGTTTCTTCTTCTATCTCTTTCTTCTTTTCCTAACTATCTGGAATTTTCGGGATCGAAAATTTCGGGTCGTTACAGATATCTACACCAAAGAATTCCAAACAAATACACGATCTACAACCTACAACCTGACCTAGATACCGGATCTAAATCCATATCAGGAAACTTATCAAAACGGACGTTCACTCCTACCTCTATTATGTCCAAAGTCCATTTTTGTCTCCAGGTTATGTTTGCTAATCTATGTTATTGATGCAGCGCACAAATCCAGAATCACGAAACATAAGTCGCAAACAAGAAGATCCCCTAAATCGCGAAACATACCTGAATTGCGAAGCTCTGATTCGCGAAAGCCTGATAGGTCGTACGCCTTAAGTCGCCAGCGACTTAACTCCAGCGAGTCGCCCCTCCTCCGAGAATCGAGCGAAGCCCTAAGTCACGCGCGCGAAGCTTTAGAAGGTCACGTTGGTTTCCAGCCTAGGTCGCCGCATTCCTTAAATCACGAACGAGCAAATTCCAAGGTAGGTCGCGAACGACCTATCTCTAAGTTGCGAAACTCCAGTGTCGCGATTCCTATGTCGTAGGGCGCAAATGCGTATGTCGCGAGAAGAGTAGGTCGCGAGCTCCAATTCCAGTAAGTCGTGAATGTCACTCCGCCTTCATATGTCGCTCCATTTTAAGTCGCAAGCAAATTACTTAAGTCGCTGAAGTTAGGTCGCTCCAGAGAAGGTCGCGTGTGCTGTTCTTTAGGTCGCTGAGTGTTTTGTTTAGGTCGTTGTTGTTAATTTTAGGTTGCGTGTGCTGTTCTTTAGGTCGGCTGGGTGTTTTAAAAATCATTGTACTGTTGAGTTGTAATTTTCTTATGTCATTTGTGTAAATTGTTGTAAGTTGTTGTGAAGTGTTGTAATTTTCTTAAGTCGTTGTGTCGTGTTGTAAACCCTATAAATAGGGACGTGATGTCATTGTAAAAAGTTAGTCAATTTGAATAAAATTTCTTTTGTGTGCTCTTGTGCCACCATTAAAATTGGTAGTTGAGTGTTATCTCCTATCTCCATCTTCGGATATTCGAATGCGCTCGAATCAACGATTGTTGAAGCCGATTCACGGAATCTAGTGCGCTAGATCAACGTTCGAAGAATCGTAGATCTTCTCTCACGGCATCGTGCGCGATCAACGTGTCGAAGATAGCTAAAGTTTGGTATCTCGCGAGATCAACGGATTCGGGCATTTTGGTATCATCAATCTATCGATTCATATTGCTTCATCTAATCGTTTCATCGATTAGTTTGACACGAAATCTTCAGTTCGTTGTCATCCGTTATTTCCGCTGCGTCGGTTATTTTAATTTTTTGAAACAAAATGGAAAAAAGAGAGAGAAAGAAATAGAAAAAGTGAAGAAATTAATAATAATGGAATTTTGGGATGCCGAATTAAAACCCAAATAAACTCTTAAATGTAAACCAGATATTGATAAATATTTACATATTTCACTTACTACGCTCGTAGAATCGAAGAATGCAGATGAGAAAGTTGTTTTATCTGTAATAGTTGGAAATCAGAAGTTTGTGATTGGAATTCTTTCTGTAGAAAAATGTATTCAGATATGTTGAGACGACCCACCTCCTCGATCCTCAAAAACCGACACAAATAAATCCTCGTTATTCACGTGCCGCAAATCCATGTGCCGGAGAGGTGGATTATCGTGAGTAAGAAAGAAAATAAAGACAGAACAGAATCTCACACGAATAGAATAACATATATTATTTCAACCTATAACTTTTACAACGGAAATTATAAATACATTTATCAAAGTTAAACATGGACAGTTATATATATATCTGTCCTTACAAAGGCGGAATACAATACTACTCAAGTGTGGTGGAAACAATTTTCAGAAAAATCTTCTAACTCCATGCTCCAAACTCTTCTAGATTTCCTCTAACTAAACCTGACTACCAGGCTGCCCGGGGAAAATTATGGCACCTAGAGTTTAAGGGAAAGGAAAATAAACTCCGGGTCAGTCATGGGACTGGTGTGAGAAACTCAAAATACACGGTTTGAAAAAGAAAAGGTATCTCATAAGACCACGCCGCACATAAACATGGAATGAGTTTTTACCTTATGATAACCAAGGCATTTGCTATGCAAAATATGGAGATATTATTTTTAATGACATTCTTTGAAAACACTTTTCAAGTAAATATATTCAAATAGCCGAAATTGTTACATTGGTTAAATTTGACGGCATAATAGGTTTACAATCAAGTCCGAAGGAACTTATTGGAGAGTGGATTTCCATACAATGGCAGGTAAGGGACTACCTTCCGTACAGTACATCTCTTGAGAAATGTACCTAGGATACACAAACAATCCTCCGCATCTAGCAAGACCTGCTTATCCCTATTTGGCACTCATACATGGCCTGGATAGAACCTAATATGACATCATCCTAGTCGTAACCGACCTATCTGGGGCCCCATAGCATACACCACATACTCGACATATAGAGAGTAATCTAGAAAGGTGATAACCATACCCTAATGGTTGCGAACCACATAGCCTTGCGGCGTACCCTGTTTAAGCCATTACCGAGTGATGAAGCCTGAGGTAGCGATTACCTTTCACATAGCACATTCCACTTTGAATGCCACATTGCCATCCTATAGTCACACAACTGATTTCTACAAACGTATAACTCCTGAGCTCGTACATCTCAAAAAAGGGTGTTAAGCTAAGAGAAGTTGCCTTCTCCTCCACCAAACAGATAATACGTTCATAGAGATCAATTTATGTGACTAGAAATGCAACATCAGACATTCGTCCATAAAACTTGCCTGGGAACAGGACAAACTGAAGGCACTCTCCTACCACATCCTGTCGGGAGTTACCCTTAGGATTAGTGGCGAGAAGTCCTTGCATCGAAGATCTTAAATGAAGAACTACTGCCACATAATACGATATAGAAAATGTCCCCTGAGGGTAAGTGACAAGCATCCCTACATTCCATCTTCCAAATCATATCCATGTCTTCACTTTTAATACGTAATTGGTACGAAGTGGTTTTCTAATAGGAATCATCCAAATCCGTCCATGGTTCCTTCGAACCAATCATCGATAAAAAGATGTTCTATGAATAGGGAATTATTCTTTAATTGATTAATTTCTTTTTATCAAAATATCTTCTAGAGATTTATATTTCTAAAACATTATTTCCGGTATATACAGAATCATTAAACCTCTCTTATCAACTCCTTTGATTACGTAAAACCATTTTAAAACTAGGACTAATTCGAAATCATTTCATTCTTCACTTAGGAAAATATTTCCAAATCATTTTCTTTAAACCTTAACATAAATTTCTTAGTTTAAAACTCAAATTTTGAAAAAACACACATAAAAACAAGAAAAAGAAGTTCTTAAATTTCGTAAACTTAAAGTGGGTTGTCATACATATTCGTGTAGAAAGATGAACAGGTACACTAAATTTTCATTTTTTCCCAAGAAATCCGCGCAGCGGAGGATCCTGAATTTGAGACTTTCTACACCAAAAATATTTTATTAAACGATTATTTATAACAGTTCTTTACTTAGGCGGGTGGAATTTCTTCCAAATTGGTTATTGGCAGTAAAAATTGTGACAGGCGTGCCTGACGAGTAAATAGCTCTACGAACGACCGGATCAGATCGAATTGGAAAATGGAAAGATTTGTACAAGTTATACGTTTCATCACCACTTTGTAGAAAATCGTTAGGTCACAGGTTTCATCGTTCCTATAGCTTCTCCATTAATGATTAGGCCTGAACTCTGCAATGGAGCTCTCAACAAAATCAAACATCTCAGAGATAGATATAGAGGTAGGAAAAATTAGGATACCAGAGGAGGATCACCATATATAACACAAAATTTCTCCTCCAATTTTTTTTAGCACCTATACCTAATAAAATTAAGTGAATACCCAAAATTGTCGTCATTTTATTAGGAGATTCTCTGCAAGAGATACGGGGTTCCGCTTTTGGTGGCAACATGCTATTGGGTGGTGGTCCCACTTATGGGGTCAAATCAATATGTTCTAAGAAGTGTTTCCCTGTAGCTAAGGAGTTGTCCTTGAGTAATTCAACCTATTCCACATTAATAGGAGTCCATTTATGTTTCTGCTTCACGAATATGATATTTTCTGGGCATTTCTAATAATATCGGGTGCTATTCCTATTTTGGCATTTGTAATTTCCGGCTTTATTGGCGAAAAGGCGGATTTTGCAGTTTTTTCTTCTACAGCACCTCGACGTGACATGAGCGTGAAAGAGGTTCAAAAATAAGTTTTTTATCCTTCTAGAGCCCAAACTTCCATTTCCTAGAAAATAGTACGAGATTAATATTAACCGAATTTAGTATAAGTTCAAGACACATAAGTGCTCTAACCATGATGGAATACGATTCACTTTCAAGATGCCTTGATGGTGAAATGGTAGACACGCGAGACTCAAAATCTCGGTTAAATATCGTGGAGGTTCGAGCATCAGGTCACCAACTTCCTTGACCTTCCGGCACTGGGCAGGCGTTAGCCCCCATACATGGTCATACGACTTTGCGGAGACCTGCACAGAAAACCGCGGATGGTTCGGTGTTTCGGCTTATATCCCTACTAATGTAATTTCCATTACAGATGGACAAATATTCTTATCTACCGATTTATTCAATTTTCATAGATAGTTTTTTTTCTTAATGAGATAGAAAGTCTTATAATTGAAAATTATAATATTTTTGAAACTATTCGCTCCTTTTCGCCATGCATAAACTGAACCAACAATTGGGATAAGCGACGAAATGCTTCGGGGAGTTGAAAATAAGCAAGATCCGGAGATTCCCGAATAGGTCCACCTTTTGAACTGCTGCTGAAATATTCAATATGGCAAAGGCATAGTCTTCTTCTTCTTTTTTTATGTTATTTTATTAGTATACTCTTTGTTTTGTTGGATTGGAGATGATATCTTGAGCGGTTACGTATCTAGGACCTCTAACGCCATTTTGCTCTTCGTCTTCCCTTTCGCAAAAATAGGGTGCTGTTATTCCTACTTCTGCAGCTATAGGTTTGCATTTTTACCCGATATGGGAAGCAGCATCTGTTGATGAGTGGTTATACAATGGTGGTCCTTATGAGCTAATTGTTACGTAAATCAATAGTTCAAACCGCACTCAAAGCTAGGGGAAGATCTAATGATTTTGATATAAATAAAAAATACAAAAATTTATGGGTTCAGTGCGAAATTTGTTATGGATTAAATTATAAAAAAAAATTTAGATCAAGAGGATTCTTCCACAATGGACTCTGATAAGTGAGATTTCGAATAATTGTTTACAGAATAAAATATTGAGACAATTGAAAATAGTGTTTCCTTGTTCCGGAATTCTTTCTCTTTACTTTTAAAAATCATTAGGTTTAGACATTGAATTTACAGGAATCAAATTTATCATCTCTATGGGATTAGATCCCGAGTTAAGTTATTGCGAAAAAAAAGATTAGATTATGGAAGTCAATATTCTCGCATTTTATCTCCTCAAACAAATTGAAATGATTGAAGTTTCCTTTTCGAGCTCCGTAGCAGGAAATTATATCTACATACGGAGGAAAGGAACATTCATTTCGAGGAAAATAAAAACACCCGAGCGAACATTCAAATATCTGTCCTACATTCAATTTTGAGGATAATAAAAACTCATATATTTATGAATAAACGTTACAATTACAAGAAGTGGAAAACAAAAAAATTAAAATCACGAGACGTTTCGAATAAAACCATTCGTTAATTCAGTAGAATTTATTCTTGGATCCATCCATCAAATAAAATAAAATAAAAAAGTATTGAACTGAAAAAAAAATTTGTTCTTGTTTCCCTATCATCCAAAAACAAAAATAGTAATTAATTACTAGTTAACAGAATAACACAAGACCTAAAAATAAATTTTTTTGGTTGTGCAAACCAAAAGGAATGATGATTTTGGGTTGTACCAAGTCTGAAACCAAGTGGATTAATTTTTTGTCCCATATTTTTTATTATATTATCTTTCCATCTATTTTTTTTCTAAATATGAATCTAAATCTTAAATTCATCGAAAGATAATTTTGATTTATCCACTTAATACTAATAGAAATGAATAGAATATAATAATTTTATGTGAGTAATACAATTTTTTCTAATTATCAATTATTCTTTCCAGTATTTCATTTAACTCCTTTTTCTTATGTCGAATAGAAAAAAATAATAATAATAAATTTATAATTATATAATTTATTATATATTTATATTTTCTTTATATATAGAAACTAGATGAATCAATGATTTATCAAAAACAATCTAGTAGTTTTATCTTTCCTTTTGTTCTTGTTTCCCTATCATCCAAAAATAAAAATAGTAATTAATTACTAGTTAATAGAATAACACAAGACCTAAAAATAAAACTTTTTATTTTTGTGACAAAAAAATGTTGCGGAGACAAGAGTTGGAAAAAAAATAGTTTTTTCATTACATCGAGAAAAGATTTTCCGCCAAAAGAGTCTGTTAGGCACCTAATCGTTATGTCATAATAGATCCGAACTACTTGTTACAAATAACATCTTGTTGTTGCATCGAAACATTTTTGTTTCATTTCTTCTGGCAGAATCACAAAAACTTTTTTCATCGTAAACCTAATTGGTTACTTCCAATTACGTAAATCAATAGCTCGGCTAGGTGGGATAGTTGAGCCAGAACAGAATAAAAAATAGATATAAAGAAAAAAATAGGCCCAGGAACGAATTCACCGCCGTATGGCTGATCGATTTCGTTGAAATTGTTCGTTTGGAAATTTCCCGAAAAGCTAATTATAGGTTCTTCTTTCCATCGGAACAATAGGGAAAAGGGGTTAGAGTAAACCTGGCCGTTTTTCATGTTTAAACAAAACATGAGATGAGTCAAAAAAGTATAATTTCTAGAAGTTTAAAACAAATGTGAAATGTGTGATATGTAAATAGCCTAACGGAAGAAAGATCTAATTTTATTCATTATGCCTAGCATTGAATGGGCTGGTATTTACCTTATCAATTAGCAAATCAATGGCAGGTTCTATTTCATTTGGCACCTGAATTCGCACTCGAATCGGACCAAATCAAATATTTGTACTCGAATTAGTACTCTGATCGTTATCAGTATAAATTATTATGCGTTTCCCTTTTCTTGACCGAATTTCAGGATCTTCCGTCGATTCTTCTTCATCTTCTTCTTCCAAATCATCTGTGAAAAGAACTATTACTGATTGGTAGAGCTAAACTAAGGAGTGTGAACTATACAAGTTCACAATAACATTTGGTTAAATGAAAGAAAAGGCTCCGGTGTATAGAGAAGACCTCACCGTTCTGCCGGATTGGTCGCTCAAGATCTTTGGTCTTCACCCGGACCCAGATCCAGTGAAAAAAATAGGATCACTGATATCTTAGTAGCATTCCGAGTAACTCCTCAACCCAGAGTTCCCGCTGAAGAAGCAGGGGTAAAACCATGTTATTTATGATGTTATTCTAAAACCAGTAAATATTAAGGGAGCAGAATCTATACAAATCATCTAATTCTACTCAATATTAATTCCCATATTCAACAAATACTATTGGCGAAATAATGGTGAAATCACCTTTTAAATTCCACGAATAGTACGAGTTCCCTCTTCGGGCTTTTACACTAAGTATAAGAAGATTATCTCCATAAAATCCAAGTTATTTATATTTGGAAAATCATGTCCTTTATACTTTGGAAAATTTTGATCCGAGTAAATCAAATTTACTATCCCATCCGTTGGGCCAGTCCGGATAGCCAGGGAGAGCAGGAAACTGGTTTTCCAAACCCAAGCCTAAACACTATCTTTTTGACACCCATAAGGCGACCAAGTTATTTGATCGACTCTAAATCATTTAACATATAACCATTCCATAAATCTTTCAAATCATCTTTAAAATACTATAAATCATTTGAAAAAATTTATAAAAGATTTGGAAAAGAACGGTTGCGTTTAAAACTATATTTCAAAAGTTATAGAAAAGTGCTGCGGAAAAATGCTGCGATAAGTGCTTTTTAAGCTATATTGGTCAAAACGACTTTTTTATCATTTGGAAATTCATTTTTAGAACTCAAATCACTTTTAAAATGTTTAAAAAGATTTTCCGAATTTATTTCATATTTTTAAACAATTTTAAAATATCATTTTCAAAGAAATCCTATTATGGATTACGAAATTTTGAATAAATTTTCAATGACCTTTCAAATTTCATCAAAATACTTTCAAATGTTTATAAAACATTTCAAACTCAATTTTAAACCTATTTAAAAGAGGTTTAATACCCCATATACACAAATTCATTAAATCAAGAAGAGTGATTTCCTTTGTGCTTATCGACGTGTATTTCCATGACTTGCATACATACGTACATACATACACACACACACACACATATATATATATATATTCAATATTCATATTAAACAACCAAACTTGATGATCAAAGCATATTAAACATCCATTGCAAACATCATATCATCATCCAAAAATATAATATAAGTAAGAGTTTCTCACCTCCTAACTTCGCTAAACGGACAATACCTCCGCTACGATCGCATGAAAGCTTTTATAATTGGTCCTTATACTCTTGGGAGGCTCGTCCAAGACTAGAAGAGGATGGCCAAAAGTATGGAAAATAAGTGGTAGAGCTTCGACCATGAATTCATTAAACTAGACTAGAAAATAGGCCATCTTATCTCCGATTTTGGACAGTCTACTCTCTGAATTTGGAAATGTTGTCAACATAAAAGTTGTAAAAATTTCTTTTCTCTACGGTTTCAAAAAAGAATTATTCAATTTGGTTTATTTTTGAATGAGAAATGGTCAAATGAAGAAGGGGCATTCTCGGATTTATAAAAATCACACCCGAAAATGGGTCAACTTCTAGCTAATTTTTGGACATGTTACTCAAATAATTATGAAAAGTGGTCAAAAGGATAGTTCTTGGAAACTTTTTTTGTCTATAATTTGAAAAAAAGAAACACTCAATTTCTATTAGTTATGAGGAAGATATGATCAAAAGAATAGAGGGCATTCTCGGAACGAAAATTCTGGGCCCGAAAATGCAATGGAAAGAAGTGGATTTTGAGCATAGCTAAGCTTAGAATTGGAAAAGGTGATCAACTAGAAAGTTGTATCCATTGAAATTTTGAATGGTTTGAACAAAAGAATTGCACCATTTCATTCGGTTTTTAAGGAGATATGGTGGAATGAAGAAGAGGGAAAAAGAGAGGTATTTATAGCCAAGGTTCACATCTAAAATATCATGATATTTTGGCCACCATACATCACCACTCTTATTTCACCGTTCATGGCTGAAATGAATCCCCCCATATGTGTGTATATGATGTGTCAGGATGTTGACATTGAGTTTGTTTAAATGGTAAGGATGTAACAAATGTCTTAGATATTTTGTATATTTAATTTAAGTAAATTCATAAATGTAAATGGTAAATTCTTATGTACATGTTCATGTGCATATGACTAGGCCTGTCAATGGTACGGGCTTCGGCCCGGGCCCGACCCGAACCCGCCCTATTTATGTGGGTACGGGTTTTGTCTTTTACTACCCAAGCCCGACTCATGCCCGATCCGGGTCGGGTACGGTTTTATCAAAACCCGGCCCGGTTGGCCCGACCCGACTATTATTTTTTCGTCATATCAAAACATGAGTGCGTATGTTATTTATTTACCATTTTGTTTGTTTACATGTAGATGTTTTTGCATACTTTTGTTATGAGCTTGACTACATCAGCGTCCAATTTATATGTTAACATTGTTTGTATACAAATTTTACGAAAGTTGCAGTTTTAAAATATGGTTTTAACATAAATATTCTGAGTTAGGTATATAGTTATTACCCAGCGGGCTTAAAAAGCCCGACGGGTCGGGCTCGGATATTGGGTTGAAATACCCTACGGGTTCGGGCCGGGCTCGGGTTTTAATTATTGTAATTGGACTCGGGTCCGGGTTTTATAATACCCGGACCGAACCCTGCCCATTGACGGGCCTACATATGACTAGTATATGTGCATATGTATATGTATATGCATGTTATATATATATGTGCACAAGAGAACGAACAATGTTGCGATCACTTCAAACAACTTTCGTTCGTTAAACCGTTGCCAATCGGAGAACAGATTCTTGGTCACATTTTCACTTATACATTAAATTACATATACATGTAAACAAAATTTGAAAATAAATTTATAATCATTTTTAATTAATTAAAATGATCATATTTTAATTATAAAACAATATAAATTAATATTTATAATTATTTACAAAAATCTTTATTATACCGATAAAGCGATATCGATTTTTCGTTATATTTTCAAATCAAATATATATCTTTATAAAGCTATTATAAATGATTTTTTTGGTAAGGCATTATAAATGATTTATTATCACTTTATAACTATTTAAAATGAATTATTATTGTTTGAAAACAATTATTTATAAAATTATAATAATTATTAAATCATTAAATCTCAATTAAATTAAATAAATCAATTATTAAATATAAGAGCATCACTGATGATGTCTTAAATACATTTTTTTTCCAAAAATAAAATAATTAATTTTATTTCATATTCTTGTTAAATTATAAAAATAAGTGTATGTATCCAACTCCGTGCGCGAGTTTTACGATTATAGAACTGGTATTCGATAAAACGGTTTTCGACCATTTTATCGATTTAAATCCCGAGGAAAAATATTTTTGTACTCAAAATAAGATTTATTATTATTTATTATCACTCAAAACAATATTATTTGTATTATCAACCTTTTATTTGAATAAATTTAAAAATAAATATAATTTATCAAAGTGATAAATTTGCGGGTCGTTACATATGTCATAATTTAATATTTGAAAAGGGGTTCCAATTGTCTCACAATTCCTCGAGTGCAATTGCTCATCTCACCGACTACAAGTCTCTTTGGAATTTTCATTCTCTATAACACAGGTCATGTCTGCCTCTTTATTTTCAAGTCAAATACATAATAACTCCTCGGTAAGTCATCTTTATGGGTCTTGGATTCTGGTGCTTCCCACCATATGTCTCGAGACTCTTCATTTTTATCCACTTTGTTTTCATCATCCTTCATTCCTATTATAACTGCCGATGGCACTCCTATGCCTTTGGCAGGAGTTGGTTTTGTTGTTACTCCCTACTTATTTCTTTCTATTGTTTACCATATACCGAATCTCACATTAAATCTTGTATTTATTAGTCAGTTACGTGACTAATATAGTAGCATTTACTTTTGATTCTTATTTTGTGCTAGATCTACAATCTCAAAATAAGATTAGGACAGGCCATAGGGAAAGGGGAATGTATGTATTGAATGAACTAAAAGTTCTAGTTAGTGCTGCTACTGGTATTGATTTATCTTCTTTTCGTTTGTGTCCTTCCTCTAGTTTTTATTTATGACATTCTCATTTGGGTCATGTTTCTTCTTCTCGTTTGAAATTTTTAGCATCACAAGTGCATTAGGAAATCTACAAACTCATGATATTTCTGATTATAGTGGATGCGAATAGGCAAAGTTTTCAACTTTACCCTTAAATAGTAGCATCTCTGTTTCTTCTCCTCCATTTGATTTGATTAATTCAAATGCGTGGGGACCATCTCCAACACTAAAGGAGGGTCTCGATATTATGTGTCTATTATTGACGACTATATACATTACTGTTGGGTCTATTTAATGAAATATCTTTCTAACTTTTTTGAAATATATAAAAACTTTAGAGCACTTGTCAAGGCACAACATTCGTCTATTTTAAAATGTTTTAGGTGTGATTTAAGTGGAGAATACAAGAAATTTTGTGAATTATTTTCTTTAGATGGAACAAACCTCATGTATTGATACTCCTCAACAAAATGGAGTTGCAAAAAGAAAACATAGACATATTCTTAAAACTGCTTGATCTATGTTACTTTTTGCTTCTGTTCCTAAAGAATTTTAGGGTGAAACTGTTCTCACAGCTGTTAGACTAATTCACACTATTCCTTCTTCTCAAATTTCAGGTATTTCACCTTTTGAAAAGTTGTATAGACTTACACCAAATTATTCTATTTTTAAAGTGTTTGGGTGTACTTATTTTGTTCTTCTTCCTCACGTGGAACGTAATAAATTATCATATCGATCTTCAATTTGTGTTTTCCTTGGCTACGGTGAGGGTAAAAATGGTTATAGATGTTTCGATCCACCACTCAAAAACATTATTTGTCTCGAAATGTTGTTTTTCTTGAAGATATACCATTTTACTCTATTCCATCCAACACTCATAGTTTAACAAAATCTAATCTAATTCATATTGATCCCTTTTCCGAGGATAATAATAGTACTAATAGCCCCATAGAAACTGGGACAACTGAAACACTTGAAGCTACGTCCTCCCCTTCTATGGCCCTTAATCCTAGCCGAGCTCGTAGATCCACCTTTTCATCATTGCACACGCGTTCGTAAGTCTAAAAATTACCCGATTTTGTTTATTCTTGTTACTCTTCATCCTTTTCTTTGTTCTTAACCTCCATTCATAAACTTTCTGAGCCATCTTCTTATAAAGAGGTAGTTCTTAATCCTTGTTGGCGAGAAGCTATGGATGAAGAATTTTCTGCCTTACAAAGGATAGTTACTTGGGATTTGGTTTCTCTACCTTATGGTAAGAGGCGATGTTGGTTGCTTTTGGGTATATAAAATCAAGACCAAATTTGATGGATCAATTAAAACATATAAAGCTAGATTGGTTGCAAAATGTTACTCTCAATAGTATGACATGGATTATGAGGAGACGTTTGCTTTAGTTGCAAAGATGACTACCATTCCTACTCTCATTGTTGTAGCTTCCATTTGAAAATGATCCATTTAACAACTTGATGTTAAAAATGCATTTTTGAATGGCGATCTTCAAGAAGAAGTTTATATGGAACTTCCTCCAGGTGTTCCATATGAATTTGGATATGTTTGCAAACTTAAGAAAGCGTTGTACAGACTTAAGCAAGTACCTTGTGCTTGGTTTGAGAAATTTTCTATTGTGATTATATCTCTTGGTTTCATCTCTAGCTTTCATGATAGTGTCATTTTTATTAAAAATATTAGTGAAGGACATATCATACTATCGTTATATGTTGGTGATATGATTATTACAGGAGATGATATGCATGACATTTATTCCTTAAAAAGGGAGTTAACTAAAAAATTGAAATGAAAGAGTTGGGTCCTCTAAAATATTTCTTAGGAATTTAGGTGGCATACTCACCAAAATGTTATCTTCTTTCTCAGTCAAAATATGTCATAGATATTCTTGAGAAAGCCAAACTTACTGATAATAAGGTCATTGACACTCCCATCGAAGTTAATGCAAAATACTGTCCTTCGAATGGTATACCACCGTTAGATCCTAATTTATACCATACCATCATTGGAAGCTTGGTTTATCTTACCATCACCATCAGATATATCATATGTTGTTCAATTTGTTAGTTTGTAGCTTCCCTTACTATAGTTCACTGGGCAGCCGTCCTTTATATTTTAAGGTCTCTTCGAGGTACTATTTTCCATAGCCGTCTATTTTCATCCACCTTACCCTTGGAATTGCATGCCTACTTTGACGTTGATTATGGTAGCGATCCTACAGATCGCTAGTCGATTACTGGTGTTTGTATCTTTCTGGGTGAATCTCTTATATCTTGGAAGAGTAAGAAGCAATCAGTTGTTTCTCATTCTTCAATTGAAGCAGAGTACCATGCTATGACATCTACCACAAAAGATATTATCTGCCTGCGTAGGTTACTTGCATTGTGACAATAAGAGTGACGTTCAGATTTCTCATAATTTAGTTTTTCATGAAGAACCAAGCATATTGAGATTGACTGTAACATCACATGTGATCATCTTGAAAAAGGCATTATTTCCTTACCTTTCATTCTCTCTTCCATGCAGATTGCATAACTCTTTAATAAGTCACACTTAGTTTCTTATTTTCGATTTTTAGTTGGCAAACTCTCGCTATTTCTGCCATCACATCGTGAGTTTGAGGGGGGATGTTAAAAGATAATTTTATTTGTTAAAGAATAAATCAAAGATATTTTCAATATCTAGGCTTTTCCATTTTACAATAGTTTTCTTACTTAGGCTCTAAGTAATGTGCATATAAATTGCTAGTTATGAATTGTACTATGATTAAGTAGTAATAAAGTATTCTCTCTTCTTCTCTAATATATATTTTATTTTGTTTTCTCCAATAATTTCAACATCAATAACTACTAAATGAGTCAAAATTATACTATACCGACTATCAAACTTTGTTTATGCCAAGGATGACCTAGCAATGTTATTATTCTGTGATAAAATGATTCATTGGTATTTGTTGCTATGTGTGGTGCTGGTATCTGCATATACATTAAAATGTGTTTGACCAAGAAAAAAAAATAAAAATTACATTTAATTCAAATAATGGTCAAAACTGAGAAACTTCAACCATACTATATACATACCAAATAAGAAATGGTAAAAAAAAAAAAAGAGAATAATCTCTTTGTATATGAGGGAAAGTGATTAATTCGTCCATCCCCAACTACAGGTGCCACATCCCCTACATGTCATTAATTTCAGATGCATTAATTCAATTAATTATTTAATTAAGTGAAATGAATGATTTTTATTTTAAGCTCAAAACCTTTGTCTCCCTCTTCTCCACCCTATGTGCCACATATAGCTCTGTCATTCATTTTTCTTTTATCAGCCATTCATACAAAATGGTGGACTCCGCTAATTTATCAATTTGTCGTGATGAATGACTGTGATTAATTATGCATAGGGAAATAGAGGAATTGAACTAGATTTTAAGAGGACATAGACAAACAAGATTTAGGGATAGTGGTATTGATATCGTAGAGCTTCATTAACCCTAAAAAATTGCATTTTGATATTCCAATGTGTACTTCTATTGATATCCAAGTAAACACTTCCCTCTCTCAACTAATAGCCACCATATAAAATATGAGAATATGTTTCCTAATACCTACATTATTTTGGTTTATGCAACAAGATGCCAAAATACATTCAAAATAACTTCTCCCTCCTAAATCCTAATGCAAAAATCTAATTTCTCCACATGATTCAAAATCTTTTTTCATATTTTCACTACCAAACCCTTTTTCCATCCATAGCAACAATTGCATTTTCAATCTTATTATAATTGTTGTCCTCCATCAAACAACCAAAAAAACAGATATACTTTGTATAATAAAACATTACAATGTAATAACTTGTAATGAAATTTTCAATGATAACATATCAAACTTTACCTCCTTCAAATTTGTGTTATCTATGAGATCATTAGTCTCATCCTAAAGTAATAATAAAAACCCCAAAATAACAAATATAAGATTGACTTATATAAGAACAATAGAGTTTAAGAAATAAAAAGTAATTCATCTCTTTTTCTTTATTAAATTTAGGATCATCCACTAAATTTTCACTTGCCCTCACATTTTTTGGTCTTGTATTTGAAAATTGTGTTTTCTAATGAGGCATGGAAATACATATCTTATTTAAGGGAGATGAAGGACTTTAGTTGTTTAAGGCTAATTGGAAAAATAGAATTTGATGGTAGATAGAATATGAATAAAATGATATATATATTAAAAATTTAATGGTAGTCATAAGAACTTTTCTAGATGCCAATTGCATAACACTACTCTAATTCAAGGCTAAATAGTGATGTTTCATTGTGTTTTCAATTTAGAAAACAAACATAATACTATCTACAATCATTAAATGAGTATCCACACTACCGATTATATCCAACAATTTGATTTTCAAACTTTCGACATATATCATGTACCGATGCATAAATAAATCCTTAATAATTTAAAGAATTTATTTAGAGAATCAATTGGATTTTATAAAAGATCACAAAGTAAACTTTTTCATATGAACAATTTGGATCGTGGTACATGTTCCATTGTGTTTGAAACATTTGATAAACATAAAGTAACAAGTTTGTAATGTGCAAGAGAGACACGTTAGCCCAATGGAACATATACAACTCTCAAAAATCAAATAAAAATGACCATAATTATTCTGATAAGATTCTCCATGAACCTAATTTGTTTAATAACATATGGTGGAGATTGATACTTCGAGATAGAGATGGATGAGGCTTTAAGTATAGATTTCTTTCTAATTATGTATTCTAATGAATGCTTAGGTGATTGCAATTTTTTTCTAACAAACGCGATCTCTCTTTTGCATTGATTTCATGATTGATTGCTATGTTATTTTAAGGGTTATGATTAGAATGTTGAGAATTTAGTTATAGAGGATTACTCATGTAATTTATAGCTTGTATGATTTTTAAATGGATTAATTATAGTTAAAAAGGTAGAATGAGTATGTGTGTGTGAAACAGCTATAATAAATCTGAAGACCTTAATCTTATTAATTGACAAAGTTTGTTGGATTTTGTAATTGTTTTGTTATAAATGGTATACAGCTATCCATGAATCACGGTGGAGTGATTAGTACTTTCATTTTATAATCGGTAAAAATAAAATATTAAAGATGTAAAAATAGAAATGGTTAAAGAAGGAATCAAAGAGACCATTGATGAATTTTAAGATTGTGAGAACAAATAGGTAAGCAAATATTGCATAATTTATATTTCAATTGGTGATTTTTGAAAAGTCGTGTAGAAGTGAAATTTGAAAAACTTATAAAGAAATTGGATTGGTCAAAGATTATAAGAGTGAAATAAGATGGATATTTGGATTTGTTTTTCATTATGAAGAATGCTACTTTGAAAGTAATTGGAGAAATTGTTTATCAATTCACCTTGAAGATCTCTAATAAAAGGATCAAAAGAATCAAAAGAGAAGCAATTATAATCATATTACTAGCAAAACATGTAAAATACAAAGGTATTGGAAAAGATAGTGGACGAACATGTATAAATATGCTAATTCAAAATCTAAGTTGTAAGTATGTCACAAAGGCACTAAAGCATGAAGACTTTGGAAGATTACGAGTTTTTGTTCAGAGTTACAAAACCAAGTTTACGGGATGTTAGAAATAAACTCAGTTTTCTCATTGGTAAGCAAGTAAAAGTAATGCAAATAAAGCAGCCAAAAGATTATAATAAAGTTTCATTTTCTCCTTTACAAATTCTTTATCTTCCAAATTCCACTTGCAAATTATATCTAATTCTTCTTCTTATTCTTCTTATAAAGTTTCGAACAACGGCATCATAGCTTGGTTGCTAATCAAGAAAATATGGCAATTGACATGAATCTTTTTCATTTTCCCTTACTAAAAAAGGAGTGTTATGGTAATTGAAGCATTCACATAAAGGCGTTGCTTGCATCACAAGATGCGTAGGATATCATAGAAAATGGGTATAAAGACCCGCCGATATTACTACTTTATCCCAAACTCAAAGGGATAATTCGAAGGATTAAAGAAGAAGGATCGAAAGGCTTTTATGCTCATCCACCAAGTTTTAGATGAAACTATGTTCGAAAGGTAGCAAGTAAGCCGACTAGTAAGGAAGCAATGGAGATATTGAAGAATGCATTCAAAGGAAGTGACAAAGTAAAGAAGATTTGACAACAAACCATGTATGGTGATTTTGAATCTCTTCACATGAAATCTACAGAATTAGTTGATGATTACTTTTCATAGATTTTATCTTTAGTAAATCAAATTAAAAGATATGGATAAAAACTAGAAGATTCTACAGTAATTGAGAAAATTCTATAATTCTTAAATTCAAAATTTGATTACATAGTTGTAGCAACTGAAGAATCTAAAAATCTAGAATCCATGATCGTTGATCAACTCATGGAATCTGTAACAACCTGCAATTTCAACGATTGGATATTTAAATGATTAATTTAAGTATTTAATCATTAATTAAAGGAACACACATTGTATTGTTTTAAAGACGGATGAACTGGAACTCGAGGCGATGCCGTTAAGACCGCAATTCAATCACGAGAAAAATGAGTATAAACTTGGTTATGTTTAGAGTTGATAAGTTTTTGGAGTGAACAGTGATTTCATGTAGAAGAAATGAATTTAGGGCTAAGGCCCATTTGTTTGCCTATAAGTGGCTAACTTCTTTCATCTTTCATTCACTTTTCATTCCACGTTAAATTTCTTCTTTCTCTTCTAATTACTTTCCAAATCACCTTTAATTTCCTAAACCTAAATCCACTAATCCAAGCTTAAATAAAATCCATAAATTCAACTAATATCACCATAAGAGTCTCTCTATTCATTCCTCGCATGACCCATGAAGGAATTAGCTTGAATAGAAGTTTGGGTCATCATTTCAAATTTCGAGAGAAGCATTGAATGAGTTTTTGTGTCTTAGAACTCGGTTTGGAGAAGAAGAGGTGAGTGAGATGATTCTCTAACTATATTTACTTATTAAACTTCATTAATTTGTTTATTAATGATCATCGGTTATATAAAATGATTTAGGGAATGCTTAGTTTAATTTAGGCTTATGTTTATATTGCAAACATGATTATATTAGCTAATTATTTGTTAGAAACCTTAATTACTAATTTTAGAAGAGATAATAAGCCCTGGAATGGATTTTGGGTTAATTGAATAATTGTGTGTGATGTTGTGATGGGTTGGAGGCTAATATGATGATATGGTTATGTGCATATCATTAGTAAGTACTAATTAAACTATTTGAACGAGTTTTAGAAAAGTTAACAAGTAATTAAGTTAGTTTTGGGCTCTACACTTATTATTAATGTAATTAGAGGCTTAATGAAGCTTAATTAATGCTTATAAATATAATTTGAGTAAAGAAATAATTTTATAAGCAAATGAATTATTTTATAAAATAATATGAGAGATCTTATAAAATAGTATAAATGGAATATTTTATAAAATATTATGAGATTTTATAAAATAGTGGAAATGATATATTTTAGAAAATAGTAAGAGATTTTATAAAATAGCATACAATAAATATTTTATAAAATAGTATGAAATTTTGTAAAATAGCATAAACAAAATATTTTATAAAATAGCATGAGATTTCATAAAATAGTGTAAATGGATTATTTTATAAAATATCATGAGGGATTTTATAAAATAGTATAAATGACGTATTTTATAAAAGTATGAGACTTTATACAACAGTATGAAGGAATTATTCTATAATATGGTTTTAAGATTTTAAAAAATAATTATGAGGTGAATACCTAATTTAAATGGAGGAATGAAATGTTAAAAATGCTTAAAATAAATAATAAGCTAGTTTTCTATTTTATAAAATAATGCAATGATTTTATAAAATAGTAGAAAAAGAGATTGTTGAAAAGATCTAGCAATTGAATGTAAGATTTAATTTTAGATAATAATTGAAATACTTATTTAAATATACGTGTGTGTGTGTATGTATATGTATATGTATACGTATACATATACATGTACTTGAAGTTATATAACTAATACAATTCATGTAATTGATGATGGTTGTATATTTGTGTGAATGAATATATATATATATATATATATATATAATAACCCGCCTTTTTGACCCTCAGAAGTTAACACTAATACATCCACGGTATTCATGTACTGCGCATCCAAGTGCCGGAAAGACAGATTATTAGGGGAAGAAAAAGAAAGACAAGGAGAAACTTAAAAACACATAATCTCACAATGCAAAGGAATACTATATAATAATCAATATAAAATGTTACATAATCATTTCCAAAATGATACATCAGAGTCATAATAGTACAACTTCCTACCTGGGACAGTTATAACTACCTGTTCCTACATAACTGATAATAATTTCAAGCAACACAGCGGAAATAAAGAAATATACAAGAGATACGTCTTGGACCTCAAGCTCGTCTCCTGAGTTCCAAAGCATCCAAAGCTAATATGAAAACATTCTCGGTCTGACTTGAGCATTATAAGAAAACAATGCCCAAGTCAGTTTGGTAAAACCAGCGTGAGAAACTCAAATCACAAGGAATTTTATTTATTATAACTTGCGAAATCCTTTTAAATCACATGTATCTCGTAAGACCATGCCGCACATAAACATGGACGGGTTTTAACCTTACGATAACCAAACCATTTTTATTATAAAATCTCATGGTATTATCATAATGTCTAAGGGCTTATAGTAAATATTTCAAGTAGCTGTGATGTGTGCATATGACAGCAATAATAGGTAAACAGTCAAAAACCGAAGGCACTTATTGCATAATGGATTTTCAAAAAATGGCAAGGTAAGGGACTACCTTCTAAAAATCTATACACCTCTAGATAAAATATACAGTGAGATCGAAAACCTTTTGACCTCTACCAACACAGGACCAGCCTACCCCTTACTAGATAGTACTAAATATGATCACCCCTTGGCTATGATCAACAACCAAAAATGGGCCTTGAAGCATACATAGAGATATCGACACTAGATTTTGGGATGATCATACCCTAATGGGTGCAACCCACATAGCCCTGCGACACCAACTATGTTTTAACCATTACCGAGATGTGAGGTTTGAGAGGCCATAATTACCTTTTTTCTCATAGCAGACCATCTTGGAATGCTAACACTGCCCTCTAGGTAGAAATGCAATGCTAGCATTCATCCATACAAGTTTTCCCAGGATCAAACAAACATTCAATATTTATTATCTTCCATTTTGGATTCATCCTCAAGAAGAATAGTATATCCTTATAGCATACTTCATAACAATCATCATGAACATTATTAGTTGGGAGTGGTTCTAAATCATACTTATCCGTAAGCGGTGTCCTCCATCTAAGCGGTAATTTTTGGCTAACTCAATTCTGGTTCTTTGGAAGTATGCAACATATATTCGAGTCCTCACCGAGGAACTCGAATATACACAACATACTTCCTGAGTTTAAACATCTCAAGATTTGATAGTCGGTTATTTAACTATCAAATACACAATCGAACAATAATCCAGAGATTTAATTTCCCATAGCAACCACTAAGCATCACAATAAGTTTTCATTTATTTAAATCTCTTTTCAAAATATTATCAAAATATTCATATACTTATCACACTGGAATAAGTATATTCAAAAAACAATGTGAAAGATTTCTTATTTCAAAATCATATTAAAAGGATCAAACAAGTGTTAATTAAATTAGAGATAAGGATAACTCCAAACACTATTCCTTCATTGTTAAGCATGGAAAAAATGTCCACACCACCATAATTAAGAAGGTCAGCTAAGGGAAACCCCATCTCTAATTATTTTTATAAATTTCTTCAATAAGTCCTTTTAATAAATCATTTCAATTTATAAATCTCCTTTGCTTAAATTCTAAATCCATTTATAAAACTATTTTATAAATATCCAAAAATCATTTATAAAACTCTTTTATAAATATCCAAAAATCATGTGTAAGACTCTTTTACAAATATCCAAAAATCATTTGTAAATCTCTTTTATAAATATCCAAAATCATTTATAAAACTCTTTAATAAATCTCTTATAAAATATTATTTACAAAATATCATTTGTAAATTCCTTTACTAAAATAATTGAAAAACTTACAAAATTATTTAAAACAGTTATCCTCAAATTGATATAGAATTAAAGTCAATTTAAAAACCATAATTTTACAAATTTGAAAGGAGGCTTAGTGACCATAATGGTACTAAATCAAATTACCATTTTAATTAAATTTTGACTTCAAGTCACATAATAGTTATTTACATAAGCCAACATATATGCAAATAAAATCCATAACTAAATCAGGAATAACATGTCAATATAAACCAACTGGCAGATACATATCCAATTAACATAATAGCAGGATGGTGATTTTTTCTGCTAAATAGATGTCCAAACAATCTCTAGAGTTTAATTTTAGTAGAACGGGGATTTATTGTGCTAAAAGATGTCCAAACAATCAATTCAATTAAGTTATAGTAGAACGGGAATTTATTTTGCTAACAAATGTCAAAATTTAGTATTACCTATTCTCATTTGTATGGTTACTTAATGGTATCGATAGTAGAATCCCTTGCATTGAAAACTATTCTTTCTAAAAGAAAGTTGTCTTTAAACAAATTGATCCTTGGAAAAAAAGTAATTAAAACTTAAACCTGTTTTTTAAATAATTAATTACAAGTTAAATCCCTTTTTAAAAACATAATTAAATCTTAATTAACTCTTAACTTAACTTAAATATTAATTAAGAAATAATCAACCTATAACAAATAATTTAGTTATAAATTAAAACCCTTAATTAATTTATAATTAGAATAATTAAACACTTACTTAATAATTAATTAATTAATAATCAAACCTATGCTTAATTAATAATTAATTTAAAATAAATCATATACTTAATTCATAATTAATTCATAATTAATCTTATTTAATCAAGGATTAATTAAAATTCATCTCACTTTTAAAAGTTAACTAATTAGTAATTAATCTCTACTTAATTATAATTAATAAACCGTGTTTACTACTTGATTAATTATTAATTACCAAACTTAATAAATAAATAAATATTTAATTAATAAATCCTTAATTAACTTCTTAATCATTATTAATTAAGTGTTATAAAACATTTCCAAAATATTTTAAGTATAAAAACTTAAACCGCAAAAGTGGACTTTTTAACGAAACTGCATCCATGGTGACTATTGTTATATTGACAATAACTTGAAAAACTTGGCTTGGCTTTCCATTTTGAATCGTGGAAGCTTATCAACATTTTCAAACATAAAGTAAGAGTTTTGTAAAACTAAAACATAGTTTGAAACTTGAAAACTCTTTTTATTTTTGAAAACAACTAACCAAATTGTTTACACAAGGATTCATAGTCGCCAAACCATACAAAGGTGCTAACTTTCTTAGCATACTTTTACATACTCTTGTCCATAGCTTATAAAACCATATCATAACCACCAACGCATGTAAAGATCTAAACTTTACAACCATAACAATACTTTTAGACTTTATTTAAAGTTTAAGGCGAATTCATGTACAAACACATATATAATCACAACCAAACCATACATCTAGCCAATAATCAAGCAATCACACATGAAAATTCTAAACATAAAGTAAATATACAATTTTTCCTAAAAAGATGTGAGTTTTTACTCGCCAAACTTTAGCAAATCTTTTTAAAACTTTGAAATAGCCTAGCACTTTGAAAATCCTTTGGCAAAAAAGTGATTTTTGGACCCAAGCAAAGAAAGATGAGCTCGGCTTATGGCTTCTTGGGCTCGACCAAGAAGGGTTTGGCTCGGCCATGATGGTGAGTAGGGTGTAGGGCTAAAAACTTGAAAAATAAGAAAAGTAGAAAGGACAAGAGTTTAAACAAGTTTTTAAGAGGTTTTTAAGTGGAAAACTATGATTTTCAAAACATGAAAAATTCAAAGGAAGCCATTAAAGTTTAAAAGCTTTTGAAAACAAAGTGAAGTTTGAAAAAAATGAAAGTGAAAAGTAAATGAGAGAGAGAGAAGAAGAAGAAGAAATGGTTTTATATAAACTACATTTGGTAAATTACCAAAATGCCCTAAAGTACAAATGCCCTCCACTAGATTCATACCACATCATCACCTTCCTACCTTACCCCCTCCACACACATGAACCAAGGGTTCATCCCATTTACCCAACATGCAAAAGCCTTCTCTTGTACTTAGGGTGTAAGATGAAAGTGACATATCATGATTTCTTTTTTTTATTTAATTTTTAAACTTGCAAATTGTCACATCCTTCTTTTCACTTAAGAACATATATACATTTGCACTTTTAAAATCCTTAATTAAGTACTCATTATTTATATAAGTGTGTGTTTAAGTGTATTAAGATGTTTTACAACCTTTTAACAACTTTTAGATGATTAAAAGTATGGATTTTTGAAAAAGTTATCCGGCCACATTCTAATTTCCTTTTAACTAATTATTTTTGTAAACAAAATTCAAGAAGGAATTTTCTATCATTAGTTATAAATTAAAAAGGTGTACTTTAATTATTAAAACCATTAACTAAATATTTAAAATTAATTATTTATTCACAAATCAAAGCGATAAAATTCCAGATCGTTACATTCTCCCCCCTTAAAAGAATTTGGCCCTCGAAATTTCATCACATAAACACCCAATACTATTCATTGGTGCGTATGATGTTCATAGATCATCCATATAGCGTATGATATTCATAGATCATCCATATACAAAATCTGACTCGATCACTATTCAAATGCATAACTTCATTTCTAAACTAGTATCGCTCACCCGATTTCCTAGTGCGTACTCCGATTAGGCTTTTTGACTAGAAACCTCCATTCTTCTTGCATAGCCATATACTATGATAGAAAACTTTGGTTCTCTATAAAGAACCCTCATCTGGTGCTCACCGTCAAGAACCAAGTGATAAACCCTTATTCGGAATTGTGTAAAACACATTAAGTCATGTACTCAAATCTTGGATCGAGAATTATATAAGAAAGGGAAATGATCTATGTACAACCTACGCACTCATTTAAAGGTTCTTATTTACCCATTTACCTTCTTACCCTCCTATAAATATTTATGAAACCATTTCATAACAATTTCAAATTAGGTTCAAACATTTCTGAATGATATAACTTATTTATGAAACCTTTCATAAAATTATCTAAGTTTATTAACTTGGATAATACCCTCCTACATCCTAAAAGTATATATACAAAGCATCTGATTTTTAATTCTATTCACTTTTAGCTATTCAGAGGTAGGCAAAAAAAACTTTGGGCCTTTAAAACTGAGTCGACCAATTCAACCTCTTTACCCATTCGGTCTGGTAAGTAGCTAAGAAGAGTAGAATGATGGTATCCAAACTCCATTCTAGAGTCTACTTTTTCTTGGACACCTCTAAGGTAAAGGTGTTTATTAACCGCCAAATAATCTTAAATAATATTTAATCTCCTAAATGTTAAAATCCAAAAGACATTGTTTAATAAAATCAAGTTTATTAAACCTTATTATTAACTTAATTCAATTTTAAAACTTCATTTATTAACTATTTTAAATCAAGATACCTTTACATTTTGAAAACTTTGGAGCCAAATACCCGGGTTTTACTTCAAAAATATTTTGAAATGATACCACATATTTAATCCATATAAAATATACATGAAGCTCAAGTAACCCTAAAATGATATTAAGGAACTAGCTACTACCAAACGGTATCATACATTTCCTTACCAAGAAGGGTAATACTCAAGAGAAGTATTTACCATCCGAACACATCTCTTTTCCATTTTAAGTTATATTTGAGCCACTCGAACTAGTTAACATAAAAATACTTTATCTATTTCAAATACCATTTGAAACAATACCATATATATTTCTAAAATATCTATTACCAACTTGCTTTGGGTTTGTTCGGATTTGAACTTGTTTCGATCATACAATAATAAAGAGAATCATTTGCTAAGTGCACTACAACGTTTGCCTAAGCAAAAGTCCTATCGTTACTTAGAAGATTATTCAGATCGTCACAAAACAAATCAAAACTTGTTACCTAAACCAATCCAAAGAAAATACTTTTTACTAAAAATTTCCAAATCTAGAAATTTCCCTTTTTTTAACAAAAATACTTCTAAATAATACTACTATTACTTTTCAAAACCTTGAGAACCATTTTTCAAAAGCATCAGGATTTAAGAACTTAAGTTTCCTACTTAATTCTTTTTATTCTAAGGACCCATTCTTATAAATCCATCTTATAAAGTCATTTCTTTTATAAAATCATTTATTTTATAAAATCGTTTCTAAGATTCTAAGTTTCCTTTTAATAACATCCTTTATTAAATCAAGTTTAACCTAACTTTACACTGAATGCCTTATAATCAAATTATGAAACTAAATTCACAAGGTGTTCGTTTCAGTGTTTTTCGATTTTCTATTTACCCATCCCATGTAAAAAAAGAAGCTACTTATAACATTCAACAATAGTTAATGGTCAAACTAGACGAGCATGACTAAACCAAATCCTAATGATAATAATATAATATTATCATTTCCTATTCAACAAGCATCTAAAAGATACTATACTATTTTTGAAAATCATTTTGTAAATATAAAATATATTCCTAGGTAAAATTATTTCATTTACCAATTTCAAACAATATTGTGTCGGTTGGTCTTGTTCAAGTGTTTAGGAACCTCTATCAATAATGTTGGCCAGACGCATCGACCAGATTCATAAGCCACTTAACTGATCAATTAATGCAATATAAAACATTTTTATATCACTAACAAATACATGCTCTTATATAATACATTCAAACTCATTATAGGGTGTCACTTACCCTATCTCTAATAAGATTACCCTACCAAAGTCAAGGTTCTCGCTTAACCTTCAGCAATGGTACCAAATGTAACAACCCACCTTTTCAACCCTGAGAAATCAACACTAATACATCTTGGACATTCATGTGCCGAACATCCTAGTATCGGTAATATATATTATTAGGGGTGAAAGAAAACTAAAGACAAGGAGAAACTAAAGAACACAAAATCTCACAACGTAAAGGAACAATACATATAATCAATATAAAATTTACATAATCATTTCCAAAATGATATATCAGAGTCATAATAGTACAACTTCCTACCTAGGATAGTTATAACTAGTTGTCCTTACATAACTAATACAAATTTCAGGCAACAGAGTGGAAATAAAGAAATATACGAGAGATACGTCTTGAACCTCTAGCTCGTCTCCTGAGCCCCAAAGCATCCAAAGCTAATTTGAAAACATGCTCGGTCTGACCCGAGCATTATAAGAAAACAACGTTCAGGTCAGTCTGGTAAATCCAGCGTGGGAAACTCAAATCATAACGAATTTTATTTACTATAACTTGCAAAATCCTTTTAAATCAAAGGTATCTTGTATGACCACGTTGCATATAAACACAGACGGGTTTTTACCCCATGATAACTAAACCATTTTTATTATAAAATCCAGTGATATTATTATAATGCCTAAGGGTTTAAAGTAAATATATCAAGTAGTTGTGATGTATGTACATGACAGTAATAACAGGTATACAATCAAAAACCGAAGGCGCTTATTGGAGAATCGATTTCCAACAAATGGCATGGTAAGGGACCTCCATTCGAAAATCTATACACCTCTAGATAAAATGTATAGTGAGATTTAAAACCTTTCGACATCTGCTAACACAGGACCTGCCTACTCCTTATTGGATAACCCCGATATGATCACCCCTTGGCTATGATCAACAACCAAAAATGGGCCCCGAAGCATACATAGAGATATCGATACTAGATCTTGGGATGATCATACACTAATGGGTGCGACCCACGTAGCCCTGCCACATCTATCCTGCTTTAACCATTACCGGGATATGAGGTTTGAATGGGCATGATTAACTTTTTCCTCCTAATAGACCATCTTGGAATGCTAACACTACCATCTAGGAAGAAATGCAATGCCAGCATTCATCTATACAAGTTGTTTCAGGATCGAACAAACATTCAACATTTACTGTCTTTCATTTTGGAATCACCCTCAAGAAGAATAGTATAACTAGCATACCTCATAATGATCATCACGAATGTTATTAGTTAGGAGTGGTTCAGATAAATCATACTTGTTCAAAACCAGTGTCTCCCAATTAAGAGGTAATTTCTAGCTAACTCAATTCTAGTTCTTTAGAAGTATGCAACAAGTATTCGAGTCCTCATCGGGGAACTCGAATATACACAACATACTTCCTAAGTTTAAAAAGGTCAAGATATGATGGTTGGTTATTTAACTATCAAATACACAATCAAATAATAATCCAAAGATTTAATTTCCCACAGCAGCCACTAAGCCTTAAAATAAGTTTTCACTTATATAAATCTCTTTTCAGAATATTTATCAAAATATTCATATACTTATCATACTAGAATAAGTATATTCACAAAACATTGTGAAAGATTTCTCATTTCAAAATCATATTAAACGGATCAAACAAATGTTAATTAAATTAGAGATAAGGGTAACTCCAAACACTATTCCATCGGTTTTAAGCATGTAACAAATGTCCACACCATTATAATTAAGAAGGTCAGTTAAGCGAAACCCCATCTCCAATTATTTAATAAATTTCTACAATAAATCCTTTTAATAAATCATTTCCATTTATAAATCTCCTTTGCTTAAATTCTAAATCCATTTATAAAACTCTTTTATAAATATCCAAAAATCATTTATAAAAATCTTTTATAAATATCCGAAATCATTTATAAAACTCTTTAATAAATCTTCTATAAAATATTATTTACAAAATATCATTTGTAAATTCCTTTATTAAAATAATTGAAACACTTACAAAATTATTTAAAACACGTATCCTCAAATTGATATAGAATTAAAGTCAATTTAAAAACCATAATTTTATAAATTTGAAAGAAGGCTTAATGACCACAATGTTACTAAATCAAGTTACCATTTTAATTAAATTTTGACTCCAAGTCACATAACAGTTATTTACATAAGCCAACATATACGTAAATAAAATCCATAACTAAATCAGGGAATAACATATCAATATAAACCAATTGGAAGATACATATCCAAAAAACATAGTAGCAAGATGGTGATTTGTCCCGCTAAATAGATGTCAAAACAATTCTAGAGTTCAATAATAGCAGAACAGGGATTTATTCTGCTAAAGGATGCCCAAACAATCAATTCAATTAAGTTATATCAGAACGGTGATTTATTCTGCTAACAAATGTCAAAGCTTAGTATAACCTATTCACATTTGTATGGTTACTTAATTGTATCGACAATAGAATCCCTTGGGTTCAAAAGTATTCTTTGTAAAAGAAAGTTATCTTTAAACAAATTTATCCTTGGAAAACAAAGTAATTAAAACTTAATCCTCTTTTTAAATAATTAATTACAAGTTAAATCCCTTTTTAAAAACATAATTTGTTTGCACCAAAAATTGGCATAAACACCAAATAGAAATTTTATTGAGGAATAAATGAAGAATAATAAATGTAAACAGAGAGAATATAACAGTAAAGTAATAAAAAACAAGCTAATAACAATAACATAGCAATTTATAGTGGTTCGGCAGTGTTTGCCTACGTTCATTTTGAAAAGATAGCTTTATTAATCACTTTGTAAACTGAGTACAATAGGGGTCGGATAAGAATCCTTAGTTACAAAAGAGTACAAAGCAACAAGCAGCGTAAAGGACCCCTAAATGAACAATAAGTCTGTATTATAGAAGAAGATGATGAAATACCTCCATGAAAATTCGGCAGCAAGATCTCGGCCCACAGAAGGGATCACATGGCCAAAATCCCAAGAAATAGGGATAGGGTCCGATCCCTGTTTTGGAGGAGTTTGGGGGTGCCATCCTTATGGGAGCTTCTCTATGTTGTATTATGCGTAGCGTCCAAGTTTCATTCTAATTGGATTAGTAGAACTTGAGTTATGGATCAATCTTTGTTGCAACATATTATGTAGCCTGATTCTGGCCGATCCCTCTAGAGGAAAGAGGGCCGATTCCTCTTACTTGCTCCTTTTGGAGTGTGATCCCTAGGGTGGACTCCTTAGGGTCCGCACATCTTGTTTCCAAAGTTTCATATGCATTAGACTTCTTGATCCTGAGATATCGATTGTTTTTCGTTGATTTGCACTTGTTTGGCTAAAGTAGACCAATCCCTTTGATACGATCCCTTTGATACAATCCCTTTTATACGATCTCTTTTATACGATCCCTTTTTGGGTGCAGTTATTTGCCTATAACTTGAGCATACGAACTCCAAATGACTTGAGATTTGAAATGTAGCCTCGTGGGACCTTCCTTGTCACTCTGTATTGATCTCACCTAGTTTGGGACAAAAGTTGAGGATATGTAATGATCACCTGCATGGGAGGTACTAATCCGTACTTAAATATTCTGGAGAGTCTATCTCTTGGTCTCAGTTGATCGTCGCTTCATATGATTGCTTGCACTTGATCTCTGAGCCTAATAATCATCTCTTTGGGCTGCCATCCTCGATGATCATCCAGTTTAACTTATCTAGTTAGTCTGAATATAGCTGGGTCGAAAGGCCAGATAACATTTGCCCCCTAAAATACGTCTTTTGTCAAACATGACGTGCTTTGAATCGAAGCAAGTTGGAGTCGTTGGAATGAAATCCATCTAGTTTTTGAAATTGTCGCTATCCTTCCATCGAATTATTTACCCAAAGCGTCGTATCTCTCTTTGATCATCGTGACACTTGGTCGATTTCCAATAGTATAAATTCAGGATTGTATTCCGTCAGTTGCTATCTGCGTCTGGATCTATAGGGCTAGTAAGATTTGGCTATGTGATCCATTTGTCTTTGGAAACCTCAGGTGAGAATTCAATTTATGTCGATTTCAAAAATTGAATTTTTAGAATATACACGTGCACTTTCAGGTACACGTCTCTGTCGTTGGCCCACAGATGCGTTTGTACGCGCGAGGGTCGTTGCCAATTCTTTATAGTTTAATTGTAATTGATTGCAATTCCTTGTCTACATATTTTTCTATAATCAAATAGGGGTTGTAATAAGTCACTTGATGAGAAGGGACTTAAATTTCTAAAGGGATGATGGCCTCGGAGGCATAAGCAAGGGCTATTGGAATATGGCAAATCGCGGACTTGTGGGTGGTTCTTTATGCCCATAATGCTGATGGGAGTTTGTCGACCCACTTGCCACTAGCCTTTTCAAAATGCTTCTTCACAATGGACTTTATGATTTTGTTAATAGCTTTTGACTTGTCCATTTTCTTGAGGGTGAGCAACTACCACAAATCTCTTTTGAATATGTTGCCGATGGCATAAGTATTTAAATTCGGCATTGTCAAATTAGGTTCCATTATCAGTTACAATGGTTCGTTAAAGGCCAAAACGACAGATGATGTTTTGGACAAAAAAGTTGATTACTTTTTTGTTATGATCGTGACTAAAGGTTCAGCTTCATCCCATTTGGTGAAGTAATCCACTGCTACAATGGTGTATTTTGCACCACCTTTAGAAATCGGCAAGGAGCCGATGATGTCAATATCCCACGTGGCAAACGGCTATGGACTGACCATTCGAGTAATTTTCGTCAGCGAGGCTCTTGGATTTTTTTCATACATCTGGCACTTGTTGCATCATCTAGCGTAATCAGCTGCATCTCGCTTGATAGTTCGCTAGTAACTCTTGGACCGGTTGAGAAAAGGAGCAAGTCACTACCCCTAGTCTGATAATCTCCCCTGACTTGGCATACTACTAACCGGGAATCACAAAAGATTTGTAATGTCTTCACTCCAGTTCTCTGGTAAGTTTGAGCCCAGTGATCAAGGCTTCATACTCAACTTCGTTATTTGTTGCAGGTAAGTCAAGTTTCAGGGCATAGCAGATCGATCATTCCTCAGGAGTCACTACCCCGGTGCCAGAACAATGATCATTGGATGCTCCATCCGTGTATATTTTTCATCAGTTGGTATGTTCTCCATTGCTCTCCAGAGAGTCGTCTAGTGTAGTGAATTCAGGTATGAAGTCCGCCAATGCATGTCCATGGATACCTCTTCGAGGGAGATAAGTGATGTCGAATTGGCTCAGTTCGATGTTCCACTTGAGTAACCTTCCAGACGTTTCAGGTTGTTGTAGGACCTAGCATAATGGCTGATCGGTGTAAACGTTGATGAGATGAGCCTGAAAATAGCGGTGGAGCTTTCATGAAGCAATCAACAAGAAGTACGCCAATTTCTCTATCTTCAGTTTGTTCCTTTAAGCCCTTGTTAACTGCTTGATAACATAATAGACCGGTCTCTGGATTCGATTGTCCTTACGAAGTAGTGCGGCACTTATATCATGTGCCGACACGGCCAATTAGATATACAAGTCTTCATGATCCACTAGCTTTGACAAGATGGGAGGCCACTCAAAGTGGTTCACCAAAGCTTGGAATGCATCTTCAAAATCCTGTGTCCATTCAAAGTTTCTTTTTCCTCTCTTAATCAAGTCGAAGAAAGGGATGCATTTATCGGTGGCTATGGAAATAAATTGACTTAGGGCGGCAACCTTCCCATTTAGGCTTTGTACTTGTTTGATGGTCTTTGGCGCTTGGATGTTACAAATTACTCAAATCTTCTCGGGATTAGCTTCGATTCCACGAGCATTGACGATGAAGCCCAAGAACTTTCATGATGCAACGCCAAAATAACATTTCAAAGGATTGATCTTCATTTTGTAATATCGGAGGATATCGAACATTTCTGCTAAGTCTCTAATGTGGTCGCTTGATCATAGTGACTTCACTAGTATATCATTCATGTATACATCCATCGTCTTTCCAATCTGATCTTTAAACATTCGGTTGACCAAGCACTGATAAGTTGCTCCAACATTCTTTAATCCAAATGGCATTACCATATAGCAATACAATGCAACGTTGGTAATAAAGCTGGTGTGCTCTTGGTTGGAGATGTGCATCGAGATTTGATTATATCCGGAGTACGCATCCATGAAAGATAGCAATTTGTGTCCTGCGGTTGAGTCCCCAGTTGGTCGATTCTAGGAAGGGGAAAACTGTCTTTCGGACACGCCTTGTTTAAGTTCGAATAGTCAACTCACATTTGCCACTTTCCATTCACCTTTCTCACAAGTACAGGATTGGATACCTGTTTAGGGTAGAGGGCATCGTGAATAAACCCATTTCATTTGAGCCTATTCACCTCCTCTTTAAGGGTGGCAGATCTCTTCGGATCCATGCCACATCTTTTCTATTTCTCAGGGACATGCCGTATATGGCTTGTATACTTGAACTAACATATGGCCTTGAATCAGATGTCTACCACTTCAGGCTTGAGTGGATTAACATATCTGTACTAATTCGGATTGTAACATGTGCCTTGAACGAACTTGAATATGAACATCAGATTCCTATATGCTGATAGCTGATCCTTGAGTTCAAACATAATTTTTTCACATAACAATCAACGTGAAATCCGGTTGGGATGGTTAATGATGACGATCACTCCAGTCGAATCCTAGAGTCTTGTCATGGGCTATTAAGTTTGATAGTGACGGGTTCTAGACGCTCTTAGAGATTATCTACGATGGTTGAAGATCAGGCTTAAAGGAGCGTTGAATCAAACACCATGTAGAGTTTAGTCTTATGTTGCATGCGGATACATAACTAGCTTTTTCTTTAAGTTTGAATCTGCTTGTATACTCGAGTAATGCGCTTTCCATTCAATGTACTCATGATCCGTTACTCGTCGTTTGGGTTGGAGTGATGGTCAGTTGCCCATGAGCTTAGGCATTGATTCGATGATTCTATCTCTAGGCATCCTTTCGGTTGTAGCCTCGAGTCATTGTAAACACTAGGTATGAGTCATAGTATTGAGCTATTGCAGTCATCTTTTGGATGATCACACTTCTGCTCCCAGTCTCGGGTTAATAGATGTATTGCATGGACGATCGAGTCTCATCCTAATCATGTTTATACTTCTGCCTAATCTTCGAAGGCTTAGAGTTGATTGATGAATAGTTGGTTCATATTCATCTTTCTTCTCACTCGTGCCCTCAAGTTTGGGGCATACGTCGATAAGTAGGAAGGCAGGTCACATCTGTTTTAGCTTTACACTCTTTCCCATCGATTCGTGGGATCGAGTTAGTTGATGGAAGGATGAGTTGTGCCTATTCTGAGTTGTATTCAGTCTTTTCCTTTCTGGGGGAAGACTTCAGTGCCCCATCGAAATTCGGGCATGAGCTGAGTACTAGATGGTCAATAACATTTACTTTTGATGCAGATGTCGCCATACTCTAGGCAAAGGCCAAAGAAGTGATGATTAAGTCATATCCAATTTGTGACTGATGCTCCCTCTGTCGAACCAAAGGCAAGGATCAGTTTGCAAATGGTCAAGTCATGTCAATTTTGATTTATGTTCTCCAATCGGGCTAAGGGATAGAATTGGCTCAGGAGCGGTCGGGTCATGCTCATCCGGATTTATACTCCTCCTAACGGATCAAAGGAGGGTGATGGAGAACAAATGGTCAAGTCATACTCATTTATAATTTATTCTCCAATCCACGCTCTGGTGACTAGAGTTATTCTATGGACGTTCGGGTCACATCCATTTATGGTTGGTGCAGATCGATATTGACCCTCGATCCAATGGTACGATATAGTTGGTTACCCATAACTTCAGACGTCGTTCCGATTGGTTTTGTGTTAAGGCCTCCCTATAGTCGTTGCCTTAAGTCATAAAGAACACCAAGCTGGAGCTATAGTGAGCTGTCATATTCAGCTTTCAGTAATTTGTACTCCTGCTCCCAGTCTTGGGTTAGCGGAGTTAGTTCATGGATGGTCGAATTCCATCCATAGTGAGTTTATACTCCTCCTGTCGAGTTCAGATTGGAGTCTATGGAATAGTTAGTGGTCGAACTGCACTCATATATTTGTTTATACTCATATCCGCACTTTAGGATAAGAGTTTGTTGGCGGGTGGTCGAATCGCACCCATTTGGTGTTTATACTCCAATCCACACTGGGGACCAGAGTTATTTGATGGGTGGTCAGTCACACCCATTTGATGTTTATACTCCAGTCCATGCTTTGGGGATCAGAGTTGGTCAATGGACAATCGGACCGCATCCATCTTTTTGTTTTTATACTTCGGTCCATGCTCCGGGGACTAGAGTTTTATGATGGGTTGTTAGTCACACCTGTTTTTGATTTATACTCCACCTATCAGGTCAACATTAGGAGTTTTCGAATGAACAGTCGAGTCACGTTCATTCACTGTAAGAAATTCTGCCCTCTGTGTCGAGGACAAAGGTTGGCGTGTGGACGGTCGATTCACATCCGCTCTTGTTGAATAAGCAATGGATAGTCGGATTACATCCATGCTTGGGTTGGACGGTCAAGTCTCATCCAATTTGCTTCGTACTCTTCCTGGCAAATCGGGGTAGAGAGTTATTGGGTGGACAGTTAAGCCGCATCCACCTCAAGCTGCAGTCGTGTCCTCGTGTCAAGGGCGGTGGTTGATGAGTAGACAGTTAGTCACGCTAAATTTCCCCCAATGTTCAGGCTAAGAGTCAATTTGTGGATGGTCAGTTGTGTCCACTTTCTATTGGATTCTGACCTTGTTTGGCTTGAGTAAGGCATAGATGTTCTGTCAGAATCGAAGCACATAATAGGAAGTGGATGGTCGAGTCACACCCACTTTCCATTTCGAGTCCTTGCCCCCAAGTCATGGTCATATGGTAGCTAATGAGCAGTTGAATCACGCTTGTTTTGATGATCCTCCAAAGGTTCGATCATGGTCCGTAGAGGTTGGTTGGCGCCCAACTATAAGTACTTGGTCACCTGCATCGTTTGGAAGTAGTTTAGTTCAAGTTGGTTGTAGTTCACAACATAATTGAAATTGAAATAAATCTTATTGATAAGTGAAGCAGCATTGTATGCTCGCTATTCCACTTCATCTCAGCCTTATTTAGTTGGAAGTCGACCATAGGTGGTCCAATTGATAATCAAAGTTCCTTATTGATAGGGGTCGGATGTTCCCTACCTGCCATTCGGCGGGGCTTGCACATATTATTGAAACTTTCCTTTCTGAATCAGCTTTTCGATCACATCTAGGAGGTGTCTACAATCGCCGGTGTTATGACCGCGTGTATCTTGAAATATACAACATTTCCTAGATTCCTTTTGGGTTTCGGTGGACTCTCTTGAGGCTGGTTTCAAGTACTGCTCTAAGTTGTGAGTCTCTAAGTAGGTGTTTTCGATTGAATCGTTCAAAGGAGGATATGAGTCGAATTTTGGGATTCTGGATCGTCTCCAAGAATCTAAGTCCTCATCTAAGGCCTCAATGTCGCCCTCACTTTGAATTCTTTCAACCAAAGGGCCTGCATCGTTCTTTCTCCTAATCTACTCTACCTCCTCCTTGCTTAGGTTTTGGTACACTTTGTAATAGAAACGATCCAAGGTTATAGGAGGCTCTCTAGCTTACCAGTCGCCAAAGTCTGTCTTGGGGTCCATTCTCCATATCAACACCATCAGTATGATATTCTCGTTGGGATTGCTCACTTTAGTGATAACGACGTTGAATCTTTAGAGGAAGTCTTTGAGCAGCTCTCCTGGTGTTTGGAATAAATTGGATAATGACATCACATCCTTGGTATAAGTGGCACACATCCTGAATCGCTCGACAGACTTCTGAGCCGGTTGATCAGATAAGGAAATGGACCTGGGTAGTAATAGTGTAGATCGCATGATCGTTATTCCTTCAAGGAATATGGGAAAACATCAGCATTCGATGGCATCCGTCGCTCTAGAAGGATCCATTTGCCACTCGTACTTCACAAGATGTTGTAGGGGGTCTATGTTCATAGAATATGCTGGCATGGTCAGCATATTGAATCTCCTCGGATATTCTACACGCTGAATGGCTTCGATGATTTGATGTGTTCGGTTGGTTTAACCCAAGTTTGACCTAGGGCCATAATTTCCTAGGTTTGCTTCGGTCGAATGGGTGATTACCCAAGTTTAAATTCGGGTCGGAACATATAGAATCTGCTTCGAGTCATATAAGTGATTACTTCGGGTCAGCCTTGAAGGGAGTTTTTTGACAAACATTTCAACGATATTTGATGGTTTTTGACGACTACCACTCGTGACTCGATGATGGAGGTTCCATAATGGCAGGTGATGACTTTGATGAAGGATAGCTATACTTCGAGATAGCATAATAAGCGACGTAGGGTAGCGTTACACAAGCCGTCGTACCATAGTTGCCAAATCAAGCATTTGGAAGTTGGTCAGCCGAGAGCAGTCGTAATCTACCCTAGAAGCCTAATCCGGTAACCGATCCCAGTTCGTGTCGTATCACCTTAGTTCTCCATCCTTTGGGAGTACCATTTGAGTAGTAGTTCCTTGTCCATTTCTTGGCTACAATTCAGAAGCTGTCGCTTAATCCCCTATGCCCCGGTCAGTCATAGGACGTAAGGGAAGTGGATAGAATGCACCATCTTTAAGTTGAGTTTTGAATGTAGAATGTAGGGGCACTATGCTGCGACACGAGTTTGGATGCATGACACCCGAATTTTTTTTAAGAGTTTTTTAAAATTAACCAATCCCTTCCTTCTTTACTTTTTTATTTATTCACCAATCCCCTGTAACCGATAGGTATTCGCTTAGGGATCGGTCGTTGAATGGGTATAGGGATCAGTTGTAGTGAGCGAAGGGTTCGGAGTGTACACGGAACAGATGGATCGGTCATTCAGAGGATCGATGTTGATAGGTGTGGAGAAGGAGGGATCGGTCATGATGGTGTATGGAGGGATCGGTCATTTTAGAGTATGGAGGGATCAGCCATTTTGGCTTTGAGAGAGGGATCGACTATTTTGAGATAAAAGGATCGGCTAGGGTTCGTTTGCAGGGGATTTGTGGTTTATGGATCGGTCGAATGATGCTTGGGGAGGGATTGTATTAGTTGACATGTGACAAAGTGATGGGATCCCCACAAGGCTGAGTTGCCTTGGTGAGGGATCGGATGTGATCCCCCCATCTAGGCATACTTAGCCTTTTTTGGCTCTGCTAACTTGACTGTGAACTTCAGCATCCGATCCTATGGACTTACATGTATAGGTGAAACTGATCCCTACCAAATGAACACGAACACGAGAACAACTCCGAACAAGAACACTGGCATCCTCATCTCCTTTAACAACACGGGAAGTAGACCTGGTTGCTCCAACCATGGCTGATAGTCTCCTTATAGATCTCTTTCAAATCTGAGTAGAATAGGAAACTTGTCGGTAGAAAGCTGGATATATCTCGTGAATATTGGAATCGACAAGTAGATGATGAGATCCAATCAAGCCTTGAATTCAATTCTTAATGAAAGAACCAAAATGTTTGCACCAAAAATTGCCATAAACATCCAATAGAGATTTTGTAGAGGGATAAATGAAGAATAATAAATGTAAACAGAGAGAATATAGCAGTAAAGTAATAAGAAACAAACTAATAACAAAAACACAGCAATTTATAGTGGTTCAGCGTTTGTTTGCCTACCCACTTTGAAGAGATAGCTTTATTAATCACTTTGTAAACTGAGTACAATAGGGATTAGATTAGAATCCTTAGTTACAAAAGAGTAAAAAGCAACAAGCAGTGTAAGTTTCCCCAAAATGAAAAATCAAGCCTGTATTTATAGAGGAAGATTATGAAATATCTCAATAAAAATTCGGCAGCAAGATCTCCAGAGCTGTAGAGGCCTATAGGAGGGATCGCATGGCCTAAATCCCTAGAAATAGGGATAGGGGCTGATCCCTATTATGAAGGATTTTGGGGGTGCGATCCCTATGGGAGCTTCTCTATGTTGTATTATGCTTAGCCTTCAAGTTTCATGCCAATTGAATTAGTGGAACTTGAGTTATGGATCAATCTTTGTTGCAACATATTGTGTAGCCTGATTCTGGCTGATCCCTCTAGAGGGAAGAGGGTCGATCCCTCTTGCTTGCTCCTTTTGGAGTGCGATCCCTAGGGTCCCCACATCTTGTCCCCTAGGGATTCCGATTCTATTCTTGAGCCCAGTGTTGTGGAAGAGATTGAAGTTTCGCCTAATTTAACTTATGAGCAGCAGCCTATTCGAATTATTGCTTCGGAGATCAAACGACTTCGAAATAAAGATGTTCCGCTTATTAAAGTTCAATGGTCCTTAAATCCTAAGGATTGCTCTTGGGAGTCTAGAGAATTCATCGAGCGTACACATCCGGACTTACTTTCTCATGCTCTTTGAGGTAAACTTCTTATTTCAAATTTCTTTTATGTTAATATGCTTTTATGGTTGTTACTTTTTATTTCCATCTTATATATTTTGAGGATGCAATTTCTTTAAGGAGGGGAGTCTGTAACAACCCGCATATTTATTGATTTTATATTTAAATATTTTATTTAAATATTTTATCGTTAATCGGATTTTGGTCCGAAAAGCTACCTTTTGCATACGGTCAAATTAGGACTCGAGACCACTTCCATTGAGTTCAAAATGACGTTTGCGATCTTTTTGAGTGTAAACTTCGATATGTTTGGAGATAGTGAAATTTTCGTCACTTTTTGCTTTGAGCTTTGGTTTGGGGCTGAACCATTCACTAACTCAGCCCAACTCCCTCCTTCTCTTCACAACTTCATTCTTCGTTTCTAAAACATAAAAGCTTTATCAAAAATGGAGGAGGGAATGGGAAATTAAAATTCCAAGCTCAAGATCTTTAGCAAACTCAACATCTAACTCCAAATTCAAGAAGAAGACATTGATTCAAGCTTGGGGCTGTTCTTGCTTTGCTTCAAACTTCATCTTCATTGATTTTTGGTGCAAAGGTGAGATTTTTATCTCACATTCTTGCCTATAACTGTCATTGGACTGTTGAGAATGATTCCCTATCACTATTTTGTGTGCATTTGCATTTGGTGTGGATTGAATTGGTGGAAAACCCAGAATTTTCGAGTGTTAGGAGTTTCCTGCACTTAGGTCGTTCTGCCTGTGCATTTGGTCGTTCTGGAGGAAGAGTCGCCTCGGAGTTAGGTCGCTAGGTCGAAGGTCGTAGGTCGGTTGGCTTTAGGTCGTTCGACCAGTTTTACGTTAGGTCGCTCGACATTGAGCCGTTGGGTCGCTTCGGTTACTAGGACGCTCGACCTTAGTTACATCGTTAGGTCATTTTGCTCTAGGTCGCAACCACTAAGTCGCTCGACCTTGTTGCCTTTTTAGGTCGCAACCAATTAGGTCGCGCACACTTTAAGTCGCGCATACCTTAGGTCGTTCACAGTTAGGTCGCATGCCTAGCTCATTTCACTTAGGTCGCGTACCACTTAGGTCGCACCATTAGGTCGTTAGGTCGCATGACCTCAATTCTGTTAGGTCGGCCTGACTTATTTCCTTTAGGTCGTTAGACCTTATTACCTTTAGGTCGCGCCACATGCTTAGGTCGCTTCCCTAGGTCGCTCAGCATGACATACTTAGGTCGTTCGACCTATCCTCTTTAACTCGTTAACCCAGACTTAGTTGCATCATTCGTTTAGCTCGACCGTGTTAGGTCGCTCACCCCATTAGGTCGCGAAATATGATAAGTCGCACCATGCTTTGGTTGTTCCATCACCTTAGGTCGCTCGACCTATTTGCTCCATAGGTCGCGCCATCTTTTAGGTCGTGCGCTTCTCCCTAGGCCGTAGCTCCTTAGGTCGCTTGCACTTTGGGTCGGCCACATCAGGTTGAAGACTTTCCTATGTCGTAGGCCGTGGAGTTTAGTCTGCATTTCTACTTTGATGGATTTGGAATTGAATTCCTTGGATTTTTCTCACGTCTTCGAATGTGAAATTTTGTGATTCGATTTGCTTCAACAATCGTTTTGTGACTTGTCTCTTTAAAAATGTGAAGGCTTCAATACTAGTAGTGAATATCAAAATTCTTTCATCAAAGCGATTTCAACACTATTTTACTACAAAGCTCTTTTTCCCAAACCGTTTTCCAATCTACTAGTATATACAAGCCTTTACTTCACTCGGATGAGAAATCTAATTAAACGGCTTAGCAAAACAGGTGGTATGAAACGCTTGCGTTTACTTCGTCGGTTAATTCTTGGACTTGTTCGACTGAACCTTTTGTGACAATTTCCTAGTAAAGATTCATAGCTTGTTCGTAAATATTTAAGTTAAGCAAGTGGTTATGGGACATGAAGCTAAACTCATATATTTACTAGCTTGGTGTGATTGACACTTCTTTATGATCATGACGATCATTTTTATGATTTAGACTAGCGATTGAGCGATGTCTCTTTGCCTGCGAGGGAGACTAGACCCCGCTTGGGTGATGTTTCTACTCTCATATATGGGGTAGCACCCCATGGTATTCGGGCCGTTCGTGTGTCAAAGGTCTTCGGGCCATTCGTGTGTTCGAAAAATTAAATGGATAGCTTCCATGAGATAGCTTCTCGTTCGTGTGTTAGGCCTTCCCCCTTTTTGTGATTTCTGGATTTCGTGTGTTGATTTATGGAGTTTGTTCTGGATTTCGTGTGTTGATTTCTGGAATTTGTGCTTCACCAATTTTCGTGATTTTCGTTGATACGTTTTATCAATTCTTGTGTATTGGTGATTTTGTGTGTCATTACCTTTTTATGGGTTTGGATCTTTGAGAAGATTCTTGTGATATTGATTAATCTCTTGTTGATTATCATTTACATACTTATAGTAGTATGCCATTATGGTTTTTATACGTTTATGCGACACCCCTTATTCTATATCATGTCATCTGATATTTATAGCTAGACTGATCCGTTTATTATTATCTTATAAATAATACTCGAGTCATACCGAGATGTTACATGTGCTTCTGCTTGACTTCTCTTCTGGGATTATTCTGACTTTTGGCTAACTACTTAGATTAGTAGTTTTTGGATGTACACATTTGAGATATAGACTCTATGTTGTGTACTTATTCTTTTGTATGGCACATGCTGCTATTCTTTTGTATCATCGTGGATCTTTCTGACCACTACTCTGATGTACACTTTCATGTGTTATATATATTCATATCTTTTTCCGCCTTTGTGATATGGATGTCTGTGACTGATTTATGTTATGTTTATTTCTATGTTTGTTTCCGAAGATTACTTATAGCCACTGTGTGATAGCTTTGGGTTTGTATCGGTATGTCGGACTTCCTCCTTAAATGAAGTTCATGCTATACTATCTGACATATCGGTGCTCGCACAAAGAAGTTACATGGATGGTCGCTCCTCAACAGCCTTATTCTCCATGCTAGTTGACAGCATTACTCCGTAGTGTTCTTGGCTAGTGTGGGTATAGAGGTGGGGCGTTACACCATAACTTGAGCATACAAACTCTAAAAGACTTGAGATTTGAAATGTAGCCTCGTGGGACCTTCCTTGTTTAGGACAAAAATTTAGGATATGTACCGATCCCCTAGGGGAAGAGATGGGCACCGATCCCCTTCCCGGGGGAGGTGCTAATCCGTACTTAGAATATTCTGGTGAGTCTATCTCTTGTTCTCAGCTGATCATCGCTTCATATCATTGCTTGCGGCTGGTCTCTGAGTCAAATAATCATCTCTCGGGGCTGCCTTCCTCGATGGTCATCCAGTCTAACTTGTCTATTCAGTTTGAATTTAATCAGGCCAAAAGGCCGGATAACATAATTAAATCTTAATTAAGTCATAACTTAACTTAATTATTAATTAAGAAATAATTAACCTTTAATAAATGATTTAGCTATAAATTAAAGCCGTTAATTAATTTATAATTAGAATAATTAAACACTTACTTAATAATTAATTAATTTATAATCAACCATATACTTAATTGATAATTAGTTAATAATAAATCATATACTTAATTCATAATCAATTAAAAATTGATCTTACTTAATCAAAAATTAATTAAATTAATCTCTTTTTCAAAAGATAATTAATTAGTAACAAATCTCCACTAAATTATAATTAATAAACCATGTTTACTAGTTAATTAATAATTAATTACCAATCTTAATTAATAAATAATCAATTAGTAAATCCTGAATTAACTTCTTAATCATTATTAATTAAGTGTTATAAAACATTTCCAAAATATTTTAAGTATAAAAACTTAAATTACAAAAGTGGACTTTTTAACGAAACTGCATCCATAGCGACTATCGCTATATGAACCATAACTTGAAAAACTTGGCTTGGCTTTCCATTTTGAATCATGAAAGCTTACCAACATTTTCAAACATAAAGTAAGATTTTTGTAAAACTAAAACTAAGTTTGAAACTTGAAAACTCTTTTGATTTTCGAAAAAAACTAACCAAATTGTTTACACAAGGATTCCAAGTTGCCAAACCATATGCGACGACTCGCCTTTCCAACCCTCGAAAATCAACACTAATACATCCTTGATATTCACGTGTCGTAGATCCAAGCGTCGGAGTGGCGGATGGTCAAGGGTAGAAAGAAGAAAAAATAGAACATAATCTTACATGAATGGAATAACATATATTATTTCAATATATATAATCCTTACAACAGAAAATTATAAATACATTTATCATAGTTTAACTTAACTATAACATGGACAATTATAAATATATGCCCTTACAAATGCGGAATACAATAGTACATAAATGTGGTGGAAATGGATAACAATCTTCAGAAGAATCTTCTAACTCCATGCTCAGAGTTCTTCCAAAATTCTCCAAACAAAACCTGACTACCAGGCTGCCTGGAAAAATAGGGCACCTAGAGTTTAAGGAAAGAAAATAAACTCGAGGTGAGTCATGGGACTGGTGTGAGAAACTCAAAATGCGAGTTTTTTTAAAATAAACAGTATCTCATAAGACCATGCATCGCATAAACATGGAACCGACTTTTACATTATGATAACCAAAACATTTCTACGCGAAATCCAGTGACATTATTTTTAATGACATTCTTTTAAAAGCACTTTTCAAATAAACATATTTAAGTAGTCGAAATTGTTGCATTAGTTAAATTTGATGGCATAATAGGTTTACAACTAAAACCAAAGGCACTTATTGGAGAATTTGATTTCCAACAAATAGCGAGGTAAAGGACTATCTCCCATACAGTGCATCTCTAGAGGAATGCATCAAGGCCACCCACAGATGATCCTTTGTGAATCAAAACCGGCCTACCCGAGACCAACAGATGGTACAAATAACACCGAATCTGATATCACTCTGGCTGTTCTCGACCTATCCGAGAGCTCTCATACCATACACTACATATTTTTACCTGATGTCACAGCGGGTCCAAAATAAATCTAGAAAGGTGATATCATACTCTAATGGTTGCGAATCATATAGCCTTAAAGCAACCCCTGTTTCATAATTCTCCGGGTGTGACACTAGAGGTAAAGTTTACCTTTCTTATAACATTTTCACTTAAAATGCCACATTTTCATTTCCAACGATACACTATTGATTTTGAAAAAAGTACAACCTCTGAGCTCGTACGTCTTAGAGAAGGGTGTTAAGTATAAACGGGGTTACCTCCTACACCACCAACAGATGCACGCTTGTAGAGATCAACGCACTATGATCTTAGAAATGCAATGTCCGACATCCATCCATTTATGTTGTCCAGGAAAAGGACAAACCGAAGGCACTCTCCTACCACATCCTATTGGGCATCACCTCTAGGATTAGTAGCGAGTAGTCATTACATATGAAGATCCCAGAATGAAAGGACACTGCTATTTATCTATCTTGGGAGTTACTCTGGAATTATCAACAAGCAGTTCTTCTGTTATGAAGATCCCCGCCTTCAACTTCATTGTCTTCAACATATCTTCACTTACGAACTCATAAATTGGTTCGAAGTAGTTTGACCTTCGGGAACTCAGATAGGACCGGGATAAGGGGATCAGTCTAAGCGCATATGGCACTCAAAGGAAATCCTATTTCGGCAAGACTTGATGGGGATCGTGTTCCATCACATAGATGACATGTACTGCTTGTAGTAGTGGTCCTTATATCTCGTATTACCAATCGAAAGATGGTCGAAAGAAAAAATCTCTATTTGATGGAGCTTCTTCCTATACCTATGAATTCCATTGGACCCAGAAATGAGACATTGGAAGAATCTTTTTGGTCTTCCAATATCAATAGATTGATTGTTTCACTCCTGTATCTTCCAAAAGAGAAAAAGATTTCTGAGAGTTGTTTCATGGATCCGCAAGAGAGTACTTGGGTTCTCCCAATAAATAAAAAGTGTATCATGCCTGAATCGGACCGGGGTTCGCAGTGGTGGAGGAACCGGATCGGAAAAAAGAGGGATTCTAGTTGTAAGATAGCTAATGAAACCGTAGCTGGAATTGAGATCTCATTCAAAGAGAAAGATAGCAAATATCTGGAGTTTCTTTTTTTATCCTATACGGATGATCCGATCCGCAAGGACACCCTAAATCTAAGCGCCGGGCAAGGCACGCAATCTCAGACGTCAGAATCTCTTCTCCCGCACGAAGGGCTATTAGCTCAGTGGTAGAGCGCGCCCCTGATAATTGCGTCGTTGTGCCTGGGCTGTGAGGGCTCTCAGCCACATGGATAGTTCAATGTGCTCATCAGCGCCTGACCCGGAGATGTGGATAGGAATCACCCAAATCCGACCTTGGTTACTCCAAACCAATTATCGATAAAAAGTTGTTAAGTAGGTGACTAATATTCCATTAATTTGTATCCTTTTATCCATAATATCTTCTTAGAGATATATATCTTTTAAAACCATTTCTTTTTAGTATATACAGGATCATTAAACCTCTCTTATCAAATCCTTTGGTTAATTAAAACCTTTTTAAATTTCGAAATAATTCCAAATCATTTCATCCTTTACTTAGAAAAATATTTCCAAATCATTTATTTAAATCTTTAACAAAGATTTCTTATTTCCCAAACATTTTTTTTAATAGGATGAAACCATGTTATCTAAGATGGTAAATCAAAATTAATTAGTATTCAAGTAAAACAGATCCATGGAAATTATACTAATTTTACTCGATACTAACTTCCGTACTCAGCATGTACTATTCATCGAATAACGGTGGAATCACCTTTTAAATCCATATGATTAGTATGAGTTCCCTCCTCGGAATTTAACCCCGAGTATAAGAAGATTATCTCTATTCAATCCAAGTTGCAATTAATTAATTATAAAAATCAAATCTTTTATACCTGTCTCATTTTCGACATTTCGACCTTACATATCCCTCGCGCAGGAAAGAGGCTAGGTGAGCCAGGACATCAGTTGCCCTTGAACATCTCCTTTGTTTAAGCACCTCACATCCGGATCTCATGAATAGGATAATCCAGTCTACTCGTCGGCTTATAGAGCCAAGATTACATCACTTCCTTATAACGTCTTTTCTTTAAATCATTTATTTAAACTCTTTTAAATAAGTTAGAAAACCTCCAAATCATCTTTATATTACTTCAATTTTCATTTGAAAACATCTATAAAAGGTTTGGGAATTAATTGTTAAGTTTAAATCCATATTTCAAAGGTTATTAAAACTGTTGCACAAATTGCCGCCAATAGTGTTTTTTAAAGCTTATTCAAATCAAAATAACTTTTCTATTATTTAAAAGACCATTTTTATAACTCAAATACTTTTTAAAATATGTTAACATATTTATTTGATTTATTCCATATTTTTAAAGAATTTAAAACACCCAATTTAAAGAATTTTCCTTTTTGGTTTTCGTACTGCAAAACCGCGACTATTTTGAAAACTTGATTTGCTCATATTTCAAAATCTACTAAATGAAATCCCGATCTTTTTCTTTTGTTGGAGAACTATAATTATAAGAGTTTGGAAAATTCTTATTCCAAAGAATTTCGACTCCGAATCTATTGTATAAATGGATTTAACTTTCTGTGGCACGAAATCGCGAACTACCATTACGCGGCGCGCCTATTTTAACTCAAATTTCATTCTCATTTTAAACTTTATCGTAATAGTTTTAAATGTTTGTAAAACATTTCTAAATCATTTTAAACCATTTTAAAGAGGTTTAACAAGCTCATATACACCATTTTATTCAATAAAGGAAAGTGATTTCCTTTGTGATATTCGACGTGTATTTAACATAACTTGTTAACACCATTAAACAACTATAGTAAACAACCAAACTTGATTATCAAAGCATAGTAAACATCCATAGCAATCAAATCACATCATATATATACAAGTATATAAAGTTTTATAGAGTTTTCTTACCTTTATTGGATATTAAACTTAGAAAAACAGACTATAGCTTCGCTATGATCGAACCAAATTTATGGACTCGATCCCGGGACCTTGGGAAAGCTCGGTCTAGCTTGGAAGGAGGTGGAGTGCTCGACCAAAGTGATGGATGGTGGTGGCCGCGTGTTGTGAAGGAGGGATGGAGTGATTCGAGCTTGTTTTGAAGTGGATTGCTAATGTATATATACTATATTGATTTAATTTCATTTTGTAATATTTTTCTTCATAGTTTCCTTATGGTAGGAAGCCATTGAAAAGCTTGAGAATGAGGAAGAAGATGAAGTAGAATAGTGTGTACAATTATGAAGAGAATGGTGGGTATTTATAGGGAAAACTTTGGAAATAAATATCCAAATGTGTAATTACTCTTTTGCCACTTTCCCACACCCCTCCTCTCCCCTCAAGGCACACGGTTCCCCACCATGTCATCCTCCCCATGTTGTCTTCCATGTGTGTGGTGATGATGATGTGTAAGTGAGTTGATGTTTGCTTTTTAAGGTAGAAAATATCACTTTTTACTATGTGTAAATTCTAGTGTGTAAGTATATTTTTACTTTTATACTTGTGTTAATTGCATCTGTATGTGTTAATGTATGCATGTGTATGTTAGATATGTGTTCAAGTGATATAAACAACGTTGTACAACTTCTATATGTTAAACCATTATGAATTCCAATTCTGATTGTCGGTCGTATTTCCAGTTTTCAATTAAATTATATATATCAATAAACAAAACTTGAGAATATATTTCTCATCATTTTAAATGAATTAAAATGATCTCACTTGAATTATAAAACCATATATATTGATATTAAACAATTGTTTACAAAAGTGTTATCATAAGCGATATAAATTTTCCTTATATTTTAAAAACAAGTGTATAACCTCGCAAAACTATTTTAAATGATTTACTATCACTTTATAACTAATCAAAAGGAATTATTAGCATATTAAAATACTATTTGATTATTTAACTTAACTTGAATTTCCGGAGAAATCTGTAATGACCCTGATTTTAATCTAACATTATTCGGGATATTTAATTGGATAAATTAAATAGAATAATGTAAATAATTAGGGAGATGAGATTAATAAATTCAGCCGTGTCTAAATGAATGAACTAAAATAAGACTTAACTAAATTTAGAAGGAGGAATTTTCCTAAGGGGTAAATTTGGAAATGGGGCTGCATTTCTTAGTATATATCTCTTCCTCCACCTTAATAAACTTCCACTTTCTCATTCTTGGCTCCTCACCAACTTCGGCTGGCCATTAAAAGCTCCAGGAAGAGTTTAAATTGAAGAATAAGTTAAGGAATTAAAGCTAGGAAAGTATCTCATTCTCCAATCAACTATTCAAGGTGAATAATCATGTTTATCATCTCAATTTTTCTATGTTTGGATCGACTATGGGTTATACCTTATTCTTGTTCGTGATTTGGTTAGGATATAACCATTTAAACCTTTGTTTAGATAAGACATGGGTGTTTTAAATGTTAATGGGCTAATTAACACGTTTTTATTCGGTTTTGGTTAAATTCCGAGTTGTTTTGATCTTCATATGCTTTGAAATTTTAATATGTTGAAGTATATGATTTATCAGAATTTTGATGATTTGTTGGGGATTTTACTTAGTGATTTACTAAGGAAATTAAATTATTTAAGCTCAAGGGCTAAACTGAAAAATGGCTTTCGAATTTATTTAAATTCGAAGGGAAATTGCTTTTGAAAAATTATTGGGGAAGAAGAACAGTGTTTTAAGAAAAAGGTCGACTATTTAGCACTTTTTACTATTCGAAAGTACAGGAGGAAGCCACTTGACCAATCAGAATTAGACAAGCAAGAGGAACCATCACTTCCGTAGGCCCATAATTGCTTCCAACTCCATAAGCCCACTTTTATCCTTTTGACTAAGTTGAAATGTAACACCCCTTTAAAATGGAAATAATAGTCCCACATCGCGGAAAAACACTATGAAGTGGGTGCTTATATACCAAAGCCTTCACCTCATAACAACGTCGAGGCCTTTTGAGGAACAAAACCCCATACCTTGGCTTGGCCTATGAGGTAGAGGTGACTAAATTGGAGACAATATCTGCGTTAAGTGAGGTGCGGGCTGTTACATTGGTACCAGAGCCATACCCAGCCAGAATTGTGGTTTGTACTGTTACAGCCACGACGCCTGGGTGGTTTTGTGTTCATGAGCCAACAAGGACGTTGGGCTCTAAAGGGGGGAGGCTTTGGTATATAAGGACCCACTTCATAGTGTTTTTCCACGATGTGGGACTATTATTTCCATTTTGAAGGGGTGTTACATGAAAGGTACATTTCGTCTAAGTCGGAAGATAGGAATGGTGTCGGAAGGAAGAGAGGCGAAGGGATGGAGGTTGCTTCCTTGGCCTTCGAATGAAAATATAAATGCTTTTGAATTTATAGGTATCGAAGGGAGATCCTTCGACTCCATCATTTTTATGAAGTTAAAAAATTTATACTCAAGAAGGGGTTTCGAACAGGATCTTCAAAAGCTTAAACCTTTAAGAGTATTGTTTTAAAATGTTTTCTATAAAGGTGTTTTAATACCTTTTGGCTAAGTCGAAGGGTTAACCTTCCGACATGGTCGGAAGTATACTTTCGAAGGGTTGGTTCCAACACCAACACTTCATTGTTTTTAAATGGTTTCGAAAGGTTTGATTTCGAAAGGTTTTGAAGGGGTTATCTTCAATGATTGCGAAAGGTTTTGAGTTTCAATAATTTTGAAAGTTTTTGAGTTTCATTACTTTCAAAAGGTTTATAAATGGTTTTATAAGGGGGGATACCCTAGGCTTTCGATAAGGTCGAAGGTAGAACCTTTCGACTAGGTCGAAAAGAAACCTTTCGACAAAGTCGAAAGGTAAGACCTTTCGACAAGGTCGAAAGGTATGGTTTTGTGATGCTTTCAAAAGAAAGGTTTCCGAAGGGGCTAACTTTGGATGTTTATTTACTTTCGAATGGAACTTTATTCGAAGGGGTTTTAAAGGGGTTTTCTTTAAACCAAATTTTTAATATCATTTTGATTTGGTTTCGAATGGGATATTCAGAAGGGCTATTCTAGCCACTTTTCCTTAAGTAAAATTTTGCTAATTTGAAGGGGTTACTTCGAAGGGTTATAGCATAAAACACTTTTCTTTGTTTGAATATGTAAGGGGGATCCTTATATAAATTGAATGTCATAAAACCTTGGGAACACCGGGGTGGGTTTAATGTTTTTTATACATAGTTTGGGGTTACAAACAGAAATATGCTTTCGAAAAATATACATTGAGGTTATCAATGTGCTTTTATTTAATTTAACCTAATTGGGGCGACCAATGGGAATAGGTTAAATAGGTGGTATACCTGGGGAAAAATAAATAATCATAGGGATCATGAGTTTTATAAATAATCATGGGGATCATGATATTTTAATTGGCCAAGTGTTAGGTTCTTGGTTAACCTAGGAAAACCATGGAATGTGCGGTGGATACCCTACATCAAATTTCTAAAGTAAAGAATGTTTTGCAAGAGGTGGTTTGCCTCGGGATTTGGCACCCAAGGGTTCATAGTCATCCTTGGAAAACTATGGAGTGTGCGGTGGATAGCCCACACCATCTTTTATAAAACAATGTATGATGAATAATCTGCATTTATTTTGAATGGATTTGGGATGGATAGTCCTATTAAAGCTTTGACGGATAGTCATTTTAAAGATTTTAGAGGGGATCTCTAATAAACAAAGTTTAGATGGGAAATCTAATAAATTTTCTTTTTGGTGGGATACCAAAATAATGAGTGGATGGGATATACAATATATATATATATGATTTATGGCTTTATTTCATATTAAAAAAAGACTAATCATTTTGGGTGCAGGTGCATAGTAAATGATTTGCAACTTTTGTTTTGGATACTAGTGAGGGGAAAACCCATTCCACTAAGCAGCGTGGTCTCACTAGCTATCTATTTATGATACGAGATGATGGGGGATTATTCATGCTAGACTTATTTTCTGACTCGAAGTTTGTGTTTCTCCACAAACTCTCGGGTACTCAAAATTAATTTGAGTAGTTTGAGAGTGGGATATTTTTAGGTTTTTGGATGAATAAGCTTTCGGTGACGTGCAGGAGGCAGTGTTAGCTATATTGGAGCTAATTTGTGTATTCTGCTATGATGTACTTAGAGCTGTAAAGTTCATATTATTAGTTCTCTGATCATCATAAGGGGACTTCTTCATATGTCGCTCTTATCATATTTTGTATATGTATATATTATCTGAACGTAATTAACGTCTGAGATTATGTAATTAAATCTGAATATTATTAATAAGAAATGAGAAATTATGTTTTGTTGAAGTTTAAAATTTTTCATATTCTTGTGTTTCTGTGTTGCCAATAGTTTCAAGATTCGATTTTGGTCACTCAGAAATAACACCTATGGATGACTGCAACATCCATAGCAGTTAGTTTTGAGCCTCCGGAAGCGGGATGTTACAAGTTGGTATCAAAGCATGGTTTATGTACTTAAATGGAATTTGAAACCTTAAAAGATTTTTAAAAAGCATAATATAACGAATCTAAAATATGGTTGGGCTTGGGTAAGCGCTATAGTAACTTATGTGTACTCTGCTATAAATACCTAAGTATGTATTCCCCACTCTCTTAGACCGTTCTTCTGTATCTTACCAAGATTGGATTTCAGGTAGTAGGGAAGTAAGATATGGAGGCTGGAAACGGAAGAGTGAATCAAGGTGGAAGACGCACCGCAAAAAGTGGAAATGTTTGACCCAATACTAGGAGCAACCAGGGTCGACAGGCAAATGCAAACCCAAATGCAAATGCTAATGTTGGTACCGAGATTTCGCTGGTTGATATGGGGATCACTACACCATAAACGATATTTTGATATAGCTAAAAGCCATATCTAATCTTATTAGATACGGCTAAAAGCCGTATCAAAATATGCCGAGCTTAATATTTTGATACGGCTTTTAGCCATATCTAATGTATCAATTCGATACGGCCATTAGCCGTATCTAATTGGCTCATTAGATACGGCTAAAAGCCGTATCTAATTAACAAATAGGCAGCGTCTAATGAACCAATTAGATACGGCTAAAAGTCGTATCTAATTAGTCAATTAGATATAGATATCCAATATATAATATTATAGACCTATTCATATCCAATATATAATATTATAGACCTATTCATATCCAATATATAATCAATAATCATTCCGAGACATCAAAACAAATAATACTATAGACAGTGCACATTCAAATGATTCGATAATCCGCATTGCAGTTTCAGTAACAAAGACATGGCAACCTAATATCCAGCATACACACAGTTGTTTAACTGTTACATCTGATACAACTCAATCAAATCAAGCTACATAAAATATGTAGTTTCAAAAAAAGACCCAACATAAGGGTAAAGAAAAGGTGTTCGAGTCTCCAAATAGTGTTGCTTTTGATATCTCTACTTCAAATAGATTTGACTAAGTGATTCCTTACTCAACCTCTACCCCACTACAGACTGCTGATACAGTTCACCATGCCTCTGCATCTACGGTTCCACCTGCACAATCAACTGCACAACAACAGGAAACTTATTTAGATGAGGTTATAGTAGAAGATTGTAACTCTGAGGATTCAAATGCAGACAGCCCAATGGTAGGGTAGGGTAGGGTAGACATTTAGTAGTTACTATTTTCAACACAAAATTCACTATATCTTATTTAATATTCCAGTGTATCTGCTGCATGAGGTTTGCTAAATCAACTCACGCTTAAAGACACTCATGAAATGAAACAGTCAAGCTATACACAGTACGACACATGGCCTAACGGATTCTGTGAATTCTGAGAATCCTGCACAGACCATGGCACAGGAAATTCTATGCTCGAAAGTGATGCTTTTTCTTCTAGTGCCCTTATCGTACTCTACAATAAAATTTTTGATTCATAGCGCTCATAATTTCAAATTCAAAATTAGATATCTAGAATTCCTTGTACAATTATATTTTAGAACATATTTTTTAAATGAGCTTGCAAAAATAAGTTATTACAATTGTAGACCTCAGTCAAAACTAATTGTACAAAGGGCATTTTCACTCGAAGCGCTTCTTTGTGCAGGGTAATAAGTTTTAAGGACAGCAATTCTGAAAAATTAGTTTTAAGGACAAATTAGATGAGGTTATATTATCTCTCGAAACACGAAAAACAAAATAAACTTATTTTCTATTTTACATGTTACTTTCATTTTTCAAAACTGTTTGTTTTTCAACAATGCATACAATAGACGCGCTTTTTATAATAGGTTCACATATTACATTCAAAATCTAAGTTTGAATGCCTTATCGCTAGGACATGGTCGCAGAACAAAACATGTATTTAGGTATTTGTCAAACATTATTTAAGATTTGACGGCACACGTAAGTATCAATATGTTAGTTTTTGGTGGTTTTGCCTTATTGGCAACTTTTAACCACACCCAAAATCCCAAAAGTCCAATTTATATTAACTGATATAAACAAAACACTGAAATTTTATGTAAAATACATGAGTTATCAAAAATGTCTACCTTCAATAATTTCTCAATTAACGCACTTAAACGATTAATCAATAGTTCATACTTACGGTCTAAATTCCGCTTAGCAATTTTTACAACCTTAACCATCACAAGCAGAAACAACGCCAAGCAAAAACAACACCAAGCAGAAACAAGACAAAGTTTTAACAAATTGTATACCATTTTTTGTTTATTTAATGGTAATGGTAATTGCAAAGAAAGTACTGTATAGTGATTAATATGGTAGTTTCCAATGAACTAACGTTATTCAACTCGCTAGATGTTTTTAATTTTATAATTCATTTATCTAAAAAGATGTTTTATGGTATATTAACAACTTAAAATATATTAATCTGAATTGGAATTAAATTCAAATCAATTTAATGTTTTAAAGAATATGCAAGTTAATATTTGTTTAACTTACAAAGTATGAAGAAGTGGCATCTGATATGCTACCATATTTTTTTCTGTGTGTCTTCTCCCATACTTGACGACGACCGATATTTGTTGATGGACTAGCAACAATCTGCAATACAAGTTGATGCAACGACATGAATATCCAATCACAATGTGTAAATCATTTGAATGAAAATGAATATAAATTACCATTTCTTGTTCTATTTTAGCGTGACTTTTACGTCCTGCATGATGAGCATAACTGAGCAATGCTCTGTTCTTTTTTCCTACCTCCCTTCTTCCGCTCGCTTCAGGCGTTGCTTCATTTTTTACGAACTCTGCCCAATCTTCTTGAGCAACTGTAGGTGGGCAATTTTTCAACCGTTCTTCGTCATTGTTGAAAGGGTCATAATAAACTACTCTCAAGTTTTTCTTGTATCTCCTAAAAGCCTCGGCCATTCTCTTTAAAAACATTACATTTGAAAGCGGATCGAGCTCATAAATTTTCTGCAAAAAATATATTAAATTATGTGTTGTGCAAAGAGTTGAAACCATAAGGCTATTGAATGAAATAGTTGTTGTCAAACAGATAAGGATACTTACCACCAATTCGTTCCAAACGTTGTCCTTGTATATTCCAGGTACTTTATTCCAACTTATATATGATATCGGCACATGAGCTCTTACTAGTTTACCGAGCATAGTAGCAATTTTTCCAGCGTTATCTGAGACCGGAATACCAAGTAAGTTTTGATCAACTTTCTTCGCCTCTGAACATGACGAATGTGAAGATGGTGGATTTTCTGACATAGTTTCCAGCAAAATTATAAAGTGACAACACCTGAAATTGCATTGGAATGTATAAAATATTCAAAACCATACATACACATAATCGTGCAATTAAAAATATACATACACACAATCATGTGATGTACGAATACTAATAAGTTAACATATGGATTTGGTAAGGTCTTCTAGTTTTTCATTGTCTTCAAAAGCTGATTGATAGACGGTAGGGAACTCAATGTCATCCACATTTGTAGTCAACCGTTTTGGTGTATGCAAGACCACAGACCATCCGTTATTTTTTAAATCTTTTGAGTAGAAAACTTGACTCGCTTCTGATGCAAGAATAAATGGCTCATCATTCACGTTATTTTTGTTCTTCAATTTCCCTAAATTTACCATGATGAGGTTTGAAATGGGATCTATTTTGCAACCATTGACCTTATCCTCGACTTTTACCCAATCACAATAAAAAACTGTTTGTTTGAAGTCAGTGTAATCCAACTCAAGTATCTGTTGAATGACTCCGTAATACATTATTTCTACTTCCTTATAATTTTTATCCTTGCCACTCGATCAAAATTTTGTAATTGCTCTCATGCATACACCGCTATTTTGTGTTACCATACGGTCTTCGTACTTTTTCGTGGAAAATGAAAATCCCTTCACTTGGTACTTCATATAACTACGCGTTATGAACTTCGACCCGTGCACTAACCGCCACAGAGTTGGATCAACATCGATGGTCTTTAACAGCTACATAAATTTTAATAAGTAAAAAAAACATGGTCACAAAGGTGTATTGCACACTTATAAACACATGAAATACTTAAGACGAAGTTAAACCTCATTACGTAACCATAGATTAAAACTTTGAACTACTTCCATGGTGGTAGCCCTGCCTCTAGGTTGAAATTTAGTACTTTTCACATAGGAGTTATACCTCCTACGAAAAACACATATCAAAATGTATATATAAATTAAATTAAAAAAATTAAAATTCCAAACAAGTTCGTGAACTTACTTCTTCCATTCATCCAATCCATCGTACTTATTAAGGACCCATCTACGCACCTGTTCAAACTGCACTTGGGTTAACGTTATGTCTTTACCATTATCCAGAGGTATCTCACCAGCAAACTCATCGTCCTCGTCTAAAAACGCTTCGCGGGTATGTTTATGATTGCCATCACCTCCGTTTGGCATATATTGCATGCAGTAAAGACTAGATTTTTGTACGATATATCCTTCTGCAATACACCCTTCAATGTATCTTTTGTTGCGCACATATCCTTTATATGTTTTCATCAACCTATAAATGTGATCAATTATATACTGTAGACGGTAGCTATTTATATGAAATAATGATGTGCATAACTGAAATTAGAAATTTATCGTTCAAATGGATACATCCATCTATATCTGACAGGGCCACAAATCAACGCTTCATCGGCTAAATGAACCATAAGGTGGACACTGATATCAAAAAATGCAGGTGGAAAATGTTTTTCAAAAACACACATTGCTTCTACTAAGCTAGCCTTTGCTTTTAAAAGATGTTCCCTATTGATCACCTTTGAACACAAAATGTTAAAGAATAAACTAATACGATGAACAACATTTCGTAGATCCTTATGTTGTGGATAAGAATGTTAAAGCAATACCGGAAGCAAATGCTGCATTATGACATGGTAATCATATGACTTCATATTTCTTAGTTCAGGAGGATTGATGCTCACATTGTTGTGAAAGTTAGAAGAAAATTTGTTAGGCACTTTCAGATTTTTCAAAACGGTGCAAAACCGTATCTTTTCTTCTTTGCTCAAAGCGAAAGTTGTCTTTGGTATGATTGTTTTATTTGTTTCAGGATCTTCCATCACCCACAACTTTTGTTTTATACCCATGATTTTCAAATCCTTGCGTGCATTGATACCATCTTTTGACTTATCTTTATGGTCCATAATGGTGCTGATGAGATGCTCCGTGACATTCTTCTCCGTATGCATAACATCAATATTATGTCGGACCAAATTTGCTTTCCAATATGGTAAATCAAAAAAGATAGACCTCCTATACCATCCAGAAATATTGTCAACATCTTCATTAGTAGACTTTTTCCGTTTTCGACAATAAAATGAGAACTGGAAACAGTGCTTCCTAGCGGACAACATAGTCACTGAGCCAAATTCTTTAGCACAAAGTATCAAAATATACAACTTTCAGGCAAAATTACAAAACCAGAGCATTAAACATAAACAACTATTGATCTTATAGGTAAAATTAAACAAAATCAAAGAAATAGATTGATGTAAAATGTGAAAATTAACTGTAGAAATCTTCAAAGTACAACTTTTACTAATTTGCACATATCAAAGAAATAGATTGATGTAAAATGTGAAAATTAATTGTAGAAATTTAGTTGGTGTACTCAGTTTTCAAAACTAACAATAATTAAAAAAATGTAATTATATAAAAGGCATGTCTACACAATACAACATGTCATGTTATAAATAACATCTAAGTCCATGTTATGAATATGAGAGACAACCATGTTCATTAAGTAGGGAAGTTTTAATAGATAATGCAATAAGTTATCGTTTTGTAAACAAGAATTTGAATAACTAAAATACTACATCACTATTATGTAAATAACAAAGCGATACAAACATTATCAGTAAAAATAAATAAATAAATCCAAGATTTTTGATAATTATAACTAAAAGGAAAAAATTCAGCTATAGAACTTAAGTACTTAATAACAACCATATTGTTCTTAATCTGGATTATGTAAACGGAAATAGGTAAGCAGTAAACTAAAATTCAATGCCAAATTAAGGCTCTAGCGGATCCTTCTTCATCTACATGTGATAATCATTTCCAACATAAATAACAGTTAGTAATCCTCATATGCAATGCACATGTTAATAAGTAGAAACCTAGCTATCAAAAGAGGACAGTAAATTATAGACCTACCGATAATCAGTCTGCCTGTATAAAACTTAAGATTATAGAAACTTGTACAGTTAATAAATGATTTTACATACCAATTTGAAGTAAAAAAGTTGGTGAATGTTTAAAATTATAACCTGAAATTAAATTATGTAGCATGCTTTATATTATAGTACAATTTACTCTTAAATTTTTCTCACATCGTCAATTTTTAAAAGCAAGACACAAAAGCGAAGCCACAACAATTCAAAGTAACAAGTTGATTAGGAACAGAATTGTCCTACTGATGGAATTAAGCAGAATCATACAAAGCAATTCAGTGCAAACAATAATTGTTGAAAAAATTGTACTTCCACTACCTACATACCAAATATATTAACAAAGATTCATGGAGGGTTCAAACTATAAAATAAAGAAACCACAACAGCTAAATAAAAATAAGAAGTAATTTTCACTAGTACTGGAGCATACAGAAAAGAAACAGAATGAGATTCTTATGCAAGTTATCAAAGTGTTCGCACGCAATAAAAATTGCACTGGAATGTTGCTTTATGTTTTCAATAGACAAATATATTCAAAGTTATCTGGCCTGAAAACATTAACTTAAAAGTAACTACAAAACGATCAGGAACTAGAATGTATAGCATAAACTAAAAGGATTAAACTCTCGACGAATCTATCTAAAACAAAGAGAACACATCCCCTAATTTCTTGGAAACAATCAGGAACTAGAATGTATAGCTTAAACTAAAATGATTAAATCTTGAAAGGAGTTCATCTTTTTAGTATTTGTACTTTCATCTTCTCATTTAAAATGGTTTATGAATGGTTCGAATGGTTTTCAACAAATTTGAATTGTAGTTTACAGCACTGTAATGTGTATACATTTTAATTCTTTCCTCCTTTCCACATACTTTTCCCCTCATAAAGACGCATTATGTATTCTTAAAAAAATGTAATGAAGTGCAATGATAAATAACAATGCCTAGGGAAACAACAGTCAATACATAGGCAATAACACAAAAAAAAAATAAGCAGGCCCTTACAAGCAAGTTCTTAATATCTCAAATATAAATAGTATAATACACGCAGGAAAAGCATAGTCATATCACTTAAAACTAATAGGCACGTACACATAGGTATGAAAAGTTTCAAATAAAACAGTGAAATGTTAATAAACAATAAACAAGCACGTAATAACTCAATTCGGTTCTTATTCCTAGTGGGAATATTAAGGAGATTATTCTTTTGGCTCATGAATTAATTAAAGACTTTATAAAGAGAGGCAAACCAAAAATGTGTATAAAAATTGACTTGCAAAAGGCTTTGAAGTATGATTTTAAACATTTAATTAATTTTAAATAGTTAAAATATATGGACTATTTAAATTTCAATAAATGGAACTCAAAATATAGGGTTTATTTTAAACATTAGCACCAAACTATTTCCAAAATATTTGCCATTACAACGGCGCTATTTTGTAGCACCGAAGTAATGTCTATGCATTACCCCTCTCCTGATACTTAGCTTGCGCCATTAACAACAATTTTATCCACTAACACATATCGAATACAACATACACATTACATCCATATTGACATTCTAACACTTGCACAACTAGAATACCATATTACAGCTAAGAAGGATGCAAAAGAAAGCACAACAATGCCAAGAGGAAGATAAACTTCAACCGTTGTTACTTAAGAGATTATCAAAGCAGTTTTATCGCCAAGCTATAGCTAGAAATAGCTAATATATGACACAAAACCCCTAGCAGAATTGAAACATGATGATACACCACCAACCAAAAGTATTACCATCCAACAAGATGCACCACTATTTACAGATCGGAAATTAGAGTTATTTGAGCAAAAAATGTACAATTAGACACTAAATACAACACCTAAAACAATAATATCACTACTGCAAAATATTACTGATGCCTCATGCTACATTATCAGACCGTAGATTCAAAAAATGTACATAGTATGAGTTATTTGAGCTGTAGATGTAAAAATAGATTCTATATTCAGAATCTATGTTCAGTTAATTATGTCAAATGACAACTTCTGATGAAATTCCCTTCTTTTTAAGAATAAAGAGTCGGTCAAATTTGACAGGTACTTGCACCCATGATCTCTGAGGACTCCAGACAACAAATGAAAATGAAAATCTATGGCTATTTGCACCTAAAAATAGTGCCATTTGACAGGTATCCATGATTTCTCAGTTGATGTATCGTTTGTCAGTAATTGTTTAATAGCACGGTTGTAAAAAAACAAAAAATTTAACTTCATTATTTAACAATACATGCACATACAAAAAAATTTCACTTTCATTTACTTTAGAGTTTAACAACATTATAGAAAAAAATATGCACCCCTATTTACAGATCGGAAACATGACCCATATCCAAACTCGCATTGAGGCATGAGAATAAGGCACAATAATACATGACTTCCATTCTGAAACAAGTCAAAACCACATTAATTTGATCTAGTGGTCGAATTACACAAGTAAAATTACCTGAGATCAGTGATCGAATTCGAGAAGACGTGAAGGGCTCTGATGGACGACGTCAAAGCAACGTTCGACCGATCGAGGTCTCTGGCGATTTAACCCTAAATAAGCACGGGAACGGGAAGAAAATGAAAGTGCTGGAAATAAAAAAAAAGGAGGGAGGGTGTGCGTTTTGGGGAAAAATTTCCCACGAAAAGAGGCACAGATTTTGATACGGCTATAAGTCGTATCAAATGTTAATACGGCTTACAGCCGTATTAAATAATATAGATACGGCTATAAGCCGTATTAAAATTTGATACGGCTTATAGCCGTATCAAATGTGCCGCCTAAGGTTGCGCCAAAATCCTATCTGTGGTGTAGTGGATAATGTATCAGTTCTTCGTGAATATGATGCAAGCTGGAGCTGCTGCGGGAGTGGCTGTAGGAAATGCAGAAGGAGCTGATCCGGTGGCCCCAGTTGGCAAAAATTATGCCAAGTTGAGCAGAGATTACACTAGTCTTGGAGGGAAACCTTTTTTGGGAACCGAGGATGCAGTAGGAGTAGAGAACTGGCTATTGCATTGTGAAAGGATATTTGCAGATCTTGGCTTGATGGATATGCAGAAAAGGAGACTTGCTTCAAGGGAATTGCAAGGAGCAACAATGTTTTGGTGGAACGGAGTTACCGTGGGAGAGCCAGAGGAAGACCCAACTTGGGTTGAATTTCGAAGGAGGTTGAAGAAAGATTTCTATCAGAGGTTGCCAAGTCAGCATTGCTTAGGAAGTTTGCAGATTTAGTCCAGGGGGATAGATCGGTGATAGAGTATGCTACCGAGTTTGATGAGTTGTCCCGTTAAGGATATGCTACTATGAATACTGTCATTTGAAAGAATGATAAGTTTATCAACGGGTTGAATCCTGAAATCACCGGAGCAACCATGCCAAACCTCTGGGATCCACGTCATATTGTTGTTTAGATGGCTATTCGGAATGAGGAGATGCTTTCTACTTTTGGAAAAGGGAAACCGGCTGAGGTTCAGAATTTTCAAGTTAAGAAGCGGAAGTTCTTCAAGAAGAAAGGTGCCCAGTCGGGGGTAGCAGCTAAGAAGAGCAAGGCTGGTATTGTTTGTTACAAGTGTGAAAAGAAAGGGCACTAGCTAATGAGTGTCGCTCAGGTGATAGAAGAGCAGTTGCAGTGAGGCCAAATGTGAAGTGCTACAACTGTGGCCAAAGGGGCATTACAAGGACAAGTGTCTTGAAGCTGTTAAAGCTGGAAAGGGAAAGGTCTTTGCATTGGAACCATCATCCTCTAGACCAACAACTATTGAGAAAGGAAAAGCTATGATGGAAGGTATGCTTATGATTCATAGTACTCCAGTTAGGATACTTTTTGATACCGGTGCATCGCACTTATTTATATCTCAGTATTTGGTAGATTGCTTATGTTTGGAACCTTTATACCTTATTACTCCTTTAAGGGTTGTGAATCCTATAGGAGGGTATGCAACTCTGGGAGTGAGATATGACCAGTTAGAACTTGACTTGTTAGGTCATATATTTGCATGCAATTTATATGTTTTTGATTTTGTGGGTTTCAGGATCATATTGGGTATGGATTGGTTAAATAAATATGATGCTAGGATATTTTTCCAAGAGGGGGAAATATCATTGAAACACCCTAGTAGCCGTAACCGAGTTATTTACTCAGTAAGGAGTTTGGACGGAAATGCTTATGCATTGCTGGGTGCCATGGTAATGGAAGCAGGGTTGAAGCAGGTTTATGTTGCAAGAGAGTTTGTGGATGTGTTTGAACCAGTTTCATGCTTGCCACCGAAAAGAGAAATCGAGTTTCGGATAGATCTCGTACTGGGAGCAGAACCCGTAAGTAGACCACCTAACAGGATGTCACCAACCAAGATGAAGAAATTGAATGTGCGGCTAGTGGAATTGGAAGGAAAGGATTTCATCCGGCCAAGCAGTTCACCTTAGGGAACGACCATGGTATTTGTGAAGAAGCCGGATGGGTCGTTAAGGATGTGTATCGACTATCGTATGTTGAACGTGAGGACGATCAAGAGTATATATCCTTTGTCGAGGATCGATGATTTATTAGATCAGTTGAGTGGAGCCAGAGTGTTTTCCCAACTGGATTTGGCGACAAGTTTCCATCAACTAAGAGTGGAAGAGGACATTATTCCTTTGATAGCCTTTAGGACCAGATATGGGTCTTACGAATGGTTGGTTATGCCAATTGGGCTTACGAATGCGCCAGCTTTCTTCGTGGATTTGATGAACCAGGTTTTCCAAGAGCACTTAGATAGGTTCGTGTTGGTTTTTATAGATGACATTTTGGTATATTCTAAGAATGAGAAGGATCATGCAGATCATTTTAGAATAGTGTTGGAGACGCTAAGGCAACATTAACTGAAAGCGAAATTTTCCAAGTGTCATTTCTAGAAGAAGGAAGTGAAGTTCCTTGGTCATGTAGTTTCCAAAGAAGGTTTAGCAATTGATCCGGATAAGATCGAAGATGTTAACAGTTGGAAGAGACCGGAGACGGTAAGTGAGATTAGAAGTTTTCTTGGACTTGCAGGATACTATCGAAGGTTCATCAAGGATTTCTTGTGGATAGCGGCATCCTTGACTATGCTGACCAGGAAGGACGTGAAGTTTGTTTGGTCTGACAAATGTGAGAAGGCATTCCTTAAGTTGAAACATTTGTTAACCAATGCGCCCGTGTTAGTAGTTCCAAATGGGAATCAGGGATTGGTAGTTTACACTGATGCATGTGGTACTGGGTTAGGTGCTGTGCTAATGAAGAATGGAAAGGTTATTGCCTATGCTTCTAGACAGCTTAGACCACATGAAGTGAGATACCCGACTCATGATTTGGAGTTGGCAGCGGTAATCTTCGCATTGAAGGTGTGGAGACATTATATTTTGGGAGAAAGGTTTGAACTATTTACGAATCATAAATCTCTATGGTATTTATTCTCTCAAAAGGAGCTGAACATGAGACAGCAGAGATGGGTGGAGTTTGTTGCAGCTTATGATTTTAGCATCGAGTATACACCTGGAAAAGGAAATAAGGTGGCAGATGCGCTTAGCAGGAAACATCAGAATGTGTTGTTAGCTATGTTGGCAGAATGGGAAGACTTAGAAGCACTGGCTACTTACAGTGTGCATTTGAGGTCGACTGCTGTATCTAGTCGTAATATTGCTATGATGTCTTGTTTGGAAGTTCGACCAGTTCTGATCGAACGAATTGCTTCTAAGCAGAAAGAGGATCTAGTGTTAGACGAGAGGATTAGAAGGTTAGAAGCTGGAACCGTAGGGGTTGGTTAAGAAAGAAGGAACGACTATGTTTTCTGGATGTTGGAAACCTTAAGAAGGAATTTCTTAAGGAATGTCATCGATCGAAGTTTACGATTCATCCTGGGGGAAACAAGATGTATCAGGATATGAAGAAGAGTTTCTTCTGGGAAGGAATGAAGATGGATGTTGGCTTATGGGTAAAACAGTGTTTGAACTGTCAGCAAGTAAAAGCCGAACATCAGAAGCCTAGTGGTTTGCTTCAGCCTTTGGATATTCCAGTTTGGAAGTGGGACTCGATATCCATGGACTTTATTAACGGGTTGCCTAGGTCAAACTGAGGTAATGAAAGTATATGGGTCATAGTGGACAGATTGACCAAGAGTGCCCATTTCATTCCGGTAAGTCCAACTAGGATGACACCTATTTTGGCTAAGTTTTTCATGAAGAACATCGTTAGACTGCATGGAATTCCTAGTAGTATCGTCAGTGATAGAGATGCCTTGTTTACTAGCGAGTTCTGGAAAAGCATGCAGAGTGTGCCAGGCACTAAGCTCAAGATGAGTACCGCATATCATCCTCAGACGGATGGGAAGACAGAGAGAGTCAACAAGGTACTGGAAGATATGTTGAGGGCTTGTGTGCTGGATTTTAGTGGTTCTTGGGAAGATCACTTGCACTTAGTGGAGTTTTCCTATACTAATAGTTATCGGACTACTATAGGAATGGCGCCTTTTGAAGCTTTGTATGGAAGGCCATGTGAATCACCAGCATGTTGGTTAGAGACCGGAGACATATTGGTCCTTGGTCTAGATTTGGTGAGGGAGGCGACGGAAAAGATCGAGTTGATACGGGAAAGAACGAAGGAAACTTAGTCTAGACAGAAGAGTTACACAGACAAAAGGCGTAAGGATCTAGAGTTCTCAGTTGGAGATAGAGTTTTCATCAAGGTATCATCGATGAAAGGTGTAGTTCAGTTTGGGAAGACCGAGAAACTAGCACCGAGATATGTTGGACCATTTCCTATATTAGAGAGGATTGGGAGACTGGCATACCGAGTAGATTTACCGAGCAGTTTGGCTGGGATTCACAATGTGTTTCATGTTTCTTATCTTAGGAAGTGTGTTCATGATCCAAAGACTACTATCGCTCCGGCGGCACTGGAGGACTTAGTGGTAGAACCGGATATGACTTTTGTGAGGCAACCAGTTCTTGTTGTGGCAAAAGATGAGAAGAGGTTAAGAAACAAGATAGTCGGGTTGGTGAAAGTTCAGTGGAGTGACAACGTGAAGGACTGTACTTGGGAAACATAAGACATGATTAAGGCTACTTTTCCCATGCTATTTTAGATGGTATGTTCTATATAGGGTTTATATAGAATTTAGCTGGCAGGTTGTACTAGCTTTGCCTGCATGGGCTATTGCTTGTTGTTTTGTCCTTAATGAATTTCGGGGACGAAATTCCTTAAGGGGGGAGTCTGTAATGACCCTATATTTTAATTTAACATTATTCGGGATATTTAATTGGATAAATTAGATTGATAATGTGAATAATTAGGGAGATGATATTAATAAATCCAATGGCCGTGTCTAAATGAATGAACTAAAATAAGACTTAACTAAATTTAGAAGGAGGAATTTACCTAATGGGTAAACTTGGAAATGGGGCTACATTTCTTAGTATATATCTCTTTCTCCACCTTAATAAACTTCCACTTTCTCATTCTTAACTCCTCACAATTTCGGCCGGTCATTAAAAGCTCCAAAAAGAGTTTAAATTGAAGAATAAGCTAAGGAATTATAGCTAGGAAAGTATCTCATTCTCCAATCAACTAATCAAGGTGAATAATCATGTTTATCATCTTAATTTTTCTATGTTTGGATCGGCTATGGGTTATACCCGATTCATGTTTGTGATTTGGTTAAGTTATAACCATTTAAACCTTTGTTTGGAGAAGACATATGTGTTTTAAATGTTAATGGGCTAATTAACATGTTTTATTCAGTTTTGATTAAATTCCGAGTTGTTTTGATCTTCATATGCTTTGAAATTTTAATACGTTGAAGTATATGATTTACCAGATTTTGATGATTTTTTAGGGATTTTCCTTAGTGATTTACTAAGGAAATTAAATTATTTAAGCACAAGGGCTAAACTGAAAAATGGCTTCCGAATTTACTTAAACTCGAAGGGAAATTGGTTTTGAAAAATATTTGGGGAAGAAGAACAATGTTTTAATAAAAGGTCGACTATTTAGCACTTTTTACTATTCGAAAGTACAGGAGGAAGCCTCTTGACCAATCAGAATTAGACAAGCAAGAGGAACCATCACTTCCGTGGGCCCAGAATTGCTTCCGACTCCATAAGCTCGCTTTTACCCTTTTGACTAAGTCGAAAGGTGCCTTTCGTCTAAGCCGGAATGTAAGCTTTACCTTTCGTCTAAGTCGAAAGGTAGGAATGGTGTCGGAAGGAAGAGAGGAAAAGGGATGGAGGTTTCTTCCTTGGCCTTCGAATGGAAATATAAATGCTTTCGAATTTATAGGTATCGAAGGGAGACCCTTTGACTCCATCATTTTCATGAAGTTAAAAAATTTATACTCAAGAAGGGGTTTTGAAGGGGATCTTCAAAAGCTTAAACCTTTAAGAGTATGTTTTCTAAAAAGGTGTTTTAATACCTTTTGGCTAAGTCGAAGGGTTAACCTTCCGACATGGTCGAAAGTATACTTTCGAAGGGTTGGTTCCAACACCAACACTTCATTGTTTTTAAATGGTTTCGAAAGGTTTGATTTCGAAAGGTTTTGAAGGGGTTATCTTCAATGGTTACGAAAGGTTTTGAGTTTCAATAATTTCGAAAGGTTTTGAGTTTCATTACGTTCGAAAGGTTTATAAATGGTTTTATAAGGGGGGATACCCTAGGTTTTAGACAAGGTCGAAAGGTAAAACCTTTCGACTAGGTCGAAAAGAAACCTTTCGACTAGGTCGAAAAGAAAACTTCCGACAAAGTCGAAAGGTAGGACCTTTCGACAAGGTCGAAAGGTATGGTTTTGTGATGCTTTCAAAAGAAAGGTTTCCGAAGGGGCTAACTTTGGATGTTTATTTGCTTTCGAATGGAACTTCATTCGAAGGTGTTTTAAAGGGGTTTTCTTTAAACCAAGTTTTTAATATCATTTTGATTTGCTTTCGAATGGGATATTTAAAAGGGTTGTTCTAGGCACTTTTCCTTAAGTAAAATTTTGCTAATTTGAAGGGGTTACTTCGAAGGGTTATAGCATAAAACACTTGTCATAGTTTGAATATGTAAGGGGGATCCTTGTATAAATTGAATGTCATAAAACCATGGGAACACCGGGGTGGGTTTAATGTTTTTTATACATAGTTTGGGGTTACAAACAGAAATATTCTTTCGAAAATATACATTGGGGCTATCAATGTGCTTTTATTTAATTTAACCTAATTGGGGCGACCAATGGGAATAGATTAAATAGGTGGTATACCTGGGGAAAAATAAATAATCATGGGGATCATGAGTTTTATAAATAATCATGGGGATCATGATATTTTAATTAGCTAAGTGTTAGGTTCTTGGGTAACCTAGGAAAACCATGGAATATGCGGTGGATAGCCCACATCAAATTTCTAAAGTAAAGAATGTTTTGCAATAGGTGGTTAGCCTCGAGATTTGGCACCCAAAGGTTCATAGTCAGCCTAGGAAAACTATGGAGTGTGCGGTGGATAGCCCACACCATCTTTTATAAAACAATGTATGATGGATAATCTGCATTTATTTTAAAAGGATTTGGGGTGGATAGTCTTATTAAAGCTTTGACGGATAGTCGTTTTAAAGGTTTTAGAGGGGAACTCTAATAAACAAAGTTTAGATGGGAAATCTAATAAATTTGCTTTTTGGTGGGATACTAAATAATGGATGGATGGGATATCCAATATATATATATATATATGATTTATGGCTTTATTTCATATTATGTTAAGACTAATCATTTTGGGTGTAGGAGCATAGTAAATGATTTGCAAGTTTTGTTTTGGATACTAGTGAGGGGAAAACCCATTTCGCTAAGAGGCGTGGTCTCACTAGCTATCTATTTATGATACGAGAAGATAGGGGATTATTCATGCTAGTCCTATTTTCTGACTCGAAGTTTGTGTTTCTCCTAAAATTCTCGGATACTCAAAATTAATTTGAGTAGTCTGAGAGTGGGAGACTTTCAGGTTTTTGGACGAATAAGCTTCCGATGACGTGCAGGAGGCAGTGTCAGCTATATAAGAGCTATTTTGTGTATTCCGCTATGATGTACTTAGAACCGTAAAGTTCACATTATTAGTTCTCTGATTATCATAAGGGGACATCTTCATATGTCGCTCTTATTGTATTTTGTACATGTATATGTGATCTGAACGTGGTTAATGTCTGGGATTATGTAATTAAATCTGAATATTATTCATAAGAAACGAGAAATTATGTTTTGTTGAAGTTAAAATTTTTCATATTTTTGTGTTTCTGTGTTGCCAATAGTTTCAAGATTTCGATTTCGGTCACTTAGAAATAACACCAATGGATGACTACAGCATCCGTAGCAGTTAGTTTTGAGCCTCTGGAAGCGGGATGTTACATATATAAAAGCGATGACATCTTTGGTGATGTCATAAATACATTTTAATTTCAAAAATAAAATAAATAATTTTATTTCATAATCTTGTTCAAATAGACATATTAGTGTATGTATCCAGGCTTGTGCTCTCAAATAGTGAAAAAACCTCCTTTCTATTGAAAATTAATTTATCGATGAAAATTTGTGTACAAAGCACATGCTTTATTTATGGAACTATATTCCATAATTATATGTTAAAACAAGTTTTTTATCATAATTTTAGGGTTTAGATCTTTAAGTTGGTGTTGTAAAACCTTGTATTTGAATATTTAAAAAGTAAATATCATTTATCGAAGTGATAAATTTGCAGGTCGTTACAGACTTCCCTCCTTAAAAGAATTTCGTCCCCGAAATTACAACGTAAAAACCGGTAGTACTTATTCAAAACAAAATTTCAAACAGAAATTCGGGTGGTGCTTATCCGTATACACTATCCTATTCGATCTTTTAATTTCAATATACCACTTTGCCTCCGACTAGTATTGATCCTTCGATTTTCTAGTGTAGACTTTGGTTAGGCTAAGATACTTCTATTTTCCTTACATAACTCTCAACTATGATAGAAAACGTAAGGATTCGATTCCAAATCCTCATCAATGTTTGCCCTAAAGCATTGAATAATAAATACTTTTCGGATATCAAAGTCATATATTCAAATTTTTGGCCAAATTAGTGTTATGAAATAATTCGTGTAAATGCATATACTTCTTACCTTTTCCAAATGAAAGAACCATATATGCGGTGTTTTGATGATAACAATCGTACGACGACGCTAATAATATGTTTTTTGAGTAATTGCAGATCAAATAGCTATACGATGAATGGTAATGTTTATAGAAGCTTTATCCAAGAATACAAAAGAAAATCAAAAACAACAAAAATCACAGCAAGTTACTTTTGAGGGCGAGGGAAAATCAAAATAAAATGAGCCCAGCAAGATTTGAACCCACACTACATTGAGAAGAACACATGTCTTACCATCATAATATATTCGCTTTAGAAAAACATGTAGATAACCTAGTCCATAGTCTACAGCGAAGATGGAAATTTAAATTGCAAAATTTGCCAAAGGCAGGATTCAAATCTTGCACCATAGGAAGGGATGCCGCATGCTTTACCAACCACAGTATAAGTGCTTTTGTGATGAACACGTTAGCAGAGATTCCATAAGCATAGTTTAGTGAAAGTAAATAGTTAAAAATATGGAGATTTGGGATTCAAACCCAGGTTGCAAGGAAGCCTTCCGCACATCTATGCCACTACACCACAGGCGCCTTTGCATTTTTGTGTGCTACTAATCTTTTAAAGAAAAGGAAAAAAGAAATGGAAGAATAAAATTAAAGGACGAAGGTGGGACTCCAACCCAACACACCACAGAGGCATACACATGTCTTACCAACTAAACTACATAGCTTTTTGAAGTTAATATCAACGGCTACTTTAGATTAGCACTCCAAAGCGAATAGTTAAGTGGCTATTCAAACGCCTATTCAACCAATTGCAAACTTCCAATGAATGCATCTTTTCTAATGCGAATTTCTGAAGGATTGCGGCTATTTATTAGCTTCCATTCACTCCTATATAAGCCTCCCACCATCCCAGAAAAACTAATAACAATCCTATTCTCTCAAATCATTCTCATATTACTTCCAAATGCTCCAACTTCCATATTCATTCTAAAAGCATATTTAGACCAGTGCTATTTCACTCCACAACACACAAGTCTGGTTCTAATCCACTTCCTAACCTCTGCACACTCATTCCGCATCATTTTTACAGGTTATAGAAGTTGTACTCCAGTTCGACGAATCAGTGCATTGAAGACACAATATATAGTCAAGTTATTTCTTTGTAAAAGAAAATATTGAAGTCCCATTCGGCTGCTCAGGCAAGTGTACTGAAATCCTGTTCTACTGCTCAGGTGCCTATACCTCCGGACGAAGTGAGGGTGATAGTTAAATTCCAAAAGGAGTCTGAGACTGGACGTAGGACTGGAGGTCCGAACCTGTATAAAAACTTTGCTGTGATTGCTTCTTGCTTTACTTTTCTATTTATTTGCGCTGCTATTATATTTGTATTGCTACTGCTGGGATTACTGCATGGCAACTTTGTATCTATACATTTGGCCATCATTGATCCAGTGTATAGAGACTAACAAGTGGTATTAGAGCCTGGAATTCTATCTATCATCACAACATCATAGAATAATGGCCAGAAAAAGATCCAGTCGAAATACAACAAGCAAAATCCCTGTCAAAACCACCAATGAGGACTACAAAAAGGTACTTTCTGATTTACAAATTTCAGTAAATGGTAATAATGAATTAGTTAGTATATGCGATAAAATCTCAAAGCATAATTTTCTTATTTTAGAAAAGATGCAATCAATCAAAATTGAAAATGAGAAATTAGATTTAGAAAATCAACATGGTGTGTTGAAAAATAATTTTGAGGCTCTTAAAGATTTTTTAGATGAACAAAATACTATGTTTGAAAAAGAAAAAGAAATTTTTTCAAATGAAATTATGGATTTGAAAAGACAAAATGATTTATTACAATCATCTTTAGATAATTCAAAATCTCGAATTTTTCATCTCGAACATGAGAAATGTATGTTAAAAACGGAGAATTTTGAATTAAACAAGCAAATTGATATTTTGAAAAACAATAATATTTCTTTTGAAAATAATAATTGTGACTTTAAAGCTAAATTTGATAAACTTAACACTAAAGTCGCAAAATTTAATAAAGTTCAAAACAATTTAAACATGATTTTATCTAGTTCTGGACCTTTACATGATAAAAGTGGTTTAGGACATCATAAAATTGATTGTAGAAATAACACTAGATACACTTTCATGCATAGTAAAAATGTTAGTGCTAGTACTAAATTTCGAGTAAAATCTAAATCCAATTTTTATAGAAATTCAAATACTGCTATGACCAATAATGTTTATAATTTCTCTAGAAGTACAAAATCATTGACGGGAAATATGAATAAAAATTATCCAAGTATTTGGGTTCCTGTTAATTGGAAAAATTGAGAAAAATACATTGATGATTATTTTGATACAGTAGTTTATAATGAAAATTTTATTTTCAAAGGTTCCGCCAAACCCTCTTGGATATGGTTACCTTCGACCTAACCCCTTGGACCCTTGCGTAGTAAGTGGGTACCAAAACTAATTATTATTTTTTGTAGGTACCCAAGGAAGATAAAAAGATGAGACGGATTTCAAATAACAAATGTTCCATACATATGATGGAGAACAAGCATTTATAGATAATGAAATATAAGCAAATTCGATATATCTAACCCTTTTTTTTTGCGGTAGGTATTTTTATTAGAGTATCAAAAAGGAATATTTTTGAAATAAATAAATTAGATACTCTTTTTATTAAATACATTGATTTCAAAGTTGCAAGAAATATAGTGTGAAAAAATGTTTCAAGGAAAATAAAATTATTTTCTGAAGGCAAGAAATATTTAAAAAAAATACAACTATGCTTCATATTGTTTTGAATTATCTTTTGTACCTAACATTAGCCAATATTGTGTACATTTTGTTAAACTATTTTTTAAAAATTGGCTAATAATTACATATTTTCAACCTTTTTTTATCACAAAGGGGAAGAAAATTGGGCATGTTGATAGGGGGAGTATATAATTTAGGGGGAGCTATTTAATCTATATCTACTTATGTTTTATCTCTTTTTGTTGATGATAAAGGGGAGAGAAACCAGAGAAACATATGATTATATTGGCGATATATGTAGACCAAAATATACCACGTCTTTAGGGGGAGTCGTATTATTTTATATTTTAGTTCTATGGTTGTCATCATCAAAAAAGGGGAGAATGAAAGAACCATATATGTGATGTTTTGATGATAACAACCGTACGACGACGCTACTAATATGTTTTTTGAGTTATTGCAGATCAAATAGCTATATGATCAATGATAATGTTTATAGAAGCTTTATCTAAGAATAAAAAAGAAAATCAACAAAATAAAAATCACAGCAAGTTACTTTTGAGGGCGAAGGAAAATCAAAATAAAATGATCAGAGCAAGATTTGAACCCACAGTACACTGAGAAGAACACATGTCTTACCATCATACTATAATTGCTTTTGAAAAAAATTTAGATAACCTAGTCCATGATCTACAGCGAAGATGGAAATTTAAATTGCAAATTTTGCCAAAGGCAGGATTCGAACCATGCACCACAAAAAGGGATGCCGCATGCTTTACCAACCACAATATAAGTGCTTTTGTGATGAACATGTTAACAGAGATTCCATAAGCATAGTTGAGTGAAAGTAAATAGTTAAAAATATGGAGAGTTGGGATTAGAACCCAGTTTACAAGTGAGCCTTCCGCATATCTATGCCACTACACCACATGCGCCTTTGCATTTTTGTATTCTACTAATCTTTTAAAGAAAAGGAAATAAGAAATGGAAGAATAAAATAGATGGACGAAAGTGGGCTCGAACCCAGCACACCACAGAGGCATGCGCACGTCTTACCAACTAAACTACATAGCTTTTTGAAGTTTATATCAACGGCTACTTTAGATTAGCACTCCAAAGCGAATACTCAAGTGGTTATTCAAATGCCTATTCAACCAATTACAAACTTCCAACGGATGCATCTTTTCTAATGGGAATTTATAAGGATTGCGACTATTTATTGGCTTCCATTCACTCCTATATAAGCCTCCCACCATCCTAAAAAAACTAACAACAATCCTATTCTCTCAAATCATTCTCATATTACTTCCAAACGCTCCAACTTCCATATTCATTTTAAAAGAAAATTTAGACCAGTGGTATTTCACTCCACAACATACAAATCTAGTTCTAATCCACAACCTAACCTCTGCACACTCATTCCACGTCATTTTTACAGGATATAGATGTTGTACTCCAGTTCGACTACTCATTGTATTGAAGACACAATATATAGTCAAGTTATTTCTTTGTAAAAGAAAATATTGAAGTCCCGTTCGGCTACTCGGGCAAGTGTACTGAAATCCTCTTCTACTACTCAGGTGCCTATTCCTCCAGGCGAAGTGAGGGTGATAGTTAAATTAAAGAAGGAGTCTGGGACTGGACGTAGGACTGGAGGTCCGAACCAGTATAAATACTTTGATGTGATTGCTTCTTGCTTTAATTTTCTATTTATTCGCGCTGCTATTATATTTGTATTGCTACTGCTGGGATTACTACGCGGCAACTCTGTATCTATACATTTGGCCATCATCGATCCTGTGCATAGCGACTAACACCAAAATATTTAGAAAATCTTAGTTTAAGTTTTTAAACATTTCATAAAGATATAGTTTTATTCTTTTGAAATTTTCTTAAGTAATTTGTGTATTTGCATTTGAACAAAGTCATGAACAAAGGATATAATTATATTATACATGCTTAATATTTTACATTCATCCTTATCTTACATACATCATTTCTCCTTATATACTTAAACCATTCTTAAGTCCTTCTAAACCTACTTGGGTTTTCATAATACTGATACAAACATAACTACCTTACAAGCCATACATATATATGCTACTACATAATATTAATACTAGATAGGTGTTTCCAAATCTTCCAATCTCACATCATAATCACCCCTCTGAGTCTGATGTTGATGGTCCATTTCCGTATCCAAAATCAAACAAGACTTCTCCATCATCATCACTATCATCTTGTTCATTATCAGCTTCATTTCCATCCTCAATCTGTGGTATCACATCCATTTTATATGGTAGTCAGGGCTGGTTCCATGGGACATGCCCAAGTCCGGCTGGCACTTCTCGCATAACTTCCCCTTCTTCTAATTCTTCTAAACCTTGCACTTCTTCTTCTTCGGGATCCTCAAATTCTTCCTCTAGATCCACAAATTATTCCTCTTCGTCCTCCATGTTGTTCCAATGAATGGGGGAATCTGATGACTCCTCACGCCAAATAGTATGGTCACCCTCCATCTCTCATATGAAATTACTGTCTCTACTGCTGTTGTTTGATTCATGGGATATCATAGTGTTCGGGTCCTCTTCAGGTTTAGATTTTTCTTCCATCGGCTCCTCCTTAGGAATTTCTTCTCCCGGTTCAAGTTATGAACTTACTGGATCAGTGATCCATATTCCTTGAGGGGTCTCTTCGTCACTAGACACTATAATAAGTTCAGGAGTCGGGGGAGATATAGGCATATCGGCCATAGGATAACCATCTTTATCTAGTGGGATGTATGGATCTAATTCTCCTTTAATAATGGGCATAATATTACTAAGTGGCCATTTCCCGAGTTCTTTCTCATTACTTGAAAGAATGATTAGTTCACTCTTCTCACCCGAATTTGCACTTGAAGTCTCTCATTCTAATACTTTCTCCTGTAGCTTGAGAGTTTCTACAATTATCAATAACAAACACTTAGATACTAAGCATTTTAATTGTCTTAACTAAATATAATGTTAGGTTATAAATCTAAGTTTATCCTAGCATAAATCCATTTTAACTGTATAATGTTAAGGGTGATAGTTTGCTAAGCATATGATATTGTTTCTCCCAAACAAATATTTAGAATATTTCAAATAAAATGCTTTGAAAATTCTTTTCCCAAAAACCCTTTTTTAGATAAAAGTTTTCATATCCAAATCCTTTTCCAAAGTATTAAACTTAATCTTCTCAGTGTTAATATTAAACATCTTATAGTCAAATTGTGAAATTCTAATCACAAGATGTTTATATTTAGATTTTACTAATCTTGATTTCAAACTATCATTTACATTATAACATATCTAACTATATATATTTTTTAAATATATTCTTTATATTCAAAATATAATCCTAAATAAAATTATCCCATTTACCATATTTTTCTAAAACAAAAATCATTTGTGCATTATTAGCAAATACGTGGTCTTATATAATATACTCCCAACTCATTCTAGGGTGTTACTAACCCTATTTCTAATGAGTTACTCATCCTAGGATATTACTAATCCTATTTCTAATAAGACTTTACCCCTATCAGGCATAGTTGTTTGCTCAACCAAAGCTTAGATACCAAATGTGACGACCCGCCTTTCCGACCCTCAAAAATCAACACTAATACATTCTCGATATTCACGTGCCGTGGATCCAAGCGCTGGAGAGGCGAATGGTCAAGGGTAGAAAGAAGAAAAGAACAGAATCTTACACGAATGGAATAACCTATATTATTTCAACATATAATCTTTACAGTGGAAAATTTTAAATACATTTATCAGAGTTTAACTTAACATTAACATGGACAGTTATAAATATATGTCCTTACAAATATGGAATATAAAAGTATACGAGTGTGGTGGAAATGGATAATAATCTTCAAAAGAATCTTTAACTCCATGCTCCGAGCTCTTCCAAAATGCTCTAAACGAAATCTGACTAATAGGCTACCCGGAAAAATATGGCACCTAGAGTTTAAGGGAAAGAAAATAAACTCTAGGTTAGTAACGGGACTGGTGTGAGAAACTCAAAATATGAGTTTTTTTTAAAACAAAGGGCATCTCATAAGACTACGCCACACATTAACACAGAATGGGTTTTTACCTTATGGAACCAAAACATTTCTACACGAAATCCAGTTATATTATTTTTAATGACATTCTTTTGAAAGCACTTTTCAAATAAACATATTCAGATAGCCGAAATTGTTACATTGGTTAAATTTGACGGCATAATAGGTTTACAACTAAAATCGAAGGCACATAATGGAGATTTGAATTTCCAATAAATAGCGAGGTAAGGGATTACCTCCCATATAGTGCATCTCTAGAGGAATGCACCGAGGCTACCCACAGATGGTCCTCTATGAATTAAGACCGGCCTACCCGAGACCAACAGATGGTATGGATGGCACCGAATATGATATCACTCCGGCTATTCCCGACCTATCCGAGAGCTCTCATACCATACACCATGTAGTTTTTACCCAACGTTATAGCGGGCGCAAAATAAATCTAGAAAGATGATATCGTACCCTAATGGTTGCGAACCATATAGCCTTAAAGCAACCCTTATTTCACAATTTCTCGGGTGTGAGGCTGGAGGTAACGTTTACCTTTCTTAAAACATTTTCACTTAAAATGCCACATTGTCATTTCCAACAACACAATACTGATTTCAATAAAGTACAACCTCTGAGCTCATACATTTCAGAGAATGGTGTTAAGTATATGAGGGATTATCTCCTACACCACCATCAGATGTGTGTTTGTAGTGATTAATGCACTCTGATCTTAGAAATGCAAGGTCAAACATCTATCCATGCAAGTTGTCTAAGAACGGGACAAACCGAAGGCACTCTCCTACCACATCCTATTGAGCATCACCCCTAGGATTAGTAGCAAGTAGTCCTTGCATACTAAGATCACAGTATGAAGGGACCACTGCTATTTATTTATCTTGGGAGCTACTCCAAAATTATCAATAAGTCCTTCCGTTATGAAGATCCGTGCCTTCAACTTCATTGTCTTCAACATATCTTCACTTTCAAACTCGTAAATTGGCTCGAAGTGATTTCGGATAGGAATCACCCAAATCCGACCCCAGTTTCTCAGAACCAATTATTGATAAAAAGATGCTAAGTGGGTGATTAATATTCCATTAATTTGTATCCTTTTATCCAAAATATCTTCTTAGAGATATATAACTTTTAAAACCATTTCTTTTCAGTATATATGGGATCATTAAACCACTCTAATCAAATCCTTTGGTTACTTAAAACCATTTTAAATCTTGGAATAATCCCAAATCATTTCATCCTTTACTTATAAAATACTTCCAAATCAGCTTTTAAAGCTTTAACAAAGATTTCTAATTTCCAACACATATCTTTTTAATAGGTTGAAACCATGTTATCTAAGATGGTAAATCCAAATTAGTTAGTGTTCAATTAAAATGGATCCGTGAAAATTATACTAATTTTACTCGATACAAACTTTCGTATTCAACTTGTACTATTCGTCGAATAACAATGGAATCAGCTTTTAAATTCATTTGATTAGTACAAGTTCCCTCATTCAAATTTAACCCCAAGTATAAGAATATTATCTCTATTCAATCTAAGTTGCAATTAATTAATTATAAAAATTAAATCTTTTATACTTGTCTCGTTTTCGACATTTCGACCTTATCTATCCCACATCCAGCAAAGAGGCTTGGTGAGCCAGGGCACTTGTTACTCCTGAAAATCTCCTTAATTTAAGCACCTTACATCCGGATCTCACGAATAGAAAAATCCGGTCTACTCATCGACTTTTAGAGCCAAGTTTAAATCCCTCTCTTATAATGGCTTTTCTTTAAATCATTTATTTAAACTCTTTTAAATAAATTATAAAACCTCCAGATCATCTTTATATTACTTAATATTTCATTTGAAAACATTTATAAAAGGTTCAGGAATTAATTGTTAAGTTTAAATCCATATTTCAAAGGTTATTAAAAACTTCTGTAAAAAGTACCGCGAAAGGTGTTTTTTAAAGCTTATTCAAATCAAAACGACTTTTCTATTATTTAAAAGTCCTTTTTTATAACTCAAATCCTTTCTAAAACCTTTTAACATATTTATAGGATTTGTTCCATATTTTTAAAGAATTTAAAATATCCAATTTAAAGAATTTTCCTTTTTGGTTTCTGAATTGCAAAACCGCGACTATTTTGAAAACTTGATTTGCTCATATTTCAGAATCTACTAAATGAAATCTTGATCATTTTCTTTTTTTTGAGAACTATGATTATAAGAGTTTGGAAAATTCTTATGCCAAAGAATTCCGACTCGGAATCCATTGTATAAATGTATTTCACTTTCGGTGGCGCGAAATCGCGAACTACAGTTATGCGACGCACCTATTTTAACTCCAATTTCATTTTCTTTTCAAACTTTGTTGAAATACTTTTAAATGTTTATAAAGCATTTCTAAACCATTTTAAACCATTTTAAAGAAGTTTAACAAGCTCATATACACCATTTCATTCAATAAAGGAAAGTGATTTCCTTTGTGATATTCGATGTACATTTAACGTGACTTGTTAACACCATTAAACAACTTTAGTAAACAACCAAACTTGATGATCAAAGCATAGTAAACATCCATAGCAACCATATCACAACATCATATATATATATATAAAGTTTTATAGAGTTTTCTCGCTTTCATTGGATATTAAACTTAGGAAAAAGGATTATAGCTTTCCTACGATCGAACTAAAGTCTATAGAGTCGAACCTAAGACCTTGGGAAAGCTCGACCTAGCTTGAAAGGAGGTGGAGTGCTCGGCCAAAGTGATGAATGGTGGTGGCCACATGTTGTGAAAGAAGAATGGAGTGATTCGAGCTTGTTTAAGTGGATTGCTAATGTATATATACTATATTAATTTAATTTATTTTTTCAATATTTTTCTTCATAGTTTCCTAAAGGTAGGAAGCCATTGAAAAGCTTGAGAATGAGGAAGAAGATGAAGTAGAATAATGTGTAAAATTATGAAGAGAATGGTGGGTATTTATAGGAAAAACTTTGGAAGTAAATTTCCAAATGTGTAATTACTCTTTTGCCCCTTGCCCACATCCCTCCTCTTCCATCAGGGTGCACGGCTCACCCCATGTCATCCTCCATATGTCATCTTCCATGTATGTGGTGATGATGGTGTGTAAGTGAGATGATTTTTGCTTTTTAAGGTAGAAAATATCTTGGATATTTATACTTTTTACTATATGTAAATTCTAGTATAAATGCTAAGTATATTTTTACTTTCCTACATGTGTTAATTGCATATGCATGTGTTAATGTATGCATGTGTATGTTAGATATGTGTTCAAGTGATATAAATAATATTATACAACTTCTATACATTAAACCGTTACGAATTCGGATTCCGATTGTCGGTCATATTTCTAGCTTTTAGTTAAACTATATATATTAATAAGCAAAACTTGGAATATATTTCTCATCATTTTAAATGAATTAAAATGATCTCATTTGAATTATAAAACCATATATATTGATATTAAACAAATGTTTACAAAAAGTGTTATCATATCGATAAAGCGATATCAATTTCCCTTATATTTTTAAATCAAGCATATAACTTCACAAAACTATTATAAATGATTCACTACCACTTCATAACTAATCAAAAGGAATTATTAGCATATTAAAACAAATGTTTAATTACTTAAACATAACTTGAATTTTTGGAGAAATATATAAAAACAATGACATCTCTAGTGATGTCATAAATACATGTTTATTTCAAAAATAAAATAAATAATTTTATTGCATAATCTTTCTCTAATAGACATATTAGTGTTGTATCTAGACTCATGCACTCAAATACTAAGAAAATCCCCTTTCTATTGAAAATCAATTTATCGGTGAAAATTTGTGTAGGAAGCATGTGCTTTATTTATGAAACTATATTCCACAATTATATGTTAAAACAAGTTTATTATCATAATTTTAGAGTTTAGATTTTTATAGTTGGTGTTATAAAACCTTGTATTTGAATACTTCAAAATTAAATATCATTTATCAAAGTGGTAAATTTGTGGGTCATTACACAATACAAATGTGCTAACTTTCTTAGCATACTCTTACATACTCTTGTCCATAGCATATAAAACCATGTCACAACCACCAACACATGTAAAGATCTAAACTTTACAACCATAAGAACACTTTTAAACTTTATTTCAAGTCTAAGGAAAATTCATGTACAAACACATATATAATCACAACCAAACCATACAACTAGCAAATAATCAAGCAATCACACATGCAAATACTGAACATAAAGTAAAGATATAATTTTTTTGAAAAAGATGTGAATTTTTACTCACCAAACTTTAGCAAATATTTTTAAAACTTTTAAATAGCCTAGCACTTTAAAAATCCTTTGGCAAAAAGTGATTTGTGGATCCAAGCAAAGCATGATTAGCTTGGCCTATGGCTTCTTAGGTTCGGCCAAGAGAGGTTTGGGCTCAACCATGATGGTAAGGAGGGTGTAGGGCTAAAAACTTTAAAAAGAAGAGAAGTAGAAAGGATAACAAGGGTTTAAACAAGATTTTAAAAGGTTTTGAAGAGGAAAAATATGATTTTTAAAACTTGAAAATTTCAAAAGAAGCCATTAAACTTTAAAAGCTTTTGAAAACAAAGTGAAGTTTGAAAAAATGAAAGTGAAAAGGTAGATGAGAGAAAGAGAGGAAAAAAGAAATGGTTTTATATAAAATGCATTTGGTAAATTACCAAAACGCCATAAAGTACAAATGCCCTCCACTAGATTCATGCCACATCATCACCTTCCTACCTTACCCCCTCCACATGAATGAGCCAAGGGTTCATCACCTTTACCTAACATGCAAAAGCCTTCTATTATACTTAGGGTGTAAGATGAAAGTGATATGTCATGATTTCTTTTTTTATTTAATTTTTAAACTTACAAATTGTCACATCCTTCTTTTCACTTAAGAACACATATATTTACACTTTTAACATCCTTAATTAAGTACTCATTATTTATATAAGTGTATGTTCAAGTGTATTAAGGTGTTTTACAACCTTTTAACAACTTTTAGATGATAAAAAAATCAAGATTTTTGAAAAAGCTTTCCGGTCACATTTTCTAATTTCCTTTTAACTAATTATCTTTGTAAACAGAATTCAAAAAGCAATTTTCTATCATTAGTTATAAATTTAAAAAGGGTATTTTAATTATTAAAACCATTAGTTATATATTTAAAATTAATTTTATATTCACAAATCAAAGCGATAAAATTCTGATCATTACAATATATATATATATATAAATATATTGTGTGTGCATGTGTGAATATCTATATTCTTGTATTAGCATGTTGTGAGTATCTCATGTAGCCATAACAACTATCATGTGCGCTAAGTTGCGCGAGAGAATACCGGGTCGAGTAATCGCTACGATGAAGCTTAAAACATTATTTGTGAAGTGAAGTTTATTTGCATGTACATTTTGCATAGGCATGCACAAGTAGGTGCGTTGACATATGTGTAGGCATCACATGAGGCAAGTAGGCCGGTTGAGTTCATTTTAGCATGCTAGAGATAGGGCTGGATTCGGTTTTGTACAGAAAATCTATATTCAAAACCATTACCATACCGATTTATATGGTAATAGAAAAATCATATAATTACCAACCAAAATAATCGAAAAACCAACACTTCGATTCATGGTTGGTAATGGTTGGTAGAGATTGGTAATAAATTTTACCGTTTATAAGTATGATATCAATTTATTTACAATATTTCATGTTAAAAGAGTAAATATCAAGAGTTTTTATTTTCTATTATACGATTATTTATCAATTTTATTTTGTATAGTCAAATATACAAGGAAACGTTGTGGAAGAAGCTAAAATATTATGTAAAATCGTATGTTTTTTAAAATACATGATAAAAATTACTTTCAATAGTATTTTGCTAGATTTTCTATTAAAACATTACACTTTAGATGTGAGAGGCAATATAGTAAAAATATATAATGAAATATAGGAATATATATTAGTTAAGTTATGTGGTATGTATGGTAGTTACTATTATTAGTAGTTGATTACCATTACCGTATCGCATATTTTCATGCGGTTCGGCAAACCATACAAATCAAATCGGTTACCAATTTTTCGGTACCATTTTAGTCAGTTGTGGTTGGTAAGTGGTAATATAGTAAAAATGTCTAGCCCTAGTTAGAGGAGATTCGATCGAAATAATCGCCTTGGGAAACTCTACACAAAAAAGAGTAGGATTTATATCAATATCGGTTTTTGAATACATAAGAAACCATTTTAAAATATCAACCAAAGGACTACGAAAGAGGCATGATGTGGTGGGAGCAGGCTAGAGGAGCTAGCCGATTCATCGGGTGAAGCGACGGAAGAAATAGAGCTCGAATAGATAACCGAAGTGGCACAGTTGTCACTTGCCTAAGCTTACTACCTAGTGTAGGCTACCACCTGTCCACTAGTAACTATATCACTAGTGCACCAGTAGGGTGCAGGCATGGGCAGTAAGCCCAGGCAGAGAGCAACCCTAGTTCCGAATGCGGTTCGACATGAGGATTCAGCACAACTTTGGGGCTACTAGGAAAAGTGGAATGCAAGGCAAATCTCGAGATCCAAATGCTTATTAAAGTGATTCTTATGTGATCAATAGTGATCAATAACGATTGGGCATGAAATCGGTATGGTGATTGATTGCACGATCATGTCCGATGAGTGTGTACGATAGAACAGAGTGAGTCTGTACCTCTTGGTTTCGATCTTGGGGTAGACATGTTTTGATGAACAGTATCGGACTTATATTTGTGGCCCAACATTGGCCTTATATTAGAGGTCATACATGCTATTAGTCTTTTAGTAGTGACCGTACATACAAATATACGATAGAGATATAGCGGGCTTCGTTCGTAGTAGGCATATATGATTACATGACGTATATTTTGATGTGTGTGTGTGTGTGTGTGTATATATCTATATGGCATCGGTGCTTTTTTGTAGCTCCCGATAGCATATTATATGGGGCACACTCATCGTTCTCTTTTATAGAGATGTTTTACATGAATTTTTTAAGAAATCTATGATGTCCAAAGGGAAGACGATAACGATCATGTACGAGTGGATTAGATGTCATGTATGCTCGATGAGGGACACAGTTAGATCAATATAGGTTTCAAATATCTAGAGTAGATCATATATCACCCATGCTTGATGAGGGATACAGTGAGATCTGCATAAGTTCCATCAAGAGGATGCAGCTTGAGGTCTATGGTACAATTTGGTACTGGCTCTATTTATTTTGGACCCTCGAAGGGAATCATTGATTGTTATTGATGTCTACAGTACAATTCAGTACTGACTCTATTTATTTTGGATCTTTGATGGGGATTATTTAATCACAATTGATATCTATTGAGGACTCCACCCATCAACAATGATGGGTATCAATTTATATTCTCTATTTGATGTATACAGTTATGTAGTAGACGATGCGTAGTATAACAGTTGGTTGATATTATTATTTTGTGTTCTAGGATATGATGATATTAAGGTATATGTATTACCCATGCGTTTGTATATTGGGTTACTTTATCATGGTATACTGTTATGTATTAGACACATTATATTAGTTGTTCTGACTCGTTGATTACATGAGAAGAGCAAGCTATGGTATGATTCCCTACATTTTTAATAGGTTTACCTTACTTGTTTATGTGCAGTCTAGGTTTATCCCTGAGCCACGTTTGTGGAGGACCAGATGTACTTTAGTTGCTTCATATTCTATATATGTATATGGTTTTGATATGCGGTATTTTGAGATAGTTTCCCTCACACTAGGCTTTATATCTGACCTGCATTTTATTATTGTCTGTTTATGTCATGACCACTCTTGGGTGCTCGATTGAGTAATTTGTGAGTCAGTTGCTTTTGGGGAGACGCTATCAGAGTAGCACGGCTAGAGAATGTTGGAGACGTGATGTTGATACGTTGGATGTATACTTGATATTGTAGTATTACAAAATAGATATGTTATTTATATATGAGACTTGTTGTATCAGATATTCTATTCTGATTTTCAATATTAATATTATTTATCAGTTACTTTCGCAAGTGCAGTCTAAGACTTAGAAAGATGGAGACTTGTTGTACACATACTTCTTAAATTCTTTAATGTAAAATATTCATCTAACATTTTTGCGTCTTAGGCTCTAAGAATCTTTTTCCCTATTAATAAAAAGGATGCATATATATATATTTGTATAGTTTTCTTAATCAAAACACAAATGTGTAGGATTGAACATTCTCTTCATTTTTAATGACGACAATTATACACTTATAAAAAATTCATAACACACGTTTATATGCCATGAAACACATGATAATAAATAATATAAATGATACACCCCTTATTAATATGCCCGATTTTTCTTCCCCTTTGTCATTAATAAAAAAATGTATAAGAGAAAAACAAAGAGGGACTATGCACACACATGCTTTAAAAAAACACGAACAATCATGCAACACCAACTTAACGTCTTATAATCAAAACAATAACAAACACAAGTACTAGAGTTTTAGTATCACGTATCCAAACTTTTTGAAGCATGATGGAAAGGAAAAGGAGAAAGCACCATGGAAAAGAAAGAGAGAGATTCCAAGCATAAGAACGCAAGAAGCAGAATGTGGAGATCTAAAAGAAGACAAGTTCTTATCTTCCCCTTTGTTTCCACTTCCTTGTTTGCCCGTGGAAGAAGATGATCGAGGTCAGCCACTTAACCTTTTCCAAATTTTCCCTATGAATGACATCATTACATTCACCTTCTTTTCCGTATTTTCCATTCTTGAATCAAAAGATTTCAAATTCCTACTCATCATCTTGTCTAATTTCTTTTGATTTTTCAAAGTTCTTGCTTGAGCCTCATATAGTTTTTTCCAATACCTTTATTCTCATATACAATTATTTTCCTATTGGCAAGTCATTCTCATTTTTCTTGGTCACTATCTTTCCTAATCTCATTATTAAGTTGAGCAAAAAAAAATTTTTGCATCTAAAAGATGATTGTTCAATGGGTAATTTGAATTCAATTTCTCCAAATAAATTTCAAATGGGTCATAAGGAGGAGGATCTTTTGGCAACTTCTTCAAACTAAAAAATTTCTTTTCAAAATACTTGATGGAAACCAGGTTTGTTTCATAACCGTAAATGCCTTGAGACTTTAAGAGACGCACGATATAGGGAGCATAGAAAATGGTTTATCGTGTTTGCTTGAAATAAAATTTGAATTCATGATAAATAAAAGCTTACCAGTTAACTTGAGTACCCCAAACATGGCATATAAAGCTTCATAATCAATGTCATATCTAGCTCATGACTACCCGTTCTTTGAATGAAAGTATTGGTGATCAGTCTTTTGAGCTGTCTAGCTCTAGGCCATAAATCTTTTGAAACTTTATTGACTAATGTCAAGTTATCATTTCAAATATTATCGCTAATCTGATTTCAAGAGAAGCATGGAATGGGTTTTTATGTTTTATAACTTAGTTTGGAGAAGAAGAGGTGAGTGAGATGATTCTATAACTATATTTACTTGTTAAACTTCATTAATTTGTTTATTGATGATTATGGAGTTATATGAAGTGTTCTAAGGAATGTTTTGTTTGGTTTATACTTATGTTCATCTTGCAAACATTATTATATTAGCTAATTATTTTTATAAACCTTAATTACTAATTTTATAAAAGTTAGTAAGCCCTAGAATGGATTCTGAGCTAATTGACTGATTGTGTGTGATGTTGTGATGGGTTGGAGGCTAATTTGGTGATATGATTATTTGCAAATAATTAGTTTGTATTAATTAAACTATTTGAATGAGTTTTAGAAAAGTTATTAAGCAAACTAAGTTAGGTTCAAGATCAACACTTATTATTAAAGGGATTAGAGGGTTAATGAAGCTTAATTAGTGCTTATAAATATCATTTTAGAAATAATTTTATAAGTAAATGAATAATTTTATAAAATAGAATAAAAGATTTTATAAAATAGTATAAATGAAATATTTTATAAAATTATATGATATTTTATAAAATAGTGGAAATGATATATTTTACAAAATAGTATGAGACTTTATAAAAGAGTATAAAAGAAATATTTTAAAAATAGTATGAGATTTTACAAAATAATATAAATGAAATATTATATAAAATAGTATGAGATTTTATAAAATAGTGCAAACGAAATATTTTATAAAATAGCATGAGGGATTTTATAAAATAGCATAAACGATGCATTGTATAAAATAATATTAGATATTTTATAAAATATTATAAATGAAATAGTTTATAAAAGTATGAGATCGTATAAAATAGTATAAAGATATTATTTTATAAATTGATTATATGATCTTATAAAATAATTATGAGGTGAATACCTAATTTTAATGAATAATTTAAGTGTTATAAAGGCTTAATGTAACAATCCAGATTTTTAAGTAATAATAAATTTAAGTTAATAACACTAATTTAATTAAAAAAATAGGAATCTGTAGATTTTGGATAAATTTGTTTTTGGAATTGTTTAACAAAAGGATTAAAATTATAAAAAAATAAGATAATTGAATTTAAATAAGTTAGAAATAAATATAAATAATATTTTATTAAGTGACGTGTTTTATTATATATTATTGACATTGTATATATATATATATTATTTACTTGATGGTAAATTAATTTTAAATAGGAATTTTTATTTATTTAAATTGAATGGAAATTCGGTTTTTAAAAGAAAAGGAAAAATACAAATATATTTATTTATTTGCTTGGCCCTAACACAATAACGAAGCCCAAAACCCAAATCAATGAATCTTGATGTTTCTCAACCTAAAGCTTTCCTTCTCCTGACTCTTCTTCTTCATTTATAAATACACTATCTTCAACTTTGTTACCTAACTTTATAAAAATGGGTTTTCCCCAAAGCCTCGTTATTTTAATAATCAATAATAAATCAAATAAATTATATAAAATCTCCATATTTAAGTATGTAATTACTACCCTCATTGAGCATCAATGACGTGAATCATGGTTGTTACGGCATCGAGTCGAAGGCGTGTGAACATAAAGGGAAAGATGAGCATAAATCGCGTACAGGTGAGTAAACACTCACAACATCTATGTCTAGTTACTATATTTTGAATCTCCAAGAGGTGCCTATACGTTGAATCTCTTTGCTATCCTTATGCCTTGAATCTCTTTGCTGTGCTAAAGTTTCAATTTGCAACTCGCTCAGGCAAATACCGACCGGTGGACTGGTCGTGGACGACTGATGCACCAGTGGGTCTTGTTGCATGCCAGTTTCGTGCATACACGCGTGTTTCCAAGTGTGTTAGGTGCGTATGTGTGTGATGAATTGTGTGCGTGTATGTGTAGTTGAAGGTGTGAGTAATGTATAAATATGCATATGTATATTAGTCCGTGAGTGTGCTTGCGTTCCAAATTCTTGTTTATGTGTTGATTTGGAAGATAAAGGAGTACCTGTTTTCAATGTCCTGGTCTTTTTAGTTTAGTTATTTTGTTGAGGAAAGCTGCTACTATACATTTTTATTCAACCTTGTTATATCAATAGAAAGTATACAAATAACTATTTAATATGCATGCGACCAGTTTTGTGAATAAGTACCATCTAGTACCTTTGCAAGCTTTTGCAACTAACATTTAGAGTAAATTAAATTAAAGTTACCTAAACTCTAATATATTTATATATTCATTAGTTATGATACGTGCATAAATATGGATATCAATTTAATCAACAAACAAAGTGGGCTTATTATCTTGTCAACCTACCATTTCATTTTCAATGTACACCATATAGCTGAACTAATTTTGTATTGTTTACTTGTGCATTCCCTTGGTTCATTTTCCTTACAGTTTGTAACAACCCAGAATTTTAGGTCATTGAATTTTAAATATTTAAATAATTGGATTTTGGAATTTAATAACTTGAAAATTCAAATATAGTGGTTTTTTAAATATTTGGATAGTGAATTAAATATTAATTAAATGGATTTGTTGGTCTTATTTAACTCCTTTTAATTAATGTATAATATTGGTGAATTCATTTTTTAAATTTATTTGTAATAATAAATGGTTGGAATAAATAATCGGGAAATTTACTTTTATTTTCATGACTCGATTTCTATTGACGTATTTTTAATTTAATTTATTTGATTTTTCCATAATTTTGGATTTGAAATTTATCGAAATTATTCGTTTGACGACTTACCGACAAATGATAGTGTTTTTGTGATTTTACATAATCCAATAACCAGTGTATTTTATTATCATTTTGAGATCGTGTCGCTGTTCTAAGTGCGACCATATTTTTGTTTTATAGTTGAGGGTCCGTACGTGAATGGAAAAACTATGCAACGAAATGCTAAAAGTATTGAATTATAAGCCTAACTTAGAACATTTTGGTACAAGTAGCACACAACTTTGTCTCCCCCGTACCATTTACCATTCATTTCATGCCGAGCAAAGAAAACAAGAAAAGAAAGCTCCCATTCAAAAATTAAAATCAAAATCTACAGACCATCTAAAATCATGAAATAAGATTCTTCAAACTCCTAATGAATAGCTCTTCGAATCCATACCTTTTGGTAGCTTACGTTTGGGGTTGTGGAGATTGACGTCTTCACAACAAAGGCTTAAAAATAGGGTTTCAAATCGTGAGGTCGTTCGGGGGAGTTAACCCGAACGGCGATTGTGGTCGGGTTCCTCGTGAAGTGGTGCACGTGCAGGCGGAATCTGGCGAAGATTAACGACTTAGTCAAATCACGACCTTCATTGGATATGGTTTGAGCTTCCAGGTCACATCACGGTGCAGTGCATCGAGTTCTAATTCATGGTGACGGAGGTGTAGAGATTGCAAAGGGGAAGTCGATGGAGGCAACAAAATTTGGTTTCATTGAAAATCAAGAGAGAATGAGTTGGAGAAAGAATCGAATTATTTGGGTGTATCTATGCATATACATGCACAGCCCTGAATGTGAGGGGTGAGGAAGATGTTTAATTAGGTGATTTAAGTGATAATTAAGTTATTAATGAAAATTAATTAATTTAATCTCTGATTTCTTATAAATTAAATATCTTGTTCATACGACATCCAAATCAAACGTGGAGAGTTACATTGCACTCATGTAAGCATTATCTATGTTTTGGAATTTGATCGGTAGAGTTTGGAGCTAATGGAATTTTGTGCTAAAATCGAATGCCCGTTTGATTTTAGTCCAAAACAGAATGCTTCGGCGATAACTGAAATTTCTATGAGTTTACTCACCTTTAAATTGGTAATATAATATCTCTGATGCTAAAAATTTACTGTTGAATGTTTGGTTGATAGTTTAGATATTGTTGTTGTTTGAGTTTTGTTTGGCTGAAAATCCCATTGTGGAAAACAGGTGACATATTAACTTAATTGCAGTGAACCCATATGATTATATATATTATTCGTAACCATCGACCCCAGATTTTAATTTAATTTAAATTAATAATTTATTGAATTTTTGAATTAAATCGATAATTAAATAAATTTTTGGATAAAAATTTGTAAAATTAATTATAAATGGAGCGAGTTTCCCCGATACAAATAGAAAATATATTAAATCATTTAAATTTAAATAATGTGTGTATATATATATTGTGATAACCCGGATTTTGGGACATTTGATAATTGGATAATTAACTGTTTTAATCAATTGAACAGATAAAATCCTGATAATAAAAGATATCCGGATATGTAAATGAATTTGGAAATATTATAAAAAAAATAAATTATAAATATCTGAATAAATATTTTATAATCTCCTAATATAATTATTTAAAATTAGCAAATTATTCTTTTAAAATAAATAATAATGTGTTGTTATATGTATATATATATACATATGAGTAGATTTTACATAGAATTGGATTGGAAATTCAAGAATACATATATATGATTATTATTTGTATAAAATTAAGATTTTAAAATCATTCTCTTTTAAAAGTTATATATGTATAAATACTAGAAAATTATGAATATAAATATAAAACATAAATTGTTTTAAAAATTTTATACAAGGAGTTAAACTCAATTTCTCAAATTTATAAACATATGTTATATGATTTGATCAAAATATAAGTTACTTGAATTCAAATGAATATTTATTAAAAGATAAATATACACATTTTATAATTATATAAATATTACTTAAATACATGTATATAGCTTAAATAAATTATTAAAAAGGAAAATAATATTTAAAACATTAATAAAACATTAGGAAATAACTTTTGTAAATATTAATTAAACATTTTAACACTTGTAAACTTTTTAATGTATGTTAATGACACTTGTGAATCATGTGCATAGGTGTAAGATAATGGGAACATAGGATAGACAAATGTCTTTCTCTTTAATAATTAAATTTAAAATTAAATTGTAAAAGAAACAAAGAGTTTTATTTTCAGCAAATTTCTTTCTTCATTTTCAACCAAAAATGTAATACAAACCAAAGATCGGAAGAATTAAATACAAATCTGAAAGTAACAAAGATCAAAAAGGAAAGAAGATAAAATCTGGAAATCAAATCAAAGAAGAAAAACTGGAAATCTGAGGAAATGAAAGCAAATTCAACATCAGTTTCAAAATCTTCAAATGCAATCAGATAAGGGAGATCAATTTCAGATTTAAAATTCAACAAAAGCAAAAGAATAGCAAGTTCAAAACCATACAAGCCTGGAAAACAAAATCTGTTCTCTGTTTTAAAATGACAGGTGAGTAAACCTTTCTTTTAAAAACAGTTTTAATCAATTGCATGTGATAAATCTATATGGAAATATTGAATAATGTTTGCATCAATGTATGAATATGATTGCATGTATATATGTATGAGTTGATTGTGTGTGCATGTCTGTTTATAGATATACCAGTCTCTGTTTTGATTTCAGCAGACTAAGATAAGTTCAAAAATTCATTATCTTTTCTTCTAATCTTAGATAGGGTTTAGTTTCTAAACAAGAAGGTTTGTTTAATCATAAACTAAGTCCTAAAAATAATTTAAGTAAATTATTTGGAAGTTTATCTGAAAAAAAATGGGAAGACAGTGAAATTTCCTTTAAACATGTTAAATTCAAACATTGTAAATTACTGTTTCAGGATTATAACATGAATCGACTTTGTGAAATATGATTTTTAAAATGAATATCATGATTTTTAGTTTGTTTATCGTTGGGAATTTTTGAGTTGATCGAATTGGGAATTTTGGTTGATTGTCGTTGATCGGCGGTGATTGGGAGGTAGGGGTTTGGCCTAAGGGATGATGATCGTAGGAAAAATGGTGGAAGTGTCGATAGTTTGTTGTGGCGTCGGCGGTGGATCGAACTAGGGTTCGAAAGGTAGTTTTGCTCGTGGATGGTTTCGAGGTGATTTGCGGTGTCGTGGGTTGTCTGGGAGGCACCGGAGGCGTTCGCGAGAGGTAGAACAGTTGCGTAGTCCTGTGCCGCTGTTTGGGTCGGAGGGGAGTGGACTCCGGTGGGCGAGGTCGTTGTCGGTGAGTGGTTTTAGCCAGAGAGCTGATTCCAGTTTTGATCGAAGTGCTCGATTTCGATTAGAGGAGGTATCATAGTATCTGAGTGGTCAGGAGGGAAGTGGGGATCGCCGGCGATGTGTTGAGGCCAGCGTTGATGGTCGGAGCGTCGCAGTTCGTCGGTGTACGTGCACCGTGCACGTTGTATCTGGGTTTTGTCAAAGCTTTGGGGAAGAAGGCTTATACTCGGGTCGAACTCGAATGGGTTGCGTGTCTGCCTCGAAGAAGATGAGGATGTGGATCTCGTGAGTTGCTTGGGTTTTTATTCGATTGGCACGGGTTTACTCGGGAAAAATCGAAGTTGGATAGGGTTGTTTTATTTGTATACCCAGGTTTTAAATTTTAAAAGGGAAAAGATGTTCAAGTTTTAAAATGTAAAAGTAAAATTTGTAACTAAGTTTTAAAATGTGAAGTAAGTAGTGAAAATGAATGAAATTAAGAAATAAATTAATCAAAGATTAAGTGATGATTAATTGATTAATAAATTAATGTAATTAATTTTAGATTAATTAATTAGTCTAATTAATTAAAGATAATCACTTATGATTAATTAAGTGTAATTACTTAGTAAAGTAATTAATGAATAATTACTGAATGTAATTAATTTAAGAAGAATTACTTATGGAAGTAATTAATGGATAATAACTTTATGGAAGTAATTAAATAGAAGTGATTAAGGGTTAATCACTTAATGTTATTAATTAAAGAATTTATTAATAAAATTAATTAAAGAATAATTAATTAATTAAAGAGTTAAGGTTAATTAATTAAGGATTAATGAAATTAATTATAGTTAATTAATTAATGGAAGTAATTAGTTAAGAATCATTGATTAATAAAATAATAATTAATAAATGAGAGTAATTAAAGGTTAATTACTATAAATGGTTAAGGATAATTAATTTGTGTAATTAATTAAGAAATTACTTATTTTAATTAAGAATTAATTAATCAAGGGAGATTAATTTAAGGAAGATAATTAAGAGATGGTTAATTAATTAATTAATTTGTAATTAAGTAATGATAATTAAGTTGGATTAAAGGTAATCCAAGTGATTAAGTTAGAAATTAATTTAATTAAGGATTAATTAAATTATTTAAGAATGGATCAAACTTTGATATTGGATGAGTTAATGATATTGTATGATTTGAATGTGATATCTCTGATATGTGATATATGCTGTTTTGTGATATATGGTTGAATTAGATAATATGGATTATCTATCTGTATTGATATGAATTATTCTATCTTTGATATTGTGAATTATCTATCTGTGAGAATATAGATAATGAATTAAATTGTTTTAACTTTAAAACCACTTGGCATTAAAAAGAAACGTTTTGGATTTCGAAGAGACCGGGGTCGGGTAACAGTAAATACCCGAAACCACTTCGATTTCAAATCTTCTATAATTCCTTATAGATTGATATGTATAATCAATGGGCTGGATCGGGATAATATGGACCATTTAAACTGAGTTGGATACTTAGATATTGTTTTTGAAAATAAGTGATGACTATATAAGTTGTTTATAAGTACAAGTTACCCCGGGTTTTAAATAAGTTCTAGGGATTGGAATTTCTTGTTATATGGGTTTACTCACGCTGGTTTCCAGCCTGACCCGGATGTTACTTTGATGTAATGCTCGGGTCAGACCGAGTATTACAGATTTTCAGGTTAGGACGTTCTAGAGCTCAGGTGGCGAGCTGGATGGCAGGAACGTATGGAGTATTCCGCTGTATATTTGAGACTGTGTAGTCTGTATAGATTGTAGTCTGGAACAAGTTGTATAACTGTCCAGTTCATGTATAAATGATTGTAACTCTGATGTATTAAATGTAAAGTAATAATTACAGTTTTTCTTTGTATAACTGATATTATTATTTGTTATTATATTTAATCCGCTGCGAATATGAGATGTTGTGTTCTCTGTTCTCCTTTCTTCTTTCTGTTTCTTTCTTCTATCTCTTTCTTTTTCTTCTAACTATCTGGAATTTTCGGGTTCGAAAATTCCGGGTCGTTACAGTTGGTATCAGAGCTGAAGGTTAAGCAAGAACCTTGGCTCTGTTGGGATTACTCGTTAAGGATAGGGTCAATGGTACCCTAGAACGAGTTGAGTGTGTATATATATATATGAGAGCGTAATTGTTATTTTCTAATATAAGGATTTTAAATGATTTTATATAAGAATATATTTTGATATATAAATGATATTTCTTTCTAATAAATATTAAGGTAATTGGTTGTTAAAATATTGGAATTAAATTAAGTGGTAATAGAAATAAAGCCAAATTAAAATTGAATGAAGATAAGTTTGAAATGAATTCAAACTAAAATTAAAATCTTGAATTTGTAAAAATGTTATCAAGAATAAAGGTAATAATGAATTAGTTTCCAGATATGATAATCTTGGTTATTATCATAAATGGTAATTGTGTTTAATAATGAATGTTGTTAATGATTTAGCAAAATGAAATGTTTAGGGAAGTAAACATTTAAGTGAGTATAACTTATAAATTGGAATCTGAAGAATAAATTGTTTTGAATTCTTATTTGAACTTTGTAATAAGTTAAGTAAAGATAATTTTAAAATAAAATTTTGGAATTTGGGTTCAGAATTAAATGGTTTAAAGATTTAAGTTGTTAAATAAAAAAATAAAAAAATAAAGGTTGAATTAATTTAAAAGTGAAGGAATTGTGATTTAAGGAATTAAATCAATATTTAAAAATTTTAACTCGAATTTATATAATTCGAGATAGTTTAAAATTGAGATTTAAATTGAATTAGTTCAAACTGAATTTGATTTGAATAAATGGGAATTGTGATTTAAGATAAATAAGTTTAAAATTCAAATGGAAAATTTGAATTGAATTAATTTAAAATAAAAATTGAAGATTGAATGAGTTCAAAAAAATTCAAATGGGAATTGGGATTAATTCATATAGAAATTGAAATGATTTGAAATTTAAGTGGATTCAATTTGAAATTAGTTTGAATAATTTGAAATTGTAATTAAAATGAATATGTTTAAAATCAAATGGAATTTGATTTGAAATTTGGAAAGGAATTAAGATTAATTCAACTTGAATTGGGATTGAATAAAATTCAATGGAAATTGAAGTATTGAGTCAATTTAAATGGAAGTGGAAATTTAAATTGAATTAATGGGAAATTAATTGGAAATGGAGATTGGGAAATTAAACAGTTTGGCTCTGGATTATTTTCAAATTGTTTTAATACAAGTATATGTTTCCAAACTATTTACTATACAATCTTTCTTCTTAAACCCCAAACTATCTATACTTATTTTACAATTATTTTAGAATTATTTAACTATTTTGAAACTGTCTTATAAACTAATTACTATTTTTCAGTTATTTATATCTAATCACTATTTTAAAAACTATTTTGCAATTATCTAACTATTTTGTACCTACTTAACTATTTTACAGCTATTTTATAAACTAATAACTATTTTTCAACTACTTATCTATTTTAAAACTTTTTCAAGCTATTTTTAAATTTAAACGGGTCAGAGTTCAAACTGTTTGTAATTGAAGTAATAACTCAATTGGAAATGGAAGCAATTGAGAATAAGTGAATGGAATTAAAGGAAATGTGAATAGAAAAGAGAATTGATTTGGCTAATAACCAACAAAGATAAATACGTAGGATATACGTATATTATTCTATTCGCATAGTGATTTGATCCTGATTCGAACACAGAATTTCGAGATAGTATTATCGATCCGAGTTGGGATTTTTCGCTCGATTTTCGACGGCGAACCTGGATATGGATTTTTGATTGGTTCTGGATATTCTCTATCATAGTTGTGACTATGCAAGGAGAATGACGGTTTCTAATCAAGAAACCAGATCTGAGTCCGCACTAGGAAGTCGGGTGGACGATACTAGTTCGGAAGTGAAATTGTGTGATCGATTGAGCGATCAGATTGATATTGTGTACAGATGATATGTGTACATCGTACGGATTTGAATGAAATTGATATTGAAGATTTGTGGATAAGAACTGTAAAATGGTTTTTGAAAAGAAATATGGTTAATAACTTTATAAAAGATTTATCAAATGTGAATATTTGATTTAGAATAAAATAAAGTTATATATCCTTGTTATATAAGGTAAATCTTCCCTTATTGAATCTAGCCAGAATAAAAAGGGTTTTCAAATATTTGAAGTATAAAAGAGGTTTTATACAAGTTTGAAATGATCCAAAGATTTTCAAAGTTATATATATCTATATCTATATATATAAAGGATCTTATGAGAATGATTTTGGAAAAGGTCTTGGGAACCTATGAATTTGGAAAAGGCTTTTGATTTTTGGGAAAATCAATTTTGGATTTTGGAAAGCCTAGTTTGAGAATTATCGATTTTGGTAATCGATTTTGTGTAAAGAAGATTTTGATAAATCATAAAGGGTATGATTTGAAGATACTATAAGTATATAGTATAAAATGTTTTGAGTATAGCTCTGGGAAAAAAAGGCGCTCCCTTGAAATGAACTTCTCAGGAGTGCCACTGAGTGGTACTGCCTTGAACCCCAAGGGGGGATTCTAAAGTTGATCCTGTGAGGAGTCCGGACAAAACTAGTTCCTGAGGATTATTTGTGTAGCGAAAGTCGAGGGGCTGGTGCCCACAGAGGCATTTGGGTTATTCTGTGACGACAATGTAACTCGATGTCACTGCGATCTACTGCAGACCATAGCGAAAGTCATGTGTGCCGCTGAGAGCCAACTGTCTACGTTTGATTTTATATCGGTAGACTGTGACACTATGGTAACATAGCGAAAGTCGTGTGTGCCGCTGAGAGCCAACTGTCTACGTTTGATTTTATATCGGTAGACTGCGACCTATGTGGGAGAAGTTTCATTATTTGGCAGCGAAATTCGGTGGCGCTGATGCCTACAGTTATATGGGTTTGTGCTGTGATAGCAACGTAAGGCCCGGGTATAACTGCGATCTGTAGCGGGTTCCATGGCGTAATCGAGGAGCGCGGAGACCTACAGTTATCTGTGGATTTTGCCGGGACGGCAACGTAACCATCGGGTTAACTGCGACCATGGATGGGGGTGATGATTTCCAGAGCATTCTCACCAAAGATATTTCCTCTATTTTCAAAAATGTTTTCTATATTTTCATAAATTATTTTCCAAATATTTTCACTGGGTGTTGAAAACGGGTTTGCTAAGTCCTTATAGATTTTCAGTCCTACGTCTGATCAACGTATGACCGAATTTCTGTGAGAACAAGGATGGACTTGTTGAAACATCGAGTTATAAAAAGTATTTTTATAAAAACTATTTTGATAATATTATGTAGTTTTTTTTAAATGTTTTGAAAAATTTAAATAAAAAGAGTTAAGAGTTAAGATGTTTAAGGAATAATTTAACTAATAATCAACATTATAATAAAATTCTTGCTTCGTTCCTTTTCGAGGACGAAAAGATTTAAAGGGGGGAGGAATGTGATAACCCGGATTTTGGGACATTTGATAATTGGATAATTAACTGTTTTAATCAATTGAACAGATAAAATCCTGATAATAAAAGATATCCGGATATGTAAATGAATTTGGAAATATTATAAAAAAATTAAATTATAAATATCTGAATAAATATTTTATAATCTCCTAATATAATTATTTAAAATTAGCAAATTATTCTTTTAAAATAAATAATAATGTGTTGTTATATGTATATATATATACATATGAGTAGATTTTACATAGAATTGGATTGGAAATTCAAGATTACATATATATGATTATTATTTGTATAAAATTAAGATTTTAAAATCATTCTCTTTTAAAAGTTATATATGTATAAATACTAGAAAATTATGAATATAAATATAAAACATAAATTGTTTTAAAAATTTTATACAAGGAGTTAAACTCAATTTCTCAAATTTATAAACATATGTTATATGATTTGATCAAAATATAAGTTACTTGAATTCAAATGAATATTTATTAAAAGATAAATATACACATTTTATAATTATATAAATATTACTTAAATACATGTATATAGCTTAAATAAATTATTAAAAAGGAAAATAATATTTAAAACATTAATAAAACATTAGGAAATAACTTTTGTAAATATTAATTAAACATTTTAACACTTGTAAACTTTTTAATGTATGTTAATGACACTTGTGAATCATGTGCATAGGTGTAAGATAATGGGAACATAGGATAGACAAATGTCTTTCTCTTTAATAATTAAATTTAAAATTAAATTGTAAAAGAAACAAAGAGTTTTATTTTCAGCAAATTTCTTTCTTCATTTTCAACCAAAAATGTAATACAAACCAAAGATCGGAAGAATTAAATACAAATCTGAAAGTAACAAAGATCAAAAATGAAAGAAGATAAAATCTGGAAATCAAATCAAAGAAGAAAAACTGGAAATCTGAGGAAATGAAAGCAAATTCAACATCAGTTTCAAAATCTTCAAATGCAATCAGATAAGGGAGATCAATTTCAGATTTAAAATTCAACAAAAGCAAAAGAATAGCAAGTTCAAAATCATACAAGCCTGGAAAACAAAATCTGTTCTCTGTTTTAAAATGACAGGTGAGTAAACCTTTCTTTTAAAAACAGTTTTAATCAATTGCATGTGATAAATCTATATGGAAATATTGAATAATGTTTGCATCAATGTATGAATATGATTGCATGTATATATGTATGAGTTGATTGTGTGTGCATGTCTGTTTATAGATATACCAGTCTCTGTTTTGATTTCAGCAGACTAAGATAAGTTCAAAAATTCATTATCTTTTCTTCTAATCTTAGATAGGGTTTAGTTTCTAAACAAGAAGGTTTGTTTAATCATAAACTAAGTCCTAAAAATAATTTAAGTAAATTATTTGGAAGTTTATCTAAAAAAAAATGGGAAGACAGTGAAATTTCCTTTAAACATGTTAAAATCAAACATTGTAAATTACTGTTTCAGGATTATAACATGAATCGACTTTGTGAAATATGATTTTTAAAATGAATATCATGATTTTTAGTTTGTTTATCGTTGGGAATTTTTGAGTTGATCGAATTGGGAATTTTGGTTGATTGCCGTTGATCGGCGGTGATTGGGAGGTAGGGGTTTGGACTGAAGATGGCCTAAGGGATGATGATCGTAGGAAAAATGGTGGAAGTGTCGATAGTTTGTTGTGGCGTCGGCGGTGGATCGAACTAGGGTTCGAAAGGTAGTTTTGCTCGTGGATGGTTTCGAGGTGATTTGCGATGTCGTGGGTTGTCTGGGAGGCACCGGAGGCGTTCGCGAGAGGTAGAACAGTTGCGTAGTCCTGTGCCGCTGTTTGGGTCGGAGGGGAGTGGACTCCGGTGGGCGAGGTCGTTGTCGGTGAGTGGTTTTAGCCAGAGAGCTGATTCCAGTTTTGATCGAAGTGCTCGATTTCGATTAGAGGAGGTATCATAGTATCTGAGTGGTCAGGAGGGAAGTGGGGATCGCCGGCGATGTGTTGAGGCCAGCGTTGATGGTCGGAGCGTCGCAGTTCGTCGGTGTACGTGCACCGTGCACGTTGTATCTGGGTTTTGTCAAAGCTTTGGGGAAGAAGGCTTATACTCGGGTCGAACTCGAATGGGTTGCGTGTCTGCCTCGAAGAAGATGAGGATGTGGATCTCGTGAGTTGCTTGGGTTTTTATTCGATTGGCACGGGTTTACTCGGGAAAAATCGAAGTTGGATAGGGTTGTTTTATTTGTATACCCAGGTTTTAAATTTTAAAAGGGAAAAGATGTTCAAGTTTTAAAATGTAAAAGTAAAATTTGTAACTAAGTTTTAAAATGTGAAGTAAGTAGTGAAAATGAATGAAATTAAGAAATAAATTAATCAAAGATTAAGTGATGATTAATTGATTAATAAATTAATGTAATTAATTTTAGATTAATTAATTAGTCTAATTAATTAAAGATAATCACTTATGATTAATTAAGTGTAATTACTTAGTAAAGTAATTAATGAATAATTACTGAATGTAATTAATTTAAGAAGAATTACTTATGGAAGTAATTAATGGATAATAACTTTATGGAAGTAATTAAATAGAAGTGATTAAGGGTTAATCACTTAATGTTATTAATTAAAGAATTTATTAATAAAATTAATTAAAGAATAATTAATTAATTAAAGAGTTAAGGTTAATTAATTAAGGATTAATGAAATTAATTATAGTTAATTAATTAATGGAAGTAATTAGTTAAGAATCATTGATTAATAAAATAATAATTAATAAATGAGAGTAATTAAAGGTTAATTACTATAAATGGTTAAGGATAATTAATTTGTGTAATTAATTAAGAAATTACTTATTTTAATTAAGAATTAATTAATCAAGGGAGATTAATTTAAGGAAGATAATTAAGAGATGGTTAATTAATTAATTAATTTGTAATTAAGTAATGATAATTAAGTTGGATTAAAGGTAATCCAAGTGATTAAGTTAGAAATTAATTTAATTAAGGATTAATTAAATTATTTAAGAATGGATCAAACTTTGATATTGGATGAGTTAATGATATTGTATGATTTGAATGTGATATCTCTGATATGTGATATATGCTGTTTTGTGATATATGGTTGAATTAGATAATATGGATTATCTATCTGTATTGATATGAATTATTCTATCTTTGATATTGTGAATTATCTATCTGTGAGAATATAGATAATGAATTAAATTGTTTTAACTTTAAAACCACTTGGCATTAAAAAGAAACGTTTTGGATTTCGAAGAGACCGGGGTCGGGTAACAGTAAATACCCGAAACCACTTCGATTTCAAATCTTCTATAATTCCTTATAGATTGATATGTATAATCAATGGGCTGGATCGGGATAATATGGACCATTTAAACTGAGTTGGATACTTAGATATTGTTTTTGAAAATAAGTGATGACTATATAAGTTGTTTATAAGTACAAGTTACCCCGGGTTTTAAATAAGTTCTAGGGATTGGAATTTCTTGTTATATGGGTTTACTCACGCTGGTTTCCAGCCTGACCCGGATGTTACTTTGATGTAATGCTCGGGTCAGACCGAGTATTACAGATTTTCAGGTTAGGACGTTCTAGAGCTCAGGTGGCGAGCTGGATGGCAGGAACGTATGGAGTATTCCGCTGTATATTTGAGACTGTGTAGTCTGTATAGATTGTAGTCTGGAACAAGTTGTATAACTGTCCAGTTCATGTATAAATGATTGTAACTCTGATGTATTAAATGTAAAGTAATAATTACAGTTTTTCTTTGTATAACTGATATTATTATTTGTTATTATATTTAATCCGCTGCGAATGTGAGATGTTGTGTTCTCTGTTCTCCTTTCTTCTTTCTGTTTCTTTCTTCTATCTCTTTCTTTTTCTTCTAACTATCTGGAATTTTCGGGTTCGAAAATTCCGGGTCGTTACATATATACTTTGGATACTAGATAAATAAAAGAGTTTAAAGTTTAGAAATGATGATAATTTGAATATGAAAATAAGATAATTTTTATTAGAGTTAAATTATAACAAATGGAATAAATGAAACAAAAATAATGATAGAAGTAAAATAAAATTCAAATAGAAGTTACTTGTATTTCAAAAATATAAAACTAGTACCATATTTATTCATAAAGCATGAATAGGTAAGTAGAAACAAACAATAACTAGTTAACTATAAGGACTTGTCTATATTACTAAGATAACAATATGATTTAAAACTGGAAATAGAAAATAAATTTGACAAATTCAAATAGATATATATATATATATAATAAGATAAATTTTAAAATATAAAATAATATATAGTTAGATTCAAACAACATAATTTAAAATAGGAATTTATTTACAATACAAAGTTAAAAACAAACAAGAAATAGGAATACAAACAAAAATAAGTATGAATTAACTTGTAAAAAGAAAACAAGAAATATACATGTACAGCCGAGACAAGCAAGTATGGCCTAAGTCAACAAGAAAACATATATTAAGTAAACAAAACTAATACAATATAACATCTCAGCCGAAAGAAGCAAAGAAAAAAAATATGAATTTGTACATATCATAAATGCAACATACTTCATGCATTAAATGCAAGATATCTCAGCAATGCTTGTGGTACCAACAGTATAATATCACACTGTTGTACTAACCCTACTAGCCTGCACACATCATCTTTTCATATATACATTAAACTCTCATTTTAGTTCGTCCATCATAACTGAAAGAGAAAAAAATGAAGTGATATCATCTCAACCTTAAACAACAACCTGAAGCAAATATAAATTGAAGTCTGCAGACTGGAAAATAAAACAAGTTGAAGCTTTAAACAAAATTCAAAACTGCAAGCAAATCTAAACAACAAAGCAAGTTCTGTTCATCTTCTTAAATCGGTGAGTAACTTCATTTTCAAAAGCTTAAGTATTTTTATGACTGATTGCTTGATTTATGTTTGATATGAGTATATATATATATATATATATATGGAAGAGATACCTGTATGATTGAATGCATGCTGTTAGAATTGCTCTGTTCCGTTTTGTTTTCCAGGTTTAAATTTCCAATTAAATCCATTAACTCTTAATCTAGTTTTTGTTAGGAAGTAATTTACAAATCAAAGTTGTTCAATTTAACAAGGACAAATGTTTAAAAATTTAAGTTGGTCAAAAATAAAACTTGTTTGTCTCTGAAAGTATTAAAAACATCAGTACATGTTGATACAAATCAAAATTTAAATTGGTGTAATTCATAAATTCAGTATTACAACTCGAAAACATCAACTAAATCATGATTTTTAGCACTAAAATTAGGATTTTTAGAATTAAAATGAAGGTGCGGTTTAGGTTTGAACTAAAATGGGAATATTGGATTTTTCTGGTGATCTATGTATCTGGAAGGGGCGGGGTTCTTCCGGATGATGGAGGAGGGTTAGTGGTTGATGGGAAAAATACTGGATGGTGTTGAATGTCAGTGAGGAGGTTGCAGTAGTGGGATATTTTCTGGAACCCTAGTTTTAACTAGGAATGATGAATCGATCACCATAACAGTTTGGGTTGATCGAGTGCAGTGAGGCTTTGAGGGACGATAGCTTGGTTGTTGACGAAGGGTTGGCCGAAGTTGCGGAGTCTCCGGTGGGGGTGATGAGGAGAACGAAGCGTTGAAAGGTGATGGTGTTCCCAGTTTTTACGTGTTCCAGGCCTTGGGTCGACTCGTTCAATTTTGCTTTGCGAGGGGAATGAGGAATCTGGGTTCGATATCGTGTTCGCATGGGGTTGTGTGATGGATTGGGATGGTCGCGGTGACCGTCGCTGGCCGGAGGCGATGGGGTAGGTGCACCGTGCACGCTCGTGTGCACTGAGAATTTTGTTTGGGGAAGAAGAGTTGGAGCCCGGAGTTTTCTCGTGTTTTCATCGCGTTCGACTCGAAGAAAACAATAGGTTGACTCAAAGGAACTGGCAGGTGCGAAACTCGAAGTCGAACGCGAGGAATTTCGTTTCTGGCTCGGGTCGAAAACTGGAACAGGTATAGACCTGTTTTCTGTTTTAAAACTTTAAAATCTAATTTCAGATTTAAATCAAAGTTTAATTAATAAATTCAAGATTTTTTGAAAACTTAGTTTGTGAATAGATTAAGTTTTAGAAGGTTGAAATTAGAGGTTTTGAAATAAAAATATTTCTAAAGTTAATTAAGTTTAATTTAAATGTTTTAAACTTATAAATAAAAAAGGGGTTATTTTAAATAAAACTTAATTAAGTAATCAAGAAATTGATTTAAATGTTTTAATTTGTTAACTTAAAAGTTAAGTTAATTTTATATTGATAAATGATTCAAAATCAACTAAAGATCAATTAATTATAGATTTAAAGCTAATTAATTTATAAGAAAGGATAATTAATTAAATGGTAATGAATTTAGGGTTAAAAAAATAAATAAAATAAAAGATAATTAAATAATTAAAAGATAATTATTTAATGATTAAAGATTAAAATTGACCAATTTAATGATTAAAGAATAATTAATCAAAATAATTTGTAAATTATTGAAATAAATTAACCAGGATTAGTAATTTATTCATAAGAAATTTATCTGATTTAAATTTATCAGATAATAAATTTGACCTTACTTATGAATGTTTGAATTCTATTGAATGTGAATTGTGTTGATATCCCTGATATATGATGCTTTGTGATACATCCTGATTTATGTTGTGATATGAGATTTTCTGTTTCTGTGATATATTACTATGTGAATATGAAACCCTTTGCCCGTAAAACGGCATTTGAATTTCGATGCGACAGGGAGTCGGATTCCAGTTGGATATCTGAAACCCACATCGAATTGTAATAGTGAATCTTTGTGACTGCTAAATTTATTTTATCTATGAAAATGTGAATGAAGATAAGCGTTATCGATTATACCGCTTATCGATATATCTGTGATGATTGATGTTGCACTATTATGTGTAAAACCCCTGGACTACACCATACACACACAAATATGGATTTCACGTGGAAATCGGTTAAGTCACAGATAATTTAAATTTGATGATTTTGAAATTGAAATTTTAATTTCAATTGATTTTGAAAATTAGAAATTTGGGTTTAAATGTGAAAAGCTTTTGAAATGGAGTTTCAAAGATAAGACTTATTTTTGAATAACTTAATCAAGTTTTGGAAATTTAAATAATTTGATTTAAATTTAAATTCAATATTTGAAACTGAATTTAATGATTTGAAACTAGAGATTAAAGATGTTATACTAGTTATATAAGGATTAAACTATTTTAAAAGTATTGATTTGGAAATTTGAATTAAATTCAAAAGCTTTAACTCGTGTAAATAAAATTTGATTTTTCTAAAACGGAAACTATTTGTTTTCAAATAATAACAGCTTTCATATAAGAAGTGAACTTCCAATTTGTGTTGAAAGGTTTCAAATTTAAAATGAAATTGAAATGTTTTTTGAAAGCTATGAATTGAATCTGTTTATTTTTAACAGATTTAAAATGATGATTTGTTTAAACCATACGAAATGACATTGTTTTGAAAGCTATAAGTTGAATCTTTAATTTAAAGATTTAACGAGTTAATCCAATTGGAAATTGAAGTGTTTTGAAACCTATGAATAGATCTTTATGAAACGAGGTGAACGGTGTGAAATAAATCTTTTTATTTAAAGATTTGAAATGATGATTGGTTTAAACTATTTTGGAAGAAAGGTTTGAATTATTAAGTTGTGACTTAATTGAAACCCCATATCCATATATTTTAAAGATTTCGCTCGTTATTCGGGTTAGCCGGGAAAAGACAATTGTGTCATATAACCCATTCCGAATAGTGATACGTCGTATATGGATCGCATTTGCTATATTACAGCATGATAGGGGGTTCTCGCTTCGCAGTTTGGTGGCGAACGGGGGACTCTTACCCCTACATGTCCCTGAGAGGGATGGGTTGGTTAGGCGAAGGCCGTGACAGTCGAGAGGCTGGCCATAAAAGTAAATGCGATGTGCCAGTGTAAGCCACGGTGGGGCTGGGATGGTTGCAAAGCCTACCGGTGCCCACTGTCTAGATACGTTACATTTGGTATCAGAGCTAAGGTTGAACTTTAGCTCAGGAGTATAACACATTAAGTAGCTCATTAGAGATAGAGTGAAGTAAACTCTAGAATGAGTATATATCTCTAAGATATCCGTCTAAATGTCTCAGTAAATTCTCTTACTATCCACTGATAGTGAGTATGAGTGCAAGAAGAGGACGAGATAGGGGACATGGGAGTACGACTATAGATGGTCAATACCCTGCAACAGTGGAAATAACTTTCTTCTCAATTTTCTTTGATTCGTTTCCAAATTCTTTTGATTTCTTCGTACCAGCTACAGAAAGAAGTTCGATATGATGATGGCTCTACGAATCGTTGTAGAAAATCCTTACTTCGTATCTTCATCAGTTTCTTATCAGCTTTTCGATTTAAACCTTAATGAATTTGAAATTGGGAATTTTAAATAAACTTGAAATTTTGAATTGAGTTAACTGGATTAATATAATATAGGATAAATTGAATTAAATCGATAAAACGATATCGTTTAAAACCAAATTTTGAAATTTTATTCAAATTTCTTGTGAATACCAAAGTCCGAAGAGGGACAAATTGGTATGTATTCTGAGATATTCCGACTTGAATTCGGAATCCGTATCTTGTGTTTTAGGAATTATAGAAGATCGAATCTGTCTATCTCTGTTGTTGTTTCGTGCCTGCGAATTTCGAGGACGAAATTCTTTTAAGGGGGGAAGTTTGTAACGACCCCAGATTTTAATTTAATTTAAATTAATAATTTATTGAATTTTTGAATTAAATCGATAATTAAATAAATTTTTGGATAAAAATTTGTAAAATTAATTATAAATGGAGCGAGTTTCCCCGATACAAATAGAAAATATATTAAATCATTTAAATTTAAATAATGTGTGTATATATATATATAAGGATACCAGATAAATAAAAGAGTTTAAAGTTTAGAAATGATGATAATTTGAATATGAAAATAAGATAATTTTTATTAGAGTTAAATTATAACAAATGGAATAAATGAAACAAAAATAATGATAGAAGTAAAATAAAATTCAAATAGAAGTTACTTGTATTTCAAAAATATAAAACTAGTACCATATTTATTCATAAAGCATGAATAGGTAAGTAGAAACAAACAATAACTAGTTAACTATAAGGACTTGTCTATATTACTAAGATAACAATATGATTTAAAACTGGAAATAGAAAATAAATTTGACAAATTCAAATAGATATATATATATATATAATAAGATAAATGTTAAAATATAAAATAATATATAGTTAGATTCAAACAACATAATTTAAAATAGGAATTTATTTACAATACAAAGTTAAAAAAAAACAAGAAATAGGAATACAAACAAAAATAAGTATGAATTAACTTGTAAAAAGAAAACAAGAAATATACATGTACAGCCGAGACAAGCAAGTATGGCCTAAGTCAACAAGAAAACATATATTAAGTAAACAAAACTAATACAATATAACATCTCAGCCGAAAGAAGCAAAGAAAAAAAATATGAATTTGTACATATCATAAATGCAACATACTTCATGCATTAAATGCAAGATATCTCAGCAATGCTTGTGGTACCAACAGTATAATATCACACTGTTGTACTAACCCTACTAGCCTACACACATCATCTTTTCATATATACATTAAACTCTCATTTTAGTTCGTCCATCATAACTGAAAGAGAAAAAAATGAAGTGATATCATCTCAACCTTAAACAACAACCTGAAGCAAATATAAATTGAAGTCTGCAGACTAGAAAATAAAACAAGTTGAAGCTTTAAACAAAATTCAAAACTGCAAGCAAATCTAAACAACAAAGCAAGTTCTGTTCATCTTCTTAAATCGGTGAGTAACTTCATTTTCAAAAGCTTAAGTATTTTTATGACTGATTGCTTGATTTATGTTTGATATGAGTATATATATATATATATATATATATATATATATATATGGAAGAGATACCTGTATGATTGAATGCATGCTGTTAGAATTGCTCTGTTCCGTTTTGTTTTCCAGGTTTAAATTTCCAATTAAATCCATTAACTCTTAATCTAGTTTTTGTTAGGAAGTAATTTACAAATCAAAGTTGTTCAATTTAACAAGGACAAATGTTTAAAAATTTAAGTTGGTCAAAAATAAAACTTGTTTGTCTCTGAAAGTATTAAAAACATCAGTACATGTTGATACAAATCAAAATTTAAATTGGTGTAATTTATAAATTCAGTATTACAACTCGAAAACATCAACTAAATCATGATTTTTAGCACTAAAATTAGGATTTTTAGAATTAAAATGAAGGTGCGGTTTAGGTTTGAACTAAAATGGGAATATTGGATTTTTCTAGTGATCTATGTATCTGGAAGGGGCGGGGTTCTTCCGGATGATGGAGGAGGGTTAGTGGTTGATGGGAAAAATACTGGATGGTGTTGAATGTCAGTGAGGAGGTTGCAGTAGTGGGATATTTTCTGGAACCCTAGTTTTAACTAGGAATGATGAATCGATCACCATAACAGTTTGGGTTGATCGAGTGCAGTGAGGCTTTGAGGGACGATAGCTTGGTTGTTGATGAAGGGTTGACCGAAGTTGCGGAGTCTCCGGTGGGGGTGATGAGGAGAACGAAGCGTTGACAGGTGATGGTGTTCCCAGTTTTTACGTGTTCCAGGCCTTGGGTCGACTCGTTCAATTTTGCTTTGCGAGGGGAATGAGGAATCTGGGTTCGATATCGTGTTCGCATGGGGTTGTGTGATGGATTGGGATGGTCGCGGTGACCTTCGCTGGCCGGAGGCGATGGGGTAGGTGCACCGTGCACGCTCGTGTGCACTGAGAATTTTGTTTGGGGAAGAAGAGTTGGAGCCCGGAGTTTTCTCGTGTTTTCATCGCGTTCGACTCGAAGAAAACAATAGGTTGACTCGAAGGAACTGGGAGGTGCGAAACTCGAAGTCGAACGCGGGGAATTTCGTTTCTGGCTCGGGTCGAAAACTGGAACAGGTATAGACCTGTTTTCTGTTTTAAAACTTTAAAATCTAATTTCAGATTTAAATCAAAGTTTAATTAATAAATTCAAGATTTTTTGAAAACTTAGTTTGTGAATAGATTAAGTTTTAGAAGGTTGAAATTAGAGGTTTTGAAATAAAAATATTTCTAAAGTTAATTAAGTTTAATTTAAATGTTTTAAACTTATAAATAAAAAAGGGGTTATTTTAAATAAAACTTAATTAAGTAATCAAGAAATTGATTTAAATGTTTTAATTTGTTAACTTAAAAGTTAAGTTAATTTTATATTGATAAATGATTCAAAATCAACTAAAGATCAATTAATTATAGATTTAAAGCTAATTAATTTATAAGAAAGGATAATTAATTAAATGGTAATGAATTTAGGGTTAAAAAAATAAATAAAATAAAAGATAATTAAATAATTAAAAGATAATTATTTAATGATTAAAGATTAAAATTGATCAATTTAATGATTAAAGAATAATTAATCAAAATAATTTGTAAATTATTGAAATAAATTAACCAGGATTAGTAATTTATTCATAAGAAATTTATCTGATTTAAATTTATCAGATAATAAATTTGACCTTACTTATGAATGTTTGAATTCTATTGAATGTGAATTGTGTTGATATCCCTGATATATGATGCTTTGTGATACATCCTGATTTATGTTGTGATATGAGATTTTCTATTTCTGTGATATATTACTATGTGAATATGAAACCCTTTGCCCGTAAAACGGCATTTGAATTTCGATGCGACAGGGAGTCGGATTCCAGTTGGATATCCGAAACCCACATCGAATTGTAATAGTGAATCTTTGTGACTGATAAATTTATTTTATCTATGAAAATGTGAATGAAGATAAGCGTTATCGATTATACCGCTTATCGATATATCTGTGATGATTGATGTTGCATTATTATGTGTAAAACCCCTGGACTACACCATACACACACAAATATGGATTTCACGTGGAAATCGGTTAAGTCACAGATAATTTAAATTTGATGATTTTGAAATTGAAATTTTAATTTCAATTGATTTTGAAAATTAGAAATTTGGGTTTAAATGTGAAAAGCTTTTGAAATGGAGTTTCAAAGATAAGACTTATTTTTGAATAACTTAATCAAGTTTTGGAAATTTAAATAATTTGATTTAAATTTAAATTCAATATTTGAAACTGAATTTAATGATTTGAAACTAGAGATTAAAGATGTTATACTAGTTATATAAGGATTAAACTATTTTAAAAGTATTGATTTGGAAATTTGAATTAAATTCAAAAGCTTTAACTCGTGTAAATAAAATTTGATTTTTCTGAAACGGAAACTATTTGTTTTCAAATAATAACAGCTTTCATATAAGAAGTGAACTTCCAATTTGTGTTGAAAGGTTTCAAATTTAAAATGAAATTGAAATGTTTTTTGAAAGCTATGAATTGAATCTGTTTATTTTTAACAGATTTAAAATGATGATTTGTTTAAACCATTCGAAATGACATTGTTTTGAAAGCTATAAGTTGAATCTTTAATTTAAAGATTTAACGAGTTAATCCAATTGGAAATTGAAGTGTTTTGAAACCTATGAATAGATCTTTATGAAACGAGGTGAACGGTGTGAAATAAATCTTTTTATTTAAAGATTTGAAATGATGATTGGTTTAAACTATTTTGGAAGAAAGGTTTGAATTATTAAGTTGTGACTTAATTGAAACCCCATATCCATATATTTTAAAGATTTCGCTCGTTATTCGGGTTAGCCGGGAAAAGACAATTGTGTCATATAACCCATTCCGAATAGTGATACGTCGTATATGGATAACATTTGAAGACCGGTGGTGAAGACCGGATATTTACGAAAACGAAAGGACAACTCGTCGAATGTCTCTGCACCGACTGGTCCCCGGTATAGAGATTTTATCACCCTTTGTGATGGGAAGTCCGGACGGGATTGTGAATACCCGGAATTGCAAGGGCTTCGTAAGAAGTGCCTTCGGTTCTGTTCGAACCCGGAACAGACTTGTATGGATACATGTCTGACATTACACCTTGAGATATAAAGTCGATTTCTTTCAAATACATTTCTGTTGGTGGCGGAGAATTTATTCTCTTAGCTTAACACCCTTCTCTGAGACGTACGAGCTCAGAGGTTATGTAGTTGAAATTTATCAGCGATATATCCCAATTTGGTAATGTGGCATGTTGAGTGTTGCTGTATGATGATCAGTGTTTGATCATTTGCGATATGATCATTTGTTTGATCTTATATCTTTGTGATCATAGGTTGATCATTTGTTTGACCCGAAGCATGGCTTTGTGACAAAGCGTAGCTTTGTGGACGAGACTTCGTCGAACCTCACACCCCGGAAATGGTCAAAACAGGAAGGATGCGGCAAGGTTCTAGGGAGTAGCACCCCTTAGTGTATGTCATTCCTTCTGGATAGAGGTGGTATCATGGTATGGAGCCCAGATACTTAACCTATGTGGTTGCTGCATTATTATTATGATTATGTAGTTTGTTGCGAATCGAGGATCCTCGGGAAGATCGGTTACGATCGGGGGATGGCATACGCGTGTCAGTAGTTACCTATTTTTGCAGAGGTAACCCGGCCTTGTGTTGGCAGAGATCTCACCGTAATGTTAGGTTATTTCTTGGGTCGTCTATTCCAGGGACGTACCCATCGTGGATAGGAAGTTCCTTAGCCTGACCATTTGTTTGAAATCCAAAGAAACAATACGCACCTTGTACGGTTTTAGTTGTAGAACTTGCCATCTAATATGGCAGCTATAGCAAGCATACTATAATGGTACCTATGCTGGCTAAGATTTATATTCTACTTTCGAAATGTTTTCTCACTATGCACTAATAATAATATCAAAAATGATTTGATTTTGCGTAGTAAGCATCTTTGACTAACATAAGAAGAAATCTCCTCCAAGTCTGCGTTTGCATTGTGTGTGTGGTGGGAGGTCTTATGGTAGTTTCATTTTCCAAAAGCATTGCGGTTTTCAATGTTTAAATTCTTTTGTGTTGTTTAAAGATAAACTATTTTTGTTGCTCACACCAGTCCCACGACTGACTCGGAGTTTATTGTTCATTTCCTAAACTCTGGGTGCTCATAATTTTCTACACGAGCAGTCTAGAGTTTGGTTTTTCAGATAGTCAGGTCTAGTAGATTTTCTGGAGTTAGTTCAGTCTTTGGATATGGACTGCACTTGCTTATCTTGGTGTATCGTTATTGGGAGTTCGAGCTACTGCTGGAGTTCTCTCTTGAAGACTATCTTAGAGTTATTTGTTCCGCTGCTGATATTAGTTATCTATTTTTCTTTTTCGCTGCTATTTGTTGTATCATATCTCTGATGTATATTGATATTCATTGTATCGCTCTGTTGTATCAGATATTGTATATCAATGTATTATTCTTTTATTCCGCTGTGTTATTTACTTAATGTTGTTATAAGCTCCGGCGACTCGGATTTGAATGGTCGAATCTATGGCATTCGAGTACGATGTAAAGTATGGATGTCGATTTTCGAGCGGGCAAAATCCGTATCGTTACAGAACCTAAGGGGTTTCTTGCCAATAATTATTATTTATTTCCTTATGCTTCTTATATTGCCAATAATTGTAGCAATTTTTGCTATATCGTCAATTATTGAATATCATCTCCTAAACCCTTTATGTGTGTTAAACTTGAGATTGTATTTTCACAAAATTAGATGTTTAAAATTCAATAATGATATTTTAATTTAAGTAATCATTTTAATTAATGATTATTTGAATTTAATAAATTGTTTTAATTAATGATGTTTACAATTAATTAATCATTTTAATTAATAATATCTGAATTTTGTTAACCATTTTAAGTAATGATGTTTTAAGTTAATAAATCATTTTAGCTAAAGATGTTTAAATTTAATTAAATAATTTAATTAACGATATTTGAAATTAATAAATCATTTTAATATATGATGTTTGAGTTTAATTAATGATGTTTTAAATGTAGTAATCAATTTAATTAACGATGTTGAATCTAGTTTGTCATTTTAATTAATGATATTTGAATTTAGTAATTATTTTAAGTAATGATATTTTAAATTTAAGTAGCCATTCTAATTAATGATATCTGAATGTAATTAATCATTTTAACTAATGATATTTAAAGTTAATTAATTAATTTAACAAAGGTATTTAAGGTAATCAATTGATCTAATAAAAGTGATTAAAGGTATTTTGATAAAAATGATTAAAGTTAATTTCATGGAAGTGTTTTAAAGTGAATTAACTGATTAATGTTTTAAAGTTAATTTACTGATTAAGTAAAAATATTTTAGAAATAATTAACTTTTTAAATGAAGATAATTGATCGATTTATTAAAAGAGATTATAGATTTGATTTATTATCTTTAGGGATAATTAATATTGTTTCTAAAGTTATGAAGGATTATAAATGTGATTAATTATCTTTCGGGATGATTAATGTACGTTTAAATTTAAAAAAAGGATTTCTAGTTTGATTTATTTTGTTGGGAAAATTAATATGGTTTTAAAAGTTATAAAAAGGTTATATAAATTATCCTTAGAGATGATTAACCTTTTATTTAAAATTTATAAAAGTAATTTTATTGATTTATTATCTTTTAGGATAATAAATATTATTTTAAATTTATAAATAATAGTTTATAAACAAAAAGAACTTTTAAAAAGAATTGTTTCAAATAAAGCTAAGTGTAAATTGTTTTAGGTTTATAATAAACAATGTTTTGACAATTGTTTTGACATTGGTTTTAATACACTCAGAAAGCATAATTTATCCCTTTAAAAAGAATATTTTAAAGAGTGTTTTTAAAGTGTCTTTAAAAGTACTATGATGTGAAAATCCAGCACAAGTGAAAACAACCATCTTATCATTCCCGCTAGTTGATTTATCGACTATCGACTTTGATTCTGCTTTCTACTTTATATTTCATCACTCTTTAACAATGTGTTGCTCATTTGTGCTTTGTTATCCTTTGTCGGAAATAACTAAATCCAAAGAGCAAGTGGGGGCTAAGCAATGTGGGTTTGCTCTCATTAGGTATTTTCACATCCGCTCTAGATTGGATTCAGTGTTGCGCATTGAGATGTGAAATACTCTGATTCTCGGTAACAGTTGGCGGAGTCCAGCTTGGAGGTTTCTGAGTGCCATCAAAGTTCTCAATTATATTTCTAGAGGTATACTTCGGTAAGGGGGCACACCCTCCTAGTCATTGTTGGAAAAACTTCTCTTTCCCTTATTGTTAATTCAAATCTTTGAATTGTTTCCTTAGTTGCTGGAGAACTGCCTTATGCTCTTCTCTATGTTCAATTATTTTTGACCATTCTTTCAAGTCTGGAATTTGATATTATTTATGCCCATTCATTCAGTATGGGATTTGTTTTTACTAGTACCTACCCTTTTATTTGTATTTGTTTCTTGTTGTTTATTTCCACTCTTTCCTATATAGATGTTATGCTTGTGAGGTAAAAACCCGTTCCGCGTCCAGCGGCGTGGTCATATAGAATTTTTATATGTTCATCATATTACTTGGGTTTTCTCACGCTAGTTTCCAGACTGATTCGTGTGTTATTTTATTATAATGCTCGAGTCAGAATGATTTTTTCCTAGGTTGCCTTTGGTGATATGGATTTATTAGAGAAGAGCTGGATGCTCACCTATCATAGTGTTTTATTTTCCAATGTATAATATGATATACCTATCAACAATTGTAAGGTCAGAATTTTATAACTGTTCAGCTGATAAGGTTTATTTTTAACTTTAATGTACTCTATATTTTGGGGTGACAGATTTTACCGTCTTTGTTATATTGTATACTATCGATTCCACTGTGAGATTTTGATTTTCTTATTCTCTGTTCTTTTCTTTTTTTACCCTAACAATCTACCTTCCCAACGATTGAATGTTTGGCATTTGAATATAGTAAATATATTCGGTCCTGACTTTCGATGGTCGAAAAGGCGGGTCATTACAATTTGGTATCAGAGCTGAAGGTTACACTAGAACCATAGCTTTGGTAGGGTATGGCTCATTAGATATAGGAAAAGTGACACCCTAGAATGAGTTTGAGAGTATTATATATATGAGAGCGTACTTGTTATTTGCTATAAAAATGTGTTGTGTTAATTGTTCTATTGATTTGTTTATGAATTCTGGTCGAAACGTGAGATGCCAGGGTGTCGATAGGGATTTCTGAACTCTCGACAAGGCAAACAGACAAGATACTGAATTTTTGAAAATTTGGTAAATAATTTTTTTTACTTAGAATTATGTATTTTATATATACAAAGGAATAATTTTCAAATTCATATAATTGTTTACAGTGTTTGTTTGTTAATGATAATACTTCTTCGTTATCATTATTTTTTGATTTGCCATGCTTAGATAGTTTAGCAGCATTGACTATAGTTTGTTGGTTGTTTATCCATGCTCAACTAGTTTATGAGCATATATTGTTTGATAATTATAGGTACATTAAAATGAACCCCTTGTGAATTAAGTTTCACAATTTGACTATAAGGTGTTCGGTGTAAATGTTAAGTTAAAGTAATCTTTTAATAAAGGTTGTTTAAAATAATCTAAATGATAGGATAAGACATTCAGAGAATAAATATTTGAGAAAATTTTATTATAATAAAGGAGAATTATTATAATATGAAATGATTTTATATAAAGGTAGTTTTATATAAATTTGATTTATAAAAGGTATTTAAAAAGGATTGAATTTAAATCCTACAGTCATTTGAAATAATTTCGAAAGGTTTTGAAAATAAATATACCGTAGTACTACTTGGAAGTATTTCTAAAATATAAATATTTTGGAAGAGAAATTGTAAATGGAATGCATTTTCTTTGGGCTAATTTGGGGAAACATCTTGATTAGTTTCGTGGTAATATAAATAATCTTCTAAGCGACGATCGGATGTTTGCTTAGACGAATGTTATGTGGCTCTTAGTAAATTATTCTCCTTTTCATTGTGTGATCGAAATGAGTTCAAAATCCGGACGAACCTAAAGTGAGTTTTAATAAATAATTTGTTGAAGTTTTTTCATGTAGAAATACTTGTAGAATTTTTTCAAAAAGGAGATTTGAAATAAAAACCGAGTAACTATTCTTAAGTTTCCTTAAAGGGAATTGGTTTAAAAAAAATTATTTTGAATAACAATTTGAAAATTTAAAATTTCAAAACTCTTGGATAGAAAAGAAATAGTTTAACTCAAGTTTTGAATGGATCAAATTAGACAGAAAGGTTTTGGTAAATTTATTTAATTAAAACCATAGTTTTTGTAAATCATATAAGTTGTGTGAATTATTTAGCATTGAGCAAACCCATAAACATTTTTCCTTAAAGAACTCTAAGGTAAAGAGGTCGAAGGGTTGACTCGGTTTTAAAAGACCCATATTTTGATGTGGTCTCCATCTAAATTGTGAAAAATAAAATAAAATCTATGTTTTGTATATACTCTTAGGATCTAGAAGAGTATTATACAAGTAAATAAAATAGAGTAAGCTTTTATTTGTTGTTTTACAATGAATTGTCTTTGTAAAATATTTATAAACTTTGGTAAAAATTTATGAAGTAATTCATAAAATAATTTTAGTGTTGAATAAAATAATAAATGGAAAATATGAGTGATTCAGAAAGAGATTGGTATAATTGAGGAACCAATCGAATTAAGTATGTAAATTATACGTAGATCATTTTATTCGCACGGTTCTTAATCTAGGATTCGAATGCATAACTTCGGGTTATTCTCACCAGTCCGTAAAAAGGGTTTCTCACTTGATTCTTGTCCGCGATACTAGTTCAAAAGTAGAAGTCTATGTATCCGAGCAAGTGATTAGATCAAATATAGTGTGCAAATGATATGTATATCATATGGACTTAAGTATAATTGTATACTTAGTATGTGACTTAGGAAAATTTGTGAACTTAAGCAAAATCCTAAATCTTGTTTGATAAGTCACTTAACATTTTAATGGTGTTAATTGTTAGTTTATTCCTATATGGAATTTGATTTGATTTGATTGGTTGTGTGATTTTATATACCATAGTTTATAAAGTTTGAATTTACAAACTAAAGTTTTTGAATTGTTGTTTATTAGGACTTAAATCCCCATGCTTTTGAAAAAAATGATTTTGAAAGAAATTGTGAAAGAAATAATAAAAATATTGTTTTGAAAAATAAAATATTGATGTAGTGCTATTATTCCAGAACGTTTGAAAATAATATTTTTGAAGTGGTTTTTCAAATGTTTTTATTATGACTAAATTTGGGCAATGGTGGTTTTCCGATTTGGAAGACTCCCTAGGTATATTTATTTACTCTAGTTGTTGTTTTAGGAGGAACAAGAATACCACTGGATGCTCCAAGTTGTTTGATTTTAGAGTTATACCATGCTTCGGTAGGGAGAGCCCTCTCCTTGTCATAATTAATTTTGGTTTCGATATATTTCTTTTTGGGAGGAATTTGAAAATAAATTTTGAATATAAGACCCGGGCATTTGGATCTAAATTTATGGTTTGAAAATATTGGATGCATAGCATTTACTACAGAATATTCTCAGTTGCATCTTATTACCTTGTTGCATATGATTGTTACATTGTTTATGCTGAGCTTATGATAGAGATAGTTAGTGTATTGATTTTTGTCAGCCTGACTCGCTTTTGGATTGTGTAAGTATATGTAAGCAAGAGATTTCTACTTGATTTTTTGCGCACCTGCATTAGTTTTAAAATAATGAGTTGCTTGCAAAAATATAAATTGAAACGCAAAAAGTTACATGGAAGATTTAGAAGTTTGGTATTTTGTTTGATTGGTGATTTTATACCCGAGATATGGGAGGCCACTTGGCTTTTGTTTTCTTTTATTGGTTTTTGGTTGGTGATTTTATAAATTAAAATATTGGTGACATTTCTTCCTTGGGAATTTCGGGGACGAAATTCTTTTATGGGGGAGAATGTAACAACCCGGAATTTTGGGTCATTGAATTTTAAATATTTAATTAATTTTAATTACTTAAATAATTGGATTTTGGAATTTAATAACATGAAAATTCAAATATAGTGATTTCATAAATATTTGGATGGTGAATTAAATATTAATTAAACAGATTTGATAGTCTTATTTAACTCTCTTTAATTAATGAATAATATTAGTGAATTCATTTTGTGCATTTATTTACAGTAATAAATTGTTGGAATAAATAATCAGAAAATTTATTTATATTTTCACGACTTGATTTCAATTGATGTATTTTAACTTAATTTATCTGATTTTTTCCATAATTTTTGATTTGGAATTTATCAAAATTAGCCGTTTGACAATTTATTGGCAAACGGTAGTGTTTTTGTGATTTTACAGAATCCAATAACTAGTGAATTTTATTATCGCTTTGAGATTGTATTACGGTTCTGAGCATGACCTTATTTTTGTTTTATCGTTGAGGGTCCATATGCGAACGGAAAAATTATGCAGCAAAATGTTGGCAGTTTTGAATTATAAGCCTAACTTAGAACATTTTTGAACAAGCAGCACACAACTTTGTCTCCCTCTGTAACATCCCCCTACTTGGAGGCCCAAAACTAACAACTATGCATGCTGCAGTCATCCATAGTTATTAATCCTCGGTGGCCAAACACGGCGATTTTAGATACATTGATACATAGAAACACAAGAATATGAAAAACATTTTAAATAATAAAACAAATTCCACATTCCATTTCAAAATATTCCAAATTGATTACATAATCTCAATTCGCAAACCACGTTCAGATAACATATAATGATTACAAAATACGCCAAGAGTGACATATGAAGATGCCCCCTTGGTAGATCACAGTATATAGATAGGCAAGAAAACAATTTGCCTTTACTAACAAAACACAGTGGAAATAAAAGAACCCTAATAACAAGTTTGCCTCTTACATGTCCTCGGAAGCTTTATTCAGCTAAAAGAATACCTGAAAACCTTAACTCTCAACCTACTCAAAATTAATTGAGTACCCGAGTAAGGGGAAAACAAAAACTTCGAGTCATACATAAAGCTTGGTATGAATAATAATTCGCGATCTCAAACCATTTTGAAATCTAGTAAGACCACGCCGCTTAGCGGGACGGGTTTTCCCCTCACTAATATCCTAAAACAGGTATAAAACCATATACTATGCTCATGCATCCACAATGGTTAAAAACATAGTATTTCAAAACATTATAATGATGTGCAAAACAATTAAATCAATTCTGGATTACCCATCCCCATTCATTCTGACTATCTGTCTCAATTATAATTTCTAGGATTACCATTAACCTGTTAAAATGTTAAGAACTGTCTGTCCAATTATTTAGTTTTCACGGAATCACTAAGAACCTATTTGTGACGGCTCGGGTTTTGCCCGCTCGAAAATCAACATCAGTACTTCACATTGTACTAGAATGCCGCAGATTCGACCGTTCAAATCCGATTCGCCGGAGCTATAACACAATTAAGTAAATAACACAGCGGAAGAAAAGAATAATACATTGATATATAATATCTGATACAACAGAGTGATACAATGAATATCAATATACATCAGAGATATGATACAAGAAATAGCAGTGGAAAAGAAAACGATAACAACAGCAGCGGAACAATATCAATAGAAATGATAACTCCAAAATGATCTTCAGACAAGAATGAATCCACAACTCCAAGATAAGCAACTCCGATGAATGAACTAGCTCCAGATAATCTACTAAACCTGAATATCTGAAAAGAAACCCAACTCTAGACTGCTCGTGTGGAAAATTATGAGCACCCAGAGTTTAGGAAGGGAACAATAAACTCCGGATCAGTCATGGGACTGGTGTGAGCAACAAAAACAGTTTATCTTTAAACAATCAACAAAAGGATTTAAAACATTGAAATCCGCAATGCTTTTGGAAAATGAAACTACCATAAGACCTCCCGCCACACACACAATGCAAACGCAGAATTGGAGGAGATTTCTTCTTATGATAGTCAAACATGCTTACTACGCAAAATCAATTGGATATTATTATTAGTGCATAGTGCAGAAAACATTTCGAAAGTATAATATTAATCTTAGCCAACATACGACCAGTATCGTATGCCTACTATAGCTACTATGTTCAATAGCAGGTTACCGCCACATTCCATAGCAGGTAATACAACTAAAACCGTACAAGTCACGTATTGTTTCTTTGGATTTTCCAACAAATGGTCAGGCTAAGGAACTTCCTTCCGCCGCATGGGAACGCCTCTGGCGGGACGTCCCGAGAGACAAACTGCTCTCTGCCAAACAAGGCCGGGTTACCCCTGTAACAGGTAACTCACGAATATGCCACCTCCCGGTCCTTTGGGACCTTTATCCGAGCTCGGTATCCAACATCACACATCATAAAGAAAGTGTATCCACATGAGTAAGTATCTGGGCTCCATACCATAATACCACCCTTTTCCAGAAGGAAATGACATACCCTAAAGGGCGCGACCCTCATAACCTTGCCGCAACGATCCTGTTTCGACCATTTCCGGGTAGTGAGGTCCTGATGAAGTCTCGTCCACAAAGCTACGCTTTGTCACAAAGCCATGCTTTGGGTCAACAGATGATCAACCTATGATCACAAAGATAAATGATCAAATAAATGATCATATCACAAATGATCAAACATTGATCATCACACAGCAACACTTAGCATGTCACATTACCAAATTGGGAATATATCGCTGATAAATTTCAACTACATAACCTCTGAGCTCGTACGTCTCAGAGAAGGGTGTTAAGCTAAGAGAATAAATTCTCCGCCACCAACAGAAATGTATTTGAAAGAAATCGGCTTTATATCTCAAAGTGTAATGTCAGACATACAATCCATACAAGTCTGTTCCGGGATCGAACAGAACCGAAGGCACTTCTCACGAAGCCCTTGCAAATCCGGATAATTTCCAATCACGTCCGGACTTCCCGTCACTAAGGATGATAAAACCTCTATATCGGGGATCAGCCGATGCAGAGTAACTCGACGGTAATCCTTCCGTTTTCAAAAATATCCGGTCCTCAACACCGGTCTTCAAATGCTATCCATATACGACGTATCACATATTCGGAATGGGTTATACGACCCAAAGGTCCTCTCCCGGCTAAACCGAATAGTGAGCGAAATATTCGAAAATCATATGGATATGGGATTTCAATTAAGTCACAACTTATTACCCAAAATCTTTCTTTTCAAATGGTTTCAATCGATTACCATTTTCAAATCTTTTAAACAAAAAGATTCAATCTTTACGGTTTAAACAGTTTCCACACTTTAATCTTTTAAACAAAAGATTCATTCACAGATTTTCCAGATTAATTTCCATTTCAATTTGATTAACTCGTTAAACCTTTAAATCCAAGATTTAACTTACAGCTTTCAAAACAATCCCATTTCAAATGATTTAAACCAATCATTATTTTAAATCTGTTAAAGATAACAGATTCAAATCATAGCTTTTCAAAATAATTCATTCATAACTTGGAAAACCATTTTTCAATTCAGTCTTGAAATTCCTTTAATTAACTTAGAATTTCATTTCTTATCTGAAAGCTTTTATCATTCGAAAACAACAGTTTTCAATTTGGAAATCTGATTCATCTATATGAGTTAAAGTTCTTGGGTTAAATCCAAATTCCCAAATTAATACTTTTAAAATGGTTTAATTCATACAAACACATTTATATCATCTTTAATCCCTAGTTTCAAATCATAGGATTCAATTTCAAACTTGAATTCAAATTTAAATCAAATTATTTAAATTTTCAAAACTCGATTAAGTTATTCAAAATAACTTTTATCTTTGAAATTCCATTTCAAAAGTTTTTCACTTTAAACCCGAATTTCAAATTTCAAAATCAATTGAAATTAAAATTTCAATTTCAAAAACATCAAATTTAAATTATCTGTGATTTAACCGATTTCCACGTGAAATCCATCTTTGTGTGTGTAAAAGTGTAGTCCAGGGGTTTCACACAATAGTGCAACATCATACAATCATCATATATCAGAATACAGAAATATAATTCGATAAGCGGTATAAGAACAACGCTTATCGTTCATTCACAGATCATAGATATATAAAGGTCACAGATAAGTAAACTACATATCACAACATAAATCAGGGTATATCACAAAGCATCATATATCAAGGATATCAAACAACTCAATCATCCAATCAAATCCAAATATTCATAAGTAAGGTCAAGCATTTAATAGTCATTTATAAACAGGATTAATTAATCGTTTAATCCTAATCAATTCAATTAATTCTCAGTTAAATGAATTAATTATCCAATTCTGATTGATTTATTACAAATCATTAATTACCAATTTATCTAATGATTTTCTTAAATTAATTAACTTGAATTAATCAAAATATCCATAATTAATTACCGTAAGTGATTAGTCCTTAATTACTTTCATTAAGTAATTACATTTAAACAATTTATAATTGATTATCTAAATTAATTAATAAATCCAATTAATTATTAAAATTTATCACCTTAATCAATACTTAATAATCCTTAGTTAATTATCTTCATTAACTAATAACATTTCTTAATCACTTTTAATTAATCTCTAATTATAAATTTATTTGATCTTAAATTACTTATCTAATTACAAGTATAGGTTAATCACATTTTTTTTTATTAACTTAGACCTTAAACTAATTGGCCTTCTTACATTTGCAAACCTTGCTTAATGATTTTAAATTAAATCTTAGCTTAAAAATTTGTCGACATTGTTTATTTAATTAATACTCAACTTTGAATAAACAAATAACTTAAAGGGAAAACTAGGCTAATTCTTTATAAAATGGACCGAGTCAAACACCCTGTTTCTCGAGTAGCAACCCGAGTATCACTTCGAGTTAAACACTCTATTCCCCGAGTCACCCTCCCTGTACGCAACATCATCTTCTCTTTTTTTTTCATTAAAACTTAGTTTAATTTTTTAAGTCGAAATCTGGGAATACTACTATCACTCGCGTTCTACTCGTACCCATACCCGAGTTTCCCACCAAATCTCACGAGTTCTTCCCCAAGACCATCCTTCTTCCCCAATTTCTTCTACTGACACAAATTTCCAGCTGTGCACGTGCACCACTACATGGTGATGCTCCGACCACCGAGACCGCCTTCGATAGGTCGACAGTGACCTATACCCTTAATTCCGATCATCAAAACGTTCAAAAATCATCAAAGCAAAATTTGAGCCTTCGAGCTCGATACTGGAACCAGAATACCACCTGGAAGTGGCCTCGTTCTCGCCACCACAACCACCGGAACGCGTGAAACTCCGGCCTCAACTTCGTCACTCTCCCCTCTACCTCTCTACAAGACCACGTCGAACTCGATGCACTGTCGACATCGCGCGAGGAGAAATCACCAGCCATCCCAAAATTAGGTCACCGTAGTTCGAACGTCTTCCGCCGCCACCCTGGTCAACGTTCAACCATCACTATATTTTTCCTGTGACCACCCTAGGCCCCTCCATCCCCACGAGGCAACTCGACCTCCCAAGATCATCACATCGCCGGAAATCAATCAAAATGTCATCTCCGTTCAACCTCGAACTGCTACCAAATCACTACACTAAAAATCACGAATCTCATCTTAAAAATCATCGTTTTTGATATAGGTTCTAACTATATACCTGAATCAACAATCGGTGCCATTCGAGATTTGACCAATTCTAAGTTTGTTCTAACTTTTGGGTTCCAGAGAAGAATTTTGAGTGTTTTAATCTTAAACCAATTTTTAAAGCTTAGCTTATGATGATACAAGCAACCTTTGTTCTAATTTCAAGTTCAGCTCTTAACTAGAAACTGAGTAATTGATTTTTTTGATCTTTTGATATTAACAGTTTTGAGTTTATGGTCTGAGAACAGAGATAATTCAATCAACAGCAAACATCACATACTTCCAGCTTCCATATACATATATATACAGATAATCATATAAACAAAATTTTAAACACTTTAAGTTTTAAAGAAATTTGTTACTCACCGTTTCAAAGAACAGAACCTTCTTTCCAGATGAAACAGGTTTTGATTTTGCTTGCTGAACCATTTCTTCAATCTTCTTGGTCTAAGGTTGAGTTGATCTTGATTGTTGTTTGTTGTTTCTTGTTTTAGATTTAAAATGAAAGTTTCATTTCATTTTGCTTAGCTCGAACTGGTTTGAAAAGAATGATATATGAAAGAAAACAGACAGGTGATAAGAGAAATAGCTTTCAGGTTTAAGTTTTAAAATGATTCACAGGGTTTATATTTTTTTCTTCATGTCAGAGATTTTTTATAAAATGGAGGCTGAAATCACCTTTTATATACTCGAACAGATCTTGCTTGTTGAAAGGAAATGAGGCATTAAATGTCATTGTACTTGTGTTTCCATTTTATACTTATCTTACTTTCTTTTTCTACTTGCCTGAGCCTTTTTTAGCAAGCTACAACATGTTTCACTTGATGTTTCATTTTTTTTTTAAGTTTGCATGCATATTCGAACAGATTTTATTAGGGGCTGGCACATCTATTCAAGCTTGGCTAAAATTTTGACTATGAAGATTTATATTAAAGGCTGGCTTATCATTCTTGTTTATATTTTGAAGTGTAATTGAATGTTAACAAATGTTATTCTAATATATTGTTTAATTTTGAAATGCGATGGATGTACTTGTCTTCATGTTTGCATACATATTTCTTTCTTATCTGAATGTGTATTTTCTTTTGTTTATCTCCATCTCAATTATTTATTTCTAGATTTAATACTAATTGTTTTTAATATTCATTTGGTAATATAAGAGAATTTCTAGATTCTAATTTGTCATTAGATCTTATTCAATGTATTTACTTTATATTTCTATATCTTATATACTTTCATTTCTTAAACCATTTACTTACGATTTAAATTCAAACCACATATATACAATTTCTAAATCTAAAAAATGATTCAATATATTTTTATTTGGTTTCGGGGAAACTCGAATCATTTTATCGATTTATTTTACTATCTTTATCCAAAAATTAATTTAATTATCAATTTAAATTCATAAGAAATCCGGGGTCGTTACAAACTTCCCCCCTTAAAAGAATTTCGTCCTCGAAATTACCAAGGAGACACAAAGATAGATGAAGAATATTTCATCGACTCAAACTGAATATCTATTCTGCATTTGGCTTACCAAATCAGAATATCAAAAATAGATATAAGATCGAATCTATTTAACACTTCACAAGATACTCGGGTTATCCAGATCTACGAAATATGCAGTGGCATCGGTTAGTTCAAAGGAATAACTAACCATTCGTGGAATATACTGGGACCCAAAAGATAGACGGATATATGGATACAATTTCAAAATTTTTAGTTTAGAAACTAAATTATATCTACCAACCATAGCAAACAAAACAATCAATGCAATCAATTCATCCAAACAAACAATTTTGGCTCAGTTGGAGTTTATTATCCCATTTTAATATATCGAATTTCTTCCTGGATCTACCAGAAATTATAGAAGAATTGAGAAGAGATAACGAATCAAAGAGATTGATAGAGAAAAGATTATTTCCTTATTGTTACAGAGTATCGACCATTTATAGTCGTATTCCCTCTGTCCCCTATCTCATCCTCTTCTTGCACTCATATCTACTATCAGTGGATAGTAAGAGAATTTACTGAGGCACACGACGGATATCTGAGGATACTCATTCTAGAGTTTACTTCACTCTATCTCTAATGAGCTACTTAATGTGTTATACTCCTGAGCTAAAGTACAACCTTAGCTCTGATACCACATGTGACGGCTCGGGTTTTGCCCGCTCGAAAATCAACATCAGTACTTCACATTGTACTAGAATGCCGCAGATTCGACCGTTCAAATCCGATTCGCCGGAGCTATAACACAATTAAGTAAATAACACAGCGGAAGAAAAGAATAATACATTGATATATAATATCTGATACAACAGAGTGATACAATGAATATCAATATACATCAGAGATATGATACAAGAAATAGCAGTGGAAAAGAAAACGATAACAACAGCAGCGGAACAATATCAATAGAAATGATAACTCCAAAATGATCTTCAGACAAGAATGAATCCACAACTCCAAGATAAGCAACTCCGATGAATGAACTAGCTCCAGATAATCTACTAAACCTGAATATCTGAAAAGAAACCCAACTCTAGACTGCTCGTGTGGAAAATTATGAGCACCCAGAGTTTAGGAAGGGAACAATAAACTCCGGATCAGTCATGGGACTGGTGTGAGCAACAAAAACAGTTTATCTTTAAACAATCAACAAAAGGATTTAAAACATTGAAATCCGCAATGCTTTTGGAAAATGAAACTACCATAAGACCTCCCGCCACACACACAATGCAAACGCAGAATTGGAGGAGATTTCTTCTTATGATAGTCAAACATGCTTACTACGCAAAATCAATTGGATATTATTATTAGTGCATAGTGCAGAAAACATTTCGAAAGTATAATATTAATCTTAGCCAACATACGACCAGTATCGTATGCCTACTATAGCTACTATGTTCAATAGCAGGTTACCGCCACATTCCATAGCAGGTAATACAACTAAAACCGTACAAGTCACGTATTGTTTCTTTGGATTTTCCAACAAATGGTCAGGCTAAGGAACTTCCTTCCGCCGCATGGGAACGCCTCTGGCGGGACGTCCCGAGAGACAAACTGCTCTCTGCCAAACAAGGCCGGGTTACCCCTGTAACAGGTAACTCACGAATATGCCACCTCCCGGTCCTTTGGGACCTTTATCCGAGCTCGGTATCCAACATCACACATCATAAAGAAAGTGTATCCACATGAGTAAGTATCTGGGCTCCATACCATAATACCACCCTTTTCCAGAAGGAAATGACATACCCTAAAGGGCGCGACCCTCATAACCTTGCCGCAACGATCCTGTTTCGACCATTTCCGGGTAGTGAGGTCCTGATGAAGTCTCGTCCACAAAGCTACGCTTTGTCATAAAGCCATGCTTTGGGTCAACAGATGATCAACCTATGATCACAAAGATAAATGATCAAATAAATGATCATATCACAAATGATCAAACATTGATCATCACACAGCAACACTTAGCATGTCACATTACCAAATTGGGAATATATCGCTGATAAATTTCAACTACATAACCTCTGAGCTCGTACGTCTCAGAGAAGGGTGTTAAGCTAAGAGAATAAATTCTCCGCCACCAACAGAAATGTATTTGAAAGAAATCGGCTTTATATCTCAAAGTGTAATGTCAGACATACAATCCATACAAGTCTGTTCCGGGATCGAACAGAACCGAAGGCACTTCTCACGAAGCCCTTGCAAATCCGGATAATTTCCAATCACGTCCGGACTTCCCGTCACTAAGGATGATAAAACCTCTATATCGGGGATCAGCCGATGCAGAGTAACTCGACGGTAATCCTTCCGTTTTCAAAAATATCCGGTCCTCAACACCGGTCTTCAAATGCTATCCATATACGACGTATCACATATTCGGAATGGGTTATACGACCCAAAGGTCCTCTCCCGGCTAAACCGAATAGTGAGCGAAATATTCGAAAATCATATGGATATGGGATTTCAATTAAGTCACAACTTATTACCCAAAATCTTTCTTTTCAAATGGTTTCAATCGATTACCATTTTCAAATCTTTTAAACAAAAAGATTCAATCTTTACGGTTTAAACAGTTTCCACACTTTAATCTTTTAAACAAAAGATTCATTCACAGATTTTCCAAATTAATTTCCATTTCAATTTGATTAACTCGTTAAACCTTTAAATCCAAGATTTAACTTACAGCTTTCAAAACAATCCCATTTCAAATGATTTAAACCAATCATTATTTTAAATCTGTTAAAGATAACAGATTCAAATCATAGCTTTTCAAAACAATTCATTCATAACTTGGAAAACCATTTTTCAATTCAGTCTTGAAATTCCTTTAATTAACTTAGAATTTCATTTCTTATCTGAAAGCTTTTATCATTCGAAAACAACAGTTTTCAATTTGGAAATCTGATTCATCTATATGAGTTGAAGTTCTTGGGTTAAATCCAAATTCCCAAATTAATACTTTTAAAATGGTTTAATTCATACAAACACATTTATATCATCTTTAATCCCTAGTTTCAAATCATAGGATTCAATTTCAAACTTGAATTCAAATTTAAATCAAATTATTTAAATTTTCAAAACTCGATTAAGTTATTCAAAATAACTTTTATCTTTGAAATTCCATTTCAAAAGTTTTTCACTTTAAACCCGAATTTCAAATTTCAAAATCAACTGAAATTAAAATTTCAATTTCAAAAACATCAAATTTAAATTATCTGTGATTTAACCGATTTCCACGTGAAATCCATCTTTGTGTGTGTAAAAGTGTAGTCCAGGGGTTTCACACAATAGTGCAACATCATACAATCATCATATATCAGAATACAGAAATATAATTCGATAAGCGGTATAAGAACAACGCTTATCGTTCATTCACAGATCATAGATATATAAAGGTCACAGATAAGTAAACTACATATCACAACATAAATCAGGGTATATCACAAAGCATCATATATCAAGGATATCAAACAACTCAATCGTCCAATCAAATCCAAATATTCATAAGTAAGGTTAAGCATTTAATAGTCATTTATAAACAGGATTAATTAATCGTTTAATCCTAATCAATTCAATTAATTCTCAGTTAAATGAATTAATTATCCAATTCTGATTGATTTATTACAAATCATTAATTACCAATTTATCTAATGATTTTCTTAAATTAATTAACTTGAATTAATCAAAATATCCATAATTAATTACCGTAAGTGATTAGTCCTTAATTACTTTCATTAAGTAATTACATTTAAACAATTTATAATTGATTATCTAAATTAATTAATAAATCCAATTAATTATTAAAATTTATCACCTTAATCAATACTTAATAATCCTTAGTTAATTATCTTCATTAACTAATAACATTTCTTAATCACTTTTAATTAATCTCTAATTATAAATTTATTTGATCTTAAATTACTTATCTAATTACAAGTATAGGTTAATCACATTTTTTTTTATTAACATACACCTTAAATTAATTGGCCTTCTTACATTTGCAAACCTTGCTTAATGATTTTAAATTAAATCTTAGCTTAAAAATTTGTCGACATTGTTTATTTAATTAATACTCAACTTTGAATAAACAAATAACTTAAAGGGAAAACTAGGCTAATTCTTTATAAAATGGACCGAGTCAAACACCCTGTTTCTCGAGTAGCAACCCGAGTATCACTTCGAGTTAAACACTCTATTCCCTGAGTCACCCTCCCTGTACGCAACATCATCTTCTCTTTTTTTTTCTTTAAAACTTAGTTTAATTTTTTAAGTCGAAATCTGGGAATACGACTATCACTCGCGTTCTACTCGTACCCATACCCGAGTTTCCCACCAAATCTCACGAGTTCTTCCCCAAGACCATCCTTCTTCCCCAATTTCTTCTACTGACACAAATTTCCAGCTGTGCACGTGCACCACTACATGGTGATGCTCCGACCACCGAGACCGCCTTCGATAGGTCGACAGTGACCTATACCCTTAATTCCGATCATCAAAACGTTCAAAAATCATCAAAGCAAAATTTGAGCCTTCGAGCTCGATACTGGAACCAGAATACCACCTGGAAGTGGCCTCGTTCTCGCCACCACAACCACCGGAACGCGTGAAACTCCGGCCTCAACTTCGTCACTCTCCCCTCTACCTCTCTACAAGACCACGTCGAACTCGATGCACTGTCGACATCGCGCGAGGAGAAATCACCAGCCATCCCAAAATTAGGTCACCGTAGTTCGAACGTCTTCCGCCGCCACCCTGGTCAACGTTCAACCATCACTATATTTTTCATGTGACCACCCTAGGCCCCTCCATCCCCACGAGGCAACTCGACCTCCCAAGATCATCACATCGCCGGAAATCAATCAAAATGTCGTCTCCGTTCAACCTCGAACTGCTACCAAATCACTACACTAAAAATCACGAATCTCATCTTAAAAATCATCGTTTTTGATATAGGTTCTAACTATATACCTGAATCAACAATCGGTGCCATTCGAGATTTGACCAATTCTAAGTTTGTTCTAACTTTTGGGTTCCAGAGAAGAATTTTGAGTGTTTTAATCTTAAACCAATTTTTAAAGCTTAGCTTATGATGATACAAGCAACCTTTGTTCTAATTTCAAGTTCAGCTCTTAACTAGAAACTGAGTAATTGATTTTTTTGATCTTTTGATATTAACAGTTTTGAGTTTATGGTCTGAGAACAGAGATAATTCAATCAACAGCAAACATCACATACTTCCAGCTTCCATATACATATATATATATACAGATAATCATATAAACAAAATTTTAAACACTTTAAGTTTTAAAGAAATTTGTTACTCACCGTTTCAAAGAACAGAACCTTCTTTCCAGATGAAACAGGTTTTGATTTTGCTTGCTGAACCATTTCTTCAATCTTCTTGGTCTAAGGTTGAGTTGATCTTGATTGTTGTTTGTTGTTTCTTGTTTTAGATTTAAAATGAAAGTTTCATTTCATTTTGCTTAGCTCGAACTGGTTTGAAAAGAATGATATATGAAAGAAAACAGACAGGTGATAAGAGAAATAGCTTTCAGGTTTAAGTTTTAAAATGATTCACAGGGTTTATATTTTTTTCTTCATGTCAGAGATTTTTTATAAAATGGAGGCTGAAATCACCTTTTATATACTCGAACAGATCTTGCTTGTTGAAAGGAAATGAGGCATTAAATGTCATTGTACTTGTGTTTCCATTTTATACTTATCTTACTTTCTTTTTCTACTTGCCTGAGCCTTTTTTAGCAAGCTACAACATGTTTCACTTGATGTTTCATTTTTTTTTAAGTTTGCATGCATATTCGAACAGATTTTATTAGGGGCTGGCACATCTATTCAAGCTTGGCTAAAATTTTGACTATGAAGATTTATATTAAAGGCTGGCTTATCATTCTTGTTTATATTTTGAAGTGTAATTGAATGTTAACAAATGTTATTCTAATATATTGTTTAATTTTGAAATGCGATGGATGTACTTGTCTTCATGTTTGCATACATATTTCTTTCTTATCTGAATGTGTATTTTCTTTTGTTTATCTCCATCTCAATTATTTATTTCTAGATTTAATACTAATTTTTTTTAATATTCATTTGGTAATATAAGAGAATTTCTAGATTCTAATTTGTCATTAGATCTTATTCAATGTATTTACTTTATATTTCTATATCTTATATACTTTCATTTCTTAAACCATTTACTTACGATTTAAATTCAAACCACATATATACAATTTCTAAATCTAAAAAATGATTCAATATATTTTTATTTGGTTTCGGGGAAACTCGAATCATTTTATCGATTTATTTTACTATCTTTATCCAAAAATTAATTTAATTATCAATTTAAATTCATAAGAAATCCGGGGTCGTTACACTATTGGTAACTCCGATATCTTATTTCTTGTCCTAGTTTTCATGGGCTAACTAGGAACCTATTGGCTAACTACCAATATCTTAATCCGTATATAGTTTTCATGGGCTAACTACAAACCTACTGGCCCCTGCTGGTATTAAATCATAGTTTTCATAGGCTGACTATAAACCTATTGGACCTTGCCAATATCATACAGTTTTCATGGGCTTACTGCAAACCTATTGGCCCCTGCCAATATCTTTAATTAAAATTTTAACATCTGTTAAGTTATATTCACTGCTGGGTTAACCTAACTGGTTATTCTGCCCTTTTCCCAAAATACAGTTATGGCTTAATAACAAAGTGAATAACTTTCAAATTCTTTACTTATTTATGCCATGGTTTTTTCTTTTAAAAATGAGAATGGGTTATTTGTTTTGAAACCTTAAAACATCACTTTCGAAACCCCTGGATGACCTCCTTTGAAAGCTTAGAAATCATGTTTCCAAAACTCTAAGTATATATATATACCTTCCAAAACCAATAAGACCTTTCGATGGTTTAAAACATAGGTTTCAAAACAAATGAAATATCCTTTCGAAAGCATTGGGTTTTACTCTTAAAACATAATTTGGGTCAAGATGGTTGTATACGAAAGTATCTCTTTCGAAACTAACAAAAACTAGTTTGAGGATAAATTGATGGTTTCGAAGCCACCTAGTTCGAGAGCAAAAAGGCTTTGAAAATCAAAACTTCGAAGGTCTGGGTCGAAACACCCTTTCAACTCCATCTCCTTCGAAACCCCAACCGTTTTCGAAAACAATTAGGAAAAAGTCTGATTTAAGGTAAAAACAAGTGCAACTCGGACAACATGGTCGAAAGGTAGAGTAGTGGCTAGGCTTCGACTAGGTCGAAACCAACAACTTTCGAAATCTTTTGTTTAAAGAAAAAGAATCCCTTCGAAAGCTAGTACTTTAACATGGCAACCTGCTTTGAAAGCTAAACAAATGTTTCAACTAAGTCAAAAGCTTTTAAATAAAACAAGGCAAGGATTTAACTTATGATGGGGTTTCGACCCCATTGGAAGCTTACCCTTCGACACCAAAGCTTCCGCGTATCTTCCGATCCACTACGTATCTTCCAGGAGATACTATGTGTATTGGTTCTGATTATGATGGTTTCGACAGTGATGGTTTCGACTATGATGGGGCGGAATCAAGGGAGTCAAAAGGTGCTTTCCATTAAAGGTGAAACACCTTTTTCTGATTAAAGGCTGAATTATAGAAATTTTAAGTAATTTCTTTTTAACAACTTGCCTTGTTGTAAAACATAGATTGGCTACCACAAAACTTTTCAATTACTTTACTTCTAAAACTGCTGCATTTATTCAGATCCTAAATTAAAGGATTTAAATGTTAAAACCTTTCCAAATAACCTAAATCCGACATTTGCAGAAAAGCCACCTTTTCAAAATAAATCATTTCCCCTAATAAATCAATTGGGGAAAATCCCCAAAAATCACATAAATTCGAATTAATCCTATAATCAAACATATAAAAAATTTATACCCAATTTCTTCCTGAAATTCACAAAATAAAAATTTAACCCAATCGTGTCAAATTTTCCATCAAAAATTCATAATAAAATTCCATTGCTTGGAAAATTCTGAAAGTTAAAACCCATCTCCAAAATTATGTTTTACTTAACATAAAAATTTTCCATTCCATTTCATAATCAATATCTCACGGTTTTACCCTTAAAACCATACGAATTATATATGGAAAGTAATGGTTTAAATCAAACAATTCATAATTTAAGCATATCATCATCCAAAATTTCATAAAATTAAATAAAACATAAATCCGAATTCATAGGATTATATAAACCAAAAAGCGATGGAATAAACTATTATTCACCTTAGATTTGATAAGGAAGTTGAGATTTGTTGTTCATTAATCCTTCCTAGCTTGATCTTTTGCTTTAGATTAAAATTCCTTGTTCTCCTCTTTGGTAATGGCCGGCTTTGATTTAGGTTTTAGATTTTGTGACCGCGAGAAAAATGAAATGTGAATGGACATAGAGGAGAAGTAATAGCTGTGTATAATTAATTGGCTAATTTACTAATATGCCCATGTGTTGTTTAATTAACCTTTAAACCAAATTAAAGCCCAATTACTTTGTTAATAAGCATGGCCCTGTTACGTTGTTTAATCAAATCTCATTCTCCTTATCATCATTATTCTATTTAATTTATCTAGTTAAATCTTCTGAATAATGTTATAAAAAATTAGGGATGTTATGGGCTCCCCCTTAAAGAATTTCGTCCTCGAAATTCAGTAAGGACTAAATACTAAACATAGCAATCATCTTTAACAACACCTAACAACCATACTAGTCTAACTAACTAGCTACTATCTATATAAATCTAATATAGACATACCCTTAAAGCAGATCAGGATAAGCATCTTTAATCCTGTCCTCTATCTCCCATGTACAGTCCTTCTCGTTGTCGCTCCAATGAACTTTCACCAACCTGACTTTCTTGTTCCTCAATATTTCCTCATCTCTAGCTACAACCTGAACTGGTTGTCTAACAAAAGTCAAATTAGGCACTACCACTAAGTCATCCAACCCTGTCGGAGGAATAGTAGTCTCTGGATCATGCACATACTTGCGGAGATGAGATACATGAAATACGTTATGGACACCTTCCAAACTGCTTGGAAACTCTATTCTCTATGCGAGCTTTCCAATCCTTTCTATAATCCAGAATGGACCTACATACCTTGGGGCTAACTTCCCCAACTTTCTAAATCGTACCACACCCTTCATAGGTGATACCTTGATGAAAACCTTATCTCCAACTTAGAATTCTAAGTCCTTACGCCTCTCATCCGCGTAACTCTTTTGTCTAGACTGAGCTTCCTTCATCCTCTCTAACCAAATCTGGACCTAAGACTAATCTGTCTCTGGTCTCCAACCAACATGCTGGTGATTTGCATGGTCTCCTATACAAAGCTTCAAATGGTGCCATTCCTATACTAGTCTGATAACTATTATTATAGGAAAACTCAACCAAATATAGGTGAGCTTCCAAGATCCACCAAAATCCAATACACAAGCTCTTAATAAATCCTTGAGTACCCGAGAGTTTAAGGGAAAGAAAACTTTGAGTCAGACATAAAGCCTGGTATGAACAATAATTCACCATCTCAAACCATTTGGATATCTTGTGAGACCATGCTACTTAGCGGAACGGGTTTTCTACTCACTAGTATCCTAAAACATATATAAAACCATATATTGTGTTCCTGCATCCACAATGGTTAAAAACATAGTATTTCAGAATATTATGATGATATGCAAAACAATTAAATCAATTCTGGATTACCCATCCCCATTCATTCTGACTATCTATCTCAATTATAGTTTCTTGGATTACTATTAACCTGTTAAAATGTTAAGAACTATCTGTCCAATTATTCAGTTTTCATGGGATCACTAAGAACCTATTGGTAACTCCAATACCTTATTTCTTATCCTAGTTTTCATGGGCTAACTAGGAACCTATTAGCTGACTGCCAATATCTTAATCCGGATATAGTTTTCATGAGCTAATTACAAACCTACTAGCCCCTGCTAGTATCAAATTATAGTTTTCATGTGCTGACTATGTCCTATTGGCCCTACCAATATCATACAGTTTTCATAGGCTTACTACAAACCTATTAGCCCCTGCCAATATCTTTAATTAAATTTTAACATCTGTTAAGTTATATTCACTATTGGGTCAACCTAACTGGTTATTCTGCCCTTTTCCCAAAATACAGTTATGGGTTAATAACAAAGTAAATAACATTTCAAATTCTTTACTTATTTATGCCATGGTTTTTTCCTTTAAAAATGAGAATGGGTTATTTGTTTTGAAACCTTAAAACATCACTTTCGAAACCCCAGGATGACCTCCTTTTAGAAATCCTCTTTCCAAAACTCTAAGTAGATATATATACACCTTCTGACACCAATAAGACCTTTCGATGGTATCAAGAAAACATCCTTTAAAACATAGGTTTCGAAACAAATGAAATACCCTTTCGAAAGCATTGGGTTTTACTCTTAAAACATAATTTGCATCAAGATGGTTGTGTATGCAAGTATCCCTTTCGAAACCAACAAAAACTAGTTTGGGGAAAAATTGAAGGTGTCGGAGGCATCTAGTTCGAAAGCAAAAAGGCTTTGAAAATCAAAACTTCGAAGGTTTGGGTCGAAACCTCCTTTTGATTCCATCTCCTTCGAAACCCCAACCCCATTCGAAAAAAATTAGGAAAAACTATGGTTTAAGGTAAAAACAAGTGCAACTCTTCGAAAGCATTACTGGACAACATGGTCGAAAGGTTGAGTAGTAGCTAAGCTTCGACTAGGTTGAAACTAGCACCTTTCGAAAGTTTTTGTTTAAAGAAAAAGAATCCCCTTCGAAAGCTAGTACTTTAACATGGCAACCTGCTTCGAAAGCTAAACAAACGTTTCGACTAAGTCAAAAGCTTTTAACTAAAACAAGGAAAGGATTTAACTTATGACAAGAAAACAGGGTTTCGACCCCATCGGAAGCTTACCCTTCGACATCAAAGCTTCCACCTATCTTCTGATCCACTATGTATCTTCCAGGAGTTACTATGTGTATTGTTTTTTATTATGATGGTTACGATAGTAATGGTTTCGACTATGATGGGGCGGAATCAAGGGAGTCGAAAGGTGCCTTCCATTAAAGGTGAAACACCTTTTTTTGATTAAAGGCTGAATTATAGAAATTTTAAGTAATTTCTTTTTAACAACTTGCCTTGTTGTAAAACACAGATTAGCTGCCATAAAAATTTTCAATTACTTTACTTCTAAAACTGCTGCATTTATTCAGATCCTAAATTGAAGTATTTTAACGTTAAAACCTTTCCAAATAACCTAAATCCGACATTTGCAGAAAAGCCCCCTTTTCAAAATAAATCTTTTCCCCTAGTAAATCAATTGGGAAAAATCCCCAAAAATCACAGAAATTCGAATTAATCCTATAATCAAACATATTAAAATTTTATACCCAATTTCTTCCTGAAATTCACAAAATAAATATTTAACCCAATCGTATCATATTTTCCATCAAAAATTCATAATAAAATTACCATAGCTTGGAAAATTTCGAAGTTAAAGCCCATCTCCAAAATTATGTTTTACTTAACATAAAAATTTTCCATTGCATTTCAAAATCAATATCTCATGGTTTTACCCTTAAAACCATACGAATTATATATAGAAAGTAATGGTTTAAATCAAACAATTCATAATTTAAGCATATCATCATCCAAAATTTCATAAAATTAAATAAAACATAAATCCGAATTTATAGGAGTATATAAACTAAAAGGCGATAGAATAAACTATTCAAAAGATTTAATTAGATAAATTAAATAGAATAATAACGATAAGGAGATTGAGATTTGATTAAATAACATAATAGGGCCTTGCTTATTAACAAAGTAATTGGGCTTTAATTTTGTTTAATGCTTAATTAAACAACACATGGGCATATTAGTAAATTAGCCAATTAATTATACACGGCTATTACTTCTCCTCTATGTCCATTCACGTTTCATTTTCTCATGGTCACAAAATCTAAAACCTAAATCAAAGTCGGCCATTACCAAAGAGGAAAAGAAGGAATTTTAATCTAAAGCCAAAGATCAAGCTAGGAAGGATTAATTAACAACAAATCTCAACTTCCTTATCAAATCTAAGGTGAATAACCTTCGATTTAAAATTTATAAAAGTAATTTAATTGATTTATTATCTTTTGGGATAATAAATATTGTTTTAAAATTTATAAATGATAGTTTATAAACAAGAAGATCTTTTAAAAAGAATTGTTTCAAATAAAGCTAAGTGTAAATTGTTTTAGGTTTATAATAAACAATGGTTTGACATTGGTTTTAATACACTCGGAAAGTACAGTTTACCCCTTTAAAAAGAATATTTTAAAGTGTCTTTAAAGTACTATGATATAAAAATCAAGCGCAAGTGAAAACGACCATCTTATCATTCCCGATAGTTGATTTATCGACTATCGACTTTGATTTTACTTTCTTCTTTATATTTCATCACTCTAAGACAATGTGTTGCCCATTTGAGCTTTGTTATCCTTTGTTGGAAATAACTAAACCCAAAGAGCAAGTGGGGGCCAGGCTATGTGGGGTTGCTCCCATTAGGGTATTTTCACTTCCGCTCTAGATTGGATTCGGTGTTGCGCATTGAGATATGAAATACAAGGATTCTCGGTAACAGTTGGCGGGGTCCGGCTTGGAGGTTTCCGGGAGACATCGGAGTCTTAAGTATATTTCTTGAGGTATACTTTAGGTAAGGGCGGCGCACCTTCCTACTCATTGTTGGAAAAACTTCTCTTTTCCTTGTTATTAATTAAAACCTTTGAATTTTTTCCTTAATTGCTTGGAGAACTGCCTTGTCCTCTTCTTTATGTTCAACTATTTATGACCATTCTTTCAAGTCTGGAATTTGATACTAGTTATGCCCATTCCCTTGGTATGGGATTTGTTCTTACTAATACCCACCATTTTATTTGGATTTATTTCCTATTGTGCCACTCTTTCTTGTATGGATGTTGTTCTTGTGAGGTAAAAACATGTTCTGCGTTTAGCGGCGTAGTCTCACAGAATTTTTATATGCTCATCATATTACTTGAGTTTCCTCACAATGGTTTTCCAGACTAATACGGATGTTATTTTATTTTAATGCTCGGGTCAGACCGAGTTTTTACCAAGTTGGCTTTGGTGATATCGAGTTGTTGGAGAAGAGCTAGATGTTCACCTATCGTAGTGTTTTATTTTCTGCTGTATCATATGGTATACCTATCAGCAATTGTAAGGTCGGGATTTTATAACTGTCCAACAGATAAGGTTTATTTTTAACTCTAATGTACTCTGTATTTTGGAGTGATATATTTTACCATCTTTGTTATATTATATGTTGTCGATTCCGGTGTGAGATTTTGATTTTCTTATTCTCTATTCTTTTCTTTTTTTACCCTAACAATCTACCTTCTCGGCGACTGGATGTTCGTCATTTGAATACATTGAATGTATTCGGTGTCAACTTTCGATGGTTGAAAAGGGGGTCGTTGCAAGGTTTCTCTAATTTTATTAGCCTGTTGGAACTTTTAGCATGTGTGTACTTAAGTGTATTATCTTGCTTATTTAACATTATGCCCACCTTTATTTATATTTGAAGTATGAGACATTGTTTTCAATGACATTCCCATTCATTCTCCTTATTGGTTCAGCCTATTCCTTTTGTTTTGTGCAAGAACAACTTTCGTAACATTTGAAATGTTTCTTTTTATAACCCATATTGTAAAAATTGGGCTTTTCGATCTCCGAATGTCAACACTAATACATCCACGTTATTCACATGTCGAGCACCCAAGTGTCAGAAAGATAGAACGTTAAGGTAAATGAAAAGAAAAAAGAAACAAAACAAGAAGAAGAACACAATATCAGAATCTCAAATGCAGAACGATAATATATAATATCTCAAAAGGTCTTTATCAAAAAAAAACTTTGATATATACATCAACCAGAGTAAACTAACCTATCATCAGCCTGGACAGCTATAACTGCCTTTTCTCACAAATGCTGATAGATACAGAACAAGTAATGCAGCGAAAATAAAGTATGATAGGAAATCATCCAGCTCCTCTCCAAAAGCTCCAATGAACAAAGCTAAATCTAGAAACATACTCGAGCTAATTGTGTACATCACAACAATAATAAGTATACATGCACTCTCTAAGGTATGTTTGCTAACTGTGTAGGATTTCCACGGAGGTGCCCTAAGTATTTCGAGAATGGTCACCCTATACAAGGATCGAAGATATCCTTCCGAGCATCGTATATCTCTAAATAAAATATACTATAGGAAAAACATATCTGGTCCACGCCCGAACATGTGGAACCGAGTCACATTACTTTTGCATGCATATCCCTAAGTATCACTAGAATGGAGTGCCTGCACCCTTTAAGTTACCTAAACCACTTAGTCTATGTCTCCTATCTTTGGTTCTATCATTACCGACGGTGAAGTCACATTTAGCATCCAAGCAAATGAGTTACAACTCGAACAGATCTCGACACACGAATCCCCAACTCAAATAGATCTCGAAACCGCACATGGATTCCCATATATCAACAGATCTTGGAATCACACATTGATTTCTCAGCAGATCTCGAAATCACACACGGATTCTCATACCTCAATAGGTCTCGGAATCACACATGGATTCTCATACCTCAAAAGGTCTCGGAATCACACATGGATTCCCAAATCCTGAATAGATCATGAACAACTACATGTGTTCGAGCATTTCAAACAGATCTCAAATCTCTACATAGACTCCAGCATCTCAAACCAATCACAAACCAATCACGAATCTCTTCTAAAGCATAGAACACGTATATGGTTTTGGAGTGGTTACAGTTTTAAGTCATCTCATATAAGTACACTCTCCTGCTTATTGTGTGCTCCAAAACCAATTGATCGATTTCCCAGTAATCTCGACTTCGGTTTTGTGGGAAATAAACAGATAAAACATAAGAGTAGAGATCACCTCCTAACCTTTTAAGTGGACGGATTTACTTATCATTTTTCCTAGAAGAGCAAAACGAGTTTATACGTATAGTATAACATCACCGAAGATAACTATACCATATAATCTCTATGTTTCTTCTAGATATTTCCAAAGTATATTTGGCCAAATCAAATAACAATGAGAATAATCGTATACGGGAAACTAAGTCCCATATACTGACATCAATACACAAAGCACGATCGATACACATAAGCACGATCAAGTCATATAAATGACTTCTAATGCCCTTTTATTAATTAAAATCCTCTTTTATTAGTAAAACTCATTTTACTTAATAAACTCTTTATAAATGAAACTCCATTTGATTAATTAAACTTCACTACTTAATTAAAACTTCCATATTCATTTCTACATGTTTAATACTCTCAAAATTATTCATATACTTATCTCAACCGTATAAGTATATTCGTAAATCAATTTCAAAGGGCTTAAGACAAATGTTACTCAAACATTGTCACTACAAACCCAAAACCATTTCACTTTTGATTATATTTAAAACATTCTTTTCAAAGATCTATTTACATTCATAAGTATAATCAAAACGGGTTAAAGACGAATGTTATTAACACATTGTCAAAACAACCCAAAACCCATTTCATACTTGTTGTTCTCTTTAAAACTCCATTATTAAAGATCTAAGTATTTTGCAAACTCATTTAACAATATTTTACCACTTCAAAATATTATTCAAGGGTTTAAAAACAAATGTTACTAAAATACTATTTACAACAAACCCCAAAACACTTCACTATTCCACTATCTTTAAAACTTCATTTTAAAGATCTAATTACTTTTCAAAAGTATAGTTAGATGGTTAAAACAAATGTTGCACAAACATCGTTAATATAAACCCAAAATCACTTTTATACTTGCCATTTACATTGTAACATTCATTTAAAGCTCTAAGTACTTCTTCACTTATTAAACAAGGTAATATACACTTTTGAGTCAATCTTACAAAACCATCCATTATAGCATAAGTGTTATAATCCAAAAACTCCTTTATATTGTTTCGCAAATACCAAACATCCTTTTTAAAACTTCTAAATATACTAAAATACTTTTCAAAAGATATATATATATATATATCTATATGTATAGACACACATATACATACATATATATACTTCATTATTTATAAAACTAAGATATTTAATAAAATACTATGAACAATTTGAAAGATATAATAATATAAAAACCTTTTATTTCTTAAATAAAATCTTTAACAAGTTTTCTAAAACCAGATATATACTCAAAATATACTTTTAAAATACTTATACTATATTTTAAAACATTTATTTTAAAAACCATAAGAACCTGTTTTATAATTTAAAATCATCACTTTAAAAATCTATAAATGATTATGGACAATATTTTTAAACCTTGATATTTCCCGATAATAAGTATGCTTATAGTAATTATTAAAAATACGAAGAAGTCCTAGGATGTCTTCCAAAGTTAACTTTAAAATCGCCGATCACATCGATTTCAAAGTGCATATATAGCGACTCTTTCTCTTCTAACATTCTCAACTTCCAATTCAAATTTCCACAAATGTCCAAACCAATTCCTCTATGTCAAACACACACCAAAATGTGTGTAGCCAAATATACCTGTGTGTGTGTGTGTATATGTATTTCTATAGTTTATCACAATTTATCTAATTTAATATATGTCAAATATCAAGGATTTCAAAGCATGCTCATAAAGACTATGTCGCTTCAAACACTTATCACGCACTATCAAACATGTAAACAAGCAGTCTGGGACATGATACATGTTACAGATGATCAAAAGAGAGATATACTCCATAATAATATTGTCACCTTTTTTACAAAACTAGGCCGAGTCCAAAAGTAATAACTTGTATTGTCCATTATACAGTTATATTTTAATACAACAACAATTATGTACACAATAATTGTACAATCAATTGGTGAGTAAATTCATCCAAATTCCAGCTAACGCTTATGCATTTCCTAATAGTCCAAAATCGAACACCATTCGATTTTAGCTGAAATTCCCACAAGCTCCAAACTCGACAAATCCAACTCCAATGCGTTGTTATCATCGCTACGAGTCCAACGCAAAAAACCGCATCTAAATCCGACCTTGTGCGAACAAGATACATATATTAGATCACTTGAGATTAATTAATTTATAATTAACTTAATTAAATGGGTAATTAAGGAATTAACCCCCTCTATCTCATTTAACAAAATCAAGCCGCCACATTCACTAACCCTAATCTCGACTTTCCACACCCGTCGGCACCGCCACGTTGCTTGAACCACCGCCGCATCTCCGTCGAGGATAGCCCTAACCCAGATGCCCCCAACTCCACCAATCTTGCCTCCCCTCATCACCTCCATCTCGAGATCAAACCTAAACATCGAAATCGTTCAACTCGCTTAGCCGCTTCTCTCCACCATACGCCGATCTATTACCACCGATGGACTCCTCAGGCCACGCCGTTCCTTCTTCATGTTGGACACTTTGCCTAATTCGGCATTTAGTAGCCAGAGCAATCTAGTCCGTTGGATTATACGGGCTAGTATTAGGGTTTTGGGAAATATAGAGAGGGGTGAAGTCCTTATATAGGAAATTTATCTGACATTATTCATCCCCCAAAATCACGAACTCTAATCCAAGCATGCTCACCAGCGTTCCTATCCAAATACCCCTATTCCGACTCAATGCAACAAGTTCTAGAACCTAATTTCATTGTATACAGAAGTTTTCTTTTAGGTTATATCATATTTTTATTCCTGAAATTAATTGCTACGCATTTTGAGCTCGCATAACCATATAGTACGTCCGGTCACCACCAAACTTGTCAGCATACAATAATTCATTATTCCGAAACCAATGGCGATGGTTTTGTCAAAATCTAAAACAGTGCCCCGGAATGATAATTTCACACGTTAACTAAAACGAATTATTATTAAAACAAATTTAATCACTTTTAGTTCTAAATTAAAAGTTTACTATTATCATTCTTATTTAAACAGAATTTAAATAAGCTTTCAAAATCATTTTTATTCATATTAAATCCAAGATTCAACTATTTAAATAATTCCAATATTTAAACGTAAACATTCAAAAATCCGGGTCGTTACATTCTACCCCCCTTAGAAGAATTTCGCTATCGAACTTCCAACCCAAGCAACAATCATACATCAATACCTAACGATATTGCAAGCCAAGAAATAATCACCCAATAATACCACACAGTACTACAATCACTAGTAAGCAAGCTTATTGTTTGCCCAGGTTTAGAAACCTTCTCACCATACAAGGATGATAACAATTCATTAAGCGTTGCCTTACGCTTAACAACCTCAGGTATTACCCAATTGATCACGCATGCTACCTCAAGCAATTCAAAGAGTCATCCCTAAACTCTCCACAAGCCAACGCACATAACATACAGATGTTTTTAAAGCTCGTATGATGCATATATATCATCTGTACGCAATATCAAACCTGATCCCTAGCTCGATCATATAGATTTCACTTTCGAACTATTATAGATCACTTGACCTCTCTAGTGCGGACTCCGATTAGGTTCCTTGACTAGAAACCTCTGTTCTCTTCACATCTTTACTACTAATAATGATAATTCAATTAACATAAAATCAACCGTGTCTTTCTAAAATTCGCATTTTACCCTTCCAGTCTTTCGGTCCCCCTTTCCCCCCTTTCTCGCGTCTACCTGCTTAACCAAGACTAAAAAATCCCTGACAGAAGCGATTCCAGATCCAAGGTGATTTCGCACCAAACATCTCTCCAACGAACCACACAAACTATGCAAACTTCGGAGCGATTTCAGACCGACCGTGATTCCACGTATTCTCTTACAAGCCGCAAAACCTAGGGTTGCTTCACCGCGAATCCAGATCCAACGTCTTCTCCACCAACAATCGACTAAGGTGCATTCGTTGCTTCGTGGTTTTGGATTCAATGTCTGCCGATTATATCTGTGAAATCGCCTGTACTCTCAAGCTTCGACTGTGTCCATCAACAATATCTTTCTAACTATTGCTACTTCCATACACAACTCCTCGATACCATATAACCCAAATGACAACAACGTCAGCATCTTTTCCCCCCACAACTGTTCCAGATCAGATCGATTTTGCAGTTTAATGCAACTGCAATTAAAGCTTCTAATGGTAATTTGTTTTGATTTTTTGCTTGGTCTATTAATAATTTAGGGATATTGAAGTTGATTGTGGGTTGAAATGTTTTTGAAAGTTCGATTGTCCAAATTAGTTTGATTTAAACAACTGTTGTAGTTTAAAATTTATCTGACCATCATTTGTAAACTTTGTATTGGATAGTACAGTGGGATTTAAGTACCTGTGCCATTGATTTTTTTTTTCTAAAGTTCTATCTTTGCATGTTGAATATTCTTAATTCACACATTATTGTTGCAAATTATGTTCATACTCAATATTTTACTTCTCAATATAAAAGCATGCTCAATTAGCCTAAGGACACCTCTTATCAGTAACTGAAATAAATATACTAAATGAATTTGGGTAGTTCTTCATAATTTTTTGGTTTAGGGCCATGAATTCAACTTGACCAATGAACAAGAATCCTGGGCTACAGATATAATATTATTAGTCACATTACTGAAGCTCGGCCTAGGTTTTTATTGTCTCTCCTTCACTAATGAAAGTGTAAAATCCTATTCTAATTATAATTTTTTAGTATTTACCCTACATTTGATGAGTAATTTGTACCTGCATTACCCCTAGACCTTAATGCATTATTTCTTTTGTTTCCAATATTTATTTTCTTATTATCTATTTCTCCATAAAATCCCCCTCTAAGTATGATCTGGAACTCACATACATTGTACATCTTGGGTTTAATTGACTCTAATTGAGCATGCCTTATAAGTGCAGATTCCATTAGGTGGCTTGATTTACTTTATATGCTTGATATCCTACAATGTTACAAACTTTTAGCACTTAAGAATGCATTTATGTGTGTGTGTATGTGTGTAGTTCCTTCTGCTTATCAAATTTTAAAATACCAATAGTAAATGAGTAAGCTCGTTGTACTTGGGTACATCTAGGATGAAGTTCCATCACTTTTAACTTGCCTCTACTAATCAAATTTATTTTTAAATGCTATAAAACCCAATTCATGCAACTTTTACTTCTTATCTCAAGCTCGAATTGGTTTTTTTTCATCTGAACTTTATTGCTTCCTGACATTTTTTTCTATGGAATAAATACACACACATAAAGCTCTGATTAGGAATGCTTATGGCTATAGAGGAAAACTTAATGAACATGACAACTTCACACAGAAGAACCGTTTAAAAATTTATCGAGTTACACTGAATTTTAAACATGCATCATCAGTTTCGCAGCTGAGAATCCTATGTTATCGTACTTATATTATTTCAATAATTTGTGTCTTAGCCAACTTCAGGATTTCTGCAGCACCCAAAATGATTTTTTTGCATTGAAATTTCATACATTATATATCAATTTACATTTAAGATTTACAATAGACACCATATTTATTTTGAGATTTATGCAAGTAAATGGCATCCACAACGATCAGGTATGAAGCTATGTACCAGTTTTGATGTAAAATTTTAGTTGTACTTCCATTTTTTTACTGCCTTACTATTGATAGAGCAATGGACTCAAGCTTGAGCGTTGTCGAATGGTTCTGTTTATAAATGTTTTCTGATACTATCAAAGTTAATAATCTATGCAATAGGTTCTATTTCCTTCGTATATGATAGTTTTCGTCAAGTAAGACTCATGATTTCCGACTTTGATTATTTAACATAGGTTTGAATGCAAGATGATTAATACCACCAGTTAGTTTGCTGTAACCTTCTGCAGTGAATGCTATACAACTAATGCTCGGACCTTGGATAGAAGTGATGCTAGAGGACAACACTTCGGCTTACCGATCCATTAGAAATATCAATTTTGGTTCAATTTAAAAGTAAGAAACATAAAATGTTTTGTGATTACTGCTCTAATAGTAAGTTGCGAATAATCAAAGTTTAGAGTTGCACTGAATCCATTTAACTTAGATCGCAGCAGAATCCTTTTCTATTGCATAGATGAAGCCATATATATATTTATTTAACTGTAAAATCCATAGAGTTGCACTGTGTAGTGGTTATGATATTTTTTTCTAATTAAGTGTTCATTAATTTAAAGGAAAGTATTGCAAGACTAGAAGGATTAATGTAAACATTTATATTATTACTGACACTATTATGTTTGCATCTTCTCTCACTGACTGTTCTTTGAATATGCGATATGTGTATGAGTGTAATTTTAGTTTAAATTGAATAAATAGTTTATGAAATTCACTAAAGCATTGTGTATGTTTAGAAATTATGCTCTATACTCTCATTCATTTTATTACCTAAACTCTTTTAGAAAAATGTTTATTTGCTTCATATTAGATAGAAGATTGGGTTAATGTTTGATTGATGCATTAATCGATCCTACTACTTTTCTTGCAGTTGCATTATTCACTTTTCTTTCATAAGTTATGTTCAGTTTAAGCGGACAAAAAGTTACCAAGGTAACAGCAGTACCATTGATTTACATGGTTAAAGAACGCTAAAATACATTGATAAATACTGATGGAAACAATAACAGATTAAGTCACGAACAGTTTCATTGGTTCAGAAGTTACCACTTGGAGCTTCTATTGACATTTGCAGTCATAAAAACTGCCAACGGCTCCAATGGAATCTTTAAGTGATGCATCCCAAACTGGCCATTATAATAATTTATTGGAAGCCACTTTTCAAACTTCAAAATATAAACATATAAACATGGTTGTATATCAGAGTCACATTTAAAATTTGAAATTTCAAAAAGTCACTGTGAAAATACTGTTCATTGATTTCCATTGTTAATAGAATTGTGAAGTGATGATGTATGCTCACATTCCGCGTTTTCTAAAGAGCATATACATGTAAAAGTACAAATATTATTTCTGTATCCAATAGTATAAAAAACGAATGATAAAACTACGAATGCTTTCAAGTTATTGGCTCTATGAATGTTCTTCATTTGTCCCTGTCTTCCCAATCGTTGCTTCAGATTCGATTTAAGCTGACTATGGTGCTACCAAATCTACTTGCACAGGTGCAACTATAAATGCATGTACGTTGCGATTATATGCAGGTCCGCCTAATTTTGTCTTACCTAATTTTGCAAGAAGGTAGCCAGCACTACGATTCTAAAGTAAACCGTACCCACGTATGAAATTTACCTTGAATAATTTATAGAAATAGGTGTGTGTGTGTGCATGTATGCAAAGTAAAGGCAATTGACATCTAAGTTGTGATTATATTGTTATGAACCGGTTTGGTCGGTTAATTCGGTTCTAATCGAATATTGTTCACCCCTATATGCATGTTGTGATTAAATGCGGTTCATCATTTCAATGTCAACTGGGTACTAAGTTGTGCTTCACAACTCGAGGCCGAGTTGTGACACCTTCAAACTTTGTGCGCATTATTTTATCTTCAATCTTTGGTTAAGTCATTGGCATCTCATCAGCTAACCACACGACTCGATATCAAGGCATGGGCTCCAAGTCGGCACAATGAGTTTATTATTTTATTTACTGAATTCTTCCTATTTCTGAGTACCAATAACATTTCATTTATTAAATATATTATATCTAATTAATTATGAATTTGGGTACATATTCATTAAGGATCTGTTTACTATATCTGTAAACAAAACTTTGTACATGCTTCAAAAGATGTTACAAAGTGGATTGTTGAATTAATACATGCACATTGTGATTAGATGCAGGTCCGCCTGGACATGCTTATATACTCGTAGTCATAGTATATGATAGAAAACTTCAGGATCATATCAAAATCCGTATCAAGTGTTCGCCTTTAAGAATCGAGTGAAAAATCTTAACTTGGGTCGGTGTGAATCACCTCGAAATCATGCACTCGAATCCTATATCAAGAACAACCGAGCGAATAAAATGATCTACGTACAGCTTACGTACTCATTTCAATTGGTTTCTTTAATTATACCAATTTCTTTCCTTTTTTAATTCACACTCATTATCACTTAATATTCCTCAGTTTATTCTAAATTCACTTATGAACCATTTCACAAAACTTTACTTCAAGTTATTTAACATATATAACTTAAGTTTATACTTGTATAATATTCTACCAAATCCTAAGAGTATATTACATAACAATCTCATTCATTTTACTTAACATGGATATTCAATCAATTTAAAACTTGTTTAAATTATATTATCTCTCCAAATCAAGCATTATATAAAACTTAACTGTTATAAACACATAGCTTCAAGTTCTTACACAAATTCTGAAGTTTCGACTGTCCAAAATCGTCGAAAATTCCATTTCATATTAACAAATGAAAACTACTGATTAGCAGATCAAACAAGATGCACAACCAAACTTACCTTAATGCATAAGGTACATGAGTTCATAAAATATCTTAACAGAAAATTTAAGAATTAAACAACCGATTTTCATTTCAAATCATTTTGAAATTATAATATACACATCTTTTGTATCAAATCATACTTCCAGCATTTAAATCAAAATATGTTTTACGAAAACAACTTTGTAACATCCCCTACTTAAAAACTTGAAAAATAAATGTCGATGATGCTACAGTCATCGCCAGAATCATTTTTCCAGTGACAGAAGTGAGTTTAGTACGTCCAAACCATGCCTTTTGGAATTAACCAATATCATTTCCAAAACAATATCAAATACTTCGTAAATATTACTAAGTACCATGATATCAATTTTATAAACCAATTTCCCAAATATTCACTTTCAAAGAATACTGGTGTTATTATTTTTTTCTTTTCAAAATCCTAGAAAACCAATTTCTAAAATACCAGAATTTAAGTCCTCAAATTCTCAGTTCAAATCCTTTTTTTTTATAAACAATACTTATAAATAGGCCTGTCAATGGTACGGGTTTTGGCCCGAGCTCGGCCCGAACCCGCCCTATGTATGCGGGTACAGGTTGTGCCTTTTACTACCTAAGCTCGACTCAGGCCCGATCCGGGTCGAGTACGGTTTTATCAAAACCCGGCTCGATTAGGGCCCGACCCAACTATTAGTTTTTCATCGTATCAAAACATGAGCATGTATGTTATTTATTTACCATTTTATTTATTTACATGTAGATGTTTTTGCATACTTTTGTTATAAGCTTGACTACATCACCGCCCATTTTATATGTTAACATTGTTTGTATACAAATTTTACCAAAGTTGCAGTTTTAAAATATAGTTTTAACATAAATATTTTGAGTTAGGTATACGGTTATTACACAGCGGGCTTAAAAAGCCCGACGGGGCGGGCTCGAATATTGGGTTGAAGTACCCTGCGAGTTCGGTCCGGGCTCCGGTTTTAATTATTGTAATTGGACTAGGGTTCGGGTTTTATAATACCCGGACCGAACCCTACCCATTGATAGGCCTACTTATAAACCATATTTATATAAGTCGCTTTCTTATATGATACTATTACACAAGTGTTTATCCTTAAAATATCTTTTATTTCTCAAAGTGTATAATAAACAACTTTCATTAAAATCAATAACCCAATGTTATCACCGAACCTCGTATCGTCAAACTATGAAACTTAATTCACAAGGTGTTCATTTAAATGTTCCCATAAGTTACTATATATCCAACCCATGCAGTAAAAGGTATAACTGCTCATAAACTAGTCGATCATAACTAATGAAATAATAAATGATAATAATCAAATATTATTATTTCCTAACAAACACATCATAAAAACTATATCAATTTATGAAAATTATCCTTTTATATATAAAATATAATCCTAGTTAAAATTATTTCATTTACCAATTTTAGAAACAATATTGTATCGGTTTGCTTTGTTCATGTGTTTAGAGATCCCTATTAACAATGATAGCAGCTCGTATTGGTTCATAAGCCACTTGTAACGACACATAAATTCAACACTTTATAAAAATTTCAAAATATTCAAAAAAAAAAGGTTTTTAAACATAAATGATGATGTTTTAAATGATAAATAATATTGCTAATCTTATTTTGAAAAACTAAATATAATAAAGAAAAAAAATACACTTTGGTAAATATCGCTAAAATAACCGGAAATCGTTTTATCACTAAACAGCGCTTTAGCCATCTAAACTCATGCACGCAGCTAGGTACATATACTCATATATATGAGTATTAATATGTAATAAAATTAGCTATTTTATTTTGAAACTTAATTTCCTTTATAACACTATTATAGATATCACTATTTTGGAATAGTTGGTTTTAGAATTTAAATTTAGTTTAAATGATGTTATAATTATTTTAATTATTAAGCAAGCTCTTTTAATTATTATACAATGATGAAAATATTATTTTTAAGCATGTTTTACAAATATGTGTATATTAACTAAGAAGAGAAAATATGACCGAAAATCAAAATCAAAATTTCGTAACAATTCAACGTGTATAAGTTGTGCAACATTGTAGATAATATGTAACATACATATGCACATATACATGTACATACATGAGGACATATCCACATATGCATGAACACACATATATACATGTAATTAAATATATAAATATTACTAAAAATATTTGAGATATTTCCAAAATTCCTTAACTCTTAAGCTTACCCAAAGTCAACACTAACCATCAAAATACATGCACATGGCCTTGTCCATGATGGAAGAGATTTGGGCCCTACATTGAAAGGAGGGAGGTGATGAGGGTGGTGCATGTGATGGTCATGAAGATGATGATGTATATGTAGATACTTTTCTCCTCATCCTTTCCTATAAATACCACACTCTCCACTTCATTTCTACACATCTTCTTCTTCATTTCTAAGCTTTTTCTCCCCTAGTTAATGGCTTCTCATGTTAAAAAAATAATTCTAAAATATTTCTCAAAAGAAATTTAATTATAATATACATACATATGTGTGTGTGTGTGTGTGTGTACACATACTTAAGCACCTCAAAACTACTCCAAAACTCCACTCTTCCTCTCTATCATCCACGACCTCACTTCCTCCATCAAAGACCGAGCCCTTATTGTGACGACCGCCCATGACCCTTGCACCGAATCTAGAGAATAAGCGCTGTAAAGTGTGCCAGGCGACCATGGACGATTGTCAAGGTAAGATTTAAAACAACAGAATCTATCGTATTACTCACAGCGCATGGACAAAATACAATAGAACATATGTATAGTGAAGCTTTACCGAACAAAATGATATCATATAAAACTCCATAATAGTTGAATACAAGCATCTACAAAGTCAATACATCCAGCCTCACTACATATCTCTCAGAGAATACAAAACAGCGGAATATCCAGTACATATAATAAGAAGATAATATGCAATCCTCTAGCTCGTCTTCGATATCAGCATCGTGAGAAGAGAACAGCACCTGTCACCTGCTACCTAGTCTGCCCGTCCCAAAATGGACGAACAGCCCAAGGCAATAAGAATTAAAACATAAAGCCTTGAGTCAGACAACAGTCTTAGTGAGCAGTAAATTAACTAACAACATACCAAAAGAGCATAAAGGAAAAGGAATAGGAATACAACCCTCCCACTCCAACCTCATTCTACAGTGATAGCCCCCAGACACACACTAAGCAGAAGCAAACATAACAGAGCATACAATTTAAAGTAAAGCAATTGTCACTCGAGTCAAGAGCGATGTTTTCCAAGTACAAATCCTAAGGTCTAAAACCAAGGTCAGATAAGCACCCAGGAAATACCGCTCTTGAGACCGAATGACGATACAACCAAACATCCATGACTCGGCTATCACTGTTATCATTGTTGCGATATCACCGTTAATTGAATGACCGGCACATTCTTTCAGCCGTCCGTCAAGGGCTAATGGTAACCCCGGTTCTAGACATAACTCCCGCACGTCATCGTGACCCGTGCCTAGGTTTATCGAATCTACCCAGAGTACTTGACCATCAACTTAGTCTTTTGGGCGTCCCCATGTACTCTTGCTTAGAGCATGCTAGAACCTTCAACAACGATGAGATCTCAACCTCCTAGTCATCCTCCTCGACGACTATTGCCATACTAGCTCAAGCGCCTCTCGAGCATCCATTATCCTCAACTCGAATCATATCACCGAGTTATCAACATGCTTGGAATGATCCCGCCTGGATTAGACCAAGTCTTCATCATATGATGCCTCGCTTCATTACATCCTCGCAAAGCTTCATCTCAACTTCACATCATCAAATCTATGCATAAGAGCTTCATCATCCCGCTACATATGCCACGAGCAGCTTTTCCAATTCAAGAGCCTTTCCCTTAGCTTTTGAATCACCTTCGATCTAAATCTAATCATCAATCATCTAGTTCATAACAATCAATCAAATCAAACATCAATCCAAGCAATCAAGCATTCAAAAATGATCTAAGTAGACAATTATAACAATAATGGCATTTTCGTAATTAAAGAGTTGAAAGTCCAATAAGCATGAAAACATGGATTATATCTCTACAAACTTGATGAATGAACTTGCATAGGTTAACATATGATAAAATGGATGTAACATCATCATGAACAATGGATCTATATGAATCTACACATAGGATGAAGAAAATGCATGGAAATCACTAATTTAACACCAAATCGAGCCAACAATCCGATCTACTCCTTTGGATCCGTGTGAGAGATAATCACCACTCACCAAATCACCTAAACAACCTCAAATCAACACACTTCAGATCTGGACAGCGAAGGATGAAGCTAGATCTATCACAAATCCGCTTCAAATGAAGAAATCTCTCTTGAAAAGATGAAGATCTTCAATCCAAGCTTTTGAATCTTCAATCTCGATCTTCGATTTGGATGGATGGAAGCACTAGATTAGAGTGGAGAAAAGAAGTGAAGAAGTGTAGAAGTCGAGCTCTCAAAATGGCAGCACTTCGTCGCTTCAAAAATCCGGATCCCAAAAAGTGAGAACAACCCCTCCTATTTATAGCTGAAATCTGTCCTTAAGTCGAAATCTGGCTATCTCCCTAAGTCGCTTCCGACCTAAGCCTCTCCGACCTAAGCCTCTCCGACCTAAGCCCCTCCGACCTAACAGATGTACGACTTAACTCCTTTGCGACCTAACACTTAGGAAACCCAGCGACCTAACAACCTAACGACTTAACTACCTAAGACTCAGTTGGGTTGCGACCTAACACAAGTCGACCTAAAACAACACGCGACCTAACACTTGAACTATCCTAGCGACCTAACAACTTAGCAACCTACGCGACCTAACACAACATACGACCTAACAGTGTTACGACCTAACACATAGCCTAACTCCTAAGGTCGCCAACTTGTTAACTCCTTAGGTCGCCAACTTGTTAACTCCTTAGGTCGCCAACTTGTTAACTCCTTAGGTCGCCAACACGGAACCACTAGGTCGCTAACTCAGAACCACTAGGTCGCTAACTCAGAACCACTAGGTCGCTAACTCAGAACCACTAGGTCGCTAACTCAGAACCACTAGGTCGCTAACTCGGCAACTACTAGGTCGCTAACTCGGCAACTACTAGGTCGCTAACTTTCCCAGCCGACCTAACACTTAACAAAACTTAGGTCGCTCACAACATTTTCTTAAGTCGCAGACCTTCTCTAAGTTGCCAACAACCCTTAGGTCGCGTACGACCTAGGACTTAGACAAATCTGCCTAAAAATCTGAAATGACATGAAAGTGCTAAAATTCCAGATTTTGACGAACATGTCGATCCGTAAAAATACGGGTCGTTACATTCTCTCCCCCTTAGAAATTTCGCCCCCGAAATTCCAAGCAATCAAAACTATTCTGTACGCCTACCATCCATAACAATCAACAAACCATGCATCCAATTCTAACTTAGCGTACAGAATTCTAAAACTTAGAACAAGTTACAATATCGCGAGATGAGACGACACCTTAGGGCCATACCTTGAAGAGTTCAGGATGAGCTGCCTTCATCCTCCCTTCCACTTCCCACGTACAGTCGTTATCATCATCACTCCATTGTATCTTGAGCAACTTAACTACCTTCCTCCTAAGCTGTTTCGTGTCGGTTTCAACAACACGAAGCGGCTTACGAGGTCTTCTATCAACTGGATCAACTTCTAAGTCTTCACAGCTATCAGCAGAAACCACCGTACTCGAGTCGTGCACATACTTCCGTAGATATGATACATGAAAAACATTGTGCACACTCGACATCTTCTCTGGTAACTCCAATCTGTAAGCGAGCTTTCCAATTCGCTCGATAATCGGGAATGGTCCAACAAATCTCGGAGTCAACTTTCCTTTCTTTCCAAATCGAATAACATTCTTCAGTGGAGAAATCTTCACAAAAACCATATCTCCTACATCGAATTCCAAATCCTTTCGACGCTTATCGGCATAACTATTCTGACGATCTTGGGCTGCTTTCATTCGTTGCCGAATGATCTCTATGCAATCCGAAGTTTGCCGAATCATCTCTGGCCCAAGCATCAACTTCTCTCCTGTTTCCAACCAACATGTCGGAGAGTTACACGGTCTTCCATACAACGCTTCATACGGTGCCATACCAATGCTTGACTGGTAACTGTTGTTGTACGCAAACTCCACCAAATGAAGGTGATCTTCCCATGATCCTCCGAAATCCAGAACACAAGCTCTGAGAAGATCTTCCAAAACTCGGTTGACTCTCTCGGTCTGACCATCTGTTTGGGGATGATAAGCTGTACTCAAGCACAACTCGGTTCCTAAGACTTCCTGGAAGCTCTTCCAAAATCCACTAGTGAACAATGGGTCTCGATCGCTCACTATACTCTTCGGAATACCATGGAAATGAACTATCCACTTAACATACAACTCAGCCAACTTTGATGCAGTCCTAGTCGATCGAACAGGAATGAATCGTGCACTCTTAGTCAGACGATCCACAATGACCCAAATCCCTTCATTTCCCGTTCTGGTTCTAGGCAATCCATCAATAAAATCCATCGACACTTGTTCCCACTTCCATGTAGGAACTTCTAATGGCTGAAGCAATCCACTTGGCTTCTTCTGTTCGGCTTTAACCAACTGGCAGTTCATACACTTGGAAATGAAATCTCCAACATCCTTCTTCATGCCTTCCCAGTAGTAGGTTCTCTTCATATCCCGATACATCTTATTTCCACCTGGATGAATTGTCAGCTTCGAGTGATGACTTTCCTTCAAAACCTCACTCCTCAATTCATCTATATCGGGAACAACTAGTCGTCCTTGCTTCCGAAGCCAACCCTCTCGATCGACCTTGAATCCTTTATCCTTTTCTGGATCCAATCCAGATTCCAATTCACGGATAATCTTGACAAGCTTATCATCTCGCTTTTGGCCCTCGCCAATCCTTTCCACAAGAGTGGGTCTTATCGATAAGTTTGCCAACATCTCAGGTTCCAATTCGCATCTAGGCCTGAAGTCAAATCCAGCTAAATACTCGAGACTCTTCCATTCTGAAAACATGGCTCCCAATCCTGCATGTCTTCGACTTAACGCATCTGCTACTGCGTTACCTTTTCCCGGAGTATAAGCTATACCAAAATCATATGATGCCAAAAACTCTAGCCAACGTTGCTGCCGAAGATTCAAATCCTTTTGGGAGAAAAGATACCTCAACGACTTGTGATCCGTAAACAACTCGAATCGAACTCCCAACAGATAATGCCTCCACATCTTCAGAGCAAATACAATCGCCGCTAACTCCAAATCATGAGTTGGGTAATTCCTTTCATGCGGCTTCAGTTGTCGACTGGCATACGCAACAACTTTATCCTTCTGCATCAGCACTGCTCCAAGTCCAGTACCACATGCGTCGGTGTAAACCACCATCTCATCATTCCCACTTGGAATAGTCAAAACAGGAGCACTCGTCAATCGCTCTTTCAGGATTCCGAAAGCTTGCTCACACTTAGCATCCCAACTGAACACTTGGTTCTTCTTCGTCAATCCTGTTAATGGTGCAGCTACCTTGGAGAAGTCTTCGATAAATCGTCGATAATATCCTGCTAATCCAAGAAAACTTCTCACATCAGATGCATTCTTAGGTCTAACCCAATCCTGGATTGCTGCCACCTTAGCGGGATCAACCGCTATTCCATTTCCAGAAATCACATGGCCTAAGAACCTCACTTCACTCTTCCAGAAGTGACACTTCGAAAACTTAGCCTTCAGCTGATGTTTCCGCAAGATTTCCAAAACAATACGCAAGTGCGTCTTGTGCTCTTCTTCAGTTCTGGAATAAATCAGAATATCATCCACGAACACAAGTACAAACTTGTTCAACTGATCTCTGAACACTCTATTCATAAGATCTACAAAATATGCTGGCGCGTTAGTCAATCCAAACGGCATTACCAGCCACTCAAAGAAACCGGATGGTGTCCTAAAAGCAGTTTTTGACACACTATCCTTAGCTACTCTCAACTGGTGAAATCCCGTTGCCAAATCCATCTGAGAAAACACCTTAGCTTCGTGAAGCTGATCAAACAAGTCATCTATTCTCGGCAATGGATACTTGTTCTTCTTAGTCACCTTATTCAGCTCACGATAATCGACGCACAATCTCAACGACCCATCTGCCTTGGTTGCAAACACAACTGGTGCACCCCACTCGGACACACTACGCCGAATGAATCCTTTCTGCAAAAGATCATCAACTTGCACCCTCAACTCTTGCTGTTCCCTAGGCGCCATCCGCCTAAGAGGCATCACAACAGGTCTGGCTCCTTCAACTAGATCTATACGAAACTCGATCTCTCTATGCGGCGGCAACCCTTTGACTTCGTCAAAGACATCCTCGAATCCATTTGCGATTGGCACTAAAGACAGTCCATCCCGTGGAACAACTAGCGAATACATGAAGCTCATGAAGACGCCTTCCTCATGCTTACATCGTATCACAATCTTTCGCCCTTCCACATTCTCGACTGTCACCTCTAGCCTCTCACAATCAACCTTAGCCGCATACTTCCTAAGCCAGTCCATACCCAAAATAATTCCGAACCCCGCAAAGTTCAGAACAAAGCAATCACAAACAAAAGAGCAACCATGACTCGACACAACTAGACCACGGCATAACATACACAAACAAGACGAACCCCCAACTGGATTAGTCACAACCAATGGCCTATCAACAATATCCGGCTTCAAACCTAACCGGCCTACTAGTTCATTACAAACAAACGAATGCGACGCTCCAGTATCAAACAGAACTCTAACTGGAACACCACATAGGAAAAGAGTACCTTGAACAACCACACTCTTTCCTTTCTCTTCAGCAGTAGGAGCTTTCGAAGATGACGGAACAGCTCCTAAAGCATAGGCTTGTACAATCTGCCTGTCCTTCCTTGGTTCTGGACAATTCTTCCTGAAATGCCCAAGCTTGTCACAGTTGTGGCACTTCGCCGGCGCCTTCGGATTCTTGCAATCCTTGGAGAGATGGCCTTTCTGCTGACAGTTGTAGCAAGTCACTTCGCCTTTCGGCCTCTTCTGACCATCCTTACCCTTCTGCTGTTGCTGCTTCCTTTTCTTGTTTCTACCCTGCTGGGGTTTAGACTCTTCCCTGGTTACAGCAACAACAGATCCTTCCTTAGGAAACAGATTCTCGTGTCTGAGAGCTTCCTCCACAAGCTTCCTAAATGAATCGTCCAAGTGATCCATCAATCTTGGAGCCTGTACTTGATCTCCAACATCTACTGATGGCCCCGGGGCTGACATCCTTCTCCTGATCGAAGTCATCATGGTTTCGAACATAGCAACATAATCAGCAGCCCCTTCAGTAGCACGGCCTCCCCTAGCAGCTGGTCTCCCTCTTCGACTCATTCTCAATATCTATAAAAAGGAATGATTAGAACATCTAGAGAAACATCTGCATAAAGGACTCAAACCCTACTAAGCGACTATATTATATATAGTATTCATCCATCAAAATACAATTACGTCTCTCATACGTAGTTACTTCAGCGAGCGTTGGGTAAAATCGATTAACCAATGCTCTGATACCAAATGTGACGACCGCCCATGACCCTTGCACCGAATCTAGAGAATAAGCGCTGTAAAGTGTGCCAGGCGACCATGGACGATTGTCAAGGTAAGATTTAAAACAACAGAATCTATCGTATTACTCACAGCGCATGGACAAAATACAATAGAACATATGTATAGTGAAGCTTTACCGAACAAAATGATATCATATAAAACTCCATAATAGTTGAATACAAGCATCTACAAAGTCAATACATCCAGCCTCACTACATATCTCTCAGAGAATACAAAACAGCGGAATATCCAGTACATATAATAAGAAGATAATATGCAATCCTCTAGCTCGTCTTCGATATCAGCATCGTGAGAAGAGAACAGCACCTGTCACCTGCTACCTAGTCTGCCCGTCCCAAAATGGACGAACAGCCCAAGGCAATAAGAATTAAAACATAAAGCCTTGAGTCAGACAACAGTCTTAGTGAGCAGTAAATTAACTAACAACATACCAAAAGAGCATAAAGGAAAAGGAATAGGAATACAACCCTCCCACTCCAACCTCATTCTACAGTGATAGCCCCCAGACACACACTAAGCAGAAGCAAACATAACAGAGCATACAATTTAAAGTAAAGCAATTGTCACTCGAGTCAAGAGCGATGTTTTCCAAGTACAAATCCTAAGGTCTAAAACCAAGGTCAGATAAGCACCCAGGAAATACCGCTCTTGAGACCGAATGACGATACAACCAAACATCCATGACTCGGCTATCACTGTTATCATTGTTGCGATATCACCGTTAATTGAATGACCGGCACATTCTTTCAGCCGTCCGTCAAGGGCTAATGGTAACCCCGGTTCTAGACATAACTCCCGCACGTCATCGTGACCCGTGCCTAGGTTTATCGAATCTACCCAGAGTACTTGACCATCAACTTAGTCTTTTGGGCGTCCCCATGTACTCTTGCTTAGAGCATGCTAGAACCTTCAACAACGATGAGATCTCAACCTCCTAGTCATCCTCCTCGACGACTATTGCCATACTAGCTCAAGCGCCTCTCGAGCATCCATTATCCTCAACTCGAATCATATCACCGAGTTATCAACATGCTTGGAATGATCCCGCCTGGATTAGACCAAGTCTTCATCATATGATGCCTCGCTTCATTACATCCTCGCAAAGCTTCATCTCAACTTCACATCATCAAATCTATGCATAAGAGCTTCATCATCCCGCTACATATGCCACGAGCAGCTTTTCCAATTCAAGAGCCTTTCCCTTAGCTTTTGAATCACCTTCGATCTAAATCTAATCATCAATCATCTAGTTCATAACAATCAATCAAATCAAACATCAATCCAAGCAATCAAGCATTCAAAAATGATCTAAGTAGACAATTATAACAATAATGGCATTTTCGTAATTAAAGAGTTGAAAGTCCAATAAGCATGAAAACATGGATTATATCTCTACAAACTTGATGAATGAACTTGCATAGGTTAACATATGATAAAATGGATGTAACATCATCATGAACAATGGATCTATATGAATCTACACATAGGATGAAGAAAATGCATGGAAATCACTAATTTAACACCAAATCGAGCCAACAATCCGATCTACTCCTTTGGATCCGTGTGAGAGATAATCACCACTCACCAAATCACCTAAACAACCTCAAATCAACACACTTCAGATCTGGACAGCGAAGGATGAAGCTAGATCTATCACAAATCCGCTTCAAATGAAGAAATCTCTCTTGAAAAGATGAAGATCTTCAATCCAAGCTTTTGAATCTTCAATCTCGATCTTCGATTTGGATGGATGGAAGCACTAGATTAGAGTGGAGAAAAGAAGTGAAGAAGTGTAGAAGTCGAGCTCTCAAAATGGCAGCACTTCGTCGCTTCAAAAATCCGGATCCCAAAAAGTGAGAACAACCCCTCCTATTTATAGCTGAAATCTGTCCTTAAGTCGAAATCTGGCTATCTCCCTAAGTCGCTTCCGACCTAAGCCTCTCCGACCTAAGCCTCTCCGACCTAAGCCCCTCCGACCTAACAGATGTACGACTTAACTCCTTTGCGACCTAACACTTAGGAAACCCAGCGACCTAACAACCTAACGACTTAACTACCTAAGACTCAGTTGGGTTGCGACCTAACACAAGTCGACCTAAAACAACACGCGACCTAACACTTGAACTATCCTAGCGACCTAACAACTTAGCAACCTACGCGACCTAACACAACATACGACCTAACAGTGTTACGACCTAACACATAGCCTAACTCCTAAGGTCGCCAACTTGTTAACTCCTTAGGTCGCCAACTTGTTAACTCCTTAGGTCGCCAACTTGTTAACTCCTTAGGTCGCCAACACGGAACCACTAGGTCGCTAACTCAGAACCACTAGGTCGCTAACTCAGAACCACTAGGTCGCTAACTCAGAACCACTAGGTCGCTAACTCAGAACCACTAGGTCGCTAACTCGGCAACTACTAGGTCGCTAACTCGGCAACTACTAGGTCGCTAACTTTCCCAGCCGACCTAACACTTAACAAAACTTAGGTCGCTCACAACATTTTCTTAAGTCGCAGACCTTCTCTAAGTTGCCAACAACCCTTAGGTCGCGTACGACCTAGGACTTAGACAAATCTGCCTAAAAATCTGAAATGACATGAAAGTGCTAAAATTCCAGATTTTGACGAACATGTCGATCCGTAAAAATACGGGTCGTTACACTTATCTTCTCCAACCCTAGGCCGTGAGCACTATATCCCATCCCCAAGCAAGGCCGAGCCACCTAGGAGCTTAAGTCTAAGGGATCGTGAGCTTTAAAATCCAAGTAGCGGAGTTATAGGCATTTTTTGGTTAGTTGTTTAACCCGAGGTGAGAAACTACTAAACTATAGTTATATATATATGATTGGATGATATATATGTTTATATATGATTGTTAATGATGGTTGTTTAATATGGTTGTTGAATATATTTGCAAGTCACGTTAATACACGTCGAAAAGCGCAAAGGAAATCACTTTCCATTATTGAATGAAATGTTGTATATGGAATGTTTAAATCACTTAAAAATGATTTAATATGATTTATAAATATTTTATAAACATTTAAAAATGTTTTGGAAAAGTTTAAATGAATATTGAAAATTAAGCCAAAAATAGGCGCGTCGCGTAACTGTAGTTATCGATTTCGCGCGTAAAAGTAAAACGAGTATATAAAATGGAATATAGCTCAGAATTCTTCAAGATAAAAAATTTCCAAACTATTATATCCATAGTCTTCAAACAAAGAAAGAAAATCGAGATTTCGATAAGTATATTTTGAAATATGAATAAAACAAGTTTTCAACAAAAATCACGGTTTTGCAGTTCAGAATCCATAAAAGGATTTCTTTAAAAATGATAGTTTAAAATTGTTTAAGAATATAAGATAAATTATAAAAACATTTTAAAATGTTTTAAAAGTGGTTTGAGTATTAAAACTGAATTTCCGAATGATAGAAAAGTCGTTTTGATCAATATAGCTTAAAAAGCACCATTCGCTGCATTTTTTCGCAACACTTTTCTATAACTTTTGAAATATAGTTCTAAACGCAACAATTCTTTTACAAATATTTTGTAAATGTTTTTAAATGAATAATAGAGTACTTTAAAAGTGATTTGAAGGGTTTACAAATTATTTCAAAGTGGTTAAATAAATAACTCAAAGTTATCTAATTATGTTAAAAAATTTAGAGTCGATCAAATAACTTGACCACCTTATGGGTGACAGAGTAATGTGTCTAGGCTTGAGTTTGGAAAACTAGTTTCCTACTCTCCCCGGCTATCTGGATTGGGCCGACGGAGGGGATAGTAAATTTGATTTACTCGGATCAAAATTTTCCTAAGTATAAAGCATATAATTTTCCAAATATAAATAACTTGGATTTTATGGAGATAATCTTCTTATATTTGGTGTTAAATTCCAAAGAGGGAACTCATACTATTCGTGGAATTTAAAAGGTGATTTCGCCGTTATTCAGCCTATAGTACCGGTTGAATATGGAAATTGATATCGAGTGGTATTAGATGATTTCTATAGATTCTTCTCACTTAATATTTACTTATTCCTGATTAACAACCTAGATAACATGGTATCAACTCAATCAAAATTTTGATTTTGAATTAAGAAATCTTTGCTAAGATTTAAATAAATAATTTTACAAAGAGAGGTTTAATGATTCCCTATATACCGGAAAGAAATGTTTTAAAGATATATATCTCTTGAAGATATTTTTGATAAAAAGGAAGTAATAAATTAGAAGAAAAATTCACTATTTACTTAACATTTCTTTTATCGATGATTGGTTCGAAGAAACCGGGGTCGGATTTGAGTGATTCCTATCCGAAGACCACTTCGAACCAATTTACGTATTCGAAGTGGAGATATTGAAATTATTTTGATGATGGAATGTAGGGCTGCTTGTCATTGACCCATGGTGAAAATTTCCCATATCACATTATGTGGCAGTAGTTCTGCATTTGAGTTCTTCGATTCAAGGGCTCCTTGCTACTAATCCTAGAGGTAACCCCCGACAGGATGTGGTAGGAGAGTTCCTTTGTATGAGTGCCAAATAAGGATAGACCCGTCTTGCCAAATGTGAAGGAGGATAGTATATTATTAATTAGGTTGTTAATTATTTAAGTTAATTAAGTTTGTTAATTATATTATTAATTATATCAAATTTTAATTTACTCGTAACTTTTTCATACGAGGTCTGATTCGAGTGAAACGAGTCGCATTGCGATCATATCGACAAAGGCTGCGACGTGGAATCGGATTGGAATTTATTTGTAGCTGAAAATTTTTTAATATCAAATAAAGGTGAGTGTTTTAAACCGCTCATGAATTACTAAAATATTCTTATGTTAGTTAGATCGAAATCATGAAGTGATTTATTTTTATTGACTATTGTTTGGTAATTTAATTAACATTTAAAATTGACATATGAATTGAACCGACGGGAATTTAATTTGACAGTTCAATTTGAAATTGAAATTGAATTTCTAATTAAACAACCGATATTGATAACTAGTAAATTGTTGTAATATTTTGACTAATTTGGATGTTGATTGTGGTGGATGCCGATTGGTTGATATTTTGGATGATTGGATGTTTTTATATCACCCTATATATTATTGATAGTATATAAAACTGTAAATTGAATTATTTCGAATATATTAAGAAATGGGTTGAAAAGATATATACCTATGACACTGTGATTTGGATTGAAATGATATATATCCATCCCTGAACTTAAATTGAAATAACTGATCATTTGGCCAAAGGATAGAAAATTATATACGGACACCGGATTGGTTAAATTAAATGATTTTAAATTCTTGGATTTGAATTTATTCAAATGATTTCGTTTTATGAAAATAAAATTTCAACATATTAAATACTTCCGTTGTATTTAACCGAAATTAAAATAAAATTAAATGACTCACCTTTGGAGTTGGAGCTTCGCTTGGAGATCCAACTATCTATCCAGCTTTCAGATATTCGATGATTCCAGCGATGTATTCTGATTTGTATCTGATGTATCGTGTTACTCTTCCGTTGTATCTGGTTTAACTCTGATGTATCGTATTACTCTTCTGTTGTAAACTCTGATGTATTTTATATATTCATATAGTAGCTTCATGAACTACTATCTCTTTTATTTCCGCTGCAATTATTACTCTGTGTCTGTGATATGTGATTATTTATTTACTGTATATGTTCAGTTTTGCCAAATTTAAATTAACAACGCGGTATTTTGAGCAATTCAACTCCGGCATGAGTGTCTACCTATATGTTACAGTTGGTATCAGAGCTTTGGTAGCTCTAGGCAAAACTTAACATATAGGGTAAATGTATTTACAGAATCACTCTCATTCGAGTTTCAATCTCTTCCTTTGACTCAATTCCTTTGAATTTTGGAACGTTCCCCTCAGTTCCGAAATTTCATTCGTATCCCTCACTATTCGTCTTCTTTCAAATTCTGGAGCATCACATAACTCCACTTCGAATGACCCTTATAGTGAATCGGTGGTCTCGCCAAATCTTCGAATGATTCATAAAGGAGAAACTCCTTTATAATAGGCATTGATTTACCAGAGATTTCTGTATCGTCGGTTTATGATGCTATCTATTATCTGCTATACCTGAATTACATCACTTGAGATCGAATGTTGATTTACCTCGGAATTCAGCATCGATCTTATTCTTGAAGTCACGGTCGACCCGGTTAAGGTTGCCCGTGATTTATATAAACTTATCCATATCCATATTTTGTTATTTAATTATCTCATCTTTGTTTCAAACTTATCTTCGAATCAAAATTCTCTTTGATTTGAGTCCATCAAATTTGAATCCCTATCCTTATTTTGAAAATCCATTCCTGTATCGTCGAGCAAAGAAATGTATTTCTAAATTTATATTAAAAATGTTGTTTTCAAATTTGATAAACAAATAGTTTTGAATGATTATATTATATATCAATATAAGTTTTCTGAAATTAAATTGTTAATGAATTTGTTGTCTGAAAATAATAATATTTGATTTTCATTTATTGATTTGTAAACCATTGACTATTGCCTAATATAAATCAATGAATTTATAAACTTGGTTATAAATTGATTGGAATTTGAAATGAATCTAATTCAGAAATTTGAGAATTTATCAGTTTCCGGTGATTTCGAACTTTGGTTTTTTTAAAATTTTAAAGTATATAGTATTGGAAGTATTTTCGAATAGAAATCGTTTTCAAAGAATTTTTAAAATGTTGACATCAGTGCTCTTCTCTTTGTCGCTGGAAAATAATTTCGGTGATGGCGACCGCATCATCGACATTCATTTTCGAGTTTCGAAGTGGAGATACTATTCTGTAGCCTTGCTACGGTTTTGTTTTGAGAGAAAAATATTTTGATAAGAATTTCTTCAGTATAATTTGATTTATATATATAGGTATCTTATTTTAAAATTTAATTTGATTTGATATAAATATATTATATATCTCTATATTGTTTAAAGTTAATCGGAAATCTAATTCTTAAATTTTGTTAAAGGATGATTTTAATTATAAATAAAACCAAATTGGGAATAAATATTTGAACTTGAATAATTGAATTGGGAAATTTTATTTGTATATTATTCAACTGCATTCTAATACAACTTACCTAAATCGTTCAGAAGTTGAATATGTAATTGGATAATATATAAGATAAATAGAATTTGTAAATAAAATTTGAGTGTTTATAATAAATGTTATACACTAAACTTTGATTTTAAAGATGTTAACAGAGTTAGATAGGATAATAAGTAAACTCATTTAATAATGAAATAAATTTGCTTTGAAAGAATTAATAAATTGTTTGAAAGATATGATAAATTGAAATTTGATCAACATATGAAAATACTTTGAATTTAAAAGAAATTAATATATGTAAACTAATTTAAATCGAAATTTTTATGTTTTAAATTAATTTATATGTGTTAAATATATGTGAGTAGATATATTAAGTAGAATAAATTTAAAAGTAATTTGGAACAAAGAAGAATTTAAAATTGTTGAAAAATATGATTATAATAAAAGACTATTCAAAATTATGGTTTTAGAAATTGTAAATTTAAGATAATTGGATAATAAGAAAATCAATCTAGAAATAGTTAAAGCTTGATTTAACTTAAGAAAATCAAATGGATTAAATCAAATTATTGAATATAAATCAATTTAAAATTTGAGACCGTATGGTTTAAATTAATTAGTTTATTTGTTTTCCAATGTATTTTCTTTCTGGTTGTTTTATTCTCCTACCTCGTTCCTTTTCGGGGACGAAAAGTTTTGAGTGGGGGAGAGTGTAACGACCCGTAAATTTCAACTGTTTTAATAACGTAATTAGTTGAAATTTTGCGAAATTTTAAACGATAAAATTTTGAAATATAAATTTGAGATTTGGAATGCGTCTAGTTAAACATAGCAACTGGTAAATTTTCGTCCGAAAATATGAAAGTTTATTTGGCGCGTAAATTCACTTCAATTCAATCAGTTAAAAAGTAATGAAAATAAAATGTTTTCGAAACATAAATATTTTTACATAGAAAAATTCTAAACCATCTTCTGAGCAAGATGTCAGTTTGTCGTTTTTCCAAATTCGGACATCTTTGGCTCTGTCGTTCTTATTTTCTGCAAAATAGCAGTATTCTGGTACCGATATCGATTTTTATCGGATGATCGTACCACTGATATCTATATATCGTTTTGACCGTCTCGTCGTACTGATCTCTACGGTATGTTGGATTGTCAAATTCGGAGTTCCGTTGTACGTTGCAATTTGCGTAACGCCTACCATATCGGTACCGTTCTAACTTTAAATTCGTATGACCATTCAAATTTTACAACGGTTGGGAAAAAAGAAAGCAAACAGCCATGTGCCATCATTAATATTCCCTGAATTTACGCTTGACTGTTTCTATCCCATCTGTTCAATATATCTACTATTTCACTTTACATTTGATTCGTTCGTTTCATGTTCTATGGTTCCATCTCCTCGTCTTCTCTGTTCATTTCGTTTTGAAGAAAATATATTCCCAGCACGTATAGCATGAACCAATTGTTCAAATTTTCCCACTCTTCCTTCATCTCACCTTGCCTAAGCAGCTACCCGCGTCCTGCCACATCACCTCCTTCACCTTCAAACACCGCACCGCCTCCACTCCGCCAACCGGATCCGCGCCTCCTCCTTGCTCGTGCCGCCTTCCCAAACCCTTCGACCCACGGCTCTCCACCATGTACCATCACCCCACCACTCCGGCCACCTACCACTAGAGCTGCCCACGCTAGAGGCCAGTTCATCAAACTCCTCTTCCATCACCTAGCTGACCGTGCTTTCCCAAGTTTCCACCTTGCCAAGCTTAGCACTTGCAACATGTAGCTTTTCAATCTGTTGGAATGTTATACTGTATGCTTATATTGTTTGCATATGTTCGCAAACTAGATGTTGCGGCTCCTCTTGCTCTGGCTCGTAGAGTGCTATTCGTTTGGAGAGGTAAACGTGTATATATATTTTAATTAGTTATATGTAGTATAACTTAGTAAAGGTTACGTAGTTTATTACAATTGATTTATATATTGAGTAGTATTTAGGTGTATAGCATTTGTTTGTGTAAAATTGTGTAGATTACAAGGTCTGCATATAATATATATATTCATGCGAGTCATTTATGTTGTTAGTAGAGTTGTGTATATATTTAAGAATATATAATTTATCTGAGTGTATAAGTATATTAGCGCGCATATTAAAGTTTGTGATCTATTCATTTTTGTCATTTTAATTTTCCTGTTTTACAGTATGAAAAGAAACGTATGCCTGATATTAACTAAAAATATTGTTATTTATAGAATCCTATTTGTTGAATATATTATATATGGAAGTACTTTATATATATTTTCAATAGTTTACAAGTTATATTTATATAATAGTTTACATAGTACAGTATATATACTTTGCTTATATTCACTATCGGCATGAACGTTTTGAGTAGCCATATATGTCCAGCACATGTTAATATGAGATATTGTGTGTTAGTCTTTTATATATATTAGTTTATATGAATTTTATATATGATAGTTAGAAATATTTTGTAATATGTGGTATGTATATAATACAGTCTACATATATTGTTTTAAATATATGTTTACAGTAAGATTTTTTTTTTGTAATGTCGGTCATCTTGTTGAATAAGGAAGAAAATTTTAGTTGTATTCTATATACATACTCATCTTAGTGAGTGCATAGTGTCTTGCGTGTATAATTTATTAATATACTAGAGTCGATATATTATTTTTAGCAGTGCATACTTTAGGATCTGTTAGTTATAATAGGTCCGATTTGTTTTGGCATTTTTTTTGTAGTCTGCATATATTGTTTCAATGTAAGTGGTTTATATAGAAGTTATGTATACGTTGTTTGGATACAGATATAAAACATTTGTTATATATTTTATAAATTTTATATATATATATTAAAAATAAATTGTTTATATTGATTTTATAATAAGTATTGATATTTGGATTTTTCTTTAGGGATATATATATATATATATATATGTTATTGTAAAATCGAGTCTAAAATTTTATATTAATTATTGATTTTAAAATATATTATATATATCTGCCATTTATATTGAATTGATTCTGATTCGTTCCTCATTGTTTCATATCTATCAGCTTTGTCCGCCAAATCTGCTTTCAGCTTATTTCACTTCGAGACTGTTGTTTGGATTGTTCGATTTTCAAGATCGCGGTCCAATTTCGTAGCTGGTTGTGTTTCAAACTTCTCTAGCCTCGAAAGGTGAGCACTCACTCATGATTAACGTTCTTTTATTTATTAAATTTGATTTCAATTGAAACGACAATTGAAATATGCTGCTGTTAGTTAATTACACTGTTATATATGCTATTACCTGTATCAGTTCACCTGTGACATCTGACACTATTATCTGTTAATTATTTATGCGATGATAATACAGTTTGGCTGATAATTGATTGATTGTTGATGTTTATATTGGACGAAAATTGTTAATGTTAAAATGATAAATAGTATGAAATTGAACTTGATATAGGATAATTAAATGTTAAATTTGATTAACTGACATTTGTATAATATGACCCCTTTAACTGTTGAATTTATTTGACACGTAGGATTTGTTTAATTACATCTTGAACCACTGAATGTATGTTGTTAAATTGATGATGGATGAAATTGTAAGTAGATGACAAGTGAAAAACCGTAATGTAATAATCTTTAATCTACATGAAATGATAGTGTAGATTCTAGAAATAATTATATTAATTCGTACAAATAACAATGCGAATTAATACGGTTATTTCGGGATTATTTGAATTGATTATTGGATTGATATTGATTGTTGTTATTGTTTGTTTATTTACTTTGACACCATCCCAGTTTATCACACTGCAAGTTCCCTTTGATATGCTTTGATTTTTAATTGAATTGGAATCAGGTTGAAATGATAAATACCCAAATTGAACCTTGACCTAGGATAGAGAATTAAATAAAAACCCGATTGGTCAAATAATTTGATTTAAAAATAAAATGAAGATTTTATTTGAATAAATAATACGGTTTTGAAATGAAGTTGGAATTTGAATTTTAATGAAAGGAAAATGTTATTATTTAATAAAATGAAACAAAATATTAACAATGTAATTGATGGGAGAATGTTGTTTAATTTGAGAAATGATTGAATTAAGTTTGCAATGATTTAATAATTAAGTTTGAAATTATAATTAAGTTGAAATTATTAAACTTTGAAATTATTTAATAATTAAGTTTTGAATTATTTAACAATTAAATAAGATTGAATTATTTAATGATTAAATTGAATTGAAATTCTTTAATAAGAAAAATTGAACTTTTGAATAAGTGAATTTTACTTCGTAAATAATCGAAATTGAGTTTTCTTTATTAAGTAAGTTTTGGAAAATTATTTAAGAAAGTAAATAAGTGAAATTGAGTTTCTTTAACAAGAAATAAAATGTGATATTTTTGGAGTTAATGTAAGATTGTAATTGAAAGAATTTGATTTGATGAATTTAATTTAATTCAAATTGTAAGTCTTGATATAATGAAGTTGAACTTAAGAATTGATTTAATGAATTGGAAATTTAATAGAAATTGTTTTGAATGATAAAGTAACTTAACGAATATTGAATGAAATCGATGAATGAGTTTAAATTGATTTGAATGTTAAATAAAAATTATTTAAATGATTTCGGAATGAAATTTGTATACGAAATGCAATGAAAATTTGAATTGTTTTAAATAGATATTGGAATTGTATTATAAGATTTTGAAATGGTAAATTTAGAAGTTTTGAAACGTAAATTTTGGAAATTGATTTTGAAAGACAAATGAAATGTTGGTTTACGAATTGAAATTGAAATTGAAATTGATTTGGTGTTGAAATAAATAAACGACCAATCGGTGTAATAATTACGAAAGTTATTAAAGAGACCGGAATTTGGTTATGGATATACTCTCTATCTAAACCGAAAACCACTTTAATAACTATACGCGGAGTGATGATCCAGAATGAAGTGGTTGGAATGGTGATCGTGTTGACTGAAGAAAGAGAACGATAATGGATAGCCTTGACACTTGTGTCAAATTGGAAATGACTAAAACAGGAGCTGTGCCGGGCCAATGGAGGATTGATACCTCAAGTGGACACACTTCTTCGAACTGCTTATACTTGTTGTCGATTGGTGCACCCTTGATTTTGGGAGTGTTGTCTCACGGTGTTGCGGGCGCTGCGGCATTGCGTTCTCACCAGTCCGTATCAGGCGAACGGTAGTATCACTACCTTGGGTATAGCCTCATGTGCCTTGTCATACTTGTATTCCATTTATGCGCGACCACTACGACTTTGATTTGTACCTTGAGTATATGGATTGCCCTCTGGTGACTTCCGGTTTTGGGGAAACTACGGTCTTGTATATGCTTTTGGGAATAAAAATGTGTTAAGGGTGGAATGGGCCATGACATAACGCTATTTTGATATCTTTTATATTACTGATAGACATTATCTACTTAGCGTATATTACTACCTAGTAGATAGTTTAACGGATCCTTAAAGGATGGTTATTCCAAAGATCCTTTGAGTTACTTGTATTTCAATTGCTATTTCACTTGAGTTGGATTTATTAATATAAGAATGTTAATCCTGACTCGAGTGTCTTGTGTTTTTGCTTTACGCTCGGGTCAGACTGAGTAGTTCAGCTTTCGAGACTCACCTTTGGAGTTGGAGCTTCGCTTGGAGATCCAGCTATCTATCCAGCTTTCAGATATTCGATGATTCCAGCGATGTATTCTGATTTGTATCTGATGTATCGTGTTACTCTTCCGTTGTATCTGGTTTAACTCTGATGTATCGTATTACTCTTCTGTTGTAAACTCTGATGTATTTTATATATTCATATAGTAGCTTCATGAACTACTATCTCTTTTATTTCCGCTGCAATTATTACTCTGTGTCTGTGATCTGTGATTATTTATTTACTGTATATGTTCAGTTTTGCCAAATTTAAATTAACAACGCGGTATTTTGAGCAATTCAACTCCGGTATGAGTGTCTACCTATACACTTATAATGGATGCGAATGGTCCAAAATGGCGGGTCGTTACAAAATTGAACTGAAATATGGAAATTGAATTAATTTCGAATTCGAGTTTTGAAATGTTGAAATTAAAATAGTTAAACGAAATTGTTTAAAGAATGAAATTTGAAATTTGAAGTTATAATTGGAATATGATTGGAATTATGGAAATTGATTTGCTTTAAAAGATTTGAACTTAAATTGAATATTGAAGTTAATTTGATTTAAGTGATATAAATCGATATTTTGAAATTGAACTCGAATTTATATAAATTGAAATGGTTTAAAATTGAGAATCACTACAACAAAAAGTGTCTTTTATAGCGGCATATAGCCGCTATTAATCACAACCATAGCGGTTTGATAAGCGTTGTATATCGACATGTTATAAAAAACTGTTGAATATTTATAACACAAAATATGCCGCTATGGTTGAGCTTAGTTTTATAACGCAAATTCGCCGCTATGGTACGTTAATTCAATAGCTCATTATAGCCGCTATAATACAGCTAAATCTCAACGGAAGTGGAAATCTTTATAACACCATTTTGCCGCTATAAAATATTTATTCAATAGCTCATTATAGCCGCTATAATACAGCTAAATCTCAATGGAATTGGAAATTTAATTTAAAGATAACTGAAATAAACAACAATAAAATAGACTATTTTTGGCCTAATTCAGCCGGCTGAATATTATGAAACTATAAAATAGTTTCAGCATTCAGACGGATGATGATCTCATTCAGCCGGTTGAATATTGTGAAACTTTAAATTAGTTTCAGCAATCAGCCGTTTGAATGAAGTCATTCAGCCGGCTGTTTCAGCCTATTTGAGCAGGGTAGTGCATGTGTGTATATGTTTTTATCTATATATCATTTCAGGAGAGATTTTAACATATTTCTAAATTATATACAGACTCTAGACAAAGGACTATCAGCTCCAAAAAAAACTCTGAATGTGAATCTGTAACGAATCTCCTGCATAAATGTTTAGTATACAGAAATATTTATTTATATAGTTTGTCATAATCAAAATGACGTAAAATTGAGATTCTAAAATTCTCCCCCTTTTTGATGATGACAACTATATAAGTATAGTTAATATATTTACATAAGAAAAACTTACATTAGCATTGCTACTCCCCCTGTCAATATGCACAAATATTTAACTAATTTTTCTCCCCCTTTGTCATCGACAAAAAGAAAGATAAACTATATGCACAGAATCATTTGTTAAATATAAATATCTCATACTTGAGATGTCATTACTAAAGAGAAATAACAATATTCATTACAACATTATATAAATAACTAGATAGAATAACATAGAAGTTTGATACAAAGAGTAGTAATATGGAAATAATTAAAACTGGGTAGAGAGAGAAGGCTCATCATCATCGGAATCCGAACTCGAAGACGACCATTGAAAGGGAGATGGGTTGTGAACTTTGGTGGATGTAGAATCGGAGCAAGAAATTTTATCCCATATTCTATTAAGAAAACCTTTTATGGAGTTGAATTTCTTTTCCGTCTTCTTTTCAAGATTCTTAATGTCCCGATGAAGTTTGGATTGATTTCGGGAGAGAGTGATGATTGCTTGTCTTGAAGAGGTTTTCGGGCCAACAACTTGAATTGAGTCATCGTCCTCTTCTTCTTCTTCGTGTTGAGTATGCAAAGAAGAGGCAATACTAGTGTCATGAGATTGAGGAATACCTTGTTGAACATTGTGAGACCATTGTTGAAAAGAAATGATTTGTTGTGAAGGAGGCCGGTGTGGAAGACCCATCAATCCTAAAGTTTTTGCGCCTAACTCACTAATGCTTAAAAACTCGGAGTCGGGCATTGGAATGCCAAAGTTGAGAAGAATATGCATAATATAAGCACCATAATGAATGGTTTTATATTTTCTTCGGATTATGACGTTTTGAAATTCATCTAAAATGATTTTGCCCCAATTTATTTGTTGGTTGGAGTAGATTGAGTAAAGGGCTTGAAAATCTCATTTATAGTTTTTTCATTACTTCCCATTCGAGGTTGTAGAGAGCGAATGAAGGCATGGTGAATAAGACGTGCTTGTGGTCTTAAGGTGCTAGACTTTAATGCACTTAAATCGGTAAGGTGATCGGACAAGAAACGATGTGAAACTTCGTCTCTATGATCCATATCAACTTCAATATCATCTATATCAATACCTTGAAATGGACAATTTAAAATATTGCCTAATCTTTGTAAAGGCAAGAAAATTTTAATGCCACAAACTATAGACCAAACACAATCTTGTCGATTTTGAGGATTGTGGTGGTCTAAATTCAGATTTGCAAGGAAGAGTTTGATTAAATGATGACTAATTTTAACATTATTGGGAGCATACCTAATGAGATTATCAAAGTGGAATTGCTCGGCCAATTCTCTAATCTGGTAAACCGCGAAATCAGGAAACTTCATGAAAGCTCCTTCAAAGATATTGGAATTTTTCATGGAATTGAAGCGAGAAACTGCAACATCATTCTAGAGCCATTGACGAATCTGATCTTCGGAAGGACCGGCGGTGGATTCGCTTGTTCGTTTTGATCTAGGAGCCATTAGAGAGTTTAAAAGTGGAGTAAAAGGTGAAAAAATGAGAAAGTTGTGCTAGGGTTCTGAAGTGAATGGGTAGAAGGGTGAAAAGATGAATTTATATGAGGGTGAAAAGCAAGGGTAATATTGGAAGTAAAAATTGTAGAACCTAGCTTAGAAAATCCTTCAAAAGTAATTCAGCCGGCTGAATGACTGTAAACAGCCGTCTGAATTATTTCCCACAAGAAAATAGTTCATTTTTGAACTAATTCAGACGTCTGTTTTAAATGATTCAGACGTCTGAATCTTGGAAATATTTTTTTCTGGATAATATTCAACTGTATGTTTTTAGATATTCAGCCGGTTGAATTGTGTGAAACCTTAATGTAGCCTTAATAACAAGTTAATATATAAGAGCAGAATGAATATATATATATATATATATATTGTTAAATAATCAAACAAAATTACAAAAAAATTAAAAAAAAAACTTTTAAATAGATTTGGAAGAAGAGCTTGGAGTGTGATATTCATCTGGTTCTCTTTTTGTGTTCTCTTAATATGGCCTTAGTGGTGACCATCTATTGCCGCGTTCCCATGAATTTGGAGATATTGGAGGATGATGTGGCGATAGTTCCTAAGCATTGCGTCGGGACGGAGAACAAACAGGTGATGGTTGATGAACTGTGCTTTTGGATGTAGATCCACAGAATTTCAATGCGACTTGTTCTAAAAAGCTTAAACGCTTGGCGTTAACTTTTTGTTCATACTAGAGTTCACGTTGTAATTCCAGAGATTCCTTTTGGTAATGATGAAGATCATCTATTTTTTCTTTGGTAGATGGTGAACCAAAAAATAGAGATCTTCTTGTTCTTTTACCAGAAGGAGTAACCTGTGTGAGTAGAAGGAGGCATAATTGGAACAGGTTCATAAATCGGTGTTGGAGTAGGTAAATTCAACGATTCCGAACTAGGAGAAGAATAAGATAGAGAAGAGGATTCAGAATTATACTGGGAAGACATTTTTGAGTAGGAAAAAAATGAAACTGTTTTTATTTTAATTGAATGCAAAAGAGAGAAAAAGATTAGAGATATTTATATGTAAACTTTCATATAAATAGAAAGATCATTGGTGGTTAGAATTATAAGAACTAGAGAAAAAATTGGTTGAAAAAATGTAAGGTTAAAAATTAACAGTCAAAATAGAATGCAATCCAAAAAATAGATGTGAAGAAAAGAGTAGTGGAGTGGTAAAGCACCAGATTTTCAAGTAAGAGATCCCGAGTTCGAGTCTTGAAAAGTTTTTTTTAAAAAAAATTATAAATCCTTCATGGATACAATTCCTAATTCTCTTCTCAATTTTATAAAGATATTTTCATTTAAAGGTTTTGTAAATAGGTCTGCCAATTGATTTTCAGAGGATACAAATTCCAGTCTGACTAAATCCTTTTCAATATTATCACGAAGAAAATGATGGCGAATGTCAATATGTTTTGTTCGTGAGTGATTGATAGGATTTTTTGATAAGTTTATAGCACTAGTATTATCACAAAAGATTGTTGATTTAGATACATTAATACCAAAATCTTGAAGTGTTTATTGCATATAAATGACTTGAGCACAAGATAAGGCAGCAGAAATATATTCTGCCTCACAAGTTGAGAGTGAAACATAATTTTGTTTCTTACTAAACCAAGAGACTAAGGATTGTCCAATGAAGTGACAAGTCCCACTAGTACTTTTTCGATCCGTCCGACATCCTCCAATGACAGCATCACTATATGAAACTAACTCGAAAGGACATTCTTTTGGATAAAAAAGTCCAAAATCTTTGGTTTGCTAAGATAACGCAATATGCGTTTTACTGCTCGCATATGTGATTCTTTAGGATTTGCTTGAAATCGTGCACATAAACAAACACTCATCATTATGTCAGGTCTACTAGCAGTTAGATAAAGTAATGATCCAATTATACTTCGATATAATTTTTGGTCAATACTTTTGCCATCATCATCTCTATCGAGATGAACTTTTGTACTCATTGGAGTTGATTTAGCAGAAGTATTTTCCATATTAAAGCGTTTAATTAAATTATTACAATATTTTTCTTGATTAATAAAAATTCCATTTTCTATTTGTTTAATATGTAAACCAAGAAAATAAGATAATTCTCCCATATGTGACATTTCAAATTCTTTGGTCATTATTTTTGAAAATTCCTGACATAATTTTTCATTTGTAGAGCCAAAAATAATATCATCTACATAAATTTGAATAATTAAAATATCCTTTTTAATTCTTTTAATAAAAAGAGTTTGATCAACCTTCCCGAGTTCAAAACCAGAATCTATTAGATAGCTCTTAAGACGTTCATACCAAGCACGTGGTGCTTGTTTTAGACCGTATAAGGCTTTCTTAAGTTTATGGACGTGGTCTGGAAATTTTTCATGTGTGAATAATGGAGGTTGTTCAACAAAAACATTTTCTTCTATATAACCATTTAAGAAAGCACTTTTAACATCCATTTGATAAAGTTTGAAATTATGAAAACATGCAAAGGCCAGTAAGATACGTATTGCTTCAAGTCGTGCAACTGGAGCAAATGTTTTTTCGTAGTCAATTCCTTCTTCTTGATTATATCCTTGTGCAACTAATCTAGCTTTATTTCTAGTTATATTACCTTGTTCATCTGCTTTATTTTTGAAAACCCATTTGTACCAATGACTGTTTGATCACTTGGTCTAGGAACTAGTTCCCAAACTTCGTTTCGTTCGAACTGGTTTAGTTCTTCTTGCATAGCTATAATCCAATAGTCATTAGTAGATGCTTCTTTTGCATTTTAGGTTTGATTTAAGAAAGAAAAGCTACATGGCCCATTTGATTAAGTTGATTTCTAGTTCTAACATGTGAATCAATTTCTCCTATGACATTTTCTACTGGGTGATCTCGTAAAATCCTAGGAGGAGATCTTAATTCAATTTCATTATGAACAATGTTTTCATTTTCTTCAAAGTTATAAATAATGTTTTCATCTTCTTCAAAATTATCTTGAGTAACCGTATTTGTGACCGTTTTAGGTATATCTTTATCATCCATAAACTAATTAAATTTGAAATTTTCTTCGAATGAAACATGAAGTATTTCTTCGATTGTTTTTGTTCATTTATTAAAAATTCGATAAGCTTTGCTTCGTTCTGAATATCCTACGAAGATTCCTTCATCGGATTTTGGATCGAATTTTTCAAGCTAATCTTTTGTGTTTAAGATAAAACATTTTGAACCAAAAGTTTTAAAATATGAAATGTTTGGTTTTCTTTGATGAAAAAGTTCATATGGAGTGTGTTTTGTTAAGGGTCGGATGGAAATACGATTTAGAACATAACAAGCAGTTGCTACAGCTTCTGCCCAGAAATGTTTTGGTAATGTGTTTCCATTTAATAAAGTTCTTGCACATTGTTGTAACGTTCTATTTTTCCTTTCTACAACTCCATTTTGTTGTGGTGTTCTAGGAAAAGAAAAGTTATGGTAAATTCCTTTTTTATTACAAAAATGTTCAAATGCTTCATTTTCAAATTCAGCTCCATGATCACTTCTAATATTCTTAATTTTTAAATTTTTGAAATTTTGAATTTTCTTTGCAAAATTTTTGAAAATTTCAAAAGTATCACTTTTATTTTTTAAGAAAATAGTCCAAGTATATCTTGAGAAATCATCTACTATAACAAACACATATTTACTATGATTTATAGATTGAATTTGTGTTGGACCAAAGAAATCTAAATGTAATAGTTCTAGTGGTTGTAAAGTAGAAATATTTTTTTTGATTTAAAGGATGATTTTGACAATTTTCCTAATTGACAAGCATCACAAATATTGTTTACTTTAAAGTTCATTTTTGGTAAACCTTTTACTAAATTATTTTTAGATAATTTATTTATAGTTTTGAAATTAATATGATAAAATCTTTTATGCCATAACCAAGGATCATTTTCTTTGGCTATTAAACACATATTTGTATTATGATTTATATTCATAATTAAAACATAGATATTTTTATCTCTAAAACCTTCAAAAATAAGATTTTTATTTTGATAAAAAATGCTACACTTATTTTCAGAATAGGAAATATTGAATCCTTTGTCACATAATTGGCTGATACTAAGTAAATTATGCTTCAAATTTCTAACTAATAAAACATCTGTAATAAGAGGTGAATTAGATATACCTTTATTCCTCACATCGCCTTTGCCAATGACATATCCTTTGGAATTATCTCCAAATGTGACAGAACCTCCATCTGAGTAATTAATGTTTGTTAGCATCCCTTTGTTTCCTGTCATGTGTTTCGAGCAACCACTGTCTAGTATCCATTTTCCTCTCTTTGGATGGTACTTGCAAAATATAGAATTAACATTGGTACCCACCATTTTATTTTGGGTCCTAGGAGTTTGGTTTTAGGAAGCCAAACCAATGAGGGTTCGGAATTCCTTTTGAAAATAAAATCTTTGTTTTTATGAACAGTTTTATAAAAGATTTTATGTATTTATTTCTAATTGAAGAATTATTTGTTTTAGGAACCCAAATTTTAATTAATGGAGTAAAATTTGAATTTTTTGAACTAAGTTTTTCTACTTTGTTATTCCTTTTATATGAAAAATTCTTTTTCTTCGAAATAATTTTAGAGGATTGTTTATATCCTAGTCCTCTTTTATTTGAAACATTTGGAGAATTTTCTATAATTTTGAAAAGATTTTCTCTACCTTTATTAAAATTAGAGATATTTTTAGTAATGTCTTCTAACTTCGTTTTAAAGCTAGAGTTATCTTATTCTAAAATTTTAATATTTGATTTAAGGTCATGATTTTCAATTAATAAAGCATCATTCTTTTCTTTTTGAGTTTCTATCTCTTGACTTAGCAGAGAAAGTTGAGATGTCATACTAGAACAAGATTCTTGAATAACTTGAAGTTCTTCTTCTAAAATTTCCTTTTCATCTCTCAGCATTTCTACTTCGATTTCAGTTCTATTCAATTTTTCAAGAGTTTCTTTGTACTTTCTATTTTTGCTTTTTAGTTTGTCAAGTAATTCTAAATTTATTTTCAAAAGATCATTAAAATTTAGATCACTTACCTCGTCTTTTCTGGCCATAAAGCAAATATTGGCTTGTTTTGAATCACTATCAGATTCACTTTCTGATGATGAAGATGATTCTGTATCGTCCCATATGACAGAGAAAGCTTTCTTCTTGAATCTGTCCTTTTTGTGCTTATACTTGTCTTTCTTTTTCTCAGGACAGTCTTTCTTGATGTGACCTTTCTTGTGACATTCATAACATTCTAGAGAAGATGATGATGGTTTGTTGATGTTGTTATTGTTGCTAGAGTTGTTCTTGTTGTTTCTAAATTTCAAGAACTTTTTGAAATTTTTAGCAATGAACGCCATATCTTCTTCATCTGAATCTGATTCATCTTTTTCTGCCTGGAATGCTATATTTTTCTTATCTTGAGTATGTACTCGTTTTGCCTGCAGATTAACTTCATAAGACATTAGATTTCCAATCAACTCTTCTTGTTTTATGGTTGAAATGTCGTTGGCTTCTTCGATTGCTAAAACTTTTCGTTCCCATTCATCCGTTAGTGAGTTGAGGATTTTTTAAACAATATCAAAATTTGTGTGTGTTTCCCCTAATGCTATTAAAGAATGATATATATATCTTGAAATTTAGAGTACATTTCATTGATAGTTTCATCTTGCTTCATTTTGAAATTCTGGAACTGATTTTTAAGCATAATTTTTTTACTTTGTTTGACTTTGTTAGTTCCTTCATGTGTAACTTTAAGTGTACGCCAAATTTCATGAGCAGTTTTACACATGCTTATTCTATTAAACTCATTTTTATATAATGCACAATATAACATGTTCATAGCTTTAGCATTTGCAGTAGCATCTAATTTTTGCATGTTAGACCATGCTGAATATTCAGTAGTAGGAACATTATATTCAGATTGCATAATGTTCTAGGTATCATTGCTTGTATACAGATTCTCATTTTAGTAGCCTAATAGTTATAGTTCATTCCATTAAATAGAGGTGGTCGTGTAGTAGATTGACCTTCTGTAAAGGCAGTGTTAGAAACAGTGCTGGTGTTGTTTTCCATACTAATATAATATCATATAACTATGTTACGGTTATATGAAGGCCTCGCTCTGATACCAAATGAAAGTGCATGTGCTATAGGATCGTGTAATATGGATAAACTACTTGTGCGGAATAAGTAAGTAAATAGTAAAAGCAGTAAAGTAAATGACACCGGAGATTTTTATACTGGTTCGAACTCCCGTTCTATGTCCAGTCCCAGACTCCTTCTGGATTTAAACTAGCAACCCTCACTTAACCCAGAGGAATATGTTTACACCGCTTGAGCAACCGAACATGACTTCTACCGCCTAAGCAACCGAATAGGACTTCTACCGCCTGAGCAACCGAACATGACTTCTTTACAAATAAAAAAGTATCTAACTGTAATGTGCTCTTTGAATAGCACTAATAAGTCAATTAAGTATAATCTTCCTATAATCTTCTCCTTTATGATATGTAGTGTAATGTGCTTGAGAATTGTGGAAGATAGAGTGATCAACGATCAGAGAATGTAAGCAGTTTGAGTGCAGTTTGAAAATAGAAAATAAGAGATAAGAATTCAAGAATATTAAAATCAGTTTCAGTGAAATGTTTGTTGAATTCTGATATCTATTTAAAGAGAGTAAGAAATTGCAACCATTGATGAAAGATAACGTTGAAAAGAAACAGGCGCAACTATTAATTTGAAGATGTTTATCTTCGATGAAGAGAAGTGTATTTTCATGAAAAATAGCCGTCGAGAATATTCAGCCGATTGAATGGATATATTTAGCCTTTTGAATTTTAAAAATCGAAAACAGCAGAGAAATAGGCTATTTTTAGCCTAATTCAGCCGTCTGAATGAAGTTTTAGCCGGCTGAATATTGTGAAACTATAAAATAGTTTCAGTATTCAGACGGCCGAATGATCTCATTCAGTCGGCTAAATATTATGAAACTTTATATTAGTTTCAGCAATCAGCCGTTTGAATGAAATCATTTAGCTGGCTGTTTCAGCCTATTTAAGCAAGGTAGTGCATGTGTGTATATGTTTTTATCTATATATCATTTCAGGAGAGATTTTAACATATTTCTAAATAATATACAGACTCTAGACAAAGGACTATCAGCTCCAAAAATAAACTCTGAATGTGAATCTGTAACGAATCTCCTGCATAGATGTTTAGTATACACAAATATTTATTTGTATTGTTTGTCACAATCAAAACGACGTAAAATTGAGATTCCAACAGCTGGGAAAAATTTTTGGGGATGACTGCAGCTTCGCTAGTATTCATTTTCGAGTTTCTGAGTGAGAATTGCTACCAAAAGAAACTTATTTCTGGTTAAAACAAGTTTTGATTGTGAAAAAATATTCCAAGTATGATTTGATAAATATGTGAAAATAGTTTTTGAACTTATAAATTGAAAATAGTATAGCTAAGAAATAAGTTTATAACTTATGAATTTGAACAGGAAAGTAAGACCAATTTTTAAAAACGGTTGAACAACAAGAGAAAATTTGAATTTGAGATATGAAATAAAAGAATTAACCTAAGAAATGTTAAATAAATTGAATTAGTGAAATAAAGTAAAAAAAATTAATTTTAACTCAAGAAAGCTTAAATGAAAGTGAATTGTATTTGAAATGAATTAGATAAAATAATGAAATGAAATTTGTAACAACCCGTAAATTTAACCGGTTTTTAATAACGTTATTAATTGAAATTTTGTGAAACTTTAAACGATAAAATTTTGAGATATAAATTTGATATTTGGAATGCGTCTAGTTAAACGTAGCAACTGGTAAATTTTCGTCTGAAAATATGGAAGTTTATTTCGTGTGTAACTTTATTTCAATTTAATCAGTTAGTAATTGATGAAAATAAAATATTTTCGAAACCTGAATATTTTTATATAGAAAAATTGTAAATCATCTTCTGGGCAAGACGTCATTTTTTGTTTTTCCAAATTCCGACTTCTTTAGCTCCGTCGATCTTATTTTTCAGTGTTTTTGCTGCATTTTCCGCTAGTAGAAAATTCGAATTTTTATAATTAAATCGTACTGCTAATATCTGTATACCATTTTGGTCGTCTCGTTGTGCTGATCTCTGCGGTATATTCAATTCTGTGTTTTGAAATCCGTTACGTGACGGAATCTGTAAACGTCGGCAACCGTATCAGTACACGATTTTTAAACTTTTGGGCTTCCTCGTGTCCATTCAGTCATTCACCTGTTCAAAAATCAAACTGTCATTTGCTTTTATTAATTCCTGGATATTCGTGCGTGGTTCTATTTCCCAAATATTGAAATGCATTGGTTGGTTTGATTTTTAGCCTCTTCATTTCATTCCTATATGTTTCAATTAGAAGTAGTGTTATACGAAAAAGATATTATTTCATTTAACTCCTCCTCTCCCATTTGTTTCAACTGAAACCCAAAGGAACCCACCACCCCTCTGACATTTCTCTTCACTTTCATTTTGAAACCCCTCCACCGTGAAAACCAACGACTCCACCCAGTCGCCAGCGCGTCCGCCTTACATGCTCATCGCCCAATCTTGTCTCACCAATCTCCACCTGCCACGCCATCTCAACCTCGCCCACGTCCATACCTCTGAACCCATCACCCACGCACCTACTGCACCGCCCATCAACACCTTCCTCTCCAACCCGAACCTGCACGCCACCCCATCCTCCTTGGGAACCGAGCTCTGCTTCCAAACCACCTTTTCACCTGAGTGCAACCCTTTGCAGTCTACTTCCCCTCTTGCGACCGCCGATCCCCCATCTCGGCATGTTTGCGTAAGTATATATAGGTTGGGGTTTAAGCCTGTTATATGTAAAGATTATATATAGGTATTTAAACTGGAGTGTATTGGTTTTGGAAATAAGTATATTTATGTATTTGATAGATATATATCGATTCCAATTTTTTTTTATAGTTTATGTTGATTTTTAATATAATCGGTATGCGAATTTACATATATGTTCGGTTCAAGTATATATGCGTTGATTTAAAGTATATATATATTTTTTGATAAAGTATCTGCTTTCCACCTTTGCTCTGTTTTGACTTGGGGTCGTAGCCTTTTCTGTTTACATAAATACATATATACAGCTTATAAATATAAGCTTAGTTATATTATTAATTTTGGAAATCTGAAATGCCAGGTTGTTGTTTTGAAATTAAATTTTGAAGGGAAAATGGGTATTTCGGTTTTGAAATGAATATAGATTGTTAATTATAAGTGTTGATTTATAATATATTTGAAGTATATGCGAATATGGTATGTCTACATATTTTTCTGGGTTTTGTGTACAAGTTAAAAGTTTACCTATTTATTTGATATAGCAGCTATATATATAGTCAGTTAGCTTATGTATCCATAAAGGTGGTATAGTTCATATATGTGTCAAGTTTTCGTTTATAAACGTATTGGCTTACCGTATAGTTTTTATCATCTGTCTGTTTTGATTTAAAGGGTATTATAAATATTTTGTTTCATTCTGATATGTGTTTAAAATTAATATGGTTATGTGTGTGTAATATATTCAAATTGTTTATATAATGTCAATATCAATCTGTGTTTCTAAAAGTATTTGCGTGAAGAATGTATGTATATATATAAGTTTTATAATAACTTCAATATAGTTTGAGTATTTCAGATTTGAAGTATAACATAAATTAAAGTTTACAAACTATATTCGGTTGGTCTGTGTTATAGAGTGTGTGTATATATATATATGTTCTGGGTTATATATTTTATAAGTTATATAAATATATGTATGTTTGACTTAATATGTGAGTTTATCTAAACAATGATTTTGAAAACATGTATACATATATATTTAATTTAATATGTGTTGAAATTTGAGTATTGATTTTTTTTGTATATATATAATTTTATATGTTATATCTATATCAATTTACTTATATATCCAATCTCCATCGATCCAGTTCTGACTTGATTTCGTCAAATTCATATTTATCAGCTTTGATCGTCGAATTCGTGTCCATCTAGCGTTGCTTTGGAATTCGTAGCTCATTTCTTTGTCGAATCTCTCCAACCTCGAAAGGTGAGCAATCACTCACGATTAACGTTCTTTTATTTATTAAATTTGATTTCAATTGAAATGAAAAATTGAAATATGCTGTTATTAGTTATTTACACAGTTATATATGCTATTACCTGTATCTGTTCACCTATGACATATGCCACCATTATCTGTAATTTATGCGATGATAATACAGTTTGATTGATAACTGATTGATTGTTGATGTTTATATTGGACGTTAAATTGTTAATGTTAAAGTGATAAATAATATGCAATTGAATTGATATATGATAGTTAACCATTTAAATTGAATCTATATGTTGAATTTGATCAGTTAAATTTTGTATAATATGACCCCCCTTTTAAATGTTAAACTAGTTGACACGTAGAAATTTGGTTAAGTACACCTTGAACCATTTAATGTTTGTTGGAAAATTTATGTAGTGTGGAATTGAATAATTGATACAAATTGAAGAACCGTATTAATATTAGTATAATAATCTTTAATCTACATGAAATGATAGTGTAGATTCTAGGAATAATTATATTAATTTGCACAAACAACAATGTGAATTAATACGATTATTTCGGGATTATTTGAATTGATTATTGGATTGATATTGGTTGTTGTTATTGCTTGTTTATTTACTTTGACACCATCCCAGTTATCACACTGCAAGTTCCCTTTGCTATGCTTTGATTTTGAATTGAATTGGAATCGGGTTGAAATGATAAATACCTAAATTGAACTTTGACCTAGGATAGAGAATTAAATAAAAATCGATTGGTCAATAATTTGATATAAAAATAAAATGAAGATTTTATTTGGATAAATAATATGGTTTTGAAACGAAATTGGAATTTGAATTTTATGAAAGGAAATGTTAATATTTAATAATCTGAGTCAAAATATTAACATAGTAGATGATGAATGAACGTTGTTTTAAAATTAATTATTTAATAATTAAATTCGGAATTATTAATAATTAAGTTTTGAAATTAGCTAATAATTAAGTTTTGAAATTATTTAATAATTGAATAAGATTGAATTATTTAATAATTAAATAAAAATTGAATTCTTTATTAAGTAAAATTGAACTTCTTGAATAAGTGAAATTAATTTTCTTTATAAATTGAGTTTTGAAATTGTAACTAAGTAAATTAATAAGTGAAATTGAATTTCTCTAATAAGAAATAAATGTGTTTTATTGAAATTAATGTAAGACTTGAAATGTAAAGAATTTGATTTGATGAATTTAATTTAATGCAATTTGTAAGTTTTGATATAATGGAGTTGAACTTAAATAATTGATTTAATAAATTGGAAGTTAAATAGAAATTGTTTTGAAGGATAAATTTACTTAATGAACATTGAATAAAATTGATCAATGGATTTAAATTGATTTGAATGTTAAATTAAATTAATTTAAATGATTTCGGAATGAAACTTATATACGAATTTAAATCAATATTTGAATTGTTTTAAATAAAGATTGAAATTGAATTATAAGATTTTGAAATGGTAATTTGGAAGTTTTGAAACGTAAATTATGGAAATTGTTTTAGAAAGACAAATGAAATGTTGATTTACAAATTCTAATTGAAATTGTAATTGATTTGGTTTTGAAATTTATTAAACGACCAATCGGTGTAATAATTACGAAAGTTATTAAAGAGACCGGAATCGGTTAGGGACATATTCATTGTCTAAACCAAAAACCACTTTAATAACTACACGCGGAGTGTGATCCAGAATGAAGTGGTTGGAATGATGTACGTGATGACTGAAGAAAGAGAACGATAATGGATAGCCTTGACACTTGTGTCAAATTGGAAATGACTAAAACAGGAGCCGTGCCGGGCCAAATGGGGTCAGCTACCTCGAGCGAACACACTTCTTTGAAAACTACTCATTAATTTTTGTCGATTGGTGCACCCTCGAAATTTTGGGAGTGTTGTTTCGCGGTGTTGCGATCGCTGCGGCGATGCGTTCTCACCAGTCCGGATCAGGCAAATGGTAGTTTCACTACCTTGGGTATTGCCTCATATGCCTTGTCATACCTGTATCCCTATTCGCGACCACTACGATTTGTTTTGTGTTATACCTATAGAGTACTCCCTGATATCCCACTAGTTTACGGTGGAGTTTACAGTGCTGTATAGACTATAACGCTTATATAAAATGTGTTAAGGGGGATAATGGTAACGCCTTAACACTATTTTGATACTTTATATTACTGATAGGCATTATCTACTTATCGTACACTACTACATAGTAGATAGTTTAACGGATCCTTAGAGGATGGTTATTCCAACATCCTTTGAGTTATTTCAGTTGCTATTTCACTTGAGTTGGATTTATTGATATAAGAATGTTAATCCTGACTCGAGTGTTTTGTGTTTTGCTTTACGCTCGGGTCAGACTGAGTGTACCAATATTCGAGACTCACCTTTGGAGTTGGAGCTTCGCTTGGAGATCGAGCTATCTATCCAGCTTTCAGATATTCAGTTGATTCCAGTGATGTATTCTGATATTGTATTTGACTATTGTATTTGAGACTTCCGCTGTACCTTATTTAACTCTGATATGTATATAGTAGCTTCATGAACTACTATCTTTTGTTTCTGCTGCATTTATTACTCTGTGTTTGTGATCTGTGTTCTATTTATTTACTGTATATGTTCAGTTTTGCCAAATTTAAATTAACAATTCGTTGTTTTGAATTATTCAAGTCCGACATGTGCGGATGCGAATAGTCCAAAATAGTGGGTCGTTACAAAATTTTAAGTGAATTAGTTTGTATAACTTATAAATTTAAGAAATATTAAGCTAAAAACAAATTTTAAATTTTTTTGAATGTGAATGATAAGAAAAAAATTAACTTAAATAAAGTTAAATAAACCGAGTAATTGAATTTGATTTAAATTGGATAGAAATAAATTGAATACAAATGGAATGAGTTTTAATAAATTGAATGTTAACTAATTGAGACATGAAATAAGCGAATGCTAAATACAGAAATTTTGATACACTTAAGTATAAGTGGTAAGAAATACTTTAAGTTTAAATAATGAAATAAATTATAAGATGGAAGTTAACTTAAGAAAAGTTAAGTGAAATTGATTGTGATAAAAAGAGAAAATTTTTATTTATGTGAATTTGAGTAATAAAATAAAATTTACTTAAGTAAAGTAATGATATGAAATGATATGAATTAATGAAATGAACTAATGAAGTGAATCAATGAATTAATACGAACTAAAGTTATGAAGTAATAATAAACATGAGTTGCATTTTATGAAATGTTTATAATAAACTTAAATGGTTTTATGAAATAGTTTATAAACGATATTAGTATTAAAGAGAATATACTAAGTGGTAATGAAATAAAAGTTAACGTAAATAAGGTTAAATAAAATGATTTTATAAAATGGTCCATAAATGAATTTATATGAAATATGTTAAACAAAAGTGAAATAATTGGAATTTGAATAAATTGAATGTAAATGAAACATATGTAAATAAATTGGAAGTAAACCAATTAAATGTTAATAAAAAAATTGGATGTTAATAAAGAATGAATGTTAATAAGAAATAAAGTGTATAAATTAAATATTGACATTGGATAATGTAAATTAATATAATTTGAATTAATTAGATGTATATTAATTGTTGAATGATTTCTTTTGTTGCAAATTACTGTTATAACTGCCTTTGGCTGCATACAATTGTTGTTGGGTATTAGTGCTCGTGTTTATGGTTTGAATTCAGAATACATGTTATATGGTTCCAGTAGACTCATACATGTTTCTATATCTTTTATAAGTTATTAATATTCTAAATTGAGTTGAGATAGGTACATACGAAGACCGTTTGGACGTATACTTGGATTTGATTTGCTTTTGCTTGTTTAATATGACCGAACTCGCACGTATTAATAAACTTGAATAAAATTTTGAAATAACAATTTCGATAATATTTAAGGAAATTGTTTATGTTAGAATGGAGTTCAATATATTTAATGTGTTGTAATCAATAGCTTGAATTGGATAATAAATGTTGAATTATTTAGATGGAAATAAAATAATTGTTTATAACTAAAATTTATTTGAAATTTAATGATTATTAATGTAATTTATTGGATAATTAAATTGTTTAAATTAAATATTGAACATTACTTAAATAATTGAATTCTGAATTTGATGTGAATGAAAATAATTTCAAAAGTTGACTAAAATTTTATGTAAATGAGAATGAAAATTGTTAACTTCTAAAATTGAATTTAAAGTGATTAAATTGATTTTTGGAAATTTCTTGTTTTAATTAACGTGTAAAATAGTCTTTTTGGGCACTGTCTCAGATTTTGATGAAACCAGTTTCATCGGATCCATAATAGTGAGTTATTATAGGATTTCAAATTTTGTAGCGACCGGACTTATCGTTTGGCCGTGCGAGCTTGAAACGCATAAAAATTTATTAAAGGACTTTAATTAAAATAATTTGATTTTGAAAAGCTATCTTCCGTATATGATGGAATTGGCCTATAATACATATTCCATTTTGTTCGGAATAGGGGTATAACATATAGAACGCCAGGTGGCACACTTCATTTGGAGTCCGATATTTTCGGACGCGAACAGTGTTTTGCAAAACTTCTATATAAGGACCTCATTTGCTCAAACCCTAGAATTAGCTTCAGGCCGCTCTTCTTTTCATTTCAATGGCCAGAATCATGTCATCTTCTCTTCACTTTTTCTCTCGATCCACTTACAATCTCGACTCGACTTCAACTAAGAAAATGTAGAGCTCGACGAGCTCTACATATCGTATGGTTAGATCGTCGCAAACATGCACAAAATCGCCTGGATCTGGCTAAGAGGTTGTCGTGGTTTTTGGGTTCTCGAGATCAGGAGGCGGCGGCGGAGGCAACTTAGTCACAGGCAATGGTGGAGCGTGGATAGGTGGTTGTGGCGATGGGTTTGGATCGGGGCTCGGTGGTCCGTGTGGTGGTGCGCATCGAGGGTTTGGATTGTGTGAGTGGGTTCGCATATGCCTGGGATAGTACGAAGGAGGATGGTATATTGTTAATTAGGTTGTTAATTATTTAAGTTTGTTAATTATTGTGACGACCGCCCATGACCCCTGCACCGAATCTAGAGATAGTGCGCTGTAAAGTGTGCCAGGCGACCATGGACGATTGTCAGGGTAAAATAAAACAATAGAATCTATCGTATTACTCACAGCGCATGGACAAAATACAATAGAACATATGTATAGTGAAGCTTTACAAAACAAAATGACATCATATAAAACTCTATAACAGTTGAATACAAGCATCCAAATAGCCAATACATCAAGCCTCACTACATATCTCTCAGAGAATACAAAACAGCGGAACATCCAGTACATATAATAAGAAAATAATATGCAAGCCCTCCAGCTCGTCTTCGATATCAGCATCGTGAGAAGAGAACAGCACCTGTCACCTGTTACCTAGTCTGCCCATCCCAAAATGGACGAACAGCCCAAGGCAATAAGAATTAAAAACATAAAGCCTTGAGTCAGACAACAGTCTTAGTGAGCAGTAAATTAACTAACAACATACCAAAAGAGCATAAAGGAAAAGGAATAGGAATACAACCCTCCCACTCCAACCTCATTCTACAGTGATAGCCCCCAGACACACACTAAGCAGAAGCAAACATAGCAGAGCATACAATTTAAAGTAAAGCTACTATCACTCGAGTCAAGGGCGATGTTTTCCAAGTACCAAGGCCTAAATCAGATAAGCACCCAGAAAATACCGCTCTTGAGTCCGAATGACGTTACAACCAACATCCATGACTCTGGCTATCACTATTATCATTGCTTCGATATCACCGTTAATTGAATGACCGGCACATTCTTTCAGCCGTCCGTCAAGGGCTAATGGAAACCCCGGTTCTAGACATAACTCCCGCACGTCGTCGCAGCCCGTGCCTAGGACTATCGAATCTGCCCAGAGTACTCGACCATCAACAGTTGGCCATTGGGACTATCGAATCTGCCCAAACGTACTCTTGCTTAGAGCATGCTAGAACCTTCAACAACGATGCTATCCAAGCCTCCTAGTCATCCTCCTCGACGACTATTCTCATATCCGTTCATTATCCTCAACTCGAATCATATCACCGAGTTATCAACATGCTTGGAATGATCCCGTATGGATTAGACCAAGTCTTCATCATATGATTGCCTCGCTTCATCACATCCTCGCAAAGCCTCATCTCAACATCACATCATCAAATCTATGCATAAGAGCTTCATCATCCCGCTACATATGCCACGAGCAGCTTTCCCAATTCAAGAGCCTTTCCCTTAGCTTTTGAATCATCTTCGATCTAAATCTAATCATCAATCATCTAGTTCATAACAATCAATCAAATCAAACATCAATCCAAGCAATCAAGCATTCAAATATGATCTAAGTAGACAATTATAACAATAATGGCATTTTCGTAATTAAAGAGTTGAAAGTCCAATAAGCATGAAAACATGAATTATATCTCTACAAACTTGATGAATGAACTTGCATAGGTTAACATATGATAAAATGTATGTAACATCATCATGAACAATGGATCTATATGGATCTATACTTAGGATGAAGAAAATGCATGGAAATCACTATTTTAACACCAAATCGAGCCAACAATCCGATATACTCCTTTGGATCCGTGTGAGAGATAATCACCACTCACCAAATCACCTAAACAACCTCAAATCAACACGCTTCAGATCTGGACAGCGAGGGATCAAGCTTGATCTATCACGAATCCGCTTCAAACGAAGAAATCTCTCTTGAAAAGATGAAGATCTTCAACTTTAGCTCTTGAATCTTCAATCTTGATCTTCGATTTGGATGGAAGGAAGCACTAGATTAGAGTGGAGAAAAGAAGTGAAGAAGTGTAGAAGTCGAGCTCTCAAAATGGCAGCACTTCGTCGCTTCAAAATCCGGATCCCAAAAAGTGAGAAAGACCCTTCCTATTTATAGCAGAAATTTCCTTAAGTCGTAACTATGCTATCTCCCTAGGTCGTTTCCGACCTAAGCCTCTCCGACCTAAGCCTCTCCGACCTAACAGATGCACGCGACATAACAGTCTTCGACCTAATGACTTAGCCTATGCGCGACTTAGCGACTTACGACTTAGCGTGCCTTAATAACTCAACAACGCTGGCACGCGACCTAAAACTTACGCGACTTAACAAACTCGCGACCTAACACAAGCCACAGACAACTGGACTGCGACCTAACTACAAAGCCAAAGCCCAACGACCTAACAACTCGCGCGACCTACGACCTAACAAGTGCGCGACTTACGACTTAGAAATCTCGCGACCTAACACTTAAGATATACCATGCGACCTAACACCTCATACAACAAAACTACACACGCGACCTAACTGGGTTATGTTCTAACTCCTTAAGTCGCCTAACTCTTAGGTCGCTAACACGCTAACCTTCTTAGGTCGCTAACCTATAGGTCGCTCCAAGATACTAAGTCGCCACATTCTCTAAGTCGCTGGTTTTCTTAAGTCGTCTACACTACCTAAGTCGTAAACTCCGACCCAACTATCATAGGTCGCTAACTCGAACTGCCGACCTAAAACTTAACTCACCCATACACTTAGGTCGCTCACAACAGTTTCCTTAGGTCGTTGCCGACCTACTCTACCCCACGACCTAACCCCAGAATACTTAGGTCGCCTACTACTCTTCCTTAGGTCGCCTAAACCTCTTGAGTCGGTCACGACTTATCACTTAGGTCGGTCACTACATTAAGTCGGTCAACCACACTTCCTTAACTCGGTGAATTCCTTAAGTCGGCAACTCGACCCAGACTTACCTCTTAACTCGTCCAAACCGACTTAGGACTTAGAAAAATCCTGAACGACTTATCAACAATGCAACCAATTGTTAATTATTTCACGATGTTTTGATCCGTAAAATACGGGTCGTTACATTCTCTCCCCCTTAGGAATTTCGCCCCCGAAATTCCAAGCAAACAAAACAATCAAAGACTATTCTGTACGCCTACCATCCATAGCAATCAACAAACCATGCATCCAATTCTAACTTAGCGTACAGAATTCTAAGACTTAAAACAAGTTACAATATCGCGAGATGAGACGACACCTTAGGGCCATACCTTGAAGAGTTCAGGATGAGCTGCCTTCATCCTCTCTTCCACCTCCCACGTACAGTCGTTGTCATCATCACTCCATTGTATCTTGAGTAACTTAACTACCTTCCTCCTAAGCTGTTTCGTGTCGGTTTCGACAACACGAAGCGGCTTACGAGGTCTTCTTTCGACTGGATCAACTTCGAAATCTTCACAGCTATCAGCAGAAACCACTGTATTCGAGTCGTGCACATACTTCCGTAGATATGATACATGAAAAACATTGTGCACACTCGACATCTTCTCTGGTAACTCCAATCTGTAGGCGAGCTTTCCAATTCGCTCGATGATTGGGAATGGTCCAACAAATCTCGGAGTCAATTTTCCTTTCTTCCCGAATCGAATAACATTCTTCAGTGGAGAAATCTTCACAAAAACCATATCACCAACGTCGAATTCCAAATCCTTACGACGTTTATCGGCATAACTCTTCTGACGGTCTTGGGCTGCCTTCATTCGTTGCCGAATGATCTCTATGTAATCCGAAGTCTGTCGAATCATCTCTGGCCCAAGTATCAACTTTTCTCCAGTCTCTAACCAACATGTCGGAGAGTTACACGGTCTTCCATACAATGCCTCATACGGTGCCATACCAATGCTTGACTGGTAACTGTTGTTGTATGCAAACTCCACCAAATGAAGGTGATCTTCCCATGATCCTCCGAAATCCAAAACACAAGCTCTAAGAAGATCTTCCAAAACTCGGTTGACTCTCTCGGTCTGACCATCTGTTTGAGGGTGATAAGCTGTACTCAAACACAACTCGGTTCCCAAAACTTCCTGGAAGCTCTTCCAAAATCCACTAGTGAACAATGGGTCTCGATCGCTCACTATACTCTTCGGAATACCATGGAATCGAACTATCCACTTAACATACAACTCAGCCAACTTTGATGCATTCCTAGTCGATCGAACAGGAATGAATCTTGCACTCTTAGTCAGACGATCTATAATAACCCAAATCCCTTCATTTCCCGTTCTTGTTCTAGGTAGTCCATCAATAAAATCCATCGATATCTGCTCCCACTTCCATGTAGGAACTTCTAATGGCTGAAGCAATCCACTTGGCTTCTTCTGTTCGGCTTTTACCAACTGGCAGTTCATACACTTGGAAATAAAATTTCCAACATCCTTCTTCATGCCTTCCCAGTAGTAGGTTCTCTTCATATCCCGATACATCTTATTTCCACCTGGGTGAATTGTCAACTTCGAGTGATGACTTTCCTTCAGAACTTCACTCCTCAATTCATCTATATCGGGAACAACTAATCGTCCTTGCTTCCGAAGCCAACCCTCTCGATCGACCTCGAATCCTTTATCCTTTTCTGGATCCAATCCAGATTCCAATTCACGGATAATCTTGACAAGCTTATCGTCTCGCTTTTGGCTCTCGCCAATCCTTTCCACAAGAGAAGGTCTTATCGATAAGTTTGCCAACATCTCAGGTTCCAATTCGCATCTAGGCCTGAAGTCAAATCCAGCTAAATACTCGAGACTCTTCCATTCTGAAAACATGGCTCCCAATCCTTCATGTTTTCGACTTAACGCATCTGCCACTGCGTTACCTTTTCCCGGAGTATAAGCTATACCAAAATCATATGATGCTAAAAACTCTAGCCAACGTTGCTGCCGAAGATTCAAATCCTTTTGGGAGAAAACATACTTCAACGACTTATGATCCGTAAACAACTCGAATCGAACTCCCAACAGATAATGTCTCCACATCTTCAGAGCAAATACAATTGCCGCTAACTCCAAATCATGAGTTGGGTAATTCCTTTCATGCGGCTTCAGTTGTCGACTGGCATACGCAACAACCTTATCCCTCTGCATTAGCACTGCTCCAAGTCCAGTACCACATGCATCAGTGTAAACCACCATCTCATCATTCCCACTAGGAATAGTCAAAACAGGAGCACTCGTCAATCGCTCTTTCAGGATTCCGAAAGCTTGCTCACACTTAGCATCCCAACTGAACACTTGGTTCTTCTTCGTCAATCCTGTTAACGGTGCAGCTACCTTGGAGAAGTCTTTGATATACCGTCGATAATATCCTGCTAATCCAAGAAAACTTCTCACATCAGATGTATTCTTAGGTCTAACCCAATCCTGGATTGCTGCCACCTTAGCGGGATCAACCGCTATCCCATTTCCAGAAATCACATGGCCTAAGAACCTCACTTCACTCTTCCAGAAGTGACACTTCAAAAACTTAGCCTTCAGCTTTTGTTTCCGCAAGATTTCCAAAACAATACGCAAGTGCGTCTTGTGCTCTTCTTCCGTTCTGGAATAAATAAGAATATCATCTACGAACACAAGTACGAACTTGTTCAACTGATCTCTGAACACTCTATTCATAAGATCCACAAAATATGCTGGCGCGTTAGTCAATCCAAACGGCATTACCAGCCACTCAAAGAAACCGGATGGTGTCCTAAAAGCAGTCTTCGGTACACTATCCTTAGCTACTCTCAACTGGTGAAATCCCGTTGCTAAATCCATCTGAGAAAACACCTTAGCTTCGTGAAGCTGATCAAACAAGTCATCTATTCTCGGCAATGGATACTTGTTCTTCTTAGTCACCTTATTCAACTCATGATAATCGACGCACAATCTCAACGATCCATCTGCCTTGGTTGCAAACACAACTGGTGCACCCCACTCGGACACACTACGCCGAATGAATCCTTTCTGTAAAAGGTCATCAACTGGCACCCTCAACTCTTGCTGTTCCCTAGGCGCCATCCGCCTAAGAGGCATCACAACAAGTCTGGCTCCTTCAACTAGATCTATACGAAACTCGATCTCTCTATGCGACGGCAACCCTTTGACTTCGTCAAAGACATCCTCGAATCCATTAGCGATTGGCACCGATGACAGTCCATCCCGTGGAACAACCAGCGAATACATGAAGCTCATGAAGACGCCTTCTTCATGCTTACATCGTATTACAACCTTTCGCCCCTCCACATTCTCGACTGTCACTTCCAACCTCTCGCAATCAACCTTTGCCGCATACTTCCTAAGCCAGTCCATACCCAGAATAATTCCGAACCCAGCAAAGTTCAGAACAAAGCAATCACAAACAAAAGAGCAACCATGACTCGACACAACTAGACCACGGCATAACATACACAAACAAGACGAACCCCCAACTGGATTAGTCACAACCAATGGCCTATCAACAATATCCGGTTCCAAACCTAACCGGCCTACGAGTTCACTACAAACAAACGAATGCGACGCTCCAGTATCAAACAGAACTCTAACTGGAACACCACATAGGAAAAGAGTACCTTGAACCACCACACTCTTTCCCTTCTCTTCAGCGGTAGGAGCTTTTGAAGACGACGGAACAGCTCCCAAAGCATAAGCCTGCACAATCTGCTTGTCCCTCCTCGGTTCTGGACAATTCTACCTGAAATGCCCCGGCTTGTCACAGTTGTGACACTTCATTGGCACCTTCGGATTCTTACAATCCTTCGAGAAATGGCCCTTCTGCTGACAATTGTAGCAAGTCACCTCGCCTTTCGGCTTCTTTTGGCCATCCTTACCTTTCTGCTGCTGCTGCTGCTTCCTCTTCTTGTTTCCACCCTGCTGGGGTTTTGACTCTTCCCTGGTTACAGCAACAACAGATCCTTCCTTAGGAAACAGACTCTCATGCCTAAGAGCTTTCTCCACCAGCTTCTCAAATGAATCGTCCAAATGATCCACCAACTGTCTCCCAAGATAACTGTCCAAGCCTGTCACAAACTTCTCATTCTTCTGATAAGCAGATTCAATATATGACCGGGCATACTTGGACAAAGCTTCAAACTCAGAAACATACTCAAGAACAGATCTTCCACCTTGCTTGAGCTCCACAAACCTCTTGAACAGAACAGACTTCTGAGCTGTAGAAATGAACTTAGCTTCAAACCTAACTTGGAATTGCTCCCAAGTAATCTCTTCTTCCGGAGTAGTGATGGTAATAGAGTTCCACCAATCAGAAGCTCTCCCTTGAAGCTGTCTCGATGCCAACTTCCTCTTAGTCGCATCCTCAATTCCTAAATCACCAAAGATCCTTCTACAAGCATCTATCCACCTCTGGACCTCAATAGTTGATTCTGTTCCCAAGAAAACCTTCCCTCCAAGAGCAGAATAATCCTTGCACAACTTAGCAAAATCCACTGGTTTCGGAGTTTGGACTTGAACTCCAACATCCACTGCTGCCCCTGGAACTGGTATCCTTCTCATGATCGAAGTCATCATAGCTTCGAACATAGCTGCATAATCAGTAGTCTCTTCAGTAGCACGGCCTTCCCTAGCAGCTGGTCTCCCTCTTCGACTCATTCTCAATATCTATAAAAAGGAATGATCAGAACATCTAGAGAAACAACTGCATAAAGGACTAAACTCAACTAAACTACTATATTATATATAGTATTCATCCATCAAAATACAATTACGTCTCTCATACGTAGTTACGACGGCGAGCGTTGGGTAAAATCAATTAACCAATGCTCTGATACCAAATGTGACGACCGCCCATGACCCCTGCACCGAATCTAGAGATAGTGCGCTGTAAAGTGTGCCAGGCGACCATGGACGATTGTCAGGGTAAAATAAAACAATAGAATCTATCGTATTACTCACAACGCATGGACAAAATACAATAGAACATATGTATAGTGAAGCTTTACAGAACAAAATGACATCATATAAAACTCTATAACAGTTGAATACAAGCATCCAAATAGCCAATACATCAAGCCTCACTACATATCTCTCAGAGAATACAAAACAGCGGAACATCCAGTACATATAATAAGAAAATAATATGCAAGCCCTCCAGCTCGTCTTCGATATCAGCATCGTGAGAAGAGAACAGCACCTGTCACCTGTTACCTAGTCTGCCCGTCCCAAAATGGACGAACAGCCCAAGGCAATAAGAATTAAAATCATAAAGCCTTGAGTCAGACAACAGTCTTAGTGAGCAGTAAATTAACTAACAACATACCAAAAGAGCATAAAGGAAAAGGAATAGGAATACAACCCTCCCACTCCAACCTCATTCTACAGTGATAGCCCCCAGACACACACTAAGCAGAAGCAAACATAGCAGAGCATACAATTTAAAGTAAAGCTACTATCACTCGAGTCAAGGGCGATGTTTTCCAAGTACCAAGGCCTAAATCAGATAAGCACCCAGAAAATACCGTTCTTGAGTCCGAATGACGTTACAACCAACATCCATGACTCTGGCTATCACTGTTATCATTGCTTCGATATCACCGTTAATTGAATGACCGGCACATTCTTTCAGCCGTCCGTCAAGGGCTAATGGAAACCCCGGTTCTAGACATAACTCCCGCACGTCGTCGCAGCCCGTGCCTAGGACTATCGAATCTGCCCAGAGTACTCGACCATCAACAGTTGGCCGTTGGGACTATCGAATCTGCCCAAACGTACTCTTGCTTAGAGCATGCTAGAACCTTCAACAACGATGCTATCCAAGCCTCCTAGTCATCCGCCTCGACGACTATTCTCATATCCGTTCATTATCCTCAACTCGAATCATATCACCGAGTTATCAACATGCTTGGAATGATCCCGTATGGATTAGACCAAGTCTTCATCATATGATTTCCTCGCTTCATCACATCCTCGCAAAGCCTCATCTCAACATCACATCATCAAATCTATGCATAAGAGCTTCATCATCCCACTACATATGCCACGAGCAGCTTTCCCAATTCAAGAGCCTTTCCCTTAGCTTTTGAATCATCTTCGATCTAAATCTAATCATCAATCATCTAGTTCATAATAATCAATCAAATCAAACATCAATCCAAGCAATCAAGCATTCAAATATGATCTAAGTAGACAATTATAACAATAATGGCATTTTCGTAATTAAAGAGTTGAAAGTCCAATAAGCATGAAAACATGAATTATATCTCTACAAACTTGATGAATGAACTTGCATAGGTTAACATATGATAAAATGGATGTAACATCATCATGAACAATGGATCTATATGGATCTATACTTAGGATGAAGAAAATGCATGGAAATCACTATTTTAACACCAAATCGAGCCAACAATCCGATATACTCCTTTGGATCCGTGTGAGAGATAATCACCACTCACCAAATCACCTAAACAACCTCAAATCAACACGCTTCAGATCTGGACAGTGAGGGATCAAGCTTGATCTATCACGAATCCGCTTCAAACGAAGAAATCTCTCTTGAAAAGATGAAGATCTTCAACTTTAGCTCTTGAATCTTCAATCCTGATCTTCGATTTGGATGGAAGGAAGCACTAGATTAGAGTGGAGAAAAGAAGTGAAGAAGTCGAGCTCTCAAAATGGCAGCACTTTGTCGCTTCAAAATCCGGATCCAAAAAAGTGAGAAAGACCCTTCCTATTTATAGCAGAAATATCCTTAAGTCGTAACTCGGCTATCTCCCTAGGTCGTTTCCGACCTAAGCCTCTCCGACCTAAGCCTCTCCGACCTAAGCCTCTCCGACCTAACAGATGCACGCGACATAACAGTCTTCGACCTAACGACTTAGCCTATGCGCGACTTAGCGACTTACGACTTAGCGTGCCTTAATAACTCAACAACGCTGGCACGCGACCTAAAACTTACGCGACTTAACAATCTCGCGACCTAACACAAGCCACAGACAACTGGACTGCGACCTAACTACAAAGCCAAAGCCCAACGACCTAACAACTCGCGCGACCTACGACCTAACAAGTGCGCGACTTACGACTTAGAAATCTCGCGACCTAACACTTAAGATTACCATGCGACCTAACAACTCATACAACAAAACTACACACGCGACCTAACTGGGTTATGTTCTAACTCCTTAAGTCGCCTAACTCTTAGGTCGCTAACACGCTAACCTTCTTAGGTCGCTAACCTATAGGTCGCTCCAAGATACTAAGTCGCCACATTCTCTAAGTCGCTGGTTTTCTTAAGTCGTCTACACTACCTAAGTCGTAAACTCCGACCTAACTATCATAGGTCGCTAACTCGAACTGCCGACCTAAAACTTAACTCACCCATACACTTAGGTCGCTCACAACAGTTTCCTTAGGTCGTTGCCGACCTACTCTACCCCACGACCTAACCCCAGAATACTTAGGTCGCCTACTACTCTTCCTTAGGTCGCCTAAACCTCTTGAGTCGGTCACGACTTATCACTTAGGTCGGTCACTACCTTAAGTCGGTCAACCACACTTCCTTAACTCGGTGAATTCCTTAAGTCGGCAACTCGACCCAGACTTACCTCTTAACTCGTCCAAACCGACTTAGGACTTAGAAAAATCCTGAACGACTTATCAACAATGCAACCAATTGTTAATTATTTCACGATGTTTCGATCCGTAAAATACGGGTCGTTACAATTATATTATTAATTATATCAAATGTTAATGTACTCGTAACTTTTTCATACGAGGTCTGATTCGAGCGAAATGAGTCCCATTGCAATCATATCGACGAAGGCTACGATGTGGAGTTAGATTGGAATTTATTTAAAGCAGAAAAATTTTCAGTTTCAAATAAGGTGAGTGTTTTAAACCGCTCACGAATTACTAAAATATTCTGATGTTAGTTAGAATGAAATCATGAAGTGATTTATTTTTATTGACTGTTGTTTGGTGATTTAACTGACATTTAAAATTGACATATGAATTGAACTGATGGGATTTAAATTGATAGTTCAAATTGAAATTGAAATTGAATTGCTAGTTAAACAACCGATATTGATAACTAGTAAATTGTTGTGATATTTTGACTGATTTGGATGTTTATTGTGATGGATGCCTATTGGTTGATATTTTGGATGATTGGATGTTTATTTATTATATATATATCCTGTTATCACCCTGTATATTATTGACGGTATATAAAACTATAAATTGAATTACTTCGAATAAATTAAGAAATGGGTTAAAATGATATATACCTATAACACTGTGATTTGGATTGAAATGATAAATATCCATCCCCGAAATTAAATTGAATAACTGATCACTTGGCCATAGGATAGAAAATTATATATAGACACCGGATTGGTTAAATTAAATGATTTTAAATTCTTGGATTTGAATTTATTCAAATGATTTCATTTTATGAATATAATATTGAACTGAAATAAGGAAATTGAATTAACTTCGAATTTGAGTTTTGAAATGTTGAAATTAAAATAGTTAAACGAAATTGTTTAAAGAATGAAATTTGAAATTTGAAGTTATAATTGGAATATGATTGGAATTATGGAAATTGATTTGTTTTAAAAGATTTGAACCTTAAATTGAATATTGAAGTTAATTTGATTTAAGTGATTTAAATCGATATTTTGAAATTGAACTCGAATTTATATAAATTTAAATGGTTTAAAATTGAGGATTGAACTAAAATTTAAACCATTGAATTAGATAGTTGAATCAAATTTGAAATTGAAATTGAAATTAATTTGGAATTGAAATTGAAATTGATTTGAATTAAAATCGAAATTGAGTCGATTTGAATTGATTTGAGATTTAAGATGAGTTTGATTTAAATTTGGACCTATATCCAGATTTATTAGAAACAGTTTTGAATTTGAAATTATTTTCACTATAAACTATTTTTCTATAAACTGCCTTAAAATTAATCTTTTTAAATTTCCAAATTAATTAATCTTTTTAAATTTCCAAATTATTTAATTTTTCAAATCATTTAATATATAATCTATTTTAATATTTAAACTATTTTAACTTTTTAAACTATTTAAAACTATTCAAACTATTTTCTAAAAAAATTCAAACTGTTCAGCGTGGGAACTACTTATATTTAAATCATGGATTTAAATGCGAATTGGGTTAAAATGAAGTTATAACCTAAATGGAAATTTGAAACGATTTTGAAAGTGAAACTGAGATATAGAGGTGAAAATGATTTCAAGTGAAATTGACATATTTTAAGTAAATATGATAATTTGAAATGAAATGATATTTTAAAGTGAATATGATATTTTGATAGCAATTATGAATCATTTTTGAAATGTAAAAGTACCAACCGGTGTGTAAAACGACGTTTGGTTGTTAAAGAGACCTAGGCCTCTTATTGGCATACTCTCTATCAATATTGGAACCACTTTAACAACTATTTACGCGGAGGATACTCCAGAATGAAGTGGTTGGATTTGGTGTACGCTTGTTGGATTTAAAGAAAGAGAATGATGATGGATAGACCCTGGCACTTGTGCAATTTGAAATGACTGAAACAGGACGGCTTGACAGGGCCAATGAAAGTCGTTACCTCTAGCGGACATCTGTTCTTCGATTTTCTTTTTGGATTTGGTACATACTATTTCCTTGATGTTGGTTTCGATTGGTGCACCTTGATTTGGGATGACCTCCCTTTAGACTCGATATGGGATGGATGGACGCGGTGGACGGTCGTAGCTATGATGCGTTACCACCAGCCCTACGACCCGAACTGGTAGTATCCTACCTTAGGCATCATCTTACGTGCCTTGTCATACTTTTATCCTTATACGAGACCACTAGATTTTGGTTTAATGTTGTTGTATCACGGCACATCCCTATCCCTCAACGTGCTACTGGGGCAGTATATGCAAACTTTACGACAATGCTTAAAAACGCATTAAGGGGATTAATATAAAGCCTTAACAATAAGAAAAATATTTATTTACTGATTAGACATTACATATATAGCGTATTCTACTATATATAGATATTTTAACGGATCCTTAAGAGATGGGAAATCCCGTAACATCTCTTGAGTTATTGCACGCACGTCATACACTGGATAGGAGATGTGAAACCCCATAAACATCTCTGACGCTATTACACTCCTGTTATATGTGATATTGATTTGACTCACATAATGATGTTTTAGTCCTGATTCGAGTGTATTGTTTTTCTTTAAACTCGGGTCAGCCTTGAGTATTTCAGAGCGCTAAAGATTATTTTCTGGAGGATAAAGATGAAGATTTGGTATATTATATTGTTAGTATTATTTCCCTGCATCATGTGTTCTGCTACATTATTTTATTATTCTTTTGTATATATAACTCTGATAGATGTTGTAAAATTATAATCAAATGTATAGTATAAAATGCTTCATGAACTGTTTATTTGATTATTATATTTTGTAATTCCGCTGTGAGATTCTATGTTTGTTTTCTTCTTTCCTTATTTTTCTTAATTAACCCCGTTGATTATCTGTGTTCCGGATTGTTTGAGTTGGACATGTGTGGATTATTGTCGATTAAACCTTCTGAAATGCGGGTCGTCGCACCTCTGATGTCTCATTTTGAGAGTGACTGTATGTACTATCTATATGATTACAAGTTATTTAATACGATCTGAGATTCTATTATTGTTCTGTCTTCTATCTCTACTATCTTTTACCCCATGATAATCTGCCTCTCTAGTGCTTGGATTTGTGGCACATGAATATCGGGATGTATTAGTGTCAATTTCTGGGGACCGAGGAGGTGGGTCGTCTCATTTCGTATCAGAGCTTATAGTTGAGTGAATACTTAAGCCTTGATGGGGTCAACTCATTAGAGATAGGGTTAGTAATGCCCTAGAAATAGTTTAGTCTGAGAGAGCGCACATTTAAAAGATCTTATCTGAAAAAGTACATTCAACTAATTCCTTGAGATATCTCATCAATATATTCTAAAGATTTCCTTACTATATGCAGATAGTAGGAGATGAGTGGAAGAAGAGGACGAGGTAGAGGAAGGAGAGGTAGCAGTACCACATACACAAATGGTCAAACTCCCGCCGCCATAGTAATCGAAGAAGTAATAATTCCAGTGCAACCCCAAATCAACTTCGCAACTTTGTGCAAGAACTATACCAGTTTAGGTGGAAAACCATTCAAGGGAATAGAATCCATTATAGAAGTTCAAGCTTGGATCCGCTCTTATTAAATAATTTTCAAAGGGCTAAATATTGGAGATGAGCAAAAGAGATTCCTAGCTTCCTGGAAACTACAAGATGGGGCACTTGCCTGGTGGGAGTCCATTACTATGAATGAATCAGATGCAATTTTTCTTGGGCATGATTCAAGGAGGTCTTGGAAGAGCATTATATGCCTGCATCTAGAAAATCAAGCCTTTATAGGAGCTTTATGGATTTAAAACATGGAGAGATGTCCATAGAAGAGTAGGCTAACAAATTCAATGAATTGTTATTTGGTCCCGGTCTGATTGACACACCTTTGAAAAAGAAGTTTGATGGCTCACTAAGGCTGTGTATGGACTATAGCGATCTAAACAAACAAATGATAAAAAACAAATATCCTCTACCCCACATAGATGATATGTTTGACCAACAATTTGGGGCTAGAGTATTCTCAAAAATGGACCTAGCTATAGGATTCCATCAGCTGAGGATAGCAGATGATTGCATTCCTTTAACCGTATTCAAAAGCTCAAATGAATTCTATGAATGGCTAGTTATGCCCTTTGGGCTAACCAATGCTCCCACCTATTTTGTAGACCTTATGAATAGGTTATTTAGGGAAGTACTCAACAAATTTGTATTAGACTTTGTAGATGACATTTTAATATATTAAAAGACTGAGGAAGAACATGAAGGGCATGTTGAAATTGTATTAGAAATATTGATGAGAAATGCGCTGAAAGCTAAATTCTCAAATGCCACTTTTGGGAAAAGAGGTAAGATTCCTCGGACATGTTGTGTCAAGGAAAGGGATTGCAGTTGATCCGACAAAGATTGCAACTATTCTAGATTGGAAACAACCACAAACTCCTAAGGATGTTCGCAGTTTCTTGGGATTGGTAGGATATTATCGGAAATTCATTCAAGACTTCTCCAAAATTTCCTCTCACTTAACAAAGCAGACCATGAAAGATGTGAAGTTTGAGTGGACACAGAAATGTGAAGAAGCCTTTCAGGAACTCAAGAAAAGGTTAACTACTGCTCTCGTGTTAGCAATAGCAGATGAAAATGGCAGAATAACCGTATATACGGTTTATGGGGAAGGAGTTGGTGCCGTTTTAATGCAGCACAGAAAGGTCATCGCTTATGCAAGCAGATAATTGAAGATCCATGAAAGGAACTATGCAACACACGACTTGGAGCTATTAGCCGTTATGTTCGCATTAAAAATGTGGAGACATTATCTACTGGGTAACAATTCATTATAGTTGATTTTAAATAAATTTTGATTGACCCTAGTAAATAATATTCCTTCTTTAAATAAGTGAAAAGTTTGAGCTCTTCATAGACCATAAATCTTTGAAATATCTTTTCACTTAGAAGGACTTAAAAATGAGGCAGCAACGTTAATTGAAATTCCTCGCATCGTATGATTTGGGTATTCTATATACACTAGGAAAGGCCAATGTTGTGGCAAATGCTGTGAGTAGAAAGCAGGCCATTATAGCTCATTTAGCGGTGCGTCCAACATTGCTTTGTCGTATAAAGGAGAATCGGCTCAAGGACCCGATCATTGCAAAAATAGCCATGGAAGTAGAGAATAATATGATATTGGGAAGATGAGAAGGTTTCAAAGTGGATGAATAGGAAATCTTAAGAATGAATGGAAGGATATGTGTCCCCAATGTTGATGGGGTTAGACATGAAGTTTTAAATGAATGTCACAACTCTTCACTCGCAATACATCTCGGAGTTACAAACACGTATAGAGACATGAAAAAGACTTTCTGGTGGGGAGGTGTTAAGAGAGACATTTCCATCCACGTGAGTAGATATGAAAATTGTCAAAAGATCAAGAGTGATCAACAAAAGACTGCTGGACTACTCCAACCTCTTAAATTTCCAACTTGGAAATAGGACCAAATATCAATGGATTTCATTGACGGTTTACCTTGATCAAGAAAGGAAAATGAAGGCATTTGGGTCATCATAGATCGGTTAACCAAAAGCGTGCACTTTATCCCTGTAAAGCCAACACGAACTGCTGCAAGTCTTGCAAAAATATATATGAGGGAAATTGTTCGATTGCATGGTGTCCCTAGTAGTATAGTCAGTGATCGAGACCCAATCTTTACCAGTAAGTTCTGGGAGGCATTGTAGACAGCTTTGGGAACAAAGCTAAATATTAACACCACATATCACCCCAGACCGATGGACAAATTAAAAGGGTAAATCGAGTGTTGGAAGATCTTTGAAGAGCTTTTATATTAGATTTTGGAAGTTTATAGGAAAGCTACCTTCGTCTGATAGAATTTTCTTATAATAACAGTAATCAGGCTAGTATTGGCATGGCCCTATTTGAAGCTTTATATAGTCGTCCGTGTAGATCCCTGGTATGTTGGATCGAGATCAAAGATCGGTTGGTACTAGGTCCTGACATGATTAGAGAAGCTTCAAAAAAGGTTGATATGATTAGAAAGAAGATAAGAGAAGCCCAGAGCAGAAAAGTGTTATGCGGATAGGAGGCGTAGAAATTTGGAATTCTTGGTTGGAGATTACATATTCTTGAAAGTTTCTTCAATGAGAGGAGTGGTAAGATTAGGTCGGGCAAGGAAGTTAACACCTCGATTTTTTGGACCTTTTCCCATTCTCGAGCGGATTGGCCCATTAGCTTATCGTGTGGAATTGCCCGAAAGGTTGTCTGGTGTGTAGAATGTCTTTCACATATCTCAACTACGAAATTGTGTGCATGATCCAGAGAAAATTATAGAAACAACTGTCTAAGAAGATTTAGAAGCTGAACATAATTTGGTAGTTATCAAACGACCAATGCGAATCGTGGATCATGATGAGAAGCCATTAAGGAGGATGGTTGTAAGGTTGGTTCAAGTCCAATGCAATGGTGATGTAGCAGACTGCACATGGGAGACAGAAGATAGAATGCGAAAAGCATATCTTAAGTTTAGAATTGGTACATAGTTGTATGTTGTATCGAAGTAGTGTACTCACCGACCTGTGGTGTAGTCACTTGCCATATCTTATATATATATATATATTCCATCTTGTTATATATATATATATATTTGTTTTCGAGTTATCCTCTTCTTATCCTTAATTTCGAGGATGAAATTCTTTTAAGGGAGGAAGTATGTAACGACCGTAAATTCATCACTTCAGAAAATTTCAAAATATTCAAAAATAAGATTTTTAAACATAAATGATGATGTTTTAAATAATAAATAATATTGGTAATCTTATTTTGAAGAAATACATATAACAAAAAAAGAAAAAAAAATTACACTTTGGTAAATATCGATAAAACGACCATAAATCGTTTTATCAGTAAACAACTTTTTAGCCATCCAAACTCGTGCATGGAGTTGGGTACGTACACTCATATATATGAGTATTAATATGTAATAAAATTATCTATTTTATTTCCAAATTTTATTTGCCTCTATAACACTGTGATCGATATTACTATTTTGGAATAATTGGTTTTTGAATTTAAATTTAGTTTGAATGATTTATAATTATTTTAATTATTAAGTAAGCTCTTTTAATTATTATATAATGATGAAAATATTATTTTTAAACTATGTTTACAAATATGTGTATACTAACTGAGAAGAGAAAATATGACCGAAAATCGGAATTGAAATTCGTAACAATTCAACGTGATTAAGTTGTGCAACATTGTGGATAATATGTAACATACATATGCACATATACATGTATGTACATGAAGACATATCCACATGCACATGAACACACATATACACATGTAATTAAATATATAAATATTACTAAAAATATCTTAGATATTTCCAAAATTCCTTAACTCTTAAGCTTACACAAAGGCAACACTAACCATCAAAGTACAAGCACATGGCCTTGTCCATGATGGAAGAGACTTGGGCCATGCATTGAAAGGAGGGAGGTGATGATGGTGGTGCATGTGATGGTGATGAAGATGATGATGTATATGTAGATACTTTTCTCCTCTTCCTTCCCTATAAATACCACACACTCTCCACTTCATTTCTACACATCTTCTTCTTCATTTCTAAGCTCTTTCTATCCTCTTTCATGGCTTCTCATGTTAACAAAATAATGCCAAAATATTTCTGAAAATAAATTTAATCATAATATATACATATATATATACACACACACACTTAGGCACCTCAAAACTATTCCAAAACTCCACTTTCCTTCTCTATCATCCACGGCCTCACTTCCTCCATCAAAGGCCGAGCACTCCTCTTCTCTAACCCTAGGCCGTGAGCACTCTATCCCATCCCCAAGCAAGGTCGAGCCACCTAGGAGCTTAAATCTAAGGGATCGTGAGCTTTAAAATCCAAGTAGCGAGCTATGCGATTTTTAGGTTAATCGTTTAACCCGACGTGAGAAACACCTAAACTATAGCTATATATATTATTAAATGATATATATGTTTGGATATGATTGCTAATGATGGTTGTTTAATATGGTTGTTGAATATATTTGCAAATCACGTTGTTACACGTCGATAAGCACAAAGGAAATCACTTTTCTTTATTGAATGAAATGATGTATATGGAATGTTTAAACCTCTTAAAAATGGTTTAATATGATTTAGAAATGTTTTATAAACATCAAAAAAATGTTTTGGCAAAGTTTATATGATTATTGAAAATTGAGTCAAAAATAGGCGCATCGCGTAACGAAAGTTCATGATTTCACGTCGTAAAAGTCAAACGAGTATATAGAATGGAATATAGCTCAGAATTCTTCAGGATAAGAATTTTTCGAACTATTATATCAATATTTTTCAAAAAAAAAGAAAATCGAGATTTTGATAAGTAGATTTTGAAATATGAATAAAACAAGTTTTCAAAAAAATCGCGGTTTTTGCAGTTCGGAATCCATAAAAGGATTTCTTTAAAAATTATATTTTAAAATTGTTTAAAAATATGAAATACATTTTAAAAACCATTTAAAATGTTTTAAAAGTTATTTGAGTAATAAAAATGAATTTCCAAATGATAGAAAAGTCGTTTTTATCAGTATAGCATAAAAAGCACCATTTGCAGCACTTTTTCGCATCACTTTTCTATAACTTTTGAAATATAGTTCTAAACGCAACAATTCTTTTTCAAATCTTTTGTTAGTATTTTTAGATGAATAATAAAGTACTTTAAAAGTGATTTAAAGGATTTACAAATTATTTCAAAGTGGTTAAATAAATAATTAATAGTTAATAAAGTATGTTTAAAGATTTAGAGTTTATCAAATAACTTGATCACCTTATGGGTGACAAAGAGATAATGTCTAGGCTTGAGTTTGAAAAACTAATTTCCTGCTTTCCTTGGTTATCCGAACTAGCCCGACAAAGGGGACAGTAAATTTGATTTACTCGGATCAAAATTTTCTAAAGTATAAAGGATATAATTTTCCAAATATAAATAACTTGGATTTTATGGAGATAATCTTCTTATGCTTGGTGTTAAATTCCAAAGAGGAAACTCGTACTATTCATGGAATTTAAAAGGTGATTTCACCGTTATTCCGCCCATAGTACTGGTTGAATATGGAAATTGATATTGAGTGGAATTAGATGATTCCTATGGATTCTCCTCACTTAATATTTATTGGTTTTGGATTACCATCCTAGATAACATGGTTTCAACTCAATCAAAATTTTGATTTTTAATTAATAAATCTTTGTTAAGATTTAAATAAATAATTTTCCAAAGAGAGGTTCAATGATTCCGTATATACCGGAAAGAAATGTTTTAAAGATATATATCTCTTGAAGATATTTTTTATAAAAAGGAAATAATAAATCAAAAGAAAAATTCCCTATTTAGTTAATATTTGTTTCATCGATGATTAGTTTGAAGAAACTAGGGTCAGATTTAGGTGATTCCTATCCGAAGACCACTTCGAACCAATTTACGTATTCAAAGTGAAGACATGGCAATGATTTGGAAGATGGAATGTAGGGCTGCTTGTCACCGACCTTCGGGTAAATTTCTCATGTCATATTATGTGGTAGTAGTCCTCCATTTGAGATCTTCGATGCAAGCGCTCCTTGCTACTAATCCTAGGGGTAACCCCCGATAGGATGTGATAGGAGAGTTCCTTCAGTTTGTCATGTTCCTGGATAACTTGTATGGATGAATATCTGACATTGCATATCTATTTACATAAATTGATCTCTATGAACGTATCATCTATTTGGTTGTGGTGAAGGGAACTTCTCTTAGCTTAACACCCTTTCCTAAGACATACGAGCTCAGGAGCTATACGTTTGTAGAAATCAGTTGTGTGATCATGGAATGGCAATGTGGAAGGTAATCGCTACCTCAGACCTAATCACCCGGTAATGGCTTAAACAAGGTACGCCGTAAGGCTATTTAGTTCGCAACCATTTGGGTATGGTCATCACCTTTCTAGATTACTCTCTATATGTCAAGTATGTGGTGTATGCTATAGGATCTCAGATAAGTCGGTAACAACTGGGGTGGTGTCATATTCGGTTTCTATCCAGGCCATGTATGAGTGCTAAATAAGGATAGACCGGTCTTACCAAATGCGGAGGATTGTTTGTGTATCCTCGGTACATTCCTCTAGAGATGTGCTATACAGAAGGTAGTCTCTTATCTGCCATTGTATGGAAATCCATTCTCCAATACCTATTATGCCGTCAAATTTAACCATTATAATAATTTTGGCTATTTTAATATGTTTATTTGAAAACGTTTTTCAACGAATGTCATTAAAAGTAATATCCTCGGATTTTTTGCATAGCGAATGTTTTTATTATCATAAGATAAAAACATGTTCCGTGTTTATGTGCGGTGTGGTCTTACGAGATGCCATTTGTTTTCAAATATCCGTATTTTGAGTTTCTCACTCCAGTCCTATTACTGACCCGGAGTTTATATTTCTTTTCCCTTAAACTCCAAGTGCCCTATTTTTCTGGCAGCCAAGTAGTTAGCATAGTTGGAGCATTTTTGGAATGGAGCATGGAGCATTTTGGATCTTTTCATTGAAATTATCTATCACTTTCCGCTATGTCTTTATTATGTATAAGTATCTACTGACACTTGTAGGGATAGGCCGTTATAACTATCTTAACCGGGTTAGTACTTACTATGACTCTGATATCTAATTTTGAGAGTGACTTTATGTACTTTCTATATGATTACAAGTTGTTTAATATGATGTGAGATTCTATTATTGCTCTGTCTTCTATCTTTATTATCTTTTACCCCATGATAATCTGCCTCTTCGGTACATGGATTTGTGGCACGTGAATACCAATGATGTATTAGTGTTGATTTCTAGGGATCGATTAGATGGGTTGTCTCACCACTCTACAAACCAATCAACACAATACAAAACATTTTTATAACAATAACATATACGCACACTCGTATATATACATACTCAATTCATAATATGACATTCCATTACCCTATCTCTCAATAAGTTATACCCACCAAAGCCAAGGTTCTCGCTTAACCTTCAGCTCTGATACCACATGTAACGATCAAGCTTTTCGACCCCCCACCTCCCCCCTCGAATGTCGACATGAATACATCCACGGTATTCACTTGCCGAGCACCCAAATGCAGAAAAGAAAGAACGTTAGGGTAAAAGAAAAGGAAAAAGAAAAAGAAACAGAACAAGAAGAAGATCACAATATCAGAATCTCACATGCGGAATAATAATATATAATATCTCAAAAGGTCTTTACTAAAAAGAAAATTTTGATATACATACATCAATTAGAGTAAACTAACCTATTGTCGACCCAGATAGTTATAACTGCTTGTCCTCACAAATGCTGATAGATACAAAACAAGTAATGTAGCGAAAATAAAGTAGGGTAAGAAATCATCCAGCTCCTCTCCAAGAGCTCCAATGAACCATAGCTAAATCTGGAAACATACTCGAGCTGATCCGAGCATTAAGAAAAGAACACCCAGATCAGTCTGGTAAACCAGCATGAGAAACTCAAATCATAAGGATTGTTATATCTTTAAAACCTTCAAAGCAAGGGTATCTCGCAAGACCACGTTGCCGATAAACATGGATGTGTTTTTACTTTATGATAACCAAACCATTTATATTATAAATTCCAGTGATAATATAATAATGTCAAAAATGTGAAATATAAATAATCACATAGCTGCGATGCATGCGAGTGTACATCATAACAATAATAGGTATACAATCATATCCGTTAAGGCGCGTTCGCTAATTGTGTAGAATTTCCATGAAGATGCCTTCGGTATTTCGAGAACGGTCCCCCTACACAAGGATCAGATATATCCTTCTGAGCATCTTATAACTCTAAATAAAATATACTACAAGAAAAACATAGCTGATCCATGCCCGAACACGTGGCACTGGATCACATCACTCCCGTATGGATATCTGTAAGTATCATTAGAATAGAGTGCCTGCACCCTTTATTTTAGCTAACCCTATAGGCTATGTCTTATATCTCTAGTTTATGTCATTACTGATGGTGAAGTCACATTCAATCCCAACTCAAGAGTCGCAACTCGAACATATCTCAAAAAATGAGTCCCCAACTTCGAACAGATCTCAGAACCATACATTGATTCCCATATATCAACATATCTCGGAATAACACATGGATTCCTCAACAGATCTTGAAATCACACATGGATTCCTAAACAGATCTTGAAATTACACATGGAATCCCATACCTCAACAGATCTCAATATCACACATGGATTCCCACATCCTGAATAGATAATGAACAACTACATATGTTCGAGCATCTCGAACCAATCATGAACTAGCCACAAACCAATCACGAAACTCATCCAAAGCATATAACACATATATGGTTTTGGAGTGGTTACATTTTCAGGTCATCTCATATAAGTACACTCCCCTGCTTATCGAGTGCTCCAAAATTAATCGATCGATTTCCCAGTAATCTTAACTTCGGTTTTGTGGGAAATAAATAGACAATACATAAGAGCGGAGATAACCTCCTAATCTTTTAAGCAGATGGATTTCCTTATCATTTGTCCTAGAAGAGAAAAACAAGTTTGTACGTACAATATAGCATCACCGAAGATAACCGTACCATATAATCCCCGTGTTTCTTCTAGATATTTCCAAAGTATATTTTTCCCAATCAAATAATAACGAGAATAATCGTATATTGGAAATTAAGTCATGTATGATGTCCACAAGCAAGTAGCATAAAAAGCATGATCGAAACACACGAGCACGATCAAGTCATGTAAACGACTTCTTATCCCCCTTTTAATTAATCTTCCTTTATTAAATAAATCCTCTTTTAAGTAAAACTCATTTTACTTATAAAATCTTTATAAATGAAATTCCATTTGATTAATTAAACTTCACTATTTAATTAAACTTCCATATTCATTTCTACATGTTCAATACTCTCAAAAGTATTCATATACTTATCTCAATCGCATAAGTATATTCATAAATCAATTTCAAAGGGTTAAAGACAAATGTTACTCAAACATTGTCATTACAAACCCAAAACCATTTCACTTATGATTATCTTTAAAATAATCTTTTCAAAGATCTATTTACATTCATAAGTATAATCAAAACGGGTTAAAGACGAATGTTATTAACACATTGCCACAACAACAAAAACCCATTTCATACTTATTGTTCTCTTTAAAACCCCATTATTAAAGATCTATGTATTTTCCAAACTCATTTAACAATATTTTACCAGTTTAAAATATTATCCTAGGGTTTAAAAACAAATGTTACTAAAACATTGTTTACAACAAACCCCAAAACACTTCACTATTCCATTATCTTTAAAACTTCATTTTAAATATCCAATTACTTTTCAAAGTTAAATGGGTTAAAAAAAATGTTATACAAACCTCGTTACTATAAACCCAAAATCACTTTTGTACTTGCCATTTACATTGAAACATTCATTTAAAGCTCTAAGTACTTCTTCACTTATTAAACAAGGTAATATACCCTTTTGTATCAATTGTACAAAACCATCCATTATAACATAAGTGTTATGATCCAAAAACTCCTTTATATTCAGTTTACAAATACCAAATATCCATTATAAAAGTTTTAATTATACTAAATTACCTTTAAATATATATATATATATATAGACATATACTGATTTTGTTATAAAACTAAGGTATTTAATAACATACTATAAACAGTTTGAAAGATATTATAATATAAAAATCTTTTATTTCTTAAATAAAATCTTGTAACAACTTTTATTAAACCATATATATACTAAAAATATTTTTAAAATACTTATACTATATTTTAAAACATTTATTTAAAAACCTAGTTTATAATTTAAAACCATCACTTTAAAAATCCATAAATGATTATCGATAATATTTTTAAATCTTGGTATTTCCCAATCATAAATATGCTTACAGTAATTATTAAAAATACGAAGAAGTCCTAGGATGTCTTCCAAAGTTAACTTTAAAATCGTCGATCACAGCAATTTCAAAGCGCATCCATAACGACTCTTTCGCTTCAACATTCTTGACTTCCAATTCAAATTTCCATAAATGTCCAAACTAATTCCTCTATGTCAAACACACACCAAAATGCGTGTAGCCAAATATATATATATATTTCCATAATATATCACAATTTATCTAATTTAACATATTTCAAATATCAGGGATTTCAAAGCACGTTCATAACGACGATATCGCTTCGAACATTTATAACGCACTATCAAACATGTAAACAAGTAGTCTGGGCCATGATACATGTTATAGATGATCAAAAGAGAGACTATACTCCATAATAATGTTGTCACTTGTTTTACAAAACAAGGCGGGGTTTAAAAGTAATAACTTGTGTTATCCATTATGCTATTTATATTTTAATACAACAACAATTATATACACAGTAATTGTACAATCAACTGGTGAGTATACTAACCCAAGTTCCAGCTTTTGCCTAGGCGTTTCCGAATAGTCCAAAATGGCTAAAATTACCACGAGCTCCAAACTTGAAGAATCCAACTCTAATGCGTAGATATCATCACTATGAGTTCAACGCAAAGGATTGAGCCCAAATCCGACCTCGTATGAACAAGGTACGTATATTAGAACACTTGAGGTTAATTAATTTTTAATTAACTTAATTAAATGAGTAATTAAGAAATTAACCTTCTCTATCTCGTTTAACAAACTCAGGCCGCCACATTCACTAACCTTAATCGTGACTTTCCTCACTCACCATTGCCACCATGTTACCTTAACCGCCGCCGCATCTCCACCGAGGGTAGCCCTACCCAAACGCCCTCCATCGCCACTAGTCTCGCCCCCCTCGTCGCATCCATCTCAAGATCAAACACAAAACATCGACAATGTTCAACTCGACTTCGTCGCTACCTCACTCCACCAGACGCTGATCCATCACCGCCGCTGGACTCCCCACTCCACGCCGCTCCTTCTTCATATTAGACTGTTCACCTAATTCAGTCTTTATCCATTGGATTATGGGGGCTAGGGTAAGGGTTTTGTGAAATAGAGAGAGGGGTGAAGTGCTTATATAGGAAATTTATCCGACACTATTCATCCTCTAAAATCACGAACTCTAATCGAGCCGTGCTCACTGGTGTCCCTAGCCAAATACCCTTATTCCAAACTTAATGGAACTAGTTTCAGGACTTAATTCCACTGTAACACCCTATATTTTTATTAACATTATCAGGAATATTTAATTAGGTAAATTAAATGAAATAATGTAAAATGATTAGAAGATTGAGATTTGTGATTAAACTAAAGGGTAGCCATGCCTAATAGAATAAATGAACTAAAATGAACTAAAATAAAATGGGTAAAGGAAATAGGTGAGGGGCAAAGTTGGAATAATAATATTCTAATACCCTAAACCTTAGGAATTTATTTGATACGTTCATTTGCAACACCAAACTAAAATAGAGGCCAGCCACCATTAGCAAAAGCAAGAAGAAGAAGATAAAGAAAATCAAAGGAAGGAAGGATTAATCAAAATCAAATCCATTCAAATATAAAACTCCTGAATTCAAAGCTAAAGTGAATAATGTCTACATCTCATATTTTCTATTTTTTTGGTTTTAAAGTTAAACCCAATTTGTTTCACAAAGTTATGCCATGTTTTTGAATGATCAAATGTTTATATGTGCTTGTTGATGATTTATGCTTAATCATATAGGTTTCATGATATGTTTTAATGTAAAAACCCTACTGAATGACATCCAAATGCGTTGCGATTTTAGATTTAGATCAGAAATGACATTTTATAAATGGGTTTCAATTTTCATAATTTTCTGAATTAATGTGGATTTCATAATAATTTTGCTAGTGAGGAAATTAACTATTTGGGTTTAAAAATTATCTACGGTTAAATAATATATGTTTTGGGTCTGAAATTAATATATGTTAGAAAACATATTAAAAAATGGTTTTCTGGAATTTTTGTAGAAATTTCCTAAGTGTTTTAATAGATATGTAAAATTATTTAATGTATGGGACTTAAATGTTTTATATATTTTTAAAAGGAGAAGGGGTATTTTGTAAATAAATTAAATTGTTTATTTCTAAAAAAATGGCAGCCCTTTTAGAAAAGAAATTAGCAACCAATAATGTTTTGACAAACATCAGCTGAAGATAGTGGGTCGAAGTTATGTGTTCCGAGGGGATCAAAACATTGCTTTGCTTTTAAATGAAAACGCGCCTTCTTTGCTTTCGAAGGGTATGCTTTCGACTTGGTTGGCTTTTGACAGAATCAAATGTTTTAGAGGAAAGGTTTCGAAATGGGTTGCGCCTTTGTTTTTAAGTAAATGCTTTCGTCAGGGTCGAAACCCCTTAGCTGCCGCTTTTTACCTTTCGAAGTGATGCCTTCGAAAGGGCTATTTTGTTTTATAAAACCCAAGCTGCTTCTTCACTACTTTTGGAATGTTGGTTTTGACACCATCACTTCTTTACTTAGGAAATTCTTTCGAAAGAGTGCTTTCGACTTAAATATTTTATGACCCTTTTGCTCTGTTGAAGGTAGAACCCAAAGGTTACGAAATAGATAGTTTTAAATGGATTCAAAAGGTTGATTTACATGTTTACTTGAACCTAAAGGCTTTCAAAAGGTTTGATGTTTTAATGCTTTCGAAATATTTTAATGAAGGTTTCAAAGGGGTAGTTCCCCATTGGTTTCGAAAGGTTTAAAAAGAAAGGTTTTCCAATGTTTTTGAAAGGCGATGTTTAAAGAGTTTTAAAAGAAGGATGTATATGGTTTTAATGCTTTCGAAGGTGATGTTTTTCAATGGTTTCGGAAGGATGATTATGAATAGTTTCGAATGGGTTTGTTTTGGCCTTTGGCCTAAGGTTTCTTGATTTTGTAAGGGGTACTTTCAATGGATTCGAAAGGGCTACTTTCAATGGTTTAAATGTTTTCATCAACAAAGATTTGTGTAAAGTATATATAACATGGCAAGGTGACTTTGAGTAAAACATAGAGTTTATATTGTCCTTATTTAAAGTATGATTAAAAGGTTCAAATCAATTTGAAAAGAAGAGATTTTCAAGGAAAATTTTAGGAACGATTGCCCTAAGTAAAATCACTTAGATATTTGTATACCAGATGGGACTGGCATAGGGTCGTGCCATATACATTAGCTAGTAGCCCTTAGCTAATTTAGTCCAAAATTCCATTGTGTAGGGCTTTATCATAGGTAAGACTAAAATGATGTTACACACAGAAGGAAATATAATTGTATAGAGGTAAGTTATTGGTGAGCCCACAAAACCATTAGGATCAGTTGACCTGGAGAAAGTAAGTTAGGGACAGACCGTCCAGAAGAGGAGTATCTAACAGATGTAAGATTATTTGTTTATATTTTCTGGTAGGCCCGAGTTCAGCCAAAGGTTAGTAGTTAGCCAAACAAAACTATAGTGTCCGGACAGATAGTTCATTTCTTATCTGATATGTATGTTTACATGATAATGCTTTACAGTTTTAGCCAGTTTTGGTTGCAGGATTATGATTTGCAAAAGATATGTTTTAAAAGGATATTAGTGAGTGGAAACCCATTCCGTTAAGCAGCGTGGTCTCACTTAATATCAAATAACCGAGATGTGTAGTATTATCCACACCAGGCTTTATGTCTGACTCGAAGTTTATGTTTTTCCCCTTAAATTCTCGGGTGCTCAAAATTGATTTGAGTAGGCTGAGGGTTGAGGATTTTCAAGTTTTTAGTAGGTTGGCGAATAAAGCTTCCGGAGACGAGCACGTGCCTGACAGATAGCTAGTTAGGAGTTGCAGTTCTATTTTGTTTATTTCCACTGTGTTGTATTATGTCAGATGTGACAATATAGTACTCTGGTCAACCAAGGGGGCATTATCATATGTCGCTCTTGGCGTATTTATGTAATAATTATATTTTATTTGAACTGGGGAAAGCGATGGGGTTATGTAATCTGGATATGAATCTTGTATTTTGAAATATAATCAGAAATGTTGTTTTTTGGAATCTGTGATTTTGTTTCATATTGTTAGCACCAAAATTGGTCACTAACACCTTTGAATAGAATTGTGTAGAGAGATTAATGAAGAAAGTAAATTAAAGCAGAGAAGTAACACAGTTGAATGCAAAAGGAATAACAAAAACAAGAACACCAGATTTATAGTGGTTCAGCATAATTGCCTACGTTCACTTTGAATATAATCTTCATTACTTTTCCATTCACCTGAGTACAGATACAATCCGTAAACAAACAACTTGAGTACAAATTTTAACAAACAAGAAGTGAGTACAGAAAATGGTAGAGTATCCCTGGAGTTCTTGAAAAAAAGGTTCCTTCAACTGTGACCCCTGCCCCTATATTTATAGACGAAGATAGGCCGGTTCCCCTATGTAGGCCCATGACCAAGGTAGCTCGGCCCACAAGCGTTAATTCAAATTGACCGACCCAGGCAATGCCGAACCACTTTGGCTGAACCACATGTTGCCGACCCTCTAGGGCCGAATCGGGGTCGTCTTGTAGCTGACTCGATGCAAGCTCTCAAGGGACCCGGAGCAACTTGTTGTGTATCTCAAAGCAAAACAATGTCGATCGCATCACCTTGCTGTAGACCCCAAAAATATGCTAACTCCCTTGTTGTGCACCGAACCAGGTATGCCGATCCATATGTGTCGACCCATTAAGGCCGAACCATATTTGGCCGACCCACCTTAACTCTTCTATCACGACCAAACGATACATGCCGACCCACATAAGCCGAACCACTTACAATCGATCCACATGATCTGACCTCTCCAAGGCCGAACCATCCAAACTGAACCTCCTAAACATGCCGATCACATCAAGGCTGACCCCAATGTAGTCTTCATTATAGTCGACCTACTTTGACCAAACCATTATTGCTGACTCGACCTAGTGCATATAGCCGATCGAGAATAACCGACCTAGAACAGCCGAACCGCACTCTAAGTACCGACCCATCATACATCACACATCGACCCCTATTCATCGAGGCCGACTCGGAATAATCGCCATTATGACTCGAAGTGGACCAATCCTTGACGTTACGCTCGCTTACGTTCAATTATAACTTCTGCAGCCTCCGTTTTGTAGCCGGGCCAAGGTTCCGGGTAACACATATTCAAGTGCTTCTGATATTATAGATACCATTAACAGAGCCATATTTTGTCGCCGAAAGTTAATACTATAGATGACTGCAGCATCTATAGCGCTTAGCTTTGGGGCTCAAGATAGGGGATGTTACAACTTGGTATCAGAGCAAAGGTTTATGAAAAACTTTAAACTAAAATGATATTTGAAAACATAATCCTAAGGAATTAGAGATAAGATCGGGGTATGGGATAATGCTATAGTAACGTACTTGTAATTGCTATATATAAGTATACGCTATATTTCTAGTTTCCAATCTCTCTTAGGCTATTCTTCTGTATCTCATGAAGCTTGAATACAGATATAGATGCTAGAAGTGGAAGAGTGAATCTTGGAGGAAGCATCACGACCAATAGAAATGTCAGACCAAATACGAGGAGAAACCAAGGTCAGGCACAAGTAGAAAACATGGGTGTTGGAGTCCCGCAAGTTGATATAGGAGCTATGTATCAGTTTTTCATGAATATGATGTAGGCGGGTGCTGCTACTAGAGTAGTTGGAGGAGGAGTTCAGGAAGCTCCAGTGGTCAACAACTATGCTATTCTGAGTAGAGACTATTTCGGGCTTGGAGGAAAGCCGTTTATCAGAACTGAAGATGTTATTGAGGTAGAGAACTGGTTGTTGCATTCTGAGAGGATCATTGCGGACCTAGGACTCAATGATGAGCAAAAGAGAAGTCTTGCGTCGAGACAGCATCAAGGAGCTGCTTTTTCTGGTGGAATAGTGTGATAGTTGGAGTGAATGAGGAAAGGATGACGTGGGCTGAGTTTAAGAGGAGGTTCCAGGAGAGGTTCATGTATGTGATGGCACAGTGTGCTTTGCTTAGAAACTTTACTGAGTTGGAGCAGGGGGAGATGTCTATGTTGGAGTATTCTAGAAGGTTTGAGGAGTTGGCTAGGTTTGGACATGCCACTATAGATACTGTGATGAAGAGAAATGAGAAGTTCATAAGGGGGTTGAAGCCTGAGTTGGCAAGGGCTACATTACCTAATATTAGGGATCCTTGTGATGTTGTAGTAGAGATGGCATTGAGACATGAGGAGATACTTGCTTCTCTGTGTTGGGTATGTTTTCACTAGACCGGTATCACCGAACCAAGATGAGGGAAGCCTACAACCGAACCAACTCTGCTTCCACCAACAGCCGGACCAACTCCATTTCCCTGTACAGCCGAGCCAACTTTGCTTCCACCAACAGCCGGACCAGCTCCACTTCCCTGCATAGCCGGACCAACTCCACTTCCCTGCATAGCCGAACCAACTCCTTCCCCTGCCTGCCGAACCAAAGCCGCTCCACCGAACCAAGTCCTCACCGAACCAAAACTCCATCCACTCACAACCGGACCAAGGCATACCGAATCAACACTACCAGGCCAGATCGCATCAGCCCAGGTCCACCAGCAGCTGTATACATCCGAGACCCCTGCCCCCAGCCTCACTCTATAAATAGATGGGTAGGGGTACAACAATGGGGGACAAGTTTGAGAGCTCAAGCGCGGATAGAACTTTCAAACAACTTTCATATACTTGTATCAAAGCTTTGTACTGGTAATCTGAATAGTAAAGGAGAATAACATATAAAGTGGACGTAGGCACGTTCTGGCCGAACCACTATAAATCTGCGTGTCTTTTACAGTTTAGTCCCTGCTTTTCACATATTTGCATTAGTCACCCAGATCACTAAAAACAACATAAAATCAACTAAATCATACAACTTGGAGGTGTTTGCCCATTTTTTGTGCAAACATTTTTTGTGCTTTCACTGAGAAACGCTGAACCCCAGACTTCGGCTTCTCCCACTTAACTTTCTTCCTATCAGCGTCACACATTGCTTGGAAGACATGCCTCCCAAGCAGAAGAAAGACGTCAACAAAGGAAAAAACATCGCAACCAGCAGTCTTCCAGATCCAGTGGTCACAGATCAAGTAAATCGTCCCATTCCCGCAGTAGTACCAAATGAAGGTCAGGAAAATCCGACAACCCCTGCCACAGAACAGCCGGCAGCAATTACTAGGGCAGATCTAGACAGGGTTGTGGCTGAAGTGACTAACCGCTTCACATCCCAGCAGGAAGCCTTGGTGGACCATCTCATGTCACGCTTAAGGGATGCAGAAGAGTCCAACCGCAACACCGAATTATGGGGTGAGTCCCAGTCTGGAGGATCTCAGAGACAACAAAGATCTTCCTTCTTCGAAGGAGCTAACGACAGAAGCGGCCATGGTAGGAGTCAAGACCGAGCTCAGCCCGAAGTTAGACCTGAGGAAACGCTTGGAACCGAACCCAATGGGGGAGGTACCGGGCGGAGGTCAACTGTAGCCGAGCCTGTCATACTGCCTAACCACGGGAACACCAGTGAACGGGGCCGAGCTAGAGTCCAGCCCGAAGTTGGACCCGAGGAAGTGCATAGATCAGAACCCAGTAGGGGAAGATCAAGGCAAGGGCCAACTGTAGCCGACCCTAGCATGCTCCCAGAAGACCAAAGACAGCCACTGGAAAATATCAGGAATGACAGACGATACCATCCCTACAGGTCATTTGGACGTGTTAGTCCATAGGATAGTGGTTTTGATGACAACAACTATAGAAGTGTTATAAAATATGTATGTGCAGGAAATCTATATGCAGGTATCAACAAAAGAAGACTGTACAGTAAAGAAGACAAAGATCAAGAGTTCAAGATTGAAGACTCATGAGATTCAAGATATTCAAGAGTTCAAGACAAATAATATAGTTAGGTTAGATATTTGTTAAAACTCCTTGAAAGCACTATCATTCTTTTTTATCCAATTTACTCGTGGAATGGAATCCACTTCGTTCTTGTGAAAGGGATGGAACCCTAGTGAGATGGAACTCACGAAATATCTAGTGGAACGGATAGTAGCCCTATTTTGTTATCCACTAATTTTGATTCAAAATGATTTTCAAAATTATCTCTTGTTTCATAAAATGATTTTCAAATATTCCTTTTCAAAAGAAAAACCTTCGTTCGTATTTCCAAAAATGTTTTAGCCTCAAAATCATATTTATCATTTTGTTATATTTTGATTTCAAAATTGTCCTTGATATTTTAGCCTCAAAATCTATTTTAATATTATATTTACTTTAGTTTATTTACCTTGATTTTAAATATATTTTAGTATATATACATATATATATTCATAAGTATTTCTACTTCTAAATACCTTATACAAATACATAGAGTCCATTTGAATAAAGTTGCATATGTTTTAAATCATCATTTTCAAAGAAAAGCAAATCATCATTTTTACTAGACCATGTCGACATCATAGTTACTCGTCATGTCGACATGCTTCCCGTTATAGCAAAGGTTCTTTTCAAAAGAAGTGTCTATTCGTTTAAATCTCTTTGAATGGACACATCCATTCATTCTCTATAAATAGAGACTGTTATGGACGTTTTCCAGTAACTATATTCTTTATTTTCTCTCCTCTTTATTCTCTTATCTTATTTTCTAATCATCCTATCCATATTCTGCCGAAATCTTAAGTGAATCAAACCAGAATATCTCTAGTTTGATTCTCTGCCACTCTCTTCAAAGAATCTCAGTGCTTATCAGAGTTATAGATACATTTGTACTCAAAGAAACTTGTTTAGGGTTATAAAGGTGTGATCGTGTCCTTGGAAATCGATCGGGTGAACTTGTGTCCTGTGAATCAAGTGGTTCTACCCAGAGACCTGAGAATCTGGAGGGTGTACCTCGTCGCCTTGGAATCGAGGGATTGTAATCTAGATTATTATTGAATAGAAAGCCGTACGAGTTGTGCGGGACTGGATGTAGGGTAACACCGAACCAGTATAAAATTCCTGGTGTGTTCTTTCCTTTACTTGCTTTTTATTTATATTTGCATCTGTTTGTGATTCTGTGATTTGATCTGTGATTGTGTATTTGCATTAAGTTAGTTAAATCAATTTAAATCAAAGAAGTTTTAAAGAAATTCTTAAAACACTATTCACCCCCCCCCTTTAGTGTTAAATAGCCTTAAGATCATCTTCCGCGTCCCTTTCATTTGGTATCAGAGCAAGTTTTTCAAAGTATTCATAATCTGATTTTTGAAAAGTTCATGGCTAAGTTTGAAATGTTTCCTAAAAATAATTCTTTAATGATCAAATCATTGTGGTCTCATAAATTGATGCATGATAGTTATATAGAATCAGGTAATCTACAAAAGTTGCTCACTGTGCAGGAATCTTGCTTCATGGCGACAAATGAATCTATTCACAATGGACAAGTTGTGCAAATAAGGAAAAACAAGTGGATACTTGATAGTGGATGTTCAAGACATATGACAGGAAATCCAGAGATACTCAATGACATTATTTACAAGGATGGAGGATTGGTTAATTTTGGGGATAATTCAAAAGGTTATGTAGTTGGCATCGGCAATGTAGGTAATTCTGAAACTCCTATTATTTCAAATGTTTTGTTAGTTAAAAATCTACAACATAATCTACTTAGTATTAGTCAGTTATGTGATAAAGGATATAGGATTAAATTTGAAAAAGACAAGTGTCACATCGAAGATAATAAATCTAATATTATCTTTGAGGGAGTTAGGAAAAAGAATATCTATATTCTCAGTATGAAAATTTCAAATGATAATCTATGTCTTTTGGCCAATACAAGTGACCCTTGGACTTGGCATAAGAGATTTGGACATTTGAATTTTAAACTCTTATCTAGACTATCCAAACTTGATCTAGTAAGAGGCCTCCCTAAGATGCAATTTAAAGTAGATAGTATATGTGATGCATGTCAATTAGGAAAACTTAGAAAAAGTTCCTTTAAACTTAAAGATATGATTTCTACTTCAAAACCTCTTGAGTTACTTCACCTAGATTTATTTGGTCCATCTCAGATTCAATCAATCAACCATAGTAAATATGTCTTTGTAATTGTGGATGATTATTCCAGATATACATGGACAATCTTTCTGAAACATAAAAGTGATACTTTTGATTATTTTAAAAGTTTTTCAAAAAGAGTTCAAAACCAACTTTCTTCCAAGATCATCACTATTCGTAGTGATCACGGTGGTGAATTTGAAAATGAGAAGTTTGAGGAATTCTGTAATCAGAAGGGAATTACTCACAATTTTTCGTTTCCAAGAACTCCACAACAAAACGGAGTAGTTGAGCGTAAGAATAGGACGATTCAAGAGTGTGCTAGAACTCTACTTTCTGATAGTAAATTACCAAAACATTTTTGGGCTGAAGCAGTTGCAATAGCCTGTTATATTTTGAATAGGATTCTAATTAGACCTCTAACCAATAAAACACCTTATGAACTTCTTTTCAATAAGAAACCTAAGGTATCTTATTTCAGAATTTTTGGAAGTAAATGTTTTATCTTAAATACAAAAGATAATTTAGATAAGTTTGATCCTAAATCCGACAAAGGAATCTTTATCGGATATTCTAACAGGAGTAAAGCTTATAGAGTTTTTAATCTAAGAACAAACACTATTGAAGAAACTTTACATGTTTCATTTGATGAAAATTTCAAAGAAGTTGATCAGACTAATGATGAGGATGACTTAGTTATTTCTAATCATGAATCTGTAGATGCTACAAATGAAACTTTTCATCCAAATAAAAAGATTAAGCTTTTAAAAGATCACCCTGTAGAAAATATTCTAGGAGATATGCAATCTGTTGTTAAAACTAGGAATCAATTAAACAGTATGAGTCATGTTGCTTTTATATCCTCAATAGAACCTAAAAATCCAAAGGAAGCATCAACTGATGATTCATGGATTCTTGCTATGCAAGAAGAATTGAATCAATTCACCAGAAATGATGTTTGGGAACTTGTTCCTAGACCTGAGGATAAATCCATTATAGGCACTAAATGGGTATATAAAAATAAATTAAATGAATTAGGTGAGGTCGTTAGAAATAAGGCTCGACTCGTTGCACAAGGTTATTGTCAAGAAGAAGGTATAGATTATGACGAAACCTTTGCACCCGTAGCAAGATTAGAAGCTATTAGAATTCTGCTTGCTTTCGCTAATTTCAATAATTTCAAACTTTTTCAAATGGATGTCAAGAGTGCCTTTCTAAATGGTTTTGTAAAAGAGGAAGTTTATGTTGAACAACCTCCACTCTTTGAAGATACAAAATTTCCAACTCATGTTTTTAAATTAAAGAAAGCCCTGTATGGTCTAAAACAAGCTCCTAGAGCTTGGTATGATAGACTTAGGTCTTATCTTTTGCAATCTGATTTTGAAATAGGTAAAGTAGATAACACACTTTTTATTAAAAGAAATAAAAACGATATTCAACTTGTACAAGTGTACGTAGATGATATTATTTTTGGATCAACCAATTCTGACATGAACAAAGAATTTTCTGACATTATGACAAAAGACTTTGAGATGGGTCATATGGGTGAACTTAACTTTTTCCTAGGATTACAAATCAAACAATTAGATAATGGTATCTTTATCAGTCAAGAGAAGTATGCGAGAGAGTTAGTTAGTAAATTTGGCTTGACCAATGTGAGTGGAAAACCAACTCCCATGGCAACCAATATAGTGTTAAGTAAGGATGATCTATCCAAAGACGTAGATCAAACCTTGTATAGAGGAATGATTGGATCACTTCTCTATATAACTGCTAGTAGACCAGATATCATGAACAGTGTCTGTCTCTGTGCAAGATATCAATCTCAACCCCGAGGAAACTCATCTAAAAGCTGTGAAACGTATCATTCGATATGTTAAACACACCTTTGATTATGGATTGTTCTACCCTAAGAATGATTCATTTGAATTAATTTACTACTGTGATGCTGACTATGCTGGGTGTAAGTCAGACCGAAAGAGTACAAGTGGAACTTGTCACTTTCTAGGTCATTCCTTAATTTCCTGGTTCAGTAAAAAGCAGAATACTGTTTCCCTATCAACAACTGAAGCAGAGTATGTTTCTGCTGCTTTAGCTTGTTCTCAAGTTTTGTATATGCAACAAACCTTGAATGATTTTGGTATATCTATCACAAAATCTCCAATTTTCTGTGATAACACTAGTGCCATTAGTTTGTCCAAAAACCCAACTCTCCATGCCCGAACTAAACATATTGACATTAGACACCATTTTCTAAGAGATAACGTAAATAAAGAGAAAATTTCTCTTGATTTCGTTAATTCTAAAAATCAAATAGCTGATATTTTAACCAAACCTTTAGGAGAACCTGTCTTCACCAAGTTAAGAAGAGAATTAGGTATATGTTCTCTTTCTGAAATATAGTATATAGTATAGTAGTATACATAGGGTATATATGAATGATTTCTTAACCATAGCATTTTACAACACCATGTCGACATAGTATTCATGCGTCATGTCGACATGAAACGGTAAAAATGACAATTCGTTTTTCCCTCTAATTTTTGAATGGGTGGTTATTTAATTCACCCATTCCGAGTTTCTCTTCCCTCCAATCATTATTTCTTCATACTACTTTCTGGAAACATCAAATCCATGGCTTCCACATCCAATCCTAATCAAATTTCACCGGTTCCTTTCCCTTTTCCTTCACAAGGCCCTTTCCAAAACTCCATACTTGCTCGTGTCATCAAAATAGAGGAGAAAGTTGATGATTCGCTGCAGATGTTAACTGAAATGCAAGTTCAACAATTGAGAATGGCAAGAGAGCAAGAGAAACAAGGGAATATTCTGAGGAATCTTCAAAAATTCCTCATGGATAATCATGCCAATCCAATTGTAATTGAAGATTCTTCTAACATAGAAGCAAATGAAGAAGGAGAAGAAGACGAAGACGAAGAAGAAGAGGAAGAACCAATGGAGGAAGAAACTGATGATGAAGCAGTATGTGTAGGGGAAGTCTGTTTTGATGCTTATGGGAACATTGTGGAACAACATGGAAATTTCTGTTTCCATTACCCAAATTGTCCTGTCCACAAGTCTCCCATCATCAAAAACAACTATTGAGTTGTTTATTTTCTTGTTTTAGTTATGTGTTTATAAGTTTAAATAGTCATGTATATAGTAATATTGAAATGAATAAAATAATCTGTGGTTACACGTATTATTCTCATTCTTATATTACTCATATATATCATTCTGAGTATACAATATTTAACATTGTTATATCTAGTTTCAGTATTATTAATGATAACACTATCATTAATATCATAGATTTAGGGGGAGTTAATGTCATTTTTTTGTTGATGACAAAGGGGGAGAAGTATAAAATAGGTTAGTTAGGCATAGATTAAGGGGGAGTTATTAGATTTAGGGGGAGTTATAAGGAGAATATAAATATTTTATAAACAAAGGTTGTCATCATCAAAAAGGGGGAGAATGTTAGTCCATAGGATAGTGGTTTTGATGACAACAACTATAGAAGTGTTATAAAATATGTATGTGCAGGAAATCTATATGCAGGTATCAACAAAAGAAGACTGTATAGTAAAGAAGACAAAGATCAAGAGTTCAAGATTGAAGACTCATGAGATTCAAGATAATCAAGAGTTCAAGACAAATAATATAGTTAGGTTAGATATTTGTTAAAACTCCTTGAAAGCACTATCATTCTTTTTTATCCAATTTACTCGTGGAATGGAATCCACTTCGTTCTTGTTAAAGGGATGGAACCCTAGTGAGATGGAACTCACGAAATATCTAGTGGAACGGATAGTAGCCCTATTTTGTTATCCACTAATTTTGATTCAAAATGATTTTCAAAATTATCTCTTGTTTCATAAAATGATTTTCAAATATTCCTTTTCAAAAGAAAAACCTTCGTTCGTATTTCCAAAAATGTTTTAGCCTCAAAATCATATTTATCATTTTGTTATATTTTGATTTCAAAATTGTCCTTGATATTTTAGCCTCAAAATCTATTTTAATATTATATTTACTTTAGTTTATTTACCTTGATTTTAAATATATTTTAGTATATATACATATATATATTCATAAGTATTTCTACTTCTAAATACCTTATACAAATACATAGAGTCCATTTGAATAAAGTTGCATATGTTTTAAATCATCATTTTCAAAGAAAAGCAAATCATCATTTTTACTAGACTATGTCGACATCATAGTTACTCGTCATGTCGACATGCTTCCCGTTATAGCAAAGGTTGTTTTCAAAAGAAGTGTCTATTCGTTTAAATCTCTTTGAATGGACACATCCATTCATTCTCTATAAATAGAGACTGTTATGGACGTTTTCCAGTAACTATATTCTTTATTTTCTCTCCTCTTTATTCTCTTATCTTATTTTCTAATCATCCTATCCATATTCTGCCGAAATCTTAAGTGAATCAAACCAGAATATCTCTAGTTTGATTCTCTGCCACTCTCTTCAAAGAATCTCAGTGCTTATCAGAGTTATAGATACATTTGTACTCAAAGAAACTTGTTTAGGGTTATAAAGGTGTGATCGTGTCCTTGGAAATCGATCGGGTGAACTTGTGTCCTGTGAATCAAGTGGTTCTACCCAGAGACCTGAGAATCTGGAGGGTGTACCTCGTCGCCTTGGAATCGAGGGATTGTAATCAAGATTATTATTGAATAGAAAGCCGTACGAGTTGTGCGGGACTGGATGTAGGGTAACACCGAACCAGTATAAAATTCCTGGTGTGTTCTTTCCTTTACTTGCTTTTTATTTATATTTGCATCTGTTTGTGATTCTGTGATTTGATCTGTGATTGTGTATTTGCATTAAGTTAGTTAAATCAATTTAAATCAAAGAAGTTTTAAAGAAATTCTTAAAACACTATTCACCCCCCTTTAGTGTTAAATAGCCTTAAGATGATCTTCCGCGTCCCTTTCAGGACGGAATCAATCCCACAGAGCAAAACCGAACTCATTTCTATCTACTCCTAATTCTGATGAAAGGATGGCACGCTTGTTCAGAGAGTGCGTCCAACGGGATCAAAGAGATCGAGGGATAGGCGCTAGTGTGACCAGCCCCTTCGCCCGCAATATCGAAATTGCCATCACCCCCCGAGAATGGAAAATGCCAACAATGGAACCTTACAAAGGAACCTCTGACCCCGTTGTACACTTACAGAGATACACACAGCATATGCTCATGAGTGGAGCAACAGAAGGAGTGTTGTGCAAATGCTTTCCGCTATTCTTGGCAGATCTAGCTACCTCCTGGTTCTGCCATCAACCCCAAGGATCCATTAGCTCATGGGAGATGTTGAAAGAAAAGTTCATCAGCTAGTTCCGCATTCATGTGGAGCTGCGCAAGGACGTTTATTCCTTATCCAGTATCAAACAGAAACCTGGAGAGAAGCTGCAGCAATATCTAACTCGATTCAATGCCGCAGCGGCCGCAGTCCAAGATGCCGATGAGAAGCTTATCTTAATGGCCCTCTGTAGTGGTGTGCATCCGGATACTAAATTTGCTAGAAGGTTGACAAAAGAAAAACCAGCTACTTTACCCGATTTCTTCCATGAAGCCGGGAAATATATGAGGCTTGAAGACGCTGCCACTAAAGGGCAGTCAGGGCAACAAAATAAGGCAGCTCACAGCAACACGCCCGCTGTAGCAAAGGACGTCCGAAGAAATGATTCTAGAGACAATGCTGGGGGTAAGAAGGGAGAAAAGCGCCTATATCGGCCAGGACTGAGATTCGACACTTACACCCCTTTGAATGAAACCGTCGAAAACATCTTCCTTGCCACCCAAGACAAAGTTAGATACAAACGCCCACCATACAAGAAGGAATCAGATAACGCACTTAAATCTGGAAAGTTCTGCCGCTTCCACGAATCTCATGGGCATGATACCAATGAATGCCATCATCTCCAGGACTTGATTGAAGAACACATCAGAAGGAAGAGACTAGAACGCTATGTAAAAGGTCAAAACAGGACTCCAGCTATTGCCAATGAGAACCCAAGGCTACCCTCCCCAGAGATAGGCAGAGGAAATCGCAACACTAGCGGCTCTAGTCAAGAGAAGATAGTGGTCCATACCATCTCCGGAGGACCACACATCGCCGACAGAAGCTGGGCAGAGATGGAAAGATATGGAAAGTCACTTAGAAACAATGAAGACTGCGTTAATTCTGTTATAGAAGAGCGCCACCCGAAGCGGAAAGAGAGTGATGACATCACATTCAGTAGGCGTGATCTAGAGGGAAGGCAGTACCCTCAAATGGATCCCATGGTTATCTCTGCCCGGCTCGGTCCAGCCGAAGTTTTCCGAATTCTAGTAGACACTAGAAGCTTAATAAATATCCTATTCAAGCATGCATTCGACAAAATGAAACTGTCAATGAAGGATGTTTCTCCCTGCAATAAACCACTACACGGTTTCATGGGAGATGCGAAGATGCCCTTTGGACAACTGGACCTCTTCGTTGAAATAGGAAGTCATCCCCGCTCCGTTGTGCGGAAACAGACATTTGTGCTGATAGAAAACCACTCGGCCTACAACGCCTTCTTAGGAAGGCCAGCCTTGTCTGACTTCCAAATTATCCTTGCCCCATGGTGCCTGAAGATGAATTTTCCAACGGACAATGGAATAGGGGAAGTAGAAGGAGACCAGGACATTACTCGAGACTGCTATGTAACTGAACTTCGCAACAACCACAGGAAGGATAAAGGGAAGAGTGTAGAGATTGCCCTCTGCACAAAAAGTTTAGAAGCATAACAACTAAAGAAAGCCCCTCCTCTTCGATATACCAGCGACCCTTTCAATGAATTAGACCCCAGGGACAAAGAGGAGGAGGGCACCGCCGAGCCTGCAGAGGCTATGGAATTTGTATCTGTAGACCGACATGACTCGAGTAGACTATTGAAAGTCGGGTCCCAACTAAAAGCAGAATTGAAGGAACAACTCATTGATTTTCTCCGCCACAACTTGGATGTATTTGCATGGTCACACGCTGACATGACCGGAATCACCCCTGACATAGCATGCCACGTACTAAACATTGATCCTACCAAGGCGCCGGTAAAACAGAAAAAGAGAAGTATGGGGGAAGAACGATCAGTAGCCCTCGATGAAGAAGTAAAGAACCTACTTGCCAATGACTTCATACGAGAAGCCATCTACCCAGAGTGGATCGCCAACCCGGTGCTGGTAAAGAAGGCTAATGGGAAGTGGCGAACATGCATTGACTTCTCCAACTTAAATGACGCCTGCTCGAAGGATTGCTTCCCACTTCCCCGAATCGATCAGCTTGTGGACAGTACAGCCGGGCACGAACTCTTGTCTTTTATGGATGCATACTCAGGATATAATCAAATTCCTATGCATGCTCCCGATCAAGACCACACTAGTTTCATCACTGATCGGGGATTGTACTGCTACAAGGTAATGCCTTTCGGACTTAAAAACGCAGGGGCCACCTATCAGCGCCTCGTCAACAAGATGTTTGCGGGGCTAATAGGACAAACTATGGAAGTCTATATGGATGACATGCTGGTAAAGTCAAGGGGAGCCGACAATCACGTAAGCCACTTGGATAAAATGTTTCAAGTACTTCGTCAATATGGAATGAAGTTGAATCCTCTAAAGTGCTCCTTCGGAGTATCATCAGGAAAGTTTCTAGGATTCATCGTCCATGCCAGAGGAATTGACGCAAACCCTGAACAAGTCCGAGCTCTGAAAGATATCAGGATACCTTCTACTCGAAAGGAAATGCAAAGCCTAAATGGGAAGGTGGCCACCTTGAGCAGATTCATCTCTAAAGCGACCGACAAATGCATCCCCTTCGTCGAAGCTCTAAAGAAAGAGAGAGGAAAATTCGAATGGACTGACGAATGCTTAACAGCTTTCCATAACTTAATCGAACACCTCCAGAGACCACCAGTACTCTCAACTCCGAACAAAGGCGAAGAGCTATACCTATACCTTGTTGTGTCATCTCATGCTCTAAGCGCCGCATTGGTTAAAGAAGACGAACGCACGCAGCGGCCAGTATACTTTATACGCAAGAGGTTCACAGGGGCGGAAGCCAGATATCCCAAACTTGAGAAACTAGCGTACTGTTTGCTAATCACATCACGGAAACTGCGTCACTACTTCCAGTCCCATTCCATCAGAGTTCTGACCGATCAACCACTGAGGCAGGTACTCCATCGTCCCGACACTTCTGGGCGACTACTTAAATGGAACATTGAACTAAGTCAATATGATATCACCTACCATCCTCGCACCTCCATCAAGGGACAAGCCATGGCCGATTTCATTGCCAAATTCACTACCAACGAAGGTAAGGAGCAATCGAAAATAGCAGAAGACATCAAGTGGAATCTCTTTGTGGATGGTGCGTCAAACGAACAAGGCTCGGGGGCAGGTGTGGTAATAATCACTCCCAGGGGAAATAAGCTACACTATGCTATAAGGTTGGAATTCGCCGCCACCAACAACGATGCAGAGTATGAAGCAGTGATAGCTAGATTAGAACTTGCCTTAGAAATCGGAGCCAATTCTTTGTGTCTTCATAGCGATTCTCAACTTATTGTAAATCAAATACTCGGAGAATTCCAGGCTCGAGAAGAACGACTCATAGCATATTTAAAGAAGACCAAGTTGCTTCTCAATCGATTGGATCACTACTTAATCAAACACATCCCTCGGGAAGAGAACCAAGAGGCCGACGAATTGGCAAAGCAAGCTAGCATGAGAGACGACGCTATTTCCGGAGCAGTAGCCATCTCAAAGCAGCTGACCCCAAGTTTTGAGCAAGTGAATCTGATAGCTGCAACCGAAGAAGCAACTTGGATGACCCCCATCCAAGACTACTTACAAAGTGGCACACTACCCAACGGGTGTAATGAAGTCAAGAAAATCTTGAGGAAATCTTCCCGTTACACAATACAAGAGGGCATCCTCTATCGGCGCGGCTTCTCTAACCCCTTATTAAGGTGTGTCGTTGGAAGGGAAGCCAAGGAAATCTTATCCAACATCCATCAAGGAAGTTGCGGAGATCACACTGGAGGGCAGACTTTGGCAAAAAAGATACTTCGATATGGATATTTCTGGCCCACCTTAAGCAAGGACGCCTTAGATTTCGTCAGAAAATGTGACAGATGTCAGAAATTTGCTAAGATTCCGCGGCTACCAACGACTGAGATTACTCAAATGACCAGCCCTTGGCCCTTTGTAGTATGGGGAATTGACTTGATTGGCGAACTACCAATGGGCCGAGGCGGGGCCAAATATGCTATAGTGGCAGTCGACTATTTCACCAAATGGGTGGAAGCAGAACCCCTAAATAAAGTATCTCCACCAAAAGTTATTAACTTCTTGATCAAAAATGTTCTGTGCAGGTACGGAGTCCCATTCAAAATCATATCAGACAATGGACTTCAGTTTGACAGCGAGGAGTTCGCCAACTGGTGCCAAGAGCACGGAATTCACAAAAGCTTCTCATCCGTAGCTTATCCCCAGGCAAACGGACAAGTCGAAGCCATCAACAAAATTCTCAAAACTCTAATAAAAAAGAAGCTTGAAAAGTCAAAAGGCGCTTGGGTGGATGAACTTCCTACGGCACTGTGGGCCTATCGCACATCTTTCAGAACATCAACGGGGCATACTCCTTTCTCTTTGGCATACGGATCGGAGGCTATGCTCCCAGTTGAAACTATAGTGCCTTCCCACCGTAGGATCCACTATAACCCAGAGGAAAATGAAGAACTCCTCCACATGTCTTTGGATCTAATTGAAGAGAGAAGAAACGACGCGGCACTCAAAACATCAGCTCACAAGCAAAAAGTGGCAGCGCAATACAACTCCAAAGTCAAGCATCGTAGCTTACAAGAGGGAGATCTTGTCCTCAAGCGAATCTTCCCGCGCCCTGGAGCACTAGATCCAATCTGGGACGGACCATATGTAATTCATAAAGATCTCCACAATGGAGCTTATATTTTGTCAACATTGGACGGGGAGGTGTTCCAGAGGGCATGGAACATCCAACACCTTCGTCGATACTTTTCTTAACTTGTACTGCCCATATGAAGTGAATTAACAAAGAGAATCAGTGGACGTAGGCATTTTCGTGCCGAACCACTTTTAAAAACCTGTCTCTTTTTAACTTGTTCCTTTATATCTTGGTTGCTTGTTAACTTTATCCTTTTCTGTTGAACAAATCCTATGTAATGACATTTCCACCTGGACAAGACCTAACAGGTACTATACGAATCTATGCCCTCGCCAATGAGACACTTTTGCTCCGGCATCCCTCTGCTGCGGGTTAACTCATTGCTCGCGACGGCCCTCAAAGCCAATTGTAATGAGCCGATTATAAGCCACCAAGAAGGCCGACTATAGCCAAGGCAGCTCATTACGGCGTTCGGCCCGCCGGCAACTGTGAACCTACTTTAAGCCCTAACATAAGGTGTGGCCAGCCAGGGGTAGTTCACGGTTGACGATCGGCACCCACGCTAGCCGGCCACAGTAAATCGAATAATACCCACGATTACGGGCCATAATGGCCCGGGTAGTTACTGTGCGCGATCTCGGCTCTGATGCGTCTTAAGTACGGCTGTGGTAAAAAAGATTAACTCCCCGCAGAAGCGTAAGATGGGTGACAAATGTCTCCAAGACCCACAGCTAGGGAATGTGACTACAAAGCCCGTTTGCCATGAACTTAAGCGCATCGAAGGCCTTCCGTGATTGGAAGTTTTACTTTATCTCATATTTCAATTTTATTTAAAAGACTTTTCTCCTATCCTCTATAACGTTCCCTAAAGTACAGGACACAAAATAGGAGACATTCGCTAATGGGGGTGGGAACTCACAACGGGACACTAGGCCGCTTTCCATACTCGGTCATACAAGATATTCAAAAACTGCCGTTTACAATTAGAACATGAAAGGCGGTATTTTCTTCTTTTGTGTACAAATACATGGCTATAATTTGTTCATACATCACATTAGCATTGCAAGGCATGAAATTATGTTTTCAGCAAGAACTTGACATCAAACACAATTGAATTATAAGCACACGCACATCTATATTTCTCACACAACGTGTCAAAATAGCAAAAACATTCAAAAAATGACAAAATCAGCTTAAGTTTAAAAATTACACGTCAAGAATAATGTTGTTTATTAAAAGTAGCATAATTACAACCTAAAAGTTACATTATTGTTTTGGGACTAACATATACAACAATGTCAAGTCCACAAAAAGATATCCAGGTCAAGTCAAGGAGCTGGCTGCATCGGAGCTTTACCCGTGTCCTGTTGCCCACCTGTCCGGTCAAAGAAAAAATTCATTAGTGATAAGCAACCAAGTTAATGGAAAGACTAGGAGGGAATACTTACCAGCGCCTGCTTCCTGACCATCCTGATCATCATCCTCTACTTGCACACCTGCCTCCTCAGCAGTAAGCAGCCACATACCCTCCTTCACCGCCACCTTCTCCTCCTTGGTAAACTTGGCAGTGACCACATCCATTCTGAAGACCGCATCACCCTCTTTAGCCGCATCAGCCTTAGCCTCCTCCAGAGCCCTAAGATAAATCCTGGCCATAACTCGGGGGTAATCATCCATCTAGGATAAGTTACCCTGTTTCCAAGTGCGGAAATACATATCCTGGAGCATCTCATCCATCATCCCCTCGTTTTCCTCAAGCTCCCTCATTCGGGCCTCAGAAGCACGCAGCTTTGCAATGGCAGCATCCCTCTCCGATCGATATCGTGAGCGGTCAGCCTGAAGGGAATATCCTCATCGCCTCCATCTCCTCCTTCAACCTGGACTGAGCAAGCTCCGCGGCCTCGAGTCTCCCCAATAATTCCTGTACCCGCTCGAGGTCCGCTTGTCGAACCTCATCCACCGTCGCAATGGCCATGTTAATCCGCTCCTTGCAGGCGGCCTCAATTTTTCGCAACTCTGCCTCGCTGGCCTCTTCTATAGTCTTCTTCAGTTGCCTGGATGCGGCCTCGTGCTGAGAAATTTGAATGGCTTGATCGGCAAGTTGCTTAGCCTGGTTGGAAACCATTAACCGTAACCGAATGTTCGCACTCCCAATTTCCTCCCCGGCCTTGACTAGTCGGGCATGATGCCCCATCAATTTCCTGGTCTCCTCGGCAATCCGGTCAATGTTCGCTTTAGCTTCATCCCCCATAGTTACAACCCGGGTGGTAAGCAAATCAAGGTCCAGGGACTTAGCTTCGTCAAGCACCCGTACCATAGGATTGCGAGGGAGAAGGTGCTCACCAGTAGCCTCATCGAAGGAGATGTCATGAGAGGCCGGGTCCAGGTCTGGATGACCCGCAAACGGATTACGAACCAAGCCAGGGTGATCTATCAGTGTGAAGGTAGGATTCTCAGACGGATGTGGGGAAGGCATAAACTCAGTATCATCCTCCGTAATATCGTGAATAGGCTGGAGTGGGGCCGGAGGGCCAGGAAGAGATTCAAACAAAGATCGACTCCTCTTCATCTTTTGTATATCTTCTTCAATAACTCCAAGAAGAGGACGATAGCCGACTACGTCTCCAGGGCGGTTAGAAGGAGGCTTCGGTTTGGCAGAAGCTTTGAGAAGTCTGAATTGTTCAAGCCTGTGCCGAAGATCTGAGGCCTTGGCCGTTTTGCCCGCTCCTGAAATGAAAACCAAGTGTCACCAGCATGCATTGAGCCATCGTTCAAGAATTAAAAAGAATAAAAAGAAATTCACCTTGAATCGCAGAAGTCGCCTCCGTAGAAGCGCTCCCGGAAGATAAATCGGTGCCAATCCCGGCCTTACCAGCTTTCTTGGGCTTCTCCGCCAAGGCCGGTCCTTCCTCCAACTCTTTGAAGGCTTGGTGGAGAGCGTCATCCGTCCACTCTTGAATCACGCCTGCCTGCCCAGGAGGCAAAGCCCCGGTGCCATCACCGCCCTGTCCTTCGCCACCATCATCGACGTGACGATCACCGTCACCTTCTTTACCACTTCCGCTCTTCGCCTCACCTCCTTCATCCTCGTCTCTTTCCTCCTCCACATTTTCCTCCTCCGGAACATCTGGACATGTGATAGGGGAGGGTCCATCTAATTTCTTGAGTTTCTTCCCCCCAGCAACTGGGTGTATCGAGAAGGGTCTCCTTTTGCTGCTCTTCGCTGTAGCCCCTCCTTTAGCGTTGGCAGCCCTCTCCTCCGCCGTGTCTCTCTGCTTGACCACGAACTGATGTGGTAGAATAAGGTTGTGCCCCAGAAGTGTAGCGTTCCTGATCAAGTAAGAAGCCGACCTATCCCTTCCCGTAATGGCCTCTATTTCCACAGCCATCTGAACCAGGCGATCGTTTTCCACGACCGCAAAGCCACCTGTCGCTAGCAAGAAATAAAAGCACATAAGAAGAAGCAGTGTAGTCAGAACGGAAATCATAAATAAGCTTCAACTTACAGCCAGAGGTGAAGCGACGGATGGAAATAGAGTCATCCTTGATGAAAAACCATTCTTTCTTGAACTTGCTGAACTTCGTATATAAGTCCAGGACCAACTTGAAAGATACGGCTGATTCCAAGCTGATGTATGGAGACCCCTTCTTATAGCCTCTCAAATTGTACAAATACCGGATCTCCCGGTTGGAGGGAGGACGCCCGTATCTCCTCTGGAAAATGACAAACAGGCTCACCAGGATGGCGTAGGAGTTAGGCTGAAGCTGAAATGGAGCCACCTTCAAGTAGGTGATGAAGCTGATTATCCAAGCATTGATCGGGGGAATGGCCCCACACATACAATGGTACCTACTATAAGCGAAATATCCTTCGAGGGGATTATATGGCATCAATCCCTCCCCCGGTAATAGCATACGAGCTCTGTCAATCCCAAAGGAGCGAGAAATAACATCAAGCTGCCCGCCTTTGAGAGAGCTAGGGAAACAGTCAGGAGGTGAGTTCAGAAGCTCGTGAGGCCGTACCCATCTACTAGTGACCTTGGGGTGGGCCCATGACGTCCCGATCCTGACTGAGCCGGGGGCACTGCGGAAGGACCTTCTCTGTCTTGGGATTTCTTCTTTTTTGATCGGGTTTCAACTTTGTGAGACATTATCTGCGACAGGGAAACCACGTTATTAGAACAAGGAGGGCGGAGACACAAACAAGCAAGTACACACGACATGGAATATCATTCACATAAAAGCCCGATCGTTATTTCGAGACTCAAGTTCATCCGGCTCGCAAGTTCATCCGGCACTCAAGTTCGCTTGGCACTCAAGTTCATCCGGCCCGCAAGTCCATCCAGCAATCAAGTTCGCTTGGCACTCAACTTCATCCGGCTCGCAAGTCCATCCGGCACTCAAGTTCGTTCGGCACTCAAGTTCATCTGGCTCACAAGTTCATCCGGCATTCATATTCGTCCGATAGCTCAAGGCTCGAAGCTTCTTACGGCACTCATACTCCATGGATTCATTCGGTTGGTTCAAAACATAAAATTCATTCGGAAATTACCTGATTCGGTAGTCAATTTTGATCCGGCAAGATGATTGATTTGGCAGAAAAATCTGATTCGGCTATCTCACTCGGTAGGGAATAACGAGAAGGTAATGCCCATACATATAGGCAAATAGAAACGACCGGACCAACTGGTTCGACACACAGGACCAGATGAGAATGTCCAAGCTAAAAAAAATCGCGGCATATACAGGCATATGCCCCGCTTTGGGGGGCAAATGTTGGGTATGTTTTCACTAGACCGGTATCACCGAACCAAGATGAGGGAAGCCTACAGCCGAACCAACTCTGCTTCCACCAACAGCCGGACCAACTCCACTTCCCTGCATAGCCGGACCAACTCCACTTCCCTGCATAGCCGAACCAAATCCTTCCCCTGCCTGCCGAACCAAAGCCGCTCCACCGAACCAAGTCCTCACCGAACCAAAACCCCATCCACTCACAACCGACCAAGGCGTACCGGATCAACACTGCCAGGCCAGATCGCATCAGCCCAGGCCCACCAGCAGCTATATACATCCGAGACCCCTGCCCCCAGCCTCACTCTATAAATAGAGGGGCAGGGGTACAACAATGGGGGACAAGTTTGAGAGCTCAAGCGCGGATAGAACTTTCAAACAACTTTCATATACTTGTATCAAAGCTTTGTACTTGTAATTTGAACAGTAAAGGAGAATAACATATAAAGTGGACGTAGGCACGTTCTGGCCGAACCACTATAAATCTGCGTGTCTTTTACAGTTTAGTCCCTGCTTTTCACATATTTGCATTAGTCACCCAGATCACTAAAAACAACATAAAATCAACTAAATCATACGACTTGGAGGTGTTTGCCCATTTTTTGTGCAAACACTCTGGAAAAGAATAAGACGAAGGAGGTCTAGGTAGGGAAGAGTCGGAAAAGGAAGTTCTTTCATAAGAAGGGTGATCAGAAAGGTGAAGCCGCGAAGAAAGGAAACTCGGAGGTTGTTTGCTTTAAGTGCGATAAGAAAGGACATTTTGCTAATGAGTGTCGTACTGGAAAGGCGAAGGAAGTGATCGGGAAGAAGAATACTTCAACTGCGATCAGACTGGCCATTATAAGAACCAATGCAAAGAGCCTGCTAAGGATGGAAGGGGCAAAGTATTTGCATTGGAACCTGCTATATCAGGACCAACAGCGCAGGAGAAAGGGAAGGTAGTGTTGGGAGGTACGCTTCAGATTCATGGTATGTTTGTTAGCGCTCTGTTTGATACTGGTGCATCGCATTCTTTTATATCTCATTGTTTGGTAGATAAGCTTAACCTAGAACCCTCATACTTAGTTACTTCCTTAAGGGTTGCAAATCCGATAGGAGGGTATGTGACACTTGGGATGAAGTGTGACCACCTAGAGTTTGATTTGTTAGGTCATACCTTTGTTTGTAGTTTGCATGTATTTGGCTTTGTAGGGTCCGGAGTAATTTTGGGTATGGATTGGTTAATAGTACGATGCTAGGATATTTTTCCATGATAGGAAAACATCACTTAGACACCCTGATTATAGTGGTCGGATTGTATATACCATAGAAAACCCTAGTTGTGAGGTGAATGCTTTGTTGGATGTTATGGAGTTGGGAGATGAGTTGAATCGAGTTTTCGTGGTTAGAGAATTCGCAGATGTTTTCAAGCCTATAGTAGGATTTCCACCAAAACGAGCCATTGAGTTTCAGATAGATTTGGTGCCTGGAGCAGAACCGATGAGTAGGCCGCCAAGCAGGATGACACCTACCGAGATGAGGGAGTTGAAGATGCAGTTAGTGGATTTGAAAGGTAAGAATTTTATTAGACCGAGTGGTTAACCTTGGGGAGCAGCCGCAGTGTTTGCTAAGAAGCCGGACGGATCGTTGAGGTTATGTATCGATTATCGTAAGTTGAATGAGAGGACGATGAAGAATCGATATCACTTGCCGAGAATTGATGATTTGTTCGATCAGTTGAGTAGAGCCAAGATATCTCAGCTGGATTTGGCGATAGGTTTCCATCAACTTAGAGTGGCTGAGGATAGTATTCCTTTAACGACATTTAGAACTACATAATGATCGTACGAATGGATAGTGATGACGTTCGAACTAACTAATGCGCCAGCATTCTTTGTGGATTTGATGAACCGAATTTTCTAGGAGCACTTGGATAGGTTCGTGTTGGTTTTCATAGATGATATTTTGATAGGGAGGAGAAGGAGCATGAAGTTCATCTTAGAGTGGTGCTAGAGACGCTGAGGTAGAATCAGCTGAAGGCGAAGTTTTTGAACTGTCATTTCTGGAAGAAGGAAGTGAAGTTTCTTGATCATGTAGTCTCAGAGAAAGGGTTGTATGTAGATCCGACTAAGATTGAAGCGGTGAATAATTGGAAAAGACATGAGAAAATAACTGAGATAAAGAGTTTTCCTGGATTGGCTGGATATTATAGAAGGTTCATTAAACATTTTTTGCGGATAGCAGCACCGATGACTAAGCTAATGCGAAAGGATGTGAAGTTTGTTTAGATCGATAAGTGTGAGGAAGCATTCCAGAGCTTGAAACACTTATTGACCCATGCACCTGTATTAGTTGTTCCGGAGGGGAATTAGGATTTGGTAATTTATACAGATGCATATGGAACTGGGTTAGGAGCTGTGTTATTGTAGAGAGGTAAAGTGATTGCCAATGCTTCTAGACAGCTTAGACCGCATGAGGTTAGATATCCAACGCATGATTTGGAATTGGTTGTCGTGATTTTTGAATTGAAGGTGTGGAGACATTACCTTTTGTGAGAGAGATTTGAGCTTTATACGAATCATAAGTCATTGAAGTATTTGTTCTCTCAGAAGGAGCTGAACATGAGGCAGCAGAGTTGGTTAGAGTTTATTGCTACTTATGATTTTGGAATTGAGTACACACCAAGGAAAGGTAATAAGGTTGTAGATTCGCTTAGCAGAAAACATCAAAATGCGGTGTTGGCAATGATAGAAGAGTGGAAAGAATTGGAAGCGTTGTCAACTTGCAGAGTGTAGTAGGGATCTAAAGCTGGGTCTAGTGAAGGTTCATTATATTGTCTTGTTTAGAAATTCGATCGATGATGATCGAAAAGATTGCTTCTAAATAGATGGAGGATCCAATATTGATTGAACGGATCAAGAAGTTAAAGATGGAACAGAGAGCAATGATTTAAAGGATTTTAGTCTTGACCAGAATCGGTGGTTGAGAAAGAAAGGTAGGTTATGGGTTTCGAATGTTTGAAACATAAGGAAGGAAGTTTTGGAGGAATGCCATCATTCGAAGTTCACTATTAATCCGGGAGGAACTAAGATCTATCGGGACATAAAGAGGAATTTCTTCTGGGAAGGTATGAAGAAGGATGTAGGCTTATGGGTGAAGCAGTGTCTGAACTGCCAATAGGTAAAAGCCGAACATCAAAAACCAAGTGGGTTGCTTCAGCCATTAGATATTTCGGTATGGAAGTGGGATTCTATTTCTATGGATTTTATTGATGGGTTCCTGAGATCTAATAAAGGAAATGAAAGTATATGGGTCATAGTGGAAAGAAAGACCAAGAGTGCCCATTTCATTCTAGTTAAGTCAACTAGGACGACACTTGTTTTAACTAAGTTATTTATGAAGAATATAGTTAGACTGCACGGAATTCCTAGTAGCATAGTAAGTGATAGAGATTCCACGTTCACTACTGAGTTTTGGAAGAGTTTACAAGAGATTTTAGGAACCAAGCTCAAGATGAGTACCGCTTACCATCCATAGACCAATGGGCAAACGAAAAGAGTTAACAAAGTCTTGGAGGATTTGTTAAGAACTTGTGTGTTAGATTTTGGCGGATCATGGGAAGACCATCTACACTTAGTCGAGTTTTCGTATAACAACATTTATAGGACTAGTATAAGGATGACACCGTTTGAAGTTTTGTATGGAAGGCCATGAAAATCTCCAGTTTGTTGGATAGAGACCGGGATAGGTTAGTTCTTATTCCAGATTTGGTTAGAGAAGCTGCAAATAAGATTGAGTTGATTCGAGTTAGAATGAAGGATGCTCAATCCAAGCAGAAGAGTTATGCAGGTAGAAGACGGATAGACTTGGAGTTCTCTGTTGGAGATCATGTTTTCATCAAGGTATCGCCGATGTAGGTGTGATTAGATTCGGGAAATAAGGAAAGTTGGCACTGAGATTCGTAGGACCATTTCCTATTATAGAGAGGATCGGGTAACTCGCATATAAAGCAGAGTTACCGAATAGTTTGGCAGGAGCCCACGATGTTTTTCATGTTTCTCATCTAAGGAAGTGTGTCAGAGATCCGGAGACTACTACAGTACCGACTGTGTTGGACGACTTAGTAGTAGAGCCGAATTGACTATAGTTAGAAAACAAGTTCGTATAGTTGCGAGAGAAGAGAAAAGGCTAAGGAACAAGACAGTCATATTAGTTAAAGTCCAGTGGATCGACGATTGGAGAGACTGCACTTAGGAGACTGAGAGCAGGATTAGAGACGCTTATCTTGATTTGTTTGATGGTATGTTTTACCTTTTTGATTGATTTTTTGTGTACCTTATCGTAATTTCGAGGATGAAATTCTTTAAGGAGGGGAGATTGTAACATCCCATATTTTTAGTAACATTATTAGGAACATTTAATTAGGTAAATTAAATGAAATAATGTAAAATGATTAGGAGATTGAGATTTGTGATTAAACTAAGGGGTAGCCATTCCTAATAGAATAAATGAACTAAAATGAACTAAAATAAAATGGGTAAAGGAAATAGGTGAGGGGCAAAGTTGGAATAAGAATATACTAATACCCAAAACCCATAGGAATTCATTTCATACATTCATTTGCAATACCAAACTAAAATAGAGGCCGGCCACCATTAGCAAGAGCAAGAGGAATAAGATAAAGATAATCAAAGGAAGGAAGGATTAATCAAAATCAAATCCATTCAAATCTAAGCTAAGGTGAATAACGACTAGATCTCATAATTCATATTGCTTTCGGTTTTAAGGAAACCCGATTTGTTTTGCAAAGTTATGCCAAGTTTTTGAATAATCAAATGTTTATATGTGCTTGTTGATGATTTATGCTTAATCATATAGGTTCTATGATATGTTTTAATATGAAAACCCTATTAAATGACATCCAAATGCCTTGCGATTTTAGATTTATTTCAAAAATGACATTTTAGAGATGGGTTTCAATTTTCATAATTTTCTAAATTAATGTGGAATTAATATTAATTTTCTAGTGAGGAAATTGACTATTTGGGTTTAAAAATTATTTACGGTTAAATAATATGTGTTTTGGGTCTGAAATTAATATATGTTAGAAAACATATTAAAAAAAGATTTTCTAGAATTTTTGTAGAATTTCCTTAAGTGTTTTAATAGATATGTAAAATTATTTAAGTATGGGACTTAATTGTTTTATATATTTATAAAAGGTGAAGGGGTACTTTGTAAATAATTTAAATTGTTTATTTCTGAAAAATTGGCAGCACTTTTAGAAAAGAAATTAGCAACCAATAATTTTTTGACAAACAAGGCAGATTAGTTGAAAAGAATTACTTAAAAAGGTTAAAAATCAGTTTAAACATGCTTTTTACATGTTTCACCACTTTAGGCACCTAGCTTTCGACCATGTTCCTCCACCACCATCACCATCGAAACCAATGCGCATGGCATCAAAGGCTTGGTGTGCAGCGAATTGGACTTAGGCGGAAGGTACTGGGTCGAAGCTATGGGTTCCGAGGGGGTCGAAATGTTGCTTTGCTTTTAAATGAAAACGTGCTTGCTTTGCTTTCGAAGGATATGCTTTCGACTTGGTTGGCTTTCGACTGAATCAAATGTTTTAAAGGAAAGGTTCGGAAATGGATTGCACCTTTGTTTTTAGGTAAATGCTTTCGTCGAGGTCGAAACCCCTTAGCTGATGTTTTCTACCTTTCGTAACGATGCCTTCGAAATGGCTATTTTATTTTATAAAACCCAAGCCTCTTCTCTATTGCTTTCGGAAGGTTGGTTTCGACACCATCACTTCTTTACTTAGGAAATGCTTTCGAAAGAGTGCTTTCGACTTAAATGTTTTATGACCCTTTTGCTCTGTTGAAGGTAGAACCCAAAGGTTTCGAAGGAGATAGTTTTAAATGGTTTCGAAAGGTTATTCCACATGTTTACTTGAACCCAAAGGCTTTTGAAAGGTTTTATGTTTTAATGCTTTTGAAATGTTTTAATGAAGGTTTTGAAGGGGTGGTTCCCCATTGGTTTCGAAAGGTTTAAAAGGAAAGGATTTTCCAATGTTTTCAAAAGGTAATGTTTAAAGAGTTTTAAAAGAAGGATGTATATGGTTTTAAAGCTTTCGAAGGTGATGTTTTTCAATGGTTTCAGAAGGATGATTATGAATGGTTTCGAAAGGGTTTGTTTTGGCCCTTGGCCTAAGGTTTACTTGATTTCGAAAAGGGTACTTTCAATGGTTTAAATGTTTTCATCAACAAAGATTTGTGTAAAGTATATATAACATGGCAAGGTGATTTTGAGTAAAGCATAGAGCATATATTTTCCTTGTTTAAAGTATTATTTAAAGGTTCAAATCAATTTGAGAAGAAAAGGTTTTCAAGGAAAATTTAAGGGAAGATTCCCTAAGTAAAATGACTCAGATATTTGTATACTATATGGGACTAGTATAGGGTCGTGCCATATACATTAGCTAGTAGCCCCTAGCTAATTTAGTTCAAAATTCCAGTGTGTAGGGATTTGTTATAGGTAAGACTAAAATGATGTTACACACAGAAGGGAATATAATGTACCGAGGTAGGTTATTGGTGAGCCCGCAAAACCATGAGGATCAGTTGACTTGGAGAAAGTAAGTTAGGGACAGACCATCCAGAAGAGGAGTATCTAACAGATGTTAGATTATTTGTTTATATTGTTTGGTAGGCCTGAGTCAGCCAAAGGTTAGTAGTTGGCCAAACAAAACTATGGTGTTCGAACAGATAGTTCATTTTTTACCTGATATGTATGTTTACATGATAATGCTTTATAGTTTTAGCCAGTTTTAGTTGTAGGATTTTGATTTGCAAAAGATATGTTTTAAAAGGATATTAGTGAGGGGAAACCCGTTCCGCTAAGCATCATGGTCTCACTTAATATCTAATAACCAAGATGTATAGTATTATTCACACCAGGCTTTATGTCTGGCTCGAAGTTTATGTTTTCCCCCTTAAACTCTCGGGTGCTCAAAATTGATTTGAGTGGGCTAAGGGTTGAGGATTTTCAGGTTTTTAGTAGGTTGGCGAATATTCTAGAGACGAGCAGGTGGCTGATGGATAGCTATTTAGGAGTTGTGGTTCTATTTCTCTTATTTCCGCTATGTTGTATTATGTTAGTTGTGACAATATAATACTCTAGTCAACCAAGGGGGCATCATCATATGTCGCTCTTGGCGTATTTATGTAGTAATTATATTTTTTCTGAACCTGGGAAAGCGATGGGATTATGTAATCTAGATATGAAACTTGTGTTTTGAAATATAATCAGAAATGTCATTTTTTGGAATCTGTGATTTTGTTTCATATTCAAGTGCTTCTAATATTATAAATACCGTTAACATAGCCGTATTTTATCGCCGGAAGTTAATATTATAGATGACTGCAACATCTATAGCGCTTAGCTTTGGGCCTCAAGGTAGGTTATGTTACATCCACCGTATACAAAAGTCGGCTTTTAGGTTATATCATATTTTTATTCTGAAATTAATCGCTATGCGTTTCGAGTTCGCATGATCACACAGTACATTTGATCACCACGAAACTAGTCGGTGTACAACAATTCATTATTCTGGATCCCTTGGTATTCGTTTGTCAAAATCTGGGATGATAATTTCATACGTTAATTAAAATGAATTATTGTAAAACAAATTTAATCACTTTTAGTTCTAAATTAAAAGTTTACTATTATCATTCTTATTAAATAGAATTTAAATAAGCTTTCAAAATTATTTTTATTCATATTAAATCTAAGATTCAATTATTTAAATAATTCCAATATTTAAATATAAACGTTCCAAATTCCGGGTCGTTACATTTATAATATGTATGCTACCTATATTTGACCACCATAGGACTATTCACTTACATTACCAGAAGATGGTCGAATTCTATATTTCGGTTGTTCCTTTTATACAAGTATAGAAGCAAAATATACATATTAGTTCATGACTTTGAAATGTTTTGAGTAATATTATATCATTGTGTGTTATTTTAAATATTTGAAATACAAGTTTTATGTTTACTACTATGTTTTCTATTTCTAACTGACTTTGGTTGTTCTACTCCTTATGTTTTGCTGCCATACATGTGTAGGATGTTGGTTTCTATATATAATATTGTGCATTTCTATGTTGATAACCTAGTTTGTTCACATGTTTACTTTTATAAAACGCTGTTATATAATATTTTCCACACTTCATTCATTTAATACTCCTTTCTCGAGGACGTGTGCAACTCTCTATATATATATAAGTAAGATTTAGTGATCTTTTATTAATATATTATTATAATATATGAATATTAAATAATTTGAAGTTTCTTTGTCTAACGAAATGAATTTTGGAATGAAATTATGTAATTGTGTAATATTTTTTAGTTGCTATCATATAATGGTCAAAGTGTAATATATATAATTTTAATATATATTATTAGAGTTTTAGAGTATTCTATTGATTATTAACTTATTATATATATGTATGTACATTTGGTAAATTAATTTTACTTTACTATTCTAGTTTTACCTCATTTATTATATTGATTCGAATTGTAGGAATGAATTACCGTTGATATTGATTTAGATGATTTTAATATGATACGGTGATGACATGCTTTTTATGTAGTTTTATGTTGTTTTATTCTATGTTACGAGAAATCTAAATAATCGGTTTAGTGATACCGTCTGGTTTGGGACTTTCGGTAACACTTTTTTAGTTATTCTTTGGACTCGTTATATAGAACAAAAAAGGGCGAGCGTGATATAAGAGTACCGAATAAATGGACTAGTAACAAGCGGTGATATGGGTCGCCGTGGTGTTATTAATTTGGTTACTCTTTTGCTTGTGGATGACATTCAATACAGGGATTGTTTTATGTGATATTCATTGCATTGAGTACACTTAGACCCGTGTGTTGACCATTATGTATATAAGTTCTATATGCCTATCTACCCTTGTCCAGCTCCCTTTATGTTTCAGGAGTAAACTAGATTGGCTAGAATACACCTTGGCGGCATGATCATGGGGTCGCGCACCCGATCTGTGACACCTTTGTTCGGTATATTGCATTTAGATGCGCATCACGAGGGATGGGGTAGGTGCCTTAACATCATATGATTTGGGTTTGGTGATCCATGGGAAAGGTGCCCCACATTATGAAGTTAGGGTTAGGTGACCCATAGGGTGGGTGCACTACGCCTCTTTGTTATATCACATAGGCCAATAGTCCGTTACCTATAGGGGCAAAGCGAGATCGCGATCAAGGCTACGCGTTGACGAGCCACTGGTCAATATGGGTCACGATGTCCGTTGGGTAACTGAAGACTGTAGAAGAAGATCTGGTTAGGCGATCTTGAGCTCCTGGAGTGGGCATATGGCCATTAGTCTCTCGTCTGGTTTCGGTTCACATGAACTAATGTTGTAGGAACAGATCTGGCTACATAACATAGGACATAGTAAACCATGGATTCATGAAGCGGGCATACGGCCATCGGTCTCTTGTATGGGTTCGGTTCATGTACGGTAGAAATACATACTTGAGAATAGATTATACCTAAGACTATCTCTAGAGTATAGTCTATTAACCCAAAAATGGATCAATACCCACGATTGAGTATGAAAGCACCGGTCCTATTTATCAAGTCAAATAAAACAGAAAAAGTAATAGTAAATTGCAGACAAAGTAAAGAGACAAGAGATTTTTATAGTGGTTCGGCTGTTAACGAAGCCTACGTCCACTTTATAGCTTTTATTGATCAATTGTTGTTACAAAGAAGTTTGGATTATAATATGATTCTTCTTTCCTATGTTAGATCAGGCCACCATTGTTAGAGACAACCGGAAGGATCTCAGTTGCCCTTTAACAGCCGTTGTGAGGGAGAAGAAGAGTGAAGAAACAATGATAGAATTTTAGCAGAGATTAGAGCAGACCCCTTTGCAGTTGCAGATGAGATGGTATTTATAGGGGTTAGAAAGCTCTTCGGCCAAGAATTGCTTTGTAAGAAGCCTATAGTGGTCATGCAAAGAGAGCTCCAAAAGTTTGGAGCCAAAATTGGCCAACTTATTGGACTGGTACGGTTCTAATCCAATTGAATCGGTATTGTTAACAAGAAATCTTGTCAACACCCCCAAAACATTATTTAAAGTGTAAGTGAACCTTTCGAAACCACCTTTTGAATAGATTAAGATTGTTTATACCCTTTCGCATCCCTCTTTCGAATCAATTAATGTAATTTAGATCTCCTTTGAAACCACCTTTTGAAAAGGTCAAGGCAATTGGAACTCCTTCTAAACAACCTTTCGAAACGGTCTAGACACTTCGAACTCCTCTGAAATTACCTTTCGAATTAGTTGAATTGGCTTAAGATGTTGTTGAAACCTCCTTTCGAAGTGTTTTAGGTGACTAAAGGTTAGGACCTAATGGATCTAAGGGTTTTAATCGAATCGGTAGATTACTACTCCTTTGAAAGGTAACCTTTCGGTTGATATTGATATAAATAATCCATAAACAGAACCATATAGAAGCATCAGATCAATCAGTACATTTGGAAATGCCATATACTTGCTTTAATAATAATTTTCTTGAATACAAGAAGCTTAAGTATTACAAAGAAGTAAAATCCCCAACTTGATTTTAGAATTAGGGTTTACAAATTCAAGAAAAAACAAGTGTTGAGTGAATGAAATCGGATCCCCAAAACAATACCCCTAGGGTCTTATTTATAGGCGCAGGTTAGACCCTTTCAAATCAGTCCTTTCTACTTAGTCGAAAGGATGCCTTGAAGTCCTTTCGTTGCTTCAAAATTCAGCGCACCCTTCTAACTTCGTATTTGAATGGAACTTAGGTCCTTTCGACTCCATAGAAAGGTATGGATGCGCCCTCCACTCTATTGTTGATGTGTTGTTGCAAGTAGAAATGGATGCGGGTTTTCGATATCGTCGAAAGGTATATCTTTGGGGCTTCGAATAAATTGATGCATAGTAGAAGGTTTAGCTGTGAAAGTAGCTTTCGAAAGCATCCCCATTGATCAATGCAAAACTCCATCTTCTAGTGTTTGATGAAGAGATATTAGACTCGTTTAAGCTTTCCTTTGTAATTGTGGATGGTTTCAACCGATTCGAGAGGTTGATCTACACTTTGTAAGGGGTAGTTTTGGCCAAACTTTCTTCTGCAGAAGGTAAATAATGGCAAAACCCACTGTTTCAAAAAGTTTGGCACATATATGGAAGCAAGTTATCCGATACCTTCGAAAGGTGCTTCTTAACTCATTCGAAACCTCCTTTATGCATGCAGAATCATCTATTTCGAAAGGAATTAACTGAATCAGAAGGGCGTCCTTATTACCTTTTGACTTCTTTGAAGGTCCATTGCTCATCCAACATTTTGTTGAAGCATCCTTTCAACTTTTTCGAAAGTTTTTGTTATTGCTATCATTCTTCGTGAATCCTTCTTTTATATTCTTTATGGTTTCGACAAAATTGGAGTAATTTCTGATGATAACAGGTACCGATCCAAATCCTTATCCAGTTTTTGGCTCTGATTTATTTGGTCAAGCTTATTACTCCATAATAATGCTCTTCGCACAATTTCGTAGCTAGTTGACTTGTTTTGATGATGATTCTCATGTGGATTAGGTTGAATTGTATTATGAATCAGCTGAATCTTCACTTCTTGAACTCTGATGCTTTGAATACTACTAAACTTGTTGGGTGAGCATGGTTGAGGCATAGAGTCATAATTCAAAAGGGCAGGGTTCACCAGGAACCATAAATTGGGTTCGGTACCGATCCAATTGGATCGGATTGGTGCTGATCCGAAAAGATGGCATATTTTTAGCTCAAACTTATTTGGGTCATTTATCTTGTATTTTTAGGCTTTGCGATCAAGTCTCGAGTCGTTCTGGCTTAATCTAAATGTTCAAACTCTCATTGAATTCCGCTGGGTTAAAAACTCAGTTAACATTTGCCCCTCAAAGAACGCTTTCATTAAAAACAAGGTGTGCTATGGAATTGCTCATCTTTGGGTTTTTGTTTTAAGGAGTTTCATTGGTCATATCTAGCCATCTTGAAAAGCAATCTATGACGTACCAGTTAACTGTCCAGTTCGTAATGTGAATCTCCATTGTTCGTAATTACGAAGTGATCTCGACTTGATAATTTTCAGAATGAATAAGAACGTCAAGTAGGTCGATTAGGGAAAATTTGAAATCATTTGGAGCATTAAATTTGGGTCAGTACCGATCCAATTGGATCGGATCAGTACTGATCCAATTGGATCGGAACGGTATGGATCCTAGTACTTTACAATTTTTTACCTTTCTCTTTCTTTTTATACGAGCCGACCCCCCTACTTCACTTTATTTTCATTCGATCCAAGCCTTTGTCTTCCAGCCGATCCAATCTCTTCAAGCAATTGCCTGCTGATCCAAGCTCTCCATCCATTTAGGATATGTCACCATCGATCTCCCACCAACGTCATCAGCCGTCGCTTCTTGGAGATGCCACCGTTGTTCTAAGCAGGTCCCACTGTCGTGATATCCTCCATTTCTAGGCATTGCCGATTCTATCCATCTGATACCCTAGTTTGGGTTGTCTTGAATTAGAGATAAAATCACTTTTCTTCATTTTGAAGGTCAGTGATGTTGATTTTGTCGTATTATTACATTAGCGATTGGTGATGTTGTGTTGGTGATGGATAAAGTGGAAGATTCGAGTTGATTGTGATTTTGTGGAAGAAGATAGCAAATCGAGTCTTGAATTTTTGAAGGAACAAAGTTAGGGCTTTGCCCTGGTGCTCGACATGTTTTGCTATCTTCATTCATAGAGTCAGAATTAACTTGCACCAAGTTACACAGTCGATCCCGGCACAGCATCTTGCAGATTGATTTTGGTTTTTCTGGAAGGTGATAATAGCTTAGGGTAGCATCTTGTATGAAGCTCATGCCGTTATCACTTTCCAGAAAACTAAAATCGACTTATGCTGATAATTCTCTACTTGATTCGGATCTATCGATCTATAGTTGCTCGCTTTGGATTGGTCCTGTCATTGCACAGTCGATATACCTGGAATAGGAAGGGCTTTCCATGTTGCTTCGGATAGCGGATCCGTTATCGATCGTCAATTCACTACAACAAAAAGGGACTTTTGCAGCGTTTTAGAATTGTTGTCATTATCATCTGCAGCGTTTCGAAGAACGCTGTATTATGTCTTGCTGCAAAAGAGTACTAATATACCGTAGCATTTCTGAAAAGTTGCTAAAAACGAATATAACGCAGCGATTCTGAATGGTTGCTGAAAAATGGATACTACAACTTTTATAAAACGCTGCTAAAAGTTGTTGGTGCAACGTTTTCTATATATTGCGAATGATTGTTGTTTTGCAGCATTTTGCTATTTTAGTTTGCAGCACTTTAAAAACGCTGCAGTATATCAAAGTTTTGCTTCATTTTTTTTTTCATTTACTACAGTAGTTTTAAATCAGTTATATCTAATGAATTCAATACCAAACTGCTCAATTTATAACACGATAATGGATATAATGTGAGATAATAGACAACTATAAAGATTAAACATAATCAAAGCTACATCAATTTCATTAACTATAAGATTTAGTCATATACAAAATTTTAAAAACCGTGTTTTAACGCAAATATTAGCGACATAAAATCTTACAAAAAAAGGCTTGTTAAAAGAGCATAATATAAATCAAGGAAAGTCCAAGCTCTTCTCCTTCAAAAAGTCCAATATTCCTACAAGAAAAGAAAAACAATTAGAGATAAACGGTGGAAGAATGTCATATAGTGCTTGGAAATGGTCAATCAACACACATAACAAGAATGGTTATTCAAACGATAACGACCTGCATACTCATACTATTTCAACAGAGTTCATCAAAGTTTAACACATACAATTAATCTAAAAGCATAATCCAAATATTTACCAAACATAATCCAATAACCAATTCATAAGCCCCATGCAACACACGGGCTTTCCACTTGTATACACATATAAAGCCTTTGATCTCATTAACCGGTACAGATAAAAGAAGCCAAATGTATGACAAATAAACACACATGTATAGCAGTTTTATATCTATATATTAAAATAAATATACTGTACCATGTCAATTTGACAATCCATGATAGTTTTCACTAAAAAAAAGAAACAATACAAAAAAACAAAAATTAAATGTGCATTTCATTCTATTACATTTTCTCAATTCATTTAGTCTCAGTTCTTCTGCATTTCATTTGTTTTCTATTTTCACTTATTTTATTCACTACTGCATCTAATTTTCATTCACTGTTTTCACTCTCCGCCACACTTCTTGTTTCTGTTTTCATTTACTGTTACAGTTGCATATCATTTTAGCTTCCATTACAGTTTCATTTCATTCACAAAAAGGTTTCAAATCCCTAAAACAATTTGCATTTCTTTGTTTGCATTTCTTTTGTGTTCACATTTACATTTCTGTGTTCTGTTATGCAAGTTGTTACAGGCATTGTCCCCTTCAATACTTCCACTTCCTCGCCTTGCAAGATTCAACCAGCATTTCCCTTGCCAAATCCCTCATCAGCCTAAACCTCTATGAACATTGCATTGCCTTGCTCATACTGTGCATTGCACATTTCAACCATTACAAACATTGCAGTTCACCATTTCAATTCACCATTCACCATTAAATCTATCAAATCTGATATATACAAAACTAGTACTTTCGAAGCTGACATATGTTCAAAGCTAAATACTATATATACATATTCGAGATGTACATATTTTTCAAAATCTATATATATGGAACTACATATTTTTGAAACCATATACATATTCGAAATCATACATGTACGAAACCATGTATATTTGAAACTTGATAATATATTGTGACGCCCCACCTCAATACCCATGCTAGCCAAGAACTGTGATAACCTGGATTTTAGAACATCTGTTAATTGATAATTAACTGGGTTAATTAATATAAAAATACTGATTTTATTTAGATTTATAAATCTGATAATAACTATTTATATTTGGATAAATATCTTAAAATAAATTGGATTTAAAAAGTGTATATATATTGATATCCCGAAAATTTCAAAGAAAATAAAGATGATAATCTCCTTTAATAAATTAATTAAATTGGCAAAATTATTATATTCAAACAATAATAAAAATATATTGTATATATATATAGGTATGTGAATATAGATTTTTAGGTAGAGTATTTATTTCAAATTGAAATTTGTGGATGTTTTCAAATGGATTTTAAGATTGATTTTTAAATTTTATTTAAAATTTGGTTTGAACTTATATTTGGATTTTAAAGAGATGATATATATCTTAATGTATATTTTGGATTTAAAGGTATGTATAAATAATTTTTGTATAAATATAGTTTGTCTTATTCTATTTCTTTAAAAAGATTTTCATTTTTTTTTAATATGCATTTAGTTATTAGAAAATAAACTATAAAAGCTTTATTTAATAAATAAAAATTAATTATGCATGAGAGATATATATGTTAACATATAAACACCTTTAAATAACATGTGTTAAGTTATTAAATAAGTTTAGTGACAAGTGTCACATTTTTATTTTATTTCCTTAATTCTAATAAATCAAAATTTGAATCTATATAACACTACCTCTTATTCTTCATTCACTTTTCTATCTCATTTTCTCAAAATTTAAGCTACAGCCACGTTTTAAATCAGAGAAAATATACCAAAACCTGAAAACATTTCCAAAACAAATTCTAGAATTTCAAGTAAATCAAACCTAGCAAATCAGTTTCGAAGTCTCTTCTACAAGATTCAAGATTTGCAAGAATCAACAACTCCAAATCTAAACTAAGAGAATTCAAGTTCTGGATCAAGCTAATCAAGATTAAAGTTTCCAAATTTCTCAACACTCTGTTCAACATCATAAACTGTGAGTAACTCTGAAACTTTTGGTACATCTTGAAGTTGTATGTGATGATCTTTGAAAAGTGATGTGAAATATGCTGTGCATGTTGTTTTATAACAATTATAAGTATATATACAGGTGTTAATAATTATATACATGATGGGAACTTTGAAAATAAATCTCTGTTCAAAACTGAAACAATGAACAAACTTGAATTCAAACTTGATTCAGGAAGTAAACTATTAAGTCAAATTTGATGAGTGTTTATATAAATGTATGCCTGATAATTTTAAAATGAATGCATGTATAAATAGGCTTGCATATATAAATAGGTTTGTAGGTATATATATTTGATGTTATCTGTGCATATGACTGTGTACTAGTATGTATATGCCTCTGTTCTAAGTTTAAGAGGTTTTAAACAAGTTCAAAAATCAAATTCTTTTCCCTCATTCTCTTTTAAGTTAAGATGTATACAGGAAATATGTTTGTATTAACTAACTCTTATTTTTAAAAATAATTATAAGTATAATTAGTAAGTGTTTTTTTGGGAAGAAAGAATTTACAGTGAAAATTTAATCATATCAATAAAAATCGAATAACATAATTTCTTGTTTTATCTATATAATCAGATTCGTTTTTACAAGTGATGATTTTTGATGGTAATATTATAATTTTTAAGTTAGTATGCGAGGAGGAATCGATGATGATTGGAATCGGGGTTTTTGGTCGATTCACGGCGATCGACGATGAGTTGGGCGGCGTGCTCGTTCCTGAAGGAAGCCTGGGTGGTGGAGGTCATGGGAAAAATAGTCAGAGGGTTTTTAGGTGGTCAGCGTGGCTATGTGAAGGCGAAGTAGGGTTTAACACCATGGGTGTGTTGTCGGAGTTCATTCGGGTTTCACGGTGACGAGACGCGATCGGAGTTGCTCGCAAGGTGTGAGGTAGGTGCTGGAAGGCGTGGCGGAGCTACAGTGAAGGTGGCGGAGCTTCTCGAGGCAGGGATCGTCAGAGGTGGTCAAATTCTGATGAGGTATGTTATAGGCTGTGTGGGTTTCTTCGTCGAATTCGATTCTCGATCGAATCGTAGCATTTGAGTGATCTCATGATGTTGCCGAGGTCAAGGTCGGTTCGTCAGAGGTCGGAGTGGAGTTCGTCAGCGACCAGGGACGGTGTGCACGTGGATGTGCACGTTTTCGTGCATCTGGAAATTGGGTTGGGGGAAGGAGTTCCTGGCTCGGGTCATCTCTCGAAGCGTTTAATGGTTTCCTCGAAGAAGTGGATGTAGTGAGTAGCTTCGTGTTTTGATCGGGAAAGTCGTGTGTTTTGTCGGGGGTTGGGTTGTTCAGGCTTTAAGTGTTTTACTGGAAGTTTTAAAAGAATTAATTAATATAGTTAAATAAAGGATTAATTATTTAATTGATTTAAAGAATAACTAATTTAAAGGATTAAGGTTGATTAATAAGGTGATTAATTACTTGTTAAGGTAGTAAGGAATTTAATTTTTGAAAGTAATCATTTATTAATGAAAACAATTAATTATAAATTAATAATTAAAGAATAATTAATCAAGATGATTTAATAAAATGTAATTAAGGGTTAATTACTTATTGTAATTAAGTATAATTAACCAAGGAAGATTAATTAAGGTAGTTAATTAATTTATTAATTTGTAATTAATTAATGTTAAGTAAGTAGGATTAAGGATAATCCAGATGATAAAGAAGGTAATTAATAAAAGTAGAGATTAATTAATGGGAGTAATTATGGATTAATTACTTGATGTAATTAATTTATTAATTAAAGGGTTTGTTAATTAATGAAATTTAGTAAGAACCATTAATTAAGGTAAATTAATTATAGTATAATTAATTAAAGGAAATAATTAAAGGTTAATTAATGTGAATGGTCAAGATAATTAATTATAATTACTAATGTAATTTAAGAAAAATTAATTAAGGATGGTTAATTAAGACGGATAATTAAGGGATGATAAATTAATTAATTTATAATTAATTAATGTTAAGTAAGCAAGGTTTAAAAGTAATTAAATTAATTAGAGGTAGTGTGGTTGATTAATCTTGCTTAATGAATGATTGAATGATAGTTAAATACCTTGGATTATTTGTTATCCTTGGTGTGATTATAATGCTATGTGATATGATATTTGGGATATGGATTAGCTATCTGTAATAGAATCACTATGTGAATATGTTACTCTGAACATGAATGAATTTGTTTTCACTTAGAGAACTTGGATTTAGGATGTTATTGGATTCGAAGAGACCGGAGTCGGGTATCAGAAATATCCGACACCACTTCGATTTGAAATCTTCTATAATTCTTTATAGATTGATATGTGAAATCAAATAGGCTAGTTTGGAATAATATGGACCATTTAAACTAAGTTGGATCCTTCGATATTGATTTGTGAAAATAAAATGTTGACTATATAAGTTGATTACTTGTAGTAAAGTACGAGTTACCCGGGTTTAAATAAGTTCTATGAATTAAAATTTCATGTTCGATGAGTTTACTCACGCTGGTTTCCAGCCTGACCCGGGTGTTACTTTGATGTAATGCTCGGGTCAGACCGAGTATTACAGATTTCCAGGTAAGGACGTTCTGGAGCTCAGGAGGCGAGCTGGATGGCAGGAACGTATGGAGTATTCCGCTGTATATATGAGACTGTGTAGTCTGTATAGATTGTAGTCTGGAAAAAGTTGTATACTGTCCAGTTCATGTAAATGGTTGTAACTCTGATGTATTAAATGTAATTGACTGATACAGCTTTCTTTGTATAAAGAATATTATTTGATATTATATTTTATCCGCTGCGAATGTGAGATGTCGTGTTTCTGTTCTTCTTTCTTCTTTCTGTTCTTTCTTCTATCTCTTTTCTTTTTCCTCTAACTATCTGGAAATTTCGGGTTCGAAATTTCCGGGTTGTTACATTTGGTATCAGAGCTAAAGGTTAAGCGAGAACCTTGGCTCTGGTGGGATTACTCATTAAGGATAGGGTCAATGGTACCCTAAAAATGAGTTGAGTATATATATATGAGAGAACGTACTTGTTATTTTTCTATATAAAGATTTTAAATGGTTTTAAGGGTAAATGATTTTATATAAAATTATATTTTGATATATAAAATGATATTTCTTTCTAATAAATATTAAGGTAATTGGTTGTTGAATCATTGGAATTAAATTAAATAATAAGAATTAAGTGATAATAGTAGTACAACCAAATTGGAATTAAATGAAGATAAGTTTGAAATGGATTCAAACTGAAATTAAAATCTTGAATTTGTAGAAGTGTTATCGGAATAAAGATAATAATAAATTGGTTTCCAAATATGATAATCTTGATTATTATCATAAATGATTGTTGTGTTTAATAATGAAGTGATGTAAATGATTAAGTAAAATGAAATGTTTAGAGAAGTAAACATTTAAGTGAGTATAACTTATAAATTGGAATTGAAGATAATTTAAAATTGTGAAATTTTAAATCTAAATCCAGAAAACTTGAAATTGTTTTAAAGAAGTTTGTTTTGAATTAAAACCAAAGGTGGTTTAAAAATTTAAAGTATAACTTGGTGTATAAAGAAAATGTATATATGAGGATATACATAATATCAAAGATGCTTTGAAATAACTCTAAGTGTTGAGTTTTAAATTTTTCCTGGGAATGTGATGTGAAAACCTAAGTGAATTAAGTTTTTAAACTTAAAAAGGGGAAAGATTATTAATATAAGGTTTAAAATTTGAATGGGAATTCAAATTGTGAAAGTTGACCGGATTAAGTAAATTTAACTTGGAGGAAGTTAAATAAGTTTGAATAAATAATTTGAATTGGAAATTTCAAGATGAAATTTAAATTTAACTTGGGTAGTCAAATGGTTAATTTAAATGGGTGTTATGAGTGATCTCAAAATGGGTTTGAGATTTGGAAATTGAAAATGGATAATAAATTAGAATCTGAAGATTAAATTGTTTTTGAATTCTTATTTGAACTTTGTAATAAGTTAAGTAAAGATAATTTTAAAATGGAATTTTGAAATTTGAATTCAGAATTAAAAGGTTTAAAGATTTAATTTGTTAAAATTAAAAATTTAAGGAATTAAATCAATAATTAAAAATTTTAACTCGAATTTATATAATTCGAGATAGTTTTAAATTGAGATTTGAATAAAATTAGTTCAAATTGAATTTGATTTGAATTAATTAGAATTGTGATTGAAGATGTATAAGTTTAAAAATTCAAATGGTAAATTAGAATTGAAATGATTTGAATTTGGAAATTGAAGTTGGTTCAATTTGAAATTAATCCAAATTGAATTGAAATAATTTGGAATTGTGATTAAAGTTGAATAAGTTTAAAAATCAAATTGAATTTGATTTGAATTAGGAAAGAAATTGAGGATTAATTCAACTTGAATTAAGGATAAATCAATTTCAATGGAAATTGAAGTTATTTAAATTTGGAATTGAGTTAATTTAAATGGGGTGGAAATTTAAATTGAATTGATGAGAATTGAACAGTTTGGCTCTGGATTATTTTCAAAATAAATTGTTTTAATACAAATATATTTTTCCAAACTATTTACTATATAATCTTTCTTCTTAAACCCCAAACTATCTTATACTCATTTTACAATTATTTTGGAACTATTTAACTATTTTGAAACTGTCTTATAAACTAATTATTATTTTTCAGTTACTTATATCTAATCATTATTTTAAAAACTATTTTGCAATTACCTAACTATTTTATAATACTTAACTATTTTACAGCTATTTTACAAACTAATAACTATTTTTCAACTACTTATCTATTTTAAAACTTTTTCAAGCTATTTTTAAATTTAAATTGGTCAGAGTTCAAATTGTTTGTAATTAAAGTAATAACTCAATTGGAAATGGAAGCAATTGAGAATAAGTGAATGGAATTAAAGGAAATGTGAATAGAAAAGAGAATTGATTTGGCTAATAATCAATAAAGTTAAATACATAGGATGTGCGTATATTATTCTATTCGCATAGTGATTTGATCCAGATTCGAACACAGAATTTCGAGATAATATTATCGATCCGAGTTGGGATTTTTCGCTCGATTTTCGACGGCGAACCTGGATATGGATTGTTGATTGGTTCTGGATATTCTCTATCATAGTTGTGACTATGCAAGGAGAATGACGGTTTCTGATCAGGAAACCAGATCTGAGTCCGCACTAGAAAGTCGGGTGGACAATACTAGTTCGGAAGTGAAATCGTGTGATCGAGTGAGCGATCAAATTGATATAGCGTACGGATGATATGTGTACATCGTACGGGTTTGAATGAAATTGGCATTTAAAATTTGAGGATAAGAAATTTGAAATGGTTTTCGAAAATGAAAGGTATATTATGTGAATATAATGGAATTGGGTATTTTTTTGGTTGAAATTTACTTTATGGAGATAAGTAAATGGTAAATAACTTTATAAAGAAATCAAACTTGAATATTTGATTTGGCAATAAATAAAGTTGTATTTTGTAATATGATAAACTTCCCTTATTGAATCTAGCCAGAATAAAAAGGGTTTTGAAATAATTGAAGTATAAAAGAGGTTTTATACAAGTTTGAAATGATCCAAAGATTTTCAAAGTTATATATATCTATATCTATATATATATAAAGCATTTTATGAGAATGATTTTGGAAAAGGTTTTGGGAACCTATATAATTTGGAAAAGGCTTTTGATTTTTGGAAAATCAATTTTGGATTTTGAAAAGCCTAGTTTGAGAATTATCGATTTTGGTAATCGATTTTGTGTAAAGGAGATTTTGATAAATCATAAAGGGTATGATTTAAAGATACTATAAGTATATAGTATAAAGTGTTTTGAGAATAGCTCTGGGGAAAAAGGCGCTTCCTTGAAATGAACTTCTCAGGAGTACCACTGGGTGGTACTGCCTTGAACCCCAAGGGGGGATTCTAAAGTTGATCCTGTGAGGAGTCCGGACAAAAACTAGTTCCTGAGGATTATTTGTGTAGCGAAAGTCGAGGGGCTGGTGCCCACAGAGGCATTTGAGTTATGTTGTGACAACAATTTAACTCAATGTCACTGCGATCTACTGCAGACCATAGCGGAAGTCATGTGTGCCGCTGAGAGCCAACTGTCTACGTTTGATTTTATATCGGTAGACTGTGACACTATGGTAACATAGCGAAAGTCGTTTGAGCCGCTGAGAGCCAACAGTCTGCGTTTGATTTTATATCGGTAGACTGCGACCTATGTGGAGGAGTTTCATTTTGACAGCGAAATCGTGTGTGCCGCTGAGAGCCAACAGTTACATGAACTTTTGCTGCGATGGCAACGTAACCCTGGATGTAACTGCGATCTGTTGTGGGTTCCATGGTGTAATCAGTTACATGGACTTTTGCTGCGATGGCAACGTAACCCGTGATGTAACTGTGACCATGGATGGGGGTGATGATTTCCAGAGCATTCTCACCAAAGATATTTCCTCTATTTTCAAAACTGTTTTCTATATTTTCAAAAAGTTTTCGAAAATGTTTTCCAAGTATTTTCACTAGGTGTTGAAAACGGGTTTACCAAGTACTTATAGATTTTCAGTCCTACGCCTGATCAACGTATGACCGAATTTCTGTAAGAACGAGGATAGACTGGTTGAGACATCGAGTTATAAAAAGTATTTTTATAATATTATGTAAATTTTTAAAATGTTTTGAAAAATTTAAATAAAAAGAGTTAAGAGTTAAAATATCTAAGGAATAATTTAACTAATAATCAACATTGTAATAAAAATTCTTGCTTCGTTCCTTTTCGAGGACGAAAAGATTTAAAGGGAGGAGGAATGTGATAACCTGGATTTTAGAACATCTGTTAATTGATAATTAACTGGGTTAATTAATATAAAAATACTGATTTTATTTAGATTTATAAATCTGATAATAACTATTTATATTTGGATAAATATCTTAAAATAAATTGGATTTAAAAAGTGTATATATATTGATATCCCGAAAATTTCAAAGAAAATAAAGATGATAATCTCCTTTAATAAATTAATTAAATTGGCAAAATTATTATATTCAAACAATAATAAAAATATATTGTATATATATATAGGTATGTGAATATAGATTTTTAGGTAGAGTATTTATTTCAAATTGAAATTTGTGGATGTTTTCAAATGGATTTTAAGATTGATTTTTAAATTTTATTTAAAATTTGGTTTGAACTTATATTTGGATTTTAAAGAGATGATATATATCTTAATGTATATTTTGGATTTAAAGGTATGTATAAATAATTTTTGTATAAATATAGTTTGTCTTATTCTATTTCTTTAAAAAGATTTTCATTTTTTTTTAATATGCATTTAGTTATTAGAAAATAAACTATAAAAGCTTTATTTAATAAATAAAAATTAATTATGCATGAGAGATATATATGTTAACATATAAACACCTTTAAATAACATGTGTTAAGTTATTAAATAAGTTTAGTGACAAGTGTCACATTTTTATTTTATTTCCTTAATTCTAATAAATCAAAATTTGAATCTATATAACACTACCTCTTATTCTTCATTCACTTTTCTATCTCATTTTCTCAAAATTTAAGCTACAGCCACGTTTTAAATCAGAGAAAATATACCAAAACCTGAAAACATTTCCAAAACAAATTCTAGAATTTCAAGTAAATCAAACCTAGCAAATCAGTTTCGAAGTCTCTTCTACAAGATTCAAGATTTGCAAGAATCAACAACTCCAAATCTAAACTAAGAGAATTCAAGTTCTGGATCAAGCTAATCAAGATTAAAGTTTCCAAATTTCTCAACACTCTGTTCAACATCATAAACTGTGAGTAACTCTGAAACTTTTGGTACATCTTGAAGTTGTATGTGATGATCTTTGAAAAGTGATGTGAAATATGCTGTGCATGTTGTTTTATAACAATTATAAGTATATATACAGGTGTTAATAATTATATACATGATGGGAACTTTGAAAATAAATCTCTGTTCAAAACTGAAACAATGAACAAACTTGAATTCAAACTTGATTCAGGAAGTAAACTATTAAGTCAAATTTGATGAGTGTTTATATAAATGTATGCCTGATAATTTTAAAATGAATGCATGTATAAATAGGCTTGCATATATAAATAGGTTTGTAGGTATATATATTTGATGTTATCTGTGCATATGACTGTGTACTAGTATGTATATGCCTCTGTTCTAAGTTTAAGAGGTTTTAAACAAGTTCAAAAATCAAATTCTTTTCCCTCATTCTCTTTTAAGTTAAGATGTATACAGGAAATATGTTTGTATTAACTAACTCTTATTTTTAAAAATAATTATAAGTATAATTAGTAAGTGTTTTTCTGGGAAGAAAGAATTTACAGTGAAAATTTAATCATATCAATAAAAATCGAATAACATAATTTCTTGTTTTATCTATATAATCAGATTCGTTTTTACAAGTGATGATTTTTGATGGTAATATTATAATTTTTAAGTTAGTATGCGAGGAGGAATCGATGATGATTGGAATCGGGGTTTTTGGTCGATTCACGGCGATCGACGATGAGTTGGGCGGCGTGCTCGTTCCTGAAGGAAGCCTGGGTGGTGGAGGTCATGGGAAAAATAGTCAGAGGGTTTTTAGGTGGTCGGCGTGGCTATGTGAAGGCGAAGTAGGGTTTAACACCATGGGTGTGTTGTCGGAGTTCATTCGGGTTTCACGGTGACGAGACGCGATCGGAGTTGCTCGCAAGGTGTGAGGTAGGTGCTGGAAGGCGTGGCGGAGCTACAGTGAAGGTGGCGGAGCTTCTCGAGGCAGGGATCGTCAGAGGTGGTCAAATTCTGATGAGGTATGTTATAGGCTGTGTGGGTTTCTTCGTCGAATTCGATTCTCGATCGAATCGTAGCATTTGAGTGATCTCATGATGTTGCCGAGGTCAAGGTCGGTTCGTCAGAGGTCGGAGTGGAGTTCGTCAGCGACCAGGGACGGTGTGCACGTGGATGTGCACGTTTTCGTGCATCTGGAAATTGGGTTGGGGGAAGGAGTTCCTGGCTCGGGTCATCTCTCGAAGCGTTTAATGGTTTCCTCGAAGAAGTGGATGTAGTGAGTAGCTTCGTGTTTTGATCGGGAAAGTCGTGTGTTTTGTCGGGGGTTGGGTTGTTCAGGCTTTAAGTGTTTTACTGGAAGTTTTAAAAGAATTAATTAATATAGTTAAATAAAGGATTAATTATTTAATTGATTTAAAGAATAACTAATTTAAAGGATTAAGGTTGATTAATAAGGTGATTAATTACTTGTTAAGGTAGTAAGGAATTTAATTTTTGAAAGTAATCATTTATTAATGAAAACAATTAATTATAAATTAATAATTAAAGAATAATTAATCAAGATGATTTAATAAAATGTAATTAAGGGTTAATTACTTATTGTAATTAAGTATAATTAACCAAGGAAGATTAATTAAGGTAGTTAATTAATTTATTAATTTGTAATTAATTAATGTTAAGTAAGTAGGATTAAGGATAATCCAGATGATAAAGAAGGTAATTAATAAAAGTAGAGATTAATTAATGGGAGTAATTATGAATTAATTACTTGATGTAATTAATTTATTAATTAAAGGGTTTGTTAATTAATGAAATTTAGTAAGAACCATTAATTAAGGTAAATTAATTATAGTATAATTAATTAAAGGAAATAATTAAAGGTTAATTAATGTGAATGGTCAAGATAATTAATTATAATTACTAATGTAATTTAAGAAAAATTAATTAAGGATGGTTAATTAAGACGGATAATTAAGGGATGATAAATTAATTAATTTATAATTAATTAATGTTAAGTAAGCAAGGTTTAAAAGTAATTAAATTAATTAGAGGTAGTGTGGTTGATTAATCTTGCTTAATGAATGATTGAATGATAGTTAAATACCTTGGATTATTTGTTATCCTTGGTGTGATTATAATGCTATGTGATATGATATTTGGGATATGGATTAGCTATCTGTAATAGAATCACTATGTGAATATGTTACTCTGAACATGAATGAATTTGTTTTCACTTAGAGAACTTGGATTTAGGATGTTATTGGATTCGAAGAGACCGGAGTCGGGTATCAGAAATATCCGACACCACTTCGATTTGAAATCTTCTATAATTCTTTATAGATTGATATGTGAAATCAAATAGGCTAGTTTGGAATAATATGGACCATTTAAACTAAGTTGGATCCTTCGATATTGATTTGTGAAAATAAAATGTTGACTATATAAGTTGATTACTTGTAGTAAAGTACGAGTTACCCGGGTTTAAATAAGTTCTATGAATTAAAATTTCATGTTCGATGAGTTTACTCACGCTGGTTTCCAGCCTGACCCGGGTGTTACTTTGATGTAATGCTCGGGTCAGACCGAGTATTACAGATTTCCAGGTAAGGACGTTCTGGAGCTCAGGAGGCGAGCTGGATGGCAGGAACGTATGGAGTATTCCGCTGTATATATGAGACTGTGTAGTCTGTATAGATTGTAGTCTGGAAAAAGTTGTATACTGTCCAGTTCATGTAAATGGTTGTAACTCTGATGTATTAAATGTAATTGACTGATACAGCTTTCTTTGTATAAAGAATATTATTTGATATTATATTTTATCCGCTGCGAATGTGAGATGTCGTGTTTCTGTTCTTCTTTCTTCTTTCTGTTCTTTCTTCTATCTCTTTTCTTTTTCCTCTAACTATCTGGAAATTTCGGGTTCGAAATTTCCGGGTTGTTACAAGAACACTACGGTGTAGTGCTGTCAACTAGCACGGAGAATAAGGCTGTTGAGGAGCGACCATCTATGTAATTGCTTTGTGCGAGCACCGATATGTCAGATAATAAAAAGGAATACCGACATACCGATACAAACTCAAAGCTACTACACAGTGGCTATAATAGTTTAGGACAATAGATATAAAAATAACACAGATAACATAAATGCGGAATAAAGATGGAACGAAAAGTCTCATATATACAATAACTGATATCAGTTACAATACATTTGACATAATACAAATGATACAACTACAACTGTCGACTCAAGAAGTTATATATACAAGTACATTATCGACTAATATACATGAATACATTATCATCTTAAAACAGACACACTGACTACTACAACAAGACGAAGACCACTTCAACTGATATAAAAAGTCTTCATAGCTCTAGCAGCAACCCAAAGCTAAAAATCTACAACCTGTAAATACTCGGTCTGACCCGAGTATTACATTCAAAAGAAAATAATACCCGGATCAGTCTAATTCAAACTCAGTTATTAGTGCATAGAAGCAATAATAATCAATCTCAATATAGATGACAGTCACAGAAATCTCGTATATCCAACTTCTCTATAAGAGAAACGGATAACGGCAGATATAACACTAAACATTGTTGATCCACAAAACAGTAAATCCAAATCGATACCACTTCAAATTATGGGATTGAACCCACGAAACAATTCAACATCGAAACTTCAATTAAAATCTGTCAAATTTGATAGGGCTGCAGTACACGCACGTGTGTACTGCCTCGCTACTATCGCACGAAATACACAAAAGCTCAGTGAAAGTCATAAATGATCACAAGGTCAAACCCAGAAGTACCGGATTCAACTCAAGTGAATTCAGAAACAAATCCCAACAGGGGGAAAACTGCAAAACACATGCAACTGCAGACATAAACGAATTCAAAGCAACCACCACGATGAAACTGCAGTGGCAAACAGGTACAAAGACAAGGGCAGACTGTGACTAAACTACAGACACCTCAATGTCACTAGTACAATGGTTCAAACATGAAATGATTCAAAGGAATGCAACTGATATTAAGTGAATGGCAACAAGTAATGAATCAGATACAAAGGCACCAGGAGAGTAAGTGAATATGCAACAGAAGTGTACACTAGTAAAGGCTCCAGGCAACTGGTCGCAAGTGCACCAGTTCGAAACTTCACAAGTACAAGACCTTATTCAAGTGCAGACTACAATGAAATGGCAATAACAGGTTACAAGAGGCTGGTATGAGTGATTCAAATGTGCATGACTGCATAGTACAACTACCACACAATGCAAGAAGGTCAAGTCAATGGCTCAACACAGCTGCAGTTCAAATAAAATGGTCAAGATATAAAACTAAGTCTCGGCCATAGTTCAAATCGACCAACAGAAAACAGAGGCTGAAACATCTCTGTTCAATTCTATAAAATTTAATATTCAGTCAAATGCGAGCTTGGACATAAAAACAACATAGCAATGTACACACTTCAAGGTGGCACCTCGCTAACGCAAGGTAAGGCTGCAACTAGATTGCAGTCACGAGAAGGTCAACAGCAAGTAATCAGGAACAAAGTCGAAGTCAACTAGACCGAACAACATGTAACGACAGTTACAAATGACTCAGGCAAATATACAGAAGCATCAACAACTACAGGTGCAACATAATGCAACAGTGGACAGGGACAAGGCTACAACTCAAAATCCATGTGCAAATTGAAATAGGCAGTGACAACTGATGGTATACAAGTGTAAGATTCAAAACAATACATGAATCCACACATACGCATGTGTACATATGGATACGCATATGTGACAGCCCCCATTAAATAAAAATGTAAGTATACAAGTTCAAAAGAATCACAAGGGATGTACTAAGTCAACTACAATTCAAATTGAGATGGCCGAAGCTTATTTACAGTAACAGTTCGAAATCGTGGTGACCAAGGAATCCTGTTCACAGAAAAGTCAGAGGGAGTCAACTGCAAATCAAACCGAGTTGGCCACGAAATCAAACAAGGCATCAAGTATGACAAAGTCAGGTACAAGTTAACAATGGCAACAAAGTACACAGGTGAAGACAACAGACTCGAGAGGCTAAAGTTGCTCAAAGTCAATGACTCAAGTTCAAGATGCAGTGAAGTATGTACACTGGTGTCGTCAAAAAACATACACGTGAAAAAGATGGCCTTAATAGTATAAACTCGTATCAGTCAATAAAGATTTATTGAAGCCAGAAACAACTTAATTACCAAACTCAAAGTCGGTGATTAAAAATCAAAGTAAAGCCTGGTAATAACAAAAATCAAGCTGAAGCTATGAGTTACTGGCCGAAGTCATGGTTTCGCGGTTTGAAATCAAGTCAGGGATTTGCAAAAAAATCCAAGTCGAAACTAAGAGCAATTGAACAAGTCAGAGTCACAGTATCAAACCAAGTCAAGAAATGTCAATACTGGGATTATCAAGTAATATAAAAGCAAATATATACAAATAGGAAAAGGTCAGAAGTCATCCAAACCACTCAAGCAAAATCATACGGCCGCAACAAATAATTTGACAAATTCAAATACTAATAAGCTAGAGGTAGGAATTAGATGCGAGAAATAAAATTCCTCACCTTTGCCACGGAAGTGAAGACGGATTCGACCAATTTGATGTAGCCGTTCGAATTGAGGAAGAGTCGACTGTCGAAGCCCTAATTTTTGGAGATGAACGAAGAGAGAGAGACCGCCATTGTCGTTCATTTTAGGTCTAGGGTTGAGAATGAAGACGAATGAGGGAGGGACGGGTCTAAAAATGGAAAATGAAACAAGAAAAAGGGGAATGGGTTTTTTATCACGGCCCGTTTAACCTTTAAACAAACTTCGAACGAAATTTAACTGATTTAAAAACTCCACTGCAATTAGCTTAGGAAAAGAAATCGTGCAAAGACGATAATTATTCGGTATGGAATACCGGGTTGTTACAGACTTCCCTCCTTAAAGAAATTGCGTCCTCGCAATCATAAGGAATAAATGGATAAAAGGTAACAACCAAAAGAGCATGGCAATGTCGAATGCATAAGCAAAGAAAATGTCAGCAGGGGAAGTATTGGAATTATGGAAGTATCAGATATGAAATCAAAAGGTTCGTTTGTTTCAAATCAAGAGAATCAACATCATGGGGATCAAGGAATCAAAATCAGACGACTATATAAACAACCCCAAACATCATCATCGACTGACAAAAGCAAGAACAATCGAGTTCCATCAATTGAAAGAAAAGGAATCAGAGCAGAAATCACATACTGCACGAATTGAATGCGAGTAAATCAAATTACTCACCTGAATTGACAGAGAAGAAGACGAAGCTCAAATCTCAAAATCGCAAATATTCAATCATCACAAACGATAATCGAATTTTCAAATTGCAAATAGGTTTAACTATCAAAAATGATAATCAAATTTCACAAATATCTGATTATCAAAAACGATAATCAGAAACACAAATATCCGATTATCAAAAACGATAATCAGAATCACAAACATTCGATTAATCAAATCGAAAAATATTTAATTATCTCAAACGATAATCAAATTTCACAAATATCTGATTATCAAAAACGATAATCAGAAATCACAAATATTCGATTAATCAAATCGAAAAATATTTGATTATCTCAAACGATAATCAAATTTCACAAATATCTGATTATCAAAAACGATAATCAGAAATCACAAATATTCGATTATCAAATCGAAAAATATTTGATTATCTCAAACGATAATCAAATTTCACAAATATCTGATTATCAAAAACGATAATCAGAAATCACAAATATTCGATTAATCAAATCGAAAAATATTTGATTATCTCAAACGATAATCAAATTTCACAAATATCTGATTATCAAAAACGATAATCAGAAATCACAAATATTCGATTATCAAATCGAAAAATATTTGATTATCTCAAACGATAATCAAATTTCACAAATATCTGATTATCAAAAACGATAATCAGAAAATCAGAAATATCTGATTATCAAATCGAAAAAATATTTGATTATCTCAAACGATAATCAAATTTCACAAATATCTGATTATCAAAAACGATAATCAGAAAATCAGAAATATCCGATTATCAAATCGAAAAAATATTTGATTATCTCAAACGATAATCAAATTTCACAAATATCTGATTATCAAAAACGATAATCAGAAAATCAGAAATATCCGATTATCAAATCGAAAAAATATTTGATTATCTCAAACGATAATCAAATTTCACAAATATCTGATTATCAAAAACGATAATCAGAAAATCAGAAATATCCGATTATCAAATCGAAAAAATATTTGATTATCTCAAACGATAATCAAATTTCACAAATATCTGATTATCAAAAACGATAATCAGAAAATCAGAAATATCCGATTATCAAATCGAAAAAATATTTGATTATCTCAAACGATAATCAAATTTCACAAATATCTGATTATCAAAAACGATAATCAGAAAATCAGAAATATCCGATTATCAAATCGAAAAAATATTTGATTATCTCAAACGATAATCAAATTTCACAAATATCTGATTATCAAAAACGATAATCAGAAAATCAGAAATATCCGATTATCAAATCGAAAAAATATTTGATTATCTCAAACGATAATCAAATTTCACAAATATCTGATTATCAAAAACGATAATCAGAAAATCAGAAATATCCGATTATCAAAGACGATAATCAGAAACACAAACATTTGATTATCAAAATGATAATCAGAAGTCATAAATATTCAATTAACGAGTCCGGAATTAACCGAAGTAGTAAAAGTATGGTTCCATACTCCTTACTTTTGCTAAATCGTTTAAATCTCTTTATCGTTTCCTTGAAAGTGCAGAATTGTGTGTTTTTAAAAAAATAACATTTCACATTCTCAAATGGACAAGTCCGGAATTAAGCGAATCAGTAAAAGAAAGGGGTCATAGTCCTCGATTTTTCTGAAACGTTTAAATCGCTTCCTCGTTCTTTTGAAAATGTAAACTGTAAAAATTTTTGAAAACAATTTTAATTTATATTTTTGAAACAACTTTTAAAAATAAAGAATTTTGAAAACACGTGATTAAATTAGCAATATCAGTATTGCGGGAGAACCGCTTGTAAATCCATTTCGAAATTGACGGTTACTGAAGTTAACACGTCAAAATCTCATTAAAATAACTGGCATCAAAATATAATACCAGATGAATTTTCATTCATCAAAAATGTCACAAGAATCTTCTCAAAGATAAAAAGGGATGTCATACCCTAAACTTGTATTCATAACAAGTCAATAACACATGAATTCACCAATGCACAAAAATTGATAAACATATCAATAGAAATCACGAAAATTGGTGAAGCACAAAATTCCAGAAATCATCACAAGAAATCCAGAAAACACATAAATAAGGGGGGGGGAGGCCTAACACATGAATGGGAGCATGAAAACTCACCTACGCGTATCACACAGGAATGGCCCGAAGACCGTAGGGCGCTACCCTAGATATGTGAAGGCGAAACATCACATAATCGGGGTATAGTCTCCCCGTAGACGAAGAAACATGTGATGGCGAAACATCACATAATCGGGGTATAGTCTCCCCGTAGACGAAGAAACATGTGATGGCGAAACATCACATAATCGGGGTATAGTCTCCCCGTAGACGAAGAAACATGTGATGGCGAAACATCACATAATCGGGGTATAGTCTCCCCGTAGACGAAGAAACATGTGATGGCGAAACATCACATAATCGGGGTATAGTCTCCCCGTAGACGAAGAAACATGTGATGGCGAAACATCACATAATCGGGGTATAGTCTCCCCGTAGACGAAGAAATATGTGATGGCGAAACATCACATAATCGGGGTATAGTCTCCCCGTAGACGAAGAAATATGTGATGGCGAAACATCACATAATCGGGGTATAGTCTCCCCGTAGACGAAGAAATATGTGTGAGACGAAATCACACAAAGAGTATCCAGACAACCCTCAAAGCCCAAGAGATATGTGTGAGACGAAATCACACCGATGAGGCCTAGTCTAACCGTGCAATATGTGTGAGACGAGATCACACACTGGTGTCTAGACAATCCTCAAAGCCCAAGAGATATGTGTGAGACGAAATCACACCGATGAGGTCCAGTCTAAATCATAAAAATGATCGTCATGATCATAAAGAAAGTGTCAATTACACTAAGCTAGTAAATATAAGAGTTTAGCTTCATGTCCCATAACCACTTGCTTAACTCAAATATTTAAGAACAGATTGTAAATCTCCACTAGGAAATTGTCACAAAAAGGGTTCAATCGAGCAAGTCCAAGAGCTAACCGACGAAGTGAACGCAAGCGTTTCATACCACTCGTTTTACTAAGTCGTTTAAGTCGATTTCTCATTCAAGTGAAGTAAAGGCTTGTATATACTAATAGATTGGAAACCCGTTTAAGAAAAAGAGTTTTGTAGTAAAATAGTTTTGAAACTGTTTGGAGAAAAGGATTTTAATATTTACTATTAGTATAGAAAACCTTTATATTTTTAAAGTGACAAATCACAAAAATGATTGTAGAAACAATCAATCACAAGAATTCACATACGAAGATGTGAATGGAATCCAAAGAAATCGATACTGAATCCATCAGAAAGTATGTTCACAAAAATCTCGAAGAAAATGTCATCAAAGTTGCTAATAAATGATAGCAACAAATCGGGGAAATAATCAAGAGTCGATTAAATTTGGAAACCAAGTCAATTCACTAAAATTTCACATTCGAAGACGTGAATAAAATCCAAAGAATTCGATTCCAAATTCATCAAAGTAGGAATACCAAAAATTCCAGAAATAGAAGTTATCAAAATCGACAAAGGTGATAACAACTAATTAGAAAAGAAGAATCGATTATCAACTGGAAAAACAAAGCAAAACGAGCAGAAATGCATAAATGACTTCAACAAAAGTAAGAACCAAGTCAATGTCGAAGCCAACGATTAATAGCCGCAGTCGAGTACAAAATGAATCAATCATCATTATCAAAGAAACCAACGGCAAATAAAATCAGAGTCTTGAAAATTAAGAAATTAGCAATTTCTCAAAAACAAAGTGACCGAAGTCGAAGGGAAATCCAGATGAGGAAAACACAAAATATCAAGTTCAAAATCGCTGAGATTCAAACTAGATGTGAATGAGAAATCAAAATCACTCAATTTGCAACTGGTCAAGCTATTTTTCATCACAGTGTAACAGGTACACAATGACACTCATAGCATAGAACAAAAGTGGAACAAAGTCCAAAAGTCAAAATGGCTTTAATTTGCCAAATTAAAACAAAATCAACATCGGCTAAATCAATTCAAAGCCGAAAACACAAGCATAAGCGTTAGGAATTCATACCTAACAGTCAAAAATAGTCATATGTAAAGATGAGAGATAAAACATCGACAAATAGTTGTAACACATGCTCCATCTAGGTTATGTTTTATAATTGTCCTAAACCCCAGGCTCTGATACCAAGCTGTGACGCCCCACCTCAATACCCATGCTAGCCAAGAACACTACGGTGTAGTGCTGTCAACTAGCATGGAGAATAAGGCTGTTGAGGAGCGACCATCTATGTAATTGCTTTGTGCGAGCACCGATATGTCAGATAATAAAAAGGAATACCGACATACCGATACAAACTCAAAGCTACTACACAGTGGCTATAATAGTTTAGGACAATAGATATAAAAATAACACAGATAACATAAATGTGGAATAAAGATGGAACGAAAAGTCTCATATATACAATAACTGATATCAGTTACAATACATTTGACACAATACAAATGATACAACTACAACTGTCGACTCAAGAAGTTATATATACAAGTACATTATCGACTAATATACATGAATACATTATCATCTTAAAACAGACACACTGACTACTACAACAAGACGAAGACCACTTCAACTGATATAAAAAGTCTTCATAGCTCTAGCAGCAACCCAAAGCTAAAAATCTACAACCTGTAAATACTCGGTCTGACCCGAGTATTACATTCAAAAGAAAATAATACCCGGATCAGTCTAATTCAAACTCAGTTATTAGTGCATAGAAGCAATAATAATCAATCTCAATATAGATGACAGTCACAGAAATCTCGTATATCCAACTTCTCTATAAGAGAAACGGATAACGGCAGATATAACACTAAACATTGTTGATCCACAGAACAGTAAATCCAAATCGATACCACTTCAAATTATGGGATTGAACCCACGAAACAATTCAACATCGAAACTTCAATTAAAATCTGTCAAATTTGATAGGGCTGCAGTACACGCACGCATGTACTGCCTCGCCCCTATCGCACGAAATACACAAAAGCTCAGTGAAAGTCATAAATGATCACAAGGTCAAACCCAGAAGTATCGGATTCAACTTAAGTGAATTCAGAAACAAATCCCAACAGGGGGAAAACTGCAAAACACATGCAACTGCAGACATAAACGAATTCAAAGCAACCACCACGATGAAACTGCAGTGGCAAACAGGTACAAAGACAAGGGCAGACTGTGACTAAACTGCAGACACCTCAATGTCACCAGTACAATGGTTCAAACATGAAATGATTCAAAGGAATGCAACTGATATTAAGTGAATGGCAACAAGTAATGAATCAGATACAAAGGCACCAGGAGAGTAAGTGAATATGCAACAGAAGTGTACACTAGTAAAGGCTCCAGGCAACTGGTCGCAAGTGCACCAGTTTGAAACTTCACAAGTACAAGACCTTATTCAAGTGCAGACTACAATGAAATGGCAATAACAGGTTACAAGAGGCTGGTATGAGTGATTCAAATGTGCATGACTGCATAGTACAACTACCACACAATGCAAGAAGGTCAAGTCAATGGCTCAACACAGCTGCAGTTCAAATAAAATGGTCAAGATATTATACTAAGTCTCGGCCATAGTTCAAATCGACCAACAGAAAACAGAGGCTGAAACATCTCTGTTCAATTCTATAAAATTTAATATTCAGTCAAATGCGAGCTTGGACATAAAAACAACATAGCAATGTACACACTTCAAGGTGGCACCTCGCTAACGCAAGGCAAGGCTGCAACTAGATTGCAGTCACGAGAAGGTCAACAGCAAGTAATCAGGAACAAAGTCGAAGTCAACTAGACCGAACAACATGTAAGGACAGTTACAAATGACTCAGGCAAATATACAGAAGCATCAACAACTACAGGTGCAACATAATGCAACAGTGGACAGGGACAAGACTACAACTCAAAATCCATGTGCAAATTGAAATAGGCAGTGACAACTGATGGTATACAAGTGTAAGATTCAAAACAATACATGAATCCACACATACGCATGTGTACATATGGATACGCATATGTGACAGCCCCCATTAAATAAAAATGTAAGTATACAAGTTCAAAAGAATCACAAGGGATGTACTAAGTCAACTACAATTCAAATTGAGATGGCCGAAGCTTATTTACAGTAACAGTTCGAAATCGTGGTGACCAAGGAATCCTGTTCACAGAAAAGTCAGAGGGAGTCAACTGCAAATCAAACCGAGTTGGCCACGAAATCAAACAAGGCATCAAGTATGACAAAGTCAGGTACAAGTTAACAATGGCAACAAAGTACACATGTGAAGACAACAGACTCGAGAGGCTAAAGTTGCTCAAAGTCAATGACTCAAGTTCAAGATGCAGTGAAGTATGTACACTGGTGTCGTCAAAAAACATACACGTGAAAAAGATGGCCTTAATAGTATAAACTCGTATCAGTCAATAAAGATTTATTGAAGCCAGAAACAACTTAATTACCAAACTCAAAGTCGGTGATTAAAAATCAAAGTAAAGCCTGGTAATAACAAAAATCAAGCTGAAGCTATGAGTTACTGGCCGAAGTCATGGTTTCGCAGTTTGAAATCAAATCAGGGATTTGCAAAAAAATCCAAGTCGAAACTAAGAGCAATTGAACAAGTCAGAGTCACAGTATCAAACCAAGTCAAGAAATGTCAATACTGGGATTATCAAGTAATATAAAAGCAAATATATACAAATAGGAAAAGGTCAGAAGTCATCCAAACCACTTAAGCAAAATCATACGGCCGCAACAAATAATTTGACAAATTCAAATACTAATAAGCTAGAGGTAGGAATTAGATGCGAGAAATAAAATTCCTCACCTTTGCCACGGAAGTGAAGACGGATTCGACCAATTTGATGTAGCCGTTCGAATTGAGGAAGAGTCGACTGTCGAAGCCCTAATTTTTGGAGACGAACGAAGAGAGAGAGAGACCGCCATTGTCGTTCATTTTAGGTCTAGGGTTGAGAATGAAGACGAATGAGGGAGGGACGGGTCTAAAAATGGAAAATGAAACAAGAAAAAGGGGAATGGGTTTTTTATCACGGCCCGTTTAACCTTTAAACAAACTTCGAACGAAATTTAACTGATTTAAAAACTCCACTGCAATTAGCTTAGGAAAAGAAATCGTGCAAAGACGATAATTATTCGGTATGGAATACCGGGTTGTTACAGATATTTTTGAAGCCTGTTAAATATTTAACTTTATACATCCAAAACTGTCAATTTAAGAAATTTTATACATATTCGAAACCACTGAAGCATATATTTTCAAAAGCTTGGTATATTTGAAACTATGCATGTTCAAAAACATTTATATACATAGAAAACTTATATATTTAAAGCTTTATATATTCGAAATCTCAAAACTAGACAACATTGGAAATCTTGTATTTTCGAAACTTATATATTTAAAACCTATATATTCAAAACTGTATATTCGAAATTTTATGATATTTGCTCTGAATCCTTGTTTGATATGATATGGATTCAAAACCTCCACCTTTTGGCGTCATAAACTCAACACTGCTACGATCTACAAGCTCGCCATTTTATAAACACGACATTGCTACATTTTTATTTCCAGTTTGATATTATTGCTGGTTACAAATTTGCCATCCTTTGCCTATTTCTTGTCATGCTATGACTATAGATTCGACAGCCTTAGCTCAAGGCCATGCATGATTTATTTCTACTTTAACTTATACGCACAGCAGGCTCTACTTCTGCAATCAACTTATAGGCTCTGCATGCTATATTTATATGTTCGGCATGTCTCAATTTTGTAGGCTCTGCATGCCTTAATCTATAAACTCGACACCGTTTGAACGAACCGGCAAACCCTCTACCTACAAACATTGCAACCATCTCCTCAATCACTTCTGCCAATATATTTCACCAACTACTTCCTAACCTCAAACAACCTATAACACTTAGCAACATCCAATTTCTGCAACCCAAACTCGTTTCACAACCTCCCTGCCTCTGCCATCAGTCTTATTGCCTCCATCCTACTTCATCCAACTTAATTGCAACACTTTCTCCTCCAAATCACTTCAGTAACCATCATTCATACCACGTCACCCCTTCATCTGACCAACCACTTCAAAACTGCTCCACTCTCCCATCATCACCACCACAGCTAACCTGCACATTCAACTCCCTCACTGCACTCCTCCTTCCAACTTCATCTGCTCCTTCCCCTTGTAAACTTCTCTGCCACTTCCTCCCATAATTTCTTTAGTCACTACCTGTGCAGTTAATGCCCCGCTATATCCCCGCTATAACTCTGATATATCTTATAGCGGATTCCTACCGCTACGATTTTTCCATATATCCCCAACATATAGCCTTTCCGCTTTAATCCCCGCTATTTCCGCTATATCCCGTTATTTCCGCTATTTCCGCTATATCTTCTATAAAAAATTGGATTGAAAAATGATATTTATAGGCTATAAAAATTATGAAATTAATTAATTTCATTGAATTTTTTATATATGTTTAGAAATGATAATACTCTAATATTCTACTAAATTAAATTAAGTTATATAACAGTTTTACATTCATTTACAATACATTTGCACATATTTTTATTTAAAATTATTTTTGTATTAATTATAATTCAATTGAATGTTAATTTTTCACATAATTACTATCTATATATTTGTAAAAACAACAAGTATGGGATTTATATGCTATTTTAGAGTAATCCGATATATCCCGCTATATCTTCGCTACATCCCCGCTATGACTTTTTGCACCTCTACCGCATTGAATCCACCGAGCGCTTTAACTGAACAGGTCACTACAACCCTAAAAGCCTACAGCACTTCCATCACAAATTCAACATTGCCTCACCCATTTCAAAACCATAAACTCCACCATCCTTCTATAGCTTATCTGTGTTCAACTGCCTCCCCACCTTCATCACATCAACTTTCAACAAAACATGCCTCCAACACAACCCTCAACGATCTTACCTCCGATTCACCAACCAAAATCCAATCAAGCTTCTAGCTTTCTCCGGCAACAGCAGAATCCGAAGTCAACCCAAACCAATCAACCAATTATCAATCACCAAACACCCAAATCGACACCCAATCAATTCATTGCCTCCAATTCAAATCCAAAACCTCATCTCCAACAATTTCAATACGACCAAATCTCGCCTAAATCATTCGACCGCTCCACCACCAAAATCGTTACCGCAATTACCTTAACCGCCTCAATCCCAAACCTTCAATCGCTGCAGCTTTTTTTAAAAATTAGCGTCTCTTCCTTTTCTTTTCTTTTATTTTTATGAAATGAATCACGTTGTGTTAAATAGAGAAGAGAAGGGGCTGGTAATGTATTGGAGTGTGGGCTTTTGGACTGAGTTGGGCTGTGTTTAGTTCATATTTTTCAATTTTTCTTTCGTCTTAATTCTTTTTTAAGTGTAAATTCTTTTTAACTATAAAAAAGATAAAGATAAACTCCTTTGGTTGCAGACAAATATTAAAAATTAATGAGGTTGGTGATTGAATCAAATTGACAAACCAATTAAAGAAGAAATGTAGTCTCATGATGCCATTTCAGAATCAGTTCTAGTTTGGATAGAACAAAAGGCAGATGTAGGATTTTCTTAGGGGGAAAATTTTCAAATTTACAATAGTAGTCCACGCCAAAAAAGTTGGACTCAAAACTTCATATTGAAATTTCGTCAATAGACTGTTTATAGCAAAAAAAAGAAAAAAAAGTGTACCTCAAGTGTCAAGGCAAACACATATTTGAGGTAATTGGCAAATATATTTACTGCCCTATTCCTGCACTTCTCATTGAAACCTCAATGTTCTGGGTGAATAAGTTTCTTCATGGATTAGACGGTAGCTTATAATATGTATATAGTAATTAATAAACCAGAAGAAGAAGAAAATTTTACTTTATTTCACTAGATAATTTGAAGAAAATTATATAGGTTTATATACAATTAATATTCAACTAGTTTCTGTTTTCAATAGCAGACAACTATTCTCATCTCATTTACTTGTGCATATAATTGATACAGGAATGCTAGGTCTAACCGCATATATTGGGTTTCATGAGGTATGTTCTCTAAAGAAAGGAGAGCGTGTTTTTGTATCAGCGGCTTCAGGTGCAGTTGGCCAGCTTGTTGGACAGTTTGCTAAGCTAATGGGTTGTTATGTTGTTGGAAGTGCTGGTTCTGATGAAAAGGTACTTAAACAGTAGCAAACACACTTGTTAAGATTATCAATTGTGCATATTATTTCATTTCATAACATGTGTAGGTTGATCTATGAAGACCAAATTTGGGTTTAATGAAGCTTTCAATTATAAGAAGTAGATGGACCTTAATCTAGCATTAAAAAGGCATGGTTCATCAAAATTTGAGTGTTGTACATTATTTTGCAAAATTTTATAACATATGGAGCGATGCTAGATGCAGTTCTTTTGAACATGAGAATTAAAGGAAGAATTGCGACATGCAGAATGATTTCTCAGTACAACCTAGAGAAGCCTGAAGGCATACATAACTTGATTGTATTGTGACAAAGCGCATAAAGATGGAAGGATCCGTGGTCTTGATCACTTTCATTAAAAATTGTAAATGAAATACAAAACTTCATCTAACTAAAACATTCAATCAATTTTTGACTGAAGAAATTTACCTGAGAAAGCTTGACGCCTAAGTATTACCTTCAACTAACATTACTGTAGGTGGTGCAGAGCATAATGTAACTGCTGCAACAATTGTTTTATTAACTGCAATAGCCAAGAATATAAGTAATAAGTGCCAATAAACTTTGAAATTATGGTTCGATAATGGGAAAACCAATAGACTGAAGAACATCAATCAAATTCATAAGTAATGATAATTAGAGAAAACGAGCTATCAAACATATATGGTGCCCCCTACTAAGTTTAGTCTTCTCTTCCAGAAATTAGGTAGCTCAAATAACAAATCTATTATACCATACAATACAACAAAAAGTACACAAAGTTTGATTGGCAATTTCAGTTTGCAGTCAGACATGGGAAGAAGATCGTTATATGTTTAGAATCATTTATAAAGGATTCAAGCAACCGACATTCATCTAGAATAAAAAATGTAGTCTAATATCTCATTTTGAAGTACACAAGACAATCCTTTCAGTTCTTTAGATATCAACTAAAACCTAATATACATTTTTAAATATATCTTTTATATCAATTTTTCTACTTTTCCATTTGTCCACATCATTGATATCAGAAACCTTGAATAAGAATTTCCGTTACAGAATGGATCTTTCCTCTTTCAATTTGATTTACGTTTCGATTCAACCTCAATTAAAACCATATTTGAGAAAAATCATTCAATCAATAGTATATATTCAATATGCTTATCTTGATCCACAATATCAATTCTAATGTTTCCTAAACAAAATAAAAATGGATCAAAAGAGAAAAATGTGCTTTAGGCATAAATGTTAATATTGCAAATTTATGCTTGCATTATTGTGCATTTCACATTAGATAAATAATTTATAATACATTTTATCTCTGAAACTGCATACATAACCCATTAATTTGTCAGTATTAAACATTATGTACATTGAAGTTGATTTTATGTGCAAATTCAAAATTTCAGAAAATGACTGTCGAGCATATAACTCGGCACTCGCTGAAAAGGAAGATATTACTTGAGATTCAAGTATCTATGCCATTGGAGATGCCATTGAAAATAACATATGCAGTTCTCTTAAGTTTTCTGCATAGAAGAATATAAATATAAGCATACAACGTATTTGAGTGCTCATACCTCTCAGTTTATCTTTATTGTTGATTTATTTTTATTGTGTTCACACCTGTAAAAGCACATTGACAAAATATAAATGATCAGTGCTTCTATACACTTAGTCAATATCACATGGGAACAAATAAGCAATAGTAAATTATTGTAATCAAGAAGGATATTTTCAGTCAGTACGTCACTTTGATGATAGTCAATATCCTTCCCTCGTTCTTAAGTTCAAACTAAAGACTTAGAACATAATTCACCCTTTCCTTTTCAACTCTGTGAAGTATACATTCAGTTTATAACTTGAATGGATGTCAATTAGGTGATTGTCTTTTAAAATTATTTAGAACATACATTATCCATCACACACTGCACGAAATTACCAAAACACTGGAAGCTTTCAAGAACAAATGGTCTTTATTAAATAAATGTAATCACGTCAACTATTATAATCAGATATCAAATTCTAACATTACACAATTGATTTAATTAATTGGGCTGCTCACACTTAATTACAACTCGAACGCAAAGAAATTGCTGATTTATCAGCCTTGCTTTATTTCTAGCTACTGCAACAAATCAGGCTATGTAAACGTAGTACCAAATTCATTCTATCTAAACATTTTCTTGAGTCGAACCCATCGATTGCACACACCTAAAGATGGAAAATAACTTAACATCAGATTATAGAACTGATACAAGTATACTTTCTACATACCCAAAAATATGGACATTCAATACCATTTAAACCAAATAAAAATAAATAAATCAACAGATAAAGATAAAAACGTGAATCTCATTAATGTCACTTTAGAGAGTGGAATAAGTCTTCTTGCAACACACAATGTTAATGGTTAACATGACATGCCTGCTGCACCTAAAAAGTTAGACTAAATGAAAATAGAATAAATCTAAAATAAAAGTATCGATATAGAAATCTCAAGGCAGAGAAGTAACATCTTTTGTCCTAGCCTATATTTTTTTGTTTATCTTTTTTATTCTATAGCATTACTTATTTTTGTATAATCACATTAATAACTAGATGTTTCTCAAAATGTAATAATGTTCCTTTGTTATTTGAAATGTAATAATGTTATATGCTACACAAATCTTTCTAAATCACATAAAATTTGTATACATTGTTTTGTTTTTTGTTTGCAACTTATGATGTTTACATCAATTGGTTTAAACTAATTAGGATTGTAATTCTGATCAATCTAAAATGTAATAATGTTCCTTCATTATTTGAAATATAGTTTACTGGGACAATTATTTTATTAATTTTTTTATATCTTTTTTTAGTTTGCTGTTCAAGTTGTGCCTAAGTAATAATGACCCATAACTAGTCAATTTAGTTAAAGTTATATATACAGCCATAAAATATGTGGATTTATAATACCAACACGTTAACATATGTCCCATTGAAGGAAGGGGCAACCGTGAAGTTGAGTAAGCTAGGGATGTTAAAAAGATAATGATATGATATATATAAATAGTCTGCTACATGTATTATAAATAAGTCAAGGCTATTGCCATCATGCCATGTTCATGAAATAAATAAATAAATTACTGTTTCATGAAACCAAAATAAAAGAGAACCATAAGATTTCATTGTACATGATACGGGTGCAGTAATCCAAAAAGCAAACACCTTCCTAAACTACAAAATCATTTATCTATTGAAAACAAAATTTTGCATGAAAATGATGGCTCAACCAAAGGTCCTACATGAGTACAATGATCCACATTTGCAAAAGAACAAAAAGGAAATGCTACTCTTTTTCTTTAGACAACAGAACTCTTGTCGGTAAACATACAATTATGTAAAAAATAAAAATATCATAAGAAGTGTCCATATACACTGCTTGCATTATATATTTCATTATAATTCCACTACAGTCTTCTATGTGCACTTCTTACATTATGGCCATTAATCTGTTCACTTAAATAACTTGCATCTTCAAAATATTTAAGTTTAAGACCTATCAAAATTAATCTATTGTAAGTTGTAACCAATATCAAGGCATGTGGTAGAATCAACTGCCTAAGTGGCATAGGCTTTTTGGAACATAGCTATAAAAACTTGCTACAACTAAAACATATGATGATAGAAGATCAACTATTGCCCAAATAGTTCTTATACTAAGAAAAATCTAAATGTCAAGTTTATTTTAGCAATTGTGCCGATGACTCACAAACCAATTTGACAATAAAAATTAAGGCCCATCTCAATCAAGGAAGATAAAAAACATCCTCATATAAATTACTTTCCTAAATCAAAGGACTGTTCATTAGTATTTTAGTTTTCCTAACATAGAATTAGATATTGCTTAAGAAAAATATTAACTTGAACTAAAGTATAGTCATAGTGTAAGTTTTAACACGAGCATCACAAGTTTCTTAATTCTTTTTTTCTAAAATGAAGAGCATATTGTGTTATGCCCTGATCAGTTTAAGGGAAAATGCCGATACAACCATAATAAGTAGTCAACTTATGCTAAAAATAATTGTTAAAAGGATAATGATATATATTAGAGTCTGCAAACTGCAAATGGAATTTTATCCAATGCCCTTATTTCCTTAGCATAAAAGAGATTAGTCTGCATTTGATGCTGAAAGTGACAACTTTATGCTTTGAAAAGCCATGTCAAACTTCATTCATACCCTTATCAAACTTAAAATTATCTGGTATCTCTGGTAGTAATATTTTCCACTTATAATGGAAAATTAATGTTTTTCTGAGCAAATTTCTTATTAAGTCGCAGCAAGCAAAAGAAGTTCCGATCGGGCAGAGAAACTAAAAACAAATGGGACCTTATTTTTCTTTTTATATATATTTCATTTCTCTAAGGATAATATCATGAGTGAGACCTGTTGCTTTTCAAATGATCACCTAATAACCAAATAACAATGAAGCATTTCCTTCTACATATAGTAAATTGGATTCTTTGCCCAAATTAAACCGTGTCAAGGATTGCACAGTGCCATCATGGGTGCATATCGTTTAGTATTCTTATAAATTATGCAATCACGGGTGCATAATGGTTAATTTTTTGTATTATTTACAGCTTCATGTTTAATCATATAAAAACACATTATTTTATTTTATTTTATTTTAAAGTTGCATCTACTACCTCCCATTAATAGAATTAAATATCAATATATCATAAAGTTAAATAGGCCTTTGGATGTGAGAACCTTAATATTAAATTTAAAAATCAAGTGTTTCCACCTACTCATGGATATTTCACAGTTTTTTTTACTTGTATCCTCCTTGTTTAGCTAACGCCTAAGGAGTCATGGCTCTTATTTGATCAAGAAGCCAAATCAATCCATAACGCCTAAGGAGTCATGGCTCTCATTTGATCAAGAAGCCAAATCAATCCATAACGCCTAAGGAGTCATGGCTCTCATATATAGTGACAAACTCTCTAGGTTCAAGCATTCGCAGGTTCGCCAGGAACAAGTGCTAGAATTCAATCTATTAGCAACAGCAGTGGACATTCTTGTCTTCAAGTGCGGAATTAGTGTCTAGATATTTTATCCAGTGCAAAGTCATTTCTGAGAAATGTTAAATAATATAATATTTAATTCACTATAACAAGAATTGCATAGCATATTAACATACATCATAATCCAGCTGGTATTTCACATGATTTCCCTATTATCAGAATTGTTGCACCTATCATTGGACCCAATTTCATATTTGTTTGCGGTGGTTTAGTGTTTAGTGTTTACTTATGTATGATTTGGACTGCAAAATACAATGTCATGCGCTGTGCATAATTATATCATACGCAAAATATACAAATTGAATTATATATGCAAATAGATTGTTTGTAAAATCATACATTTTGAAAAAATCAAGCTTGAACGTAGATTTTGATACAACTTGTAGCTGCATTGTAATGTAAGCAATTTTTATTTGTATAAAAGGATAACTATTTTTTTGATCAGCTAATAAACTGAACATTCCAACTAAACACAACAGGTACAATTATTAGTTAAATATATAAATATATGTAGGTAATACATAAATATATGCATTGGTTAAATATATGACTAAATGCAGCATGTACAAGCATAAAAAACACACCTGTTAGTAATATATAAATATATGTAGGTGCATTCCAACTAAATACAATTATAGAACTTGAACTAAATACAATCATTGGTTAAATAAAACTGAACACAGTCAAGACAACTCATTCTCACACAAATCATATAGAAAATAAACCGAACAAAATCGAAAGCAGGAGAATCATAGCAAACAATAAACTGGGAAATAGTAGCAAAATCAATAAATTATCCAACTAAGAAATAATGAACTAAGAAATACTAGCAAAATCAGTAAATTTACCTAACTACCATGTGCCCAAAATATGCAGGATCCAACGAAAACTGCCATATCTTCTCCAGTAAAAGACGATTGAGGCGAGATGCAGGGCTTATTTTTCAATTAACTGAATAACGCAGATGTGTGCGAGAGAGGAAGAGAAGTCAACACTGAGGGATAGAGGTGCGTGGTGGCGTCGCGGATGTGGTCGATGGCGTGGTCGATGGCGGATGTGGAGTCGTGGATGTGGAGTTGCGGATGTGGAGAACGAGGGGAGATTTAGGCGCGGTCAATGGTGGAGTAGCCGATGTGGGAGAGATGGGGTTGTCGAGCGCGGTGGAGAGGTAGGTTAGAATTTTAATTAAAAGAGGGAAAAGGAAAGGAGGCATAGAAGATAGAACAAGAGTGGAATAGATGAAGCGCGGAAATTTTTTATTTCTCCCGCGTTTGATTATGCGCAGTGTTTCACAAGTTTTTTGTTTTTTGTTTTTTAACGACCCATGTAGATAATCGCAGCTTATTTGTTAAAATGCTGTTAGACTATGCTGCTAAAATATATTTTCTTGTACTAATCGATAATGGGTAAGTATAGAAGAGAAGAAATTAACAGGCGATACAGAGCGTTCTTTCCGGTGAGAGTGAGCCATCTACACAGAATGGTTTGTTCACAGCGTTCAGGATACCGAACCCATTCTCACTTAGATTACACATCACATTCACCCCCAATTAATACTTGCAATCCGATCGGTGGTTGGTTGGTACACATCAATTATCTTCCGGATTTCAAGTATTAACTATGCTAGAGTTTATAATTTACAGATTAGGCGTACCTGACCATTTTGAACACAAGCTTTCTTATATAGAATGACGTGAAAATCTTCTCGGTGCAATTCAGTTGAGGGCAATTCACCTCTTTCTGAAGCGGAGTCATCGTCGATCCCAACTGGATCCGCCGCTTCCATAACTTCAGGTCAATATGGTCGCCTGATTCCAGTCGGCCCTGGCATTGATCGCACTCCTCCTAACTTTAGAGTCTTGCTTGATCCTCCGAAAAATCTTCTTCAATCCTTACACACAGGATGTATCGAAGCATTTGCTCGCAATAGGTATCCCAGAGGACAACATGCTTCTGCTATCGAGAAGAGAATTTGCTCATAGACCACCTTTTGGATACGTGGCTTGCCACTGGTATATGTGAATGTATGGTCCAGTGCCCCTGTTCAATTACTTCTTAATGAATACACTTCAGAACATAGGGTTGGCCCCATTCTAGATTCTTCCAAATGGATATGCCATGCTGACATGCTTATATGTTTTGTTCATGCGGACGCTCAATCTTGCCTTAATTTTCGCTGAGTTGCAGTATCTTCTATAATTCAAAAAAAATAAGAGGCTAACCCATAACTTGTCTATATTGAGGCGCAACATAACCAGAAACTTATACTGGATCTTCCCAGCAAAGTTCCTTTATTCAATAATCGATTCTTTTTCACTAAATGTCCAGAGGGATTCACCCGTTTATGGACGGTAAGTCTCTTTCATCATGCTTGGAATTTCCTTTAATTGCTACAAGTCTTCTAAATGATCGTATATTCCCTGTAAATCTTCTAAAGATTAACATGGATCCGGCACTCGACACTGTTCTTAGTTTCTTGAAAGACGTCAATGCTCAGGTGCTCACAATTAGGTGCTTGCTCACAGATGAAAATCTTCGCCGATGTGGGCTTTTCACCCTAGGAGGTCCATTGGATTCATCAGCACTCCTTCTCGCTCCAGAGCCCGGACCCATTCTGTTTCCTCTTCCCATAACTCTGGTGAAGATGATGATGATGGCGAGGAAGAAGAAAGTGACCCATTCGATGGGTAAAAGAAGGCCCCTAAGGAGATCCAAATTCAAGGCGGGGTCGGTAGTCCGATCAAAATGCCATCTATCCCAGAAGAGAAAGAAGAAGAGTTTACTCAACAGAAGAGCAAAGCTCCGTTGATTGAAGTGAAGGAGGAAGGAGAGATCAGTCATGAGCATCCTCTAATTGCGGAAGAAATAGATTGGGACACTAACGAGGGTGACGTCAACTTAGGAGACAAGGCCTCGTGGCTGAGCCCTAGACATGCTCCCTCGCCTCCTTTGAAAGAGCCCATTGTAGGAGCTTCTCCCAAGAATGAACTTGTCTCCAGCTCTTTGCCAGAAGGTGTCGATATTGACTTGGGAGATACGAACGGCATTTTTGTGCATATGGGTGACTTGATGAATGACTTCACTTCGAAAGGGTTACTTTCCCAGCTTACTCAAATCATCACTACAGGAGTCAATGTCCTGACGTTAGTCGGTGATCAATCTGGTTTATTATTCTGTCGGGGTCATTAAACTGCAGCATACACTTCACTAGGATTACACACTTTATATTATTATTATTATTTTCTAGGATGTTTTAGTTAATCAAATTTCTCTTTCCTAAAGCCATTTTATCGCTTACTGCAGGAATCATGTCTCGTGGCTTTTACAGTGATCTTGATCAAGTATTGGAGTCTCAGCGTTCATAGAGACATTCTTCCAGGTACCATGCTCCTCGAGAGACTGATGAGGAGAGGAAAAAGAGGAAGGATAGGGAGGCGGAAGTATGTCGTCATGCCATGAAAGATCAAGGTCGTAATAGAGGAAGTGGCTATGAGAAGAAGAAGAGCCCGAATGAGCGGGAAGATCCGTCAAAGAGGCCGAAAAGAGACCAAAAGCGAGAACCCACCTCACTGCTTCCTACTTCCATTGGGATCAACGTTCCTGCTTCTGGTGTCGTGACCTCATCCACTCATACTACTATGAACGCCTCTCTTCCAATATCTAGGCTTGCGCCTTAAATTCTCCCCGCTGGTCCCCCGGATCTGTAAGCTGCATTCCCTAACTTGTTCTTAGGGGGGTTGTTTTTGATAAGCCCAATTTGAAATCGGTTCATGCCGAATCTTATTAACCCCATCTCCATGCGATTCAGAGTGGTTTGGAGCAAGCCGTGGAGTGGGAAAAATTATGCATGCAGCTACCCACTGTTAATCGAAACAACTATGTAGAAATTCTCTCGTCCGAGTCTTAAAAGGATGAGTACGAGAAGCAGCTCGTCGTAGATCATGACACGGAGATTGAGAGGCTAAAGAAAGAGAGGGATGATGCCCCCAAGAGAGAGAGCAAAAGTGCTTCTTTGTTTAAGGAGCTGAAAGAATCCACCGACCAGGCCGCACTCATATGAAGAGATGAAATAAAGAAGTGACTTACCAATGAGGAGGCTTTAAAAGAAAAGTTGAGGAAAAGCGAGATGATGGTTGAGATGCATAAGAAAACCATCGCCAAACAGGCCCAAGAAGTTGCCTCTCTTCACGAAAAAGTTTCGACTTTGGATGTTGAAAAAAAGCAATTGGTGGCAGAGAAGGCTAGCGCGGATGCCAACTTTTTAGAACTCCAAGATACCTTCACAAAGAAGATGGAAGGCTTGATACTACTATTCTGGGCTTTTATGTCAACTCCGTGCTGCATCAGGAGAGTTTCAGCTACTTGCGTCCGTTATTCTCTCGTGCGCTTGCTGTTGTTTGGGAAGAGATTCTAACCCGATTTCAAGACATGGATGGTGGTTATACCTAAGAAGAGTTGGTTCAGGCATATCTGAATGAAGAATCCTACCAAGCTTTAGTGGAGGGCTAGGAAATCTTGAGACTATAGAGGGAAAGAGAAGCTATTGATGCCACGGCCGTCGCTAAGGCCCTAACCGGGCACTTTACTTCAAGCCCTAGTGAGCCGTCTCTGCATCTTCATGCAAATGAAGGGATCGTTTCTACTTCTCCCGTAATTGTGCAGCCATCAAAGGTGGGAAACGGCGAAGGCTTCGTAGTTATGGCACAAGAGCAGACCCACGTAGCAGGTAATTTTCTTATCTCTTCCGTGCTTGAAGACTTCCAATTTACGCTTGATGACATTACCGAGATAACCACCCTTTATTTTGATATTATAGATCAACCCTCTCTTCCTGCCTAGTTACATCTTCATCACGGTGTTGGATCTACTGCCATTCTAACAGCATCAACCGTCGTCTTTGCATTTGGCTCGCAGCTCGGTTTGCACTCCGAGCAAATTGCAGCACTGCATGGTTTGGATGACCCCTCTATATTGCAAGAGGAATGTTTAGCAGCTGCTGACACACAGGAGCAGGCAGATCAAGCTAGCCAACGAGACAAAGTAGAGGCCGAGCAGGCGATGACCGAGCAGTAGATGATAGCGGTGAAGAAGGAGAAGGTTGAAGATCAAAAAAGGTCATCAAAGACTTCTCACAGATCCCGCAAGCACAAAGACAAAGGAGGGTCTGCTAGTGGCCATGTTTTAGAGAGTGAGAACACCCCGGGAGGAGAGAAGCCTGAGAAGTTTCCAATCAGTGGCAGAAAAGGTGACAGGGGAAGCGTTGACAAGCAGTCATGATTTGTCTTTTGCTTTTTTTTGGTTACTTTATTTTAAATGCATAGTTTGCACTTAGCACTTCTTGTTGTTGTAATAGTGGTTTTTGTATTTTCCTATTCTTAGTCAATGTTGTGGGGGCATGGCCCCTGTTGTTGGTTATTGTTCATGAAAAACATTAAAAGTAATAAAGAAGTTGAAATTTTGATTGTAACTTCACTTGTCTACTTATCTATGTTTCATGCACTTATGCCACTCTTTTTTATTCATCGTAGTTTTATTTAGTCCCGTAATTACTGCCAAAATTCTTTGTTTGTAGTAGTAGAACTCTAAAGTATTTGCTACTTTGGTTAAGTGTTGGTGTGTGCAAAGCCCCTAATTCATGGGACTGTTTACTCCGAACAATCGATACGAGACTGGGTGTCCCTTGTGGTCTTTCGGATGCCCCCAGTTGGATTTATATTGCAACTCCTATCTTAGGAAATTATTTGATTGGTGATGTCGAAGAAACACCGATTACTTGAAATTCTGTTAAGTGATTCCGTCATAATGCTGACGTTCAGGCTATTGTGTACACGTGTCGCTCCTTGGAGTGCAATTTCCTTGGCTCTAGAAGCGGTACGTAGCTTTTTGTAATATTAGAGTTCGTCATCTTTGGATGCAATTTTGCTGACCCATGTAATGGTATACGGCTTACGAAATGTGCACGGTGGGATCAAGGCTTGCTTAGTCGCAGTTTTGTGAACCAAAATGCAATGCGTGGCCTACGAGATGCATGGTTAGGTAATTATGTTAGCTTGGACGTGATTCCACAATCTTAGAGGCGTTGCGCGGCTTACTAAATGTGCGGCTTTGATTTGGGCCTTCCCGGTGTCGGTGAAGCAACACTGGTTCTTAGAAGGCAGGTATCGACTTTCGTCGATCCAATAGTTTGAGTAGATTTACTTCCGTCGACTCGATGGGGGCGCACTTCAGCGTGGTTCCACTATCTCAAGCAGCAATTGAATGGTTTTGAGTCGATTTGACCCCATCGACTTAGCATGTTACTTTTTTGAATGCAATTTTATTGGTTTAAAAGGCAAAGCAATTTCATTAATAAAAGTTGGGCAAGTGCTGCCTATTTATAATGCCTCCGGTATTCCGAGATGGCTTATTTGTGGGAAATAGGAAATACATAAGATAACCTTAGATAGAGTAATGACACAGTGATTCGCTGTCCAAGCTCAGGGAATTTTGGTTCCATCGACGGTATTTATCTTGAACGTGCCATCCCCTAGCTTCTGGCCGATTACATAGGGCCCTTCCTAGTTTGGTCTGAATTTTCCTAGTATAGGGTATACCCGTTTGAAGATAAGGTCTCCTAATTTGAAAGTACTGTTATGGACCTTGGAGTTGAAGAATCGTGGGACCCTTTTTTGGTGAGCAACAGTCCTTAGTTCGGCTTCCTCCCTCTTCTCATCAACTATATCGAGCGACTCGAGTAGGAGCTGCTCGTTCTGCCTTTGATTGAAATTTTGCCTTCGATGAAGGGACTTCTAGCTTGACTTGTTGCTTCTGAACCTTCTGCTAGGATGAACAGAGAGTGTCTGATTGCAGATTTATGCGTTGTTCTATAAGCCCATAGTGCGAGTGAAAGTTCATCAACTCAATTTCATTTAGCTTAAGTTAGCCGCTTTTTGATAGTTGACTTGATGATCTTATTCACTGCCTCCACTTTCCCGTTTGCCTTGGGATTTGCAACAATGGAGAAGCTTTTCTCGATTCAGAAGTGTTTGCAAAAGTCTTTGAACTCAGTACTTTCGAATTGAGCCTCATTATCTGTGATGATCTTTTATGGCACTCTAAAGTTGCAAATAATGTTTTTAGTGACAAAGTTAATAACTTTCTTTGTGGTAATAGTGGCCAGTGGTTAAGCTTCGAGCCATTAGGTCAAGTAGTCAACAACAATGATAGCGTATTTAACTCCTCCTTTGGCTATTGGCAGTACACCAATCAAATCGATTTCCCAGATTGCGAATGCCCATGGGCTGACCATCTAGGTTAGCTTTGTTGAAGGGTTTCTTTTGATCTTGCTGAATCTTTGGCACTAGTCGCACCGTCTGGCATAATCTGCTGCATCGCAGTTTACCGTTGGCCAAAAATGCCCATATCGGAGGACTTTCTTTGCAAGGGTTTGCCCCCCAGTGTGATCTCCGCGGTCGCCTTCATGAACTTCCCTGAGGATTCTTTGAGCCTCGCCATTGGTCACACACCTAAGCATTGGGTAGAGAATCCCCTTCGGTAGAGTGTCCCATCCTGTACTACGAATAGTGATGCCTTTCGAAGGAGCTTTTATTGTTTATTCCTATCAGTGGGGAGTGTTCCTCTGAGCAGGTAGTCCTTAATCGACGTCATCCATGTTTCTGGTTCTTCGGTTGTTTCAAAAATCCAGTCGATATCCATCTCGCCTATGCTTTGAGCGGTCAAAGTTTCAATTGGGACCAGTCCAAATGATAGAGCTTCTCCGAAACTGGCCAGTTTAGCTAGATAGTCTGTAACAACCTAAAATTTTCAACCATTCGCCTCCATACATGTCGGATTTGAATTGCTCAAAATATCAGATTGTTAATTTAAAATTTGGCAAAACTCAATATATACAGTAAATAAATAATCACAGAATCACAGACATAGAGTAATATAATAATAATGCAGCGGAAACAAAGAATAGTAGTTCAGGAAGCTATTATATATAATAACAGAGTTCAACAAGATACAACAGAAATCATGAATACAAAGATGTCTCAATACAATAGTCAAATACAAGATCTGAATACATCACTGGAATCAACTGATGACTGAAAGCAGAATCAATAGATGGATCCAAGCGAAGCTCCAACTCTAAAGGTGAGTCTCGAATACTGGTACAACTCAGTCTGACTCGAGCGTAAAGCAAAACACAAAACACTCGAGTCAGGACATACATACTTATACAAGGTAAATCAACTCAAGTGAACTGTAATAAAAATGCTCAAGTAACTTAAAGGATGCTTGGGATCGCCCATCCTTTAAGGATCCGTTAAACTAACTACTGTAGTAATATACGCTATTATAATAATGTTTAAAGTAAAGTAAACTATCAAAATAGCGTTAAGGCGTTACCCATATCCCCTTATCACATTTTATATATTCCCATAATCTATACAGTACCGTAATCTCCCCCGTACTGGGCGTCGTTAGAGGGAACTCCATAGGTATGGTACAAAACAAACTCGTAGTAAAGCTCGCTAGGGTAGGTGACACGGCACAATGAGGAAATGCCAAGGTAGATATACCAATTACGCATCCGGACTGGTGGCAACGCATAGCAGCCACTATCGCCCACCTCGGAACACACTCCCAAATCAAAAATCGAGGATGGCCATCAAATCAATCACAAATTAATAGAATGGTATACGACGGAATGTGTCCGATCAGAGGAGCTACCTCATTGGCCCGGAAGCGCTCTTGTTTTAGCCACCTTATGCTAACTCACGGGAGTTAGGTCCACGTATATACCTCAATAGGATCGTCGCCACCATCCTACTTCATTCTGGAATCTCCACCGCGTACACAGTTGTTAAAGTGGTTTTCGGTATCGACAGAGAGTATGTCCTTATCCAATCCCGGTCTCTTTAACAACCAATCGTTATTATAACCCGTGGTTATAAATTCCAAAATGGTTTATATTTCAAATCAAAACATATTCATTTAAACCATATCAAAACAATACCATTTTCTCTTCAATTATATCCATTTCAAGAATCATATCACTTTCCAAAGTTATAATGCTTTCAAAATCATAAGTCTTAAAGATCACAACGCCTTGGAAATCAAACCTTGAAATTTCATAACACTTTGAAATCATAACATATTCATTTAAACCATTTAAGTATGAAGTCAATATACTTTCAAATCAATTATTCAATTTTCAAAATTATAGCATTTCTAAGTTCATTCATTTAATTATAACAATTTCAAAAACATTGTAATTTTAGAAACAGCAGCACTTATAAAGTGTTACAGTAGCTATATTATTATTTCAAAACAGTTCTATTTCAGAAACAGCAGCACTTATAAAGTGTTACAGTAGCTATATTATTATTTCAAAAACAGTTCAATTTCAGAAACAGCAGCACTTATAAAGTGTTACAGTAGCTATATTACTATTTCAAAAACAGTTCAATTTCAGAAACAGCAGCACTTATAAAGTGTTACAGTAGCTATATTATTATTTCAAAACAGTTCTATTTAAGAAACAGCAGCACTTATAAAGTGTTATAGTAAGTATAGTGGTAGATTGGAAAACAGTACATTAAAATCACAGCATTTCTGAAACGCTACAATTTTGTTACAAGTTAATTATAACACTTTAAAACAATATATCTTCAACTTTTATCATTTTTAACTTATCAGACTTATTTCACTTTTCAAAATTATTTATTTGGATATTACTTAACTTATAATTTTTAATAAAATAACATTTATTTAACCAATATCCTACATTAATTTACTTAACTTTTATTTTAACAAATAACCTAATGTTTTATTTAAAATACCCATTTCATAAATAAAATATTATTATCACTAAGTTAAGCTTAAAATTCCATTCAACACTAAATTTAGATTATTAAGTCAAATCAAAATTTACATTTTCAATCATTAATTTGCTTATACACTTTAACTTACATAAAATCACTATAAAATTTATTCAAATCCAATTTAAGTTAAAATCTCAGAAAATTTAAATTCCAAATACTTAAAATTTTCAGAAAACTATGATATCAAACTTAAGTTCAAAATCACATATATTTAATATAAAATACTTAAAAATTTCAGAAAACTATTATATCAAACTTAAGTTCAAAATTACATATATTTTATATTTCAAAATACTTATAAATTTCAGAAAACTATTATTTAAAATAAACCACGGGTCTGTATAATATTTTCTAACCTAGGTTAAGTGATACAGATATGTATCATTTCAATCCGTAATTTAAAACGAAAATCCGGGTTCTATCATTTCAAACCCGCAATCCCAAGTCAAAACCAATAAAAATCACTCGAGCCTATCATTTCAGCTCATAACGCTTTTTCCCTATTCTAAAGTCCGTTCGGGTATGTATCATTTCAACCCATAGTGTAAAGGAACTTGCAATGTGAGAAACAGAAAATAAAATAAACAGTAAAACATATCAAATGATGTCAGGTGATGCAACAGGTATATAATCAGGTAATATAATCATATAATGTCAGATAACAAGCAGATGTGAGCATATAACATAGCATATCAACTACTACAATTCAAGTGGCATTGTTTCACATTTATATAAGTACGATTTGTCAAGAGTGATAGACTCACCTTTTTGAAGCTAGAGACAACAATCAAACACAAGACAAACTACTTCGAAAAGCATGACAAAGCATGAATCAAATACGAGTGGATGGAGAGCCAAGATTCAATCTTGTAACAACAATTACAAAACATATATAAGAATATGATTATACAAAGAATTTAGACTTAAATCAAAATCAAAATATGAACAAAGAGGAGTAGAATGACTTAACCAAATCAAGTAGGCTCGGCCACATCCAAAATAGGCTAGACCATCATCAAATGAGCTCGGCTATCATGGGTTTGAGGCAACTAGGCTCGGCCTTGGTCACAAATACACACGGCTAAGCAAAGGAATGTGAAGGGATTGGCAAGTAAAAGTCAAGTGAAGGCAAAAGGTCAAGAGAAACTGGAAGGTCATGCACACATGGGTTCAGCCCTATGTCTAAAGTGGCTCGGCCATGGTGTGATTGGCTTGGTCAGGTGGTCATAAGACACGACTTGGGGTGGTGTAGATCACGGCAAGGCAAAGGGAAGGTGGGATTTGGTGATGGCCGAGGCAACAAAATGGGAAGGTGATGATCAATAGGCTCGGCTTGGGTTTGATGCAAGGGGTGGTGGGTTTTGATCAAGGTAAGTCACGGCATGGGTTAGGTCAGATCATGGTGGGGCCGTAGAAGGTGGTGGTGGAGGTGATGGTGGAGGAGATGAGGTCGGTTAGGAAGGATGCATGGTCGAACCTTCTTGAGAATAAAAGAAAAGAGAAAAGAGAAGAGAAAGAGGAAGAAGACATGAATACTTTTCTGTAATTTGTTTTGAGGAAAGAAATGAGAAGAGATGAGAAACAAAAGTGTTATGAACATGAAAAAGAATGTGGGGAGGAGTTGTACGGCTAAAGAAGTGGATGGCTAGAAAATGAAAAGGCTAGAAAATGAAGAGGCTTTAATTAAACACAAGTAACTTAAGTCTTTTGAATTTCCTAGCCAAAAATCAAATAAAATAAAAATAGAAAGTAGAGAAATGAAAATAATAAAATGAAAAATATAGACAATAGAAATGAAATAGAAAATAACAATGAGATACTGAAAATAATTACGTGTAAAACGCTAAATTTCATTCAATTTAAAAAAAGTATAAAACAGAATTTGACGAAACGAAAAGCAGAACGAGTATCAGGATTAAATACAGTTTAAAAGAAAAAGATTAGAAATTTAAAATTCAAATTTAAAAATTTCAACTGAAAGTCAAAGTTTGACCAAAGTTGACCAAAATACAAAATTTCCAGAAAAACATTATTCTATTATATTTGGAAAATAAATTACAACAAAATCCAAAATTACATTGGAAAATTCCAATATTTCAATTTAAAAATGATTTAAAATCAAAGTTTTCAAATAAATTTAATTTAAAATATTTGTTAAAAATATGGGTTGTTACACTCTCCCCCACTCAAAACTTTTCGTCCTCGAAAAGGAACGAGACACGGAAGAACAAAGAAAATAAGATAGGACGGAGAATAATACCTGAAATAAACAATTCCGGATTCAAAGCACGTATGCTCTCCTCCATCTCCAGGTACAATTCCGATCATCAGTACAACATTGCATTATGACCAGGATGACAGATTTCTTTCTCAGCTGCTTCGTACCTCAATCGATAATACGAAGTGGCTTCCTCTCGATAATAAGGTTTGATTCAATATCCAAACTCTCGAGAGCAGAAGGTGAAATAATAAGAGATGGATCATGAAAATACCGATAGAGATGCGAAACAATGGAATACATATGCACTCTAGAAAACTTCTCAGGCAAATCCGGCTATATGCCAAAGAACCAACCCTCTCTAAGATGCAGAAAGAACCAAGGAACCGAACGATTACCGGATTCAATCCAGCAAGATAGAGATCTGCAAGGTCGTCCGTAAAGAGCAACAAACGGAGACATTGCAATACTAGCCTGGGTATAAAAGATAAAATAAGATAGATAGAGGATCAAAGACAAGGTAAAACAGAAAATAGGAATTATACCTGATAACTGTTGTTATAGGTAAATTTGACAAAATGGAGATGATCTTCCCAAGATCCTCCATAGTCAAGAACACAAGAACAAAGAAGATCCTCCAGAATCTGATTCACTCTTTCCGTTTGACTTTCGGTCTGTGGATGGTAAGCAGTGCTCAGATTCAGGTGAGTACCCAAAGATTCCTAAAACTCTCCAAAACTGACTGGTGAATATGGGATCTCTATCATAAGTGATACTGATAGAAACACCATGAAGATGAACAATCTCTCTCAAATAGATCACAGCCAGAATAGAACAGAACGAGTAGACTTGACCGGAATAAAATGAGCGGACTTGGTCAGTCTATTAACAATAACCCAGATACTCTCGTAAAACTTAACATTCTTATGAGTCAAAGCAAGGAAAGGAGCAGCAATCCGAGGAAAATTCTCAATGAATCCCCAATAATAATCGGCGAGGCCCAAAAAACTACGAATATCAAATGAAGTCCTAGGAATTTCCCAATCCTGTACAAAATTGGGAGAAATATCAGGACAATAGAAAAGATAGAGTGATTGAATGATAAAGAGAAAAGAGAAGGAAAAGAAGACTTACATTGATCTAAACTGGATCAACAGAAACTCCATTACCAGAAACAATGTGCCCAAGAAATCAGACTTCATCCTTCCAGAAATGGCATTTCGAGAATTTAGCTTTCAACTGATGACTCCTAGGAGTCTCCAGAACAAAGCTCAAATGGGAATCATGCTCCTCCACAGACTTAGAGAAGACGAGAATATCATAAACAAAGACCAGAACAAATTTGTTAAGCACATTACGGCAGACACGTCTCATAAGATCAACAAAGAAAGCAGGAGCATTAGTCAAACCAAAAGGCCTGACTAACCATTCATAGAAACCATTCTCAGTACGGAAAGTAGCCTTGGGAATACTTTCCACAGCAACACCGAGCTGGTGAAAGCCAGTGGCAAGATCAAGCTGAGAGAAAACAATAGCTCCAGGAATATGATCGATACGAAATTCGATTTCCCGCTTAGGAGGTAAAGCAGTGACTTCACCAAATACATCGGGATAGAGTTTGACCACAGGAGTCGAATAAAGATCACCAGGAGAAGAATCGAAAGAATAAATAAAACAGCCCAAAAAATCCTGAGGCATACGGCACTGAATAATCAAAGAATTACCAAAATTATCAAAAAGAGAAACAGTTCGGGTTTTACAAGAGGTAACGGTTCATGCCTCTTCAGCCAATCACCTCCAAGCAACGAATCAAAAACATTGAAACCCCAAACATAAAGATTACCAAAAAACAATGGCCAAAATAGAAGAGTTTCACCCTTCTACAAATCCTACTAAAGTTCGCAGAACCCAACAGGATTAGAATCACACAAAGGTTCAGGATCATACTCAGGAGAAAGAGTAGGGTTCAAACTTATCACAAAGATCCACAGATCTAAAACTATGGAAAGCTCCAGTATCAAATAAACATGAACATGATGATGAAATAAAGAAAAGATGCCCGGAAGGGTACCTTGGGTATCACTAGGAGCAGGAGCAGAAGGAGGAACAGCAGTACCAACAAAAGCAGGGCAACTATTAGCACAGTGTCCCATCTGATCATACTCATTATAACCACTCAAATTATTTAAAATTTCTTTATCATCACTTTATATTGTATAAAATTCCGTTACATAGTTAACTTTTGAATAATTAAGGTAAGTTATATTAGAATGCAATAGAGGATTATACAAGAAATTTTTTCCCAATTCAATTATTTATACTTAAATATTTATTCAAAATTTTGGATTTATCAATAATTAAAATCATCCTTTAACATAAATTAAAGAATTAAATTTCTGACTCATTTCAAACCATTTAGAGATAAATGTATATACTATATGTATCAAATCAAATCAAATTTAAAATAATATACCTATATATATAAATCAAATCATACTTAAGAAATTTAAATCAATTAAATTTCCAAAACAAAACCGTAGCAAAGCTTATGAATGGTCTCTCCACTTCGAAACTCGAAAATGAATGTCGATGATGCTGTAGTTATCACCGAAATTATTTTCCAGCGACAAAAGAGGAGAGCACTAATTTCAACACTTTAAAAATTCTTTGAAACGAATACTTTAAATAATATGCACTTTAAACTTTAAAACCTTAAAACCAAGTTTGAAATTATCGGAAATTAAATTCTCAAATTCTAGATTTAAATTCATTTAAATTTTCAAATCACTTTATAAACCATATTTATAAATTCATTTATAGAACAATAAGTGAAAATCAAATATTATCATTTTAAACAACCAATTTAATTAACTTATTAAATTCCAAAAATTATACTTATATATATACAATATAATCATACAAATTAATCTCATTTATCAATTTTTAAAATAATATTGTGTCAGTTTGCTCTGTTCAAGTGTTTTGGAAATCCTATCGATAGCGTTGATTAGACGAATCGATCGAAATCCAAATCAACATCAACAACTCAAACAACACAATATATAAACATTTTAATATTAATAACAAAATACAAAATACACTCCCTCTCCCGATGATTAAAGGATAGATTTCAAAGAGAGGATAGAGATTCAAATATAGAGAGATCCTACTCCCAAAAGAATTCAACTAGAAGATAGGCTCGATAGGTAGATAAATAGATTTCAAAGAGAGAAGAAAATAGTTAGACTTATATAAATCGCGGCAACCTTAGCCGGTCAACCGTGACTTCAAAATAAGATCGAGGTAGAATTCAGAGGAAAATCGACATTCGATCTCAAAAGATAGAATTCGGATATCGCAAGAGATAGCAGCATTGTAAACCGAGGATACGGAAATCTCTGGTGAATCAATGCCTATTGTAAGGAGCTATGGAATACTCCAAAATCCAGAAGAATACGAATAGGGAGAGACAAGAATGGATTTTGGAATCGAGGGGACATTCCAAAATTCAAGGGAAACCGGATCGAAGAAGAAGGAATTCAAGCTCGAACGAAAGTGATTCTATAATTAAATCTACTCTATATGTTAAGTTTTGCCTAAAACCTGGCACTGATACCAACTGTAACGACCTGAAATTTTCAACCATTCGCCTCCATACATGTCGGATTTGAATTGCTCAAAATATCAGATTGTTAATTTAAAATTCAGCAAAACTCAATATATACAGTAAATAAATAATCACAGAATCACAGACACAGAGTAATATAATAATAATGCAGCGGAAACAAAGAATAGTAGTTCATGAAGCTACTATATATAATAACAGAGTTCAACAAGATACAACAGAAATCACGAATACAAAGATGTCTCAATACAATAGTCAAATACAAGATCTGAATATATCACTGGAATCAACTGAATGACTGAAAGCAGAATCAATAGATGGATCCAAGCGAAGCTCCAACTCCAAAGGTGAGTCTCGAATACTGGTACAACTTAGTCTGACCCGAGCGTAAAGCAAAACACAAAACACTCGAGTCAGGACATACATACTTATACAATGTAAATCAACTCAAGTGAACTGTAATAGAAATGCTCAAGTAACTTAAAGGATGCTTGGGATCGCCCATCCTTTAAGGATCCGTTAAACTTTCTACTATGTAGTAATATACGATATTATAATAATGTCTAAAGTAAAGTAAACTATCAAAATAGCGTTAAGGCGTTACCCATATCCCCCTTATCACATTTTATATATTCCCATAGTTTATACAGTACCATAATCTCCCCCGTACTGGGCGTCATCAGAGGGCACTCCATAGGTATGGTACAAAACAAACTCGTAGTAAAGCTCGCTAGGGTGGGTGACACGGCACAACGAGGCAATGCCAGGGTAGATATACCAATTACGCATCCGGACTGGTGGCAACGCATAACAGCCACTACCGCCCACCTCGGAACACACTCCCAAATCAAAAATCGAGGATGGCCATCAAATCAATCACAAAGTAATAGAATGGTATACGACGAAATGTGTCCGATCAGAGGAGCTACCTCATTGGCCCGGAAGCGCTCCTGTTTTAGCCACCTTATGCTAACTCACGGGAGTTAGGTCCACGTATATACCTCAATAGGATCGTCGCCACCATCCTACTTCATTCTGGAATCTCCACCGCGTACACAGTTGTTAAAGTGGTTTTCGATATCGACAGAGAGTATGTCCGTATCCGATCCCGGTCTCTTTAACAACCAATCGTTATTATAACCCGTGGTTATAAATTCCAAAATGGTTTATATTTCAAATCAAAACATATCATTTAAACCATATCAAAACAATACCATTTTCTCTTCAATTATATCAATTTCAAGAATCATATCACTTTCCAAAGTTATAATGCTTTCAAAATCATAAGTCTTAAAGATCAAAACGCCTTGGAAATCAAACCTTGAAATTTCATAACACTTTGAAATCATAACATATTCATTTAAACCATTTAAATAAGAAGTCAATATACTTTCAAATCAATTATTCAATTTTCAAAATTGTAGCATTTCTAAGTTCATTCATATAATTATAACAATTTCAAAAACATTGTAATTTCAGAAACAGCAGCACTTATAAAGTGTTACAGTAGCTATATTATTATTTCAAAACAGTTCTATTTCAGGAACAGCAGCACTTATAAAGTGTTACAGTAGCTATATTATTATTTCAAAAACAGCTCAATTTCAGAAACAACAGCACTTATAAAGTGTTACAGTAGCTATATTATTATTTCAAAACAGTTCTATTTAAGAAACAGCAGCACTTATAAAGTGTTCCAGTAAGTATAGTGGTAGATTGGAAAACAGTACATTAAAATCACAGCATTTCTGAAACGCTACAATTTTGTTACAAGTTAATTATAACACTTTAAAACAATATATCTTCAACTTTTATCATTTTTAACTTATCAGACTTATTTCACTTTTCAAAATTATTTATTTGGATATTACTTAACTTATAATTTTTAATAAAATAACATTTATTTAACCAATATCCTACATTAATTTACTTAACTTTTATTTTAACAAATAACCTAATGTTTTATTTAAAATACCCATTTCATAAATAAAATATTATTATCACTAAGTTAAGCTTAAAATTCCATTCAACACTAAATTTAGATTATTAAGTCAAATCAAAATTTACTTTTTCAATCATTAATTTGCTTATACACTTTAACTTACATAAAATCACAATAAAATTTATTTAAATCCAATTTAAGTTAAAATCTCAGATAATTTAAATTCCAAATACTTAAAATTTTCAGAAAACTATGATATCAAACTTAAGTTCAAAATCACATATATTTAATATAAAATACTTAAAAATTTCAAAAAACTATTATATCAAACTTAAGTTCAAAATCACATGTATTTAATATTTCAAAATACTTAAAAATTTCAGAAAACTGTTATTTAAAATAAACCACGGGTCTGTATAATATTTTCTAACCTAGGTCAAGTGATACGGATATGTATCATTTCGATCCGTAATTTAAAACAAAAATCCGGGTTCTATCATTTCAAACCCGCAATCCCAAGTCAAAACTAATAAAAATCACTCGAGCCTATCATTTTAGCTCATAACGATTTTTCCCTATTCTAAAGTCCGTTCGGGTATGTATCATTTCAACCCATAGTAAAATGGAACTTGCAGTGTGAGAAACAGAAATAAAATAAACAGTATAAAATATCATATGATGTCAGGTTATGCAACATGTATATAATCAGGTAATATCATCATATAATGTCAGATAACAGGCAGATGTGAGCATATAACATAGCATATCAACTACTACAATTCAAGTGGCATTGTTTCACATTTATATAAGTACGATTTGTCGAGAGTGATAGACTCACCTTTTTGAAGCTAGAGACAACAATCAAACACAAGACAAACTACTCCGAAAAGCACGACAAAGCACGAATCAAATACGAGTGGATGAAGAGCCAAGATTCAATCTTGTAACAACAATTACAAAACATATATAAGAATATGATTATACAAAGAATTTAGACTTAAATCAAAATCAAAATATGAACAAAGAGGAGCAGAATGACTTAACCAAAGCAAGTAGGCTCGGCCACTTCCAAAATAGGCTAGACCATCATCAAATGAGCTCGGCTATCATGGTTTGAGGCAACTAGGCTCGGCCTTGGTCACAAATACACACAGCTAAGCAAAGGAATGTGAAGGGATTGGTAAGTAAAAGTCAAGAGAAGGCAAAAGGTCAAGGGAAAGTGGAAGGAGATGCACACATGGGTTCGGCCCTATGTCTAAAGTGGCTCGGCCATGGTTTGATGGGCTTGGTCAGGTGGTCATAAGGCACGACTTGGGGTGGTGTAGATCACGGCAAGGCAAAGGGAAGGTGGGATTTGGTGATGGCCAAGGCAACAAAAGGGGAAGGTGATGATCAATAGGCTCGGCTTGGGTTTGATGCAAGGGGTGGTGGATTTTGATCAAGGCAAGTCATGGCATGGGTTAGGTCAGATCATGGTAGGGCCGTGGAAGGTGGTGGTGGAGGTGATGGTGGAGGAGATGAGGTCGGTTAGGAAGGATGCATGGCCGAACTTGCTTGAGAATAAAAGAAAAGAGAAAAGAGAAGAGAAAGAGGAAGAAGACATGAATACTTTTCTGTAATTTGTTTTGAGGAAAGAAATGAGAAGAGATGAGAAACGAAAGTGTTATGAACGTGAAAAAGAATGTGGGGAGGAGTTGTACGGCTAAAGAAGTGGATGGCTAGAAAATGAAAAGACTAGAAAATGAAGAGGCTTCAATTAAACACAAGTAACTTAAGTCTTTTGAATTTCCAAGCCAAAAATCAAATAAAAGAAAAATAGAAAGTAGATAAATGAAAATAATAAAATGAAAAATATAGACAATAGAAATGAAATAGAAAATAACATTGAGATACTGAAAATAATTGCGTGTAAAACACTAAATTTCATTCAATTAAAAAAAAAGTATAAAACAGAATTTGACGAAATGAAAAGCAGAACGAATATCAGGATTAAATACAGTTTAAAAGGAAAGGATTAGAAATTTAAAAATTTCAACTGAAAGTCAAAGTTTGACCAAAGTTGACCAAAATATAAAATTTTCAGAAAAACATTATTATATTATATTTGGAAAATAAATTACAACAAAATCCAAAATTACATTGGAAAATTCCAATATTTCAATTTAAAAATGATTTAAAATCAAAGTTTTCAAATAAATTTAATTTAAAATATTTGTTAAAAATATGGGTTGTTACATAGTCTGCCTTCAAGTTTTGTTCCCTCGGGATACGAGTTATGGTCTATGTTCGATGTTGTTCAACAATTCCTGCACTTTAGATAGATACGGGGTGAGTTTATCTCCCCGGGCTTAATATTCGCCTCTCACCTGATAGAAGGCTAGCTCAGAGTCGCTAGAAATATGTATGGATTTTATCTTGAGTTCCTTCACAACTTTCAGCCCGACTATCAAAGCTTCATAATCTGCTTCATTGTTTGTTGTAGGGAATTCCAAGCATAAGGCATAGCAAACGGATTGTCCTTCAAGAGTTTCGAGAACGACTCCTGCCGCTGAGCAGAAGTTGTTAGATGCACCATCGACGAACAACTTCTAGTGTGTCACTACTTCCGGGGTAACTTCTTCTTCGTTATCTCGTATTGTAAACTCAGCAATGAAGTTTGAAAGCGCCTGCCTGTTGATCGCCCTTCGAGGATGGTAAGTGATTTCATATTGACTTAACTCGATGTTCCATTTGATATGCCGTCCAGAGGTCTCGGGGTGGTACAACACCAGCTTCAAGGGTTGATCTGTTAGTACTTTGACTGGGTGTGCCTGGAAAAATGGTCAATTTTTTTTGGATGCGATCAAGAGGCAATATGCAAGTTTTTCCAATTTCAGATTGTTCTTTTCGACTCCAATGAATCATTTACTGATGTAACATATGGGTCGTTGGATCCTAGCTTCTTCTTGCATGAGCATGATACTTAATGCATGAGACGAGACTACTAAGTAGGTAAACAAGTCTTCTCCATCTATCGGCTTGGATAGGATTGGCAGAGTCTCCATATGTTGTAGCAGTTCTTCGAAGGTCAGTCTGGAAGTCTGATTCCATTCGATGTTCTTCTTTCCATTCTTGTTACCTAGAGGTTTGACCAGGCAACTAGGTCGTTCGGCAGAGAGGCCTCATTCGGCATCCAGCCTCAATCGGCATTCAACCTCGTTCGTCATTCAAAGGTCGACCAGAATTCAGCCTCGTTCGTCATTCAGAGGTCGTCCGGCATTGGAAGCCTCGTTCGGCATTCAGAGGTCGACCGGCTTTCAGTCTCGTTTGACATTCAGCCTCGATCGGCATTCAACCTCGTTCGGCATTCAGAGGTCGACCGACATTCAGCCTCGTTCGTCATTCAGAGGTCGTCCAGCATTGGAAGCCTCGTTCGACATTCAGAGGTCGACCGGCATTCAGCCTCGTTCGGCATTCAGCCTCAATCGGCATTCAACCTCGTTCGGAATTCAGAGGTCGACCGGCATTCAGCCTCGTTCGTCACTTAGAGGTCGTTCGACATTGGAAGCCTTGTTTGGCATTCAGAGGTCGATCGGCATTGGAAGCCTCGTTCGGCATTCAGGGGTCGACCGACATTCAGCCTCGTTCGTCATTTAGAGGTCGTCCGGCATTGGAAGCCTCGTTCGGCATTCAAAGGTCGTCTGGCATCGGAAGCCTCATTCGGCATTCAGAGGTCGTTCGGCATTTGGCCTCGACCGGCATTCCTGCCTCGCTCGGCATCTCCCCTCGATCGGCATTGAGCCTCGTTCAGCCTACACATCTCACTTAACACACTGCCTCGTTCGGTTTGGAGACCTCGCTCGGCATTTGTGGTTCGGCACACAGAAGTCACTCATCACGGGCCGAAGTATCTCACTCATAGGCCCAAGAGGGGAGTCCAACCCATCTTCGTCTATAAATAGAGGGGCAGGGGCACAGTGAAATGTACCTTTTTTGGGAGAACACTGGGGATACTCTGCCGCTTTCTAGACTCAACTTTTTTACTTAGCAATTGTATCCAAGTAATTGGTGTACGGATTGTATCTGTAATCGATTATCAAGTAAAGCAATAAAGATCGAAACTCAAAGTGGAGGTAGGCAGTTACGCCGAACCACTATAAATCTGGTGTTCTCATTTTCCGCATTTAATTTAGTCTATATCTCTCTGTCTTAATTTATCTTCTTCATTTATCTCTCTACATAATCTTTCTAATGGGGGTTAGTAACCAATTTTGGTGCTAACACTTTGGTGCTTTCACCGAGAATCGAATTCTCAGGACATAAGGATCTGCTTTGAAGCTACTGGAATGAATAAATCCCCCGAAGGAGATCCGAGTCATTCATAAGACGTCCGTTGATTCTACTCAGAGTTCTTACCAATAACTCTACAATGGGAAGACCACGTACCATATCAGCCTCTCATAATGTGGACGCCCATGAGACTGCTAGCGTACAACAAATAGGACCTAGCAATCAGCAAGAAAATCTGGGTGCAGGAACTACCACTCGGGACCAAATGGAAGTTGTCACTAGAACATAGTTCAACGACTTGATGAGAGAACTCATGGAAAGTAGGAGACAACTTGGAGAGCAGATGCAAGCCAACGCCAACCTTATGGCACAGCTAACTCAACAACAGCATCAGAATGCTAGGGGTAGTCCTGCTCCTTACTCTTCATCTGACAGCTCGACTTCATCCGATGAACCTCCCAGGCGTAGACGCCGCAAGACTGAAACTACGCAGGCAGGTGCTGCCAATCAAACAACTAGGGATCACTTGCACCTCGGAGACCGCAACCAAGTAGGGACGAGGACTTAGGAGCTGGAGCGCGTGTGGAAGCTGGACGCCCGGCTCACCAAGACGCCAATGATGCCGAACCTCAAGATGCACGTTTGGCAGATCGCCAGCTGAGGAGGCACCAACCTGATCAATCCCGTAGGACAGACTCCAACCTTCCATCTTCCATACAAACCCCAGACTTGACAGCTATGATCAGACAATTGATGAGAGAGAACCAAGGCTTATCAAATAATGATTGGGGAGTATCCAGGAGTCATACTCCGTTCATAGACACTGTTCTACAGGCTGAGTACCCCAGGAAGTTTAGCATGCTGACTATCCCGTCCTACGAAGGAAAGAACGATCCCAGGCAACATGTGATGAGGTAAGAATGGATGATGGATTCAGCTAGAGCAAATGATGCAACCAAGTGTATATGCTTTCCAATAACTCTGTCTGGAATCGCTACCATGTGGTTCACCCGACTTCCTCCGCGGTCCGTATCCAGTTTCGAGGAGTTGGCAAAGAAATTTATAGAATAGTTCAGAATACATACTACTCGTCCAAAGGACGTGATGTCTCTATCAAGTGTAATCCAAGCTCCTGGGGAGTCGTTGAAGGAGTATTTACAGAGATTCCATGTTGCGGCTATGGAGGTTAGCAACCCTAATGATCACGCAATTCTTATGGCTGTGATGCGAGGTGTGGATCCGGATTCAGTGTTTGGAGATTGGTTAGCAAGAAAACCTCCAACTACGCTAGAGCGTTTTTACTCAAAGGCTCATCAGTTCATAAGAAGAGAGGAAGCCAGGTGGATAAGGCGAGATAAGGCACCGGGGCCTTTTCAGGAGACCATGAAAAGCAACATTGCTGTGAAGCAATCCGGAGACAACTCGGGGAAAGTTCAGGTCAATATCCAGAACAAGCCCGGGCAATCTAAGGAATCCGGAGGAAGAAATCAGGGGAAGAAAAGAGAAGCGGGGAAATGGAAGCCGAGAATTCCAACCTATAACAAATACACCCCACTGAATGCATCCCTTGAGAACATTTACCTATCAACTTGTAATACCTTTCAATACAGAAAGCCACGCCCAAAGGAATCAACCGAGGAACAGAAGCGGACTGGGAAGTATTGCCGCTTTCATGAGACTTATGGGCACAATACTGAAGAGTGCAGACACCTACACGATGATATAGAGAAGTTGATTAGGCAGAAAAAGTTATAGGAGTTTGTAAAGAATCCGCAAGAAGATGGATAGGGAACGTCCAATCCCGGTCATGCACCAGCTCCACATCGCCCCGAGGAGCCTGCTCGGACCGTGGGCAGACTGGTCATAAACACGATCATCGGAGGACCTCACCCTGTAGATAAGAACTGGCAAGAAATGGAGCGGTATGCTAATTCCTTGAGGCATGCAGATTTTGAGTGTTGTTCCAGCGTGGAGGATGGGACCCCCGCTAAACAGCTGCGCATGATGACAGACAATATAGTATTCAGGAGCAGAGATGCTGACCAGGTGGAGGCTCCTACCATTGACCCGATGGTCATATATGCGACAATCGGGCCGGCTTTTGTGAAACTAATTTTGATTGATTGTGGAAGTTCTGTCAATATCATCTTCAAGAAGGCTTATGACCAGATGAAGATGGAGACGAAAGATTTGAAGCGATATAAAGACCGTATCCATGGCTTTAATGGCGCAGCGACTGATGCGGTGGGGTATGTTGAGTTGCCAGTTGAACTGGGACAAGGTGAGCGTAGGAGGGTGCAAATCCTACCTTTCGTAGTTTTGGATGTAGATTCTCCATACAATGTGTTTCTGGGCCGACCGGCCCTGGCTGAGTTTAGGGCAGCATTGGCCCCGTGGTGTTTGACATTAAAGTTTCCGACTGACAAAGGAGTAGGTGTTGTTCATGGCGACCAGGCGACCGGTCGTGCATGTTATGTGGCTGAGCTCCGAGAGGCCCAGCGGAGGGAGAAAGGAAAGGTTGCAGACAATTCCGTCCGCATTCAGAATACTGACAATTGACAAGTAATGCCCGAGCCCTGGCTTGGGCAAAATTCTCGGATCTACAGAGACATAGATCCGAGAGACGACGATGAGGAACCCAGGGAAGAAAAAGCAGCACCGGCTGAACTGACGATTGACATTCCAGTCAGCCGAGACGATCCATCGCGAGTACTGAAGATTGGATCACAACTCATCCCCTCGATGACTGAGGACCTAAGTGATTTTCTCTGAGTGAAACTCGTTGTTTTCGCTTGGACACATTCCGACATGTGCGGGATTTCTCCCGCTATCACGAGTCATATGTTGAACATAGACCCGAGGTACGTCCCAGTCAAACAAAAAAGGAGAGGAATGGACCCGGAGAGGTCTTCTTCCCTTAGAGAGGAGGTGGACAAGCTCAAAACTAATGGGTTCGTCCGCGACGCCCTCTACCCAGAATGGGTGTCAAACCCCGTGCTAGTGAAAAAGGCGAACGAGAAATGGAGAACTTATGTAGATTATTCCGATTTAAACAAAGCGTGCCCTAAGGACAGTTTGCCATTACCTAGAATTGATCGGTTGGTCGAATCCACAACAAGACACGAGTTATTGTCGTTCATGGATGCGTACTCGGGATACAATCAGATCCCGATGCACATCCCGGACCAGGAACACACTAGTTTTGTCACAGACGTTGGGCTATATTGCCACATAGTGATGCCTTTTGGATTGAAAAACGCGGGAGCGACCTATCAGCGTTTGGTGAATCAAATGTTCAAAGATCAGATTGGTAGAACAATGGAAGTCTATGTGGATGACATGCTCGTGAAGTCACGGCAGTCAAACGACCACATTCAAGACCTAGCAGAGATGTTTGGCATACTCAGATTTTATGGGATGAAGATCTACCCTCTGAAGTGTTCCTTCGGCGTTGCGTCGGGGAAGTTTTTGGGATTCATTGTTAATGCCCGGGGAATTGAAGCTAACCCGGAAAAGATTCAAGCTATTCGAGATATTTAAGTGCCCAGAACTATAAAACATGTACAAAGCTTGAATGGAAAGGTGGCTGCACTGAGTCGATTCATATCCAGAGCCACAGACAAGTGTATTCCTTTCTTCGATATAATAAGGAAGGAAAGAGGAATTTCAAATGGACATCCAACTGTGAGGAAGCGTTCCGAGATCTAGTAAGGCATTTGGAAAGTCCTCTAGTGCTGTCGAAACCAGTAGACCACGAAATGTTGTACGTATACTTAGCCGTATCCCCGCATGCTATAAGTGCGGCTTTGATCCGCGAGGAGGACCGAGTTTAAAAACCGGTGTATTACGTTAGTAAACGTTTAACGGGGGCAGAAAGAAATTATCCTAAAATTGAGAAACTGGCCTATTGCTTGGTGATTGCATCACGTAAGCTACGTCCATACTTTCAGGCACATTCAGTCAGTATTTATACCGATCAGCCCTTGCGGCAGGTACTCCAACGACCAGAAACTTCTGGAAGGATCTTAAAATGGAATATCGAGTTGAGTCAGTTCGATATTACCTACCTGCCACGGAGAGCCATACAAGGGCAAGCATTAGCAGACTTCATCGCTGAATTTACTGTATCAAATGAACTAGATAGTCACAGTGTCATTCCCCCCATTCGATGGAAATTGTACACCGATGAGGCATCAAATGACCATTGTTCTGGGCTGGAGTAGTTCTTGTGACTCCGAAAAATCGATCGATTTGTTATGCTTTGAAGCTTAATTTTCCGGCTACGAATTATGAAGCAGAATATGAAGCATTGATTGTCGGTTTAAAGCTCGTTGGAGAACTCGGGGTAAAATCAGTTGAAATCTTTTATGACTCGCAGCTGGTGGTGTACCAAGTGCGAGGAGACTACCAAGCAAGGGGACAAAAGCTTGCTCCGTACCTTGCTCTGGTTCAGGAACTATTGGCGAATTTTGAACATTATGACATTTCGCATGTCCCGCGTGAACAGAACAAGGAAGCCGACTCATTGGCCAAATTCGCAAGTACTGGCGATGCACGGCAAATGGGATTAGTTCCCGTTGAAACCTTACATTCTCCGTGCATAGATGTGATGGAGGTCGATTTTGTGTTGGAAATGGAAATCGAGAAGGAGTCATGGATAACCCCATTCAAACAATACCTGCTAAACGGGACTTTGCCCGAAAGAAGAAGCGAAAGACGACAGGTCATTCGCAAAGCCGCGTGATATGTGATGCAGGGAGGAGTAATGTATCGGAGGGGGTTTTCGGTCCCCTTACTACGGTGCATTGCCCATAATGAGACAAAGCGGGTCTTGAAGGAAGTTTACGAAGGAGAATGTGGCGACCATACTGGGGGGCAGACACTAGCAAAAAAGATCCTCCGCTACGGATACTATTGGCCAACTATGAATCGGGATGCTGCAGATTATGTAAGAAAATGTGACAAGTGTCAAAGATACGCGAAAATCCCGAGACTCACGCAAATGGTTAGCCCCTGGCCGTTTGCTATTTGGGGAATCGACATAGTCGGTTCTTTGCCTATATCCAAAGGTGGTGCAAAATACGGGATAGTTGCGGTCGACTACTTCACCAAATGGGCCGAGGTAGAGCCTTTAGCCACAATCACCCCCAAGAAGGTCATTAATTTCGTTGTACGAAACATTATATGCCGCTTTGGCCTTCCGCGAACCATCATTACAGACAACGGAACTCAATTTGAAAGTAGGGAATTCAAAGATTTCTGTTTAAAGTACGGCATTGAGAAAAAGTTCGCCGCAGTTGCTCATCCGAAGGCTAATGGACAAGTTGAAGCCGTGAACAAGATAATCAAGTCCATATTGAAGAAGCGTTTGGAAAAGGCTGGAGGCAAGTGGGTAGATGAACTTCCAACAGCGCTATGGGCTTATAGAACTACCCACAAGTCCGCGACTGGCCACACGCCATTCGCATTGGCATATGGCTCGGAAGCTGTTATACCCGTGGAGCTTGAAGTTCCATCACATCGGGTGACACATTATGATCCTAGGACGAATCAGGATCTCTTATTGGAATCACTAGACTTTGTTGATGAAAAACGTGAAGAAGCTGAGTTAAGGGCGGTGGCATATAGGCATCGAGTTAAGCGATATTATAACGAAAAAGTCCGCCCAAGAATCTTTGATGTGGGTGATCTCATTTTGAAACGAGTTTTTCCGGTACCATCACGTATGAACCCCAACTGGGAAGGTCCATATGTTGTAGAACGGAAGCTTGGAGAGGGAACTTTCAAGCTAGCGACCGTTGATGGCATGACACTCCCCCGAGCGTGGAGCAGCGAACATTTGCGACATTATTATATTTAGTCTGTTTCTTTCTTGTTTTAGGTGCAATTATTTCCCGTATGTTTTTATTCCATTGGTTCTTAGTTTCCTTTTAAGCATGTAATCGGACAATTTAGTTTGTTTTCATTAATAAAGGCTTGAAGCCATCTTTTCTATGAATTACTGATGTTTCTGTGCCTTATAATCCGGTGACAAACAACTGGAGTTACATTATTCTGTCCGACGTACGAATTCGCATAAACAACTCAAAATCTCCAAGTCCCCTGAGCGCGGACTGGAGTACTCTAAGTCCCCAGAGTGCGGACTAGAGTATAAACGACTTAAATCTCCAAGTCCCCTGAGCGCGGACTAGAGTACTCTAAGTCCCCAGAGTGCGGACTAGAGTATAAATGACTTAAACCTCTAAGTGCCCAGAGCGCGGACTGGAGTACTCTAAGTCCCCAGAGTGCGGACTAGAGTATAAACGACTTAAATCTCCAAGTCCCCAGAGCGTGGACTGGAGTACTCTAAGTCCCCAGAGCGCGGACTAGAGTATAAACGACTTAAATCTCTAAGTCCCCAGAGCGCGGACTGGAGTACTCTAAGTCCCCAGAGCGCGGACTAGAGTATAAACGACTTAAATCTCCAAGTCCCAAGAGCGCGGACTGGAGTACTCTAAGTCCCCAGAGCGCGGACTAGAGTATAAACGACTTAAATCTCCAAGTCCCCTAAGTGCGGACTGGAGTACTCTAAGTCCTCAGAGTGCGGACTAGAGTATAAACGACTTAAATCTCCAAGTCCCCTGAACGCGGACTAGAGTACTCTAAGTCCCCAGAGTGCGGATTAAAAAATATTCTGAGTACCAGAAATGTGAAACAAGAGATGTACAATTCTAGATAATATCCGAGCGATATGAAAGTGGATTGGTAATTTATGCAACTCGCAAGAACTTGAGTTTCGACCACAGTTACACAGAAAGCTAAAAAGCAGAAGTCATTTGAAAGGCAAAGAAACTAAACTTTATTCATTAATCCAAAATGGGGTTATACAACCACTCCTCCAAAACTCATAGTCAAAAGTCTGTCTACACTGACTACGAAAATAAATAAGTAAAAGTAGTTACATGATCAAAGCTAACCCTCGTTGAACGAGTGTGGTGGCTACTTCTTCGATTTCTTTAGCTTCTTTTCTTCCTTTGTTTTCTCAAATGACTCCTCCCCCACACGCTTTCTCTTGGACGTTTTGCTAGCCAGAGAAACGGTGTCAGGAGTGGGAGGAGGAACATCTAGTGGTTTGGACTTGCCAGGAAGAATGACTTTTAGAGGCCTATTCAACGGGTCGTCAAGTTCTACTACTTGGGACTCAACCTTGATCTCAACTTTCTTCCTTTTCTCTTCCGCAAGTTGCTCCTTCATGCTCACTTTCGAAGTGTGTCCTGAGGTGCCTGTAATTTCAATCTCATAACTTCCTTCGACGGGGGACGAAGTTTCAGACTTATCCTCGTCAAGCGCCCCAATCACCTGAGCATCAGGACTGGGGGTTACTCCCGCGTGAGTAGCATCGCTCGCTTTCCCCATCTCCTCCTTGGCGTCATCGCTCCTTGGAGTCGGTTCAGGATCGGAGCGGCCTGCATAAAAACACAAAAGACGAACGTTGCGATACAATAACCTTTCATCCGAAGCAACGGTTCTTCGAACTTTAGGAAAAAGAGTTATATACCGGTCTCTTGCTGGCTTTTGCCCGTCCGAGGAGTCTCACCCTCTAGAATGGGAGATAGCACATGAATGCCAAGGCCAGGGTCTTCCGGATCATAGTCGGCGTGTTGTTCGAATGGATCAAGTACTGGCCGTTCAGCCGATTGAGTAGGAGGAGGAGTTGAAGGCCCAGTTCCAGACGGACCAACCATGTCATTTTTCCCCTTTGGTGGAGAAGAGCCTTTGCCAAAGAGGGCCATTGCTGCGGACAAGTCTGAAGGCTCGTTCCCCCTGAGAAACTCTTTTACTAAAGCATCCTCATCGACCTCCTCGGTACCCGATTCCACCTTTCTAATCTTTATTAAAGTTTCCCATGCCTCGGCTAGAGATTCGAGATAGCCCTCGCCAAGAAAAGTCAAGTCCCGATGCATGAGAACACGGGCGTTGTATTCAGCTATCAGAGGGTCGAACAGGCACTTGATCTCCTCTCTGCCGGCTTCTACAGCCGCCTCAAGGCGGGAGTCAATCTCCGCGGAAGCTATTCTCTTGCCCTCTTCACGGGCTTCATCCTTCATTGTCCCGACCTTAGAAAGCTCATCGTCGAGCTTTGCCTTCAAGAGACGTGTATCAACAATCTCGTTGCAGTATCGTTGGGACTCCTCTTGAGCAGCTACCTTCTCTTCCTTAGAGAGTAGCTCCTTCAACTCTTTAACCTACAGGGCGAGTGCATCCCTTTCTTTTGGAACATAATCTTTTTCTAAAGCCAGAGCCCCACAGCGTTGGACCGCTTCGTCAAGTTCCTTCTTATGAGTCATCTCTAGACGAGTGACGGCCTCCGCGGTATCCTTAGCACTTTGTTCGGCAGCCTCAAGCTGGGATTTGTACGAAGAGAGCTCTTCATCCTAATTTTTGATAATGTCCTTATCGAAGATAGCTTTAAGCTTCAGGCGGTCAATTTCCTATTAACGCTCGATAGAGACTTCCGAGACTTTTTCAACTAGATGGTTAAACGCGTCATGTTGGACATAGACGTCATTGTTGCAAGCGATGGCACTCTGCTTGACATGCCCCGGAATGTGATGGATTGCTGGAAGGAACTTCAGACCATCAAAGAAGATTTTAGGGAATTTAACTTTAAGCTCGGTCAGCTTCTCCGATATCGTCGGGTCTGCTGCAGGAACAGAGGAAGGTGGCTTTGAAAGTTCTATTTTCTTACGATGTTCCCGAGACTGCCGAATGCTTGATGAACCAGAGTGTTGGTCACGGGGAACTTCAGATTGAGACCCCTTCTGCGAAGACTTCTCTCTGCCTTGCTCTGATTGAGAAGGAAGATCACGGGAATATGAAGACTGGGTATATGATTTCCTTCAATACGTCGATTCTCGGGGGCGATTGTCTCGGTCCCCGGAGTCATCTCTGTCTCGGCGCTTGTCGGTGCCCGAATCCCGACCAGAATGATGAAAAATGGATGAGCCGCGAAGACGATCGATTCCGTGGCTGCGTCCCATGTCACCTGCATAGAATGAGAATAACGACAGGTTAGAAAAGATCAGGGTGATGGATGAAATTGAAGTGTAGGATGAAGTGCACGTGTCTGTGTGTGTCCTAGTGTTCCCCCCAATGGACCGGTTTCTTTATATTTACTAATAGGAGTTTTTTCTCCCTGGACATGAGCTTGAGCGCCTGCAGCCTCTGGCGGGCGAATGAAGCTTAAGCGCCTCTGAGTCGTCGAAACCATAATTGAGTAGATCGTCAGGGATGGTGAGGTTCGATAGACCTTTCAGTGAACTTTCTAAGGGTTGAGGGGAAGGTTCTCTCTCCTCTGGAATAAGAGTAACTTTAGAAGTTCCACCCACTTTCTTCCTCCTCGGCTTATAGGTCAATTTCTTCTTTCCCTTTGAAGGGGAAGATGACGTCTCAATATCGTGGACTTCGACTATCGGGTCCTGAGTGGGACTAACATTTTCGCCCGGTACTTCGGGCGTCTTGCCTTCTCTAATTTCTCCCTCTTCTGGCGTGTCAGGGGCGTTACGTGTTGAAGGCCCGGCCTGCTTCTTTCCTTTGCCCGAAGCAGGTCTGGATAGAGTGACACCTTGGGGAAGGCTTATTCGACGACCTTCCGCCAACAGCCCAAACCTTGTAAGTGACTCATTCGAAATGAGAGATCTGATGTCCCGATCTTCTACGGGGAGGGCCCGGATAGTTGCAACAGCTTCAGAGTATCCGGAGCCTTCGGGACGTGGACTGATACCTGAGAAAGTGGATAAAGAGTCAGAAAAGATGCAAATTTCACCAAACTCAAGTGTTGATCTAGAAAATGAACTTACTTCCTTCTACCCATCTCCTGGTGAAACCGGGAGGACAACGCACATAGAACCACTCTTGCTTGTACTGGGAAAATTTGCTCCATGCCCCAGTCATGATTTGGCATTTACTATGTGGCTCCAGAAATATAAAAGATGGGTTGTCCGACCGTCTCTTGAAGCGGTAGATATAACGAATATCGCCGAAAGTAGGAAGCCTGAAAAGGGCACTCGTGAAGAGGATTCAAGTCCCGTATATGAATGCATGGCTATTTGGATGTAATTGTGAGGGAGCAATCTCGATATATTGTAGCACGTCACGAAGAAAGGAATTGAATGGTGGAACGCTGCTGACCCGGCACATGAACCTGTTACAGGCTGTATATCCGACTGGGGGCAAGTGCGGATGATCATGCCTCGATGGAACTAACACATCGTCGAAGGGGATTCCACGGACGGAGCATATCTGACGGAGTGTACTTTCATTAATCTTTGAGGCATGTGCATCGATTGGGTCATCTAAGATAATTGCTGCCTCCAGAGCATCGGGAGCCAATTCGACAAACGCCGTCGCAGGACTCGGTAAGTCTTGAACAGGGGTGGTTGACGGGTTTGAGGTTCCTATAACTTCTTGTCGAGAGGATGGCCCGGGTCTATCCGAGATCGTAGCAGAGCTAGATTTCCTAGACATCTCTGTTAAAGATTGAATCTGATAAAGCACCTGTTTGAACTATACTTGAAAAACAATTAACATTAGACTTAACAACTTAAGTATTCCCTCCGTGTGGTGTGTGAACTAGTGCGATTATTCAAATGTAAGTGCCAAGCGAATGGAAAGACACTGGATTGAGAAAATAAGTTTGAGCTTTAAATTGTCGTCTTCGAAGACCATCATCGTTGACCGTCTACGAAGGCTTGTCGCAAGACGGTTTATATTCTGAACTCGACATCGTCACTGCATTTGAATGGTTATTAATTATTAAGCAGGATTAAGTCCAAGTTTTCAGCTATTTAAAAATACAGAAGTTATCAGTCCGGATTATTCGATATGCTTTGTTGGTTAAGTCCGTCCTTGTTCATTAACATATGTTCAGGCATGGGATGTGTTAGGTCAACTGTGCGTTAGGTTCGACTAGCATTGTGTTGTGCACGACTCCTCTATCACCCACCATTGCCGTTCGGCATACGACAAGGCGTGCCGAACCACAACATGCCGAGCCGCATCGCTCGGCCTTCCATACTTCCATCTGCCTTCTCCACCGTTCGGCATAAGGGAGTCATGCCGAACCACCTACATGCCGAGCTGCATCACTCAGCATTCTACTCTCAACAACGATACCCTTCCACTTATCAACTCCACCGTTTGGCATGTGGCGAATCGTGCCGAACCGAAGTTACGCCGAACCGCAACGCTCGGCACCCCGTACTTAACAACGATTTTATCCTTTTTCCTCCATCCCTACCGAACGACATGGTAAACTCGTTCGGCAAGTCATACCAGGCTGTGTCGATCGGCATTCTAGCCAATTCCTACTCCTCCTCTGCTCTTCCCTTCAACCTCGTTCGGCATGGAGGAACCATGCCAAACCACAACAGTACATTTCCACTAACTTCCTCCTTCATGTACCTCTGCCCTCTTTTTCTTTCCTCCACACCGCCTAGCCTTAGAACGTATCCTAACCACGATTCGATTCCCTCATCCACGCGATTCCTATTGGCCACGGTTGTACAAAGATTCGCGAAATTGAATCTCGTGCTAAGTTAATTAACCAGGGGTAACTGTTTAAAGAGACGGGTCATTACCTAGTAATTGGCTCGAGACTTGGGGGAATTCTGGAGTGAGGAGTGCGGTTTAAATTAGTTTCGATTGATGTGGGAAAGAAGGGAGGCAACGTACAATGTTCGAAGAGGGAAGGGTGGTCAATGGAGCCTGTTAAAAAGCAGGGTTTGTAAGCACAAGGTAGCGGAGGTAAAAGTAAGAAAAGAGAAGAAGAAAGGAAGTGCCGACCTTTATTGGGGGAAGAAGGGAAGTCAAAGGGACCATGACCGTTAGAACCGGTCAAAGCACATACCTCGTTCGGCACCAGCTCCGTCGCTCGGCATTTGTGTGTCGTTCGGCATCAGCATGTCGTTCGGCATACATTACCTCAATCGGTATTCAAGAGAAAATACTACCGAGAAAACTAAATCAAGGCTCGAGGCGAAGCGCGGAGGACTCGTGATTCAAAGCGCATCACGGTCGAACACATAATGCACTTTGGGGGGCAAGTGTTACCTGGAGGTTTGACCAGGCAACTAGGTCGTTCGACAAAGAAGCCTCGTTCGACATCCAGCCTCAATCGGCATTCAACCTGTTTCAGCATTCAGAGGTCGACCGGCATTCAGCCTCGTTCGTCATTCAGAGGTCGTCCGGCATTAGAAGCCTCGTTCATCATTCAGAGGTCGACCGGCATTCAGCCTCGTTTGGCATTCAGAGGTCGACCGACATTCAGCCTCATTCGTCATTCAGAGGTCGTCCGGCATTGGAAGCCTCGTTCGGCATTCAAAGGTCGACCGGCATTGGAAGCCTCGTTCGGCATTCAGGGGTCGACCGACATTCAACCTCGTTCGTCATTTAGAGGTTGTCCGGCATTGGAAGCCTCATTCGGCATTCAAAGGTCGTCCGGAATCGGAAGCCTCGTTCGGCATTCAGAGGTCGTTCGGCATTTGGCCTCGATCGGCATTCCTGCCTCTCTCGGCATCTCCCCTCGATCGGCATTGAGCCTCGTTCAGCCTACACATCTCACTTAACACACTGCCCCGTTCGGTTTGGAGACCTCGCTCGCCATTTGTGGTTCGGCATTTGTGGTTCGGCACACAGAAGTCACTCATCACGGGCCGAAGTATCTCACTCATAGGCCCAAGAGGGGAGTCCAACCCATCTTCGTCTATAAATAGAGGGGCAGGGGCACAGTGAAATGGACCTTTTTTGGGAGAACACTGGGGATACTCTGCCGCTTTCTAGACTCAACTTTTTTACTTAGCAATTGTATCCAAGTAATTGGTGTACGGATTGTATTTGTAATCGATTATCAAGTAAAGTAATAAAGATCAAAACTCAAAGTGGAGGTAGGCAGTTACGCCGAACCACTATAAATCTGGTGTTCTCATTTTTCGCATTTAATTTAGTCTATATCTCTCTGTCTTAATTTATCTTCTTTATTTATCTCTCTACATAATCTTTCTAAAGGGGGTTAGTGACCAATTTTGGTGCTAACAATTCTTTAGTGCATCAAAGAACGATATACATTTGTCGGTTGCTTTTGAGATGAACCGACTTAATGCTGCAACTTTCCCATTCAAGCTTTGTAACTCTTTCTTGTTCCTTGGGGTGTCGACTTCCCGTAAAGCGGTAATTTATTTTGGATTTGCTTCGATGTCTCTAGTGCTTATAATGAATCCCAAGAACTTTCCAGAGGCTACCCTGAAGTGACATTTACGTGGATTGAGTTTCATTCTATATTTGCGAAGTATTTCAAACATTTTGACGAGGTTGTCCAAGTGATTTGCGGCTATGCATGATTTAACCAATATATCATCTACATAGACTTCCACCGTCTTCCCGCTCTGATGCTTGAACATGGAGTTTACAAGTCATTGGTAGGTTTCCCCAGCATTCTTTAAGTCGAATGGCATCACTTTGTAGCAGTATAATCCTATATCAGTGGTAAAGCTGGTGTTTTCCTGGTCAGTGTAACACCCCATATTTTTAATAACATTATTAGGAACATTTAATTAAGCAAATTAAATGAAATAATGTAAAATGATTAGGAGATTGAGATTTATGATTAAACTAAGGGGTAGCCGTGCCTAATAGAATAAATGAACTAAAATAAAATGGGTAAAGGAAATAGGTGAGGGGCAAAGTTGGAATAAGAATATTCTAATACCTTAAACCCTTAGGAATTCATTTCATACGTTCATTTGCAATACCAAACTAGAATAGAGGCCGGCCACCTCTAAAATAAGCAAGAGGAAGAAGATAAAGAAAATCAAAGGAAGGAAGAATTAATCAAAATCAAATCCATTCAAATCTCAAATTCCTTAATCTCAAAGCTAAGGTGAATAATAACTACATCTCATATTTTCTATTGTTTTCGGTTTTAAGGTTAAACCCGAATTGTTTTGAAAAGTTATGCCATGTTTTTGAATGATCAAATGTTTATATATGCTTGTTGATAATTTATGCTTAATCATATACGTTTTATGATATGTTTTAATATGAAAACCCTATTAAATGACATCCAAATGTCTTGCGATTTTAGATTTAGATCAGAAATGACATTTTAGAGATGGGATTCAATTTCATAATTTTTTGAATTAATGTGGATTAATATAAATTTTTTAGTGAGGAAATTGACTATTTGGGTTCAAAAATTATTTACGGTTAAATAATATATGTTTTGGGTCTGAAAAACATATTTTATAAAACATATTAAAAAATGATTTTTTTTGAATTTTTGTAGAATTTTCCTATGTGTTTTAATAGATATGTAATATTATTTAAGGTATGGGACTTAAATATTTTATATATTTATAAAAGGAGAAGGGGTATTTTGTAAATAAATTAAATTGTTTATTTCTGAAAAATTGGCAGCACTTTTAGAAAAGAAATTAGAAACCAATAATGTTTCGACAAATAAGGCAGGTTAGTTGAAAAGAATTACTTAGAAAGGTTAAAAATCAGTTTAAACATGCTTTTTACATGTTTCACCACTTTCGACACCAAGCTTTCGACTGTGTTCCTCCGCCACCATCACCATCGAAACCAATTCGCATGGCATCAAAGACTTGTTGCACAGTGAATTGGACTCAGGCGAAAGGTACTGGGTCGAAGCTATGGGTTTCGAGGGGGTCGAAACTTTGCTTTACTTCTAAATGAAAACACGCCTGCTCTGCTTTTGAAGGGTATGCTTTCGACTTGGTTGGCTTTCGACTGAATCAAATATTTTAAAGGAAAGGTTTCAAAACGAGTTGCGTCTCTGTTTTTAGGTAATGCTTTCATCGGGGTCGAAACCCCTTAGCTGCCGCTTTCTACCTTTCGAAGTGATGCCTTCGAAAGGGCTATTTTGTTTATAAACCCTAAGTCACTTCTCCATTGCTTTTAGAAGGTTGGTTTCGACACCATCACTTCTTTACTTAGGAAATGCTTTCGAAAGAGTGCTTTCGACTTAAATGTTTTATGACCGTTTTGCTCTGTTGAAGGTAGAACCAAAATATTTCGAAGGAGATAGTTTTAAATGGTTTCGAAAGGTTATTCCACATGTTTACTTGAACCCAAAGGCACTTGAACCCAAAGGCTTTCGAAAGGTTTGACGTTTTAATGCTTTCGAAAGGTTTTAATGAAGGTTTCAAAGGGGTGGTTCCCCTTTAGTTTCAAAAGGTTTAAAAGGAAAGGTTTTCCAATGTTTTCGAAAGGCAATGTTTAAAGAGTTTTAAAAGAAGGATGTCTATTGATTTAAAGCTTTCGAAGTTGATGTTTTTCAATAGTTTTGAAAGGATGATTATGAATGGTTTCGAAAGGGTTTGTTTTGGCCTTTGCCTAAGAGGTACTTTCAATGGATTCGAACGGGGTACTTTTAATGGTTTAAATGTTTTTAATCAATAAAGATTTGTGTATAGTATATATAACATGGCAAAGTGATTTTGAGTAAAGCATAGAGTATATATTTTCCTTGTTTAAAGTATGATTTAAAGGTTCAACTCAATTTGAGAAGAAAAGGTTTTCAAGGAAAATTTAAGGCAAGATTCCCCTAAGTAAAATGACTCAGATATTTGTATACCGGATGGGGCTAGTATAGGATTGCGCCCCATACATTAGCTAGTATCCCCTAGCTAATTTAGTCTAAAATTCCAGTGTGTAGGGCTTTGCCACAGGTAAGACTAAAATGATGTTACACACAGAAGGGAATATAATTGTACAGAGGTAGGTTATTGGTGAGCCCACAAAACCATAAGGATCAGTTGACCAGGAGAAATTAAGTTAGGGATAGATTGTCCAAAAGAGGAGTATCTAACATATGTTAGATTATTTTTTTATATTGTCCGGTAGGCCCTAGTCATCCAAAGGTTAGTAGTTAGCCAAACAAGACTATAGTGTTCAGACAGATAGTTCATTTGTACCTGATATGTATGTTTACATGATAATGCTTTACAGTTTCAGCCAATTTTTGTTGCAGGATTTTGATTTGCAAAAGATATGTTTTAAAGGATATTAGTGAGGGGAATCCCATTCCGCTAAGCGGCATGATCTCACTTAATATCAAATAACTGAGATGTATAGTATTATTCACATCGGGCTTTATGTCTGACTCGAAGTTTGTGTTTTTCCCCTTAAACTCTCGGGTGCTCAAAATTGATTTGAGTAGGCTGAGGGTTGAGTATTTTTAGGTTTTAGTAGTTTGGTGAATAAAGCTTCTGGAGACGAGCAGGTGGCTGACGGATCGCTATTTAGGAGTTGCAGTTCTATTTTGTTTATTTCCGCTGTGTTGTATTATGTCAGTTGTGACAATATAGTACTCTGGTCAACTAAGGGGGCATCATCATATGTCGCTCTTGGCGTATTTATGTAATAATTATATTTTATCTGAACTTGGGAGAACGATGGGATTATGTAATCTGGATATGAAACTAGTGTTTTGAAATATAATCAAAAATGTTGTTTTTTGGAGTCAGTGATTTTGTTTCATATTCAAGTGCTTCCGATATTATGGATACCATTAACATAGCCGTATTTTTTCACCAGAAGTTAATACTATAGACGACTACAACATCTGTAGTGCTTAGCTTTGGGCCTCAGGATAGGGGATGTTACAACTTTGTATTAGCATAGGTTTATGAAAAACTTTAAACTAAAATGATTTTTGAAAAGATAATCCTAAGGAATTAGAGATAAGGTCGGGGTATGGGATAACGCTATAGTAATGTACTTGTATTTGCTATATATAGGTATACCCTATATCTCTAGTTTCCTATCTCTCTTAGGCTATTCTTCGGTATCTCACAAGGCTTGAATACAGATATGGATGCTAGAAATGGAAGAGTGAATCTTGGGGGGAGCACTACGACAAATGAAATGCTAGACCAAATACGAGGAGAAACCAAGGCCAGGCACAAGTAGGAAATGTGGGTGTTGGGATCCCGCAAGTTGATATGGGAGCTATGTATCAGTTTTTCGTGAATATGATGTAGGCGGGTGTTGCTGCTGGAGTAGTTGGAGGAGGAGTTCAAGAAGCTCCAGTGGTGAACAACTATGATATTCTGAGTAGAGACTATGTCAGGCTTGGAGGAAAACCGTTTATCGGAACTGAATATGCTATTGAGGTGGAGAACTTGTTGCTGCATTGTGAGATGGTCTTTGCATACTTATAGCTCATTGATGAGCAAAAGAGAAGGCTTGCATCGAGACAGCTTCAAGGAGCATCTTTATTCTGGTGGAATAGTGTGACAGTTGTAGTGAATGAGGAAACGATAACGTGGGTTGAGTTTAAGAGGAGGTTCTAGGAGAGGTTCATGTTTGTGATGGCGCAGACTGCTTTTCCCAGAAAGTTTGTTGAGTTGGAGCAGAGGGAGATGTCTGTGTTGGAGTATTCTAGAAGGTTTGAAGAGTTGGCTAGGTATGGTCATGCCACTATGGATACTGTGATGAAGAGAAATGAGAAGTTCATAAGGGGGCTGAAGCCTAAGTTGGCAAGGGCTACATTACCTCATTTTAGGGATCCTTGTGATGTTGTAGTAGAGATAGTGTTGAGACGTGTGCTTCTCTGAAGAAGAATAAGGCGAAGGAGGTCCAGGTAGGGCAGAGTCAGAAAATGAAGTTCTTTCATAAGAAGGGAGCTCAGAAAGGTGGAGCCGCGAAGAAAGGAAAGTAGGAGGTTGTTTGCTTTAAGTGCGATAAGAAAGGACATTTCGCTAATGAATGTCGTACTGGAAAGGAAAAGGAAGTGATCGGGAAGAAGAATATTATATGCTTCAACTACGACCAGATTGGCCATTATAAGAACCACTGCAAAGAGCCTTCTAAGGATGGAATGGGCAAAGTATTTGCATTGGAACCTACCACATCTGGACCAACAGCGCAAAAGAAAGGGAAGGCAGTGTTGGGAGGTACACTTCAGATTCATGGTATGTCTATTAGCTTCTATTTGATACTGGTGCATCACATTCTTTTATATCTTATTGTTTATCAGATAAGCTTAACCTAGAACCCTTATACTTAGTTACTTCCTTAATGGTTGCAAATCCGATAGGAGGGTATGCGACACTTGGGATGAAGTGTGACCACCTAGAGTTTGATTTGCTAGGTTATACCTTTGTTTGCAGTTTGCGTGTATTTGACTTTGTAGGGTCGGAATTATTTTGGGTATGGATTGGTTAAGTAAGTACGATGCTAGGATATTTTGCCATGATAGGAAAATATCACTTAGACACCCTAATTATAGTGGTCGGATTGTATATACCATAGAAAACCCTATCTGTGAGGTGAATGCTTTGTTGGGTGTTTGGAGTTGGAAGATGAGTTGAATCAAGTTTTCATGGTTAGAGAATTCACAGATGTTTTCAAGCCTGTAGTAGGATTTCCACCGAAACGAGCTATTGAGTTTCAGATAGATTTGGTGCCTGGAGCAGAATTAGTGAGTAGGTGCCAAGCAGGATGTCACCTACCGAGATGAGGGAGTTGAAGGTGTAGTTTGTCGATTTGGAAGGCAAGGATTTTATTAGACTGAGTAATTCACCTTGGGGAGCCACCGCAGTGTTTGCTAAGAAGCCGGACGGATCGTTGAGGTTATGTATCGATTATCGTAAGTTGAATGAGAGGATGATAAAGAATCGATATCCATTGCCGAGAATTGATGATTTTTCGATCAGTTGAGTGGAGCCAAGGTATTTTCTCAATTGGATTTGGCGACAGGTTTCCATCATCTTAGAGTGCCAGAGGATAGTATTCATTTGACGGCGTTTAGAACTAGATATGGATCGTACGAATGGTTAGTGATGTCGTTCGGACTAACTTATGCGCCAGCATTCTTTGTGGATTTGATGAACCGAATTTTCTGGGAGCACTTGGATAGGTTTGTGTTGGTTTTCATAGATGATGTTTTGATATACTCTAGGGATGAGAAGGGGCATGAAGTTCATCTTAGAGTAGTGCTGGGGACGCCGAGGCAGAATCAACTGAAGACGAAGTTTTCGAAGTGTCATTTCTGGAAGAAGGAAGTGAAGTTTCTTGGTAATGTAGTCTCAGAGAAAGGGTTGTCTATAGATTCGACTAAGATTGAAGTGGTGAATAATTGGAAAAGACCCAAGACAGTGACTGAGATAAAGAGTTTTCTTGGATTGGCCGAATATTATAGGAGGTTTATTGAAGATTTTTTGCGGATAGCAGCACCGATGACCAAGCTAACGCGAAAGGATGTGAAGTTTATTTGGACCGATAAGTGTGAGGAAGCATTCCAGAGCTTGAAACACTTATTGACCCATGCACCTATATTAGTTGTTCCGGAGGGGAATTAGGATTTGGTAGTTTATACAGATGCGTGTGGAACTGGGTTAGGATCGGTGTTGATTCAAGGAGGTAAAGTGATTGCCTATGCTTCTCGACAGCTTAGACCGCATGAGGTTAGATATCCAACGCATGATTTGGAATTGGCTGCAGTGATTTTTGCATTCACTATACCAAATCGGTGATTTTGTAACATTTTATATTTCTCAATTTCAAACATTTATAAATGTTACAAACTACCAACATCTAAAAAGTGTTAGGATACATCAAAATGTGTTAGTAAAAATAAATAATTATATGTATAAACTTTGCAACACAAAAAAGCGTTACAATACTTGGTAAATATGTAAATAAATCAATATCAATGGACTACATTGTAATTTAAAACCATTCATTCATTTGTAACACTATCCATTTTCCATCGCTTCTCTTGGCCGCATCAAATTTAATTCCATAAAATCTCATAACTAGGGTTTCGCGGAATCTCTTATCCCGACAACAAACCGTTCATAGCGGCGGCGACGGCAAATCGTTCATCCCGGAGGCAACCACTCACATCGCTGCGGCAACTTGCATCTCCAGGCGATGGCATCACTTTAAGATTCTATGGCTACACCAAATCATTCATCGTTGCGGCAATTCGCATCTCTAGGCCGTAATCATGGCGATTTTCTCCAACATCAGTCTCTTCTCCAAACAGCAACTCATCTCCAGACTCGAACCCAGATTTTGGATTCGGTGAAGGCCAAAAGGGTGCGCCATTTATTCTGCATTTTCTTATAGTGTTGATATTTTTTTTGCATGCATTAGTTGACAGTTTATTGTTTCTCCTCTAATACTAATACTTTATTACATAAGAATTAACAAGAAAAATGTACGCTGTTAAGGCTGTTTTAATCTACATTTGTTCATTTTGTATGTCTCTGTTATTAGGTGGGTCGGCCTTACTTTATAATAGAAAAGGCAAGATTGCAATGGTTATGGATGTATTCTGAACAAATTGACTAATATTTTTAAAGTTTAGACCCAATGTTTATGATAACCAACCTTAACCCATCCTGTTGTGAGGCCAATCTTAGCATTTGTGTTAATAATGAGCGTCAGCCTATAAGGTTAACTTTACAATAAGAAACGTAAAACTGTAACTATCTATTAGATGTACCTAATCATAATAGTTTTTTTTATAAATTAAATTATTTAATAGTTTAGATACAACAGTAATAATTGGTGATTTCTATGATAAATTTTATTTTAACTATTTAAGTTTGCCCTTGTTAATTATTTGTGAAGTACAAGGTATTTTCTTATTTTTAAAAGTGTTTGACATTACTAAAAATAAGGAAATTTCATTCTCTTATGCAGTATTTAACATTCTGTTCGAGATGGAAATTGAATTTCTATAATATATTTGTGGACATTTATTTTGAATTACAACTTCTATTAGTACAGCAAAAATGTCACAAGGTTATTGTGGTTTTCTGAATATCCAGACATGTCTATTATGCAAGTTGTGTTTTATTTATCTAACGTTGTCGTTATTTATTTGTTTGTGTTTTATGATTTCTTTATGTAGGTAGAGAAATCAAATCTTAAATCACAATTACAGCCTTTTATTTCGGAGAGGAAGAAATACAATGAAGCAATGAATGAGAAAATAAAAGAAATAAAACCTCTTAGAGAAGATCTGCACAAGATTCGTGATGCAAATAATGCTGCTAGGGAGAGAAGCATGGGTTTGTGCTCTTCTGAAGAAGAACTTAATGATCTTGTAAGATAATGCTTTTGTCTTCTTTACTAGAGAAACAAAATTTACGTACTAAATCTTTTTATAAGAACAATATTCCTATTTTAATGTTTATATACAAAAGCATATTGTTATTCAACCAAATCTAATTACCATACACTTGGAAGAACTATGAAATCTTCCACTAGTAAGTTATTTTTATATTCTAAAAGTGCATATATAAACTATCAAAATCTCATGCTACATGGAATAAAACTATGCACAAATTTAAGGGTGTTGTTGCTCCATCTACCTGTTGTGTTATCCAATAACAAGTTGCTACCTAAATGGAAATTAAACTAACTTTATTTAATTTACCAAAATTATGAACTGTACATTTTATCCTTTGTAATATACGAAATTATCACATTACATGAATTATCCAGTCTATCCTTTCAGTATAAATTGATAAAAAGAAGACAAACTGATAGATTAACAAATTGCAAATTACAAAAAGGAACGACGAAAACACATAAATGCGCAAATGTGTACCGATGTAAAAAGGCATTGTAGTAATTGCACAATTTATTCCAATTTTTTAGTGCTGGTGAACCATAACGGATAAATGTTTACATTGTGGTGGCTTCAGTTAAAAAATATTTTAAAGTTGTTGTTACCCCCAGTATCACTTATTTTTCTACTGATGGTTACAGTTAGTTATGCTTGTAGTGTGCTTAACAATGCTAAAAATAATAATGATGAATTTACGGGAATGAAAACACAAGCAACATTTTTGTGTGTGGGCAAATTTGAGGGCAGTCCTCTACGCAAACAAAGACCATAGGTGTCTATTCCTTCATTTTGTGCACAATAATATCTAAAGAAATGCCAAAAATATTGTATTATATGTACCATACTGTAGTTTACCTATGTTTATGGACATGTGGTGTTAATTTAGAATATATGTAAATGTATAAAAAGTAAAGAGGATGGTTAAAATGCTACATGTACCTTACCACAATTTACAGCTATCATCCTCATATCAAATCTATGAAAATGGTAGAAACCAATTTGTACAAAGAATGAACAAGATCAAAAAAATTCTACGGTCTTCAACTTTTAGTGGTAAGGAATTGAGGCACAACTTTCTCTCTGCTCTATTTCTGACTGTGCAACTAAAAGTGATAGTAACGATGAACATGCAAGTTGTCGTTCCAAATATTACTGAATGAAAATAATCACATGAAATCACTAAGTGGTTATGTTTAAAGTTATCAATGATTTTTTTAATGACTGATAAGTTGTGTTGAGTGATATAAAATGACTAGACATATGATCATTTTCAAATTTTGCAAGTACTCCATGCTCACGTAACTGCCAGTGGATTTCTGATAAGAGGAATTTCTCTATGAACCTGTTTAGTTATTTTTGTTAATATTCTCTTCACTTTATCTAGATTAAGTAAGTCTTTTTATCTTTTCAAAACAAATCTCTACTTAAATTATAGAAATACATCACTAACAATAATGAAAACTGTTACTGTGAAATAATCATTGCTTACTTTTTAAAATGTCAATTCTCAAATGTTAATTCAAAACTCAATCCAAAAATCAGTTGAAAACATTCAATTTTATGTTGAAAATAAAAGCTTCCTCGAGATATTTATTACAATCTACAATTCATGATTACTATTATTTCTTTGCATATGAAAATTTATGAATATTTTTTTGTTACAAACATAAAGTGATAAACCATCGACACTATAAATTTTAATAAATTCAACCGTTTATAAAACTTATGCCATTGTCATTCAATAATTAAATTTATGTATCATTTCATGTCTAATTTTAGAATTTTTAACTATTAATTTTTTTCCCCATTTCTGCTTCCATATCTATTCCAGTTTCACTTTCATTCTGTCTCTTTACAATATTTGAAATTTTGAATACTAAGTCTTTTGGTGAAACATGTTGATTTTTGGGCTCTCTATTTGAAGTGGAAGGTATGATCTAAGTTAATATGCATGTCCTGGATGTCAAGTCAGTTTAATTAGTTGGCTATCTTAAATTTGTTTTTCTAAACTAAATAATGCATGAAGGAATCTAAAACTAGAAAGCCAATAATTGGATACTTCAGGTTTCATTTTCTCTTTTGTTTTGTTCATTATTAAACCATATATTTGTTATACTATTCCATTGTAGCAACGTTTATGACCACTACATTGTGTTTATTAATATGCCTCCCATTATTCTGTTAAACAAACTTTCATCTAGCTTAACTTATAAACAAACTTCTCTAATAAGTAATATGCAAATAGCATATAAACTTATGTTAATTAATTTGGAAGACCAAATTTATGATAAAAAATGAAAATGAAATATCATGGTAACCATTTCTGGTAAGTCAGTAAACATAATTCATAAAATCCAGGCCTGAAGCTACTCTACTACCATCTAAAAACGTAAACCATTGTGTCTATGTTAATATGGATATATGTGAATATCTAACCATTTAAAACAAGTATTATTGAATAAAATAAGGTTTGCTTAAAAATTAAAAAAATATTTTATCTATAAAATATATATAAACAACCGGAGTACTTCATTATAGTATTTTTATTTGGAGAACCTGTAAGCTATATATATATATGTGTGTGTGTGTGTGTGTGACCTTATTAGCTGTTGGAAACAAGCATGTGACCTTCTATGGCATATTATAGCTATTGCATTCTTATTAAGAGAGTGAATTTTGGATTGTTGAGTTTTTGAATCTGAATTATTTTGAGTTGTATGATATGGAATTCATTGTTTTGACTAACTAAAACATTTGTCCTTCACCATTTAATCAAGCAATATAAGATGATTAAAATTTTCTTCTTGTAAATTATTATTGTGATATTTGCAACTTCATAATTAGTCGAAGATCTTAATTGCTTTTGTTCTATTTAGTTAAGTGGGTTTCCATCCTACGGTGGTCTTATGGTTCTTAAATTGGAATAATTTACATTTGAGGCACTAGCCATATTCTTATCATGTTCATACCTTTGCACAGTAAATGATCGACATTCCAGTTTCACCTTTAAATAATATATTTTTATAATATGTATATAGTGGATAAACATAGAAAGTTTTCAAAGAAGATAGAATAGTTTGCGTGAGACCTGAATGAAACCATTATATGATTTTGTGTTATTGACCAGTAAAATTTTGTCGAAAAGTTGCTTAAGGAAGTTGAATGTAGGCCATGCTATCAAACTTTGTATATATGCAAAACTTATCTTTTGATTTGAGTTAAGCATAGGTACATAAAGGCTATTTGGATTGGATCATGGCACAAACTCGCCTTTGTTGGCTTATGCACGCTTAATAGCTGAGTAAGTTGCTTTAACTATTAAAATAAAGATACGCCGTCGGATTAAAATATAGAAATGATAAACAAATTGCTATATATTGTGTTTCGGACCGTGTGGTCGATGTATATTGTTTATATTATATTTGTGAAATTCCAAATGGCTCTCTGTACAAAGGAGATTCTGTCGAATTTTTTAGAAAATTCTAACACTTAAAAAAAATTTCAATAATTTTTCATATGCAAAGAAATAAAAGTAAGTCTAGTTAAATTTATAACATACTATTATTTTCATGGTGAAAAAAAATTATTATATAATATATGTTATTTCACATGGAATACAGTTCTGAACTGGAAAAATAAAGTGTAATAAGCATTGTGGCATATGTACGTTTTCATGAAAATAATTGTTTCATGATGCAAATAAAACAAATACATTTTTTTTAGAACTTGAAACCATATATAAACTAATAATGGCCATTATGATTTGGAGGTTTTGTTTGAATGGCAGCCTCCTCTTGGAATACTAACGGTAGATAATTGCTTTCATGGCAGATCAAAATTTACCAATAATAACAGTAATAGTCATAATCTAGTACTCTTGAAACTATAGGCGTAACCCTGTTAACATCTGCTCTTAACTTTAATAAAACATCCGAGCTTTTTATTGTTCTATTCTTTGTAGACCAAACAAGTATTAAATGAAATTTTGTACATGATTTGAATAAAGGCTTTTGCATTTTTTTCGTTGTCCAGGTTTAAGCTAGTTAAAGCATCATCCTCTTTTGACGCATTAGCTTCCTTTTATATTCTTTCTACTATTCCCAGTTATGTTATAGACCTTTTCTAAGATAACAAATAGTTTGAACTCTATACGTGCTCCTCGAAATCATATATGGTTTCAAATACTATTTATCTTCCAATAAGCAGAGTTGAGCAATATGCTATCAGTTTGACCAAAGATTAACAACCTGACTCAACTACTATACTATTATTATCTTGGTGTATCGTAGTCATGTAGAAAAATTATGGGCTGCCATGAATAAAAAATGGATGAGAAATTATCCCAAGGTTAAAAACAAATTCAGTCCAAAATTGTATTATGCCCACTTTACATATCTTGGGTTTCTGAGTGCACAACCTGAGTGCATGTATGGCTATGTAGTCGGTTCCCTTAGTCTAGTTTTGTCTTAGTTGTGTTTCTTTGACTTATTAGTTGTTCATTTGGGTTTGCATATGCATGTGTGTTTGCTATTTAGTTACTAAGCATTAGTGCTGTTTTGAGTGTATACTCTATGTGTTTGACTATATGGATGAGTGGAGCATTTGCTATTTAGTTACTGAGCATTTAGTGTTGTTTTGAGTGTATACTCTGTGTGATTGATTATATAGATGAGTGGAGCATGTATGGCTATCCATGTGTGAGGGTACTATGTATATTTGATCAAGCTAGTTTTTCTTTTGACTTGGCCAAGACAGCTGCAATTTCGGTAGAGGCAGCAGCTGTCATTAGAGTTCATCCCACCCTCTACAGGGTTTGCTCTTGCAGCATGAAAATCCAATACATATGCGGCATACTCTATACCTCATCAGTCATTATTTTGTATGATTAATTATGGACTGGTATATATGCTATTGGTCCATGGTCAGTAGCCTGTCATGGACAATAATTGGATCTAATAATGCACTGATACCTTAAACTATATTTTAGACCTGATTATAATTGAGTAAACCAATCTATACTTAACCCGCATATACATGAATAGTTGAGTTGGAAGTGCACTGCTGTTCGATATTTTTATACAATGAAAGCTAAGTCTCAATTAATAGTAATTTTGATGTTTGAATTCTCACTTGACATATTGAATGTAGGCACTTGTGGAGGAAGAGGATGAAAAACATAAGTTGGAATGTAGCGGTAACAAGGAAGCAAACACATATAACCTTGACAATGATCCCATCTCTAAAGTTTTTGGCTCTGAGAGAAAGAAAAACTATTGTCGTGCAATGATAGAAAGAAAAATATTGTATTGGATATTTGAAATTGGATTTGAAATTGAATTTTTGTAATTTGGATATGATATTGTGGGATTCTGAAATTGGAAAGTTTGTAGCTCATATTATAGTATTATCTAAATATGATATTGTTGCATTTAAGACATGGAAGCATTTTAGACTTCATATTGAATTGATATGATGAATTATATATGTGATATGGACATCATCATTTATGAGATATTATATTCATTTGTTTTAAGAATTTAATATTAATTGTGCATAAAGTAGGGTAAAAACATAATTTCGATTAGAACGCATATAAGTGTTATCAATATTTTGGATAACAACGCTTATCTACGTTACAAACCTAAATGATAAGCATAGAAATTTATGTGTAACAACACATATATATGTTACTAAATAATCATTTTCCAACACTTATAAGCGTTATCGTATATTTCTGTACCAACACTTATAAGTGTTACCATATATTCTGTACCAACACTAATAAGCGTTACCGTATATTTAGGTACCACACTTATAAGTGTTGGTAATACGTACGTTCGTAACACTTATAAGTGTTACAAATTTAACCGCTCCATTCCTCACAGTCCATTAGTAACACTTAAAAAGTGTTACTAAAATTATTTGTAACACTTATAAATGTTAGGATTTGCCTGTTTTGGTGTAGTGATTGAAGGTGTGTAAACATTACTTTTTGGGAGAGAGATTTGAGCTTTATACGGATCATAAGTCGTTAAATTATTTGTTCTCTCAGAAGGAGCTGAACATGAGACAACAGAGATGGTTAGAGTTTATTACTGCTTATGATTTTGGAATTGAGTACACACCAGGGAAAGGTAATAAGGTTGTAGATGCGCTTAGCAGAAAACATCAGAATGCGATGTTGGCAATGATAGCAGAGTGGAAAGAATTGGAAGCGTTGTCGACTTGTAGAGTCCAGTGGGGATCTGAAGCTGGGTCTAGTGGAGGATCTGTTATATTTTCTTTTTCAGAAGTTTGACCGATGATGATCAAAATGATTGCTTCTAAACAGATGGAGGATCCAATATTGGTTGAATGGACCAAGAAGTTAAAGGATGGAACTGAGAGCGATGATTTGAAGGATTTTAGTCTTGACCAGAATGGGTGGTTGAGAAATAAAGGTAGGTTATGGGTTTCGAATGTGGGAAACATAAGGAAGGAAGTTTTGGAGGAATGCCATCGTTCGAAGTTCACTATTCATCTGGGAGGAACTAAGATGTATGAGGACATGAAGAGGAGTTTCTTCTGGGAAGGTCTGAAAAGGGATGTAGGCTTATGGGTGAAGTATTGTCTGAACTGCCAACAGGTAAAAGCCGAACATTAGAAGCCAAGTGGGTTGCTTCAGCCATTAGATATTCCGGTATGGAAGTAAGATTCTATTTCTATGGATTTATAGACGGGTTGCCGAGATCTAATAGAGGAAATGAAAGTATATGGGTCATAGTGGACAGATTGACTAAGACTGCCCATTTCATTCCAGTTAAGTCAACTAGGATGGCACCTGTTTTTGATAAGTTATTTATGAAGAATATAATTAGACTGCACGGAATTCCAAGTAGCATAGTAAGTGATAGAGATTCCTTTTTCACTAGCGAGTTCTGGAAGAGTCTACAAGAGATTTTAGGAACCAAACTCAAGATCAGTACCGCTTACCATCCACGGACCGATGGGAAAATGGAAAGAGTTAACAAAATCTTGGAGAATTTGTTAAGAGCTTGTGTGTTAGATTTTGGGGGATCATGGGAAGACCATCCACACTTAGTCGAGTTTTCGTATAACAACAATTATCAGACTAGTATAGGGATGGCACCATTTGAAGCTTTGTATGGAAGGCGATGCAAACCTCTGTTTGTTGGTTAGAGACCGAGGATAGGTTGGTTCTTGGTCTAGATTTGGTTAGAGAAGCTCCAGAGAAGATTGAGTTGATTCGAGTTAGAATGAAGGACGCTCAATCCAGGCAGAAGAGTTATGCAGATAGAAGACTGAAAGACTTGGAGTTCTCTTTTAGTGATCATGTATTCATCAAGGTATCACAGATGAAGGGTGTGATTAGATTCGGGAAATCAGGAAAGTTGGCACCGAGATTCGTAGGACCATTTCCTATTATAGAGAGGATCAGGAAACTTGCATATAGAGTAGAGTTACCGAACAGTTTGGCAGGAGTCCACGCTGTTTTTAATGTTTCTCATCTAAGGAAGTGTGTTAGAGATCCGAAGACTACTATAGCACCGACTGTGTTGGAGGACTTAGTATTAGAGCCGAATTTGACTATAGTTGGAAAACCAGTTCGTATAGTTGCAAGAGATGATAAAAGTCTAAGGAACAAGACAGTCAGATTAGTTAAAGTCCAGTGGAGCAACTGTAACATCCTGGTATTTTCAACCATTCGCATCTGCACATGTCGGACTTGAATTGCTCAAAATATCATATTGTTAATTTATATTTTCAAAACTCAGAATATACAGTAAATAAATATATCACAGAATCACAGACATAGAGTAATATAACAATAAGCAGCGGAAACAAAAGAATAGTAGTTCATGAAGCTACTATATTAAAATAAGATACAATAGAAGTTTCGAATACATAGAAGTCTCAATACAGTAGTCCACAACAAAATCTGAATACATCACTAGAATCAAATGAATAACTGAAAGCTGGATCAATAGAAGGATTTCCAAGCGAAGCTCCAACTCCAAACGTGAGTCGAATAATGTGACTCTCAGTCTGACCCGAGCGTAAAGCAAAACACAAAACACTCGAGTCAGGATTAACATTCTTATATCAATAAATCCAACTCAAGTGAAATATCAACTGAAATACAAGTAACTCAAAGGATGTTTGGGATAACCATCCTCTAAGGATCCGTGGAACTATCCACTCTGCAGTAATATACGCTATTGACAACCAACCTTATTATAACGCCGTGGTCATTTCAAAATATCATAATTCAAAACCAAAATATCATATCCATTTCAAAACCATATCAATACGATATCATTTCTCACTTAAAATAATATTCATTTCAAAAATCATAGCACTTCAAAGTTTTAACACTTTCGAAATTATAAAGCTTAGAGATTATAACACTATGGAAATCATAACACTTGATAACATAATACTTTGAATTTCATAACTTTGAAATCATAACTTCCCACTTGAACAGTTTAGATATTAATAATAGTATATATAATAAAATGGTTTATAAATAAAGTAGTTTATATTATAATAGTTATAGGTTAAAATAGTTTATATAAAAATAATTAGTATATTAAAATAGTTTCCTCAAATTTCACAAATCGATTCAAATCAACTCAAATTCCAAAATTCTAATTTAATTCAATCTCAATTCATCAATTTCAATTCAATTCAGTTTCTAAATAAATCATTTCAAATTATATCGATTCAAATACAGATTTGAACTGCAAAATAAACCATTTCAATTTCAATATATTTCAAAGCTTTAAATATTCCACCATTTCAAAACTAAATTTGATAATTTCATATATATTTTGAAATATTCACCTAATAAATCCAATATCATTTAAATAAAACCTCAAATTTCAAATCACAAAATATTTCCTTCAATTTATTTAAACTTGAATATTCATTTAATCACCTTAAACAAAAATCAAATTATAAAAATCATATACTTTAAAAAAATCTCAAATTCAATAAGTTTCAAATCGATTTAATTAAATAAAATTCTTAATTAAATACAATTTCAAATAAATTCAAATTTATCTTCCCAATCTTAACTTATTAAAAATTATTATAAACTCTATATTTTAAAAATAAATTTTTAAATAATACTTAAACATATTATATATAAATTAAATCAAACTTTATTAAATTAAATCTTATTATCAAACTTATTTTATAATAAAAATAATTTATACATATTTTAATATAGTAAAATTATAAGTAAATTCTTAAAATTTATAATTTCAAAACTAACTTAAAATTTTAAAATCAAGAATTTAAACTTATAAAATACATTTATATATAATATCTTGAAATCAATATTTATTAAATCATATATTTCTTTCCAAAACAATAGAAATCATTTTCAAAATATTTATATATAGACCAACGGTGTCTTTATATAATTTTCTATCCTATGGTCAAGTTATATGGATATTTATCATTTCAATCCGTAATTTAAATATATACGAGTATATACCCTTTCAACCCGCAATCCCAAATTCAGTTCAATGAAAATCGCTTGGGTTTATCATTTCAACCTATAACAATTTTCTCCTATTCTAAAGATCGTTCAGGTATGTATCATTTCAACCCATAGGGAATTCTATACTAACAGGGAACTTGTAGAGTGATAACAGATATGATAATAATATAACAGGCCTATATCATCAATATAAATAACAGATAATAGTGTCAGATGTCACAGGTGAACAGATACAGATAACAGCATGTATGTAGCAATGCAAATATCTAACATCAACATATTTCAATTGTCGTTTCAATTGAAATCAAATTTAATAAATATAAGAACATTAATCGTGAGTGATTGCTCACCTTTCGAGGTTAGAGAAGATAGACAACGGAATGAGATGAGATACGAATCCAAGCACGGATTTCGAAGCTTAGCAAGATTGGCACGAATTCGACGAACAACTGATAAATTGGAAATCAAGAATCAAAATCAGTTTTGAGATAACAGAAACAAAATGCATATATTATTATTATTACTTTATTTAAAATCAACACAACAAATATTAGAATAAATATACATATATGATTCAAACTTATTATATTTAAAACTAATTAAGACCCAAGATATAAACAACTTAGATAAACTTATATATATACAAAATTATAGATTAAAGTCTATGTACATTTCAAAATTAAAAATAACCAAATATATGTAAATAGTTTAAAATCAATAGTTGATACACAAATATACTATGCAGACTAATAATGGAAGAAAACAAATAGATGAACAAATTAAACAAAATGTACCCAGACTACATATGAGTAGATTATATATCCCAAAATATCTATGCAAATTATAAACCTTATACAATATATATACAACATAATATATAACTAACATACATTTTACTGTCATATCATATATATACTTAAAATAATATCTAGTATAAACTTTAAAACAAAAAATTTAAAATTTTGAAATATCAATATATAGTTTATGATTTAAACATGTCGACACATGTATTTTATACTTAAAAATCACCAGAACTTGATAAAAAAATCAAAAACAAATAAACAAATCAATATATGTGTGACCTACACCCGACAGACTGTAAACATATATAACACTGTACTATGTATATAACCTTTATAATTTTCTTTGGAAAACAAGGTTTAAAACAATATTATCTATCAAAACATACATAAACACTATGCAAACATTGGAACGTATATATATCAGATACATAATATATATATATATACCGAAATCAATATACATACCAGTTTAAATACATACATAAAATTTGTATACACAACAGCTATAAATGACAAACTGTAACATATACTATATATATAAAACAAACATGCTCAAAAAAGCTTACAAGATAATAATGTATGTATATATGTAACAACCCAAGATTTTTGCAAATATGTTAAAAATAGATTTTTATTTCAAATTTTATTTTTAAAACATTTTAAAAGTGTAGTTGTAATTTTCCAATATTAGTTGTATTTTATTTGCAATTTTTAATTCTAGTTTCCATAAAATAAACTATTTTCTTTATTTATTTTCCTAAGAATAATTATTTATTTTCATTTCTACATTATTTAGTTTTAACTTTTATTTTATTTATTAGATTTTTGATTGGTTTATTTTGAATAAAAGAAAGTGGAAATTCAAAGAGACAAAGCTTTACACTTTAACTGGTGACTCTTCCTTTCCTTGGCTTTTCACTTGCTTTGGCCGTTCTTTTCTTTTGATAGCCGTACATTTCATTTGCTTATTTACGTGAAAAACTTCCCATATCATCATCATTCTCAGCCATTCTCATTTCTGAAAAAAATTGTAAGTTCATGGCTTCCATCTTCTTTATTTTCTTCTTCATTTTGCTTGATTTTGCCTTGATCTCTTCATGCTTTGCTCGGCCCTACCCACCACCATCTCCACCGACCACCACCATCATTTCCTCCTCATCATCCACGGCTTACAACCACCCTTTCCCCTGTCCAGACCTGGCCGTGATGACGCCATGGACCAATAACCTCAAAATATTGCAAAAACTCCTTGAAAACTACATAGCCGAGCCATTTGCCCATCACCCCTTCATGTTTAGCTTCGGCCACCACTCTTTGCTCCACCACCAGCACATGAAATCACCTCTGGACATCACATCAGCCTCTGACCTGACCTGGAGTGGCATGGCCGAGCCCATATTGACCATAGGCCGAGCCTAGATGCAACCCAAAACTCCTCTTTTATGCCTTGACCTTTGACATTCTTGTAACTCCATTCACTTCACATTCCCTATGCTAGCCGTGCCAAATTGACCCATACCCGCGCCTTGTTCCTCAAATTAGAACCATGGCCGAACCTATAACATCATGGCCAAACAAACCATGGAGTAGTGGTCAAGTAATCTTGTGTTAAAAGCTTGGTGATGTCATTTGTCTATTCAAATTTCCAATTTTGTTTCAAGTTATATTTGTTGAATATATATTTATATTTCTTTGTTTATTTGTTGTATACAAGATTTATATCTTGGCTCTCTCTCCACTTGAATCAAAAGTCATGCTGTATCGTGCTTTTTGGATTTATTTGTGTGTTTTGATTTGCTAACTCTGGCTTGAAAAGGTGAGTTATTCACGCTTGACATTCATACTTATAGAATTGTGAAATGATAACAAGTGAATGTGTAGAACTGTTATGTCATGTTATACCTACCTGTGATATGTATTATATGATGTTAAACCCTGTTATAAACCTGTCACATCATCTGCTATGTTATATTTTGTTATACTGTTTATTTTATTCTGTTTCTCACACTGCAAGTTCCCTGTAGAGTAGAATCACTATGGGTTGAAATGATACATACCCGAACGGACTTTAGAATAGGGAAAAATCGTTATGGGCTGAAATGATAGGCCTGAGCGATTTTTATTTATTTTTATTAACTTGAGATTACGGGTTTGAAATGATAGAAACCAGATTTTTCTTTGTAAATTACGGATTGAAATGATATATTATCCATCCCACTTGACCTAGGTTAGAAAATATTATACAGACCCGTGGTTATTTTATACATTTTTTTCTGAAAATTTTAAGTATTTTTAAATTGTAAATTATGATATTTTGATTTAAATTGAATTTAAAATGATTTAATAAAGGGTTAGTGATTTTTTTATAAGTTAAAAATGTTAAATAGATAAATGATAAAATTGTGATTTGAAACATATCTTAATTTGGAGATTTGTGATTTGATTTTTAAATGGAAGTTTTATTTGTGAAATGGAAATTTAAATTTAAGTGTTAAAGTAAATTGTTAAAAATGCAAAGAATGGGAAAATGGTACACTTGAATTTAATAAGTGAAATTATTGGAAAATTTGATTTTATTGTAAAAAATTTCTTTATAAAATCATAAGTTAAAGGGTATTTAAATAAACGTTTTTGAAGTGGAAAAATATGATTTTTATAAGTTAAAATGGTTAAAATTGAAGTTTATTTGTTTCTGAAATTTTATTATAAATCTGGAAATTGAATTAGTAGCACTTCAGAAATGCTATCATTTCTGAAATTAACTTAAAATATGAAGTAAATGATACTGCAGCACTTTGTAAGTGCTGTGGTTGATGCAAATGTACTAATGGCTAAATTAACTAAGGGCTACTGCAGCACTTGGTAAGTGCTATGGTTGCTGAATTAAAACTAAAACCTGAAACTAATAAAAGAGCTACAGTAGCACTTGATAAGTGCTGCAGTTTGCTGAAATGAGATTTTTCAAATGAAACTGAACTACTACAGCAGTTTTGTAAATGCTGTCTTTTCTGAATTGAACTAGTTTTCAAATGTAATTGAACTATTGCAGCAGTTTATAAATGCTGTCTTTGCTGAAATGAATTGTTTTCAAATATAACTTACCACAGCATTTTCTAAGTGCCGCGAAAAGCTGAAATTTCAATGTTTTAAAGTATTTAACTGAATAAATGAGCTCAGAAAAGGGTAAATTTTTGGGAATTGAATATTTGATGTGTAAGTATAATGACTTTACTTTTAAATTGTTTAAATGTAGTATTTAGATTTGAAATATAAACTATTTTTGAAATTTATAACCACGGGTTATAATAACGATTGGTTGTTAAAGAGACCGGGATCGGATATGGACATACTCTCTGTCGATATCGAAAACCAATTTAACAAATGTGTACACGGTGGAGATTCCTGAATGAAGTAGGATGCTGGCGACGATCCTATTGATGTATGAACTTGGACCCGACTCCCGTGAGTTGGCTTAAGGTGGCTAAAACAGGAGCGATCTTGGGCCAAGTGAGGTCATTCCTCTGATCGGGCACATTCCTTCGATATTATACTTTTACCTTATGATTGATTTGATGGCCATCTTTGATTTTGATTTGGGAGTGTGTTCCGAGGTGGGAGGTAGTGGCTGCTACGCGTTTCCACTAGCCCGTGTGCGTAATTGGTATATCTACCCTGGCATTGCCTTGTGTGCCGTGTCACCTACCATAGCGAGCTTTACTACGAGTTTGGTTTTCTCCCGTAGCCCTTGGAGTATTTAGGGTAGCCTCCCGATCTGTAGGTATGCTGGTACTAGATGAACTACTGGGACTATTACGTGTTAAGGTGGAAAATGTAAAGCCTTAATGCTATTTAAAAGTATGTTTATTTTACTATTAGACATTATGATAATAGCGAATATTACTACATAGTAAATAGTTTAACAGATCCTTAGATGATGGGCGGTCCCAAGCATCCTTTAAGTTACTTGTACATTTATTGCAGTTCACTTGAGTTGGTTTACATTTTATAAGTATGTATGTCCTGTCTCGAGTGTTTGTGTTTTTATTTACGCTCGGGTCAGCCTGAGTATTCATTGCTTTGGATTTCACTTTCTAGAGCTAGGAATCGCTGGAGATTCTGCTTATCTAGTTATTTATCTATTTCAGTTTCAGTTGTTCTATTTCAGCTCTTGTATTAGTGGACTTCTATGTATTTGGGATTTCTATTGTATTTGTTTTCAGACTGATATTATGTATTTGTTTTGAGACTTTGTTACAGTAGCTTTATGAACTACTATGGTATTTTATCTTCCGCTGTGAGTTATTCTGATATTTCTGTGTCTGTGATTTTGTGATTGACTTTATTTGCTCCAAATTTTATTACAATCTGTTATTTTGAATTATTCAAGTCTGACATGTGTGGATTATTGTCGATTTGAATGGTCCAAAATAGTGGGTCGTTACAGTTGGTATCAGAGCTTTGGTTTTTAGGCAAACCTTAGCCTGCGAAGCAAAAACTCTTTAGAGATAGGGTAGAAATACCCTAGAATGAGTGAAATCAACCTCAGGATCATTTCTTTTTGAGAGAACGTATTTTCAAAGTATAAAATGATTTTCAAAGGATTTTTCAAAGATTATTTTGATATAAATTTTTCTTGTTTTAAAAAGCAATTTTCTAAACTTCCTTCTTTTCGTATCTACCTTGGTAGTATTTTCTTTCGTTAGGATATTCATCCAAGTGAATTTTATCTTGTCTTATCGTATCTTATCTTATCTTTGTCTTCTCTGTACCTTTGTCCTAAAATTCATTTTTGATATTTTCAGGATGAATCGTGGAAATGCCAGAGGTAGGGGTCGTGGTATTGCCCCAGCTCCTTAACCTGCTGCACCTGTTAGGTTTACTGTTCTCTGTAAGGAATTCTCTCAGCTTGGTGGAACCAAGTTTACCGGTTCAGAGAGCATTATCGAAGCCCAGCAATGGTTACAGAGTTTAGAGAGGATCTTTTCTGGTCTTAAGATTACTGATGCCCAGAAGTGTCAGTTAGCAGCTTGGCAGCTGCAAGAGTCAGCCTTGGATTGGTGGGAGTCTGTTACAGCTCACACTGACGAGGGTGATATTTCATGGGAGCAGTTTAGGTATACTTTGTATTATCTTGAATTTTGTTCCCATTTTTCCTTTCTTTTGAATCTATCTTAAATTTTGTTTCTGTATCTTCTTTCCAGGGAGGCTTTTGTGGCAAAATGGATGCTAGAAGCCGGTAAATCTCAGCTTTATCGTGAATTCATGGATCTCAAGCAGGGTACCATGTCCTTTTCTGAGTATGAGCGGAAGTTCAATGAACTTTCCAAGTTCGGTCCTGGCCTGATAGACACTCCTCTTAAGAAGAATGAAAAGTTCATAGCTGGAGCTCGCCCAGAGTTTTATGATCGTCTCATTTCTCATGTTCATGGCACTTTTACTGAGCTTATGGATATGGCTATCCGTTATGAGAACCCTACTTCCAAGGATCCTGCTGTTGCTAGTGCTCCTGCATCTCAATCTTCCTTTGATAACTCTAAGAAGAGAAAGCCAAATTTCCATCAACAGAAGAAGAATTGGCTTAAGAATCCGGGTTTGGGATCTTCATCTTCTCCTTCTTAGAGGCACCCTATTGACCTATCTACCATTACCTGTTTCAAGTGTGATTAGAAGGGACACTATGATAATAGTTGCCCTAATTCAGTTGGTGCTACTGTTCCTCCATCTCAGAATACCAGGAACAATCTCTACCATGTCTGTCTTCAGCCTGGCCATCTCAGGAAGGATTGCCCTACCCAGCAGAAGGGCAAGCCATCTGGTATTTTTGCTGTTACCTCTGCTTCTTCACCTGCTCCACCTGCACCTGCTCCTGCTCCTAGTGATGACCAAGGTACTCTTCAGGGCACCTTTTCTTTATTTCAGCATCCTGTTCGTGTTTTATTTGATACTGGTGCTTCTCATAGTTTTATTTCTGTTGATTTGTGTGATAAGTTTGAGCATCTCCTTTCTCCTGAGTATGCTTCTATTTCTTTATGTGTTTCTAATCCTATTGGTGGTCCCGCAAACCTTAATAGGATTTGTAAGCAAGTGAAACTTTTCTATTTTGATCATCGCTTTAGTGGTGATTTCTATGTTCTGGGCTTCGATGCTTTTGATTTATTGCTTGGAAGTGATTGGCTGAGTAAGCATGATGCCCATATCTCTTATAAAGCCCGATCTGTTTATCTTGTTGATGATCGGGGTAATTCCTTGATTATTCAGTGCCGCATGCCTCAGGATTTTGCTGGCAGTTTTATTTATTCTCTGGATTCTTCTCCTGGTGATCTTGATTCGACTCCTGTAGTCAGACTCTATCCCGATGTATTTGGTGAAGTCACTTCTTTACCTCCTAAGCGGGAAATTGATTTCCGTATTGATCTTATTCCTGGAGCTCGACCTGTAGCTCTTCCTCCTAGAAGAATGGCACCCCGCGAGAAGGTTGAGTTAGGAAAGAAAATTAAGGACTTGTTCTCCAAGGGTCTGATCAGACCTAGCCATTCAGAATGGGGAGCAGTGGTGGTTTTCGTCACTAAGTCTGATGGTTCTTTGAGGATGTGTGTTGATTATAGGGAACTGAACAAGCTCACTATGAAAAACAGATATCCAATGCCTCGCATCAATGATATGTTTTATCAGCTTTATGGTGCTACTATTTTCTCTCAGCTTGATCTTGCCACAGGTTTCCACCAGCTCAGAGTTGTTGAGGAAAGTATTCCCAAGACTGCTTTCCGTACTGAGAATGGGTTCTTTGAATGGTTAGTCATGCCTTTTGGTTTGACAAATGCTCCTTCTTTCTTTGTTGATTTGATGAATCATGTTTTTCATGATGTGCTTAATAAATTTGTTCTAATCTTTGTTGATGATATCCTTGTCTTCTCTAAGACCAAGGAAGAGCATGAGTCGCATTTGAAATCTGTTTTGGAGACTCTTAGAAATCATCAGTTGAAGGCTAAATTTTCTAAATGCCATTTCTGGAAAGATGAAGTCCGATTCCTCGGGCATATTGTTTCTGGTAATGGAGTTTCTGTTGATCCAGTCAAGATCGCTACGATCAATGTAAGTCTTTCTTTTCTTCTCTTTTTCCTTTATCATTTAATTATTCTATCTTTTCTGTTGTTCTTATTTCACCCTATTTTGTTACAGGATTGGGAAACTCCTAAGACTCCTTCTGAAATTCGTAGTTTTCTGGGCCTTGCCGGTTACTACCGGAGATTCATTGAGAATTTTGCTCGGATTGTTGCACCTCTCACTGCTTTGACTCGTAAGAATGCCAAATTTATCTGGGATAAGAAGTGTGAAGCTGCATTTGATGAGTTAAAGAGCAAGCTTACTTCCGCACCAGTTCTTACCGTTCCGAATGGAAGTGAGGGATTGACGGTATATACTGATGCTAGTCGTGAGGGATTGGGTACTGTTCTCATGGAGGATGGTAGGGTCATTGCTTATGCCAGCCGTCAGTTGAAAACCCATGAGGCTAATTATGCTGCTCATGATTTAGAGTTGCTTGCTGTTGTCTTTGCTTTGAAGCTTTGGAGGCATCATCTTCTGGGAACTAAGTTTGAGCTTTTCACCGATCATCAGTCTTTGAGATATATCTTCACTCGGAAGGATTTGAATCAAAGGCAAGTTTGTTGGCTTGAGTTTCTAGCTTCTTACGACCTCGATATTAGCTATACTCCCAGGAAAGCTAATGTTGTGGCCGATGCTCTGAGTCGGAAGAAGGCTTTGTTGTGTCAGCTTGTTGTTTCTTCTTCTCCCCTTTTGGATCGTATCGTGGCTAAGCAGGATGAGGATAGAATGCTTAGGCTTATTAAGGAGAGTGTTCGTAGCAGAGTTGGTGGTAGTGGTCGTGATGGTAGTGGAGCTCAGATCGATGATAGAGGGATTTTGAGGATTAATGGTAGGATTTGTGTCCCGAATGCTAATGGATTGAGGCAAGAGCTACTTCGGGAAAATCATCGATCCAAACTTTATATTCATCCTGGTGTGATGAAGATGTATCAGGATATGAAGAGGCTTTATTGGTGGAGAGGGATGAAGCAGGATATCTCTATCTTTGTTAGTAGGTGTGCGACTTGTCAGCAAGTCAAGGCCGATCATCGGAAGACCCCTGGTTTGTTGCAGCCCCTTGAGATTCCCAATTGGAAGTGGAAACAGGTTTCTATGGATTTCATTGATGGATTACCGAGGACTAGGAGGGGTAAAGAGAGTATCTGGGTTATTGTGGATAGACTGACCAAGTCTGCTCATTTCATTCCGGTCAAGTCTACCCGTTCTGCTTCTAGCTTATCTGAGATCTACATGAGAGAGATTGTTCGTCTCTATGGTGTTCCTCTCAGTATTGTTTGTGATCGTGATCCTATCTTTACCAGTCAGTTTTGGAAAGCTTTTCAGGAATCTTTGGGTACTCATCTGAATCTGAGCACTGCTTACCATCCACAGACCGACGGTCAGACGGAAAGGGTGAATCAGATTCTCGAAGATCTTCTTCATGCTTGTGTGCTTGATTATGGAGGATCTTGGGAAGATCATCTCCATCTTGTCGAATTCACCTATAACAATAGTTATCAGGTATAATCTAATCTTCTGTTTTAAGCTTATCTTAATCCTTTATCTATCTCATTCCATCTTTGAATTCAGGCCAGTATTAAAATGTCTCCGTTTGCTGCTCTTTACGGACGACCTTGTAGATCTCCATCTTGTTGGATTGAATCCGGTAGTCGTTTGGTTCTTGGTCCTGATATGATTTTGGAGGCTTCTGAGAGAGTTGAGGAGATTAAGAAGAAGTTGCGGGTTGCGCAGGATAGGCAGAAGAAGTACGCTGATAGGCGTAGGCGGAGTTTAGAGTTTGCTGTTGGTGATCAGGTTTTCCTTAAGGTCTCTCCCTTAAGGAATGTCATTCGCTTTGGTTGTAGTGGGAAGCTTTCTCCTAGGTTCATTGGTCCTTTCCGCATTGTGGAAAGAGTTGGTTCTTTGGCTTATCGTCTGGATTTGCCCGAGAAACTTTCTAGAGTGCATGATGTATTCCACGTCTCGCATCTTCGCTGGTATCTTCATGACCCATCTCTTATTGTCCAGCCTTCTGCTCTTGATAGTTTGGATATTGAGCCTAATCTGACTGTCAAGAGGAAGCCACTTCGTATTGTCGACAGAGGTACGAAGCAGCTAAGAAGGAAATCTGTTAGTCTTGTCAAAGTACAGTGGAGTACAGATGATCGAGATTGTACCTGGGAGACGGAGGAGAGCATTCGTGCTTCGAATCCGGAATTGTTTGTTTCAGGTACTATTTGCCTTTCTATCTTGCCTTTCCTTATTTTTTTCTTGTTTCGTTCTTTTCGAGGACGAAAAGGTTTGAGTGGGGGAGAGTGTAACAACCCAAGATTTTTGCAAATTTGTTTAAAATATATTTTTATTTCAAATTTTATTTTTAAAACATTTTAAAAGTGTAGTTGTAATTTTCCAATATTAGTTGTATTTTATTTACAATTTTTAATTCTAGTTTCCATAAAATAAACTATTTTCTTTATTTATTTTCATATTTTCCTAAGAATAATTATTTATTTTCATTTCTACATTATTTTGTTTTAACTTTTATTTTATTTATTTGATTTTTGATTGGTTTATTTTGAATAAAAGAAAGTGGAAATTCAAAGAGACAAAGCTTTACACTTTAACTTGTGACTCTTCCTTTCCTTGGCTTTTCACTTGCTTTGGTCGTTCTTTTCTTTTGATAGCCGTACATTTCATTTGCTTATTCACGTGAAAAACTTCCCATCTCATCATCATTCTCGGCCATTCTCATTTTTGAAAAAAATTGTAAGTTCATGGCTTCCATCTTCTTTATTTTCTTCTTCATTTTGCTTAATTTGGCCTTGATCTCTTCATGCTTTGCTCGGCCCTACCCATCATCATCTCCTCCTCATCATCCACGGCCTACAACCACCCTTTCCCTTTGTCTAGACCTGGCCGTGATCACCCCATGGACCAATCACCTCAAAACATTGCAAAAACTCCTTGAAAACTACATAGCCGAGCCATTTGCCCATCACCCCTTCATGTTTAGCTTCGACCACCACCCTTTGCTCCACCACCAACACATGACATCACCTGTGGACATCACATCAGCCTCTGACCTGACCTGGAGTGGCATGGCCGAGCCCATATTGACCATAGGCCGAGCCTAGATGCAACCCAAAACTCCTCTTTTATGCCTTGACCTTTGACATTCCATGCTTGTAACTCCATTCTCTTCATATTCCCTATGCTAGCCGTGCCAAATTGACCCATACCCGAGCCTTGTTCCTCAAATTAGAACCATGGCCGAACCTATAACATCATGGCCGAGCAAACCATGGAGTAGTGGTCAAGCAATCTTGTGTTAAAAGCTTGGTGATGTCATTTGTCTATTTAAATTTCCAATTTTGTTTCAAGTTATATTTGTTGAATATATATTTATATTGCTTTGTTTATTTGTTGTATACAAGATTTATATCTTAGCTCTCTCTCCACTTAAATCAAAAGTCGTGTTGTATCGTGCTTTCTAGATTTATTTGTGTGTTTTGATTTGCTAAATCCAGCTTGAAAAGGTGAGTTATTCACGCTTGACATTCATACTTATAGAATTGTGAAATGATAACAAGTGAATGTGTAGAACTGTTATATCATGTTATACCTGCCTGTGATATGTATTATATGATGTTAAACCCTGTTATAAACCTGTCACATCATCTGCTATGTTATATTTTGTTATACTGTTTATTTTATTCTGTTTCTCACACTGCAAGTTCCCTGTAGAATAAAATCACTATGGGTTGAAATGATACATACCCGAACGGACTTTAGAATAGGGAAAAATCTGTGGTGACCCTCATCTTTGAAATCACTTAGATTTTTTTTTATTATACAAGAGGAACTCACCACTAATCCCTAAATACTTTTATATTTAAATTTTTATATAGTTTTCAAATATTTTTCCCAAGACCCTGTAATTACTAATATAATCATATCAGTGTACAAAGATTAAACATATTATATATTTGATGATTACAATTGCTCCTTTATTAATATTTATATATATATTTATATATATATATATATATATATATATATATATATATCAGAGTCAATTTAAATCAAATTTAAAACAAAATATCATACAAGCTATTGACAAGCCACTGATTTCCTATTTAAATTTTATTCTACTGCCAGAGGTATATTTTTAGCAAATTATTATACCTAAACTTGTTATCTGACATATATATTAATCTGCCTAAATAATTCTATTAACACAAAAATAGTATTTCCTTAATCTTATCAGTGTTACCAGGTATACACATAGCTCTACTCATAAGTTATTTCCATTTATCATTTCAGGTTGATTAGGAGAGTACTTTTAGCATTTTAAAGTTTAATATGATGCAGCCCTACATACTTGGTGGTTTGTGAGATATGCTTGGAGTTATATAAGGGTTGCTTGGTGTTTTCTTTAATTTGTCCCGGAAGCACATTACACTTCACTGATTGAAATGAAGTGGTTCCAGGCATCCAAGGGTTTGACTCATGGCCATCTAGGCCGGCCATAGTCCCTCCTTTACCACTTGTAAACCCATATCCCTCATGTTAACAAACTTCTACAAAGTGCTACTCCTAAATTCCCAAGCCTTTTTATGTCCAGTTCAAGTTTTCTGGAAAAATCATTCTTATAGCTGTTCGATCATTTATCCAAAATTCAGTACCATTCAAGCCAACTATTCTCAAAGATCTTTTTGAAAATTTAAATACTCAAATTTTTACAAGTTTCCAGAATTCATACACATGCCAGTATCATTTACCTGCCATACACAAATTCATTTCACTTGAATATTCTACTAAAATCTTGAGAGTATATTTCAAAAATTAAATCCCCTTAGCTGTTCAATTTCCATAGGACAAAATATAATTAATAGAAATCAGAGGTTCAAATATATATATACATATACATATATCAGTATCAACTATCTGACATGCATACATTTATTCCACTTGAATATTTCTTATTCAAATCTTGTCAAATTTATTGTAATTTTATTTAAAGAAAATCATAGAATAAATTCAGGCAAATACAACCAGAGATCATTACATTCACATTTTATATTTATGTGTTATATCCATCCCCTTGTTTTCTCCAAATCAGATGATCATAAAATCAATAAAAATCAAACTCCATCAAATATCATTCAAAATGAATTTTACTTAAGTACAAGTTTTCATCCCCAAATACTTAGAAAGTTTCCTACAAGTACTTCAATTACAGAAAATAGAGTTTTTATAGTAATTCCATTACAAAGCAACTGCAAATTTAAAACAAGTCTCTCTTATTTATACTAGCAGCCAATGCCTTCTTTACTCATCAAGCCAACTTCAATTTCCTGCAAGCAAATCATTTAGCTGCCCCAAATAATTTTTGAGACACCCAGATGATTCCAAGGGAAACCAAAAGGGTCAGTTTACACTGGTATGAGCATTTATCAATTTTGTATACTTACATAATTGTGGTAATCTTGCAGTGCCTTCCTAGATTAACAGGTCTTATACTTAGCATGTTATGGTTCATTCAAGTAGACACAATATCACATTCAACCAATTAAACAATGCACAACAGTCAGTTAAAATTAATCATGTGTACAATTTTAATTCATCCTCATCAAATCTTGGATAAGTAATCTCTGATTTATACTCCAAACTTCCACCCAGCAATTAATCAATGAACAATATTTATCTTGATTAAATCTAACACCAAATCTGAAAGTTTATAACCCAGATTTTTAAACCCCTACCCCAATTTATTTTATGGTCTTTAACTCCTTGTCAAATGAACACTATGTATGCATTGTGATGGAAACTCCCAGGTTGTTTAAATTATTCCAACACACAAAGGCCTCAGGGTGCAGTTGCACCATGCACATACTTGCTTCCACCTAAAGTAAGCAGATCATTGACTACCCCCAAGTGACCAATTTAGTTTTTCTTTTTTTTATATATATACCAGAGAAATATGACTGCCTGCATATTTTCTGGCTTAACCCCAAGTTCCCCTATTAATCTTGATCCATGTTTAATGATGACAGAACAAGAATACTTGAAACATGTTAACTCTGAAAGCCAAATTACAGATCAATGCTCCAAACAAAAATGCACAAACAAACATCCATATTACCCATAACAAATCATTTCAGAGATTCAAATAACTCATAGTATTTTTTAGGCTGCCTGCAATAGGACTTAATGCCATTGCATACAAAAGATTAAATACTCACCTAATGTTTCTCTTTTTACTGCCTTAATTTCTTAGAACAGCAAATCCCCCAAAGCCTCAAGCTAGTGTTTCTCCTTGTTTATTTTATTTTGTTTTTGATCCCGAGAGAGTAATGGTTTTTGGCTATGTGCAGTTATTTATAAATCCATTCTAGGGTTTTAGAAAATGGGTAATTCCCCTGATACCCTTAGATGTTTATGTACACATCATATTTCTCTGTGATCATAATTTGGAAATGCACACTTTAATTAGCTATTTCGGGGATCATGCATTTTTAGACACTCCATACTATTTTCATGACTCTTTTCTACTCATGCAATATGCATGTGACCCTCAGTTCATTATTTCTTTTTATAAGTTTTAAGGAAATCTGAAAATCTACTTTGTATATTTTTTTTTCTACCTATCTATTACCTCCATTAAATCAGACATACTACCATACTTTGTAATGTAAATCATTTACACAAATTATTTACTTGGAATAAATATGGTATGGAAATTTTATTTGATTCTGTATATGTACATATATATATTTCTGCCTTTATGACAAATCAGTCAACTTCCTTCTAAATTAAAAAAATCACATATATTATGCTAATTATTTTCTGGCACAATTATAAGACATATAAACCTTTATATTAAACTTCATTTTATTTTATCTTCATATAAAACAGCAAACACCCCATATATATTAAATGTGTATATATATATTTACATAATTCTTTTAACATAAAGCTATATTTATTTTGAGTTCCAATTTTTCTTCTAATTACCTTAATTCCTTGCATTTTATCAAACAGAAGCTCCCATTTAATTTTTTATTTATTGCCAAATTCTTTTCTGTTCTAATGCAATATATATATACTTATATATATATATATATATCTCAGAATTTTCTAATATAAATATATATCATTTTATTTTTATTTTAGGGTCATTACATACCCTCCCCCTTAAAGGAATTATGTCCCCATAATTTCACCTAATTTCTCCAATTAAAAGCACTAATCCATAGTCTGTTTTAACTCCATAACCCCATACTCATATTTTATGAAAACAAACAATGTATAAGTATATTTAGAAAAATTATCTTAGGCTGCTTAAACATACCTCTTCATCAGTAAACAAATTGGGGTATTTAGCCCTCATTTTATCTTCAACCTCCCATGTACAATCATTAGTGTCCAAGCTCCATTGGATTTTCACCAGTTTGATCACCTTGTTCCTCAACTTTTTCTCTTCCTTGGCAACTATCCCTACTGGTTCATTTGTATAAACCAAATTTTTCTGGACTTGAACTTGAGTAGGTGACTCCAGAATTGCTCCTTCATCATGCACCCATTTTCTCAATTGAGAAACATGAAATACAGTATGCACACCACTCAACTCCTCAGGTAACTTAAGTCTATAGGCCATAGCACCAATTCTCTGCATAATTTCATATGGTCCTACAAATCTTGGTGATAGCTTACCAGATTTTCCAAACCTGAACACTTTTTCAATGGTGATACTTTCAGAAAAACATGCTCTCCTACTTCAAACTCCATTGGCTTTCTCTTTCTATCTGCATAAGACTTTTGTCTCGATTGTGCTGCCTTCATTCTATGCCTAACCAATTCAATCATGTTGGAAGTTTCTTTAACATGATCTGGCCCCAACATTACACCCTCTCCTGCTTCCAACCAACATGCAGGAGACATGCAAGGTCTCCCATACAAGGCTTCAAAGGGAGCCATTCCTATGGTTGATTGATAGCTATTGTTGTAAGTGAATTCTGCCAAGTGAATATGATCCTCCCAATTTCCCCCAAAATCAAGCACACATGCTCTAAGTAAATCTTCCAATATTTTATTCACTATCTCTGTTTGCCCATCACTTTGAGGATGGTAGGCAGTGCTTAAACAAAGTTGTGTCCCCATTGCTTCTTGGAAACTTTCCCAAAATCTTGAGGTGAACAAAGTGTCTCTATCACTTACAATAGTCTTGGGTATGCCATGTAGCCTCACCACTTCTTTAATAAACAATTGTGCAAGCCTAGATGCATTTCTATCTGACCTGACCGGAACAAAGTGAGCTGATTTGGTTAGTCTATCAACAATTACCCATATACTATCATTGCCTTTCTTAGTTCTAGGCAAACCATCCACAAAATCCATGGAAATGCTTTCCCACTTCCACTGAGGTACCTCCAAAGGTTGCAACATGCCAGAGGGCTTTTGGTGGTCTGCTTTAATTTGTTGACATGTGGAACATTTTGCCACATATCTTGCCACTGCTTGCTTCATTCCCGGCCACCAGTAGCCTCTTTTCAAATCATGAAACATCTTAGTACCACCAGGGTGTATGGTGTACCTGGTCTTGTGATGCTCATTCATGATTTCTTCCTTCAATTCTGCAATGTTTGGCACACAAAGCTTATCATTTTTCCTCAAATAACCTTGGGAATCTATTTTAAAATTCTCCGACTCAATGTTATTTAATAACATTTCTTTCTTCTCCTTCAGACTCTGATCTTGATCTTTCATGCTACCAACTTTCTCCACCAGATTAGACTTCACTGTGATTATTCCCAATGTGCCATACTCCACCATATCACCATGTTCTTTAAAATTCACTGCATCCTTGCTGTATATATCTGCCTCCCCAAGCACTGCAAGATTTTTAAACTCATCAATCATCAAACTGGCTAATCTAACATGATTTCTGCTCAAAGCATCTGCTACTCTATTAGCTTTTCCAAGAGTGTACAATATATCTAAATCATATGCAGCTAGAAACTCCAACCACCTTGCTTGCCTCATATTTAAATCTTTTTGAGAAAATAAATATTTCAATGCTTGATGATCTGTGAATAATTCAAATTTTTCCCCAAGCAAATAATGCCTCCATAGTTTTAGTGCAAACACTATTGCAGCTAATTCTAGATCATGAGTTGCATATTTGGTTTCATTGGGTTTAAGCTGTCTTGATGCATATGCCACTACCTTGCCATGTTGCATAAGCACTGCACCTAACCCAGACCCACTAGCATCAGTGTATACAACCATTCCTTCATTTGCTTCTGGGATTTGTAGGACAGGAGCTTCCACCAATGCTTGCTTCAATTTCTCAAAAGCTTGTTCACACTGCTCAGTCCACGCATATGGTTGGTTCTTCATGGTTAGTTTGGTCATTGGTGCGGCTATTCTTGAAAAATCCTTGATGAACCTCCTATAATACCCTGCCAAACCTAAGAATGACCTCACCTCAGTCACTGTTTTGGGTCTACTCCATGATTGAACTGCAATGACCTTGCTTGGATCTACACTTACTCCCTGCTGTGACACTATGTGTCCTAAGAATTTTACTTCATGTTGCCAAAATGTACACTTTGAATACTTGGCTTTTAATTCATGTTCTCTAAGTCTGGTTAATACTAAATGTAGGTGCATGGCATGATCATTTTCTGTCTTTGAATAAATTAATATGTCATCTATAAATACCAAGACAAACTTATCCAAAAAGTCTCTAAAAATTCTATTCATCAAGTCTACAAAATAGGAGGGAGCATTGGTCAAGCCAAATGGCATTACTAGAAATTCATAAAGGCCATACCTTGTATTAAAGGCTATGTACTCAATGCTTTCCTCTGCAACTTTCATCTGATGAAATCCAGAGGCTAAGTCTAGCCTTGAAAATATTTTAGCCCCATGCAATTGATCAAATAGATCATCTATTCTAGGCAGTGGGTACTTATTTTTAATAGTCACCTTGTTTAAATCTCTGTAGTCTACACATAACCTCATTGTTCCATCATGTTTCTTGACAAATAGCACCGGGGAACCCCAACTGGAACTACTTGATCTTATGAATCCTTTTTCTTCTAATTCTTCTAGTTGATGTTTTAATTCTACCAACTCTTTTGGACCCATTCTATAAGGTTTCTTAATGATTGGATTTGTTCCAGGAATTAATTTTATTTTGAATTCAACTAGTCTGTTTTGAGGAATTCCTTTCACTTCTCCAAACACATCTAAATATTCATTGACTACTGGGATTTCCTCTATTTTTAATTCCTTTTGAACTTCATTAATACTCCAGATTTTATTAAAACATGTATTCTTTGCTATTTCACTTAAGATGGTAATTCTTTTGCCTTCATTTGTTTCCAAAGAAATAGTAAGGTTTTCTAAATTTAAAATTGCTTTATTTCTCATTAACCAATCTACCCCCAAAATAATCCCAATACCAGGATAATTTAAGGTATATAAGTCTGAATTAAATTCATAACCCCCTATAATTAATTTCAGACCCATACACTTCATCCCCAACATGCAATGACTCCCTATTGGACTGTGTACAACCAAGGGCTGATCAATGGAAACACATGCAAGTGTTAACTTCTTTACAATTTCCAAAGATATTAGTGAATGTGAGGCACCAGTGTCATATATTACTGATATGGGTTGGGTATGAATAAAAATTATACCTTCAAGTTGCCCAACATTCCCAGTGTTACTTGCTGCCAAAGTTCCTACCCTTGCTGTTCCCCTATTGGTTTCTGGGCAATCCTTCTTGAGATGACCCATCTTTCCACAATTATAGCAGCCTCCTCTGGGTATCTTGGGGTCAGGGCATTGGTTACTATAATGTCCAGCTTTTCCACAGTTAAAACAATGAGCGAACTTCTTGCTTTCAGGTGCTGTTGCTCCTTCCCCTTTCTTAACTCCTTTACTTGCATTTCTCTTGTCATAAGGTTGCACTTTGTTCTGACCACCCTTCTTCTTATTGAGCTTCATATTCCTGAATTTCTCTCTTGCAGTGTCATGTTGCTCAAAAGAGAGAGTTAGATCAATTACTTGATCAAAGGTTTTGTCCTTGTATGGCAACATTGCCCTTGACAAACTAGGGTTCAAGCCTTGAATGTACCTTGCATTCTTTGCTTCTGCATCCCCTATTAACACCAGTCCATACTTGGATAATGCTTCAAACTTCTGAGTGTATTCATTCACACTCATGCTTCCTTGCCTTAATCTAATAAAGTCTTCCAGCAGTGTAGCCTTGGCAGATGCTGGGACAAATCTGGCCTCAAGCATGTCTTTGAAATTATTCCAAGTAATGGTATCCTCTTGTCTTCCTGCTGTCACAACTTCCCACCAATCCAGTGCAACCCCCTTCAATTTCCTTGAAGCTATCTGTCTCTTCCTTTGGTCATTGATTTGCATATCTGTGAAGACCCTCTCCATAGTTTTTATCCAAGTTTGAACACCTATAGCTCCTTCAGTACCTTCAAAATCCTTTCCTCCCAAAGTGGCACAAGTCTTAAGCAGTTTGGAGAGTTCCTCATGAGGATTGTCTTGCCTTGGTGCCATTCCATCCCTTAAAGCTCTCACAAAATCCTCCATGCTCATCACATGTGGCTCACGTGATGATCCTGCACCTGTGTGATGCCTTGGTCCTACCATAATGCTATAAATATGATTTTTACATTAGTTTATTTACCCCTATCAGTTTTTGGTGTCTTTACTTGGTTCATTTTTATTTCTGTGCACACTGTGCATGTGTCACATGTACACACATATATTTCTTGACATAAAGCAAAAACATTCAACACCAACAATTCAAACAATGCATTCAAACATCCATATGCATACAACAACATTTACTATGTTATTTAAAACATAGCTCTGATACCAACTGTGGTGACCCTCATCTTTGAAATCACTTAGATTTTTTTTATTATTATACAAGAGGAACTCACCACTAATCCCCAAATACTTTTATATTTAAATTTTTATATAGTTTTCAAATATTTTTCCCAAGACCCTGTAATTACTAATATAATCATATCAGTGTACAAAGATTAAACCAATTATATATTTGATGATATACAATTGCTCCTTTATTAATATTTATATATATATTTTTATATATATATATATATCAGAGTCAATTTAAATCAAATTTAAAACAAAATATCATACAAGCTATTGACAAGCCACTGATTTCCTATTTAAATTTTATTCTACTGCCAGAGGTATATTTTTAGCAAATTATTATACCTAAACTTGTTATCTGACATATATATTAATCTGCCTAAATAATTCTATTAACACAAAAATAGTATTTCCTTAATCTTATCAGTGTTACCAGGTATACACATAGCTCTACTCATAAGTTATTTCCATTTATCATTTCAGGTTGATTAGGAGAGTACTTTTAGCATTTTAAAGTTTAATATGATGCATCCCTACATACTTGGTGGTTTGTGAGATATGCTTGGAGTTATATAAGGGCTGCTTGGTGTTTTCTTTAATTTGTCCCGGAAGCACATTACACTTCACTGATTGAAATGAAGTGGTTCCAGGCATCCAAGGGTTTGACTCATGGCCATCTAGGCCGGCCATAGTCCCTCCTTTGCCACTTGTAAACCCATATCCCTCATGTTAACAAACTTCTACAAAGTGCTACTCCTAAATTCCCAAGCCTTTTTATGTCCAGTTCAAGTTTTCTGGAAAAATCATTCTTATAGCTGTTCAATCATTTATCCAAAATTCAGTACCATTCAAGCCTACTATTCTCAAAGATCTTTTTGAAAATTTAAATACTCAAATTTATACAAGTTTCCAGAATTCATACACATGCCAGTATCATTTACCTGCCATACACAAATTCATTTCACTTGAATATTCTACTAAAATCTTGAGAGTATATTTCAAAAATTAAATCCCCTTAGCTGTTCAATTTCCATAGGACAAAATACAATCAATAGAAATCAGGGGTTCAAATATATATATACATATACATATATCAGTATCAACTATCTGACATGCATACATTTATTCCACTTGAATATTTCTTATTCAAATCTTGTCAAATTTATTGTAATTTTATTTAAAGAAAATCATAGAATAAATTCAGGCAAATACAACCAGAGATCATTACATTCACATTTTATATTTATGTGTTATATCCATCCCCTTGTTTTCTCCAAATCAGATGATCATAAATCAATAAAAATCAAACTCCATCAAATATCATTCAAAATGAATTTTACTTAAGTACAAGTTTTCATCCCCAAATACTTAGAAAGTTTCCTACAAGTACTTCAATTACAGAAAATAGAGTTTGTCTAGTAATTCCATTACAAAGCAACTGCAAATTTAAAACAAGTCTCTCTTATTTATACTAGCAGCCAATGCCTTCTTTACTCATCAAGCCAACTTCAATTTCCTGCAAGCAAATCATTTAGCTGCCCCAAATAATTTTTGAGACACCCAGATGATTGCAAGGGCAACCAAAAGGGTCAGTTTACACTGGTATGAGCATTTATCAATTTTGTATACTTACATAATTGTGGTAATCTTGCAGTGCCTTCCTAGATTAACAAGTCTTATACTTAGCATGTTATGGTTCATTCAAGTAGACACAATATCACATTCAACCAATTAAACAATGCACAACAGTCAGTTAAAATTAATCATGTGTACAATTTTAATTCATCCTCATCAAATCTTGGATAAGTAATCTCTGATTTATACTCCAAACTTCCACCCAGCAATTAATCAATGAACAATATTTATCTTGATTAAATCTAACACCAAATCTGAAAGTTTATAACCTAGATTTTTAAACCCCTACCCCCATTTATTTTATGGTCTTTAACTCCTTGTCAAATGAACACTATGTATGCATTGTGATGGAAACTCCCAGGTTGTTTAAATTATTCCAACACACAAAGGCCTCAGGGTGCAGTTGCACCATGCACATACTTGCTTCCACCTGAAGTAAGCAGATCATTGACTACCCCCAAGTGACCAATTTAGTTTTTCTTTTTTTTATATATATACCAGAGAAATATGACTGCCTGCATATTTTCTGGCTTAACCCCAAGTTCCCCTATTAATCTTGATCCATGTTTAATGATGACAGAACAAGAATACTTGAAACATGTTAACTCTGAAAGCCAAATTACAGATCAATGCTCCAAACAAAAATGCACAAACAAACATCCATATTACCCATAACAAATCATTTCAGAGATTCAAATAACTCATAGTATTTTTTAGGCTGCCTGCAATAGGACTTAATGCCATTGCATACAAAAGATTAAATACTCACCTAATGTTTCTCTTTTTACTGCCTTAATTTCTTAGAACAGCAAATCCCCCAAAGCCTCAAGCTAGTGTTTCTCCTTGTTTATTTTATTTTGTTTTTGATCCCGAGAGAGTAATGGTTTTTGGCTATGTGTAGTTATTTATAAATCCATTCTAGGGTTTTAGAAAATGGGTAATTCCCCTGATACCCTTAGATGTTTATGTACACATCATATTTCTCTGTGATCATAATTTGGAAATGCACACTTTAATTAGCTATTTCGGGGATCATGCATTTTTAGACACTCCATACTATTTTCATGACTCTTTTCTACTCATGCAATATGCATGTGACCCTCAGTTCATTATTTCTTTTTATAAGTTTTAAGGAAATCTGAAAATCTACTTTGTATATTTTTTTTTCTACCTATCTATTACCTCCATTAAATCAGACATACTACCATACTTTGTAATGTAAATCATTTACAAATTATTTACTTGGAATAAATATGGTATGGAAATTTTATTTGATTCTGTATATGTACATATATATATTTCTGCCTTTATGACAAATCAGTCAACTTCCTTCTAAATTAAAAAAATCACATATATTATGCTAATTATTTTCTGGCACAATTATAAGACATATAAACCTTTATATTAAACTTCATTTTATTTTATCTTCATATAAAACAGCAAACACCCCATATATATTAAATGTGTATATATATATTTACATAATTCTTTTAACATAAAGCTATATTTATTTTGAGTTCCAATTTTTCTTCTAATTACCTTAATTCCTTGCATTTTATCAAACAGAAGCTCCCATTTAATTTTTTATTTATTGCCAAATTCTTTTCTGTTCTAATGCAATATATATATATATATACTTGTATATATATATCTCAGAATTTTCTAATATAAATATATATCATTTTATTTCTATTTTAGGGTCATTACAAAATCGTTATGGGCTGAAATGATAGGCCTGAGCGATTTTTATTTATTTTTATTAACTTGGGATTGCGGGTTTGAAATGATAGAACCCGGATTTTTCTTTGTAAATTACGGATTGAAATGATATATTATCTATATCACTTGACCTAGGTTAGAAAATATTATACAGACCCATGGTTATTTTATATATTTTTTTTGGAAATTTTAAGTATTTTTAAATTGTAAATTATGATATTTTGATTTAAATTGAATTTAAAAAGATTTAATAAAGGGTTAGTGATTTTTCTATAAGTTAAAAATGTTAAATAAATAAATGATAAAATTGTGATTTGAAACATATCTTAATTTGGAGATTTGTGATTTGATTTTTAAATGGAAGTTTAAGTTAATCAAATAAAAATGGAAATTAAGTTTTATTTATGAAATGGAAATTTAAATTTAAGTGTTAAAGTAAATTGTTAAAAATGCAAAGAATGGGAAAATGGTACACTTGAATTTAAAAAGTGAAATTATTGGAAAATTTGATTTTATTGTAAAAAATTTCTTTATAAAATCATAAGTTAATAGGTATTTAAATGAGCATTTTTGAAGTGGAAAAATATGATTTTTATAAGTTAAAATGGTTAAAATTGAAGTTTATTTGTTTCTGAAATTTTATTATAAATCTGGAAATTGAATTAGTAGCACTTCAGAAATGCTATCATTTCTGAAATTAACTAAAATCCGAAGTAAATGATACTACAGCACTTTGTAAGTGCTGTGGTTGATGCAAATGAACTAAAGGCTAAATTAACTAAGGGCTGCTGCAGCACTTGGTAATTGCTATGGTTGATGAATTAATACTAAAACCTAAAACTAATAAAAGAGCTACAGTAGCACTTGATAAGTGCTGTAGTTTGCTGAAATGAGATTTTTCAAATGAAACTGAACTACTACAGCAGTTTTGTAAATGCTGTCTTTTCTGAATTGAACTAGTTTTCAAATGTAATTGAACTACTGCACCAGTTTATAAATGTTGTCTTTGCTGAAATGAATTGTTTTCAAATATAACTTACCGCGGCATTTTCTAAGTGCTGCGAAAAGCTAAAATTTCAATGTTTTAAAGTATTTAACTGAATAATTGAGCTCAGAAAAGGGTAAATTTTTGGGAATTGAATATTTGATGTGTAAGTATAATGGCTTTACTTTTAAATGGTTTAAATGAAGTATTTAGATTTGAAATATAAACTATTTTTTAAATTTATAACCATGGGTTATAATAACGATTGGTTGTTAAAGAGACCGGGATCGGATATGGACATACTCTCTGTCGATACCGAAAACCACTTTAACAACTGTGTACGCGGTGGAGATTCCAGAATGAAGTAGGATGGTGGCGACGATCCTATTGAGGTATGAATGTGGACCCGACTCCCGTGAGTTGGCTTAAGGTGGCTAAAACAGGAGCGATCTCGGGCCAAGTGAGGTCATTCCTCCGATCGGGCACATTCCTTCAATATTATACTCTTACCTTGTGATTGATTTGATGGCCATCTTCGATTTTGATTTGGGAGTGTGTTCTGAGGTGGGCGGTAGTGGTTGCTACGCGTTTCCACCAGCCCGTGCGCGTAATTGGTATATCTACCCTGGCATTGCCTTGTATGCCGTGTCACCTACCATAGCGAGCTTTACTACGAGTTTGGTTTTCTCCCGTAGCCCATGGAGTATTTAGGGTAGCCTCCCGATATGGAGGTATGCTGATACTGGATGGACTACTTGGACTATTACGTGTTAAGGTGGAAAATGTAAAGCCTTAGTGCTATTTAAAATTATGTTTATTTTACTATTAGACATTATGAAAATAGCGAATATTACTACATAGTAAATAGTTTAACAGATCCTTAGAGGATGGGCGGTCCCAAGCATCCTTTAAGTTACTTGTACATTTATTGCAGTTCACTTGAGTTGGTTTACATTGTATAAGTATGTATGTCCTGACTCAAGTGTTTGTGTTTTTATTTATGCTCGGGTCAGCCTGAGTATTCACAGCTTTGGATTTCACTTTCTGGAGCTACTAATCGCTGGAGATTCTGCTTATCTAGTTATTTATCTATTTCAGTTTCAGTTGTTCTATTTCAGCTCTTGTATTAGTGGACTTCTATGTATTTGGGATTTCTATTGTATTTGTTTTCAGAATGATATTATGTATTTGTTTTGAGACTTTGATATAGTAGATTCATGAACTACTATGGTATTTTATCTTCCGCTGCGAGTTATTCTGATATTTATGTGTCTGTGATTCTGTGATTGACTTTATTTGCTCCAAATTTTATTACAATCTGTTATTTTGAATTATTCAAGTCTAACATGTGGATTATTGTCGATTTGAATGGTCCAAAATAGTGGGTCGTTACATTATAGCTTCTGACAAAATCTATATAACAACATACATAGCTTTATATATATCTCATATATATATATATATATACGAACAACAATATAAATGTATTTTATATAGAATACATATATATATATACCTTATATAAACATATCACTATATAAATGTAAACTGTTGTAACTATATGTTTACAACTAACATAAACTTGTACAAAAGTAACATATAAATATATATGAATAAACATATATTATCCTACCTTTATATAAAAAATGAGGGAAATGGCTGTCATTAGGAAAGAGGAGCACGACTGAGGGGAAAAGTGGCACTGGTCGGCGAGCTGGGGAGGGATGGAGGAGAGGTTTCTTCGGCAACATGGTGGCTCAACTAGCAGTGAGGAGGGGAAACGGGTTAGGTGAAAGGCGGATATGGTAGAGGGTTAGTTGATGCTCGGATATGGGTTGTTGGGAGGAAAAGTGGAAAGGCCATGCGGCCGAACTGGTGATGGAGGAGGGTGAGAGACGAGGCAATGGTTGGAAGGCCGAAGGTTGCGTGAGTAGTGAGAAGGAGAGGATGCGGCTGAGATTTGGAAGTGGAGGAGAAAGAGCAACAATTTGGAGAAAAGAAGGAAAAGAAATAAAAATAAAAATATACAAAGTTCTTTTACAATGCAACCGGGTAAACATTGAAACCAAGGAATTGCAAAAGCCAAAAGCTAAAAATTATTAATGGTGGATGGCTGTTGGATTCACACGAGATAATGAATGGACACAAGGAATTCAAAAAGGATCAAAACGTACCGATACGGTGAACCGTTGCACGGTTCGCCGCGTACCAGATACCGAAACACAGATATGAATATACTACGAAGATCAGCATGACGAGACGATCAAAACGGTATACAGATATCAGTGGTACGATTATCCGATCAAAAATCGATAATCGGTACCAAAATGTTGTTAAAATGCAGGATTTAAGATAAACGGAGCAATGATAGTCAAAATTTGGAGAAACGAAATATGACGTCTCACTCAGAAGATGATTTACAAATTTATTGTATAAAAATATTTAGGTTTGGAAAGCATTTTATTACTATCAAATGTTAACCGATTTGAATTGAAATAAGATTACACAAGAAAATAAACTTCCATATTATCTGATGAAAATTTACCATTTGCTATGTTTAAACAGACGTATTCCAAATATCAAATTTTTATTTCAAAATTCAATTATTTAAAATTTCACGAAAATTCAACATATACATTTTTTTATTTATATTTGGCAAAACTCAGCATATACAGTAAATAAATAGATCACAGAATCACAGACACAAAGTAATATAACAATAACCAGCGGATACAAAAGAATAGTAGTTCATGAAGCTACTATATTAAAATAAGATACAATAGAAGTTTCGAATACACAGAAGTCACAATACAGTAGTCAATAACAAAATCTGAATACATCACTAGAATCAAATGAATAACTGAAAGCTGGATCGATAGAAGGATTTCCAAGCGAAGCTCCAACTCCAAAGGTGAGTCGAATAATGTGACTCTCAGTCTGACCTGAGCGTAACACAAAACACAAAACACTCGAGTCAGGATTAACATTCTTTTATCAATAAATCCAACTCAAGTGAAATATCAACTGAAATACAAGTAACTCAAAGGATGTTTGGGATAACCATCCTCTAAGGATCCGTGGAACTATCCACTCTGCAGTAATATATGCTATTGACAACCAACGTTATTATAACGCCGTGGTCATTTCAAAATATCATACTTCAAAACCAAAATATCATATCCATTTCAAAACCATATCAATACGATATCATTTCTCACTTAAAATAATATTCATTTCAAAAATCATAGCACTTCAAAGTTTTAAAACTTTCGAAATTATAAAGCTTAGAGATTATAACACTATGGAAATCATAACACTTGATAACATAATACTTTGAATTTCATAACTTTGAAATCATAACTTCCCACTTGAACAGTTTAGATATTAATAATAGTATATATAATAAAATGGTTTATAAATAAAGTAGTTTATATTATAATAGTTATAGGTTAAAATAGTTTATATTAAAACAATTAGTATATTAAAATAGTTTCCTCAAATTTCACAAATCGATTCAAATCAACTCAAATTCCAAAATTCCAATTTAATTCAATCTCAATTCATCAATTTCAATTCAATTCAGTTCCTAAATAAATCATTTCAAATTATATCGATTCAAATATAGATTTGAACTACAAAATAAACCATTTCAATTTCAATATATTTCAAAGCTTTAAATATTCCACCATTTCAAAACTAAATTTGATAATTTCATATATATTTTTAAATATTCACTTAATAAATCCAATATAATTTAAATAAAACCTCAAATTTCAAATCGCCAAATATTTCCTTCAATTTATTTAAACTTGAATATTCATTTAATCACCTTAAACAAAAATCAAATTATAAAAATCGTATCCTTTAAAAAAAATCTCAAATTCAATAAGTTTCAAATCGATTTAATTAAATAAAATTCTTAATTAAATACAATTTCAAATAAATTCAAATTTATCTTCCCAATCTTAACTTATTAAAAATTATTATAAACTTTATATTTTAAAAATAAATTTTAAATAATACTTAAACATATTATATATAAATTAAATCAAACTTTATTAAATTAAATCTTATTATCAAACTTATTTTATAATAAAACTAATTTATACATATTTTAAAATAGTAAAATTATAAGTAAATTCTTAAAATTTATAATTTCAAAACTAACTTAAAATTTTAAAAATTTCAAAATATAAAATTTTTAAATCAAGAATTTAAACTTATAAAATACATTTATATATAATATCCTGAAATCAATATTTATTAAACCATATATTTCTTTCCAAAACCAAAGAAATCATTTTCAAAATATTTATATATAGACCAACGGTGTCTTTATATAATTTTCTATCCTATGGTCAAGTGATACGGATATTTATCATTTCAATCCATAATTTAAATATATACGGTTATATATCCTTTCAACCCGCAATCCCAAATTCAGTTCAATGAAAATCGCTTGGGTTTATCATTTCAACCCATAACGATTTTCTCCTATTCTAAAGATCATTCGGGTATGTATCATTTCAACCCATAGGGAATTCTATACTAACAGGGAACTTGCAGAGTGATAACAGGTATGATAATAATATAACAGGCCTATATCATCAATATAAATAACAGATAATAGTGTCAGATGTCATAGGTGAACAGATACAGATAACAACATGTATATAGCAATGCAAATAACTAACAGCAGCATATTTCAATTGTCGTTTCAATTGAGATCAAATTTAATAAATATAAGAACATTAATCGTGAGTGATTGCTCACCTTTCGAGGTTAGAGAAGATAGACAACGGAATGAGATGAGATACGAATCCAAGCACAGATTTCAAAGCGAAGCAAGATTCGCATGAATTTGACGAACAATTGATAAATTGGAAATCAAGAATCAAAATCAGTTTTGAGATAATAGAAACAAAATGCATATTATATTATTATTATTACTTTATTACAAATCAACACAACAAATATTAGAATTAATATACATATATGATTCAAACTTATTATATTTAAAACTAATTAAGACCCAAGATATAAACAACTTAGATAAACTTATATATACACAAAATTATAGAGTAAAGTCTATATACATTTCAAAATTAAAAATAACCAAATATGTAAATAGTTTAAAATCAATAGTTAATACACAAATATACTATGCAGACTAATAATGGAACAAAACAAATAGATGAACAAATTAAACAAAATGTACCCAAACTATATATGAGTAGATTATATATCCCAAAATATCTATGCAACTTATAAACCTTATACAATATATATACAAAATAATATATAACTAACATACATTTTACTGTCATATCATATATATACTTAAAATAATATGTAGTTTAAACTTAAAACAAAAATTTTAAAATTTCGAAATATCAATATATAATTTATGATTTAAACATGTCGACACATGTATTTTATACTTAAAAATCACCAGAACTTGATAAAAAAAATCAAAAACAAATAAACAAATCAATATATGAGTGACCTACACCCAACAGACTATAAACATATATAACACTGTACTATGTATATAACCTTTATAATTTTCTCTGGAAAACAAGGTTTAAAACAATATTATCTATCAACACATTCATAAACACTATGCAAACAAATTTTGGAACGTATATATATCAAATACATAATATATATACTGAAATCAATATACATACCAGTTTAAATACATACATAAAATTTGTATACATAACAGCTATAAATGCACAAACTGTAACATATACTATATATATAAAACAAACATGCTCAAAACAGCTTACAAGATAATAATATATGTATATAGCTTCTGACAGAATCTATATAACAACATACATAGATTTATATATATCTCATATATATATACGAACAACGGTATAAATGTATTTTATATAGAATATATATATAAAAACCTTATATAAACATATCACTATATAAATGTAAACTGTTGTAACTATATGTTTACAACTAACATAAACTTGCACAAAACTTACATATAAATATATATGAATAAACATATATTATCCTACCTTTATATAAAAAATGAGGGAAATGGCTGTCATCAGGGAAGAGGAGCACGGTTGAGGGGGAAAGTGGCACTCGTCGGCGAGCTGGGGAGGGATGGAGGAGAGGTTGCTTTGGCAACATGGTGGCTTGGCTAGCAGTGAGGAGGGGACACGGGTTAGGTGAAAGGCGGATATGGTGGAGGGTTAGTTGATGCTCGGCTCTAGGTTGTTGGGAGGAAAAGTGGAAAGGCCATGCGGTCGAACTGGTGATGGAGGAGGGTGAGAGACGAGGCAATGGTTGGAAGGCCGAAGGTTGCGTGAGTAGTGAGAAGGAGAGGATGCGGCTGAGATTTGGAAGTGGAGGAGAAAGAGCAACAGTTTGGAGAAAAGAAGGAAAAGAAATAAAAATAAAAATATACAAAGTTCTTTTACAATGCAACCGGGTAAACATTGAAACCAAGGAATTGCAAAAGCCAAAAGCTAAAAATTATTAATGGTGGATGGCTGTTGGATTCACACGAGATAATGAATGGACACAAGGAATTCAAAAAGGATCAAAACATACCGATACGGTGAACCGTTGCACGGTTCACCACGTACCGGATACCGAAACACAGATATGAATATACTAAGAAGATCAGCACGACGAGATGATCAAAACAGTATACAGATATCAGTGTACGATTATCCGATCAAAAATCGATAATCGATACCAAAATGCTGTTAAAATGCAAGAATTAAGATAAACGGAGCAATAACAGTCAAAATTTGGAGAAATGAAATATGACATCTCACTCAGAAGATGATTTACAAATTTATTATATAAAAATATTCAGGTTTGGAAAACATTTTATTACTATCAAATGTTAACTGATTTGAATTGAAATAAGATTACACAAGAAAATAAACTTCCATATTATCTGATGAAAATTTACCATTTGCTACGTTTAAACAGGTTATTCCAAATAACAAATTTTTATTTCAAAATTCAATTATTTAAAATTTCACGAAAATTCAATTAAATACGTTATTAAAACAAATAAAATTTTACGGGTCGTTACACTCTCCCCCACTCAAAACTTTTCATCCTCGAAAAGGAAGGAGGTAGGAGAATAGAAACAACCAGAAATAAAAAAATTAATTTAAACCATATAAATTCCATTTAAATTAATTTATATTTGATAATTTGGTTCAATCTATTTTATTAAATCAATAAATACTCATTCAATTTAAATTTGTCAGTTCAAACTGTCAATTCAAATCATAAAATTTTTATTTAGTTTTAAATTGATTCCCGTTCAATTATTTCAAGTTTAAATATTTATTCAAAAATTTTGGTTTCATTTATAATTGAAATCATCCTTTTTGTTTACAAGTTACCAATTGCACATTCCTTGTATATTTCATTTATAACTTAGCATTTAATTTCTTACTTTCTTCTTTAGAAGTTCCCATTATTAGTTAAAATTTTATTCCATTACAATAATTGAAATTATAATTTTAAATTTGCTTTAGTTTATTCTATTAGTTTTTTTATATATATTTACTTTTCCATTCATTTATTTATATAAAGATCAATCACTTACATAATTTGTTTCCATTAGGGATTTAAGTCATTAATGAATCACAAAAAAAATATTACATAAGCTTCTACTGCCCTACTTAAGTTTATAACTTAATTCGGTTATTGAATAAAAATTTAAGTTTTTGGTATTCGCCCTTGAAGAGGAAGGAAATATTTCAATATATCTAAAATTCAATTAAAGCATTTAACCTCATTCACTTAGTAAAATATAAGCTATATTTAAAACATCCTCATAGCCTTTATGTAAAGATTTTTCAAAAGTCTAAAACAATGTTAGAAATTTATATCAAAATATTATAATAAGCTTTAAAATAAATTTCCTTAAATCCGAAAATTTATTAAACTCGTTATTTTTAAAATAAGTATAAATTTAAGATTATTAAACTAAAACTAATAGTATACTCAAATCTTACATTAAATTTCTAAATCAAAGTATAAAATTTCATACCTTCATTTTTTTTTCATACTTGTTTTAAAATGAGTATTCAAATCATGAAAAACATTTATTATGGTTTAATACAAATTCAAACAGTAAATAAACAAATAAATTTACTATTAGTACTTCGAAGTCAAGTAAATATTCCAAATTATACTTCCAAAATAGAGATTCAAATTTATTTTTCAAGTATATTACTATATTTTTTTCCATTTATACAATATCTTTAAATTATACATTCAAAGAAACTTATATAAATTTTACTTGAAATATTTATTTGAAAACTTCATTTGCAAATAATTTATCTTTAATACTTTAATACTTTTCAAAACTCGTAAAGTTTCTTGCTTCATTTATAAATACCATTTAAATATTTAAATAACACTTTTATAAATATATGTAAACTATTTGAAAACAAATATTTACATCATTACTTATTTTTACAAAGAAGCTATTGAAAAATTTAAACTCTTAATTCATAAATTTGTAAATTTTATCTCAAGATACTTTTCAAACATTATTAATAAATCAACAATCATTTACTATAAATATGTTTATTTAATTAATAACTTCTAAAATATTTACAACACTAATAGTTTACTATTAAACCATGTCGTATATAAATAAACAATATTTTAAACATTTTAAATTATGTAGAAAGAAAAAATAATCAAAATATCCTTTATATAATACTGTATCAAAATACTTTTATAACTCGATGTCTTAACAGGTTTATCCTTGTTCTTGCAGACTCTGGCCATGCGTTGATCATGCGCAAGGCTAGAATTCTCCAAGTACTTAGTAGACCTATTTCAACACCCAGTGAAAATACTTAAAAACAGGTATGAGAAGTGCCGCTCAAAAATCTAATGTCAAACGATGATGATACAATAGCAGTGCCCCGCTGCTGATCCAGTATTTACGCAATGGGCCCAAAACTTTCCAGAAGATCCTTCCACCTTCCGGATTCCAGAAATATATTGTAGCCATTTCGTAAAGAATGGACCATCGACCCCTGCTGTAGTGGTACGCTGCTGATTCAATGATTTACACAATAGATGCACTTCCTTCCCGGAAGATCCATAAACAACAGATCCCAGGATCGAAAGCGCCTCCATTGGGTAAACTAAAGAACCATCTACCCTGGAAAAAAAATCGAGGAACTCATGAGTTTAAGTCCGGAAAACCATGTCAGTTCGAATCCATTTCTGAATTCATCCAAGTCCATTAGGGTTTATCGGTCGAATCCATTCCTGGATTCCCCAAGTCCATCTGGGTCGAAGCATATCATACTATACTTTTTCGTGGAGGGTACTTCCCCATACCTCTTTCTTCAAAATATAACATACCATATATAGTACCCTTTCAAAATCAAAGCTTCAAATATCGCACTTATATAACTTCCATTATATATAAGATTTCATTTTCAGATAAAATACTTTCCAAAATCAATAATCTCGAATATATCAAATCATTCTTATATAAATTCCATTATATATAAGGTTTATCTCTTCAAATCGAATACCTTCCAAAATTAGCAGTTTTGAAAATCACCTTATACATATATAAAGTTCGTCTTATACAAGAATCAAAAAAATTCCAAAATCAATTTCGCTGTATGAAACGCCATATGAGATTCAAAATTAGTAGAGTCCTAATCGAAGAGAACTCAAATCACGATAACAGTCTCGGTAGGAAGATATGCACTACAAGAATTTTGATTTTTAGTAGCGCACCAAAAACGCTACTAAAAGTTTTAGCAGCGTTTAGATGAACGCTGTTATAAAGCCAACGACTAAAAATACCTGATTTTTAGTTGCACTTATTTCAACGCTACCATAAATCGTTTTACTGCAGCGTTTATGAAACGCCACTAAATTCTTTTTCTGCAGCGTGTATAAAACGATACCAAAATGTACTTGGTCTGCTCAAAAATATTTTGGTAGCGTTTGTTAAACGCTGTAATAGAGGACGCAGTTTATTGACAAAGCTTGTAGTCGCGTTTATTAAACGCTACTATATATGCTCTCCTTCGACCCTTTATTTCTTGTAGCATTTTCGAAACGCTACTAAAAATATTCCAGCTCTGCCTATAAATTGCCTCCAGTTCAATCTTGTTCATAGCTTATAACATAATACATAAATATATACACATTAAACAACCGCAACATACATATACATACACACATACACATTCAAACATAAACACATTTAAAAACCACAAAATACATAAACAAAAGCACTAACGTAAACAATATGTTAACCGTATATAGAAGTTTACACAACCGAACAGTAGTTTCAAGACAAAAGGTTAACCGTACATAGAAGTTTACACAACCGAACTACGTACCACAAACAATATGCTACTGCTGCAGTTAAAGTACCATAAACATCTGCACTAAGCAAGTACAATAAACAACTAAACTACCTAACAAGTACGATAAACTAGTGCTGCTACTGCTCATTCTTCAGAAACGCCTACCTGTAGATAAAATATAATCAACAGTGAGACTCAAGTTATAATCAATACTGAGATAATAATTACAGGATCATCAATACTGAGAAAACAATGAGACTAAAGTTATGCACAACTGAATATGTGCAATCTTGTGTTCAACTGAATATGCACAACTGAATATGAAAACTAAAATAATGTGCATGTTAGTTTTGGCCAAGAATAAAATGAAAATGAAGATTTGTCATCAATGTTTTGTACATTTTATCTCTGCCTGTACATTTTAATATACTCAAACCCAGATTTTCATATACTCGAACACAGATGAAAATATAAGTGTACATGAATTATTTTAGATAGTGAAATTAGGTAGGTGTAAAAAGTCTGCCAGACCCATATGGATATAGCACACCACAAATGATGCAAGTCTTCCACCAAAGGCGCCAAATATACATCAATATCATTTCCGGGTTGCTTTGGGCCTGGAATAAGTAAAGATAACATAATATTTTCTTCCTTCATACACAATGTAGGCGAAAGATTGTATGTCACAAGCATTACCGGCCAGCAACTATATTTCGAACTCAACATGGAAAATGGATTGAATCCATCTGTAGCAAGACCAAGCCTAAGATTGCGTGGATCGGATGAAAGAGATGTATACTTTTCATCCACCATTTTCCATGTCATAGAATCCACGGGATGACGCATTTTTCCATCTTTACTTGTATTTTTAATATGCCATCTTTTGAGATCTATACATTCTTTTAAATCTCGAAATTATTGGAAAGTATCTCAACACTTTAACTGGAAAACCTTTTATAACCTCTTTAGTATCTTGATGTTTCTTCCATCTCGAAGAACCACATTTTGGACAAATATCTAAATCTTTGTATTCTTTTCTGAAAAGGCAACAGTCATTCTCACAAGCATGTATCTTTTCAAAACCCATGTCGAACATTCTAAGAAATTTCTTTACTTCATATAAGGTTTTGGGAAGCACGTTATTCTTCGGCAAAAATAAATGTTGCACAGTTAAAAGCTTATCAAACCCACTATCAGACAAGCCAGTCTCACATTTAAGATTAAACAAGACGGTGATGGCAAATAATTTTGTGTGATCTGTGCAACCATGATATAATGGAGTTTCTGCATCTTCCAAGTTCTTGAGTAACTCATCCTCTTTACTCTGAGAATCAACATTATCTTTATCATCATGAAAAAAATCATCATTCAAAAAATCTTTATCTTCATAGTGAATCATCTTGAATAAATCATATACATCAAACGTATTTGTTTTCTTCTCTTCAATTATCTGTTCGCCATGGTTAAACCATACACCATGTATGTATTTAGGATCCATTCCTCCAACAATTAAATGTTCAACGATGATGTGATCATCATGACGACTAAGATTCCAACAATCTTTGCAAGGGCATAAATTTTTTTCTGCACTTCTTACATTCCTCTTTGCATCATGCACAAAATTCATTGCTCCTTGTCGGTACTCTATGCTAGTTTTATGACAAAAGTTAAAAACATAAAAAAGAAATTGAGTTTTAATATTATATTACATGTTCTAATTCTCAAAATACATATTAAGTTAAGCATTGTTTTATCACCTGTTTAAAAAAACCCAATCTTTTTCCATCGTCGACATATAAAGGCAAATAAGTTCCCAATCTTTGACGTAGAAATTGGTGACACCTCCTCTTCCTATGTCTGTTACTAATTTAAAAAAAATAAGTTACTACGTTAATAGTACTTCTTAATATCGGGCCACCCAATCATTCTAAAGATTAGCCAAATAAAACTTTGTTCAATGACGTTTCAATGAATTTTTGTTAATATAGAGAGAAGAGGAGTTTCAATGATATGATGGAATCGCTCAGTATTTTTGTGGACTCAGCCAAAAATCTATGAAGCACGTGGATGAGATCGATATTTTAGAAGTTTTCAGGAGGAAGGGAGTTCGGATTGATCCGCTTAGCTGGCATAGGCCTGGTGGTTATGGTGATAAGGTGAACTATTGAGCACAAAATCGAATAAAAGGCACTTGCTTGAGCACACTTGACAAGCTTGACACCCATTTTTGTATAACAAAACACACTATATTTCCTAAACGGCCAATTCAGAGTTAACACAAAAAATTATGTGTTATTTTGCAAAAATGAATTCTGAAGTTGCATTATGCGTTTTTAAAATAGCTATTTCAGATACTCAAATCTCAGTCAAATAACTCTAGGCCCAAGAGTTTAAAGTGCATGTACATATTTTGTTTCCATACCAAACCCAGTTGTGCAAACATGTTTATGTAAGTGCAAACTATGGTTGCATTTCACAAAGTGAAAATATAAAACTGAAAATCTTACTTTATAATAATTGATATTGATACCATTTTCTTAACATAATACAAAGTTTCGACAAAATAAAAGAAATTGAAAACTCAAAGATATTTCGGTTACATAATTTAACTAAATGATTTGTGAAATCAACTGCACCATTATATTAATATTCCATCCTTAATTTGGAGAGAAATTTCTGACTGTTATAGTACTGCCATTAATGTTCATCTTCATAATCATGTCACTGTGAAATATCAAGTCCACATAGTTGTCATAGGTTGACGCCAACACTTGTTATTTGTTCTTTTTCTAAAATGTGGTTTTTATGAGGGTTATTAGAATTTATTCAATGTTGTGGGCTTTAGACATTAGGAAAATATAACCACTTCAAAAGTAATTTCATTTAAGCTTGTTCTATGTTACATCAATGTTAATGTTATATTGATTTATACTATTGGAAAGAAAATTTTATTTCAGTTATTTGATGTATTATATAAAAACATGTATGTGATGCTCTTGAAAATGATCTGTGTCAAGTATGCCCATGAGATGTACACCATTACTACCCTGGACATAGCCAAGCTTTTATTCATTTAATATAAAAAAACATAAATATATAAAGGTGTAAACTAGGGTTGAATAAAAGATCTTTGTTATTAGGGTTGAATCAACAATTTCAGTTAGAAATTAGGCAAAAATTCGAATATACGATGCATGCAAATTAGGGTTAAATCAAAATAGAATCACAAAATTGAATCACAAAATCGATTTAGACGATTCGTACCTAAATATACCTAAGCAATTGCTGGCGGCCGCGAGGATGTTGAGTAATGCCGCGAGGACGTTGAGCAAGTACGGAGTGGACGATGAAAAGGGGAACTTGATCTTCAGTTGATGAAACTTGATCTTCATAGGATGTTGAGTAATGCCGCGAGGATTGAAAAGGGGAAAAAAATTTTCTGCAGAAGTAGATCGAAATGAGGAGAGAGTTTTCTAAGTATACGTGAAATGGGAAAAAAATTGACTGGTCACATTTATTTTTGGCTAGGCGGAAAAAGTTTTCTAAGGAGCGGGAACAAAAAAATTTTAGTCACGAAACATATTTTGGGAAAAATATTTTTGGTTGCATTTATGATAAAATGCCACAGTTTTTTGCAACCGTAAATGGTTTTTCTTATAGTGATGATAATTAAATTACAAAAGATGAAGATGGATAGCCTTATATTAATCGCGGGTGACCTTAACCGGGTCAACCGTTACTTCATAAATAAGATCCATGCAGAATTCTAAGGCAAATCAGCATTCGATTGCAAGAGATAGAATTCAAGCATAGCAAGAGATAGCAGCATTTAAACCGAGGATACCGAAATCTTCGGTGAATCGATGCTTGTTGTAAAGGAGTTTCACCCCTATACAATTCATACAATGGAGCTATGGAATACTCCAGAATCAAGGAAACATGAACAGAGACAAACAAGAATGGATTCAGAACGAATGGGGAAGTTCCCAAAATTCAAAGGAAATCTGAATCTAAGAGCAAGAGATTCAAGCTCGAACGAAGGTAATTCTGTAATTAAATTTACTATATAAGCTAAGTTTTGCCTAAAACCAGAGCTCTGATACCAATTATAACATCCTGGTATTTTCAACCATTCGCATCCGCACATGTCGGACTTAAATCGCTCAAAATATCAGATTGTTAATTTATATTTGGCAAAACTCAGCATATACAGTAAATAAATAGATCATAGAATCATAGACACAGAGTAATATAACAATAAGCAGCGGAAAGCTACTATTCTTTTGTTTCAGTTGCTTATTGTTATATTACTCTGTGTTTGTGATTCTGTGATCTATTTATTTACTGTATATGCTGAGTTTTGCCAAATATAAATTAACAATCTGATATTTTGAGCGATTCAAGTCCGACATGTGCGGATGCGAATGGTTGAAAATACCAAGATGTTACAGCAACGATGAGAGAGACTGTACTTGGGAGACTGAGAGTAGGATTAGAGACGCTTATCTTGATTTGTTTGATGGTATGTTTTACCTTTTTGATTGATTTGTTGTGTACCTTATCGTAATTTCGAGGACGAAATTCTTTAAAGAGGGGAGATTGTAACACCCCATATTTTTAGTAACATTATCAGGAACATTTAATAAGGTAAATTAAATGAAATAATCTAAAATAATTAGGAGACTGAGATTTGTGATTAAACTAAAGGGTAGCCGTGCCTAATAGAATAAATGAATTAAAATGAACGAAAATAAAATCGGTAAAGGAAATAGGTGAGGGGCAAAGTTGGAATAAGAATATTCTAATACCCTTAACCCATAGGAATTCATTTCATACATTCATTTGCAATACCAAACTAAAATAGAAGTCGGCCACCATAAGCAAAAGCAAGAGGAAGAAGATAAAGAAAATCAAAGGAAGGAAGGATTAATCAAAATCAAATCCATTCAAATCTCAAACTCCTTAATCTCAAAGCCATGGTGAATAATGACTACATCTCATATTTTCAATTGTTTTCGGTTTTAAGGTTAAAGCCGATTTGTTTTGCGAAGTAATGACATGTTTTTGAATGATCAAATGTTTATATGTGCTTGTTGATGATTTATGCTTAATCATATAGGTTTTATGATATGTTTTAATGTGAAACCCTATTAAATGACATCCAAATGCCTTGCGATTTTAGATTTAGAACATAAATGACATTTTAGAGATGGGTTTCAATTTTCATAATTTTCTAAATTAATGTGGATTTAATATTAATTTTCTAGTGAGGAAATTGACTATTTGGGTTTAAAAATTATTTACGGTTAAATAATATATGTTTTAGGTTTGAGATTAATATATGTTAGAAAACATATTAAAAAAATGATTTTCTGGAATTTTTGTAGAATTTTCCTAAGTGTTTTAATAGATATGTAAAATTATTTGAGGTATGGGACTTAAATGTTTTATATATCTATAAAAGGAGAAAGGGTATTTTGTAATTGAATTAAATAGTTTTTTCTAAAAAATTGGCAGCACTTTTAAAAAAAATTAGCAACCAATAATGTTTTGACAAATAAGGTAAGTTAGTTGAATAGAATTACTTAAAAAGGTTAAAAATCAGTTTAAACATGCTTTATACATGTTTTACCACTTTCGACACCTAGCTTTCGACCGTGTTCCTCCACCACCATCACCATCAAAACCAATGTGCATGGCATCAAAGACTTGGTGTGCAGCGAATTGGACTTAGGCGGAAGGTACTAGGTCGAAGCTATGGGTTCCGAGGGGGTCGATACTTTGCTTTGCTTCTAAATGAAAACACGTCCGCTTTGCTTTCGAAGGGTATGCTTTCGACTTAGTTGACTTTCGACTGAATCAAATGTTTTAAAGGAAAGGTTTCGAAGTGGGTTGCGCCTTTGTTTTTAAGTAAATGCTTTCATCGGGGTCGAAACCCCTTAGTTTTTGCTTTCTACCTTTCGAAGCGATGCCTTCGAAAGGGCTATTTTGTTTTATAAAACTCAAGCCGCTTCTCCATTGCTTTTGGAAGGTTGGTTTCGACACCATCAATTCTTTACTTAGGAAATTCTTTCAAAATAGTGCTTTTGAATTATATGTTTTATGACCCTTTTTCTCTGTTGAAGGTAGAACCCAAAGGTTTCAAATGAGATAGTTTTAAATAGTTTCGAAAGGTTGTTCCACATGTTTATTTGAACCCAATTAGGCTTTCGAAAGGTTTGATGTTTTAATGCTTTCAAAAGGTTTTAATGAAGATTTTGAAGGGATGGTTCCCCATTGGCTTCGAAAGGTTTAAAAGTAAAGGTTTTCCAATGTTTTCGAAAAGCAATGTTTAAAGTGTTTTAAAATAATGATGTCTATCGTTCTATAGGTTTTGAAGTTGATGTTTTTCAATGGTTTCGGAAGGATGATTATGAATGGTTTCGAAAGGGTTTTTTTTGGCCTTTGGTCTAAGGTTTACTTGATTTCGGAAGGGGTACTTTCAATGGTTTAAATGTTTTCATCAACAAAGATTTGTGTAAAGTATATATAACATTGCCAGGTGATTTTGAGTAAAGCATAGAGTATATATAATTTCCTTGTTTAAAGTATGATTTAAAGGTTCAAATCAATTTGAGAAGAAAAGGTTTTCAAGGAATATTTAAGGGAAGATTACCCTAAGTAAAATGACTCAAATATTTGTATAGCAGATGGGACTAGTATAGGGTCGCGCCCTATACATTAGCTAGAAGCCCCTAGCTAATTTAGTCCAAAATTCCAGTGTGTAGGGCTTTGTCACAGGTAAGAATAAAATGATATTACACACAGAAGGGAATATAATTGTACAGAGGTAGGTTATTGGTGAGTCCACAAAACCATTAGGATCAGTTGACCTGGAGAAAGTAAGTTAGGGACAGACCGTCCAGAAGAGGAGTATCTAACAGATGTCAGATTATTTGTTTGTATTGTCTGGTAGGCCCAGATCAACCAAAGGTTAGTAGTTAGCAAAACAAAACTATAATGTTCGAACAGATAGTTCATTTGTTACCTGATATGTATGTTTACATGATAATGCTTTACAGTTTCAGCCAGTTTTGGTTGTAGGATTTTGATTTGCAAAAGATATGTTTTAAAAGGATATTAGTGAGGGGAATCCCATTACGCTAAGAGGCGTGGTCTCACTTAATATCAAATAACCGAGGTGTATAATATTATTCACACCAGGCTTTATGTCTGACTCAAAGTTTACGTTTTCCCCCTTAAACTCTCGGGTGCTCAAAATTGATTTGAGTAGGCTGAGGGTTGAGGATTTTCAGGTTTTTAGTAGGTTGGTGAATAAAGCTTCTTGAGACGAGCAGGTGGCTAACGGATAGCTATTTAGGGGTTGTCGTTCTATTTTTTATTTCCGTTGTGTTGTATTATGTCAGTTGTGACAATATAGTACTCTGGTCAACCAAGGGGGCATCATCCTATGTCACTCTTGGCGTATTTATGTAATAATTATATTTTCTTTGAATTTGGGAAATCGATAGGATTATGTAATCTGGATATGAAACTTTTCTTTTGAAATATAATCAGAAATGTTGTTTTTTGGAATCTATGATTTTGTTTCATATTTAAGTACTTTTGATATTATGGATACCATTAACTTATCTGTATTTTGTCGCCGGAAGTTAATACTATAGATGACTGCAGCATCTGTAGCGCTTAGCTTTGGGCCTCAAGATAGGGGATGTTACAGTCAGGCTCGTGCATCATGATTTGGTTATATCCCGAGTAAGTGTCCATAAATGATAGAAATTCATGTCCAACTGTCCCATCCATAAGCTAGTCTATTCTGGGCAGAGGAAAGCTGTCTTTTGGGCAAGCATTGTTTAGGTCTGAGTAGTCGATACATGTCGGCCATTTTCCATTGGATTTCTTGACCAAGACGGGATTGGATACCCATTCCAGATAGGTTGCATCATAGATAAAGCCATTCTTCATCAGCTTATCCACTTCTTCTCTTAGCACTTTGGACCGTTCGGGTCCTAGGCCGCGTCTCTTCTGCTTCACTAGTATGTACTTAGGATCAATATTAAGTGTGTGGCATGCAATCTTTGGTGGCACTCTACACATATCAGAATGCGTCCAAGTGAATATGTCCAAGTTGGCACGAAGAAATTTGATTAGTTTCTGTCGCATATTGTTTCCAAGATGTGACCCAATTTTCAGGACCCGAGTTGGGTCATCCATATCGATTGGGACAGGCACCGTCAATTTTGCCAGTGCCGCCCGATCCTCCCATGAACTCTTCTTTCTAAGGTCCAAAGCTTTATCAAATCGGCTATGGTCCCTAAGTTAAGGGGGGCTCTGTAGTTGCTATTCGGTAGATTCGCGAATGTGAAGAGTTCTCTCCACATTCTTCCCTTTTTCCTTTCTTCTAGAGTCGCTCAGTTCTGCGATGTAGCATTCTCTAGCGGCACTTTGATCTCCTTTGATCACCCAAACTCCATTCTCTGTCGGAAATTTCATTGTTAGACACCGCTGAGCTATAGCAATCCTGAACTCTGCAAAGCAGGCCGACCTAAGAAAGCATTGTAGGCGGATATTTCATCTACAATCTCAAAGGTCTGGATGAGGACGACTCTTTGGTCGCCTTTCCCAAGTTCTACGGGTAAATCAATTGTTTCGATAGGTTGCTTAGGTTCACCGGTAAATCCCTGAATCTTCGTTCGGTAAGCGAATACGTCTTTCATACTGATCTTTATCGGATCAAACGTATATTTGAATAGGATATTCAAAGAGCTGCCACTGTGCACCAATACTCGTTGGACCATGGTTGGTCCGATTCCTACCGTCACGACCATGGGGTCGAAGGTCGAAGCCTCTATTCCTTCGGTGTCTCGATTCTGGAATATTATGTCATCGTTCAGGGTTTTCTACTGCTTAGCAGGAGCTCCATCTTTGACCACGAAGCATGAATCTTTTGGCGCGTGTTTTAATGAGCTTACATATCGCTCTATTTCTCCCCAACTCTTCTACGTAGGATGAGATCCACCAGATATCGTTCCAATGACGAGTCTCTGGTCATTGCGTATGGGTCCCTCTTCGCTAGTTCCAGCTTAGTTCCCTCGGTCTCTAAGAGCTTGGGGTGCTACGGGCTGGCCAAGATTCTATGGCTTTCTCATATATTGCTAAAGCTTGTTTTCCCGAGTCAGCTCTTCAATTAGGTTCTTTAGGTGACGACACTCATTCTTGCTATGACCATGTGTTTCATGGAAGCGGCGGTACTTTCCAGAATGCTTTTGCTATTCGGTCACTTCTTTTAGGCAGCTTCTTGTACTCCTTCATCCCTTGTGTCGCAAGGTAGATGTTTTCTGGTGTATCATTGAGCGAGGTGTAGTCTTTGGGCCTCAAGCCTTTAAGTCGCTTATTACCTCCGTTTGGCTTGTTGGAATTCTCATTCTTCATTTTCTGATTCCCATCCTTCCCTGCGTTTCCTACAGTGGTCCCGGAGGTATTCGCGTTTTGGTTAGCTGCCATACCATTCTGTCCAGCAATGGTCGGCTGTAGGTTAGCAGGCTTTTCTAGCACCTTCGCCTCTTCCAATCTCAAGTATTGGCTTGCCTTTCGGTTAAAGTCCTTCCAAGTGGTAGATTGTTTCATTTTGATCCATTTTCTGAATTCGGTGTCGGGATGGATAACACGGACCAGGGCCATGAAAACTGTATCTTCGTTTGGGTTACTTACTTTAGTGATCGCGGTGTTAAACCTACTCATGAAAGATTTCAAAGATTCATTTGATCCCTGGAATAGGCCAGATAAGGACATAACGTCTTTTGGTTGTGTTGTGTGAAGCCTAAACTGATCAAGGAATTTTGTTGCTAATTCATTGTTATCCCGCCTTTTGGTAAGGCCGTAACACCAAGGAATTGACTAGTAACCAATGACGGTCCATCCTTGGGATCGGTTATATACAGGCTCACTATGGAAATCGACGAATTTTGTCCGAGTCCGGATCGAGCTAAAATTGATATGACATGACAAAGCGAAGCTATGAGAGCCAACATTCCAAATCTCAAGTCAATCCGAGTTCGTATGCTCAAGTTACAACTGATGCAAAATTGAATAAAAACAGCCTCATGTTCGACTCGCTCAGTTCGAATCCATCAGGAGTGCCTACTTCGACTCGCTCCGCTTCACATCCATCTCAGAACCGCTGTTTGACTCGCTCCACTTCGCGTCCTTCAGAAAGCACTTGTTCGACTCGCTCCACTTCAGGCCACAGTTCGACTCGATCACCCAATGTCAACTTTGCATCCATCCGAAGACTCCTACTTCGTGTCCATCAATGCGAGGCAAGGCACAGCATTCGACGTGAACAAAGGCTACCTCCATCGATGCGAACTACGCATCTTATATCGATGCGAACGAGGCGATACCATCGATACGAACAGAACCCTACTAACAATGCGTGCAACCCACTTTCTATCGATATGAAAAGAGGACGTTTCCATCGATACGAACAAGGTAAGGTCCAAGAACGACTCGATCAAAACGGCATCAAAGGCGGAGTGATCCAGAGGTTCAAACGCCACGTCATCTAGTCCAACAGAACCGAGTCGAATAAGAGCGAGTCGAAAGAAACAACCAACCGAGAATCCCATTTCGTATCGATCATATCTCCTGATCTACGAGTCCAAATGCTATGAAATTTTGACAGAAGCCTATGTGCATGCTAAAGAATGTCCGTGCCAAATTTCGACTCCATTGGATGAAATCTTGATCGATACGAAATCCGTTCGTATCGATCACGGATCGGACCGAAACTTCACGGGCTTGGGCGAGCGGGCCTGGTCACGTGCCAGAAGGAGCCTCCCTAGATCTGAGCGAAGTATCAGCCTCCTACACCTATAAATAGACCCCCAAAGCCAACAGAAAAGGGGTTCTTCTTCTCCTTCGAGCTCTCCAACGCCCAGACTCTGCCGGATCCAGATCTGAACTCCAGTGCTGCTGCTACCAACGAGATTTACTGCTGCAAATCATAATCATCTGTTGTAACTTACCGAATTCACTTGTAATCTTCAAAGAAAGATCAATAAAGCTAACAACTTCATAATGGACGTAGGCGATATGCCGAACCACTCTAAATTCTTGTGTCTCCTTGCATTTTAATTGCTTTCATATCTGAAATTTGGAGTTTTTGTTAGATAATCCTCTTTTTCCATTTTACTTTCTTCACTTTATCTCTTCAAAAACTTCCGAAGAGTGTTGTGCCCAATTTTGGTACAAACACTTTGGTGCTTTCGCTGAGAAAAAAAACCCAATTTTTCTCCTGCTCTTTGGATCTCCTATCTATATCAGATTGCATAAATCCAAGAAGAAGATCCAGATTTAGAACTTTGAAGCCCTTCCATTCTATTCAGATTTGTATCAGATCTAGGAAAGGACTTTCACCAATTCACCATGGTAAGTACACAGACTACTTCTACAGCTGCTGATCAGGGAGGATGGGATAGGCAGAATCCCACGCAATTGCCTCCATCAAACCAAGATGCCGCCGGACCTTCAGATCCATCAGGCCCGGTCACTAGATAAGAATTCCAGATGTTGCTTCAAGAGCTGACCCAGAGTCGCCAACAGCTAACTGAACAACTGCGCGCCAACATAGAGTTGTCCAACCAGCTAAATCGCCAAAGGCGCAGAAGATCCAGAAGAGACCAAGGTTCTTACTCTTCCACAGAGAGTTCAGCCTCATCTGACGGTCATCACCGATCCACGCGCCCACGGTTGGACGTAAGCTACACCCAGGCCATAGGGCACCAACCTGCTTCGAATCTTGGGCAACCCAGAACTGGACCATCCACTAGTCATCATACCGGACCTTCGTCCCGAGGGGGTGCTGCTCCTTATCATGTCACAGGCAACATTGCTACTACCGCCAATACCGAACAAGGGGTTGATGCTAGAAACCAAGCTGATCCTCAACGTAACCAACGAGAGCAGACTCCTGAACCTTATGTCCCAGAAAATGTTGAACCAAGGAGGCGAGGCATGGACCGTCGACCGCGTCCGGTCCAGACTCGCGCTGTGGAACCCGACCACACCTTGGCACAACATGCTCCAAGTATTCGAATGCCGGATATACCGACGATGATTCGTCAAATGATCCGTGAAAGTCAGGGTCTCAGTAATGACGACTAGGGAATCTCCCGGAGTCATACTCCTTTCACCGACGACATATTATATGCTGAACCACCTCGGCACTTCAGGATGCCAACTTTGCCAGTATACGAAGGGAGTTCTGATCCCAATCAACACATCCTTAAGTAAGAATGGCTGATGAATGTTGCGAGAGCTGATGATGTAGTAAAATGCCGTAGTTTCCCCATTTCCCTGGGAGGCATTGCAACCATGTGGTTTACTCGTTTGCCACCACAATCCATCTCTAGCTTTGACCAGATGGCCACCAAGTTTGTTGAGCAATTTTGTATGCACGTGGCAAGGCCTAAAGATGTTAACACTTTGTCTAGTGTTAATCAAGCTCCCGGAGAAACACTTAGACGTTACTTGGAGCGATTCCATGCTGCGTGAGCAGAAATAAGCAATCTCAATGATAACTCTATCCTGATGGGATTGAATAAGAGGATTGATGCTGATTCCGAGTTCGAAAATTGGTTAGCTGGAAAACCACCTGCATCATTGGACCGTTTCTATACCAAGGCAGCCCAATTCTTGAGAAGGGAGGATGCGAAACAATCTAGGAAGCAGGATGATGCAGGGCCCAACATCGAAGGAATCCAAAGTAACATCGCTGTTAAACAGTCCGGAGATAGTTCTGGAAAAGCTCAGTTGAACATCCAAAATAAACAGAATCAGCAGAGGGACAATGGAAATCAGGGAAAGAAGCGAGATCAGAACCGTGGTCCACGACGTAGAGCTCCCATGTTTGACAATTATACTCCATTGAATACGTCGCTGGAAAATGTGTATTTGCAGACCTGCAATACCATGCAATACAAGAAACCTGCTCCGAAGCCACCAACGGAAAGACAAATCCAAACAGGAAAATTTTGTAGATTCTATGAGAGTTATGGCCACAACACCAATGAGTGTCGTCACTTGCAAGACCTCATTGAAAAATTGATACGTGAACGAAATTTGGATCAGTATGTGCAGGCGCCGCAGTCAGGTGGTGCGGGCCCATCAAATCAGAATCATACATCAAACCAAGAAAGGCAAGAGGAACTCGCTCGAACTGGCGGGAGGTTGGTTATTAATACAATAAGTGGTGGTCCTCATCCGGCAGACTGGAGCTGGAAGGAAATGGAGTCGTATGCCAGCTCTATTAGGCATGCGGACTTCGAATGTTATAATAGTTTTGATGAAGGGGCTCCGGCCAAGCAACAAAAGACGATGACAGATGACGTCGTGTTCAGGAATAGAGATGCTGATAAAGTTGAAGCTCCCACTATCGATCCACTGGTCATCTCAGCTCAAGTAGGTCCCGCTTGGATGAAGAGGATCTTAGTTGGCAGTGGAAGTTCTGTGAATATTTTGTTTAAGCGAGCCTATGATCAAATGAGAATGGAAGCCACAGACTTAAAACCTTGTCAATCCCGAATCCATGGTTTCAACGGAAGTGCTACTATACCCACTGGAATGGTGGAATTACCAGTAGAGTTGGGAGTTGGAGAATGTCGGAGAGTACAAATGTTACAGTTCATTGTTTTGGACATAGACTCCCCTTATAATGCTTTCTTAGGCCGACCGGCCCTCGCTGAATTCAGGGCAGCCATTGCCCCTTGGTGTTTGACTTTAAAATTCCCCACTGATCGTGGAGTGGGAATCATTCAAGGAGATCAGGCTGCTGCTAGAGCCTGTTATGTTGCTGAGCTGCGGGAGGCGCAGTGAAAGGAGAAAGGAAAGGGCGTAGAGGAATCTCTCTGCGTCCGTTTTGCCGATAATTGACAATTAACGCCCGGGCCTAAGCCCGGGCACCCCAGCCAATTCCTCAAGGATCTTGACCCAAGAGAAACTGAAGATGAAGGAGAATCAAAAGAAAGTCAAGCATCCCCGGCCGAACTGACAATCGACATCCCAATTGACAATGATGATGATTCGAAGATGATAAAAGCCAGCAAACTCAAGAGGAATTGGTTGAATTTCTACGGGAGAATCTTGATGTATTCGCCTAGACGCATTCCGACATGTGTGGGATCTCACCGAACATCGCGAGCCACACTCTGAATATCGACCCACGGCATGTCCCGGTCAAGCAGAAAAGGCGTGGTATGGATCCAGAGAGATCCGCCGCCCTTAAAGAAGAAGTAGAAAAGCTTAAAGCGAACGGGTTCATTCGAGATGCGCTATATCCTAAATGGGTGTCGAATCCCGTGCTCGTCCGAATGTCGAACGGAAAGTGGAGAACATGTGTCGATTATTCCGATCTGAATAAAGCATGTCCCAAAGACAGTTTCCCGCTTCCCAGAATTGATCAGCTAGTAGATTCGACAGTTGGGCATGAACTCTTATCCTTCATGGATGCGTATTCTGGCTACAATCAGATACCGATGCATTTACCCGATCAAGAACATACCAGCTTCATAACCAATCTGGGACTTTATCGTTACAAAGTTATGCCATTCGGACTCAAGAATGCCGGGGCTACTTATCGACGATTGGTCAATCGAATGTTTGCCAATCAAATCGGGAAAACAATGGAAGTATATGTAGACGACATGCTTGTGAAGTCACGACTCTCCACCGACCATGTTAAAGACCTGGAAACTATGTTCGACATACTTCAAGAATACAAAATGAAGCTAAATCCACTGAAATGTCACTTCGGAGTTCAATCCGGAAAAGTCCTTGGGTTCATCGTCAATGCTCGATGGATCGAAGCTAATCCTGAAAAAATCTGGGCTATCAGAAATCTCGAAACTCCGAAAATCATAAAGCAAGTCAAGAGTCTAAATGGGAAAGTAGCAGCATTGAGCAGGTTCATTTCAAAGTCCACTGACAAATGCATCCCCTTCTTCGACCTAATCCGAAAAAGAAAACGAAACTTTGAATGGACCACGGAGTGTGAAGGCGCTTTTCAAGCACTAGTTCAACATCTATCCACACCACCTATTCTGTCAAAGCCTATTGATCATGAGAAGTTGTACATATATTTGGCGATATCAGAAAACGCTATCAGCGCTGCCTTGATTCGAGAAGAAGACAGGATACAAAAGCCAGTATACTATGTCAGCAAGCAATTGACTGTGGCTGAAAGGAATTATCCGAAATTAGAGAAGTTGGCTTATTGCCTTATTATTGCGTCAAGAAAACTCCGACCGTATTTCCAGGCACATCCCATTATTGTGTACACCGACCAGCCGTTATGACAGGTCCTTTCGCGGTCTGAAACGTCTGGTAGGTTACTCAAGTGGAACATCGAACTGAGCCAGTTTGACATTACTTACACTCCAAGACGGGCTATACAAGGAAAAGTCCTAGCCGATTTCATAGCTGAATTTACCATTCCAGAGGACTTGCCCGAAACCAGTGGATCCCCCGAATACGTCTGGAAGCTTTATACCGATGGTGCATCAAACGATCGGTGTTCGGGCGCTGGTGTTGTACTTGAAACTCTCGAGGGCTGATCCATATGTTATGCTTTGAAGTTCGATTTTCATGCGACTAACAATGAAGCTGAATATGAAGCCCTCTTAGCTGGCTTGAAACTTGCTAGGGATTTGAGAATTATCGCAGTGGAAATTTATTGTGATTCATAATTAGTTGTGTGTCAAGTACGGGGAGAGTATCAAGCAAGAGATCGAAGGTTGGCTGCTTACTTATCTCGAGTTCAGGAAGCACTAAATCAATTTGATTACTACGCCATTTATTGTATACCTCGAGAACGCAACCAAAAAGCCGATTCATTGGCGAAGCTAGCCAGCACAGGCGAAGCTCAGCAAATGGGACTCGTCCCCGTAGAACCGTTATCCTCCACGAGCATTGACCGGGCAGAAATAGACTGGGTAAGCAAAACCGTCCTAAAAAAGGATTCATGGATGACTCCACTCAGAAATTACATTAAGCACGGAACACTGCCGGAGCGCAGGAGTGAAAAGAGACAAGTCCTTCGGAAGGCCTCACGATTTACCATCCAGAATGGAATCATATACATAAGAGGATACTCAGTCCCTCTACTCCGGTGTATCGCTCACGATGAAATTAAACGAGTATTGCACGATGTGCACGAGGGAGAATGTGGCGATCACACCGGGGGGCAAGCACTTGCTAAGAAAATACTTCGATATGAATATTACTGGCCGACCGTGAACCACAATGCGTCGGATTATGCAAAGAAATGTGATAGGTGCCAGAAATATGCCCGAATTCCTAGAGCTTCTCCTACCGAGATAACGCAAATGGTTAGCCCATGGCCGTTTGCAATGTGGGGCATCGACATCATTGGTGCTCTACCTCTGGCAAAAGGTGGTGCGAAATACGCCATCATCGCAGTTGATTACTTTACAAAGTGGGCTGAAGCCGAAGCTCTTGCTACCATAACAACGAAAAAAGTAATCAACTTTGTGGTTCGCAAGATCATCTGTCGATTCGGTCTCCCATACACCATTATTAAGGACAACGGAACCCAATTTCTGCAAACGATTTCACATCCAAAAGAAATTCTCCGCAGTTGCACACCCTCAGGTGAACAGACAGGTCGAAGCGGTTAATAAAGTTATAAAGTCCATTCTGAAAAAACGACTGGAAAAGGTCGGGGGCAAGTGGGTCGATGAACTTCCTATGGCTTTATGGGCTTACCGAATAACCCATAAGACCGCGACTGGTCACACTCCATTCTCTCTCTCTTATGGTTCAGAAGCCGTTATTCCAGTCGAGCTAGAAGTACCTTCGCATCGTGTGACATAATACGATCCAAAGACAAATGCTATATTACTTGCTGAATCTCTCGATCTACTGGATGAGAAGCGTGAAGAGGCTGATTTGAGGGCAGCCGCGCATCGAAGCCGAGTCGCCCGATTGTACAACGCCAAGGTCCGCCCGCGAATCTTTGAGCTAGGCGGTCTCGTCCTGAAAAGAATTTATCCGGTTCCTTCGCATATGAAGCCGAAATGGGAAGGACCGTATGTTATTGAACGAAGGCTCGGAGATGGCACATTCAAATTATCGACCGTTGACGGTCTTACTTTGCCAAGAGCCTGGAATAGCGAGAGTCTTCGCCGCTACTACACATAACAGCAATAAAATGCAATCTCTTCGAGCCAGAGCTGTGATTTACTTGAAATGCTTCATATGATCATCACTATGCATGGAGAGCTAAGTTTCACCATACGGTGGAATTTATTCAAATAGGGAGTGACTGCGATGCAACCGGTCACTCGCTAAGTGAAACCCGAGCTCGGGGACTAGCCATCACATCAATGTCAGAAAAGGATTGATACACGACAGTCCTTCGTTCAACTCCAGATTCCCAGAGTGCGAAACGGAGTATAAAGATCAACTCCGAACTTCCAGAGTGTGAGTCGGAGTATAAACATCAACTACGGATTCCCCCAGTGCGAAACGGAGTATAAACATCAACTCCGAACTCCCATAGTGTGAGTCAGAGTATAAACTTCAACTCCAGATTCCTAAAGTGTGAACTGGAGTATAAAAATACGTCTATGAAGAGGGTGGATCCGTCCGCCCAACGACTTTGTCTGTATCCACACCAAGTTTGAGGAGGATGGACCCGTCCATCTAACGACCTCACTTGTTAAATCAGGGTGGATGTGATCCGAACATCCATGATCCTGATACAACTCCGAACTCCCAGAATGCGAGTCGAAGTATAAACATCAACTCCGGATTCCCATAGTGCGAAACGGAGTATAAACAACAAACTCCGAATTCCCAGAGTACGAGTCGGAGTACAAAAATCAACTCCGAATTCCCAGAGTGCGAAGCGGAGTATAAACATCAACTGTGCGTTCCCAGAACGTGTATTGAAGTATAACATCAACTTCGAACTCCCAGAGTGCGAGTCGGAGTACAAACATCAACTCCGAATTCCCAAAGTGCGAAGCGGAGTATAAACATCAACTGTGCGTTCCTAGAACGTGAATTGAAGTATAACATCAACTCTGAACTCCCAGATTGCGAGTCGGAGTACAAAGGTCGATTCCAAGTCCCCTGAGCGTGGACGTATGATTTCAACTTAAGCCGGCGCGACCAACCGCCAATAAAAAAATGAAGATCCCCGGAGTGTGGATATGACCATCGACGATCGGGCACGCGTGAATAAACCGCTCAATTTTCGCTTGTCTCAAACATTCATTCAGTGGCACTAGACTCAACATGTTATAAGCGAGAATCAATCGCTGACTGATGTTCCATAACTCATCCACGAGACTGGGGGGCAGGACTTAAGTATCAACCATCGACTGAAGCGATGCGACGTCAAAATTCAACTCACTTCCCGGTCACAAACCATGTCCACAGTTTCCGAACTTGGGGAACAAAAACAAACTTGATTCAGAAGCTGAAATTTCACAAGTGCACTTCAGATATTGAGACACTCAGGCAAATACACAATGACAGAGAAGAAGCCAAAAAAGAGAAATTTCATTTCTATTGTTTGTAAAAAGAGTTCGTATACAAGTTTGTTCCAAAAAATTCCTACTAGTAGGGGCCGAACCCGCATCTATACATGACCAACAAAATAAAAGTCCGAATCACACCAAGGAAGCATGTCTAATCTTTCTTTTTCCGCGGCTTCCTTTTCGGTGCAGGCCCACTAGAGCCGCCACTATCCTTCCTCTTTGAGCCTTTGCCTTTTGGTGGTCGGTCTCCAGGCGATGGCATAATATCGACATCCTCCTCCGAACTCGAGTGGATAGGAATGCTGCCGGTCGGCGGAGTCGGAGGAACAGGATCAAGTACAGAAGGTGGAATGTGCATGCTAGTAATGAAAACGGTGCCACTAGGAGATATCATCCTAAGCGGAGCTGGTCCCGGCGCTGCCATCCCACCTCCAGAGCTGCCACCATGAGCAGCTGCTTCCATTTCAGCATCGATTTGGGCGAACTTCTCCTCTTCAGTAACTGCTCGAGCCCCGCTGGGGGAAATAGTAGTCGGCATTGAAGAACTTGTAGCAGAAGCGCCTCCACCCATGACAAATGATAAATCAGCTAAAGGATCGCCGTGACGGCGAAAGAGTTCTTCCATCAGCTGCTCATCAAACACAATCGTATTCCCCTGCATATCGTCAAGTGGGGCAGCTGTACTTACGGTGATTGCTTCGGTCACGATAGCCTCCTACGTTTGATATGATTCTTGAGTAGCAGGAGGCATGGCCGGTGCAGCATCAATCACTGGACAAAGAATAAGAGAACTGTTAGAACTTAACTTGAACGAAGAATTCGACGTAAGAAAGATATATGGAATATTCAGAATACCTTCCTCAGTTTGACTTTATAGGTGGCAGAGCGGCTTCAGTCACTTGCGCTGTAGTCGGAGACATCTGCGGCTGATCCGGATTGTAAGCAGGAACAGCTTAGGGATCGACCGTAGACGGGGATCCGGGCTGGGTTGACACTGGAATATCAAGACTCGCCTCATGATGTTCAACCCCTGAACCCTCTCCTATTTCAAAGTGCTGGTGTAACAACCCGCATATTTTACAATTTTATATTTAAATATTTTTGTTTAAATATATCGTTGTTAATTGGATTTAAGTCTGAAAAGCTACTTTTTCCAAACGGTCGAATTAGGACTCGGGACCACTTCCATTGAGTCCAAAATAGCGTTTGCGACTTTTTTGAGTATAAGCTTCGATATGTTTGGAGTAAGTTGAATTTTGCTATTTTCTGTTGGGCTTTTTGGTTTGAGTTTGACCCAACTCATCATATAACCTAGTTCAGCCCCTCTCCTCTCCTCTTCACTTCATTTCTATTTTCTTAAACACTCAAGCAACTGAAAATGGGGAGAGGAAAGGGAAATTAAAATTCAAAACCCTAGATTCAATTACAAACTTCAAATTCGTGCTCCAAATTCAAAGAGAAGCTAAGGTAAGCTCCATCTTCATCTTCTCCATCTCTTCTCCTCTTCAATTTCAGAAATTCCTAAACCCTAATTTAGGAAATACTTGTTTTAATATTAGATTGAAACTTGTAGGGTTGAAGTGAAGAGTGGTTGATCTTCTTCTTGTAATACATGCTAGCTGAAATTAAAATTAGTATATTGCTGTTAGTAAATTAAGCATATCTCATTCATCTTAAATCGGAATTAAGATTTTTTTGATGTTGTGGAAAGCTTATTTTGTAGTCTATAACTTCTATGTTTTGAGCATTGCATGATTTTGAGGTTTGAATGGTCGAAATCACGTTTGTTTGTTGCTGACCTGACAACAAACTACAGGGTTGATAAAATAAAAACCTAAAATTGTTTTGGCCATAAGTTACTCGTTTCTTATCCAAATCTAATAATTTTGGATGTTATGGAAAGCTTAGATATAGGGCTCAAAGTTTCATGTTTTGATTTTCATGAAATTTTGAAGTTAATTTGGTCAAAACTGTGCATTCTTACTACTATCCCGAGAGCAAAACGACAGTGATATAGAATTTAGATCTGAGAATTATTCTAGTCATAGAATTTTCATCCCTGATCGGAATTTGACGGTCTTGGTCATTCCGGAAAGCATAGAAACTAAGCTACGACTTTTATTTTATTCATTTTGCCAGAATTTGAAGTTTACTATGCCAAAATTGTGGGTTTTCGTCTTTGGCCTGTTAGTGCATAGCTACAGGCCTTCTCTTTTCTCCCGTTGTTTTCAATGCAGAACCACGACTTTACGATGCCATCCCGGGCTTGTACGATGTTAGGATTCATCGATTTTGGTCTCGTTGGAAAGATGAGGTCGAGATCATCAACCCTATAAAATTTGGTTAAGATCTGGGTGCGTTTGATACTACGTTTTTATTGCCGAAGTAGCACCCAGAAACTGTTTTGAAAACATTGATTAATTGTAGTTCAAATGTCCAACTTCGCGACCTCGCTGCGAGCGGGTCCGATGTCGTATTTCATCGATTTTGGTCTCGTTGGAAAGATGAGGTCGAGATCTTCAATCCTGCAAAGTTTGGTTTAGATCTGGGTGAGATAGATACTTCTTTTCTATTGCCGAAGTAGCACCCAGAAACCGTTTTACAATAGTGATCATTTTCAGTTATCGTCGGACCAACTTTGAAACATTTCCATTTCTTCGTTTCAAGTCAGAACCGAACAATTCTTGTTGCATATCAAAGTAGGAGTATTGTACTATGCTCCTGCAAATTTTCATCAAGATCTGGGTTGATATGACCCTTCGACCATGTCGTCGAAGTGGGACCTTTGCACTGTTTTGACACAGCAGAGTTTTGTGATTTTTGTCCGACTTTGAGACGACGCAGTTTCTTCGTTTCAAGTCGGAATTGCCCGATTTTTTTTGCAGTTTGGAGCAGGTATGTTGTTCTACATGCTTTCAAAGTTTCATGCCATTTGGACTTGGTTTGTAGGTTTAAATCTACCGTCAAACTAGTGACTTCGACTTGTTTTCAGCGATTTTATACTTGGTATAATTTCGATTATTTTTCTGAGTTTTTCCGATTTCTTTGAGATTTGTCTCTAGATTTTATGCATGGATTTTATAAATCATTTTAAAGTGATTTTCCATCAAATTGGCTTTTGAAACTATTATATAGTATTATTTTAAATATTAAATTAATTACTCCATAATAGGAGAATTTCAAAGACTATTTCTAAAGAGGTTTTCAAACGATTAAAAATCCACTTTCTCCATCTATTTTTTAAGTAAAATATACACTCTTCTGCACTTTGAGCGAAGTGGAAAGGTGATTAAATGGTTAGGTAAAACACGGACCATGAATCCGCGCGTTTATCTTTCCGAGTAATCCTCGACCTATTTGATTGATCGTTTTGGCCTTTTGGCCTAGTTTACCGATGACATGAGGTGAACTTTTTACTGCTTTGAGTGTGGAAGCTTACGATTGGTTAGTAAACCGTTTAGTGCGAATGTTGGGGTATGGGACTCACGTTACTACTTTACGGGTTCCTTGCTAAGAGTTCGTGACACATTAATTCCTACCGTTAGTGGCAAACGAGTACTGGGCCTACGAGCCTTTACCACTACGGCGTGTTTCCTGAGTGATACCTTTGGGATAGTGTCTTCGGACTATCTCCCTTAGGTTTATTTGCCTTTGGGATAGTGACTTCGGACTGTCTCCTTCTGGCTCATCACCTTCTGGATAGTGTCTTCAGACTGTCTCCTTTAGGTGTTGCCCCTTAGCTAAAGTGATGGGTGTGTCACTGGGGTATATTTCCTGTGTGATTGAGTACAGTACTAGCGCGCTAATGTTTTCCTGTGTGATTTATATTCCCTCGTGTAGTGCCATTCGGTGATGGTTTTATGCAACCATACGATATAAGCACGACTACCTTGTGGACCTTGTTTTATGCCTACACTGGCACTTGTGCTTATGTTATGCCGATGATATGAGGCTTGTTATACATCTCTACTTAGATGTTTGTTTCTTCTCTATGTGAGAGATTTTGGTCTTTATTACCATGATATATGTTTCTCTTTTGAAGATTATTATGTTATATGTTGCCTCATTATCTTATCATGATTATTGTTCAGTTTATCTAACTGATTTGTTTAGCTAGCCTGACCCGAGTATTTTATGCTCGGGTCAGACCGAGTTGTTTAAGGTTAGGTCGCTTTGGACTTAGCTTGCTTCGTTGCTTCCGCTTTGGATATATCCGCTATACTATAGATAGCTTTACTTGTTATCCATCCTTTATGATACTCCGATATTATGACTATTTTGTGTATATTCTTTTGACTCACGGATGTGTGAGTAGTGGCTTTGTACCCACTTTTATATTTGGATCTGTACTTGATGTTGTATTGTGCTAAGACTATTTGCTTATTATCTGATGCTGGTCTGTGATGATGTTCATTTTGCTATTATGCTTTGTTCTGATAGATCTTTTAGCCATTGTAGTTTTGCTTTAAGTATTTATTGAATATGTCGAACCACATGAGATGAAAAAAATAAAATATAGATTCCACTTTTCGACGTGTTCAGTAGATAGTTAAAGTATGATTACACATGGTCGCTTCCATTATACTCCATTGTCCGCATTAGCAGACAGTATTATCCATATAATACTCTTTGTTAATGAGGCTCTCGGAGTGGGGCGTTACAGCTGGGCGCCGCCGAGTCTTTCCTTTTCATGTAGAATCATTGACTCATGAAGAATCTTCCTTTCATCTTCAGTCAGAATGCGATTCTCGAGTTCAAATTCATCTACAGACTCGCCCAGATGTGCCTCCCTCTCTTCTTCAACCAGTCGGCCCCAGGCGTTGTACAGATGCGCCGGATAATCATCGAGCCAGGCTAGAACCCTGTGCCTCAGCACGTTAGCGTTGTAAACAACAAGAAGGTCTTCGATGTCAGCCTTTAGCCTGGACTCGGCCGACTTCACTTTCTCCTCGACCTCAGTCTCCACCTTGTGAACTTTAGCCACAGCCGCATCCCGTTCACCCGTAAGCAGAATAGCCTGCTCGCACGCCTCCTGGGCTGCGTTATTCGCATCATCCTTTTCCTTGGCCATGTCGGAAAATTTAGCTTTAAGCTCATTGAGTTCCTTGACTGCTGCATCCCGCTCGGCAGTGACTGTGGTATTTCGGTGGCCCATCTCCTCCACCAAGGCAACATGTGTCTGCCTCAACCTCTCCATGGCCACATTCGCTTCATCGGCTTTTTTGGTGGCCGCAATTTCAGATTTCTGAGAAGACTCGGCCTCAGCAGTGAGCACTTGAATGATCTGGTCCCTTTGAGCAAGATCGGTCTCCATTTTCTCAAGAGCTTTGGCTCGCTCAAAGGCCACCTTAGAAGCTTTCTCTGCAGCCTTTACCCACTCTCTGTACTGGGTGTAGATGTCATGAACGTATTCATGCATCGTGTTTTCCACTCCAGAGGGGATTCTCTTTAAGTGTGGTGGGAAGACATAGCCATCGAAGCAAATATTCGGAAAATCCTTCCTCATCTGAGCCAATTTAAGGGCCCCTTCTCTTGTGGGCTCCGTCGGGACCTGTTCTGAATTATGGAGGCCGTGGTCTCGACTCTCTGGAGATGAGTCTCGGATCTAGAAGTTTGAGAAGATGGCCTGTGACGGGCTCTGGTGGATGTGGAACAAGAATGGGAGGTGGAGACGGGAGTTTGAGAGGAGGAGAGCGTGATCTAGACCGATATATGTATTCTCTGTCCCTATCACGCCCATACCTGTCCTGGTTAGAGTACTCGCGATCGCGGTCTCTATCCGAGTCTCTCCTACGGGAATCATAATAAGAAGAAGCCTTTCGGGCCGAACGAAGATTCCCAAGCATCGATCCTTTTCCAGACATAGTACCTGAAAATGAGAAACGAAGGAAGAGTTAGTGATTTCCTAAGTCGGATGATTTACAGTTGTGAATCATGTAGTGTAGTGAAGGGTATGCATGTGCAACCCTCCGACCAACCGGAAATGTCGGCCGCACTCATAGCAAGCGACCCACTCAGTTCAAAAGCATTGTCAAGCTCCTCCATCCTGGCATCGTGTTGAGACGACACATAATCCGGAATCGAAATATCAGCAAGCCCTTCAAAAGGATTCTCTACTTGCGGGGGAGGAGCCTCCGAAATTCTAATCCCCGGGATAGGCAAGGACACAACCACGGATTTTAATCCCTCGGACTTAGAACGCTTATGAGCAGCAGCCTTGCCTTTTCTCCTTCCTCCTGAACACCGTAAGAAGTCCCAGCCTGGAGCTCATGATCGGTAGGCGTTCTCTCCGGATCGACTTCTTCGGCTATTACGACTCCGGGCGCTTTGCGCTTCACCCATTTCTTTGAGACCACTCTAAGTGTCCCTTCTAGTCGTATGCTCTGCCTCCGTTCAATTAGCTCGACAGTCCTCAAGTTTCTATCAATCAGAACCCAGTTGATATGCCTCTCTTCGCCCGGAGCTGCTTGGAGAATCCGAACTAGCTCTCTGAAGTATGCACCATCAGGTCGAGAGATTGCAGCTATACAAGGAGAGAAATATGTCAGTTTTGAGGTCGGTCATAATTATCTCGATAATTCAAGGGGAAGATTGCAACGCTTACGTCTATCCAAACATCGCCTAGCAAACCCAGGGGCACCGAACGTAGAACCATTCAGTTTTAAAATAACTTAGCCTTCCCCGGGAGCCCATTACAATGTGGCAATTCCTGACCACTTCCAAGAAGGTGAAAGAAGGGCTGTCTCCAAGGCTCTTAACGTTAAATAAATATCAGATCTTGATCGACTTTGGTGGTCGAAAGAGAATCTCCATAAACAGAATGAAGGTGTTATTCAACAAAGCATACCCATTGGGGTGCAGCTAGGATGGAGCTATTCCAAGGAATGATAACATCTCCCTTATATATTGATTGCAGGGAGGAAGTATCCCCGCTGTGCAAGCGTGACGGTTGAAAGCAGTAAACCCCTCCGGGGGATAATGCGGCCTGTCATTTGGCCCAGGCAGTAGCACGTCATCAAGCGACAAGCCGTGCCTTAGACAGATCCGTCCCGGCATATCTTCGGAGATACTAGACGGCACAGCATCTTGTGGACGACAAATGAACCGGGCACCTGGATGCTCGTCCGGAGCTGGGTCTATAACTTCGGCTTCAATGACCGATATTTCGATGGTTGGAGGAATTAAACTCGGGAGTTCCTGCTGTTGAGAACTTGAAGGTTCCATGACCAGCTAGCTTATGAAAAATCATTGTTAAACAGACAATAACGCTCGTGCATCCCCTAGTGTAAAGTGTGTGAGTGTGTTGTGCAGTGTAGTATATCACTTGAGAAGATCTACAGGATTGAAGAAAACATGAAAACAACGAGACTTCGGAATTCAGTCGGAAGGACCATCATCGCTGACCGTCACAACCGTGCCCTCCAGTTATTAGCTATCAGTTCAAGTTAAAGTTTGTTATCATTTTGATAAGTTCCAGTTTCGTCGACGAGCTTCGATAGGCAATCAGATATGCGGTGAAACGATTAAGTCCAGTTATGCAAGCTTGAAGCTCGTCGGAGTCAGTTGTTCAAATGTGCAAGGAATTACAAATTTTTTAATGTTCAATTCGTATTGCTCACAAAAGCCTTGTTCGCATCAATAGATCATGGTCATCTGCGTACGAGTTCGACTCGGTCAAAAGGCTGGCATGCAAGTTCGACTCGATCAAGAGGTTGGCGTGCAAGTTCGACTCGGTCAAAAGGCTGGGGATTTCGAATCGATCGGAGCGCTACACTTTCGTATCGATCAATCGGGCCGCTTCGGTCCCCTGGCACGTAATTCGACTCGATCAAAAAAGCCATGGGTTTCGAATCCATCAGACGCAACCCCTTCTTATCGATCAACGCGCTCAAGACAATTGCGTCGATCATCTCGACTCGATGCAACAACATCGCCATCGATCGATACAAAGGCCTCCATCTCATCATCTCGAAACCCTCCAGATCGACACAAAAATGAGGACCAAGTTATCTTCCTCAACACTCCTTCTTCCCCAGATCGATTCGAACTCCATTCTGTCCTTCCTCGACCACGCACGTTATCTCCTTCCTCGAGCAATGTTCGACACAGATTCAAATGGAATGGCATAAGAATTTGGACCTCTGCGTGCTACGACTGGATTTGTTCAATTGATTCCCTGATTTCAATAGATGGTTGAAGGAATTAAAGGTTTCTGAATCGATTCGAAGGCACAAGTTTTTCTTTCTCTTGAGAGGCTCTGGAGCGATATGAAAGCAAGGCAGGAAAACAAAAGGTAAAAAGTGAAAAGTGGCTAAGTCCACAGTATTTATATGGACACGAAAGCAAAAGGAATAAACGATTCACATCCCGGTGGATTCGATCGGTTACAAGACATCACCACGGATCGAGTTGAATAAGCTATTCGAATCCACCAACACGATCTGTTATCGATACGAAGTTTCCAACGAGGGCTTTTCAGTCTTTACCAAATCCATTGATACGGAACCCTTCTTCGTATCGCTCGCTTTTGACTCCATCTCCAGTGTAGCAATACGAGCAATCAGTTCGACTCCATCGATACGAAACCATAGTTCGTATCGATCACCTTTGACTCCGTCTCCTATGTTGTTCGTATCCATCGAGCCCCACATCCATCGAATCGAAAGGCTCATTTCGCATCCATAAATTCAATGAAAATCGTCTTCAATGTTTCAACCGTTCACATCGATTCAAGAAAGGATCGTTACGAAGAAACATTCAAAAACAACCATCGAGTGTTGTAATAACGAATTTTACGTTGGTTCATGAGAGGATCGATACGGAATTCAATATAAAATAAACTGACAACGACTCGTGAACGTACAAACGTCAACGAGAGTCAGATTAACATATATGCATGTATGGCGGACTAATATTCAATATTCCAGATTTACAGGAGTGGGGAACCCATCTGATAACGATTACAACAACAAACAGCTAATCACTAGCATACAACAATTAGTTGCAACAATGCAGGGCACAGCAGTTGACAGTCAACAGTTTACATTATCAAGAACAACAGTCGAAGATTACAGCTTTCATCTAAAAGACGATAACTATTCAGAATGAAGACTGCAGCATTTCAAAGCACATCATGTTCCCACAAGACGTACTTTGGGGGGCAAATGTTATCCCGCCTTTTGGCAAGGCCGTAACACCAAGGAATTGACTAGTAACCAATGACGGTCCGTCATTGGGATCTGTTATACACAGGCTCACTATGGAAATTGACGAATTTTGTCCGAGTCCGGATCGAGCTAAAATTGATATGACATGACAAAGCGAAGCTATGAGAGCCAACGTTCCAAATCTCAAGTCAATCCGAGTTCGTATGCTCAAGTTACAACCGATGCAAAATTGAATAAAAGCAGCCTCGCGTCCGACTCGCTCAGTTCGAATCCCTCAGGAGTGCCTACTTCGACTCGCTCCGCTTCACATCCATCTCAGAACCGCTATTCGACTCGCTCCACTTCACGTCCTTCAGAAAGCACGTGTTCGACTCGCTCCACTTCAGGCCACAGTTCGACTCGATCACCCAATGTCAACTTCGCATCCATCCGAAGACTCCTACTTCGTGTCCATCAATGAGAGGCAAGGCACAGCATTCGACACGAACAAAGGCTACCTCCATAGATGTGAACTACGCATCTTATATCGATGTGAACAAGGCGATACCATCGATATGAACAGAACCCTACTAACAATGCGTGCAACCCACTTTCTATCGATATGAAAAGAGGACGTTTCCATCGATACGAAAAAGGCAAGGTCCAAGAACGACTCGATCAAAACGACATCAAAGGCGGAGTGATCCAGAGGTTCAAATGCCACGTCATCGAGTCAAACGGAACCGAGTCGAATAAGAGCGAGTCGAATAAGAGCGAGTCGAACGAAACAACCAACCGAGAATCCCATTTCGTATCGATCATATCTCCCGATCTACATGTCCAAATGCTATGACATTTTGACAGAAGCTTATGTGCATGCTAAAGAATGTCCGTGCCAAAATTCGACTCCATTGGATGAAATCTTGATCGATACGAAATCCGTTCGTATCGATCACGGATCGGACCCAAACTTCACGGGCTTGGGCGCGCGGTCCTGGTCACGTGCCAGAAGGAGCCTCCCTAGATCTGAGCGAAGTATCAGCCTCCTACACCTATAAATAGACCCCCAAAGCCAACAGAAAAGGGGTTCTTCTTCTCCTTCGAGCTCTCCAACGCCCAGACTCTGCCGGATCCAGATCTGAACTCCATTGCTACTGCTACCAACGAGATTTACTGCTGCAAATCATAATCATCTGCTGTAACTTACTGAATTCACTTGTAATCTTCAAAGAAAGATCAATAAAGCTAACAACTACATAGTGGACGTAGGCGATACGCCGAACCACTCTAAATTCTTGTGTCTTCTTGCATTTTAATTACTTTCATATCTGAAATTTGGAGTTTTTGTTAGATAATCCTCTTTTTCCATTTTACTTTCTTCACTTTATCTCTTCAAAAACTTCCGAAGAGTGTTGTGCCCAATTTTGGTACAAACATTCATTAAAAGTGGAGATGGATTTTGGTGGGAGCCTGGTGAACCATATGGAAGCAATTCCCTCCAGAAAGATTGGAAAACATCTACATCGAACAACATTTGAAGCATTCGCTTCGTCCATATACCAACTGTACTTGTACAAGTGAGGTTTCGGGTCTCTAGTTCCATCGTAAGATGGAATAGTCGACATAGTGAACTTTTTAGGGTACCGTTCATTCAGAATGTCATCAGTGAAGGGAGTACGGCTTGGAGCAGATCCTTATTCGTCATTTCTCCTATCCTTACTTTCATCCATCAAGCACTTGATCATATCCATGATATATGCCTCTGAAGTCTGGTACTCCACGGGATGGCTGTCAGTGACTACACCAAGTGTTTGATCTTGTAAATGTTCTTGGTAAGTGGGCTGAAGCCTAGCTCTCCTATCTTCGAGAGAGCCACTTCCTTGGAGTTCCATTGGCTTGCGGTTGGTCAGGTAGGGGCAGTTTGGGCCTCCCTACCGGTTTTGAGTGCATTAGTGTAATGACTCGTATTTTGGGCAATTTAAAAATATTAAATTTAAATAAGATTTTGAAATTTCATATTGTGAGAAATTAAAACTTATGATTTATAAATGGAAAATAATTAGAATATGGTTTAATAATGTTGATTGAATGTAATTGCCAACCATTTTAATGTAAGTTCAATCAATTGCAATGATTAAGGTAAATAACGATTAAAATCAATGTTGTATATTTAATGGTGAAATATTGTGTTATTCAATTTAATTGGTTTTAATATGGAATATGAAATCAATTATTAGTACGTAAATTTATTAGCTTTTGTTTCTTGACAATTAACTCCGAAATGTGTTTAAATTAGTAAGTTGTAACAATTGGTTTATTATCATCTTATTATTTGATCCGTTGAAATTAATTTGGAAATCAATGTGAAATCAATGTAATTAAATATTGTAGTTAATATGAGTTAAGATGATAACTGTAGAATATGAATGTAATAAAATGTAAACTAGTGTTAAATGAATAGATAAGGTATTGGATGATTAAATAATAAGAGTGTAAATCGAAATAAAAGATTATAAATATAATTAACTGGGATTTTATTACTGTTGTAATTGAACGCTGAAATTAATGCAATATTTAAATATTGGTTTTCACATGGAAAATTTATTTTAAAAGATTATAAATTTCGATGTAATCAAGAATGATAAAATTGTTAACTTTTAAATTTGAATTTAAAAGTGATTAACTCAATTTAATAATAATTTATTTGATTAACGTGTAAAATTAACCTTTTTGGGCACTGTCTTGGATTTCGATGAAACAAGTTTCATCGGATCCGTAATTTTGAATTATTATAGGATTTCAAGTTTCGGAGCAATCAGACTTATCGTTTGATCATGCGAGCTCGAATCGCGTAGAAATCAATTAATGGAATTTAAATGAACATAATTTGATTTTAAATGCTAACTTCTATATACGATGGAATTGGGGTTTGAAACTAGTTCCATTGAGTTTAAAAATATCAAAAACCTATATTTTGATATATGTCATGACCTATTTTCGTTTCGGGAACGAAACGGGCTTTTCGTGCCTTTGTTATCGCTCTGGTCCATTCGATCGGTTCCATCCATTCGTATCCATCTCTGTCTATATAAATAGATTTTTCCTCTAATCCTAGCAGTCTATTCCAAATTGTGTATGTACTTCTTATTCTCATCTGCTCCTTCCCTCCTTCCCAATGTTAGACATCAAAACCCTAAATCCCCAATTCCAAATCAAACTCCAAAATTCAAATTCCTCTAACCCTATCGAATTATATATCATCGTGAAGATCTCGACGAACGTAACCTACATCTGCAATTTGTTTTGCAATCGAATCACGATTTGGCCAGAAATCAGCGAAACAGTCGTGGCCGTTCAATTTAGGGTTGTCGATTCAACGGTGGATCTTCGACTTTGGAGCGATTGGAGGGCACTGGAGCGTAGAGGGCGAGGAGATGAGTGAATCCATATGGTTCGTTCTGGTCGAAGGAGCGTGGGATTGCCTAAGTTCGGCCATGAAGCACGGCGGCGGCGGAGCGTATGGGGGAGGCCGGAGTTGGTCGCGCATACATGGATAGAGGCGGCTAGGTGAGGGGGAGGCACTGGTGGTCGCTGATCTGGTCGAAGGCGAGCATAGAAGCAGCGACAGGGGATTAATCGTGGCGGCCGTGCTTGATGCTGGGGTTCACGTGCGATCTAAACGTGATAGAGAGGGTAGCGTAATTTACAGTTTTGCCCTTACATTTATTTTTAGTTTAATAATTTGAATTTAAGCGTTCTAACTATCATAACTTGTGCATACGAACTCGGATTCGCGCGCGGTTTCTTCCGTTCTAACTATCATAATGTTCTAACTATCATAACTTAAGTTCCAATACATCATGTTGTTCCGCTGCATTATCCTATTATACTTGCTGTATGTATAACTCTGATTGTATTGTAAAAGTGTAATCAAATGTTATTTGTAAAACAGCTTCATGGACTGTTTATTTGATTATTATATTTTGTCATTTCGCTATGAGATTGTGTGTTTTGTTTTCATTCTTTCCTTTTATTTTCTTAATTAACCCCAATGATTATCCATTCCTCGGATTGTTTAAGTTGGACATGTGTGGTTTATTGTCAATTTAAACCTTTCGAAATGTAGGTCGTCACATTTGGTATCAGAGCTAGATACCTTAGCATATTTGGGGTTTAACTCATTGGAGATAGGGTTATTAATATCCTAAAATGAGTTTGAGTGTATATATATGAGAGAGCGTATTTATTAGTGCTATAAAAATGTTTTGTATTGTGTTAATTTGTTCTATTGAGTATTTATAAATTCTGGTCGGTACATAGGACGCTATGGCATCGATAGAGGTTTCTAAACACTAGAAAATGGTAAATTGACACAATATTGTTTAAAAATAGGTAAATGAAATAATTTTACCTAGTATCATATTTTGGTATATAATAGAATATTTTTTATAAATGGATATAGTTGTATGTGATATGTTTGTTTGTTAGGAAGTGAAATTTTATAAATATTGGTTGCAAAATAGAATTTACAAATAAAGTGAATATGAATTGGAAATTTGAGAACTTAAGTTCTGGAGTTTTAAAATTTGTTTTCAAAGATTTTGGAATATAATATTAGTTTAATTTGGAAGTATTTTCGGATAGTAATATTTTCAATGGGATTTGAAAGAAATGTTTTTAAGAATTTTAATAAGGAAGCAAGTTCTGTACTCCCCTCCTCTATCGCTGGAAAATAATTTTGGTTATGACTGCGCAGCATCATTGACGTTCATTTTTGAGTTTCAAAGTAGGAAGACCACTATATTAGCTTTGCTACACGGTTGTTTTGGTGAAACAAATTTTAATTTTTAAATTTCTAAATATAATTTGATATATATAAAAGATATGAGTATATATATATATATTTCAAGATGATTTGAAATGGAACTCGGTATTTAGTTCTTAAGTTCTATAAATTAGAGATTTCAATTATTATAATGAAATGGAATCTTGACTATTTTAATAGTTGGAAATTTCGAAAATGAGAAATAAGAAATTAAAAGCTAAGTGTTTAATGAAACTGTAAAGAAATTGGAGATTTGTCACTTGTAAATTAAAAGATAATGAAAATTAAGAAGATGTTAACTATTGGACATTTTTGTTAACTAAAATGAATAAGATAATTTGTATAACACTCAATTACATTCTAAAAACATATATAAAACTTACGAGAAATGTTTAAAAGTTGTCATGTTAATTAAGAATATGTAATAGAATATTATACAAGTAAAAACTTAGTAACAAAAATGCTTCAAAAGGAACATATGTTTATAAATAAGTGAGAATTATGATGTACAAGAAATGTTATAAACATAAGTTAATATTTTGAAATGCTAGTAATTAAATTAAATAGTAAAAAGTGAATGTTATCTAAGAAAATGATTATAAACTCTAAGAAATGCTAAAATGAGTCACAAATAAGTTTATTATTAAATGATACTGTATGTGAAGAAATGAATGTAAATTAAAAAGTTAAGAAACTTAAGTTGAAATGATTCATGAATGAATATTAATATTAAATTGAAATCAAGCTATATAAACAATAATTGTAAATTAAACTGCAATGAAATGGATGTAATACTTTAATAATGGATTCATGGATGATTTCAAATATTTAATGGAAAAAATTTATGTAAGTAAATGAATGAAAAAAAATTACATTGTATGAATGAATGAAAATAAATGAAAAGTAAATGATGGAAAAAAAGAAACCAATAGCATAAACTTAAATAATAATGTGTTCAATTCTTTGTTGTTTTGGCTTATGGGAAGTTTGGAAAATGATACTTTAAATTGTTCAAGATTGTATGAATAATCTATTAAGTAATTATCTAAGGCTGTTGAGCATAAGGTACACTTGGTAGTTTATTTATCACCCTTGTACGATGAAAAGTTTCCAACTGAACTAACCATGAGTTTTGTTGCTATGAATGTTTGATAGTTTCCTTTGCTGCATATATAATGGTTGTACTTCTTTTTGTTTGCATATGACTATTATATATTGTATGTTACTTGTACTATTAATTGAAACAACTAATATATAATCTTTTACATAATTTTAACTCGTTTGGATTATATAAGTGAAATATAGGTTTATGGAAGCAATAACAGTTGCTTTTGGTTTCATAAATAAAGTTTTTTTTCCCGACAAATAAGTACGTTTTCGGATTATGGTTTTTGAAACGATACTATTTTGTTTATCCCACGGTTGGGATATTTATTATTGAAATATGATATATATTGAAATTATTGATATTATTATTTTTCCGGACCTAACTGGGCAAAGGAGACTCTACCGAAATTTTTCTAAAATTTAGGACTTGGAAAATTTTGTGAAAGTGAAAATATTTTCAAACTTCTATTAAACTTGAATATGAAAGATTTAATTGTTTGGAAATTGATATATTTTATTTAAAATACTTAATTATGTAAGCTTATAGTGTTTATAAATTGAATATTTGAATAAAATTATATCAAACCTCTTGATTCTTTCTTGTTCCTTTTCGGGGACGAAAAGTTTTGAGTAGGGGAGATTGTAACGACCCGTATTTTTGAGAATTTAAAAAATATTAAATTTAAATATGATTTTGAAATTTAATATTGTGATAAATTAAAACTTATGATTTATAAATGGAAAAAAATTAGAATATGATTTAATAATGTTGATTGAATGTAATTGACAACTCTTTTAATGTAAGTTCATTCAATTTCAATGATTAAGGTAAATAATGATTAAAATCAATGTTGTATATTTAATGGTGAAATATTGTGTTATTCAATTTAATTGGTTTTAATATGGAATATGAAATCAATTATTAGTACGTAAATTTATTAGCTTTTGTTTGTTGACAATTAACTCCGAAATGTGTTTAAATTAGTAAGTTGTAACAATTGGTTTATTCTCATCTTATTATTTAATCCGTTAAAATTAATTTGGAAATCAATGTGAAATTAATGTAATTAAATATTGTAGTTAATATGAGTTAAGATGATAACTGTAGAATATGAATGTAATAAAATGTAAACTAGTGTTAAATGAATTCATAAGGTATTGGATGATTGAATAATAAGAGCGTAAATCGAAATAAAAGAAATTAATTGAAATTAAAATAAAATTAACCGGTATTTTATTACAGTTGTTATTGAACGTTGAAATTAGTGCAATATTTAAATACTGGATTTCACATGGAAAATTTATTTTAAAAGATTATAAATTTCTATGTAATCAAGAACTATAAAATTATTAACTTTTAAATTTGAATTTAAAAGTGATTAAATCGATTTGATAATAATTTATTTAATTAACGTGTAAAATTAGCCTTGTTGGGCACTCTCTCGGATTTTGACGAAACCAGTTTCATCAGATCCGTAATGTTGAATTATTGTAGGATTTCAAGTTTTGTAGCGATCAGACTTATCGTTTGATCGTGCGAGCTCGAAACGCGTAGAAATCGTTTAATGGAATTTAAACAAATATAATTTGATTTTAAATGCTAACTTCTATATACAATGGAATTAGGGTTTGATACTAGTTCTATTGAGTTTAAAAATATCGAAAACCTATATTTTGATATATGTCATGACCTATTTTCGTTTCGGGAATGAAACGGGCATTTCGCGCCTTTGTTATTGCTCTGGCCCATTCGATCGGTTCCATCCATTCTTATCCATCTCTGTCTATATAAATAGATTTTTGCTCTAACCCTAGCAGTCTATTCCAAATTGTGTATGTACTTCTTATTCTCATCTGCTCCTTCCTTCCTTCCCAATGTTAGACATGAAAATCCTAAATCCCCAATTCCAAATCAAACTCCAAAATTCAAACTCCTCTAACCCTATCGAATTATATATCATCACGAAGCTCTAGACGAACGTAACCTACATCTGTAATTTGTTTTTGCAATCGAATAACGGTTTGGCCAGAAATCAATGAAACAGTCATGGTCGTTCGTTCTAGGGTTGTCGATTCAACGGTGGATCTTCGACTTTGGAGCGATTGGAGGGCACTGGAGCATAGAGGGAGAGGAGATGAGTGAAACCATATGGTTCGTTCTGGTCGAAGGAGCATGGGTTCGCCTAAGTTCGTCCGTGAAGCACGGCGGCGTCAGAGCGTATGGGGGAGGCCGGAGTTGGTCGCACGTACATGGATGGAGGCGGCTCGGTGAGGGGGAGGTGCTGGTGGTCGCTAATCTGGTCGAAGGCGAGTGTAGGGGCGGCGGTTGGGGATTGATTGTGGCGGCCGTGCTTGATGCTAGGGTTCGCATGCGATCTAAACATGATAGAGATGGTAGCGTAATTTACAGTTTTGCCCTTACATTTATTTTTAATTTAATCATTTGAATTTAAACGTTCTAACTATCATAACTTGTGCATACGAACTCAGATTCACACATGGTTTCTTTCGTTGGGTTCGTAACGAAATTTCGGATAGCATGGAACTAGTTTGGTTGAATTCTGAGACTGTTCAATTTTGGGCATTCTTTTGGATTTTAATTCGACTAAAAATCAAAGGCGGGTGTTCAAACCACTCACAAAATACTAAAATATTTTGATGTACGTTAAATTGAAATCATGCAGTGATTTGAATTTATTGATTGTTGTTTGATGGTTTAAAATTGATATTTATATTGAATTGCATCGATAGTGTAATTTAATTTGACAATTAACTTGAAATTGAAATTGACATTTAAATTGAAATTGACATTTAAATTGAAATTGGATTTTAATTTGCTAGTTAAACACCCAAGAATTTATAACTAGTAATCTGTTGTGATATGTGACTGTTTTAGATGTTTATTGTGATGGATGCCTAATGATTGATATGTTAGATGCTTGGATTTTTGTTTAGGCTAATCTATTCTTGTTATTCATCCACGTTTTATGTTGATTTATTCCTGTTATTCACCCTAGATGTTACGGGCATCAAATATATCTAAAATTAAATAAATTAAGAAATAGGTTGAAATGATATATACCTATGACACCTGATTTGGATTGAAATGATATATATCCATCCCTGAAATAAAATTAAAATTATATACGGACATCGTTGGTCGATTTTAAATTATTCTCTAAAATTGGAAATTATGTTTTGATTTAATAAAATTGATTTTAAAATTTAATTTAAAGATTTTATTTAAAATTTATATTTTAGTTAATATAAGTTTTAAAAATGGGAAAATAGGCACAAGGACAAACTTAGAAAAAACATTAGGCTGAAGGACAACAAGTTTGTTTTTTAGGCTGAAGGACAATGCCAGTTATATATAACTAGCATTTTGTATAGTGTAAAACTGAATATAATGCTAGATATAACTAGCATTTTGTACAGTGTAAAAGCTGAATATAATGCTAACTATAACTAGCATTTGTCCTTCAGCCTAAAAATGAAACTTGGTGTCCTTCAGCCTAATTTTTTTTTCAAAGTTTGTCCTTTTCCATAGTTCCCTCTTTTAAAAATCTAAATTTTAAGATTTTAATTTATAATTTTATTTAGTTTTAAAATATACAATTTAAATAATATAATATAATAAAAACACTTAAAAAAATTAATTTAAAAAAATATTCAATATAGTTTTAAAAGATTTATTTAAAAATTTAATTTAAGATAATAAATATAGACTTTTATAATAACTTTAATAGATAAAAGATTTTAGAATTTTGTAAAAGGTTTCGTAAGGAATTTATAAAAGTTTTGTAAGAGATTTTATAATGGATTTTATATAAGGATTTTTATAAAAGATTTTTATAAAGGATTCTATAATGGTTTTATAAAGGAGTTATAAAGGTTTTAAAGGATTTTATAAAGGGTTTTATAAAAGAACTTGTATAAATGGATTTGGAAGCATTTTAAAGGAATTTGCGTAGAAGTTTATGAAAAGGGGAAGAGTTGTAAACTGTTTTGGAATTTATAAATAGCTTTATAAATGGTTCTAAAGCATATAAATAGTTTATAAATGGTTTAATAGAGATTTATAAATTATTTTCGAAATTGACTGAAAGAAAATCTTCCTCGGTATTTATGAATTTATTTATACTTTTGGAATAAGTATATGGATATCTTGATATGAAGGTATAAACTGTTTATGGATTTTTTTATGACTACGGTGTCAAATAAGCGGTTGATTGTTAAAGAGACCGGGGTCGGATATTGTCTTACTCTCTGCCAATTTCGAAACCACTTTATATGCACGTGGTGGAGAATCCATAACGAAGTAGGATGGTTTGGCGAACGTTACTGGAATGAGGTAAGAAACGCAGGATATGACTAAAACAGAGCTATAGCGGGCCAAGTGAGGTCACTCCTCCTATCAGACATGCTTCTTCGATACCATATCTGTTACTTTGTGATTGATTGGTGGCCACCCTCGATTTGATTATGGGAGTGTGTCTGGAGGTGGGCGGTAGTAGCTGCTATGCGTTACCACCAGTTCGGGCATGTAAAACGGTAGAATCCTACCTTGGGCATTGCCTTGCGTGCCATGTCATATGCCTTATCGAGCCCACTACGATTTTGGTTTGTGTCGTACCTATGGAATGCTCCCTGATAGCCTACCAGTTTACGGTGGAGTTTACAGTACTGTATAGACTATGATGCCTATAAAATTTGTTAAGGGGGATATGGGTAACACCTTAACGCTATTTTTAATATTATACTTTACTGATAAATACTACATATATAGCGTATACCACTACATATAGATAGCTTGACGGATCCTTAAGAGATGGAAAAATCCCATAACATCTCTTAAGTTATTGTACTCACGTTATACACCGGATAGGAGATGAAAATCCTGTAACATCTCTGACGCCATTACACTCATTTTCCATGTGGTATTGGTTTGAATTACATCAGAATATTGTAGTTCTGATCTGAGTGTTTTGTCTTTTCATTATGCTCAGGTCAGTCTGAGCTTTTTAGTGTATTGAAGACCGTTTTATTTTTGGAGAATGAAGAAGGAAATTGGTATGCTATTTATTATATATATTCCACTGCATCATGTTGTTCCACTGCATTATCCTATTAAACATGTTGTATGTATAACTCTGATTGTATTGTAAAAGTGCAATCAAATGTTGTTTGTAAAACAGCTTCATGAACTGTTTATTTGATTATTATATTTTGTCATTTCGCTGTGAGATTCTGTGTTTTGCTTTCATTCTTTCCTTTTATTTTCTTAATTAACCCCATTGATTATCCATGTTTCAGATTATTTAAGTTGGACATGTGTGGATTATTGTCAATTAAAACCTTCTGAAATGTGGGTCGTCACAATTAGTGTTTTCTTCCAACTTGTCGGCATCAAGTTGCTCACCATCTTAAGAGTCGGAGAGATCCACTGTTATATCTTCCTATGGGGTTTCCACCCCTAGATTTAAGTTCATGGCGGGCTGCTTTGCAGTTGGTGAGTGCTTGCATTTCCTTCTGTAGTGATTCTTGAGCTCCACCCACTGCTCCTTTTTATTTCTGCCTTCCGTTTCTTCTGTTTAGGCCATAAACTGAAGAGTTTTCCTGCTCCGTGGCACCCGCAGGTTCTAGCATGGTTCGTGGATCAGCTAGTGATTGCAAACTCCGGAGGGCATTTAATTTTTCCATAAGAGCTTTCTGGTTGTTCTCCATCTTTTGATTGATTTCATCATCCATCTTACTCAATTCGGCTTTAGTGACGGCTTCATGCTGGATAGAAGGTTCAAAATTTTCTCTGACTAATGGATTATTGGCGTCGTTGACCTCAACTTGTTTAGGATTGGTCTCTTCTCCAGCTATTACAGCTCCTATGAATCTTCCGAAAGCAGTTCTCTTTCTCCCTAGCGCCATTGATTCTTAACGGCAAATCTTCTAAGTAGAGATTGAGGATCTAACTTCTGAACCTATCTGATCCAAAGTAGATAGTTAGATCTAAGCATGAGTTGAAACTTTCTCAGTGAAAGCACTAACATGTTAGTCCAAAAAGTGGATCAACACCTTGGATTGAGTGTGAAAGCACCAGCCCTGTTTATCAAGGAAAATAAAATAGAAAAAGCAATAGTAAATCATAGAAAAAGTAAAGAGACAAGAGATTTTTATAGTGGTTCGGCTGTTAACGATGCCTATATCCACTTTATTGCTTTCACTTATCAACTACTATTACAAAGGAGTTAGGATTACAATATGATTCTTCTCTCCATGTTAGATCAAGCAACCATTGTTATAGACAACAGGAAGGATCTCAGTTGCCCTTTAATGGCCGTTGTGAAGGAGAAGAAGAGTGAAGAAACAATGCATAGTTTCAGTAGAGATCAAAGAATATCCCTTTTCTGTTGCAGATGAGATGGTATTCATAGGGGTTGGAAAGCTCTTCGATCGAGAATTGCTTTGTAAGAAGCCTATATTCGTCATGCAGAGAGAGCTCAGAAAGTTTTGAGCCAAAATTGGCTTACTTTTTTGGATCGGTACCGATCCAAATCCTTAGCCAATTTTTGGCTCTGATTTGTTCGGTCAAGCTTCTTACTCCATAGGTGATGCTCTCCATATAATTTCATGGCTTGTTGACTTATTTTGATGATGATTCTCATGTGAGTTAGATTGAACTGTATTCAGAATCAGATGAACCTTCACTTCTTGAACTCGGATGCGTGGAATGTTACCAAACTTATTGGGTGAGCATGTTTAAGGCATAGAGTCACAATGCAAAAGGATTGGGTTCGCCAGGAACCATAAATTCGGATGGGTACCGATCCAATTGGGTCGGATCGATATCGATCCAATTGGATTGATTCGGTGCTGATCCAAAAAGATAGCATATTTTTGACTCAAACTTCTTTTGGTCCTTTGTCTTGTATTTTTAGGCTTTTTTTTTGAAAACCCAGGAGATCCCGGCGGACCGGTAAACTCCTAAGGAGGGTGTAGTAAAGCAATTCGCTGATCCAAGCCCCCATACCTTTTTTTAGGCTTTTCGATCAAGTCTCGAGTCATTTTGGCTTAATCTGAATGTTCTAACTCCCACTGAATTCTGCTGGGTTAAAAACCCGGTTAACATAGTCAACCCTGTATTCCTTCTTAGGCAGACGACCTATTCTTTACAGACAGACAGTCCATCTATGATTCATGCTAGCCTAATATACTTAGTGATATCTCGCTTGTCGTTGTTATCTGGATTTATATGTTGGTTTCTGGATATGTATGATTCACCCATTTGTGTTGATTACGTGATTTTCGATTTAATGTGTTTCTAAATGGGTGATGACATCTTTTGATATTAGATTTGATTATTTTATTTGGATTTGAGATATTTAGGAATGTAATGCCTTATGGATTATTCTATATTTAGATATATGTACTTTAACATGACCGACCCATGTGTTATTTTATAATACTCAGGTCAGTCTGAGACATTTCAGGTACATGGACGACATGTCCAGCTTGTGTTTGTTGGGCTTGGAGGAGTATTATATTAGGATTGTTACATGATATTAGTATGACATTGATTCATTGTATGCATATTTAAATGACATTTTAATTGTGTTGTGTTATATAACGTTGTTGTATTATATATTATATGTTATCGCTATGATTAACTCTGTGTTCTCTACTGTTTATTGTATATTTTGTATTGTTCTATCCTGGGGGCACACGTGTCTATTGCTTTGTATCCATACCGAGTATGTATAAGTAAGTTATATATTTGATGTCTTAATACATACCAGTGTTAGTCTAAGGGAATATTCACGTGTGTACCCCATATAGCATCATTAGTCTAAGGGAATATTCACGTGTGTACCCCATATAGCCTCATTCTCTGTATTATCTGATAGCATTACTCTATAATACTCTTTGGTAGTTGGGTATGGAGGTAGGGTGTCACAGAATGGTATCAGAGCTGGTTGTTGTTGCAGTTAGTGATGTAGCATTCTCGCCTTGTGATCAGTGGTGAAGCATTGACTCTTCCCTCCATACGTCCTATTTTATGGGTTGGTTGCATTTGAGAGGCTGGCTGTAAAACCAGTGTGCCTGAAGTACCGGCGGTGGCCATAGCGGAGTCCATACCCGTGAAAGACACTGTTAAAAAATGGTATCAGAGCAGTTTCAGAACAATATACTGTGTATAGGAGACACGAGTCAAGACCTTAGATGAGACTTAGAGTCTGACCCTTGGGCGAGTTGGGTAATTTTATATAATAAAAAATAGTATATTATATAAATATATGATGATTACTAGGGTAATCTTCAGGGGATGTGTTTGTAATTTTACAAATATATATATATGTGTGTGTGTGTGTATGTATGTATGTATGTATATATATATATATATATATGTATGTATGTATATGTATGTATGTATGTATGTATGTATGTATGTATGTATGTATGCATGCATGCATGCATGTATGTATGTAAGTATTTAAATATATATTTAATTAATTTCTTAACGTTTCAAATATTAATTATAAAATGATTGGAGTAATAAGGACGAAATGAGTTAGTCCAACCAGCAGCATTTATATTTATAATCTTGGATGGTTAGATATTACATTGTAATGTTTGGTCTGATATTAAAAGTTGAGTTTTGATTTGTTTTATCAGAGTGCGTACATGAATTATTAGTTTCCGCTAAGCACCTTTATTTAATCTCTTACGTTTATTTGATAATTGAAGCTATGGGAATTGAATTTGATTTTAGGATACGTGTATATTATCGAAGCTATAAAATGAATTTTATAATCTGTTTTATACTAGTGAAAACAAATATAAGTGATGTTTGTTTGTTATTATAACTTGCTTTTGAAATGGCTTATTGAGTAGTATTCATATAGTGATGTAAGTTTTAAAGACTGTTTGAAAATGTTTTTTAAATAAAAATTAATGAGTGTTTGGGTGAAAGCAAAGGTTTATCGTATATAAACATTGGTTATTATTATTATCAAAATGATTTTAGTGATAAAGTGAATATTTTAATTAGAAATTATTTAGAAAGTATATATATACTATAAGTAAAGTACTAAATAAATATTTGGAAATTATTTTGAAATGAGTATACTGGATAATTTGCGAAAGTAATACTTATAGATGTTTTAAAAATAAAAATCATGTTTACTTATCCGTTGAGTGTGTTAAGGGTCGATGTGGGTGCACACGTACTCGATAGAAATTCTTAAATGCTTAAATGAAACATCTGGACAATATTATTTAAAATGATATAAATAATTTGTGGAAGATTAAAATACTTTGGAAAAGAGTCAAATATTTCAAATGGAAATTTGATAAAGTAAGTTATTTTGGTAAGTGATATTTGAGCTTTACATCTTTAAGGATTTGGAAATCAGAGTTTCTAATTATTATTTTGGCAAATAGTTTGGGTAGGATGTTTTATATGTTAGTATGTATTTTTGGATGATAGTTGCAGCCATTGGATATTAGTGCACAACTGTGATCACTGGCGAAGCAGTATTGAGTATGTAGTAATCACTATATTGAATGGCGAGGCAACATCACTATAGTTTTATAGTAATTGAAAATTTGTGAAAATAAGTATATATATTTTTGATAATATTTTCATATATAATGATTAAATGTTATAAAGTTTCGAGATTTAAAGATGTGGATATGTATACATTATAATTTAAAGTTTTGTTTTGTATAAGCTAATCAATTTGAGAATTATTTTGATAAGTAATATAGAATTATCTTTGAAGTGTTAAATTTTGAAAATAAATTTAGAATTTTTCCTCCTAGATTATATTTAAAGGAGTTAAATATATGTTTATTTTGTGAAATGAGTTGCAAAATAGATGTTGAAATTAATTTTAAGGACACGAAATGTTTGAAATTTTGAAATATATTAGAAAATGATTCATTATATGGAAAAATTTAGTTTTAGTAAGAGTTTATTTATAAGATTTGAAAGTTTGTGAAAATAATTTAAAGTAATTTAAAGAGAAAAATTAGAATTCAAATTATGTTTGAATTAGAATAAAATGAATATATGGAAATTATATGCAATGTATATGGTATTTGAAAAGACATTTATATAAATAAAGAATATTGAAATTTTATAAAGCATTTTTCTTTTGATTAAATGTTTTGGTATTTATAGTAAAGTTGGAAATAATATAATATAGTTCAGTTTTGTATAATTGGATTGTTAAAGATTTCTCTTTATAGGAAATTGCGTGGACGCAATTTTGTTAAGGGGGGAGTCTGTAACAGCCCGAATTTTTAGGTAATAATTAATTTAAATTAATAATAGAAATTTAATTAATAAATTGGAATTTAAGGATTTTGGATAAATTTGTTTTTGGAATTTCTTAACAAAAGATTAAAATTGTAAAAAATATATGATAATTGAATTTAAATAAGTTAGAAATATTTATAAAGAATATTTTATATAAGTGACGTGTTTTATTATATATTATTGACTTTATATATATATATATATATATATATATCTTATACTATAAAGCAAAACCTTGGTCAAACCAGTCAAAGTGAATCCTTTTTTGTATTTCCCGAACTATCCATCCGTATTCACAATTTGATAATTTTTGAACTAAGGACACAATTGTCATTTGGTATAAACATTTCCCACTTCGTCACTTCCAGCGTGTCTGCTCAACTTTCACAATTCTTCTTACTTCTCTTGCCCTCAAAACAAGGCTTCCTGCCTTTATTTTCAAATCAAATAAAAAGGACTCTTCTGTAATTTATTTATCCCACTACCCCAATACGTCTGTTTTTCTCCCAAATCAACATCATGCGTACTAAACCATTCAGCCTCACTAAATTCTTCTATGCCAATAACGCTGAAAACCATATTTCTACTTCTCACCATCGTTGGCCTTCATTTTTTTTCTCTTTGACGACCCCAATTTCTCCTGTACATCACAAGCGCCTACAGATCCTATCTTTAGGTTTGTTATTGATTATTTACAACCTAGATTTTTTTTGTTTAATTTGAAATTGAGAGTTTTGTTTTCCTTAGGTAACAGTTGCTAATAGCAAGTATCCAAGCCCATTTAAAGTTAAGTTGGGAGTCATAACTTACCAGTCTATTTTAGACTTCAATTGGAAAATAGAAGAATTATCTAACCAAGGTTAGATCCAAGCTTAAAGCTACATTCAAGCTTTTTGGTAGTTTTATTTGTTTACTTTTTCAGTAACCTTTACTCTTATTAGCTTGATATTTTAACATTATATGGTTATTGTTTAACTATAAGTTTGATATACTTCACTGTCAGGTTTAAAGATTGTATACTATTAACATGAACTTTATTGTTTTGTAAAAATTGGAATCAAGTGAAACTATTAAGATTGGATATCATGTTTGTACGAGTTTAGATACAAATTCATTGCAGCAGAAACTACTATGTTTCATCTTAATTTGGTAGCTTTATTTTCTAACATTTATTTTGGTTTCTAGGCGTGTGTATGTATATTAGTTGTTAATTTATTAGTAGTTTATATGCCATATGTTATTGTCTATTCAATAGTTTTGATAGTTAGATTTGTAAATTGTGTTTGTACAGTGAAATGGAAAATTTTCATGCATATAACAAATTAGATTTGTAATTAATGCAAGGAACAGTGAAGAAAATTAAAATGGGATGCACAATATGTGAAGAAATGGAAAAGATGGTACTAAAGATGAAAGTTTTGAACAACTGAAATGGAAAGGTATATAAATCCAATCTTGGTTCTACTATTAGTCTCATTTTCATTATTTTGTAATTAGTAAGAATCCATACATCTTCAAAGTTCTGCTTGGATTTTGTTTTGATAATATGGCAGTTAGCTCAAGAAGGGGAATCAGATAGTACGCATCTTTATATTTAGTTCTCACTAGATTTGTATTTTAAGTATAATTTACATGGTACCTAACTCAAAAACAAGTATAGTCCCCTTCATTTTAGCACATTCCGCTCATACTGATATTTTTCCTTAGTATAAAAAAATTGAATGTATGTCACTTTCATGACAATGTATGCAACTTAACAACAATGTTTTATCGAATATTGGTCCTACCGCATATCATTAGTATGAAGCAGTTTATTTATCGAGATAGTAAGCATGATGCCCTTCCTTTCAACAAATCTTCCTCACGGTCTTCTTTTTCTTATGTAAGAAATTGGACGTTTTTTTATATTTTTTATGATAGCATATGCAAATTGGTTAGAATTCTGTTACTATTATTGGATACTGTTATAAAGCAGTATAAGCATTATGATAATAATCATAGTAACATTGATCGATTAGATAAACAAACTTTGAACAAGAATGCAGACTTAAAGAACAAGTGCAATCTGATCGAAAGCATATCAAACAGTGAAAGAAATCGAATTCAAGCTTTAAAACTAGTGTTATAAATTCAAACGCACGCCTCAGCAAAAATCAACAAGTTACAGCAGAAACGGAAAGAAGAAAGACTGGAAACACCTTTAGCTTCAATAATAACAACAATACATCTAGAAAGAATTTTGGATGATACTAAAGAGTGGATGATGTTATCATGTGATGCACAGTTTACAGAAACTATAGAGGTTGCTATATTATCAGGTGAATATAATTACAACATCATATTACAATGTTATGTGGAAACACCAATAGCACTAAAATACAAAGTCAACACCTGAATATAATTACAAAATGACATTCCATGATATTTTAATATCATTTATGCCCTTCTTTATAGTGGTTTATCCGTAACTAGCCGCTCTGAAACCGATCTGCAACTTTATGAATGCAGTTTCAGTACACTTTCCTTCACTTTCTATTTTCCATGACAAGGATGCACAGGAGGCTATCAATATCCTTCAACTATGCGTCGAATGTATTGGAAAAAAGGCATGTGTCTAATTGCATAGGAACCAAAAAATTTAATAGTTAGAGGATATGAAAAGCAAGCAAATGATGTGAGGCATAGTTGCAGGATTGGTTCACTTGATGAGTATAAGATGCATGAGAAGGGGATTAAAAAAATGTTCTACGTCATATGCCCAAGGAGAGGAAAGACATGTTTTGGGTTAATTAGGAATAGTTATTGAGCGTTTGAAAGTTTATTGAGTAATGATTAACTAAAAAGATGGACAATGCTTTGGTTTTTTTCAAGTTTTTTGTACTACTTGACAAATAGTCTTTAATGTTGTTTTCCCTCAGTGAGTTTGTATTATTTTGGTTTAGTACCTTTTTGTATGATCAATCAAAAAATGGATTTATAGTGCTTTGTGTATCGTGTGTGTGTCTGAATACCAATTCAAAATGATTTAACACTCATTTTCGCTTTCACTGTTGAAAATACTACATGGATAATTTATTCACTTTAGAATGGCTCTTTATTACTTTACAAAAGAAATAATCGCCACAGGCTTAGCCCAATACAACAACACAAACCCAACATCGAATGACAAAAGCAATGCCTTTCTAACCATCTAAGTGATTATTTTCCCTTTTCAACCTTTAATGGAGAAGAAATGCGGATTTGGAAAAATTAACTCCTCTACCTTGCTGCATGCGTCTACAATTAGTATAAAACCATGCTCAACTGCTAACTCTACCTTTGAACTACCCGCTAGAGCCGTAAATCTACTTCCTTTACCATAAGCGTGTTGCTTCTTCCTTCTAGCCTATTATTTTTACCATAAATCAATTACAAATTTAAAAATCAGTTCTCAAAAATTTAATTCTTGATCCACCAATTTAGTAAGGTTGTAAATTGTAACGTATCGGGTTTTGCCCGCTCGAAAATCAACATCCGTACTTCACATTGTACTAGAATGCCGCAGATTCGACCGTTCAAATCCGATTCGCCGGAGCTATAACACAATTAAGTAAATAACACAGCGGAAGAAAGGAATAATACATTGATATACAATGACATATACAAAATCTGATACAGTATAATACAACAGATATCAATATACATCAGAGATATGATACAACAAATAGCAGCGGAAAAGAAAATGATAACAATAGAAATGATAACTCCAAATTGATCTTCGGACAAGAATGAATCCACAACTCCAAGATAAGCAACTCCGATGAATGAACTAGCTCCAGATAATCTACTAAACCTGAATATCTGAAAAGAAACCCAACTCTAGACTGCTCGTGTGGAAAATTATGAGCACCCAGAGTTTAGGAAAGGAACAATAAACTCCGGATCAGTCATGGGACTGGTGTGAGCAACAAAAACAGTTTATCTTTTAAACAAACAACAAAGAGTTTTAAAACATTGAAACCCGCAATGCTTTTGGAAAATGAAACTACCATAAGACCTCCCGCCACACACACAATGCAAACGCAGAATTGGAGGAGATTTCTTCTTATGATAGCCAAACATGCTTACTACGCAAATCATTGGATTATTATTATTAGTGCATAGTGGAAAACAATTTGAAAGTATAATATTAATCTTAGCCAGCATAGGTACCATTATACTATGCCTACTATAGCTACCATATTAGATGGCAGGTTCTACAACTAAAACCGTACAAGGTTCGTATTGGAGAAATGGATTTCCAACAAATGGTCAGGCTAAGGAACTTCCTTCCGCTGCATGGGATCGCCTATGGCGGGACGTCCCGAGAGACAAACTGCTCTCTGCCAAACAAGGCCGGGTTACCCCTGTAACAGGTAACTCACGAATATGTCACCTCCCGGTCCTTTGGGACCTTTATCCGAGGCGCCTCTAAACCAACATCACACATAATAAAGTGTATCCACATGAGTAAGTATCTGGGCTCCATACCATGATACCACCCCTTTCCAGAAGGAAATGACATACCCTAAAGGGCGCGACCCTCATAACCTTGCTGCAACATTACTGTTTCGACCATTTCCGGGTTGTGAGGCCCTGACGAAGTCTCGTCCACAAAGCTACGCTTTTTCAAAAAGCCACGCTTTGGGTCAACAGATGATCAACCTATGATCACAAAGATATAAGATCAAACAAATGATCATATCACAAATGATCAAACACTGATCATCACACAGCAACACTCAGCATGCCACATTACCAAATTGGGAATATATCGCTGATAACCCTCAACTACATAACCTCTGAGCTCGTACGTCTCAAAGAAGGGTGTTAAGCTAAGAGAATAAATTCTCCGCCACCAACAGAAATGTATTTGAAAGAAATCTGCTTTATATCTCAAAGTGTAATGTCAGACATGTAACCATACAAGTCTGTTCCGGGTTCGAACAGAACCGAAGGCACTTGTCACGAAGCCCTTGCAATTCCGGATAATTTCCAATCACGTCCGGACTTCCCATCACAAAGGGTGATAAAATCTCTATATCGGGGCCAGTCGATGTAGAGACATTCGACGAGTTGTCCTTTCGTTTTCGAAAATATCCGGTCTTCACCACCAGTCTTCAAATGCGATCCATATACGACGTACCAGTATTCGGAACGGGTTATATGACACAAAGGTCCTCTCCCGGCTAAACCGAATAATGAGCGCAATACTTTAAAACATATGGATATTGGGATTTCAATTAAGTCACAAATTATTACCCAAAATCTTTCTTCAAATGGTTTAAACAAATTACCATTTTTAAATCTTTAAACAAAAAGATTCATTTTAACAACCTTAAATGGTTTAACAATTTTCCACATTTTTATCTTTTAAACAAAAGATTCATTCACAGATTTTCCAAATCGAATTCCATTTCAATTTAACTCGTTAAATCTTTAAATCAAAGATTTAACTTATAGCTTTCAAAACTCGTTTCCAAAGATTCATTCATAGCCTTTCAAAACAATTTTATTTCAAGTTAGATTAACTCGTTCGGTCTTTGAATCAAAGACTCATTTCATTAATTTCAAAACATTTCAATTCTTTTTCAAACTTGAAACCGTTCAACACAATTTGGAAATCCTTTCTTATGTGAAAGCTTTTACTATTTGAAAACAAATAGTTCCGTTTCGGAAAATCCAGTTATATTTACACGAGTCAAAACCCTTGAATTAAATTCAAATTCCCAAACCAATACTTTAAAATAGTTTAACCCATATATAACTTGTACAACATCTTTAATCCCTAGTTTCAAATCATAGAATTCAATTTCAAACTTGAATTCAAATTTAAATCAAATTATTTAAATTTCAAAACTCGATTAAGTTATTCAAAATAACTTTTATCTTTGAAATTCCATTTCAAAAGCTTTTCACTTTAAACCCAAATTTCTAATTTCAAAATCAATTGAAATTAAAATTTCAATGTCAAAAACATTAAATTTAAATTATCTGTGACTTAACCGATTTCCACGTGAAATCCATATTTGTGTGTGTATGGTGTAGTCCAGGGGTTTCACACAATAGTGCACAACATCAATCATCACAGATATATCGATAAGCGATATAATCGATAACGCTTATCTTCATTCACAGATTCATAGATAAAGTCAATTTATCAGTCATAAAGATTCATCATTACAATTCGATGTGGGTTTCGGATAACCAATTGGAATCCGACTCCCTGTCGCATCGAAGTTCAAGTGTCGTTTACGGGTCAAGGGTTTCATATTCACATAACAATATATACATCACAGATAAGTAAATTACAGATCACAACATAAATCAGGAGGTATCACAAAATATCACGAATCAGGGATATCAAACAATTCAATCATCCAATCAAATTCAAATATTCACAAGTAAGGTCAGTTAATTATCTGATTTATTCAAATTAGATTAATTACTTATGAATTTCTAATCCGGGTTAATTAATCATTAATTAATTACAAATTATTTGAAATAAATTCCTTTTCAAATTTATTAGTTAACCCTTAATTATTAACTAATCAATTTTAAATCAATGAATCAATGAATCTTTAATTATTGAATTAATTTTAATTAATCACCGTTATTAATTGATCCTTTGATTTTTAACAATCAATTCATTCAAGTTTCAAATCATTAATCAATAAATTACATTAAGTAATCATCTATTAATTACTTCATAAATTAAGCTTTGATCATTTAATAAACTAACTTTTTAAACATCTTAAATTACACATTTAAAAACACTTTGCCATGAAGAGGATTTTAAATCAAAACCCTTTAAATTCAAATATTTAAATTTATTAAAAGTATTTAAATTTAAAACTTTTCTTTTATTTCGAAAATCTGGATTTAAACACTTAAACTATACTCAGTTTTAGCATTAATTACAAATTTAAACTGTATAACTTAAAGTGTTAAAACTGGCGCTGTCTAAATTGTAAACAAAATTTTTCTGAGTTTCCCCCATACTTACTTCGAGAAAATCATGAAATTTCCCGGCCAGAACGAAAAGTTACTCGAGTACATGCTCGAGTTAAGCCTGGCACTGTTAATTTTTGAGAAAACCCATCTACCGGTGTCAACTTATATTTGCTTTGAGACAAAAATGCAAATTTCCCGAACCAAACAACGAGTTACTCGAGATATTCTCGAGTCCTTTTCCCTGTCAATGGCAACGAAAACACAGCCACCCACAACATCTCGACTGTGCACGTGCACGTCTCCAACCTCCACGTCCGGTCATCCACGACCATTTCCACATATCGACGATCATCTCGACATCACCTCTCCGGCCTCCGATCATCCTCTCAGACATACGAACGAAATCGAGTTCGATTTCACCTGGAACCCAAAATTAGAAAACATCACCTCCTGTAAACTTCGCCGCTGCTCCTACCTCCGATCACCAGAGATCACCGAACTCCGGCAAAAGCCTCGCCTACCTTCCCTGTACACGACCCCCAAAGCTCGTCACACTCGATCACTCCATGGCTTCAACCGAGATAAAAGTTCACAGTTACCTAAAACTAGGTCACCCAGTTTCAAAAGCTTCTCGCCGCCACCAAGTTGATCTGCCGACCAGTTCCCCATTTTTCCACGAATCCCTGGTCACTCCTCTACCTCCAGACCAAACCACGACACCTCCGGTCAACTCCAACGACCACAGCAACTCAAAATGTATGAAACAGAGAAACTGGAACTGCTCTTCAACCCAAGTTTTAAAAATTACAATTCTTGTCTTAAAAATCTTAATTTTGTGTGAAGTTTCGATTTATACTCCTGGTTTCTTTAAACAAGAAGTTTGATTTAAACATATTTAAAATTTGACTCAGTTTTCTCGAATTACCAGAGGTAGTTATAGGTTATTCCAGCTTTAACCTATTTTTAATATTTAGATAACAACCAAACAAACAACTCTTATTCATATCCCAGATTCAACTAGTTGGTAGATTAAAAGATGGAGGCTGGTTTTCATATATACCCAAAAACAGATAACAGAATATCAAAAATAGATACAGGTATCACAGAGCAGATACACACAAATTCCAGTCATACACATACAAGATATAGAGAAAAACATTCCAATAACTTAAGTTATAGGTTTAAAACAAAACTGTTACTCACCTGTCATTTAAAACAGAAAGCTTGTTCTTTTTGTTTTGAAAACAGGAATGCTTGAAAACTGGGATTTTGAAAACTTTGCAGGTTTTGTTGTTGATTCCAGAAAGTTTTGAAATGGCTTTGAACTTGAACATGAATGCTGGAAATCTTGAAACTGAAGTGTTTGGCTTTCTAGTTGTTTTCAGATTTGTATATTTCTTCTATTCTTTCTTTTCTTAGGTTTGTATTTGTTTAAGACTTTTAGAAACTGGGATTGCAAAGTCTTTTGTAACGAATGAAAGGAGATAAGTTGATAAATAACCAGGTAAAGAGAAATTGTTTATTATACAAGTACACAACAAATCAGAGATTTTTATCTTCTTTGGGCTGAGAGTGTTTTCGAACAGACCTTGTTTTGTGCTAGGATGGCAAGCATTAAATGCTAATGTACTTTATGTATACAAACTTATCTTACAATCCAAATTTCGTATGTACTTACAAATCTTACATATTTTTATTTGTTTAACTTTAAACTTAGCATACTTACCCAGCCACATTCGTATGTATTGAAATGATTTCCTTTCTAGCCTTATCGTCTTACCTTGAACTCAGGTGATTTTCAAGCCTACAAATATATATTTGTTATCTCCTTTCTTCTGCAAGTGTATATACTTGAATATATTTCCTTTGCTTTGTCATATTATTTTATAATATGAATGAATTCTATTTCTAATATGTTGTGATAATTTTAGCTAATATATCTACTTTATATCCTACAATATAGCTTATATATATTTATTTTTCTAGCTTATATGTACTTAGTTGTATTTCTTCTTTTGCAAGATATTTACAAATTGTTTACTTGTTTGAATTCTTTGTGCTTATATTTTCTATCTTGCACAACTCAAAAATGTTTATGTTTTCCAGTCTGCATCCTTATTCATATTTTTCTTTGATTTTTTTTTTTGAGTTCAACTATCAAATATTTTCCAAGTCATTTATTTAAATTTTAAATTCAAATACAAATTCAATATTCAAGTTTAAATTCTAAAGTCAAATTTACTCATATATGCACATATACACATATAGATTCACACACATATATATATATACAATTTCTAAATTTAAAATGATTTAATACATTTTTATTTAAATTCGGGGAAACTCACATCACTAAAATCAATCTATTAGTTAATTCCATAATTTTTTATTCAAAAATGAATTTAAATATCAATTTAAATTTATATAAAATTCAGGCTCGTTACAGACTTCCCCCCTTAAAAGAATTTCGTCCTCGAAATTACCAAGGAGACAAAGATAGATGAAGAATGTTTCATCAAATCAAACTGAACAGTTATTTTGCATTTGGCTTACCAAATCAGAATATCGATAACAGATATAAGAACAAATCTATTTAACACTTCATAAGATACTCGGGTAGTCGGGTTATCCAGATCTACAAAATATGCAGTGGCATCGGTTAGTTCGAAGTGATAACTAACCATTCGTAGAATGTATCCGGACCCAAAGAATAGATAGATATATGGATACAATTTCAAAATTTTCAGTTTAGAAGCTAAAGTATACCTATCAACCATAGCAAACAAAACAAACAATTCATCCAAACAAACAATTTTGGCTCAGTTGGAGTTTATGTCCCATATTAATATATCGAATTTTCTTCCTGGATCTACCAGAAATAATCGAAGAATTGAGAAAAAGATGTTGAACAAAAGAGATTGATAGAGAAAAGATTGCTTCCTCGTTGTTACAGAGTATTGACCGATTATAGTCATATTCCCCTGTCCCCTATCTCGTCTTCTTCTTGCACTCATACTCACTATCAGTGGATAGCAAGAGAATTTACTGAGACGTTCAGACGGATATCTTAAGGATACTCATTCTAGAGTTTACTTCACTCTATCTCTAATGAGCTACTTAATGTGTTATACTCCTGAGCTAAAGTTCAACCTTAGCTCTGATACCACATGTAACGTATCGGGTTTTGCCCGCTCGAAAATCAACATCCGTACTTCACATTGTACTAGAATGCCGCAGATTCGACCGTTCAAATCCGATTCGCCGAAGCTATAACACAATTAAGTAAATAACACAGCGGAAGAAAGGAATAATACATTGATATACAATGACAGATACAAAATCTGATACAGTATGATACAACAGATATCAATATACATCAGAGATATGATACAACAAATAGCAGCGGAAAAGAAAATGATAACAATAGAAATGATAACTCCAAATTGATCTTCGGACAAGAATGAATCCACAACTCCAAGATAAGCAACTCCGATGAATGAACTAGCTCCAGATAATCTACTAAACCTGAATATCTGAAAAGAAACCCAACTCTAGACTGCTCGTGTGGAAAATTATGAGCACCCAGAGTTTAGGAAAGGAACAATAAACTCCGGATCAGTCATGGGACTGGTGTAAGCAACAAAAACAGTTTATCTTTTAAACAAACAACAAAGAGTTTTAAAACATTGAAACCCGCAATGCTTTTGGAAAATGAAACTACCATAAGACCTCCCGCCACACACACAATGCAAACGCAGAATTGGAGGAGATTTCTTCTTATGATAGTCAAACATGCTTACTACGCAAATCATTGGATTATTATTATTAGTGCATAGTGGAAAACAATTTGAAAGTATAATATTAATCTTAGCCAGCATAGGTACCATTATACTATGCCTACTATAGCTACCATATTAGATGGCAGGTTCTACAACTAAAACCGTACAAGGTTCGTATTGGAGAAATGGATTTCCAACAAATGGTCAGGCTAAGGAACTTCCTTCCGCCGCATGGGATCGCCTCTGGCGGGACGTCCCGAGAGACAAACTGCTCTCTGCCAAACAAGGCCGGGTTACCCCTGTAACAGGTAACTCACGAATATGTCACCTCCCGGTCCTTTGGGACCTTTATCCGAGGCACCTCTAAACCAACATCACACATAATAAAGTGTATCCACATGAGTAAGTATCTGGGCTCCATACCATGATACCACCCCTTTCCAGAAGGAAATGACATACCCTAAAGGGCGCGACCCTCATAACCTTGCTGCAACATTCCTGTTTCGACCATTTCCGGGTTGTGAGGCCCTGACGAAGTCTCGTCCACAAAGCTACGCTTTTTCAAAAAGCCACGCTTTGGGTCAACAGATGATCAACCTATGATCACAAAGATATAAGATCAAACAAATGATCATATCACAAATGATCAAACACTGATCATCACACAGCAACACTCAGCATGCCACATTACCAAATTGGGAATATATCGCTGATAACCCTTAACTACATAACCTCTGAGCTCGTACGTCTCAGAGAAGGGTGTTAAGCTAAGAGAATAAATTCTCCGCCACCAACAGAAATGTATTTGAAAGAAATCTGCTTTATATCTCAAAGTGTAATGTCAGACATGTAACCATACAAGTCTGTTCCGGGTTCGAACAGAACCGAAGGCACTTCTCACGAAGCCCTTGCAATTCCGGATAATTTCCAATCACGTCCGGACTTCCCATCACAAAGGGTGATAAAATCTCTATATCGGGGCCAGTCGATGCAGAGACATTCGACGAGTTGTCCTTTCGTTTTCGCAAATATCCGGTCTTCACCACCGGTCTTCAAATGCGATCCATATACGACGTACCAGTATTCGGAACGGGTTATATGACACAAAGGTCCTCTCCCGGCTAAACCGAATAATGAGCGCAATACTTTAAAACATATGGATATTGGGATTTCAATTAAGTCACAACTTATTACCCAAAATCTTTCTTCAAATGGTTTAAACAAATTACCATTTTTAAATCTTTAAACAAAAAGATTCATTTTAACAACCTTAAATGGTTTAATAATTTTCCACATTTTTATCTTTTAAACAAAAGATTCATTCACAGATTTTCCAAATCGATTTCCATTTCAATTTAACTCGTTAAATCTTTAAATCAAAGATTTAACTTATAGCTTTCAAAACTCGTTTCCAAAGATTCATTCATAGCCTTTCAAAACAATTTTATTTCAAGTTAGATTAACTCGTTCGGTCTTTGAATCAAAGACTCATTTCATAAATTTCAAAACATTTCAATTCTATTTCAAACTTGAAACCGTTCAACACAATTTGGAAATCCTTTCTTATGTGAAAGCTTTTACTATTTGAAAACAAATAGTTCCGTTTCGGAAAATCCAGTTATATTTACACGAGTCAAAACCCTTGAATTAAATTCAAATTCCCAAACCAATACTTTAAAATAGTTTAACCCATATATAACTTGTACAACATCTTTAATCCCTAGTTTCAAATCATAGAATTCAATTTCAAACTTGAATTCAAATTTAAATCAAATTATTTAAATTTCAAAACTCGATTAAGTTATTCAAAATAACTTTTATCTTTGAAATTCCATTTAAAAAGCTTTTCACTTTAAACCCAAATTTCTAATTTCAAAATCAATTGAAATTAAAATTTCAATGTCAAAAACATTAAATTTAAATTATCTGTTACTTAACCGATTTCCACGTGAAATCCATATTTGTGTGTGTATAGTGTAGTCCAGGGGTTTCACACAATAGTGCACAACATCAATCATCACAGATATATCGATAAGCGATATAATCGATAACGCTTATCTTCATTCACAGATTCATAGATAAAGTCAATTTATCAGTCATAAAGATTCATCATTACAATTCGATGTGGGTTTCGGATAACCAATTGGAATCCGACTCCCTGTCGCATCGAAGTTCAAGTGTCGTTTACGGGTCAAGGGTTTCATATTCACATAACAATATATACATCACAGATAAGTAAATTACAGATCACAACATAAATCAGGAGGTATCACAAAATATCACGAATTAGGGATATCAAACAATTCAATCATCCAATCAAATTCAAATATTCACAAGTAAGGTCAGTTAATTATCTGATTTATTCAAATTAGATTAATTACTTATGAATTTCTAATCCGGGTTAATTAATCATTAATTAATTACAAATTATTTGAAATAAATTCCTTTTCAAATTTATTAGTTAACCCTTAATTATTAACTAATCAATTTTAAATCAATGAATCAATGAATCTTTAATTATTGAATTAATTTTAATTAATCACCGTTATTAATTGATCCTTTGATTTTTAACGATCAATTCATTCAAGTTTCAAATCATTAATCAATAAATTACATTAAGTAATCATCTATTAATTACTTCATAAATTAAGCTTTGATCATTTTATAAACTAACTTTTTAAACATCTTAAATTACACATTTAAAAACACTTTGCCATGAAGAGGATTTTAAATCAAAACCCTTTAAATTCAAATATTTAAATTTATTAAAAGTATTTAAATTTAAAACTTTTCTTTTATTTCGAAAATCTGGATTTAAACACTTAAACTATACTCAGTTTTAGCATTAATTACAAATTTAAACTGTATAACTTAAAGTGTTAAAACTGGCGCTGTCTAAATTGTAAAGAAAATTTTTCTGAGTTTCCCCCATACTTACTTCGAGAAAATCATGCAATTTCCCGGCCAGAACGAAAAGTTACTCGAGTACATGCTCGAGTTAAGCCTAGCACTGTTAATTTTTGAGAAAACCCATCTACCCGTGTCAACTTATATTTGCTTTGAGACAAAAATGCAAATTTCCCGAACCAAACAACGAGTTACTCGAGATATTCTCGAGTCCTTTTCCCTGTCAATGGCAACGAAAACACAGCCACCCACAACATCTCGACTGTGCACGTGCACGTCTCCAACCTCCACATCCGGTCATCCACGACCATTTCCACATATCGACGATCATCTCGACATCACCTCTCCGGCCTCCGATCATCCTCTCAGACATACGAACGAAATCGAGTTCGATTTCACCTGGAACCCAAAATTAGAAAACATCACCTCCTGTAAACTTCGCCGCTGCTCCTACCTCCGATCACCAGAGATCACCGAACTCCGGCAAAAGCCTCGCCTACCTTCCCTGTACACGACCCCCAAAGCTCGTCACACTCGATCACTCCATGGCTTCAAACGAGATAAAAGTTCACAGTTACCTAAAACTAGGTCACCCAGTTTCAAAAGCTTCTCGCCGCCACCAAGTTGATCTGCCGACCAGTTCCCCATTTTTCCACGAAACCCTGGTCACTCCTCTACCTCCAGACCAAACCACGACACCTCCGGTCAACTCCAACGACCACAGCAACTCAAAATGTATGAAACAGAGAAACTGGAACTGCTCTTCAACCCAAGTTTTAAAAATTACAATTCTTGTCTTAAAAATCTTAATTTTGTGTGAAGTTTCGATTTATACTCCTGGTTTCTTTAAACAAGAAGTTTGATTTAAACATATTTAAAATTTGACTCAGTTTTCTCGAATTACCAGAGGTAGTTATAGGTTATTCCAGCTTTAACCTATTTTTAATATTTAGATAACAACCAAACAAACAACTCTTATTCATATCCCAGATTCAACTAGTTGGTAGATTAAAAGATGGAGGCTGGTTTTCATATATACCCAAAAACAGATAACAGAATATCAAAAATAGATACAGGTATCACAGAGCAGATACACACAAATTCCAGTCATACACATACAAGATATAGAGAAAAACATTCCAATAACTTAAGTTATAGGTTTAAAACAAAACTGTTACTCACCTGTCATTTAAAACAGAAAGCTTGTTCTTTTTGTTTTGAAAACAGGAATGCTTGAAAACTGGGATTTTGAAAACTTTGCAGGTTTTGTTGTTGATTCCAGAAAGTTTTGAAATGGCTTTGAACTTGAACATGAATGCTGGAAATCTTGAAACTGAAGTGTTTGGCTTTCTAGTTGTTTTCAGATTTGTATATTTCTTCTATTCTTTCTTTTCTTAGGTTTGTATTTGTTTAAGACTTTTAGAAACTGGGATTGCAAAGTCTTTTGTAACGAATGAAAGGAGATAAGTTGATAAATAACCAGGTAAAGAGAAATTGTTTATTATACAAGTACACAACAAATCAGAGATTTTTATCTTCTTTGGGCTGAGAGTGTTTTCGAACAGACCTTGTTTTGTGCTAGGATGGCAAGCATTAAATGCTAATGTACTTTATGTATACAAACTTATCTTACAATCCAAATTTCGTATGTACTTACAAATCTTACATATTTTTATTTGTTTAACTTTAAACTTAGCATACTTACCCAGCCACATTCGTATGTATTGAAATGATTTCCTTTCTAGCCTTATCTTCTTACCTTGAACTCAGGTGATTTTCAAGCCTACAAATATATATTTGTTATCTCCTTTCTTCTGCAAGTGTATATACTTGAATATATTTCCTTTGCTTTGTCATATTATTTTATAATATGAATGAATTCTATTTCTAATATGTTGTGATAATTTTAGCTAATATATCCACTTTATATCCTACAATATAGCTTATATATATTTATTTTTCTAGCTTATATGTACTTAGTTGTATTTCTTCTTTTGCAAGATATTTACAAATTGTTTACTTGTTTGAATTCTTTGTGCTTATATTTTCTATCTTGCACAACTCAAAAATGTTTATGTTTTCCAGTCTGCATCCTTATTCATATTTTTCTTTGATTTTGTTTTTTGAGTTCAACTATCAAATATTTTCCAAGTCATTTATTTAAATTTTAAATTCAAATACAAATTCAATATTCAAGTTTAAATTCTAAAGTCAAATTTACTCATATATGCACATATACATATATAGATTCACACACATATATATATATATATACAATTTCTAAATTTAAAATGATTTAATACATTTTTATTTAAATTCGGGGAAACTCACATCACTAAAATCAATGTATTAGTTAATTCCATAATGTTTTATTCAAAAATGAATTTAAATATCAATTTAAATTTATATAAAATTCAGGCTCGTTACAGACTTCCCCCCTTAAAAGAATTTCGTCCTCGAAATTACCAAGGAGACAAAGATAGATGAAGAATGTTTCATCAAATCAAACTGAACAGTTATTCTGCATTTGGCTTACCAAATCATAATATCGATAACAGATACAAGAACAAATCTATTTAACACTTCATAAGATACTCGGGTAGTCGGGTTATCCAGATCTACGAAATATGCAGTGGCATCGGTTAGTTCGAAGTGATAACTAACCATTCGTAGAATATATCCAGACCCAAAGAATAGATAGATATATGGATACAATTTCAAAATTTTCAGTTTAGAAGCTAAAGTATACCTATCAACCATAGCAAACAAAACAAACAATTCATCCAAACAAACAATTTTGGCTCAGTTGGAGTTTATGTCCCATATTAATATATCGAATTTTCTTCTTGGATCTACCAGAAATAATCGAAGAATTGAGAAAAAGATGCTGAACAAAAGAGATTGATAGAGAAAAGATTGCTTCCTCGTTGTTACAGAGTATTGACCGATTATAGTCATATTCCCCTGTCCCCTATCTCGTCTTCTTCTTGCACTCATACTCACTATCAGTGGATAGCAAGAGAATTTACTGAGACGTTCAGACGGATATCTTAAGGATACTCATTCTAGAGTTTACTTCACTCTATCTCTAATGAGCTACTTAATGTGTTATACTCCTGAGCTAAAGTTCAACCTTAGCTCTGATACCACATGTAATGTATCGGGTTTTGCCCGCTCGAAAATCAACATCCGTACTTCACATTGTACTAGAATGCCGCAGATTCGACCGTTCAAATCCGATTCGCCGGATCTATAACACAATTAAGTAAATAACACAGCGGAAGACAGGAATAATACATTGATATACAATGACAGATACAAAATCTGATATAGTATGATACAACAAATATCAATATACATCAGAGATATGATACAACAAATAGCAGCGGAAAAGAAAATGATAACAATAGAAATGATAACTCCAAATTGATCTTCGGACAAGAATGAATCCACAACTCCAAGATAAGCAACTCCGATGAATGAACTAGCTCCAGATAATTACTAAACCTGAATATCTGAAAAGAAACCCAACTCTAGACTGCTCGTGTGGAAAATTATGAGCACCCAGAGTTTAGGAAAGGAACAATAAACTCCGGATCAGTCATGGGACTGGTGTGAGCAACAAAAACAGTTTATCTTTTAAACAAACAACAAAGAGTTTTAAAACATTGAAACCCGCAATGCTTTTGGAAAATGAAACTACCATAAGACCTCCCGCCACACACACAATGCAAACGCAGAATTGGAGGAGATTTCTTCTTATGATAGTCAAACATGCTTACTACGCAAATCATTGGATTATTATTATTAGTGCATAGTGGAAAACAATTTGAAAGTATAATATTAATCTTAGCCAGCATAGGTACCATTATACTATGCCTACTATAGCTACCATATTAGATGGCAGGTTCTACAACTAAAACCGTACAAGGTTCGTATTGGAGAAATGGATTTCCAACAAATGGTCAGGCTAAGGAACTTCCTTCCGCCGCATGGGATCGCCTCTGGCGGGACGTCCCGAGAGACAAACTGCTCTCTGCCAAACAAGGCCGGGTTACCCCTGTAACAGGTAACTCACGAATATGTCACCTCCCGGTCCTTTGGGACCTTTATCCGAGGCACCTCTAAACCAACATCACACATAATAAAGTGTATCCACATGAGTAAGTATCTGGGCTCCATACCATGATACCACCCCTTTCCAGAAGGAAATGACATACCCTAAAGGGCGCGACCCTCATAACCTTGCTGCAACATTCCTGTTTCGACCATTTCCGGGTTGTGAGGCCCTGACGAAGTCTCGTCCACAAAGCTACGCTTTTTCAAAAAGCCACGCTTTGGGTCAACAGATGATCAACCTATGATCACAAAGATATAAGATCAAACAGATGATCATATCACAAATGATCAAACACTGATCATCACACAGCAACACTGAGCATGCCACATTACCAAATTGGGAATATATCGCTGATAACCCTCAACTACATAACCTCTGAGCTCGTACGTCTCAGAGAAGGGTGTTAAGCTAAGAGAATAAATTATCCGCCACCAACAGAAATGTATTTGAAAGAAATCTGCTTTATATCTCAAAGTGTAATGTCAGACATGTAACCATACAAGTCTATTCCGGGTTCGAACAGAACCGAAGGCACTTCTCACGAAGCCCTTGCAATTCCGGATAATTTCCAATCACGTCCGGACTTCCCATCACAAAGGGTGATAAAATCTCTATATCGGGGCCAGTCGATGCAGAGACATTCGACGAGTTGTCCTTTCGTTTTCGCAAATATCCGGTCTTCACCACCGGTCTTCAAATGCGATCCATATACGACGTACCAGTATTCGGAACGGGTTATATGACACAAAGGTCCTCTCCCGGCTAAACCGAATAATGAGCGCAATACTTTAAAACATATGGATATTGGGATTTCAATTAAGTCACAACTTATTACCCAAAATCTTTCTTCAAATGGTTTAAACAAATTACCATTTTTAAATCTTTAAACAAAAAGATTCATTTTAACAACCTTAAATGGTTTAACAATTTTCCACATTTTTATCTTTTAAACAAAAGATTCATTCACAGATTTTCGAAATCGATTTCCATTTCAATTTAACTCGTTAAATCTTTAAATCAAAGATTTAACTTATAGCTTTCAAAACTCGTTTCCAAAGATTCATTCATAGCCTTTCAAAACAATTTTATTTCAAGTTAGATTAACTCGTTCGGTCTTTGAATCAAAGACTCATTTCATAAATTTCAAAACATTTCAATTCTATTTCAAACTTGAAACCGTTCAACACAATTTGGAAATCCTTTCTTATGTGAAAGCTTTTACTATTTGAAAACAAATAGTTCCATTTCGGAAAATCCAGTTATATTTACACGAGTCAAAACCCTTGAATTAAATTCAAATTCCCAAACCAATACTTTAAAATAGTTTAACCCATATATAACTTGTACAACATCTTTAATCCCTAGTTTCAAATCATAGAATTCAATTTCAAACTTGAATTCAAATTTAAATCAAATTATTTAAATTTCAAAACTCGATTAAGTTATTCAAAATAACTTTTATCTTTGAAATTCCATTTCAAAAGCTTTTCACTTTAAACCCAAATTTCTAATTTCAAAATCAATTGAAATTAAAATTTCAATGTCAAAAACATTAAATTTAAATTATCTGTGACTTAACCGATTTCCATGTGAAATCCATATTTGTGTGTGTATGGTGTAGTCCAGGGGTTTCACACAATAGTGCACAACATCAATCATCACAGATATATCGATAAGCGATATAATCGATAACGCTTATCTTCATTTACAGATTCATAGATAAAGTCAATTTATCAGTCATAAAGATTCATCATTACAATTCGATGTGGGTTTCGGATAACCAATTGGAATCCGACTCCCTGTCGCATCGAAGTTCAAGTGTCGTTTACGGGTCAAGGGTTTCATATTCACATAACAATATATACATCACAGATAAGAAATTACAGATCACAACATAAATCAGGAGGTATCACAAAATATCACGAATCAGGGATATCAAACAATTCAATCATCCAATCAAATTCAAATATTCACAAGTAAGGTCAGTTAATTATCTGATTTATTCAAATTAGATTAATTACTTATGAATTTCTAATCCGGGTTAATTAATCATTAATTAATTACAAATTATTTGAAATAAATTCCTTTTCAAATTTATTAGTTAACCCTTAATTATTAACTAATCAATTTTAAATCAATGAATCAATGAATCTTTAATTATTGAATTAATTTTAATTAATCACCGTTATTAATTGATCCTTTGATTTTTAACAATCAATTCATTCAAGTTTCAAATCATTAATCAATAAATTACATTAAGTAATCATCTATTAATTACTTCATAAATTAAGCTTTGATCATTTTATAAACTAACTTTTTAAACATCTTAAATTACACATTTAAAAACACTTTGCCATGAAGAGGATTTTAAATCAAAACCCTTTAAATTCAAATATTTAAATTTATTAAAAGTATTTAAATTTAAAACTTTTCTTTTATTTCAAAAATCTGGATTTAAACACTTAAACTATACTCAGTTTTAGCATTAATTACAAATTTAAACTGTATAACTTAAAGTGTTAAAGCTGGCACTGTCTAAATTGTAAACAAAATTTTTCTGAGTTTCCCCCATACTTACTTCGAGAAAATCATGAAATTTCCCGGCCAGAACGAAAAGTTACTCGAGTACATGCTCGAGTTAAGCCTGGCACTGTTAATTTTTGAGAAAACCCATCTACCCGTGTCAACTTATATTTGCTTTGAGACAAAAATGCAAATTTCCCGAACCAAACAACGAGTTACTCGAGATATTCTCGAGTCCTTTTCCCTGTCAATGGCAACGAAAACACAGCCACCCACAACATCTCGACTGTGCACGTGCACGTCTCCAACCTCCACGTCCGGTCATCCACGACCATTTCCACATATCGACGATCATCTCGACATCACCTCTCCGGCCTCCGATCATCCTCTCAGACATACGAACGAAATCGAGTTCGATTTCACCTGGAACCCAAAATTAGAAAACATCACCTCCTGTAAACTTCGCCGCTGCTCCTACCTCCGATCACCAGAGATCACCGAACTCCGGCAAAAGCCTCGCCTACCTTCCCTATACACGACCCCCAAAGCTCGTCACACTCGATCACTCCATGGCTTCAAACGAAATAAAAGTTCACAGTTACCTAAAACTAGGTCACCCAGTTTCAAAAGCTTCTCGCCGCCACCAAGTTGATCTGCCGACCAGTTCCCCATTTTTCCACGAATCCCTGGTCACTCCTCTACCTCCAGACCAAACCACGACACCTCCGGTCAACTCCAACGACCACAACAACTCAAAATGTATGAAATAGAGAAACTGGAACTGCTCTTCAACCCAAGTTTTAAAAATTACAATTCTTGTCTTAAAAATCTTAATTTTGTGTGAAGTTTCGATTTATACTCCTGGTTTCTTTAAACAAGAAGTTTGATTTAAACATATTTAAAATTTGACTCAGTTTTCTCGAATTACCAGAGGTAGTTATAGGTTATTCCAGCTTTAACCTATTTTTAATATTTAGATAACAACCAAACAAACAACTCTTATTCATATCCCAGATTCAACTAGTTGGTAGATTAAAAGATGGAGGCTGGTTTTCATATATACCCAAAAATAGATAACAGAATATCAAAAATAGATACAGGTATCACAGAGCAGATACACACAAATTCCAGTCATACACATACAAGATATAGAGAAAAACATTCCAATAACTTAAGTTATAGGTTTAAAACAAAACTGTTACTCACCTGTCATTTAAAACAGAAAGCTTGTTCCTTTTGTTTTGAAAACAGGAATGCTTGAAAACTGGGATTTTGAAAACTTTGCAGGTTTTGTTGTTGATTCCAGAAAGTTTTGAAATGGCTTTGAACTTGAACATGAATGCTGGAAATCTTGAAACTGAAGTGTTTGGCTTTCTAGTTGTTTTCAGATTTGTATATTTCTTCTATTCTTTCTTTTCTTAGGTTTGTATTTGTTTAAGACTTTTAGAAACTGGGATTGCAAAGTCTTTTGTAACGAATGAAAGGAGATAAGTTGATAAATAACCAGGTAAAGAGAAATTGTTTATTATACAAGTACACAACAAATCAGAGATTTTTTTCTTCTTTGGGCTGAGAGTGTTTTCGAACAGACCTTGTTTTATGCTAGGATGGCAAGCATTAAATGCTAATGTACTTTATGTATACAAACTTATCTTACAATCCAAATTTCGTATGTACTTACAAACCTTACATATTTTTATTTGTTTAACTTTAAACTTAGCATACTTACCCAGCCACATTCGTATGTATTGAAATGATTTCCTTTCTAGCCTTATCTTATTACCTTGAACTCAGGTGATTTTCAAGCCTACAAATATATATTTGTTATCTCCTTTATTCTGCAAGTGTATATACTTGAATATATTTCCTTTGCTTTGTCATATTATTTTATAATATGAATGAATTCTATTTCTAATATGTTGTGATAATTTTAGCTAATATATCTACTTTATATCCTACAATATAGCTTATATATATTTATTTTTCTAGCTTATATGTACTTAGTTGTATTTCTTCTTTTGCAAGACATTTACAATTTGTTTACTTGTTTGAATTCTTTGTGCTTATATTTTCTATCTTGCACAACTCAAAAATGTTTATGTTTTCCAGTCTACATCCTTATTCATATTTTTCTTTGATTTTGTTTTTTGAGTTCAACTATCAAATATTTTCCAAGTCATTTATTTAAATTTTAAATTCAAATACAAATTCAATATTCAAGTTTAAATTCTAAAGTCAAATTTACTCATATATGCACATATACATATATAGATTCACACACATATATATATATATACAATTTCTAAATTTAAAATGATTTAATACATTTTTATTTAAATTCGGGGAAACTCGCATCACTAAAATCAATCTATTAGTTAATTCCATAATTTTTTATTCAAAAATGAATTTAAATATCAATTTAAATTTATATAAAATTCAGGCTCGTTACAGAAATTTTGGGAAGAGTGATGATGTAAGCTTTTCATATTCCACACTATATGAAGTAATAATTTTTATATTTTGTTGCATTTATCAAGATATTGATATAGTACTTAATTAATTTCTTTACTCTATTTTATTATTTTCTAAAATTAACTTAGTCTCATTCGCATTCCAACAACCATTTCATTTGTGCTTTCATATAGGCAAAAGTATACAACATTATGTATACTTTAAAGTTTTATTGTAAAATCTAAAAATATTAAAAATAATGTTTATTAATACCTATTTTTCATATCCACGTGCAACGCACATGCCAAAGTACTCGTGTGTGTGTGTATTTGTATTTGTAACTTGATGGGAAATTAATTTTAAATAGGAATTTTTATTTATTTAAATTGAATGGAAATTCAATTTTAAAAGAAAAATACAAATACAAATACAGATATATATATATATATATATATTTGCCTGGCCCAAACCCTATAACCAGGCCCAAAACCCAAATTAGTGAACCTTGATGTTTCTTAACCTAGAGCATTCCTTCCCCTGACTTATCTTCTTCATTTATAAATAAACTGTCTTCAACTACCTTAGCTGACTTTAGAAAAACGAGTTTTCCCCCAAACCCTCATTACTTTAATAACCAATAATAAATAAACTAAATTACATAAAATCTCCATATTTAAGTATGTAATTATTGCCATCATCGAGCATTAATGATGTGAATCTTGGTTGTTACGGCGGCGAGTTGAGCGTGTGTGAACATAAAAGGAAAGATGGGCATTAATCGCGTACAAGTGAGTAAACACTCACAACATTTATGTCTACTTACTATATTTGAATCTCCATGAGGTCTCTATACCTTGAATCTCTTTGCTATCCTTATTCCTTGAATCTTATTGCTGTGGTTAAGTTTCAACTCGATCAAGAAAATAATAATAATAATAATAATAATAATAATAATAATAATAATAATAATAATAAATGATTAAGCGAGCTCGGCTTAGAGCAATTCGCTCTAAGCAACCACCGACCGGTGGACCAGTCGTAGACGACCGGTGGACCAGTCGTAGACGACCGATGCACCGGTGGGTCATGTTGCGTGCCAGTTTTGTTCATACATGAATGTTTCCAAGTGTGTCAGGTGCGTGTGTGTGTGTGATGAAATGTGTGGGTGCATGTGTAATTGAAGGTGTGAGTACTGTATAAATATGCATGTGCATATTAGCACGTGTGTGCTTGAGTTCCAAATTCTTGTTTATGTGTTGATTTGGAAGATAAAGGAGTACCTGTTTTCAGTGTGCTGGCCTTTTTAGTTAGTTATTTTGTTGAGGAAAGCTGCTACTATACATTTTTATTCAATCTTGTTATAGATAGAATTTGTAACAATGATATTTGATAGAACAGTTGCTAGAAAGAAGAAAATGAATGTTTGATTGTATTGAATGATCTTCAGATTGATACGGTGATACACTCTATATTTATACATTCTCTTGTGCAAGTAAAACAATTGGTGATAACTTTTTGGGCCTAGCAAAGCCCAATGATAGCCCATATCTGATAAGTAAAATAGACGCATAATGTAGAATGTAGATCATTCTCTTCGTGTCTTCAATTGCCCCTCTCAAACCCAAGCTGCTAGGGTTAGGGTTTGGTGGCGATCGGCAGAATCCATGTCTATTTTCAATTCCAAAGTAGAGAATCATCAAAATAACCTCAGTACAACTTTTATTCGATGCAACAGTCTCCTTGAATCCCCTCAATTTGAGTTGCAGAGTGATAAAGTGTTGAGATTTGAGTCAAGTATTTGAGCGCCAATATATATTTAGTAGAAAGTGACAAATCTCAACTCAGATCTCATGGATCTTTGCAGACTTACTCAGATCTGACTGTTTGTTGAGAGGTTTGTCTTCGACATGCTTCACTCGAAGGTCAACTCTGAATTTGACAAAGTTCTTTGCAGTTAGTGCTTTAGTAAGTGTGTCTGCTCTCTGGTAAATGGCAGGTACGTGGTTGACTTGTAGATATCCTTTTTGAACTTGCTCACGAACAAAAAATATGTCGATTTCAATGTGTTTAGTTCTGGAGTGTAGTATTGGATTGGCAGTCATAAATACTGCACTCTGATTATCACACCAATCCTATCATCTGGGTCTGTGGCCCAATCTGCATCTGAAAATCCAGTTATGTTTAAGTTGTTGCATGCCTTGAATGATAAGCCATAGTCCAGAGTTCCTTTAAGATATCTGAGTATTCTTTTTACTGCTTTCCATTGTTCATCCAGAGGATTCTGCATAAATTGAGATACTTTGTTAACACTATAAGTAATATTAGGTCGTATTATAGTAGCATATTGTAATGCTCCTATAACACTTCTGTATTGTTTAATATTGGGTATGGCTTCTCCCCTGTTTTTAGATAATTGATGATTACTGATCATGGGAGTTGGCTGTGAATTTGCACCATCCATTTTTGTTTTAGCAAGCAGTTCCAGAATATATTTTTTCTAACATAGCATTATTTCTGAATCTCCCTTTCTCACCACTTCTATTCCCAGTAAATAGTTAATATCACCAAGATCTTTAATTGAGAACTCTTTGTTCAAGTAGTTGATGACATTGTTGATTTCATCCTTGAAGTTTCATGTAATAATCAAGTCATCTACATATATAAGTATGTAAATAGTTAATGAATCACTAATTTTAACAAATAATGAGCTATCTCATTTGGCTGACTGATATTTCATATCTGACAATGCTGCTTTCAGTCTGTCAAACCAGACCCTTGGGGCTTGTCTAAGTCCATATATAGCTTTATTCAGTTTGCACACATAATTTGCTTGCTTGATATATCCTGGTGGTTGCTCCATGTATACATCTTCCTGTAAAATACCATTCAGAAATGCATTATTGACATCTAATTGCCTCATACACCACCCTTTGTGTAGAGCAATAGTAAGAATAGGTCTTATGGTGGCTGGTTTGATTACTGGAGAAAAGGTCTTATTAAAATCACATCCATATTGCTGTGTGTATCCTTTGGCAACAAGTCTTGCCTTGTGTCTGTTAATTGTGCCATGAGGATTCCCCTTTATCTTGTATGTCCATTTGCATCCAATTATGTTTTTGTCATCTGGAGGACATACAAGATTCCATGTATTATTTTTTTTGAGAGCCTTGTACTCTTCATCCATAGCTGCTGTCCAGTTTTTGTCTTTTGCAGCTTGTTCATATGTTTCTGGCTCACATGGAATTATGCTTGCACTGTATATTTTTGGCTTAAAGATGCCACTTTTAGCCCTAGTAATCATGGGATGACTGGGCTTTGTGTGAGTTTCAGTATGAGGTGAGTTCTCTTCATTCACTTGATTTGACATACTTCTGGTATTGCTTTGATGAACAGTTTCTTCTACCTGATCTCTTTCACTTTCTGTTTGAGCAGGAGAGTGACTGGCATGACTAGGATCACCTGTCCACTCAGGGCTTTGTTGATCAGATACAATAGATTGAGTGCAGTGATCTCTAGTAGACCTCACTTCTTCATCCTGAGTCTCATTTCAGAATAGATTGTTAAGTCAGGTATTGAAAGTCTTGGATTATAGACTTTACTTGTAGCTTTTATTTCTGAATTATTGTAGGGAAAGATATTCTCATTAAATACAACATGCATGCTAATAAAAATTCTTCCATTTTCATCTATACACTTGTAACCTTTCTGATTAATGGCATATCCAAGAAAGGTGCAAAGCTTAGATCTAAAGTTTAATTTATTAATATTATAGGATCTTAAATAAGGAAAACATAGACATCCAAAGGTTTTTAAACTATGATAGTCAGGTTTTACCCCATATAGTTTTTCTATTGGACTTATTCCACTGATTACCTTTGTTGGCAATTTGTTAATAAGATATACAGCAGTATTAAAAGCCTCAGGCCAAAACTTTAGTGGTAATGATGCATGAGCTAATAAAGTAAGTCCAGTCTCAACTATGTGTCTATGCTTTCTTTCTACTAACCCATTCTGTTCAGAAGTGTGTGGGCATGTAATTTTGTGCACTATACCTTTCCCTTTAAAATAACTACTGAGAGCTTTGTATTCAGCCCCCCATCTAATTGTATTACTTTAACTTGATCACCAGTTTGTTTTTCAACCATGACTATAATATTTATAACAGCATTATAGGCTGCAGACTTCGATTTTAAAAAATAAATCCATGTGTATCTAGTGTATGCATCAACAAAAGAAATATAATACTTATATCCAAAATCTGAGTATATAGGTGCTGGCCCCCATAAATCTGTGGCAATTAAATCTAATGGTTTTGAGTAAACTTTTGAAGAGTCATTAAATGTCAACTATGACTCTTGCCCATTTGGCAATATGTACAAACATAGGGTAGTGAGATATTATCAAAAGATATTCTATTTTAATTAAGAACCTTCTTACAACTTTCACACTTGGGTGACCAAGTTTGTAATGCCATACATCAAATACACTTTTGGAGTCTTTCTCCTTACACAAGTTACAAGACTTCTGATTATCTGAGCACAATATATTGTTGACTATTTTGAATTTATACAGTCCTTTTTCAACATCACCCTATAACAAAATATCTTTTGTTAGTATGTCTCTAACTAAACAATATTTAGGATAAAATTCAAAATAAACTTTGTTATCATTGGCAACCTGAGATACACTAATAAGATTTTTCTTTATTTTTGGTACACTTAACGGATTATGTAGGAACAGTTGTTTCTTCCCTTTAATATAAGCATTACCAATATGAGTAATCTTGATACACTTACCATTCCCCGTGCAAATTGACTGTTTACCTCCATACTCCCTATTACTATGATTCAAGTTATCAAGATTATTTGTAATATGATTTGTTGCACCAGAGTCTGGGTACCAGCAATCATCCTGAATGTTTTCTGGCTTTGCTGTTTCATTAGAATTATGATTTTTATCATAATTTATTTGTGTTTCTAAATTGACTTGAGCCATATTAGCACTGGGGTTGTTGTTCCTTTGACCACTGTTTTGATTTGAGTATCTGAAGTAGCACTTAACTGCAGTATAACCAATTTTTTCACAAATCTGACATCTAGGTCTATTGGTATTGTTCCATTTGTCCCTTCCTCTAGATCTGTTAGAGTATCCTCCTCTTTGTGTATTTTGGTCTGACTTGTTATTGCTTTGACTTTTGTTCTTGGAATGAGTAGTATAATTGATGGTGAAATCAGAATCTTGTGGTTTCTTGTTGTTAATTCTGGCCTCATGAGCAAGTAATATAGAGTAAACATCATCAATAGATGGCAAGCCCTTTTGAGATGCAATGATAGCAACTACTGATTCATAATCATCACTTAATCCATTTAGGATAGTTAGGATTTGCTCAGAATCTGATACCTTGTGATTTGCAGCCTCCAAGAGATCACAAGTTGTTTTTACTTTGAAAAGATACTCTCTCATAGTATTGTTATCTTTCCTCATACTGTGCAGTTGTTTCTTGTGATACATCACCTTGGCAGCAGATTGTGTATTGAACACTTTTTCAATGGTTGTCCATATATCATTTGTTGTCTTGCATCCAATAACATGAGACAATAAATTTGTATTTATTGATGATAATAGCCAAGAACAGATAAGCATATCCTGTCTGTGATACTTTATGTAATCTTCATTGTTGACAATTTTGTTTTCTTCAACAGTGATACATTTGGGAGGAATTGGGATGGTTCCAAGAATATGACCTTCAAGTCCATATCCTTGGACTGCAATCACAATTTGCAGTTTCTAGAGAAGATAATTATCTTCACTCAAGTGTACAGTGACCAGATTGCTTTGAGGGCTAACTACAGTGTTAACAAGATTTTCAGCTGTAGCATTGGATTAATGGTTATTTCTCACATTGGCAGATGTAGCAGTGTTTGTATCATCAGCCATGATGATTTCAGATTATGCACAAACAAAGTAATACTAAACAAGGCAGATAAAGAGAATCAATTAGAGACAGAATTCAAGAAATAAAAGCAAGAATTGCTCACAACCAGGTTTGATGCAACCACAAGACTTAAATGATAAACTTCTTTCTTTTCCTCCCTCTTTTTAATCTGATAAGTCTTGCTGGAAGGCACTTTCTTCAGTTTTGTGGTGATTCTTGATTTCTTTGATAGTTTTCTAAGATTTTCTTGATTGATTTTCTTTAAGATTTGGTGAGAAAGATCTAGTGCAGTCGAGTTCTTTGAACTGAGGCGTGGCACTTGATTTTCTTAACTGAATCAACCCTCTCAGATGATGAAGCACTGCCTTCTGATGAGAGGAGATCACTCAAATGATGATTCTTTTCTGATGAGTCTGATTAATTCAGCAATTTGGCTGTTAAGCCTTTAATTGCTCTAATACCAAGATAGAATTTGTAACAATGATATTTGATAGAACAGTTGCTGGAAAGAAGAAAATGAATGTTTGATTGTATTGAATGATCTTCAAATTGATACAATGATACACTCTGTATTTATACATTCTCTTATACAAGTAAAACAATTGGTGATAACTTTTGGGCCTAGAAAAGCCCAATGATAGCCCATATCTGATAAGTAAAGTAGACGCATAATGTAGAAGGTAGATCATTCTCTTCGTGTCTTCAATTGTTATATCAATAAAAAGTATACAAATAACTATTGAACATGTATGTGACCAGTTTTGTGAATAAGTACCATTTAATACCTTTTTAAGCTTTTGCAACTAACATTTATAGTAAATTAAATTAAAGATACCTAAACTTTAATATATTTATATATTTATTAGTTATGATACATGCATAAATGTGGATATCAGTTTAATCAACAAATAAAGTGGGTTTATCAACTTGTCAACCTACAGTTTCATTTTCATTATCAACCATGTAGCTGAACTAATTTTGTATTGTTTACTTGTGCATTCCCTTGGTTCCTTTTCCTGATAGTTTCTCTAATTTTATTAGCCTGTTGGAATTTTTAGCATGTGTGTACTTATGTGTCTTAGCCTGCTTATTTAAGATTATGTCCAGCTGTATTTATATTTTGAGTATGGGACATTGTTTTCCATGACATTCCCATTCTTTCTCCTTATTAGTTCAGCCTGTTCTTTTTGTTTTATGCGAGAAAAACTTTTATAACATTAGAAATGGTTCTTTTTATAACTCATATAATATGTACAATACCTATATTTGACATTTATAGTATTATTCACTTACACTAAAAGGAGATGGTCGAATTTAATACTTCGACTGTTCCTTTTATAAAAGTATAGAAGCAAAAGTATACATATTAGTTTATGACTTTGAAATGTTTTGAGTAATATTATATTATTGTGTGTTATTTTAAATATAGGTTTTATGTTCTTTTATTAGCATTGAAATTTAAGGTGTCCATTCAGCCACAGGGGAAAACCAAATTCCTCACAAAATTATCTCAAAATTCTCCAATTCAATTTCTCAACTCGGACCACTTGAGGTTTCTCACATCAGAAAACCACCGGAGGGTGTCGTCACTGATAATGATGGATTCCAATTGGTCCAATACAAGCTGCAAAGGAGGAGAGAGACCGAGAAAGATCAGGAGTTGCCACCGACTCCCAATAAAGACATTCTAAAGGGTAAAGATGGTCAGAAAACCACCATTCCACAGACAAAAAAGGGAAATCCAATGTCACGGCAAAGGAAGCCGGCAGCCATCTCACTGAACATGGAGCAAGGCCGAAAAACATAGGTAGATATAGTAGCAGAGCAGCCTCAAGAACCAATGGAGTATGAGTGCAATCTTGAGCATATAGCACCAATCAAGATTAATAACAAGAAGTATGGTCTGGTTAAAGAAGCAGTACGTAAAAGAGCAACTGGATCTTGGAATAATTCAGTACTTGTATATGTGGTGGGTACCAAACCATACTACTTGTATTTCAAATCTTCTATTCAGCGAGTATGGAAACCAAAAGTTGATTTTGAAATTTACATAAGAGAGAACGGTTTCTTTTTTGTGAAATTGAAAGAAACTCAAGATTGCAACTCTGTTTTGAAAAATGATCCATTTTTCTACAATGGAAAACTCATCATTATGAGAAGATGGTCTGAATCTTTAAAAATGGATAGAGATCTATTAACAATAATGCCGATCTGGGTAAGACTACCTAGTTTAAATCTAAAGCTGTGGGATCGTAAGGCATTTAGTGTTATGGCTAGTATCATTAGGAAACCCATTAAAATGGATGCAGCCACAACCATGAAGACAAGATTGAATTATGCTCGTCTCCTTGTTGAAGTGTCTGCAAATGATGAACTTCCTGGTGAAATTAATTTTTCTTTGTACAATGGTGAAAATATAATTCAAAATGTTGAAAACGAATGTGTTCCATCGAAATGCAATGTATGCAAGTGCTTCAGCCACACCAGAGATCAGTGCAGTCCAAAACAAGGCATGGATTCCCTAAATTTGTAATCAAGAAAGTCAAGAAAATGAACCTGAAAAATAATCTACATATCCAAGAAACACTGAAGTGTTACAAAAACAGTTAATATCATTTAGAGAAAGTGATCGAATCAACCAAGAAGGCATCATTTTCAATCAAAGGGAAAATTTTACAGAGCTCATTGATCAAGAAGATCAGGTCATTACTGAGGAAGTTCATCATCTTATGAAAGAAAACAAATCAAAAGAAAACATCCATAGCGGTTCGGAGGAGGGACAAAAGAATACAATGGTCTTTTAGTCTGATACCCCTCCTATTTCAAACCCATGTTTAATTACAGACAATAATGATACAACAAAGGTTATCAAAATGGGATTTAAATCGTAAATCGCAAAGTATAAATTTTAAATCGAAACGAGATTTAAATCGTAAATCATAGATTCAAAATATTCACATTTTAAGGTTTGTATGCACTTTGAAGTTGATTTTGACATTTGAACTTTAACAATTAAACTTATAACTTAATTTTCTCTTTAATTCCATTTTTTAAAACATTATAATGGGAATTGTGATTCTAAATAAGTACATTTAATATGCTAGTATGAGTTGAATGTGTTATTGATCATGCTTTTAACTAAGTTTAAATCGGAATGTAAATCGAATCGTAAATGGTGGGATTCAATCTGAATCGGGATTTAAATCGTAAGATTTTTGACAACAATGCAACAATTAATAAAGTCCCTCAACAATGCAATAATCATGATCTGAATAGGATCATAGAGAAAGCCCCTCCACCAGAGCATGTTGCAGCAGCTGAGGATATTGACTCAGCTATGTCTCGCACTGCTAGACAGTTTGATATATCACTGATTAAAGTTCCAGAAGTAGAGAATAATGTTGGAACTGAATCAAAAATGATGGATGTCGTTGATCAATTTGATATTTCAGAGCTGCACATTCCAAAAGTAAAGGCAGTTGGTAAGAAAAAGGGTATTAAAGAGAAAAAAGCTTTCAAACAGAAGCATATTTCAATTAATCCAGATTGGAATGAAATGACTACTAGGCTTAAGCTAAAAGTGTTGAAAACAAAAGAAGAGGTAAGGGCACTACTGTGTCAGGTACGATCTAAATTTTCCTTTCCTTTTACTATATTTGATTAATGTCTATTCTTGCTTGGAATGTTAGAGGAATGAATTCCTCTACTAAACAAACTAATATATTATATATGTTAAGTGTTTATAAGCCCTCTATTATAGCCCTTATTGAAATTAACATGAATGATGATAATTTTGAAAAGTTTTGCTTAAAACTGTCTAGCAATGGGAAATCTATTAATAATAATGATTGTGGCTATAAAGGTAGAATTATAATTATTTGGGATTCCAATGTTTGGACTAATATGAATATTAATAAAGATAAACAGTATATAGACCATCAGTTTAAAAATACCGGGGGTTTCTTTTTGCAAATCACTAGTATTTATGGCGGTAATCTTGAAAGTGAAAGAAATGGAATGTAGTGTAGACTAAAAGCTTTGAATTTAATTTATAATTTTCCTTGGCTTATTATAGGTGATTTTAACACTATTTTGCGTGCTTCTAAAAAATATGGGGTAATAAAATTCCTCAAAGCAAATTAGATAGGTTAAATAAATCTTTACTTGAGACTGGTTTGTTCACTACAAGAAATATTGTTATCTATTGCATGTAGAATCATTATAAGATGGCGTTTTGATGCTAGTTGCTATTGATACTATTATCAAAATTCATATTGTAAGAATAGCGTAATAACGCGCTATAAATAACCACGTATGCAATTTTAGAAGCGGGAACGCAAAATTTTTTATCGGCCGCTTCTTCTACAATTAAAACCAACTCACGTTTTCATCCTCCTTTTTCTTATCAAATGAAACCAAAACCCTAAAATCTTTCACCTCTACCGTGGCATCGGATAGTTGAAGGCTGAAGGCTTCAAATGGCGGGAAGGTTGAAGAGCGACTGCGATGACTACATTCCAATCGCCAACGACTTCGAGTGGCGACTGCGACTTGGCTACGGACTGCGGCAAGACTGGCGACCACGACATCTCCAATGGATAGTGACTCCATGACCTTCTCCAATCGATAGGAATGCAACGACGACCGTGACTCCAGACTCAACAAAGCTAGAAACAACACAGACAGCTTCCAATCGATCGTTGATTTTGGTTATTGACTACTTGTTTTCAAAAAGGTACTTAATTTTGGATTCTAATTTTTATTTAGTTCTACTTGTATTGTTATTTGCAAACAACATTATGTTTATGTAAACATATTCTAGTGCCAATTCAATTTTGATCCATGTGTTATAATTTGAAGATGTCTCATCACTTTAAAAAGGTTAAACATAGTGCCTAATAGCCTTTTTAATCGAAAACCGTTCAGCCTTCAATATAATATTATGGGGATTGTTGATGGTTTACTAAACTTGGAAAGAAAATCGTATCCATGCCATCATGTCATTTACAATTAGTATAACCCAGTAAACTTTGGCTTGGTTTCTATGGCAAATAATAATATAATAATCTGGCAGAAGTTCATTTTGAATTCTACCAAAACCCATAACCAAATAGAAAATAGGTATGTTTAGAAGAAAGGACAGGTTGCTCTGAAGATGAAGTGGGGATTACTTTAATCCATTAGTTACAGAATCATCACATTGACATTTGTATAGAGATCATACGTAGATGGAGGGAGGTTATAGGCTGATATCTTTTTTTAAAATCAATACTTAAAGCTAATATATTGTTAACTTTTGAACAAACATGATGGTATTTCTGAGCATGCATCTTTTGACAATATCATTTATGAGCGGAATAGGTACATGAGTAAGCTTTACCTAGATTGCACCATCGTTCTTTCCCGTCTTGCTTGTAGGCTATAGTATCGCTCCATGGAATGGTTTTACCTGATCAGACTTTACTAAATCTTGAGCGTTAAATATAAGGCATGTTTGAAATGTATTAGAGTTATAAAGGTGAGAACTGAAAAGAACTTTATGGGAGATGAATTAGGTGTTGGTAACTTTCATTTTATGAATCTAATGCAATTAGGTTTCCAGTAAAAACAAACAGACTTTTTAATGTCTGAGTGATCAGAAAATGAGTCTTGTGAACTTCTATCACTTGTGGTCTTCTGCCTTTACTTTCAAACTTTAACATTTGCTTTATGGATTCATTTTTTTATTCCTTTTTAATTTTTGCTGAATTTCCTAGCCAGATCTCTATTTTTGTCAACGTGCATATTAAAATCCTCCTTCAAATTTAATTCGACATGTCCCCCTATCAACTGTGTTGTCTTATTCTTATTACTCTGCATCTATGGTACATTACATAATCAAACTTTGTATTTTATCATTAAACCAATTAGTTAAATATTACAATACCATAATGGATAACACAATAAATTTTTGGTTAATTTGGATAAACCGATAAACAAAAAAAAATATTTTACAAACCGGTTTCAAATCAATTTAGTTTCAAAACCGAACTAGACCAACCGAAATGAACCGGTTCGGTCGGTTTATTTGGTTTTAACCGAATATTGCTCATCCTTGAATCAACCAATTCTTTCAGCTCCTTTTCCTTTCCTTGTTCATATTTTTTGATCATTAAAGCATTAAAATCATCAGCTTATTTTTAGATTCAGCAAAGTTTGCACAGATACAGGAATAAATGCTTCTTGTTTCAGCTCTATGGTCCTACATCTCTGTAAATGCACATTAACATACTATCACATATTCTTCCTTTTTATGAAGATGAGCATATATATGGTTATCACATGAGAACTGTACATAAGAGTGAGTTTTTAATATGTATGTTTTTCTTTTTTCTATTATAATTAAAGACATCGCGTAGAGGAGAATGATGGCGGAGTTACCTATCAAGATTTAAGTAGCGAATCCAGCAGCACAAGCAACAACCATGTTGACTAGGAAGGCCATATAAACAAGGATCTCGAGGGCATCACAAAAGCAAGTAGACCTATATTTGAGTACATGGCACGTGATTCTCCGTATGGAAGAGAGCCTTTGTTTGAAAAGGTGTGTTAACTCTTTTCTTTTATTTCAAAGTAACTGTACACGGGTCAAATTGGCAGTAAAACTCTACATTTGTAGGAGTTAAACTTGAACTTCAAAATTATGTACTATGCTTTTCTTCTAAATACATTTCCTTACTATTTCTATGTAGCTACTGCTACGGCCTTCTATTTAATTATTTAACCAAACACATTTATGTTAAATAGTTGAGTAAATGCAGTTTTTTTTGAGTCAGTGCAGGAATCTTACTTTTAGCGCAAAAGAAAAGAAAAGAAGAAGAAAATAAACAGGAATAAAATAAATAAAACCTATATGTATCTTTGTTGACTAATGTTATAAATGTGAATTTCTATCATAGATAAAGGAACTGAACGTTAAGTTTACAGGCCTAAATACCTACAGGAGCTGTGATCTTCTGTCTTCTAGTTGGTTGTCTATAGCATGGTATGCATTATTTCTCAAACATCCTCACCTCTGCATTATAAGTTGCTTTTTCAACCTCCTGCTCACGTTTAGAAAATTTTATGTCACCGATCTATGCTTGCATTCAATACACACTCAAGCTATGAACACGACACATTTCGATTCAATGTAAATGGAGGATAGAATTAGATTTTATGTCATATTCTTTGTAGGAATAGTGCCGAATGTATCAAATGTAGGCATGGGTGGTAACAGAACAAGAATGTTGTACCACTTAGTGATTCGTATACAATTGTTAGTAAGAATTCAGGGATTGATCATTTTATAGGATTGCATAAAATATCAAAGATACAAGGGATAAAGTTAAGATATATTTGAGATAAATGAGTGTAACATTACTGATATACAGTGGTAATTTACAGAGAAATTATACACAGTATTTTGAAAGAGAGAGAGAGTGAGGTATGGATGTAGGATGGAATGAATGATTAATCGACAAAGGTCCAGGCAGTGAATGTGGTGCACCATTTTTCTCATCTGGTTTCACAAAACTTTGGCAATGAATGTGGTGATATTTTTTAACTCAATATGGATGGTTTTTGTGATATTAAACTATTTTCATGTTTAATCTTCGTAAGTGAATTATCTGAATAATTAAGTTGTTTAAGTCTTAATATATATCATACATTTTTAAAGATGAGGACTGTAGAATGCAAAATTCTCAGTTTTAACACTGTATGTGTACAATAGAAATGATTAATATTTGACTTAAATTTGTTTGATATAACTTATGACTCGAAAGGTTAAATATCCGGATGAGAACCACTGTATGTGTACATGGTCGTTGGTGTTTTGAAAATACAAATTTACTGAATTTTATTTCTTTTATATTTAACTTCTGTTGTATGTTTACTTGTTCATACCATGATTTTCTGTCATTTATATTTTTATAGAACACACAAGTGAAACAGTATGACCATTGACATTGCACCAAGTGATAACAGTCAACCTACACCATCAGACTTGGACCGAAAAGGGAAAAATAAGGTAAATGAGATAATCTTGCTACCTTTACACAATATTCCACATTACTTCCTTCATACTCACTACTTACCATCTTTAGTATGTTTACTCCGATGAACAAGTAATGGCCGGTGGATATACGACAGCAGCTTGCATTCCATCCACCCCTACTAATAGGAAGAGGTCTCACAAGGGAATTATCATTAACGTGAGATATTTTGAATGTGGAAAGACAATGTTGCACTTGCATGATCAGGGGTTATTTGATTTAAGAGTGACCTTTGTCTTTTTTGCAAATTATGATTTTTTTTAATTTAATATAAGGGAGGATTCTAATCATAATTATGTGTTTACAAAAGTGTGATCAGTCGGAAAATTCATGGTTGTGCAAATTATTTGAGACATCATGTCTATATATCATAAGAGCATTTGTGGAACTTTGTGGTCGGGCCAAAAAATTGCAACTCTATCAATTAATAAAGATAAAGATGTTCATTTCTAAAAGTTAAGTGACTTATTTGATTTACTTGTATATTTGTGCTTGTACAAGAATTTTGGTTGTGTAACCTATCAGGTTTATTCTTCATTGCTTTGCCATGCTAATGTATTCGTATCCTATTTACATTTTCTCTTCTTACAGGCTGGTACTGGTATTGCAGAGCTTATTGCTCCTGAGATATCAAAGCAGGTATGTAACGACCCGTAATTTTCGATAATTAAAATGGTTAATTTATAAGAAATTGGTAATTTGATAATGAAGTAATAGCTAAAACGAAGGTAACAATGTTAATTAAAGCTAATTATTAACAATTGAAATAAAATACCAATTAATTGAAATAATGTAAATGTTATAACTTGGTTATAAATTGAATGTAAGTAAATAAATGTAAATGTTGTATAGACTTATGAACTAGTATATAGTTAATGGTAATTGGGAAAATTTAGTGTTATGAAAGTAATTGCAAAAATTACTGTGAATAATAAACCTATAAATGTGATTATTGGTCAATAGTGACAATTATTATATGTTACCAATTTATTTGGGCTATTAAATTTAGATTGGAAATCAATTGCAATTAAATGGAATTAAATATTACATTAACAGAAGTTATATGTAAATTGTGAATGTAATAAAACAAATAGGAATGTTAATTTTATTCATACTATGATAATTGGTTAAATAAAAAGAATGGAAATCGAGATTTATTAATTTATTTGAATTTAAATTATAGTAATTGGATTTATTGCAAATAAATGAAATTAAATATTTAAATATTACGTTAATTGAAATTAAGATGAAATTGGGAAATTTTAATGTACTATGATATAAACCAATGTTAGTTATATCCTTATTGAAATAAAAGACTTGAATAACAAGGTTTAAAAATTTAATAAATGGATTTTGGAATTTTAATTTATAATTTCTGAATTTAATGAAATTGAAATTAAACACTGAAATTGATGGATTAATCAACTTTAAATTGACATCTAAATTTGTTTAAAATTATTGTAAGTGATTAAGAAATCAAAAATGATAGAAGTTGTAAATTATTAAATTTAAACTGGAAAGTGACATAATTAATTTAATATTAATTTATTTAATTAATTGAAATATAGCCATTTTGGCCACTGACTCGGATTTCGACGAAACCAGTTTCATCGGATCCGTAACGGTGAATTATAATAGGATTTCAAGTTTTGTAATGATCAGACTTGTCGTTTGATCGTACGGGCTCGAAACGCCTTGAAATCAATTTAATTAAAATCAATTGAAATCAATTTGAAATAAGCTGATTTTGGCATAACTTCTTCATACGATGGAATTTGGACTTGAAACATGTTCCATTGAGTTTAAAATATTTGAAAGCATCTATTTGGATATATGGGTTGACCCATTTTCGTTCCGGAGTCGAAACGGGCTTTCCGGGACATTTACCGCTCACTGTTATAATCAAATCTGTCCATTCATCTCTATTTCTGTTATCCCGCCTTTTGGAATGGCCGAGATACCAAGGGATTGACTAAAAACCAGGAGTCACTCGTCATAGATATCAATGAATTTTGTCCGAGTCCGGATCGAGCCACGATTAGCAAGACATAACAAGCAAAGCCAGGGAAGCCAACGTTCCAAGTTTCAAGTCGATCCGAGTTCGTATGCTCAAATTATGATCCACACAAGTTAGAAGAAAAGTAATGTTCGAATCAATCTGTTCGAACCCATCAGGTTCGAATCGATCACAGGCTGGGCTATTCACATGCTTCGTATTCACATCCATCATTGAGACATGATTCGACTCGATCCAGTCCTTGACCATCACCCATTTCGTATCCATCTGGACAAATCTATTCGTATCCATCAGCAAAAGGTACGATCGAATCCACCAGAGCACTTCACTTCGAATCCAGGGGAAACAGTCTGTTCGAATCCATCCTGCTACAATAGCTTCGTATCGGTCGACCATAGCACGTCACAATCGATACGATGAAACTTCTGTTCGAATCCATCTGGGAATGAAGCCTTCGAATCCATCGAGTCAAAGCGGCGGAGTCTCCGGGACGACTCGATCAAACTGGCGAAAAAAGCGGATCGATGCGAAGCTCGTGCTCCACGTCATCACAGAAGCATGCTCCGCCATCGATTCAGAGCAATCGATTCGAACGGATCGATTCGAACGAGGAAAGCAGTTCAGGAAACACCAATTCGAATCGACAATATCTGGAGATCTACAAGTCCAAATGCTATGAAATTTTCACAGAAGCTTATGCACATGTTGAAGAATGTCCACACCAAATTTCAACTTGATTGGACGTTTTTTGATCGATTCGAATGGACTTCGAATCGATCCCAAAGTGGGCCCAGATTTCCTGAAGGCGGGCGCGTGGGCCCCCTCATGTGCCATAAGTGGTCTCCCAAAATTTAGGCGAAATATCAGCCTCCCACACCTATAAATAGAGCGCCTGGTCATTCAAAAAAGGGGTCGGACAATTTTGAGAGCTAAGGAGCGCCCAGATTCTACCAGATTTACTCCAGATCACCATTGCTGCCTTAGATTCAGACTTAGCTCATAAAATCTATTGTACTACGCTATAAGAAATTGTAATCTTCAAGTATCGAGCAATAAAATCATCAAACTTCATAGTGGACGTAGGCGAAACGCCGAACCACTCTAAATCGTTGTCTTCTGTGCAATTTACTTTCTGTTATTTGGAGTTTTTGTTAGGTAATCCTCATTTTCCATTTTCATTCTTCACTTTTATCTCTTCAAAAACTTCCAAAGAGTGTTGTGCCCATTTTTGGTACAAACACTTTGGTGCTTTCACTGAGAAAACTAGTTTTTCTCCTGCTCCTTGGATCTACCATCGATACCGGATTGCATAAATCCAAGAGGAAGATCCAGATCTCTAATCCAGAATCCTTCCACTCTATTCAGATTTGCATAAAGTCTAGGAAAGGAATCCGCCACTCAAGATGGTTAGCACAAGAACTGCTTCTACAGCTGTTGATCAAGAAGGTCGGGATAGACAGAATCCTACGCAGCTGCCTCCATCCAACCAAGACAACACTGCTCACTCAGATCCGTCAGGACCAGTCACCAGGCAAGAGTTCCAAGTGTTGCTCCAAGAACTGACTCAAAGTCGGCAACAATTAACTGAACAGCTTTGCGCTAACGCTGAATTGACCAACCAATTAAACCGCCGAAGGCGTAGGAGGACCAGGAGAGATGATGTTTCCCACTCGTCCACTGAAAGTTCTGCTTCATTTGACTATCACGGTAGATCTACACGTCCCCGATTAGACGTAAGTCACACACAAGCTACCGGATATCAACCTGCCTTGACCGTAGGACAATTGAGGGTTGGACCGTCAACTAGCCTCCAGACCGGGCCCTCATCATGAAGAGGTACTGTTCCACAGTATACCATGGATAATCGCACTACAACTATCGCGGTAGAAACAAGGGTTGATACCCGAAATCTGTCAGATCTGAATAATCAGCAACGTGGGCGTACTCCTGAACCATACGTCCCGGAAGATGCCGAGCCAAGGAGGCGAGATTTGGACCGTCGATAGCGTCCAGTTCAAACTCGCAATGTGGAACCCGACAACACCTTAGCTCAACATGCACAGAATGTGACGATGCCCGATATTTCCGCCATGATACGTCAGATGATTCGCAAAAGTCAAGGGCTTAGCAATGACGACTGGGGAATCTCCCGTAGTCATACTCCTTTCACAGACGAGATATTATACGCTAATCCTCCTCGGTGATTCAAAATGCCAACTCTCCCAATGTACGAAGGAAGTAGTGACCGCAATCAACATATTTTGAAATATGAATGGTCAATGAGCGCTGCGAGGGCTGATGATGCAGTGAAATGCCGAAGTTTCTCCATCTTTTTGGGAGGAATCGCAACAATGTGGTTTACAAGGTTACCGCCTAGATCTATCTCTTCGTTCGACCAACTGGCTAAGAAATTTGTCGAACAGTTCCGTATGCATGTCGCTAGACCTAAAGACGTTAACACCCTATCTAGCGTCACCCAAGCTAAAGGAGAGACACTCAAACGTTATTTAGAAAGATTCCACGCGGCATGTGTAGAGATTAGTAATCCTAACGATAACTCAATCTTGATGGCATTAACCAAAGGAATCGATCCCGATTCTGAGTTTGGAAATTGGTTAGCTGGGAAACCACCAGCATCGTTGGACCGTTTCTACTCCAAAGCCGCTCAATACTTACGGCAAGAGGACGCGAAACAGTCTAGGAAGCAGGACGATGTGATGCCCAGAACTGAAGGAATACAAAGTAACGTAGCAGTTAAGCAGTTCGGTGAAAATTCCGGAAAAGTTTAGTTAAATATACAGAACAAACAAACTCAGCCAAGAGGCAACAGTGGTCAGGATAAGAAAAGAGATCAAAATCGAGGCCCACAGCGTAGGGCTCCAATGTTTGATAATTACACGGCGTTGAATACATCGTTGGAAAACGTGTATCTACAAACTTGCAACACTGTGCAATATAAGAAAACTGCTCCGAAGAAATCGTCGGAGAGGCAGATTCAAACAGGGAAGTTTTGTAGATTTCACGAGAGTTATGGCCACAATACCAATGAGTGTCGACATTTGCAGGACCTCATCGAGAAGTTGATCAGGGAAAGAAAGTTAGATCAGTTTGTGCGAACACCGTAGCCTGGTGGTGCAGGCCCTTCAAACCAAAATCGTGTGCAATATCAAGAAAGACAAGAGGAACCCGCTCAAACGGGCGGAAGGCTAGTTATAAATACAATAAGTGGTGGTCCCTATCCAGCAGACAGAAGCTGGAGGGAAATGGAGTCGTATGCTAGCTCTATCAGGCATGCGGACTTTGAATGCTGCAGTAATTGTGAAGATGGAACTCCGGATAAACAACAGAAAACAATGTCTAATGATATCATATTTAGAAGCAGAGATGCTAATAGAATCGAAGCCCCAACAATCGACACACTGGTCATATCCGCCCAGGTAGGTCCAGCTTGGATGAAGAGGATCCTGGTTGACAGTGGGAGCTCCGTAAACATCTTGCTTAAACAAGCCTATGATTTAATGAAAATGGAAGCAAAGGACTTAAAACCTTGCCAATCTCGAGTTCACAGCTTCAATGGAAGTGCTACAATACCCACTGGAATGACAGAACTACCAGTGGAGTTGGGGGTTGGTGAACGCCGGAGAGTCCGGATGTTGCAGTTTGTCGTTTTGAACATCGATTCACCTTATAATGCATTTTTGGGCCAACCAGCCCTTGCTGAATTCAGGGCAGCCATTGCCCCATAGTGTTTGACTCTGAAATTCCCCACTAATCACGGGGTCGGAGTCATTCAAGGAGATCAGGCAGCAGGAAGGGCTTGCTATGTGGTTGAACTACGGGGAGTACAACGAAAGGAGAAAGGAAAGGGCGTAGAGGAATCTCTCTGCATCCGTTTTGCTGACGATTGACAATTAGTGCCTGGGCCCCGGCCCGGGCACCACGACCAATTCCTTAAAGATCTTGACCCTAGAGACAACGAAGATAAAGACGAATCTAAAGAGAATCAAGCTTCCCTAGCCGAACTGACTGTGGACGTCCCAATCAGTGAGGATGATGATTCGAAAGTACTAAAAGTTGGATCTCAACTGGGAAAACAGACACAACAGGAATTGGTTGAATTTCTCTGGGCGAATCTCGACGTTTTCGCCTGGGCACACTCTGATATGTGCGGGATCTCGCCGGACATCGCAAGTCACTCCCTGAATATTGATCTACAGTATGTTCCGGTCAAGCAGAAAAGGCGTGGTATGGATCTAAAGAGATCTGCCGCCCTTAAAGAGGAGGTTGATAAGTTGCAATCAAATGGATTCATCCGAGATGCTTTGTATCCACAATGGGTGTCAAATCCCGTATTGGTTCGAAAACCGAATGGGAAATGGAGAACTTGCATCAACTATTCTAACTTAAACAAGGCTTGTCCAAAGGATAGTTTTCCACTTCCTCGAATTGACCAGCTCGTAGATTCAACGGCTGGACATGAGTTATTATCTTTCATGGATGCTTATTCTGGCTACAATCAAATACCTATGCATTTACCTAATCAAGAACTTACTAGTTTCATGACCGATCTGGGACTCTACTGCTACAGAGTCATGCCATTTGGTTTAAAAAATGTCGGAGCAACATATCAATGCTTGGTCAACCGAATGTTCGCCAACCAGATCGGGAAGACCATGGAGGTCTATGTGGATGACATGCTAGTAAAGTCTCGATTCTCCACAGATCACGTCATAGATTTAGATTCAATGTTCTGCATCCTTCGAGAATATGGAATGAAGCTCAATCCATTAAAGTGTCACTTCGGTGCCGCCTCTGGAAAGTTCCTCGGGTTCATCGTCAACGCACGAGGGATAGAAGAAAATCCCGAAAAGATCTGGGCGATAAGGAACTTACAAAGTCTGAGAACCATAAAACAAGTCCAGAGTCACAACGGGAAGGTAGCAGCATTGAGTAGGTTCATTTCAAAATCCACAGATAAATGCATTCCTTTCTTTGATCTGATCCGGAAAGGAAAGCGAAACTTTGAATGGACCGTGGAGTGTGAAGACGCATTCCGATCGCTGGTTCAACATCTTTCCACACCATCGATCTTATCAAAACCCATTGACCACGAGCAATTGTACCTTTATCTGGCAGTATCAGAGCATGCAATCAGCGCTGCTTTCGTTAGGGAAGAAGACCGAGTGCAGAAACCAGTCTACTACGTCAGCAAACGATTGATTGGAGCTGAGAGAAATTATCCGAAACTAGAGAAGTTGGCTTATTGCCTTGTCATCGCATCAAGAAAACTCCGACCATATTTCCAGGCACATCCTATTATTATTTACACCGACCAGCCGTTACGACAGGTCCTTACGCGGCCTGAGATGTCTGGTAGGTTACTCAAGTGGAACATCGAACTGAGCCAGTTTGATATTACTTACTCTCCAAGACGAGCCATTCAAGGACAAGTCCTAGCTGATTTCATAGCTGAATTCACCATTCTAGAAGACTTGCCCGAAACCAGTGAATCCCCTGAATACATCTGGAAGCTCTATACTGACGGTGCATCAAACGACCGGTGTTCGGGCGCTGGTGTTGTACTTGAAACTCCCGAAGGCCGATCTATATGTTATGCTTTGAAGTTTGGTTTTCGTGCAACCAATAATGAAGCTGAATATGAAGCCCTCTTAGCTGGACTAAAATTTGCCAGAGATTTGAGAATTATCGCTGTGGAAATTTATTGTGATTCACAATTAGTCGTGTGTCAAGTACGGGGAGAGTATCAAGCGAGTGATCGAAGGCTGGCTGCTACTTAGCTCGAGTTCAGGAAGTACTGAATCAGTTTGATTATTATACCATTTATTATATACCTCGAGAACACAATCAAAAAGCCGATTCATTGGCAAAGTTAGCCAGTACAGGTGAAGCACAGCAAATGAGACTTTTCCCCGCCGAAACTTTGTCCTCCCCAAGCATCGATCAAATAGAGACGAATTTTGTGTTTGAAACCGCTCCCAGTAGAGAATCGTGGATGACTCCGTATCGAAATTACATTGAGAATGGGACATTGCCTGAGCACAGAAATGAGGAGAGACAAATTCTACGAAAAGCTTCATGGTTCGTCATTCAAAATGGAGTCATGTATAGAAGGGGTTATTATGTTCCTCTCCTCCGGTGTATCTCGCACGATGAAATCAAACGAGTGTTACATGACGTACACGAAGGAGAGTGTGGCGATCACACCGGTGGTCAAGCTCTCGCCAAGAAAATACTCCGATATGGATACTACTGGCCGACAGTGAATCGAGATGCAGCAAACTATGCTAGAAAGTGCGATAGGTGCCAGAAACATGCTCGAATTCCAAGAGCCCCACCTACCGAGATAACTCAAATGGTCAGTCCCTGGCCATTCGCAATGTAGGGCATCGATATCATCGGCGCTCTACCTTTGGAAATAGGTGGTGCGAAGTACGCCATCGTCGCCATTGACTACTTTACAAAGTGGGCTGAAGCCGAAGCTCTCGCAACGATTACGACAAAGAAAGTAATAAATTTCGTAGTTCGCAACATCATCTGTCGATTTGGACTCCCGCATACCATCATCACCGACAATGGAGCCCAATTCGAAAGTGCAGAATTCAAGAATTTCTGTCAGCGGTTTCATATCCATAAAAAAATCTCGACGGTTGCACATCCTCAGGCAAACGGTCAGGTCGAAGTTGTCAATAAAGTTATAATCCTAAAGAAACGACTGGAAAAGGCCGGGGGCAAATGGGTTGATGAACTCCCTATGGCATTATGGGCTTATCGAACGACTCACAAGATCGCAACCGAACATACCCCGTTTTCCTTATCTTATGGCACAGAAGCCGTTATTCCAGTTGAGACGGAAGTATATTCCCATCGCGTGACTTATTATGATCCGAAAACAAATGCTATATTGCTTGCTGAATCTTTGGATCTACTGGATGAGAAGCGGGAAGAGGCTGATTTGAGATCTGCTGCATATCGGAGTCGAGTCGCCCGATTGTACAATGCCAAAGTTCGACCTCGAACTTTTGAACTCGGCGATCTCGTTCTCAAGGGAATCTATCAGGTTCCTTCACACATGAAACCAAATTGGGAAGGACCCTACGTGATTACACAAAGACTCGGAGATGGCACATTCAAACTATCAACCGTTGACGGTCTTGATTTGCCAAGGGCCTGGAACAGCAAGAGTCTCCGTCGCTACTACACATGACAGGCTTTATTTATTTCATTATATTTTTCCATTTAGCAATTTACTTTTGCATTTCGAAATTAGAATTTGTAATAAGGCAACTAACTATGCCATATTTTCTTATTTCATCAATAAAATGTCATTTCTTCGAGCCAGAGCTGTGATTCATTGAATACAATGCACAACATCACGATGCACGGAGAGCTAGATTCCATCAAGCAGTGGAATTTATTCAAGTAGGGAGTGGCTGCGATATGACCGACCACTCACTAAGTGAAACCCGAGCTCGGGGGCAGGCCATCACATCAAGGCTAAAAATGGGCTGATACACGACAATCCCTCAATCAACTCCGTACTCCCAGAGTGCGAGACGAAGTATAAACATTAATCAACTCCATATTCCCAGAGTGCGGGACGGAGTATAAACATTAAACAACTACGTACTCCCAGAGTGCCAGACGGAGTATAAACATTAATCAACTCCGTATTCCCAGAGCGCGGGACGGATTATAAACATTAAACCACTCCGTACTCCCAGAGTGCGAGATGGAGTATAAACATTAATCAACTCCATATTCCTAGAGTGCGGGACGGAGTATAAACATTAAACAACTCCGTACTCCCAGAGGGCGAGACAGAGTATAAACATTAATTAGCTCCGTACTCCCAGAGTGCGAGACGGAGTATAAACATACGTCAACTCCGTATTCCCAGAGTGCGAGACGGAGTATAAACATTAAATAACTCCGTATTCCCAGAGTGCAAGATGGAGTATAAACATTAAACCACTCCGTACTCCCAGAGTGCGAGACAGAGTAGAAACATTCATCAACTCCGTATTCCCAGAGTGCGATACGGAGTATAAACTTTGCTCAACTCCGTCCTCCCAGAGTGCGAGACGGAGTATAAACATACATCAACTCCATCCTCCCAGAGTGCGTGACGGAGTATAAACTTTATGAAATCCCCGAAGTATGGATGTCGACACTAAACCGTGGATAATTTCGCACAACGCCTATTACGGCTTATCCCCAAAACTGGGGGCAGAACCAAAGCAAATATTGAATGGAAAACAAAAGAGAATATGTTTTCATTTCAATTATCAACAAAAGGAATCCAATTACAAGCTAATTCAAAAAATTCCTACTAGCGGGGGCCGAGCCCACATCTATACACGGCTATAGAAAAAACCAAAAAGACAGAACAAAACAATACCCCCGAATATGACAAGAGCAAACTGAAGAAGCACTCAATCCTTCTACTTCCTCGGTTTCTTTTTCGGGGTAGTCCCGCTGGATCCGCTACCCGATTTCCTCCGCAATCTTTTGCTCTTCTCCATTTTGTCCTCCGATTGCGGCATAATGTCAACATCTTCCTCGGAGCTTGAAGCGACAAAAATTCTCTTGGAGGATGGAATTGGAGGCATGGGAGTTGTAACAGGAAGTGGAGCAGGAGCACTTGCAATAACCACAGTGCCACCTGGCGATATCATCATCAATGGAGCTGGGCCAGACGGTGCCATGCCACCCCCCGAAATACTACCTGTAGTCACGGCCGCCATCTCAGCATCGATCTCGGCAAGAATATCATCCTCATTAGGTGCTTGGGCTGCGCTGGACGTACTAGTGGCTGGCATGAAGGAGCTAATAGCTGGAGTAGCCCCGCTCGCGGTGAAAGATGGATCTACGAAGGGATCGTTGGGTTGGCTAAGAAGTTCCTCAATCATCTGAGCATCGAAAGATAACATGCTTGTTTCTCCCCCATCGCCGATCACGGTAGATGTCATAATCGCCTCGGTAACAATGGCCTCCTGCGTTTGATAATGGACTTGAGATGCAGGAGGCGCAGAGATAACAACCTCGGTCACTGAATGTGAAAAAGTTAAGATTGTTAGCTAAATGTATTGCTTTAGACTCTCCACACTAAGTATATACAGGAGGCGTTCAAATACCTTCCTTGGTATGACCCGGAGTGTGGGCAGGTGCAGGGACAGATGCTCCGATGGGAGACAACTGCGGCTGATCCGGATTATAAGCAGGGACAGGCTGGAGATCCACCGCAGCAGTGGCTTCGAACATAGTCGGGATTAAAACTTCAGCACTTGTTTCATGATGTTCGACTCCCGAGCCTTCACCGATCTCCACATGCTGAACACCCAGCCTCTCCTTCTCCACGGAAATCATCGCCTCGTGGAGAACCTTCCTCTCCTCCTCAGTGAGCAAGCGCGTCTCAAGCTCAAAATCATCCAGTGCTTCGTTCGGAAGCGCTGCTTTCTTTTCCTCTACCAGCCTAGTCCAGGCATTGTACAAAAGCATAGAATAGTCTCCGAGCCAAGATAAATTCCTTTGCTCCAGCACGTTGGCGTTATATGTGACCAGGAGATCATCAAAGTCAGCCTCCATCCTGCACTGCTCCGCCTTGATTTTTTCCTTGGATTCCACTTTCATGGACTTAGCATTTGCCACCGCCGTATCAAGTTCAGCTCGAAGTGATACAGCTTTATCGCATGCATCCTGAGCAGCGGTGTTTGCATCATCTTTTTCTTTCACCGTTTCAGCGAATTTGGCTTTCAGCTCATTCAGCTCTTTAACGGCGGCGTCCCATTCAGCTAAGACGGTGGTATAGCGATGGCCCATCCCTTCTACTAAGGCACAATGTTCCTGTTGCATCCTTTCCATCTTCGCCATGGCCTCTTCAGCCTTTTTGAGTGCCTGAATTTTTGAACTTCGGGATGACTTGGTCTCTGCTTGGAAAACCTGGATAATGCGATCTTTCTGAGCAAGGTCAGCATCACGTTTCTCAATAATTTTTGCCCGATCAAAAGCTACTTTTGAAGCTTTCACAGCTGCCTTGTACCACTCTTTGTATTGAGCGTAAAAATCACGAATGTAATCATGTGCGATATTCTCGGCATCTGGAGGAATCCTCTTAAGATGGGGAGGGAAGACGTATGCATCCAGACAAATTTCTGGAAAATCCTTTTTCATCTGAGCAAGCTTGATGGCTCCTTCACTAGTCAATTCTGTCGGAGCCTGTTCAACAATGGCAGCTGTCTGTGTTTCAACTCTTTGCCGCTGAGTTTCGGGCCTCGAAGATTGAGAAGATTTTTGTTGCTGCGACGACTCAGGGGGATCTACAGGGGCCCTAGGAGGCGGAGGAGAATGAGATCGCGATCGGTACTGATGTCCTCTATCTCTATCAGTACGATCTTGACCGGAATGGCCACACCAATAATCTCGATCTCTATCATAGCGCTCCTGGCTAGTATAGCCTCGTCCATGATCCGTATCTGATTCCCTCCAGCGGGACTCATAATATGAGGAAGATCGGCGTACATTGTGGAGCCTATCCAGAGTGGATCCACGACCTGACATCTCACCTGCGATAAGAAGAAACTGCAGTTTAGAATCCTACAAGAGTAATGTTCAATATGCGTTAATCGTGTAGTGCTGTGGAAGTGTGTGTAAATGTGTAAACCCCCTGACCAACCGGAAGTGTTGACCGCACTCAAAGGAAAGGGCTCGCTCATATTTAAAACATCTTGAAATTCTTCCAACCCGGGATTGTGATGAATAGATATATAATCCGGGATGGGAATATCACCAAGCCCTTTGAAAATATCTCTCGATTGAGAAGGGGCGGCCTCAGAAATCATAACTCCGGAAGTGGGAAGACACACATCTATAGACTTCCACCCCTTAAATTTAAGTTTTTTGGAAACGACGGTCTTGCTTTTCTGTCTCTCTCCCAATTCTTCAAAATTTCCCGAAAGATCGGCCATCGGCTCTACGTCTGTGTGAGTCCTTTCTTCATCGCTCACTTCGGTTATCACGACCCCGAGCGTTTTCTTCGCCATTTTCTTCTTCTTCTTCTTTTTCTTCTTCTTTGGAACGGGCCTTAGCATCCCTTCGGTGATTATGCTCTGATTTATTTCGATCAAGCCAAGGGCTCTTAAGTTATAATCAGTCAACACCAAGTCGATGTGTCTCAAATCGCTCGGGATCTCTTGAAGGCTCCGAACCATGCCCTTGTAATATCCGCCGTCGGGTCTGGAGATAATGGCTGTAAGAAAAGTAGGATGTCAATACCAATGCCAAAAAGCCATTGGTCAAGGAATCATCGATGGGTTACGACACTTACGTCTAGACAACCATCGCCTAACAAAACCTGGAAGACACTGGACATAAAACCATTCATTCTTGAAGTAGTTGAGTCTGGTCCAGGCTCCGGTAATAACCTGGCAGTTTCTTACTGCCTCTAAAAATGTAAAGGATGGACTATCGCCTCTGCTTTTGAAATTAAATAAATATCTGATTTTCCTTGGCCTTGGTGGGCGGAAGAGATGTTCCATAAATACAATGAACGCACTGTTCAGTAGCGCGTGCCCGTTGGGGTGTAATTGAGAGGGAGCGATTCCAAGAAATGATAACATCTCCCTAATGTATTGATTGAATGGAGGGAGTGTTCCGGCCGCACAAGCATGTCGATAGAAGGCGGTATACCTTTCCGGCGGACAGTGAGGTCTGTCACTGGATCCCGGCAATAGCACATCGTCAAAGGAAATGTTATGTCTTGTGCATATCCTGCCCAACAAGTTTTCAGAAATATTGGATTGGACAGAGTCTATAGGGTCCTCAATAAATATAGCCTCTTGCAGCTCGTCAGGAGTTGGATCCACTACCTCTGCTGGGATATATGGAATTACAAGGACCGGAGGGGGAGAGCTCTGAATCTCCTACTGTTGAGAGCTCGAAGATTCCATCACTGACTAACTCATCAGAAAGTAACGTTAAGCAAATGGAAAAACCCGTTCATTTCCCCATGTAAAGTGTGTGTTGTGCAGTGCAGTGCAGCCAATACTTAGGAAATTTAGCATAGTTGAAGAAAATATGAGAACAACAAGGGGTTTGAAAACCCAGTCGGAGTGACCGTCATCGCTGACCATCACAACCATACCGTCAAAACACATAAAATTCGAGTCAAGTTGGAGTTTGTCTTGTCCAGATACATTTCCATCGACGAGCTTCGAAAGGCAGTCAAGTATGCAATATGAAAGTTCAATCCAAATGTGCAGAGATGAAGCTCGTCGGAATCATGCTATCAATCGTGTAAAAGTTCGTATCCATAAGGCTTTATTTGTATCGATTAAGGTCGGGGTTTTAACTTCGAATCGACCAGAGAAGCATTATTCTCGAATCGATCTCGGGCGAATCGATATGTTTCGCATCGATCACAACGGAGTTTCGAATCGATCAGGAACCCTAGGTTTCGTATCCATCATCAGTCTGGGTTTCGAATCGATCTTAGAAATAGAACTTTGCATTGTTAAAGTTACACAGGCTTCGTATCGATCGTTGGAGCAGAAGTTTCGTATCGATCACAAGGGGCAGCTCCACGATCGATCTCAACGGACCGATACAGCATCTCGCCATTTGTAATCAACCCGACCTCCAATCCTCCACTTCGTGCATCCAGATTGATGCGAACACCATGACAAAACTCCATCTCCCAAATCGATTTCGACTCCAATCAAGATCGACACGAAAGATCCAATCATACTTTTTCTACAGCCAGGCATTCTTGGTTTCAACCTCGATCTCGACTCCATCAAAATCGACACGAACAAGAATGGGCGAGGATTTTGAATCTTGGAACGACAAATACTTAATCAAATTACCCACCTAAATATGAAGTTAGTTTATGAAAACTCGGGTGTTAGTTCGATTCGAAGAAAGGATTGGTCTGTTTGCCTTTAATTCTTGAGATCTGGGATCGTTTCGAAGACACAGGAAGACGAAGGCAAGAGTAAAAAGTGAAAAGTGAATGGCGTCTCAGTATTTATAGGAACTTTATGGCGATTCGTATCCCAGTAGACGAAACCGGTAGTAGCCGGTGGAACCAGTGGATGATTCGAAGAATGCGATTTGAATCCATAGACTAGAGAACCATAATCGATTCGAATGGAGGCAGATGCCTGCATTGAGCCGCGTTTCGAATCCATCTCATCGACTCCACCCAAACGACACGGAGAACAATGTTAGATAGATCCAGAGATCGTTCGAATGCATCGATTCGAATTGCCCTATTCGAATCCATCAATCTGCGCATTTGACTGAGACGAAACCAACGCCTACGCCTACTAGGTTGAACCACCCATCGATTCGAGATCATCGATTCGAATCCATCAAGGGACGACCCACAGTGACAAAACTCATTGATATGAACTGGAATTTCGTATCCATCAAAAAATGTTTGAATCCATCGGACTTCTACATCGGTCCAAGAGATGATCGATACAGTATTCGATTCCATCAACTGACGACAATTTGTAAGTACACAACATGTACTAAATGAACAACAAATCGTTAGCACTCGACACTTGGCTACAGCAATGCACTACATAACTATTGGCAGTCAGCAATCAATCAAAGGATAAAGGATGCAGCATTTCAAAGCACGCCATTTTTTCACAAGACGTACTTTGGGGGGCAAATGTTATCCCGCCTTTTGGCAAGGCCGAGATACCAAGGGATTGACTAAAAACCAGGAGTCACTCGTCATGGATATCAATGAATTTTGTCCGAGTCCGGATCGAGCCACGATTAGCAAGACATAACAAGCAAAGCCAGGGAAGCCAACGTTCCAAGTTTCAAGTCGATCCGAGTTCGTATGCTCAAATTATGATCCACACAAGTTAGAAGAAAAGTAATGTTCGAATCAATCTGTTCGAACCAATCAAGTTCGAATCGATCACAGGCTGGGCTATTCACATGCTTCGTATTCGCATCCATCATTGAGACATGATTCGACTTGATCCAGTCCTTGACCATCACCCATTTCGTATCCATCTGGACAAATCTATTCGTATCCATTAGCAAAAGGTATGGTCGAATCCACTAGAGCACTTCACTTCGAATCCAAGGGAAACAGTCTGTTCGAATCCATCCTGCTACAACAGCTTCGTATCGGTCGACCATAGCACGTCACAATCGATACGATGAAACTTCTATTCGAATCCATCTGGGAATGAAGCCTTTAAATCCATCGAGTCAAAGCGGCGGAGTCTCCGGGACGACTCGATCAAACTGGCGAAAAAAGCGGATCGATGCGAAGCTCGCGCTCCACGTCATCACAGAAGCACGCTCCGCCATCGATTCGGAGCAATCGATTCGAACGGATCGATTCGGACGAGGCAAGCAGTTCAGGAAACACCAATTCGAATCGACAATATCTGGAGATCTACAAGTCCAAATGCTATGAAATTTTCACAAAAGCTTATGCACATGTTGAAGAATGTTCACACCAAATTTCAGCTTGATTGGACGTTTTCTTGATCGATTTGAATGGACTTCGAATCGATCCCAAAGTGGGCACAGATTTTCTGAAGGCGGCGCGTGGGCCCCCTCACGTGCCAGAAGTGGTCTCCCGAAATTTAGGCGAAATATCAGCCTCCCGAACCTATAAATAGAGCCCCTAGTCATTCAGAAAAGGGGTCGGATAATTTTGAGAGCTAAGGAGCACCCAGATTCTGCCAGATTTACTCCAGATCACCATTGCTGCCTTAGATTCAGACTTAGCTCATAAAATCTGTTGTACTACACTATAAGAAATTGTAATCTTCAAGTATCGAGCGATAAAATCATCAAACTTCATAGTGGACGTAGGCGAAACGCCGAACCACTCTAAATCGTTGTCTTCTGTGCAATTTACTTTCTGTTATTTGGAGTTTTTGTTAGGTAATCCTCATTTTCCATTTTCATTCTTCACTTTTATCTCTTCAAAAACTTCCGAAGAGTGTTGTGCCCATTTTTGGTACAAACAATTTCCAACCTACCTATAAATACCTCATTATAAACCCTAGCCACTCCTAATTTTCATTTGTCTGTACGTACATTTCCTTCTCAACTCCTCATTCCAATGACAGACAAACCAAAAACCCTCAATTCAATTTCAAATCCAATTCCAAAAATAAAACTCCTCAAACCCTATCGAATTATATATCGATTTGAAGCTCTCGACGAGCGCAAGTCAATTCTATGATTTGTTTTTCGATTTGAGTTGTGGTTTCGCCGGAAATCACCAATTTATTTTCGACCGTCTAGGGTGGGGTTTATTGTTTAACGACAGATTCTCGATGGTGTTGCGATCGGGTGGTACTGGAGTGTAGGGGGTGTCGAGGGGCTTCGATCAATACGGTTAGTTTGTCGAGATGGTCGTCGGAATCGCCATAAATGGCCAGAAAAGAGGACAGCGACGCGAGGGCCTCGAACGACCGGTGGTGGTCGCGCCACCATGGCCAGGCGCGGCTGAAGGAGCGGGAAGCGGCGCGGTTCTCTGATCAGGGTCCTGGTGGTCTGAGCGGCGTGATGTTTTTGGTCAAAGTATTCGGCGTGGTGGCGGCTGATAGGTTCTAGGGTTTTTGCGTGAAGGATTCGAACGCGTTCGAACGCGTGGGCATGCTGACGTGTACGGTAGTGAGTTGTTTCTCTTATTTTATTCCTTTTAATTTTAAATTTCAAATTTCAAGCGTTCTAATGTTCATAACTTCTATATACGAGGTCTGTTTCACGCGCGGTTTCTTCCTCTAGGATCGTATTGAAATTCCAGACATTTTGACGCTGGTTTGAACAAATTCTGAGACCGTTCCAATTTTGGGCTTATTTTGAATTTAAATTCAGAGGTGAGTGTTTTTAACCCACTCACAACTTCTAAAATTTCTTATGTTTGTTAAATTAAATTTATGATGTGATTGGAAATTTATTTATGACTGTTTGGTATATTTTAAATCATCATCTCAGTTAATTTGAATATATTTGAATTAAATCGTTATTTAATTTATTATTGAATATAAATTGCTAGTTAAATACCTGTATTGAATATAAATTGCCAGTTAAATACCTGTTATTGATTATCAATTCTATATTGATATTTATTGATTGATTTGGATGATTATTGTGATGGATGTTGATTGTTGATGTTGGTTGAATGGAAGTTGTATTTTATACCATTATAAACTGCAAGTTCGTTATGGATTTTTATTTATTTCGGGATTGCGGTTTGAAATGATATGCAACTGTAAAATGTTTAAATTGCGGATTGAAATGATAAATATCCGTATCACTTGACCCTAGGGTAGAGAATTATATACGGACACCGGATTTGTTAAATTAAATGATTTTAAAATCCTCGATTTTTTAATATAATTAAATGATATTTTGAAATGGAAATTTGATTTATATAAATTTAAGTATTGTTGAAAAATCAAGTTTTGCGTTGAATTGTGAATTGGTTTAAAAAGGAATTTCTTTAAGAAATTAAATTGGAAGTTTGAAGTTAAACTTTTAAGTACAAATGAAATTCTATCGAAATTGAGTTATTGAATTTGTTTGAAAATAACTTTGAAATATTTTGGAAACCGAAGTAATCCATATTGATATTTTGAACATGGATTGAAACGATATGAAATTCGATAGTTAATTGAAATTTGGTTTGTCGATTTGGAAATTTGAAATGGTCCAAATATGTTGAAATGAAATGAATAGTTTAATTTGATATTAATTTCAAACTCATATTTTAGTATAAACTATTTTAAAGATATATTATTTAAAATTTCTAATTATTAAGATTTTCAAATTTATTAAACTATTTAACCAATATTAACTAGGGGGAATTAATTTAAAGGACAAAAATTTGTATATTTTTAGCCTCAAGGACATGACCTCAATATTTTACCCACAAGGATAAACATTCTTCTGAAATTATTCATAAGGACAAACATTTTTCCAAAACTGCTACCGAACTAAAAACTGATACCTAAAAACTGCTACCGATAACTACAAACTGCTACCTAAAAACTTAAAAACTGATACCTAAAGAAAGTTGTCCTTCAGGCTAAAACACTGAAGGTCTGTCCTTGAGGCTAAAATGCTGAAATTTTTTGTCCTTGACAATAATTTCCTGTATTAACTATATAAATTATTTTAATCTATTTTAAACCAATTCAATTTATTTTAAACTAATTAAAACATTTTACTTTATTTTAAATATAATTAATCTATTTTAAAATTATTTAATCTATTTTAATTTTATTTATCTAAATTTAATCTATTTAACCATCTTAAACCAATTTAAAAATATTTTACATATAATTAAATTATTCTAGAGCATTTTAACTATTTATAACTATTTAAACTAGTTTCTAAATTTCCAAACTAAGTACGTGGAAGAGTTTATATTCATTTCAATTGGTTTTAAAAGAGAATAAGGTTAAATGATGTTATAACCTAAGTTGGAGTTTAAATGTATAATGAATTGAAATGATGATTTTGAAGTAAGGACTTAACCTGAAAGGAAATATGATTTTTGGGAGAAATTATGATTTTTGAAACGATATAATTTCAAAGTGAAATGATTTGAAAGTGATATGGTTTTTGAGAAATATGATATTTTGATATAAATTGTGAAGTCGACTTTTGAAAGGATATATAATTTCGAACTATGATTTCCAATATGATATGATTTCAAAGGCGAATACAATTTCAAAAGTAAGTATGATTTCGAAAGAAAGTGATATGGTTTGAATTGAATATGATATTTTGATATCAATTATGAAATGATTTTGGAAATGTAAAAGAACCATCTGGTGTGTAATAAGCGACTGGTTGTTAAAGAGACCGGGATCGGATGTTGTCATACTCTCTGCCAATACCGAAAACCACTTTGACAACTGTGTGCGTGGTGGAGATTCCAGAATGAAGTAGGATGGTGGCGACAATCCTAAAGGTATATTTACGTGGACCTAACTCCTGTGAGTTAGCATAAGGTGGCTAAAACAGGAGCGATTCCGGGCCAATGAGGTAGCTCCTCTGATCGGACACATTCCATCGATACTATATTCTGACTTTGCGATTTATTTGGTGGCCACCCTTCTATTTTACTCGAGAGTGTCTTTCGAGGTGGGCGGTAGTGGCTGCTATGCGTTACCACCAAACCGGATGCGTAATTGGTATATCTACCCTGGCATTGCCTAGTTGTGCCATGTCACCTACCCTAGCGCGCCTTCTTTGAGTTTGGTTTGTACCATACCTATGGAGTGCCCTCTGACGACACCCAGTTTACGGGTGGGATTACGGTACTGTATAGACTATGGGAAATAAAAATGTGTAAAGGGGGAAAATGTAATGCCTTAACGCTATTTTAATAGTTTATATTACTGTAGACATATTATAATAGCGTATTGTACTACATAGTAGATAGTTTAACGGATCCTTAGGAGATGTGAATCCCGAACATCTTTTAAGTTACTGCACTCACGTTAGACACTGGATAAGAGATCTCAAACCCCGTAAACATCTCCGACGCCGTTTACACTCATATTTATTTACCGTTGATTTAACTCACATAAGATCTTTTAGTTCTGACTCGAGTGTTTTGTCTTTTCAATTCGCTCGGGTCAGCCTGAGCATTTCAGGATTTGAAGACCTTATTTTCGGAGGACGAAGACGAAGATTGTATTATTATTATTTACTATATTATTCCACTACATCATACTGTTCCGCTGCTATGTTATGTATTTATCTCTGATATGTGTAACTCTGATTTCTGTATTGTATAAGTATAATCAAAAGTTTTGTAAACAGCTTCATGAACTGTTATTTGATTATTATAATTTGTCATTCTGCTATGAGATTCGGTTTTGTTTTTTTCTTTCTCTACTTTTTCTTATTCACCCCAAATAACAATTCGCCCTTCTGTATGGTTTGAGTCGGCATGCGTGTCTACTTAAAGCATACAAAAAGGCGGGATGTTACAGTTGGTATCAGAGCTTTGGTTTAGCAATAAACCTTGGCTTTATGGGGTCTGATTCTTTATTAATAGGATAGTAATACCCTAGAATGAGCCGCTAAGCATATATATATGAGAGAGCGTATTTGTTAGTGTTATAAAAAGGTTTTTATATTGTGTTAATTTGTTCCGTTTTATATTTATAAATTCAGGTTGGTGCATAGGACGCTATGACGTCGATAGGGATTTCTAAATGCTTAATAGGACTCGGGGACATAATATTTGTTTTGAATTGTAGGTAAATGAAATAATTTTACCTATTGTATATTTTTATATATAAAATAATGATTTATAAATGATATATATTTGGTTGTAATATGTTGGTTGTTAGGTAGTGAAATTTAGAAATATTGGTTGGAAATAAAGATTTGAAAATAAAAAAAATGAAAATTGGAAATTTAGAACTTAAGTTCCAGAGTTTTGAAAATTTCTTTTGAATGATTTTGGAATATAATAATAATAATATTAGAAGTATTTTCTGATATAAATATTTCAATATAATTAGAAAGAATTGTTTTAATGAAATTTTGGAAAGAAATAAGTTCTGTACTACCCTCTATGTCGCTGGAAAATAATTTCGGTAATGAGTGCACGCATCATCGACGTTCATTTTCGAGTTTCAAAGTGGGAAGACCGTGTAGTAATTTTACTACATAATTGTTTTGATAAATTAATCTTAATTTTAATTCCAAGTATGATTTGATATATATAAAGATATGATTATATATATATATATATATATTATTTTAAAGGATATGGAATGGAACCCGGCATTTAGTTCTTAAATTTTATAAATTAGAGATTTCAATTATTGTAATGAAAATTTTTACCATTTAAAAATTGAAACTTCTAAATGAAAATAAGAAATTATATGCTAAGTTATAACTGAAATATACAAGAAATTTGAAGCTTGTAACTTGTAAATAAAAAGGATATGATTATTGAACATTAAATTAATTAAAAGAGATGAGTCAAACTTGTATAAATTTCAATTGCATTCTTAAAGCATATATATAACTTACCAAATATTAAAAGTTGTAATGTTTAACAAGAAAATGTAATAGGATATTATACAAGTAAAACTTAAAGTAATACAAGTATTCGATGAAATTCTTTAATAAAAAATAATTTGATGTTGTAGTTGTTATAAACTTAAGTTATAATTGAAATGTTACTATAATAAAATGAGATAGAAAAGTAATTGTTGTAAGTAATAATTATAAACATAAGTAAATGAATTGATATGCTAAGAAATTGAATTGGACATGAATACTATAAATAAATGTATGTAATACTTCGATAATAAATTCATTGATTTTATAATCAATTGAATGGAAATAACTTATGTAAAGAAATGAATATAAAGAAATGAAAAGAATTTTCATTATATGAATAAATAAAGAAAAATGAATTTGCAAGTAAATGAATGTAAATAAATGAAATAAACACTTAATGAATGAATGGAAATAAAAAAAATTGTAAGATATAGATGTAAATTAAAGAAGTAACCCTTGTACAAATGAAAGAAAAATTAAAAACTGTAAATGTTGTGAAAGAAACTTAATAAGAATAACCCAAGTACATTGTAAATTATTATTTGTCTGGTTTATTGATTGTTTGGGAAATGATACTTCTAATTGTTTAGATGTATGAATAATCTATTGAGTTCATCTAAGACTGTTGAGTAAATGGTGCACCCAGTAGTTTATTTGTCAATCTAGGCAGTTAAAAATTTCTGAACCCGAACAAACCATTTGTTTGTTTGCTATGGATGGATAATTGATTTGTACTGATTTCATATGATGATTGTATGTTGTGGTTGCAAGTGATTGTTGTTTTATATTGATTTGTTTGTTAGTGGTTGAAACAACTTTAATATTTCATTTTATATAATTATTAACTCTTTTTGGATTATATAAGTGAAATACAGGTTATGGAAGCAATTGCTACTGCTTTTGGTTTCGTAATTAAGCGTTATTTGCCCGACAAATAGGTACGTTCTCGGATTACGGTTTTCTAGCGATATTATATTGTTTTCCCGCTGTTGGGATATATTATTTTGAAAATTATGATATATTTTGTTATTATTGATATTATTATTTCTCCCGAGCCTCTCCGTATAAAGGAGACTATACCGAAATTTTCTGAAAATTTTGGACTTAGAAAATTTTATGAAATGTTTTCCAAAGTTTTGTTAACTTGAATATAAAGGATTTAAGTGTTATAAATTGATATATTTTATTTAAATTATTTAATTTTGTATATTAATTATTTATAAATTTAATATTTTGAATAAGATATATTGATTTCTAAATTTCTTCTTTTCCCTTCTTTTTTCCTTTTCGAGGACGAAAAGTTTTGAGTGGGGGAGAGTGTAACGACCCGTAATTTTCGATAATTAAAATGGTTAATTTATAAGAAATTGGTAATTTGATAATGAAGTAATAGCTAAAACGAAGGTAACAATGTTAATTAAAGCTAATTATTAACAATTGAAATGAAATACCAATTATTTGAAATAATGTAAATGTTATAACTTGGTTATAAATTTAATGTAAGTAAATAAATGTAAATGTTGTATAAACTTATGAACTAGTATATAGTTAATGGTAATTGGGAAAATTTAGTGTTATGAAAGTAATTGCAAAAATTGTTGTGAATAATAAACCTATAAATGTGATTATTGGTCAATAATGACAATTATTATATGTTACCAATTTATTTAGGCTATTAAATTTAGATTGGAAATCAATTGCAATTAAACGGAATTAAATATTACATTAAAAGAAGTTATATGTAAATTGTGAATGTAATAAAATAAATAGGAATGTTAATTTTATTCATAATATGATAATTTTAAATAAAAAGAATGGAAATCGAGATTTATTAATTTATTTGAATTTAAATTATAGTAATTGGATTTATTGCAAATAAATGAAATTAAATATTTAAATATTACGTTAATTGAAATTAAGATGAAATTGGGAAATTTTAATGTATTATGATATAAACCAATGTTAGTTATATCCTTATTGAAATAAAAGACTTGAATAATAAGGTTTAAAAATTTAATAAATGGATTTTGGAATTTTAATTTATAATTTCTGAATTTAATGAAATTGAAATTAAACACTGAAATTGATGGATTAATCAACTTTAAATTGACATCTAAATTTTTTTAAAATGATTGTAAGTGATTAAGAAATCAAAAATGATAGAAGTTGTAAATTATTAAATTTAAACTGGAAAGCGACTTAATTAATTTAATATTAATTTATTTAATTAATTGAAATATAGCCATTTTGGCCACTGACTCGGATTTCGACGAAACCAGTTTCATCGGATCCGTAATGGTGAATTATAATAGGATTTCAAGTTTTGTAATGATCGGACTTGTCGTTTGATCGTACGGGCTCAAAACGCCTTGAAATCAATTTAATTAAAATCAATTAAAATCAATTTGAAATAAGCTGATTTTGGCATAACTTCTTCATACGATGGAATTAGGACTTGAAACCTGTTCCATTGAGTTTAAAATATTTGAAAGCATCTATTTGGATATATGGGTTGACCCATTTTTGTTCCGGAGTCGAAACGGGCTTTTCGGGCCATTTATCGTTCACCGTTATAATCAAAACTGTCCATTCATCTCTATTTCCAACCTACCTATAAATACCTCAATATAAACCCTACCACTCCTCATTTTCATTTGTCTGTACGTACATTTCCTTCTCAACTCCTCGTTCCAATGACAGACAAACTAAAAACCCTCAATTCAATTTCAAATTCAATTCCAAAAATAAAACTCCGCAAACCCTATCGAATTATATATCGATTTGAAGCTCTCCACGAGCGCAAGTCATTTCTATGATTCGTTTTTCGATTTGAGTTGTGGTTTCGCCGAAAATCAACAATTTATTTTCGGCTGTCTATGGTGGGGTTTATCGTTTAACGGCAGATTCTCGATGGTGTTGCGATCGGGAGGTACTGGATTGTAGGGGGTGTCGAGGGGCTTCGATCAATACGGTTAGTTTGTCGAGATGGTCGTCGGAATCGCCATAAATGGCCAGAAAAGAGGACGGCGACGCGATGGCCTCGAACGACCGGTGGTGGTCGCGCCACCATGGCCAGACGCGGCTGAAGGAGGGGGAAGCGGCGCGGTTCTCTGACCCGGGTCCTGGTGGTCTGAGCAGCGCGATTTTTTTGGTCAAAGTATTCGGCGTGGTGGCGGCTGATAGGTTCTAGGGTTTTTGCGTGAAGGATTTGAACGTGTTCAAATGCGTGGGCATGCTGACGTGTACGGTAGTGATCTGTTTCTCTTATTTTATTCCTTTTAATTTTAAATTTCAAATTTCAAGCGTTCTAATGTTCATAACTTCTATATACGAGGTCTGTTTCACGCGCGGTTTCTTCCTTTTGGATCGAATTGAAATTCCGGACATTTTGACGCTGGTTTGGACAAATTCTGAGATCGTTCAGATTTTGGGCTTATTTTGAATTTAAATTCAGAGGTGAGTGTTTTTAACCCACTCACAACTTCTAAAAAAATTTATGTTTATTAAATTAAATTTATGATGTGATCGGAAATTTATTTATGACTGTTTGGTATATTTTAAATCATCATCTCAGTTAATTTTAATATATTTGAATTAAATCGTTATTTAATTTATTATTGAATATAAATTGCCAGTTAATACCTGTATTGAATATAAATTGCCAGTTAAATACCTGTTAGTGATTATCAGTTCTATATTGATATTTATTGATTGATTTGGATGATGATTGTGATGGATGTTGATTGTTGATGTTGGTTGAATGGATGTTGTATTTTATACCATAATAAACTGCAAGTTCGTTATGGATTTTTATTTATTTCGGGATTGCGGTTTGAAATGATATACAACCGTAAAATGTTTAAATTGTGGATTGAAATGATAAATATATGTATCACTTGACCCTAGGGTAGAGAATTATATACGGACACCGAATTTGTTAAATTAAATGATTTTAAAGTCCTCGATTTTTTAATATAATTAAATGATATTTTGAAATGGAAATATGATTTATATAAATTTAAGTATTGTTGAAAAATCAAGTTTTGCGTTGAATTGTGAATTGGTTTAAAAAGGAATTTCTTTAAGAAATTAATTGGACGTTTGAAGTTAAACTTTTAAGTACAAATGAAATTCTATCGAAATTGAGTTATTGAATTTGTTTGAAAATAACTTTGAAATATTTTTGAAACTGGAGTAATCCGTATTGATATTTTGAACATGGATTGAAACGATATGAAATTCGATAGTTAATTGAAATTTGGTTTGTCGATTTGGAAATTTGAAATGGTCCAAATATGTTGAAATGAAATGAATAGTTTAATTTGATATTAATTTCAAACTCATATTTTAATATAAACTGTTTTAAAGATATATTATTTAAAATTTCTAATTATTAAGGTTTTCAAATTTATTAAACTATTTAACCATAATTAACTATATAAATTATTTTAATCTATTTTAAACAAATTCAATTTATTTTAAACTAATTAAACCATTTTACTTTATTTTAAATATAATTAATTTATTTTAAAGTTATTTAATCTATTTTAATTTTATTTATCTAAATTTAATCTATTTAACCATCTTAAACCAATTTAAAAATATTTTACCTATAATTAAACTATTCTAGAGCATTTTAACTATTTATAACTATTTAAACTAATTTCTAACTTTCAAAACTAAGTACGTGGAAGCGTTTATATTCATTTCAATTGGTTTTAAAAGAGAATAAGGTTAAATGATGTTATAACCTAAGTTGGAGTTTAAATGTATAATGAATTGAAATGATGATTTTGAAGTAAGGACTTAACCTGAAAGGAAATATGATTTTTGGGAGAAATTATGATTTTTGAAATGATATAATTTCAAAGTGAAATGATTTGAAAGTGATATGGTGTTTGAGAAATATGATATTTTGATATAAATTGTGAAGTCGACTTTTGAAAGGATATATAATTTCGAACTATGATTTCCAATATGATATGATTTCAAAGGCGAATACGATTTCGAAAGTAAGTATGATTTCGAAAGAAAGTGATATGGTTTGAATTGAATATGATATTTTGATATCAATTATGAAACGATTTTGGAAATGTAAAAGAATCATCTGGTGTGTAATAAGTGATTGGTTGTTAAAGAGACCGGGATCGGATGTTGTCATACTCTCTGCCAATACCGAAAACCACTTTGACAAGTGTGTATGCGGTGGAGGTTCCAGAATGAAGTAGGATGGTGGCGACGATCCTAAAGGTATATTTACGTGGACCTAACTCCCGTGAGTTAGCATAAGGTGGCTAAAACATGAGCGATTCCGGGCCAATGAGGTAGCTCCTCTGATCGGACACATTCCATCGATACTATATTCTGACTTTGCGATTTATTTTGTGGCCACCCTTCGATTTTACTCGGGAGTGTGTTTCGAGGTGGGAGGTAGTGGCTGTTATGCGTTACCACCAGTCTGGATGCGTAATTGGTATATCTACCATAGCATTGCCTAGTTATGCCGTGTTACCTACCCTAGCGCGCCTTCTACGAGTTTTGTTTGTACCATACCTATGGAGTGCCCTTTGACGACACCCAGTTTACGGGTGGGATTACGGTACTGTATAGACTATGGGAAATAAAAATGTGTTAAAGGGGAAAATGTAACGCCTTAACGCTATTTTAATAGTTTATATTTTTGTAGACATATTATAATAGTGTATTGTACTACATAGTAGCTAGTTTAACGGATCCTTAGGAGATGTGAATCCCAAACATATTTTAAGTTACTGCACTTACGTTAGACACTGGATAAGAGATGTCAAACCCCGTAAATATCTCCGACGCCGTTTACACTCATATTTATTTACCGTTGATTTAACTTACATAAGATCTTTTAGTTTTGACTCGAGTGTTTTGTCTTTTCAATTCGCTCGGGTCAGCCTGAGCATTTCAAGATTTGAAGACCTTATTTCCGGAGGACGAAGACGAAGATTGTATTATTATTATTTACCTACTACATCATATTGTTCCGCTGCAATGTTATGTATTTATCTCTGATATGTGTCACTCTGATTTTTGTACTGTATAAGTATAATCAAAAGTTTTGTAAACAGCTTCATGAACTGTTATTTGATTATTATATTTTGTCATTCCACTACGAGATTCTGTTTTGTTTTTTTCTTTCTCTGCTTTTTCTTATTCACCCCAAATAACAATTCGCCCTTCTGTATGGTTTGAGTCGCCATGTGTGTCTGCTTAAAGCATATAAAAAGGCGGGATGTTACAAGGTATGCAATTTATCTTACCGTCGCATTTAATCTGATATTACTTTCACGGTTCTCTGACTTAAAGCTAAGCTTATTAATTGTTAGTTCATTAGATCTCTTTTAACTTCTGCAGACAAATCTTCCGTTGCAAGAATGTAGAGAGAAGATATGGCTTATGGATTCCAAGGTATAAATATTTTTGTCAATTTTTGAAAGTATTACCGGAGTCCCTTTTTTTTAGATTGGAGCAAGGTGAGATTCACTAATAGTTATTGAACTGTCTACTAAAGTAAGCAAGTAGATTAAAATGTCATTTACTCTGTACTGTTATATTTTGCAAGGGACTGCAATATTTGTTAGTGGCAGTCCATTTGGTCCTATTGAATATTATGGTAAAACTTACTAATCTAGCCAGGTAAAAAAATAAAATTTTCCTTTACAACCTTTTTCACTACTACATCGAATTAGTTTATATTTGCTGCATTGTAATTCTTAATTAGTTAACATCATTCCTGGTCAGGGAAGAAATACATATATCTTCCCAGGATTTGGTCTTGGTTTAGTAATGTCTAGGGCAATCCATGTTCATGATGATATGCTGCTTGCAGCCGGTACCTAAAATATTAAGTTTATAGTAAATTCCATCTTATATTCTTATTAAACTATAATCTATCTTGGTATCATTTGATTTTTGAATTCAGCTGAAGCTCTAGCATCACAAGTAACACAAGAGAACTATGATAAAGAACTGACGATATATCCACCATTCACAAATATTAGGAAGATATCTGCTCGCATTACTACCAAAGTAGCTGAAAAAGTTTACGAACTAGGTGAGTTTTCTAGTAACAGATATATTTCTAGGATTGAACTAATTTCCTCCATAGCTCATTTCTCACCTACTTAGATTAAATCTAATTAAAAAGAAGTTTTGGCAATTTTTAAATCTTTTAAATAGCGAGATGTAATTTGACTATCACATTAAAGTTAGTTTATTTCGGTGATTGGCTAACATGACTTGTAAATAATGCATGAGTAACAACTACATAACTGAACATATCTATTTAAAAGCACAGTGAATATCAATTAGCGATAGCTTGCTTTTAGTTATTTGAAATAACAATTCTATTTTAGTCATTTTTGGGTTAAATTTACTAATGAAATTCTATCATAATTTATAATTGGCAAACAATTGTTCTGTCAAATTTTGACTTGTAAAATATATTTATGCTACTTTCTTAAAGCTTCCCAACATGGGTATCATTACCCAAATAGAGGTTGCTTTTGGGTAGCTGCAGTCAACTATCATATTTAGTCTCTCAATCATGAATTATTTTTAACATATCACTTTTATATGTGTTGTATCTTCAATCAAATACATTGACATTTTGCATTATATGGTGCGAAATGCAGGTTAAGTTCGCATGAATAGAATATCTAATGCCTTGTTAGATTTAAGAACCGCTTTGTTTAAGAAAAATCAAAATTTTGTCAAAATGTTGCTTTTAGTATTTATATATGAGATTCATAGTGTTAACTTCATATGTGGGATTGTTTCAATAGATATTCTTTTTTTATTTGGGTGACACAAGCACCATTGTTTCCATTTATATTTTGCCCGTTGCCAAACGTAGATAATTAATAACTTCTAACTGGTAGTAGATGTTAACCATACACATTCATGACATGACACGCTTAATTTGGCATAGATATGTCAGGCTGGTTGGATAATGTAGTGAACAACATCTTCATAAAACCTGCCCAGTGATTTTTCCATGACATGGTGCAAGTGATGGGCTTAAATTCACCTGCCCAGTGTATTTGACACAATTTTTTTCAGCAGTTTTGTATAAAGGGTTGGATGTTTTTTCCATGACATAGTGCAAGTGATGGGCTTAAATTAACAGTCATCATACCTTCATATATCCATCAGTATACTCTTGACATATTTTAAACCGATAATGTTCATCTATTCTATCACTATTAGGCTATCACAGTTGATATTGCATTATTACCGATCATTCATATTTACCTTTCAGTTACGCAGTAGCCTATTATGGAAATTTAGCTCATCCTCAACTTGTTGCGCTGGTCGCACAGGTAAATTCTCCTTTTTGACTTTGGCAAAAGTTAATGAAAATATGTTTATCAAATGCACTCTCCATTTCATTTTATAATTGGAATAAAAACAAGGTAGAGAATAGACTTTCTTGCTTCTAAGATCTATCCGGCTCAGGTAAAAATCGCTATTCGCTGCAACCGTAGAAATTTTGAACAAGTATAAACGATTCCAGATTTTTTTTACTTTTTTGTTTGGCTTGGGTAGTTAAAATCTAAAATTATCTCATAGAAATAAAATATAAAGCAATATACATGATGTTAATCTTCTCTCTTTTAGTGTTAAGAAAATTTTGTAGTCTAATTTCAATTTAATATGAGATGTTGGCATTCTACTAACATAATTTATATCCTACGAATTATCCTAAGAAAATTTATGTAGTCTAATTTCAATTATAATATGGGATGCCCATCTTTTCTAATTATTCCCTTTACTTTACTATATAGGTACACAAAACATTCCATTGCTACATGGAAGATTGTTAGCTAAAGTTGTTAATAAAAGGTATGTTTTTATGCATTTGAATGTGTACGCTATTATGAAGTATATTTTGTTATATATGATATAAATTCGATTTTGTTTTGATCGTGTAAATGTATATCGAATTGGGATGTGCGGGAAAGCAATAACCGCGCAAAGGAGGTGCCGTCAAAAATTCATGAAATCCGATAAGTTTATAAAAATCAACAAAGTTTATAAGAATTAACTAAGTTAACAAACTTTTATAAAAATTAAATAATTTTATAAAATTAACTAAGTTTTATAATATATTAAATTAATATCTAAATATAAATAAAATTTTATAAAATTTAAATATATTTATGAAAATTAACTAAGTATAAAAATTTAACTAAGATGACTAAGTTATATAAAAAATAATTAAAATTAAATTTTTTTACTTAATTTATAAAAATTAACTAATTTTTATAAAAGTTAACTGCTTTATTAAGTTTTACACGAATTTAACTAGATTAACTAAACGTTTATAAAAATTAACTAATTCTTATAAAATTTAACTAAGTTATATAAAAATTAACTAAAATTATTTAACCAATTTATAAACCAAGTCTTATAAATATTCAACTAAGTTATTAAGTGAGTGTTATAAAAATTAATTAAAGGATATAAAAATTATCCAAGTTATATAAAAATTAACTAAGTTAATTAAGATTTATAAAAATCAACAAAATTTAATTTTTTTAATTAAATTAAATAAGTTTTATAAAAATTAACTAAATTTAGAAGAATAATATAATATAATAATAGTAGTAGTAAATTAATATAATAATATTAATATAATAACAGCAGCAGCAACAACAACAAAATAACTAAGTTTAAAATAAGTAACTAAGTTAATTAAGTTTTATAATAATTAAATAAGGCAACTGTTTTTTTAAAATTAGATAAGTTTATAAAATTTTAATTAAGTTTTATAAAAATTAATAAGTTTATAACAATATACATGCAATTGTTGAATAAAGTATTTTAAATAAAATTTACATCCATTTCGGGAAATTCCATATGTTATTGATATCATTTCCATATGATTATATAAATTAACTAACTTTTATAAAATTAACTAAAGTTTATATAAATCAATTTAATTTTATAAAAATAACTAAGTTAATCAAGTTTTATATAAATTAATTAAGTTCCATATAAATTAATTAAATTTATATAATTAAGTTTCACACACACACATGTATGTATGTATAATTATAATTGCTAATTGTTGAATTTCTTTTTCATATGTAATTACCCATCAATGGTGCACACAAGTGGCATCATACTGTTGTATATTAGCGATTTGAAGTTCTTTTGAAGTAACAACTTCTTTGGTTTGCACATTTAATCGACATGTGTAGTACGATCCTTTTATCACTTGTAATATTTACACTTCTAATGTAATGTTCATTAAATATTATGATATGTTATTCATTATTCTATGTGAAAGTTGAATGGTTGATTATTTTTCGTCTAATGTTGTATATATGATTGTGTGAAATGATACATTATGTTTATGTAAATTTGTCGATTACAATGTGATAATGGATATGTACGTACTGCAAAAATGATTTTTAAAATGGTGTTAAGGACGCCATTAATAAGACTTTTTATAGCATGTTCAAAACGCTATAAAAAACATGTTTTTTATAGCGTTTTTTCTGTTGCAATAATAGGTCACTGATTTATTACAACATGTTGATTTACAGCGTTTATAAAAACGTTGTAAAAGCCTTTATAGCATACTAAGAACGCCATTGATAAGACTTTTTATAGCATGTTCAAAACGCTATAAAAAACATGTTTTTTATAGCATTTCTTCTGTTGAATAATAGGTCACTGGTTTATTACAACATGTTGATTTATAGCGTTTAAAAAAACACTGTACAAGCCTTTTATAGCATTTTTAAACGCTATTAAAGGGTCATTTTGTTGTAGTATTGTAATGACCCAAGATTTTAGGAATCTATTCTGACAAATATAAATGAATTCAAAATAATTTTTGAATAAATTTTGAAAGGGGATTGATATAGCTTGATAGTGTATCAGTATGTGTGTACATGTGTGCACAGGAAATGCACATGAACTAAAGCTAAAAATCCCTGAACTCTAAGAATAAATACATATTGATATGTATGGGAATATATATATATAGATTAAATCCTTAAAAGCTGAATGCATAAGTAAATATACATATATGGATGCTACTGAATATTTTTGAGTGTACATGTGCATATGTGTGTCAATACAGAATGGTGTATATATATATATAGGTGTACTAATTATTTCAGTAAGACTTATATAAATATATATGTGTTAATAAAATTACTAGGGTTCAATTCAGCAAAATAAAACATACCAATATATTTTATAGATAGGCAGAAAGAAAGAAAAAAAACTGAAGATATAAAAAGAACCAATCCTCTTATAAATAAATAAAGGAAGTACATGCCATTTACATGAAAGCTAAAAATAGAAAAAAATAAGATAAAACAGAGAAATGCTTGGTATAGGCAGAATTAGGAAGAGTATTTGATAAATAATAAAATCAAGTCACATTTTTAGCATGATTGTAGACAAAAAGGGAAAAAGTATTTTCTGAAAAGCAAAATTCTGAAATTAACCAAAAAGGAATGTAACCACTTTTCTCTTCACCTAAATTAAGCCGGGGAGGGTAGAATTTTGGGTTCAAGTAAAATACAGATAACATGATTTTTCTGGTGGGCAAAAATGGCTTTAGCCAATACCCAAAACCCTAAGGAAGACCCTGTATATATACATGTATATGCAGCAGCCTCCTCTCCTTCTCAGAAAAGAACTTTGAATAAAAAAGAAACAACACCATAGAAATCATAAGGTAAGGGAAGGAAAAGAGTTAGAGGCTAGAGGCAGAAGTTCATCATTCAATTAAGGAAGCAAAGAAGAGGGCTAGGTGAGAAAACTCACTCAAAATCTAAGGCAATAAGTCCTAATGTAGGCAGCCAGTTATAAGTAATTTTCTTAAAAATGTATTTTCATATGAGAATGCTTATCTGTGATTTTAAAACTGAAAATGTTTGGACTCTCTTTGGTTGTTCACTTGTTTTATTATATGAAAGCTTTATGTGTTGTTAGTATACTTATGTTTTATGAAATCCAGATCTCTGATATGTTAATGTTTAGGAACATAAACAAATACCCAGAAAATAAAATGTTGAAAATAGGCAAGTAGTATTGGTTTTGGCTCAACCCAGAAAGATGTAAATAATGTTGAGCTGCAATATACTCATGTATAAGTGCTGAGGCTTGAGACAAAAAGGAATTAGGGGTGCAATAGGGTTGCCTATGTGCTGATGCTCCTGATTCAATGAAAATATATAAATGTTCATATGCATAGCAAACAAAATTTTGTGATTCAGTGAAACCAGGTCATTCTGAGTTTAACTCAAGCACAAATGTTTGCCAAAAAGAAAAACTCTCTCAAAAGCCATAAGCCAATGTTAGTTGCCTAAACCCCTGTTTAAATACCAGAATATATATATATATATACATACAGAACCTTGTTTATTTAGTCACTAATGGTTGTTTGCTTGTTTGTCTCTGTATGGTTATGAATAATATGAGATGCCATGATATGGATGTTTTTAGTTAGTAAAATGGATCACTGAATGGTTTAGTCATGAAAAATCAACGGAGTTATTATTAACTTAAACCTTATTAGGAAATTGGGGTCAAGAAAACTGCAGGAATGACTTGTGTTCTTGAGTAACACAAGTTGACACATGGCTTGTTTAAGTCCTGAGATCTTTGTGTAATGGAGTGAATTAGTTCATTACAGTGTGTCCATTGATTCATAAATATTGCAGATGAGACCAGGATAGATAAATATACCAAGGGAAAAATATTTGAGAGGATGAGGAAACTAGAGTTTTTCCCAGAATTGAAATATGAGGATGGAATAAATGATTTAACTCATATTGGTCATTTTCCTGTTTGGTGTGAATGATTGTTTGATTATGACTGAATTGTATGCTTGAATGTATGTGCCATATTTATATATGTAGTCTCTGGAAAGAAAAAAAAACTAAAGTGTGCACATGCACAATGACACAGTATAACGCCCCACTCTGAGACCCACTGTAACAAAGAGTATTACAGGAGTAATACTGTCTGTTAAAGCGGAGAATAGAGTATAGTGGGAGCGACCATTTGTAATCAAGCTATAACTATATACTGAATACGTCAAAAGGGTGGTATTTTTTTTTCAAGTGGTTCGACATATTCAATAAATACTTATAACGAAATTACAAATGGCCAAAGATCTATCAGAATAAGCATAGTAATAAAATGATAAAACATCACAGAACAGAATCACATAACAGATATAAAATCCCAGGACAATACATCGTCAATACAGATCCAAATATCATAAGTGGGTACAAAGCCACTGCTCACACATGTGAGTCAAAAATATGTACATATCAAAGTCTGAATAATAACATAAGGCGGACACTAAGATAAGCTATCTCAAAAGCATAGCAGATAAGTCCAAAGCGGAAGCACAGAAGCTAAGTCCAGAGACCTAACCTGAAACAACTCGGTCTGACCCGAGCGAAAGCACTCGGGTCAGGCTAGCTAAACAATCAGTAATAACTGAGATATATAATAATGCGGTACATACATAAAACAGTACTTATCCAAAGAGAAGTATATTATGAACCACATGAATATAATGACGATCCCTAATCATCAATAAACAATAAAAATCTCCAAAGAGAAATCAACACCAAAGTGTAGAATAAATAAAATCGCCTCATATCATCGGCGTAGCCAAAGCTATAAAAAGATGCCCATAGGCAATAATCCCAAGAGTGACCAGAGTCTGTAATCAATGCCCAAGCAAAGATCGATGCTCCAAAGAGCAATGGGGATATACTGAAAAGTCAATGAAATCCAACACTGAAAAGCAGTGTCCAGAGACACTGTGAATCCACAAGGTAATCGCACTTACATCGTATGGTTCCATAGAACCAACACCGAATGGTGGTACTCGAATGGATATAAAAATCATCAAATAATACCAATATTGCACGTGCACCGACCAGAGTCGTTGTTTCCAAGTACTGTAGAGTTGTGATCGATCACTCGCACAGATGCGGAACGCGCGAGACGGCAAGATCCTTCCCAGAAGGATAAAGGCCCAGAGGCGCATGCCGAAAAATAAACTGCTCCATAGAGCAGGTGTCCAGAGACGGTTGCCCAGAGGCGTGGTGACCCATAGGTCCAGTACTGGCCGCCCAGAGGCTAATGTGTCACTAACTTCTTGGAGAGGAACCCGTAAAGTGTTAACAATGAGTCCCATACCCCACGTTCGCACTAAACGGTTTCCTAACCAATAGCAAGCTCACACTCCAAACAATAAAAAGTCCACCTCGTATCATAGGTAAACTAGACCCAAAGGTCAAAACGATCAATCGAATAGGTCGGGGATTAACCGGAAAGAAAATACACACGGTTCCATAGGCCGGAGATTTCCTAACCATTTAAGCACCTTTCCACTTCGCTCGACGTGCTAAAAAGTGAGTGTGAGGTTTTTATTATAGAAAATAATGGTGCGAAACGGATTTATAATTGATTTTGAAATCACTTTAAAACGGCTTTTGAAAAATCTCCTATTATGGAGTAATTAATTTAATAATTAAAAATAATATTATATAATAATTTCGAAAGCCATTTAGGAGTGAAAAATATTTTGAAAATGATTCATAAAACCCGTGTACGAAATCTAGAGACAAATCTCAAAGAAATCAATAAAACCAGAAAATCACTGAAAAATATTCTAAGTGTTTGTAAACATTCAAAAAAACTGACGCGAACCAAAGTTCGGCAATTTATTTGGACCAGCAAACTGTGTCCAAATGTCATGAAAATTTGGTGGAATGTAGTCCAACATCCCTACTTTAAGATGCAAAAAGAATAGGGAAATTCCGACTTGAAACGAAGAAATGGCGTCGTCTCAAAGTCGGACAAAAATCATAAACTTTACTGTGTCAAAACAGTGTAAAGGTCCCACTTCAACGACATGGTCGAAGGGTCACATGAACTCAGATATTGATGAAAATTTGCAGGAGCATAGAAAAGCACTCCTACTTTGATATGCAACAAGAATCGTTCGGTTTCGACTTGAAACGAAGAAACGACAATGTTTCGAAGTTGGTCCGACGATAACTGAAAATGATCAGTATTGTAAAACAGTTTCGGGGTGCTACTTCGGCAATAGAAACGAAGTACCTAATGCACCCAGATCTAAACCAAACTTTGCATGGTTAAAGATCTCGATCTCATCTTTTTAACGAGACCATAAACGATGAAATCCGACAAAGGACGAGCACGGGATGGTGTCGCAAAGTCGGGGTTCTACGTTGAAAACAACGGGAGAAAAGAGACTAAGGCCTATAGCTATGCACTAACTGGCCAGAGATGAAAAACCACAATTTTGGCATAGTAAACTTCAAATTCTGGCAAAATGAATAAAATGAAAGTTGTAGCTTAGTTTCTAAGCTTTCCGGAATGACCAAGATCGTCAAATTCCGACCAGAGATGAAAATTCTATGAGTAAAACAATTCTCAGATCTAAATTTTATATCACTGTCGTTGTGCTCTCGGGACAGTGGTAAGAATGCACAGTTTTGACCAAATTAACTTCGAAATTTCATGAAACTCAAAACATAAAAGTTTTATCTCTAAATCTAAGCTTTCCAGAACATCCAAAATTATTAGATTTGGATAAGAAACGAGTAACTTATGGCCAAATCAATTTCAGGTTTTTATTTTATCAACCCTGTAGTTTGTTGTCAGGTCAGCGACAAACAAGCATGATTTCGACCATTCAAACCTCAAAATTAGGCAAAGCACAAAACATAAAAGTTATAGGGTACAGAATAAGCTTTCCAGAACTTCAAGAAAATCTTAATTCCGAATTAAGATGAATGAGATATGTCTAATTTACTAACAGCAATAAACTAATTATAATTTCAGCTAGCATATACTACAAGTACCTTATGTGCACACCCCAAAATGAAAGCAAAGATGATCAAAGAGCTATGATTCACATGTTACATAATAAAACATGTGTTACTAACTGATTACCAAAATCAAAAGATGATTAAACACATATTAGAAGAGGTTTTTAGCAATATACCTCTCTAGAAAGCAACAAAGACTACTATAGCATCAACCCAAGTTAGTAAAAGATGATTAGGAGGCTATAAGATCAAAAAAACACATAAAACATGTGTTACCAAATCAATTTCAGAAATAAGAAAGATATAAAAATGGATTTGAGGTGGGTATTTGCATTACCTTTGCATAGAATGACTTGCATAAGCTAAAACTAGAAGGAGATGAAGATGGAGGCCATTTTTGTTATGAAAGCTTTAGGAAATGGTTAGGGTTTTGATTAGGGTTTTGATGAATGAGGTTAGGAGAGTTTGAGATAATTTATAGAGGAAGTTTAGGGTGGGTTATTGGGTAAGGTTTAATAACCCAATATGAAGAGAGTTATTTCCATGTTTTCAAAAATTTTCTAAGTGTTCATATATGTTTATAAAACTCACTTTTCTTATTCAAACCCATTTTAAATCCTCTCCTAAAATATTTAACTTTTCAAAAATAACATTTTATCCTCATTTTAAAATCCCATATTTCCCATTTAATTAAAATAGCCTTTTTCAAATAAATTTTGTTATTCCAAATCCTTTTATGCTTCATTAAAATAAATAAAATCCTAACTTTTATTTATTAATTGGTAATGCAAATCCCGGGTTGTTACAGACTCCCCCCCTTAAGAAAATTGCGTCCCCGCAATTCCTTAAGATAAATGTCGTTTACAACGTCACATCCCCAAAAGAAGTGATAGAGATAAAATAGAGAATTCTCACCCGCAGAAGAAGATGGGAGAAAGCCAGGATAAGAGCGTTCGATAGATTCTCTGGTCTCCCAAATGCAGTCCTTAGGATTCGGTGACCATTGAATCTTCACGAGTGGAACCTCGTTGTTGCGAAAGCGTCTAACCTCCGAATCAAGCACACGAAGAGGTTGCTGCTCCAAAGATAAATCGGGTAAGATCTCTAAATTAGGCACAGCATGCGGCTCAATGATAGAATCAGGGTCGCGGACACACATGCGAAACTGGGAAACATGGAACACGTCGTGCATTCCAGAGAAGTGAGCAGGTAGAGCCACACGATAAGCCACGGGGCCAATGCGTTCCGTAATAGGAAATGGTCCAACATAGCGAGGAGCCAACTTCCCTGTAGAGCTGAAACGCACAACCCCTTTCATAGGAGATATCCGAATAAAGACATGATCACCAATGGAGAACTCAAGAGGCTTCCTTCGGTTGTCCGCGTAGGATTTCTGACGGTTCTGCGCCTCTTTCATTCTCTGACGAATAAGAATAATTTTCTCGGAAGATTCCCGAACTGAATCTGGACCAAGAAGGTGCTTCTCACCAGATTCTAACCAACAAGCAGGAGAGCGACATGGCCTTCCGTAAAGAGCCTCGAAAGGTGCCATGTCGATACTAGACCGAAAGCTGTTGTTGTAGGAGAACTCTACAAGTGGTAAGTGATCCTCCCAACTACCTCCGAAATCCAGAATACAACAGCGCAAAAGATCCTCTAAAACACGATTCACCCTCTCCGTCTGACCGTCGGTCTGAGGATGATAAGCAGTCGAGAGATTCAGCTTTGAGCCCAAAGCTGACTGTAGGCACTTCCAGAAGTGACTAGTAAAGATAGTGTCTCGATCACAGACGATAGATCTAGGAATGCCATGAAGTCGAACGACTTCCTTCACATATAGCTTGGCAAGCTGAGGAGCAGTCCGAGTGGACCTAATAGGAATGAAATGAGCTGATTTGGTCAAGCGATCGACGATGACCCAAATAGAAGTATGGCCTGACCTCGATTGAGGCAGACCGTCAATAAAATCCATGGATATCTGATCCCATTTCCACAATGGAATCTCTAGCGCCTGAAGAAGACTAGATGGATGCTGGTGCTCAGCTTTGATCTGTTGACAAGTCATGCAACGGCTTACATAACTTGCAACATCACTCTTCATGCCTTCTCAATAATATACCCGACACATATCGGCATACATCTTGCTCGAACCGGGATGGATGGTGTACTTAGTGTGATGACACTCGTCCAGAATGTCATGCCTAAGTGATAAATCAGATGGTACCAAAATACGATTCTTCCTGCGAAGACACCGATGAGAATCAATAGAATAATCCAACAATGTCTCATCACTGGATTCCGACTCAAGGAGATGAATATATCGCAACAAGTCTGGATTCTGCCGCTGAGCATGAGCAATGCGATCCAATAGAATAGGTCGAGCTTCCAAGCTGAATAACAAGATCTGAGGATCAGAAGACGGAGCTCGATTTCGGATATCACACATAGAAAGAGTCTCAAGAATATCCCACTCGGCTATCATCATAGAAACTACTGCCGAGTGTTTGCGACTAAGTGCATCAGCCACACGATTACCCTTGCCAGGGGTATATTGAATGTCTAAGACATATGAGGCGAGAAACTCGAGCCATCGCTGCTGCCTCATATTGAGATCCTTCTGACTGAATAAATACTTCAGAGACTTGTGATCGGTGTAAAGAGTGAAGCGTTCGCCTAATAGAAAGTGACGCCACGTCTTCAAAGCAAAGACGATAGCTGCCAACTCAAGATCATGAGTCGGATAGAGAACCTCATTCGGACGTAGCTGCCTAGAAGCATAAGCAACTACCCGATCTTTCTGCATAAGCACAGCACCGAGGCCGCTACCACAAGCGTCAGTGTAAACAACAAGATCCTGGTTACTCCCAGGAACCACAAGAATAGGAGCATGGGTGAGAAGTTCCTTCAATCGCTGAAAGGAAGCTTCACACTTATCAGACCAAATAAAACGAACCCCCTTACGAGTCAGAGTCGTGAGGGGAAGTGCAACTCGAGAGAAATCCTTGATAAACCGACGGTAATAACTCGCCAGCCCAAGGAAGCTGCGAATATCATGAACGTTCTCGGGCTGCTTCCAATTCTGAATAGCTTCGATCTTGGCAGGATCGACGGAAATACCCTCAGATGATACAATATGGCCCAAGAACTTGACCTTGCTCTCCCAAAAATGGCACTTGGAGAGCTTGGCCTTAAGCTGATGCTGACGAAGAGTATCCAAGACGATCCGCAAATGATGAGCATGCTCTGCCTCGGATCTAGAATAAATAAGAATATCGTCGATGAAAACCAGAATGAATCTATCGATGTATTCCCGGAATACTCGATTCATAAGATCGACAAAGAAAGCCGGAGCGTTCGTCAAGCCGAACGGCATGACCAACCACTCAAAAGAATCATAACGAGTGTGAAATGCTATAAGAGGAATGATGTCTTTCATGACTCGTAGCTGATGGAATCCGGTGGCAAGGTCAAGCTGAGAGAAGACCTTCGCACCGCTCAACATGTCGTAACGGGAATTAGAGTTAGACATGATTCAATGATAGATAATTAATTAAGGAATACTATGGAATGTAACGGATTCCTATACATATTCCTAACTTATCTATCAATAAACATGAGGAAGGGATTTGATTTAATTCGGATCTAATTAAAATGTATTGTACTAAGTGTATCTGTTCTGTGTTTATTATGCTTATTCCTGAAACCAGGCTCTGATACCAAACTGTAACGCCCCACTCTGAGACCCACTGTAACAAAGAGTATTACAGGAGTAATACTGTCTGTTAAAGCGGAGAATAGAGTATAGTGGGAGCGACCATTTGTAATCAAGCTATAACTATCTACTGAATACGTCGAAAGGGTGGTATTTTTTTTTCAAGTGGTTCGACATATTCAATAAATACTTATAACGAAATTACAAATGGCTAAAGATCTATCAGAATAAGCATAGTAATAAAATGATAAAACATCACAGAACAGAATCACATAACAGATATAAAATCCCAGGACAATACATCGTCAATACTGATCCAAATATCATAAGTGGGTACAAAGCCACTGCTCACACATGTGAGTCAAAAATATGTACATATCAAAGTCTGAATAATAACATAAGGCGGACACTAAGATAAGCTATCTCAAAAGCATAGCAGATAAGTCCAAAGCGGAAGCACAGAAGCTAAGTCCAGAGACCTAACCTGAAACAACTCGGTCTGACCCGAGCAAAAACACTCGGGTCAGGCTAGCTAAACAATCAGTAATAACTGAGATATATAATAATGCGGTACATACATAAAACAGTACTTATCCAAAGAGAAGTATATTATGAACCACATGAATATAATGACGATCCCTAATCATCAATAAACAATAAAAATCTCCAAAGAGAAATCAACACCAAAGTGTAGAATAAATAAAATCGCATCATATCATCGGCGTAGCCAAAGCTATAAAAAGATGCCCATAGGCAATAATCCCAAGAGTGACCAGAGTCTGTAATCAATGCCCAAGCAAAGATCGATGCTCCAAAGAGCAATGGGGATATACTGAAAAGTCAATGAAATCCAACACTGAAAAGCAGTGTCCAGAGACACTGTGAATCCACAAGGTAATCGCACTTACATCGTATGGTTCCATAGAACCAACATCGAATGGCGGTACTCGAATGGATATAAAAATCATCAAATAATACCAATATTGCACGTGCACCGACCAGAGTCGTTGTTGCCAAGTACTGTAGAGTTGTGATCGATCACTCGCACAGATGCGGAACGCGCGAGACGGCAAGATCCTTCCCAGAAGGATAAAGGCCCAGAGGCGCATGCCGAAAAATAAACTGCTCCATAGAGCAGGTGTCCAGAGACGGTTGCCCAGAGGCGTGGTGACCCAGAGGTCCAGTACTGGCCGCCCAGAGGCTAATGTGTCACTAACTTCTTGGAGAGGAACCCGTAAAGTGTTAACAATGAGTCCCATACCCCACGTTCGCACTAAACGGTTTCCTAACCAATAGCAAGCTCACACTCCAAACAATAAAAAGTCCACCTCGTATCATCGGTAAACTAGACCCAAAGATCAAAACGATCAATCGAATAGGTCGGGGATTAACCGGAAAGAAAATACACACGGTTCCATAGGCCGGAAATTTCCTAACCGTTTAAGCACCTTTTCACTTCGCTCGACGTGCTAAAAAGTGAGTGTGAGGTTTTTATTATAGAAAATAATGGTGCGAAACGGATTTATAATTGATTTTGAAATCACTTTAAAACGGCTTTTGAAAAATCTCCTATTATGGAGTAATTAATTTAATAATTAAAAATAATATTATATAATAATTTCGAAAGCCATTTAGGAGTGAAAAATCTTTTGAAAATGATTCATAAAACCCGTGTACGAAATCTAGAGACAAATCTCAAAGAAATCAATAAAACCAGAAAATCACTGAAAAATATTCTAAGTGTTTGTAAACATTCAAAAAAACTGACGCGAACCAAAGTTCAGCAATTTATTTGGACCAGCAAATTGTATCCAAATGTCATGAAAATTTGGTGGATTGTAGTCCAACATCCCTACTTTAAGATGCAAAAAGAATAGGGAAATTCCGACTTGAAACGAAGAAACGGCGTCGTCTCAAAGTCGGACAAAAATCATAAAACTTTACTGTGTCAAAACAGTGTAAAGGTCCCACTTCGACGACATTGTCGAAGGGTCACATGAACTCAGATATTGATGAAAATTTGCAGGAGCATAGAAAAGCACTCCTACTTTGATATGCAACAAGAATCGTTCGGTTTCGACTTGAAACGAAGAAACGACAATGTTTCGAAGTTGGTCCGACGATAACTGAAAATGATCACTATTGTAAAACAGTTTCTGGGTGCTACTTCGGCAATAGAAACGAAGTACCTAATGCATCCAGATCTAAACCAAACTTTGCATGGTTAAAGATCTCGATCTCATCTTTTTAAAGAGACCAAAAACGATGAAATCCGACAAAGGACGAGCCCGGGATGGTGTCTCAAAGTCGGGGTTCTACGCTGAAAACAACGGGAGAAAAGAGACTAAGGCCTATAGCTATGCACTAACTGGCCAGAGATGAAAAACCACAATTTTGGCATAGTAAACTTCAAATTCTGGAAAAATGAATAAAATGAAAGTTGCAGCTTAGTTTCTAAGCTTTCCGGAATGACCAAGATCGTCAAATTCCGACCAGAGATGAAAATTCTATGAGTAAAACAATTCTCAGATCTAAATTTTATATCACTGTCGTTGTGCTCTCGGGACAGTGGTAAGAATGCACAGTTTTGACCAAATTAACTTCGAAATTTCATGAAACTCAAAACATTAAAGTTTTAGCACTAAATCTAAGCTTTTCAGAACATCCAAAATTATTAGATTTGGATAAGAAACGAGTAACTTATGGCCAAATCAATTTCAGGTTTTTATTTTATCAACTCTGTAGTTTGTTGTCAGGTCAGCGACAAACAAGCATGATTTCGACCATTCAAACCTCAAAATTAGGCAAAGCACAAAACATAAAATTTATAGGGTACAAAATAAGCTTTCCAGAACTTCAAGAAAATCTTAATTCCGAATTAAGATGAATGAGATATGCCTAATTTACTAACAGCAATAAACTAATTATAATTTCAGCTAGCATATACTACAAGTACCTTATGTGCACACCCCAAAATGAAAGCAAAGATGATCAAAGAGCTATGATTCACATGTTACATAATAAAACATGTGTTACTAACTGATTACCAAAATCAAAAGATGATTAAACACATATTAGAAGAGGTTTTTAGCAATATACCTCTCTAGAAAGCAACAAAGACTACTATAGCATCAACCCAAGTTAGCAAAAGATGATTAGGAGGCTATAAGATAAAAAAAACACATAAAACATGTGTTACCAAATCAATTTCAGAAATAAGAAAGATATAAAAATGGATTTGAGGTGGGTATTTGCATTACCTTTGCATAGAATGACTTGCATAAGCTAAAACTAGAAGGAGATGAAGATGGAGGCCATTTTTGTTATGAAAGCTTTAGGAAATGGTTAGGGTTTTGATTAGGGTTTTGATGAATGAGGTTAGGAGAGTTTGAGATAATTTATAGAGGAAGTTTAGGGTGGGTTATTGGGTAAGGTTTAATAACCCAATATGAAGAGAGTTATTTCCATGTTTTCAAAAAATTTCTAAGTGTTCATATATGTTTATAAAACTCACTTTTCTTATTCAAACCCATTTTAAATCCTCTCCTAAAATATTTAACTTTTCAAAAATAATATTTTATCCTCATTTTAAAATCCCATATTTCCCATTTAATTAAAATAGCCTTTTTCAAATAAATTTTGTTATTCCAAATCCTTTTATGCTTCATTAAAATAAATAAAATCCTAACTTTTATTTATTAATTGGTAATGCAAATCCCGGGTTGTTACACACAGAGCATGCACACAAGTATGATCTGATTCCAAAGGGCAGAACTTCATGTATATGTACTTAGTTTGATTTTAACCTAATTAACTAATTGCTTTTGTGAATTTTCTCATACCAGACATGTGTCTGACCCTAGTGTGCTAATGGCATCTGGGGTGTCTCATTTAAAATGAGGCAGTTTCAAATGCTTTTTCAGGGATTGCAGCAACTAAGTAGGAGTAGGAGCAAGGCTTTGAGAAGAAGATTATAGCATGCTAAACTTAGTTAGATAAGAGCCTAAATGATAAAATCCGCATGTATTAATGATTTAAATTGTTACTTGTATTAAGTGTTGGATATGGGATGGATATTTTGTTAAGTATTTTATTAAGAGATTGACTTGTATCTGGAATTTATAAATCTAGTTAATATCTGATATTGAAGAAGTTAATCAAAATATTGTAAGTGGATTTAGTAAGAACACCATGTTTAAATTAAATGATTATATTTTATAAATGTATTAGTCAATCTTGAGTCTTTAGAAAGGATTTTAGTTTTGAAAAACCTGGATAGTTGAATTTCTAGACAGATTTTATAAGAAGAAAATCAAACATGGATAATGATAAACACTTCTATCATTTTCAGAACCCAAGCATCAGACCCTTAATTTATAGACAATCATATCACATTTATCTGGTTTCTAGAATCTATACTCTCTAGAGAATTTAGCAAGGAATCAGGAGTTTAAATATATATATATAGGTATTCAGGCATGAATGGAATTTTTATTGCATATAACACTGTACTATGTGTGGATTAATTAAATCCAATCAATACAATATCCTCTTGTTTTCCAGAACTCTGATTCAAACAAGAGAGGCATATACATCCTCACATGTATGTGCATATCTTTGTGAATGTACTGATATATTTATATTGGTTAATTGTTTTGATCCTGGATATATTTTGTTTATTGGAAAAAGAAAATGACCCTGGAAAATATATTTGTAATGAATGATCAATCTATATATCATCTCTGATAGTTCAAAGGAAGTTTAAATCAAACTTAAAAGTGTAAATGAATGTAGGTAGACATCCAGACACATATAAATTGAATGTGCATATGCATGTACATAGAGATCGAATTTAGACGTCAGTTTTAATAATTTAGACGTCTGAGATTAAACTTAGACGTCAGTCATAATAATTTAGACGTCTAAGGTTAAATGTAGACGTCTGTCACAAAATAATTAGATGTCTGAATTCAGTTCAAAATGTCTTTTTCTCTCTGTTTCAATTTTAGATCTCTGAGCCGTCTGTCATAATTAGTTAGACGTCTGTAATTAAGTTTAGACGCCTGTCATAAGAATTTAGACGTCTGAACTGCTGATTTTGCCTAATTTGCCTATTTAGAAAAGAAATAAGTGGCTATGTCAATAGCTTGTATGGCATTTTGATTTCTATGTGATTTAAATTCCCTTTGATGAAGTAAAACAAAAAAAAATCTGATGAAATTAGGGTAGAAATAGGAGGGTCATTCCATTTGGTATCAGAGCTATGTTATTCAACATAGTAGAAGTAATGATCAAGTTCTTAGATAGAAATAAAATTTAAAGGAACTAAATATATATATCAATGTTTTCAGTGTGAAAAAAAAAACCACTGAAATAATAAAATTACCAATCAAACTAACCAGCTATGTAAATTATTATTAGCAAACTATGGTAGGGAGACCACCAAATCAGGGAGTAGGATCTTCCCATGCACCACCAATGGTCAATCTGCAAGACTTGGTGAGGGCATTTAGGGATGGGGCAGGACAAAGGCAAGAAAATCCCTATGAAGAACTCTCAAAATTACTTAAGACATATACTCATTTAGGAGGCAAAAGCTTTGAAGGGACAGAGAGTATCAAGGAAATTCAAACATGGTTGAGAACATTGGAAAGAATTTTCAATGACATGCAACTTGATGATCAAAGAAAGAGGCAAGTGGCTTCCAGAAAGCTAAAAGGAGTAGCTTTAGGCTGGTGGGAAGTAATCATTGCAGGAAGAAATGAGAATGAGATCACTTGGAATCAATTCAAAGAGATGTTGGAAGCAAGGTTTGTACCAGCATCAGCAAAGACTACCTTGCTAGAAGAATTTATTAGACTTAGACAAGGAACCATGACTGTCACAGAATACACTCAAAAGTTTGAGGGGCTTTCCACATATGGAGCAATGCTTGTGGCAGATGAGGCATCCAAAAATGATAGGTACATAAAAGGGTTGAAACTAGGACTTAGCAGAGCCATGTTACCCTATGCAGACAGGACTTTTGACCATGTGATAGACTTAGCTTTGAGATTGGAACAGCATGACAAGGAAAGGGAGAAGTTCAGAAATTTTAAGAGCAATAATACCAAGAAGGGTAAGGGGAGGTATCACCCTTATGATAAGAAGAAGGAAGAGGCCAGTAACAAAGGCACTGGAGATGTCAAAGCTAAGGAAACCAAGAAGAAAATTGTGTGCCATCAGTGTGGAAAAGAAGGACATATAAAACCAAGATGTCCAGAATTGAAAGGAGGAGCTTTCAAGTGCTATCTATGTGGGAAAGAGGGGCATATGAAGAGGAATTGTCCTGAGTACAAACAGCAAGGAAAATTGGCAAATTTGGAAGGAAAAGGCAAAGCCACAGTGGAGAGTAACACTAAAAACCATAGCCAAGTGGAAGGTACATTACTTATTTGTACCATACCCATAGCAGTAGTATATGATACTGGGGCAACTCACTCTTTAATTTCTTATGAACTAGTTAAAATGCTAAAACTGAATTGCATATTGGTTGAAACCCCATTGCATATACAAAGTCCACTGGGGAGTTCTAGTGTTTTAAATATGATTTGTGTGGATGTGGAATTAAACATAGGAGGAAATATTTTTATTTCCAATTTGTATGTTTTGAATTACCCAGATATAGGTGTTATATTGGGGGTAGACTAGTTAAGGCAATTTAAAGCCATAATTAATTTAGACTCATCCACCATATCATTGCAAAATTCTAGAGGTCAGAGAATCACAGTTTTATGTGAAGTAGCTAAGGAAGGAAAACTATATCATTTAGTTGACTCAGAAAAAGATTTCAGTGAACTAACCATTGAAGAAATTCCCATAGTCAACAAATATTTGGATGTGTTTGGTGAGGTCAAGGGTGTTCCACACCATAGACCAGTAGAGTTCCAGATCAATCTAGTTCCAGGAGCAAGCCCAGTGATTAAAAAGCCAACTAGAATGGGGCCAAATGAACTCAAAGAATTAAAGAAACAGTTAGAAGAATTGGAAGAAAAGGGTTTTATAAGACCAAGTAATTCTTGCTGGGGAGCACCAGTGGTGTTTGTTAAGAAACAAGATGGAACTTTGAGACTCTGCATAGATTATAGGGAATTAAACAAGGTAACCATTAAAAATAAATACCCATTGCCAAGAATAGATGATCTTTTTGATCAATTAGCAGGGGCAAAAGTATTTTCTAGACTAGACTTAGCATCTGGTTTTCATCAAATGAAGGTGGAAGAATCAAGCATCAAGTACACTGCCTTTAACATTAGGCATGGGTTGTATGAATTTTTGGTTATGCCATTTGGTTTGACCAATGCACCATCATACTTTGTAGATTTAATGAACAGAACCTTTAGAGATTATTTAGACAAGTTTGTGCTTATTTTTATTGATGACATTTTGATTTATTCCAAAACAGTGGAAGAACATAAGCATCATTTGCACCTGGTTTTGTCTAGGTTAAGGGAAAAAGATTTAAAGGCAAAATTTTCAAAATGTGTATTTTGGAAAGAGGAAGTACATTTCCTTGGCCATGTTATATCTGCTCAAGGAATTTCTGTAAACCCCAATAAAGTAGTGGCTATTCAAGCATGGAAGAGGCCAAGCACTGTGAGTGAAGTGAGGTCATTTATGGGGATGGCAGGGTATTATAGGAGGTTTATAAAAGATTTTTCAAAAATCTCTACACCACTCACTAACCTAACCAGGAAGAACCAAGCTTTTGTTTGGTCAGAAAAATGTGAAAAGTCTTTTGAACAGTTGAAGGAGGCATTGGTGAATGCTCCAATTTTAAAGGTACCATATGGAAATGAAGAATTAGTGGTATACACTGATGCTAGTGGATTTGGCTTGGGTGCAGTGTTGATGCAACAAGGCCAAGTCAATGCATATGCATCCAGACAGCTTAAACCCCATGAAGTAAGGTATGCCACACATGATCTCGAATTAGCAGCTGTGATCTATGCTTTAAAACTTTGGAGACATTATTTGTTAGGCACAAAGTTTGAACTTTACACTGACCACAAGTCTCTAAAATATTTATTTTCACAAAAAGATTTGAACATGAGGCAACATAGATGGGTGGAGTTCTTAGCTGCCTATGACTTTGACATACTCTATACACCAGGCAAAGCAAACAAAGTTGCAGATGCTCTAAGTAGACAGCATGCTAAATTGGCTATAATGATGATATAGAAGAATTTAAAGACTTGTCTTTGCTAACTGAGTTAGAAATTGGGGAGAATGGTTGTGTGCACATTGATGAGCAGATGCATGGTGCACAAGAAGATAAAGGGAAGTTAAGCTTAATGACACTTCAACCAGATTTAATTCTGAAGGTAGGAAAAATGCAAGAACAGGATGCCAACTTATTAGAGAAGAAAGTGCTCCTCTCAAGAGGGGAGGAAGTGATGAATCACCATATTGATAAAAATGGTTATATGAGATACCAAAATAGGATGTGTGTACCAGAGGACACAGAATTGAAGAAAGAGATATTGAATGAATATCACAGAAGTAAATACTCCATACACCCAGGCAACACAAAAATGTACCAGAATTTGAAAAGAGACTTCTGGTGGAAGGGGATGAAATCTGATGTAGCTAAATACATTGCCAAATGTATGACTTGCCAACAAGTCAAGGCTGAAACCCAAAGGCCATCAGGGTTGATGCAGTCTCTTAGTGTACCACAGTGGAAGTGGGAAGACATATCTATGGACTTCATAGATGGACTGCCTAGATCTAAGAGAGGTAATACAAGTATATGGGTGATAGTTGATAGGCTAACCAAAGTAGCACACTTCATCCCAGTCAAGTCAGAAAGGACAGCACCAAAATTAGCTCAAATTTTTATAAAGGAAGTGGTAAAGTTACATGGCATTCCCAAAACCATTGTGAGTGATAGGGATACCATCTTCACTTCAAAATTCTGGAGAAGCTTTCAAGAAGCAATGGGAAGTGAACTATGTTTAAGTACTGCCTACCATCCTCAATCAGATGGGCAAACTGAGGTAGTAAACAAAGTTTTGGAGGACATGTTGAGGGCATGTATACTGGATTTTGGGGGCAACTGGGAAGATTATCTTCATCTAGTTGAACTTACATACAACAACAGCTACCAAAGCATCATAGGAATGGCTCCATTTGAAGCCTTATATGGTAAACCCTGTTTGTCACCTGTTTGTTGGGTAGAAGCAGGAGAAAGGTCTATTTTAGGACCTGAGTACATACAAGAAACTAAGGAGAAAATTGAGTTGATAAGAAGAAGAATGGCAGCAGCTCAAGATAGGCAAAAGAAATATGCAGACATGAGAAGGAGGCAGGTAGAATATGAAGTGGGAAATTTTGTTTTCATCAAAATCTCACCTATGAAAAATGTGTTGAGGTTTGGAAAACAAGGCAAGTTAACCCCAAGATATATTGGACCATACAAAATTCTGGAAAGAATTGGTCCCTTGGCATATAAGTTGGAATTACCAGAAAACATGCAAGGTATACATGATGTTTTTCATGTATCACAATTGAGAAGGTGGGTCCATGACAAGGCAGAAATTCTTGAGACCCCAACCCAAGTGCAGATAAATTCTAATTTGATTTATGAAAAGGATCCAGTGGGAATTTTGGCAAAAGATGTGAAGAAGTTGAGAAATAAATCTCTGAAACTTGTGAAGGTACAGTGGAGTCTTGATCCTAGTGATTGCACATGGGAATTAGAAGATAAAGTTAGGATGAATTATCCTAAGCTATTTTCAGATTAAAGGTAATTCTGATTTTTGATTGTTTTCTTTTGTTAGATGCATATGTTTTTAGTTATAATAAAACTAAAAAAATTATTTGGTTGAGAATGTACTTGTTCTCTGAATTAAGTTTAAAATTTATTTTAAGCTTAGGAAAATTGTGGGACACAATTTCTAAAAGGAGGGGTGTATGTAATGACCCAAGATTTTAGGAATCTATTCTGACAAATATAAATGAATTCAAAATAATTTTTGAATAAATTTTGAAAGGGGATTGATATAGCTTGATATTGTATCAGTATGTGTGTACATGTGTGCACAGGAAATGCACATGAACTAAAGCTAAAAATCCCTGAACTCTAAGAATAAATACATATTGATATGTATGGGAATATATATATATATATATATATATATATATTAAATCCTTAAAAGCTGAATGCATAAGTAAATATACATATATGGATGCTACTGAATATTTTTGAGTGTACATGTGCATATGTGTGTCAATACAGAATGGTGTATAAATATATATATATATATATATATATATATAGGTGTACTAATTATTTCAGTAAGACTTATATAAATATATATGTGTTAATAAAATTACTAGAGTTCAATTCAGCAAAATAAAACATACCAATATATTTTATAGATAGGCAGAAAGAAAAAAAAAACTGAAGATATAAAAAGAACCAATCCTCTTATAAATAAATAAAGGAAGTACATGCCATTTACATGAAAGCTAAAAATAGAAAAAAATAAGATAAACAGAGAAATGCTTGGTATAGGCAGAATTAGGAAGAGTATTTGATAAATAATAAAATCAAGTCACATTTTTAGCATGATTGTAGACAAAAAAGGGAAAAAGTATTTTCTGAAAAGCAAAATTCTGAAATTAACCAAAAAGGAATGTAACCACTTTTCTCTTCACCTAAATTAAGCCGGGGAGGGTAGAATTTTGGGTTCAAGTAAAATACAGATAACATGATTTTTCTGGTGGGAAAAAATGGCTTTAGCCAATACCCAAAACCCTAAGGAAGACCCTGTATATATACATGTATATGCAGCAGCCTCCTCTCCTTCTCAGAAAAGAACTTTGAAAAAAAAAGAAACAACACCATAGAAATCATAAGGTAAGGGAAGGAAAAGAGTTAGAGGCTAGAGGCAGAAGTTCATCATTCAATTAAGGAAGCAAAGAAGAGGGCTAGGTGAGAAAACTCACTCAAAATCTAAGGCAATAAGTCCTAATGTAGGCAGCCAGTTATAAGTAATTTTCTTAAAAATGTATTTTCATATGAGAATGCTTATCTGTGATTTTAAAACTGAAAATGGTTGGACTCTCTTTGGTTGTTCACTTGTTTTATTATATGAAAGCTTTATGTGTTGTTAGTATACTTATGTTTTATGAAATCCAGATCTCTGATATGTTAATGTTTAGGAACATAAACAAATACCCAGAAAATAAAATGTTGAAAATAGGCAAGTAGTATTGGTTTTGGCTCAACCCAGAAAGATGTAAATAATGTTGAGCTGCAATATACTCATGTATAAGTGCTGAGGCTTGAGACAAAAAGGAATTAGGGGTGCAATAGGGTTGCATATGTGCTGATGCTCCTGATTCAATGAAAATATATAAATGTTCATATGCATAGCAAACAAAATTTTGTGATTCAGTGAAACCAGGTCATTCTGAGTTTAACTCAAGCACAAATGTTTGCTAAAAAGAAAAACTCTCTCAAAAGCCATAAGCCAATGTTAGTTGCCTAAACCCCTGTTTAAATACCAGAATATATATATATACATACAGAACCTTGTTTATTTAGTCACTAATGGTTGTTTGCTTGTTTGTCTCTGTATGGTTATGAATAATATGAGATGCCATGTTATGGATGTTTTTAGTTAGTAAAATGGATCACTGAATGGTTTAGTCATGAAAAATCAACAGAGTTATTATTAACTTAAACCTGATTAGGAAATTGGGGTCAAGAAAACTGCAGGAATGACTTGTGTTCTTGAGTAACACAAGTTGACACATGGCTTGTTTAAGTCCTGAGATCTTTGTGTAATGGAGTGAATTAGTTCATTACAGTGTGTCCATTGATTCATAAATATTGTAGATGAGACCAGGATAGATAAATATACCAAGGGAAAAATATTTGAGAGGATGAGGAAACTAGAGTTTTTCCCAGAATTGAAATATGAGGATGGAATAAATGATTTAACTCATATTGGTCATTTTCCTGTTTGGTGTGAATGATTGTTTGATTATGACTGAATTGTATGCTTGAATGTATGTGCCATATTTATATATGTAGTCTCTGGAAAGAAAAAAAACTAAAGTGTGCACATGCACAATGACACAGAGCATGCACACAAGTATGATCTGATTCCAAAGGGCAGAACTTCATGTATATGTACTTAGTTTGATTTTAACCTAATTAACTAATTGCTTTTGTGAATTTTCTCATACCAGACATGTGTTTGACCCTAGTGTGCTAATGGCATCTGGGGTGTCTCATTTAAAATGAGGCAGTTTCAAATGCTTTTTCAGGGATTGCAGCAACTAAGTAGGAGTAGGAGCAAGGCTTTGAGAAGAAGATTATAGCATGCTAAACTTAGTTAGATAAGAGCCTAAATGATAAAATCCGCATGTATTAATGATTTAAATTGTTACTTGTACTAAGTGTTGGATATGGGATGGATATTTTGTTAAGTATTTTTTTAAGAGATTGACTTGTATCTGGAATTTATAAATCTAGTTAATATCTGATATTGAAGAAGTTAATCAAAATATTGTAAGTGGATTTAGTAAGAACACCATGTTTAAATTAAATGATTATATTTTATAAATGTATTAGTCAATCTTGAGTCTTTAGAAAGGATTTTAGTTTTGAAAAACCTGGATAGTTGAATTTCCAAACAGATTTTATAAGAAGAAAATCAAACATGGATAATGATAAACACTTCTATCATTTTCAGAACCCAAGCATCAGACCCTTAATTTATAGACAATCATATCACATTTATCTGGTTTCTAGAATCTATACTCTCTAGAGAATTTAGCAAGGAATCAGGAGTTTAAATATATATATATATAGGTATTCAGGCATGAATGGAATTTTTATTGCATATAACACTGTACTATGTGTGGATTGATTAAATCCAATCAATCCAATATCCTCTTGTTTTCCAGAACTCTGATTCAAACAAGAGAGGCATATACATCCTCACATGTATGTGCATATCTTTGTGAATGTACTGATATATTTATATTGGTTAATTGTTTTGATCCTGGATATATTTTGTTTATTGGAAAAAGAAAATGACCCTGGAAAATATATTTGTAATGAATGATCAATCTATATATCATCTCTGATAGTTCAAAGGAAGTTTAAATCAAACTTAAAAGTGTAAATGAATGTAGGTAGACATCCAGACACATATAAATTGAATGTGCATATGCATGTACATAGAGATCGAATTTAGACGTCAGTCTTAATAATTTAGACGTCTGAGATTAAACTTAGACGTCAGTCATAATAATTTAGACGTCTAAGGTTAAATGTAGACGTCTGTCACAAAATAATTAGATGTCTGAATTCAGTTCAAAATGTCTTTTTCTCTCTGTTTCAATTTTAGATCTCTGAGCCGTCTGTTATAATTAGTTAGACGTCTGTAATTAAGTTTAGACGCCTGTCATAAGAATTTAGACGTCTGAACTGCTGATTTTGCCTAATTTGCCTATTTAGAAAAGAAATAAGTGGTTATGTCAATAGCTTGTATGGCATTTTGATTTCTATGTGATTTAAATTCCCTTTGATGAAGTAAAACAAAAAAAAAAATCTGATGAAATTAGGGTAGAAATAGGAGGGTCATTCCAAGTATTTAGAACCAAATATAAGTGGAAATAAATTTACTTGGAAATATGGTTTGGAAAAAAATAATCATTGTAAACTGGATAGGATTTTAATTAACAAGGATTTTTCAAACATTTTTCCTAATTTTACCTGTTCTACACTTGAACGGAATACAAGTGACCATACTCCTTTACTTATCAATCTTTTTCAAAATATAGATTTTGGTAAAAAAAAGTTACTCCTTTTAGATTTAAAAATGGTTGGGTTTTAGATGAAGATTATAAAGCTCTGGTGGAAGGTTGCTTTAATTTTTCTTGTAATGGTACTAAGTAGTACCAGTTTAGCATGTTTTTGAAAAATGCTAAAAATAATCTTAAATTTTGGAATAAAACTAATTTTCTGAATAAAAACAAGTTGGATTTATTGAGAAAGAAAGGGAAACTGTTACAAGATCGTGCTGATAAAAATCCAAAAAATGTAAACATTGTTAAAAAAAAATTACTAATCAAAAAAACCTTTCTATAGAGCTATATAAAAATACAGTTAATGCTAAACAAAAGGCTAAGGTAGATTGGCTTACTCTAGGTTATGACTGTACTAAATTCTTTCATGCTAAAATAAGCAGTAGAAAACATATAAATAACATAGGCAATATTGTAGACAATGCCGATAATCTCTCTATTGCATATGATAAAGTGGTTAAAGATACAGTTGATTTTTATCAAAAGCTATATTTTTCTGAATTTAGTGGAAAAAAAATTCCTCAAATTGTTTGTAAAAATATTTTGAATGAGAATGCATCTGAAATTTTACTTGCTCCAGTCACAATTGAAGATATTAAATATATTTTTTTAATGTTGGTGATAACAAAAGTCCTAGCCCGATAGGTTTAATGCAAAATTTTATAAAAGTCATTGGGAAGGAATTAAGGGTCAGGTCTTTGAAGTAATTAATGAACTCAATGGAAAAGGCAAAATTCTTAAGAGCATTAATCATACTTTTATTACTTTAATTCCCAAAAAAACCCCACTTGTATTGGTGACTATAGACCTATTTCTTGTTGCAATTTTATTTACAAAATTATTGCTACTTTGTTAAGTAATAGAATAAAAGTATTTTTGCCTTTTTTCATTTCAGAAAATCAGAGTGCTTTTGTGCCAAGTAGACTTATTTATGAGAATTCCTTTTTAGCACATGAAATGGTAAGAAAATTTAATACTAAAAATGGAGATAATGTTTGTATTAAAGTAGACTTGCAAAAAGGTTTTGACAAAGTTAATAGATATTTCATTTATCATATCATGAGATGTATGGGTTTCCCTATTAAGTTTTGTGATTTGATTTTTGAATGTGTTAATACTCCTACTTTTTCTATACTTATTCAAGGTAAATCAGAGGGTTTTATCAAAAGTAATAGGGGTATTAGACAAGGTGATCCATTATCACCTTATCTGTTTACTATGGTTATGGCATATTTTTCAATCTTAATGGAAATTGAAGCTATTAAGGGTAATATTACCCTGGTAAATAGAGTTCAGCCTTGTATTAACCATCTTATTTATGCATATGATCTTATGGTTTTTGTTAAGGCAAATAGAGTTAATGCAGAAACTACTAAATTTTTTTTTGAAAGTCTGTATAAATATGCAGGGTTACAACTTAATGAATGTAAAAGTAAAGCATACTTTAGTAAGCATGGTAGGTATAAGAATTTTTAGATTCTCTAAATATTGCAGAAGGTAGTCTTCCTATTAAATATTTGGGTCTGCCTTTATCTGTTAATCAGATTAAAGACTCTGACTGCTCTATGCTCATTAAAAAAATTCAAGAGAGAATGGAAACTTGGTCATGAAAACTACTTTCTATTGCAAGCAGAATGGAACTTATAAAAAACTATTGTATATGCTATCATTTTGTATTGATTACAAACATATCATCTTCCAGTTGCATCCATTAGAAAAATAGAAAGTAGATGTGCTAACTTTTTATGGAGGGGTAAATATCATAAAATTAGCTAGGATAAAGTCTGTAGGCCTAAAAAAAGGGGGTTTTGGCATTAGAAGCATGAATGGTCTAGTTTAACTTGTCATTTAAAATTATTTTGGAGATTTATTAGTGCAGATTCACTGTGGGCCAAGTGGATGAGGTGTAAATACCTTAAAAATGGTAATTTCTGGAATATATTGCCAAAAAACAATCAATCTTATGCCTGGAAGCAAATTTTAACATGCAAAAATATTGGCAAATCGTTACTAGAAAGAAAATTTAAACTAGGTGAAGAAACTAGTTTATGGTTTGACCCCTGGTTTGAAAATGAATCTTTCATAAATAAAGTAAGGTGGGATAACTTTGTCATTTGTGGTAGTTGTAATGCAACGGTGTCAATGATCATTAAGGACAATCAATGGCAACCACAGTTACATCCAGTTACTAATCCACATAAACATAATATTTGCAAAATTCCTCGAGATCTTACTTCAGACTGTGACTATTGGGAATGGACAGCTAGTAACAAAGGAAATTTCTCTTTTAAAACTACTTGGGAAGTTATCAGAAATAAATTGCCCAATGTTGAGTGGTATCAATGCATATGGAATAAAGTGAATAGTCCCAAAATGGCATTTTGTACCTATTTTGCTATCAATAACAGATTGCCAACTTGGGACAGAATAAATAAATAGGGTAATCTAACAAATTCACTTTTTTCCCTATGCAATTTAGTAGATGAATGTGCTAATCATTTGTTTTTTGAATGCGGTTATTCTTATTTTATTTGGAATCACATTCAAACTATATTGGGTATTCCGAACAATGGAAATATGGATCTCAAGAAAGCAATTCAACATATCAACAGTGAATTTAAGTCTAAATCTACTGAAAGAGATTATGCTCACATTCTAATTACTACTGCTGCCTTTCATATATGGAAAAAATGAAACTTTCGAACTCATAATAAAGCTAGTATGAATAAAGAGCAGAGACAGTTACTTATCGAGACCGACAGTAGAATTATCCTCCAAAAGTCAAAGAAAAAAGTTAAAGATCAAACCAAGTTTGCATTTTTAGTTGAAGATGGAGCATAGAAGCTGGCAGCAAGCACTTAGAGCATTTTTTATCTCGTTTGAAAGGCTTCCAGACAAATCAGCAAGTCACTGATGTCAGAATGGTGTATTGCGACTTGAATCCAGGCTATGATGTTATTCCTGAGAAGTAATTAACAAATCTAAGTCGCGATGACCTCGGATCTATTAATTCTTCTTTTGTCTCCTCTTATCAGAAGAAGAATGACTTCAACAAAGATATTGAAGGGATGAGAGGAAGGTTTAATGACTGTTTATCGTATTGGGAGAGAGGGGAAGCTAGCGAAGCTAAGGAAGGAGGCATAGGATTATAGAAAATGGAAATCGTCTCTCCGCCATTATTGAGGGTTTTTTATTTTCTGAGTGTTTGTATGAATATGTCGGCATATAACCTAATTAGGGTTATAAGAGATTTTGTTATGTTTTCGAGTGAGTGGGTTTATACCCGCTTGTAAACTATTGTAAACTTTTGGGCTTAGCCCGTTTACCTCTATTCAAAAAAAAAATTATGTTTACTAGGTGTTTTCTTTTACTAACTGACTTTGGTTGTTGTACTCCTCATGTTTTGGTGCCATACATATATAGGATGCTAATTTCTATATATAATATTTTGCACTTTTATGTTGTGGACCTAGTTTGTTTGCCTATTTACTATTATAAAACTTAGTTATATATATAATAGTTGACGCACTTCATTAATTTTAATACTACTTGCTCGAGGACGTATGCAACTTTATATACACGAATATATATAGGTATGTTTTAGTCATCTTTTATTAATATATTTTTATAATATAAGAATAGTAAATATTTTGAAGTTTCTTTGTCTAACGAAATGAATTTTGGAATGAAATTTTGTAATTATGTAATATTTCTTAATTAAGATTTATAATAGTCAAAGTGTAATATATAAAATTTTAATATATATTATTAGAGTTTTAAAGTATTCCATTGAATATTAACTTGTTTTTATTGTATATATATGTGTATATATATGTATCTGGTAAATCAATTTTATTTTACTATTTCAGTTTTATCTCATTTATTATATTGACTCGAATTATAGGAATGATTCACCGTTGATATTTATTTAGATGATTTTAATATGATAGGGTGATGACATCATTTTTATGTGGTTTTATGTTGTTTTATCCAGTGTCACGAGAAATCTGAATAAATGGTTTAGTGATACCGTCTAGTATGAGACTTTTGGTAATACTTATTCAGTTATTCTTTGGACTCGTTATATAGAATAAAGAAGGGCGAGTGTGATATATGAGCACTGAATAAATTGTAACACCCCTAATTTTAAATAACATTATTCAGGAGATTTAAGTAGATAAATTAAATAGAATAATGTAGAAGTTAAAGTGATAAGGAAATTGAGATTTGGAAACTAATTAGGGTCGTGCCTTAACTAATGAAATTATAAATGTGAATTATAAATTAGAAATTTAAGAGAATAAGGCAAGGGCAAAATGGGAATAGCCGTATACCATAAGCCCTAAACCCCTTACCTTATTCTCATTCACATTTCCATAAACCAAAAGCATAAATAATAAGAGTTGAAGGACGGCCATAACCCTAAGAAGAAGAGGAGCACAAAATCCATTTAGAGGCAAAGATTTAAGCTAGGAACATTAAAGCAAGAACAAATCTCAAGTTCTTTAACCAAACAAGGTGAATAATGATCTAAACCATCTCATATAAGTCATCTTGAATGATTTAGTTTGGGTTGAGGTTTTAAACCGTATGATTTGGATGAACGATGATATGTTTTGGTAGATTAAATGGATATATGCTTGTTGATGATTAATATGATTTAATATGTATTTTATGATATTTTTAGATTAGCAAAACCAATCATATGACATCCAAATGAGTTGCGTTTTTGATATATGGTCAAAAATATTAATTTAGAAGTGGGTTTCAAGTTTCATAATTTTCTAAGAAATTATGGATTTATTATGAATTTGCTATGAGAGAAACTAGCTAATTTCGGGTTTAAATTATTTATGGTAACACTACACCAAACAGGCCATTTTGTCACACTTTTTTCGTTTCATTTTATCACGGTTATTATTGTTGGAAATTTATAACGGTTATTATTGTTACATTGTATTATCACGGTTATTGCCGTGACAAAATTTGGGCTTTTCGTAAATAACTCAAAGACGTTGGATAGATTCGTCATTTATGTATCAATTGTTACTTCAGTTGTTTGTCACACTTCAGGCTTTAATCATTCTTTCCTAAATCAAATTAGGTTTAAGCCGTCGCTACCAGCCTTCCTTCGATCCAACATGTCGCCCTTCTCTTTCGCCTACTGCCCTTCTATTTCAAAGCCTCCGTCCATCTCTTTTACCAAATCTGCCCATCTCTTTCATCGCCTTCACCCTTCTTCAAAGTCGGATTATAATTTTCGCTCTTCCAATTTTCGTGCGTCTAATTTTCTGCGCTTCTAATTTTTGCCAAATCCGCCAATCGGGTATACTTTTTTTGAGCAGAACGGATGTGTAGCGTGGAGCTACACAGCCGATTAGTGATAAATACTAAATATAAATATTACGATCAACATGCTTGATCGTTAGCCAGAAAGATAGTTTCAAAATACATCAGCAGAAGAAACAAAAAAGAGTACCTGAAACTGAAACTACCGTACAATATATACATCAAGATCAGTCAGATAAAAGTGAAAATGAAGTGATACTGTCTCAGCTAGAAGTCATGACCAAAAGGATGGTATCCAACCGGTGCGGCGGAAGATGTGCTGCCCACCGACTCATCTGGTGGAGAATCCGCAGGCGGAAGACGGAGCCTGAAAGGGGCAGAGAAGCTGGAGCCTGTCCAAAAAGCAAAGATGTTAATAATCCTGTTGCATAAAAGCACTCTCGAACTAGCGGGTTTGTTAAAGACACGGGCATTTCTTTCTTTCCAAATGACCCAACAGAAAATTGCAAGTAGAGAATCCAGAAGAGTATCCGGGGCGTTGTACTGCCAATGGTCGAAGAAGCTAGAAATGAAGGGGATGAAACCAAGAATGTGCGCACAAGAAGAGACCCAAACGAAATGAGCAAAGTCGCAATCTACGAACAGATGGCTAATGGTTTCGACTTCCAAGCAGCAAAGAGCACAGACCTGATCCGAAAGGATATTGAGACGAGAGAGACGGTCTTTGGTGTTAATACGACCGTGAATCAGACACCATTGGAAGAAGAGGATTCGCGGGGGGAGGTGGCATTTCCAAATGCGGGCGAACGAGAAAAGTATGCCATGGTGGTTCAGGTAGGAATAGCATTGGGATACTGAGAAGCCTTTGGAAGGGGATAGGGGCCACGAGAATAGGTCAGGGGTGGAGGTAGGCAGGTTAATGGACTGAAGCAGGTTGGAGGCGGCAAGGAATTCGCGAAGCAAGCAATCACCAAAAAGGGAAGCAGGACAAAACGAGAGAGGGCCTAAGGAAACTGCGTCGGCTACTGTGAGGTACTGTATTGGTGCGGAGGAGAAGAGAGTAGGGAAGCAGCGGTAAAGGGGAGAGTGTTGAGACCAGGAGTCTTGCCAGAAGAGGCAATTCGAGCCGTCGCCTAAAACTACTTGAAAGAGCGGCTTGACACGGGCTAAGGAAGAAAGTACACCAGACCAGAAAGGGGATGACTTAGAGAGGGGGCGAGGTGAAGGACACGGAATGGGTTATTTTGATAATGAACAGAAAGGATCCAATCTTTCCAAATGAAATGGCCCGGTGAAAGAAGACGCCATAACCATTTGGCCAAAAGAGCAAGGTTGAAGGTTCGAAGGTTAAGAATATCAAGTCCACCATGGTCACGATGCAAACAGGCAATCCTCCAGCTAACAAGGCATTTGACTTTTCCCCCATTCCAGAGGAAAGATCTTCTAGCGGAATCGATTCGCTTGGAGACCCAGGCAGGTAGTTTGTGAAATGAGAGCCAGTAAGTGGGTAAGGAAGAGAGCACCGATCTGACAAGCACCAGCCTGCCAGCGGTCGATAGGGCCTACGCTTTCCAGCCCGAAAGTCTGGCATCAATCTTAGAAACGAGGGGGACCCAATCAGCTCGATGTAGTTTGAAAGGGCGCAGGGGAATACCCAGATAGGAGATAGGGAATTGATCAATATTGCAATTTAGGATGGAAGAGATGGAGGGTGCGAGAATATCAGCAGAGCCAAGCATAATGATGGAGCTTTTGTGGAAGTTGATGGAGAGGCCAGAGATGAGTTCAAAGAAGTAAAGAAGGACTTTGAGACAGTGGATATGATCAGGCGAGGGAGAGGCAAATAAGATAGTGTCATCAGCAAACTGGAGATTGGAGATCATCAGATTAGAATTGGGAGGGCATATGCCAGCTAAGTAGTTGTTTGCGATGGCCAATTTAGTCATGCGATTAAAGACGTCTGCAACTAGCACAAATAACAGCGGCGAGAGGGGGTCTCCTTGTCTGGGGCCACGGGTAGATTTAATTAGGCCACCGGAAGAACCGTTGATCTGAATGGAAGAGAGACTGGATGTCAAAATGCATGATATCCATTCGCACCATCTCAAAGGGAAACCTCTGTGGGATAGGAGCTCGAGTATGAAGTTCCAATTAACTGAGTCAAAGGCCTTGGAGAAGTCAAGTTTAAGGAGGACACCTGGAATGTTGTTGGAATGACAGTAGGAGATAACTTCCTGTGTAGCCGCCACACAATCTAGAATGTTACGATCCTGAATGAATGCTGATTGCTCTGGCCCTATCAGCTGATCCATGAAAAGCTGAAGGCGGTTGGCTAGGACTTTGGTGATGAGCTTGAAGGTGGTGTTTAGGAGACTAATGGGTCGGAAGGCTGAAGGGGAATTGGCTCCAGCAGTTTTCGGAAGGAGGATAATATTGGCGTAGTTGAGTTGGGATATGGATGCAGGGTTGGAATAAAATTCTGAGCACAGGTCAAGAATGTCGGTTTTGATTACATCCCAGAAGTGTTTGAAGAAAAAAGGGCAAAAGCCGTCTAGGCCCGGTGCTTTATTATCGTCCATATGTCAGAGGGCGGATAGGATTTCTTCTTCAGAGAATGGAGCATCTATTGCGATGACTGAAGGGTTGGGGTAGAGAAGGTTCCAGTCTATGGTTGGTAGGGGTGGTGTTGGTTTGCCAAGGATCGAGCGATAGTATTGAGTAAACAGTTGCATAATTTCCGACTGATCCGAGACTGGCGAGTTGTTGTGGATAATTTCTGGGATGAACAGGGATCTGCGGTGGCCATTCGCCAACCTGTGGAAGTAAGTCGTATTTTTGTCGCCATCTGCTAACCACCTGGCTTTGATCTGCCTAATCACGCGCATTTGAAACATCTCTTTTTCAATTTTAAAAAATCGATGGTTTGGCGGTAGGAATCAAAAAATGGAATAGGACGACGACGATTGAAGTTCGGAGGGGACGGGAGAAGAGGCTGGAGAGCTGGAGGAGGATTAGGACGTGGTGTTGCGACTACCTGCGCGAAGGATCTTCCTTTGACGAACTGGGTCGGAGGTTGTGGAGGGCCGGAACATTGGGAAGAACTAACGTTGGAGGGTGATTGGGGGCCAGAGGAGGGCAAGGGTTGAGGACGGGGGAGCTCCTGAAGGTATTTGGGAGGGACGAACGAGATATCGGCGAATGAAAGGGAGGGTGAAAAAGAGGAAGGTTGAGGAAGGGACGCCATTTCTGTGGAGTTTTCAATGATAAGCTTCGCTCTGCCAATCGGGTATACTTATTTAGTTTGTTTGTTCATATTGCTATAATTTTTCTAAATATTTGATGTGTTAGCTATTTATGATTATCTGGTTTTATGATTTTGGTGTTTGTGCGATGCTTTACTTGGTTAATTACTTACTACTATTTTGGTGCTTAGAATTCTACTTTTTTGGTTAAAGCTATTGATTGCTACTTTACCAGAACAAATGTATGCATACTGAATTCAAAACCGATACCTATTTTGGTATAGTATTGGGAACTTTTTTGGTGTTTTATCTGTCGTAGATGTTTGGTTTTTTACATGATTGCTGTGATTTGATATGATCGTTTCTGTCATTTGAAGTATCATATGTTGTCATATTGTCCAAGTGTAGCACTTGTACTCTCTTGTTTTTTTTCCTCTCCTATTTATGGGCTAAGATTCTGGACTTGTTCTGGAGTCTCTCTGCTGAGAATCTTCCACTATAACTTGTAATGCATACTGCATCCCTTTGACTACCTTGTTCCTTGTCGATATTGTACAAACTTTGCTTGACGTTGGACAAAGTGGTATGTTATCAAGTCCGTACTATAGATTTTGCATGTTTGTTAGGTGCTATGTGCTTTGTATCGGTGGGATATTTTGAACTCAATTGTAATATTTTGAAGATATTAGTAAGAATAAACGATGATTGTTTTGAATTTCAAACTTATTTAAAAATGTTAGCCTTTTAAAGTAAAGCTAAGAGCATCCGATCACTTGATCACTTATCGTTATTTTCAGATGATGGGATAATCTCAACAGTCCTGGAGATAGCTTAGGTGCTCCACTAAATGGAATAATGGGATCTTCTACGAGAGAGAAACAACCAGTAACGCTATTGTCAGTGGATTTGACGGAAGTAGCAAAAGGACACATTGGGACGCAAAAGATATGTCATGGTAGAAAGGTGGTTGAAGGAGAGCAAGTTGTTTGGGTGGAGAATGTTTATGATCGAGAAGCTTCAATTTATGAAGCACCACAAAATGGCCATTACACACTATCCGAATTAGTTGAAGGGGGTTTTGTGATTTGGCCCGAGTATCGTTTGCGTTATTAGTAAGTTACTGAACACTATGTAGTTATATTCTGAAACTGTGTTTTAAAGTTTGTTATATATATTATGCTTGTATGCTATCATTTGTGGTGTTGGAATGAAGTATCCTTTGTGGTGTTTGAATGAAACATAAATGTTTGGTGTTCTAATTATTGATCGTATGTTTTCTTAATGTTAATACTATATATTTTTTGTATAGATTGTTTATAGCTGTAATAAAATATTGGTGCTATATATTTTGTTTAATATTGTTTTAGTTATCAGTTATAAGTGTTAGAAAATAACCTTTCGTAATGGTTATAACTGTGATATAATTTGCATTTGTCACGATTATAAGTGTGAGAAATTACTATTTTGTCACGGTTATAACCGTGAGTAAATACTATTCTGTCACGGTTATAAGTGTGAGAAATTACTATTTTGTCACAGTTATAACCGTGAGTAAATACTATTCTGTCACAGTTATAAGCGTGAGAAATTACTATTTTGTCACGGTTATAACCGTGAGCAAAAGTGTGACTGAATTTTCCCACGGTACCTATTTTCACGGTTATAACCATGAAAAATTAGTTTTGTCACGCTTATAACCGTAAGGAAATTGCCTTTCTGGTGTTGTGTAATTAAATAATGTTTTCGGGTTTGAAATTTATATATATGTTAAAAATATATTTAATGTGAATTATTGTGATTTTTGGGAATATTCCTAAGTGCTTTACTAAGGTAAATTAATTAATTAAGCTAGATGGGCTTAATTGTTATTTAAGATTTCAGGCAATTTTGTTAAGTATAAAATGTTTCAAACATTTTAAATTAATGTGTGCAACGGTTTTTCAGAAGAGTATATGATAAAGATTTCATAGCCAATGAAATTTTGACTAATATTGATGGTTAGGTGAAAAAAAGAAAGGACTTACTTTAAAGGAAAAAAGTTGTGAAATATACTTATTACGGATTTAAGTATATAGGGCCATCGTCCAAACGTTTAAAATGAAATGGTTTGTGAATATACTTATACTCTTGAGATAAGTATATGGAAATGTTTTTAAAATATTGAAAGATTAAATGTGGTTTTGAGAATATATCTTCGTAAAGATATTTTGAGATAAATATCTGGAAAGCATTTTAATTAATGAAAAGATTAATTAAAGAGGCTTAGTGTTGCTTGGTGCTTAACCAGTGTTGCTTCCTTTGGAAATTTAATCTCTAGTTGGATTATTTGTTTATTTGAAAGTTAAATAACCGACTATCAAATGTTGGCCATTTTATAAAATAACGTTGTCGGTTCGAAGAGACTGGGATCAGATATGTTATCTGTAAACCACTTCAAACCGGCATAAGCGTTTCGAATTGGAATATCTGAAGATAATCGAAATGAAGCTTTTTGAAGTGCAAGAGCTACTTGCTACTAATCCTGAGGATGATTCCAAAATGGATGTAGTAGAAGTGGTGCCTTCGGCTTCGTTCAGTCCCAGAACGAACTTGAATGGATGAATGTTGGTATTTCATTATTGCCTAAAGGGCAGTGTTAACATTCTAAGTGGAAAGTGTTATATAAAGGTAAAATGTAGCCTCAAGCCTCATCGATCGGGAAATGAAAAAAATCGGGCATGCGGCAGGGACACGTGGTTCGCACCCATCAGGGTGTGGTCATCCCAAAATCTTGATAGATCACTATCTACTCATGTATGCTTCGGGGCCCATTAACAAAAGGGGTGATAATATCGGTACTACTAGTCAAGTAGTAGGCCATCCTGTGTGGCAGGGGTAAAAGATGTTCTTGCCAGACCCCGGTGCATTTTATCAATAGATGTACCATCGAATGGTAGTTCTTTACCTTATCATATGATGGAATCCATTCTCCAATACGAGCTTGACGGACTTAGTCGTGCCCGACTATTCTAAAACATGAGATGCAAGCATTTCGGCTATTTTATATATTTACTTTGAACTCCTAGACATTATTATAATATGCTGGATCTTCTATAGAAATTTTTTTGGTTATCGTAGGGTAAAAACCTATCTGCGTTTATGTGTGGCGTGGTCTTACGAGATACCTTTATTTTGAATAGAGTTTGATAGCTTTAAAAAAACCAACTAGGTGTGTTTTCTCACGCTGGTTAACTAGACTGACTCGGGTGTTATTTTATTGTAATACTCGGGCCAGATCGAGCATATTTACAAATTGCTATGGATGCATTGGAGCTCAGGATATGAGCTAGGGGTCTTCATGATGTATGCACGTATATGTTTATTTTCTGCTGCGTTGTTGAAATTATTATGAGGAAAGGTTGTTATAACTGTCCAGGCTGAAGATTGTAATTTATTGTTGTACTCTGATTTGATGTATGTATATAAAAGTTTCTCTTTTATAAAGATCATTGATATTATATTATATATTGTTCCGCTGCGATTGTGGGATTCTGCGTTGTTTTTTAGTTCCTTTTTCTCTTCTTCTTCTCTTCTTCTCTTCTCTCTTCTTTCTTCATTCTTTCCCATAACTATCCGTCTTTTCATTCAATTTGGGGTTGCACATGTGTGGTTATTGTCACCTTGAAAATGTGCGGATTTGTGGGTCGTTATAATTGTATTCACTTTTGGTGTTCGGTAGGACCATAAATCCTTAAGGGAAGTTCATGTTTTCTAGCAGTATATGTAATTAGTGAGATTTACTAGCTTCTAGTAAATACTTGAATTTAACCGGGCAATATGGGACATTTTAGTTAATTTCTCATGATTACTAAAAGTGATAGTATTTGGCACTTTAGGTTTACTCTCTTTTGGTGTTTGGCTAGGAGCCAATAGATCCTTAAGGAGTATACTCCTAGATTTTTATACGACCCTTGTGGTCGTAATGGGTGATCTCTTCTTCGATTTTGTTTTCATGGGTTTTGAGATTTTTTTTCATGATATGGACGATTCTGATCGGTATGAGTGATACGACCTTTTGTTTTCCTCCAGTATGAGTGCGATCATTGAGATCATTCTGTGTTCCATTTTCTTAGATTTTGAAATATTTTTCTTTGGTTTGGAATTTCTGGGTTTTCAATTTATTCTGTGTTATTGGATTTAAACATTTCTGTGTTTTATGATGGATTAATGATTGTGATTTATTTTGTGTTTTGTGAATTTGGTATTCTTATGTCTTAAAATGTAACTAGAGTTGGACTATTCCATTGACTTGTTATATATATATATATATACGAAACCTGTATTTATTTATATGTTATATATCCTTGTGTTTATTTTTAATACTCGGTCAAGCCGAGACTTTTCAGGTTACATGACAAGTTAACCTTCAATGGTTGTGCTAGCAAGGAGATAAACGTTTTTGACTTTTGTTTTATCTCATTTAGAATTTTTGTGTATGTATATTGGATTTATATTTGAGTTTATAGATTTATACCGGATGTATATTATGTGAGTCAAATGTTAAATTTGAAAGACTCTCAGTTTTGTATATGTATATGATGTTTATTATTCTGCTGTGATCTGTGACTATTGTTTATATAATATATTATTTTGATTATAAGAAACCGTTGTGATTATTACTTTGGACTAAGACTATACATGTCAAATTTTATTCCAAAGATTAAGAAAAACTATAAGTATGACGTGTCAGTATTAGTTTAAAGTTAGTCACATTCGGTCACCCTTAATAAGTCGTATTCTCTGTGTTATTGGATGACATTATTTATAATGTTCTTTAGTAATATTGGTATAATGGTGGGGTATTACAATTTTCGAGTTTTAACAAAGTGTTTTAAGTAATGAAATATTAATTCAAGAGGCTGAGTAGCCACTGATGTGCTTAATCGAGTTTAGTTTCCTATCAAATTAAATCTCCGATTTGTTTTTTGTTTTATTTGATAATTAAATAAACGTCTATCAAATCTTGACCTAAATAATCCTTCTTAATTTTGGTAGTATGGAAACTGTCCTTACTTAACACCAAAGGATATAACTCGGGAAATATCTAGGAGAAACACGTGAGTTACACGGCATAGTCATCTTCGATGATGCTGTACTGTGCGTGTAAATCTTGTTTTAGAACAAATGATAGCGTGATCCGTCCACATAAACAGTTAGGTAGTGATACCCACTCCTATGTATTGTCTGAATATTTCTAAAAGTGCCAGAGTTGAGTTTACCAGAAAATCATCGATTGGTTTTTGGGGTACCCAGTAAGGGAGGAGTGTATTTATATGAGATGACACGAAACTGTAACCACTCCAAAACCATATACGTTTTTTATGGAGGAGTTTCGAAATCTATTGAGATTGGAAATCCATGTGTGATTCCAAGACTTGTTAAGGTGTGGAAATCCATTTGTGATTCCGAGATCTATTGAGATGTGGGAATCCATGCGTGAATCTGAGACCTATTAAGGTATGTGAATCGATGTGGGGTTCTGAGATCTGTTCAAGTGGCGGTGCATGAGCTGAAATGTCGGACGTAGCCTTATCAGCGGTAATGACTAAAACCAGAGATAGGATGCATTGCTAGGGGGTTTAGCTAACCCAAAAGGGTGTAGTTTTCTCTCTTTCTTGCGATACCTACATTTTATGAATGCTAGGAGCGATGCACTCGGTCTAGGTGGTCAACTATGTATTTCCTATGTACCACGGTAGATAGGTACGACCCTACAGAAGGATATCTTAGATCCTTGTGCAGGAGGACCATTCTTAGAGGTTCTGAGGGTCCCTCCGTGGAATCCTACACAATTAGCGAACGTGCCTTATAAATTTTTGATTGTATACCTATTATTATTGTGATGTGCACTTATAGACGTCATAGCTACTTGATTATTATATTTTCAACCTTAGACATTATTATAATATCACTAGATTTTCTATCGAAAATATATTGGTTATCGTATGGTAAAACTCATCCGTATTTATGTGCGGTATAGTCTTACGAGGTACCTTTGATTTAAAGGGTTTTATAAGCATAAATAAAATTCTATGTGATTTGAGTTCTCGCGCTGGTTTTACCAGACTGATCCGGGTGTTATTTTTCTTAAACGCATAGGTTAGACCCGAGTAGTTTTCCAGAGATAGCTTTGGATGATTTGGAGCTTCAGGGGTCGAGTTGAAGGACCAAGACATATTCCTATATTTGTATTTCCACTGTGTTTTTCCTGTGTGTGTTTATCAGCAATTGCAAGGACATATTGTTATAACTGTCCAGGCTGATGATAGGTTAGACTCTGATGTTAGTGTGTATTAAAGGATTTCTCTTTGTAAAGATGATCTTGGAATATTATATATTATTCAGCACGTTGTGAGATTTAGTTCTGTTATTTTCTTTTCCCCAAACAATCTGTCTTTTCGGCACTTGGATATTTGGCATGTGAATACCGTTTGATGTATTAGTGTCGATTTTTGAGGATCGAAAAGGTGGGTCGTTACCTTGGTTCTTGGATCTTTGTTTTGTTTGGGTTAAAGGTGAGTTAAAATCTCACTTTGAATGAAAATATAACACATATATGTTTGTGTTTGATTTTGTTTATGTTAATTGAATTGATTTTTACTTATGTTAAAACATCGGTTGAATTCTTACTTTAAAAGTAAGTAACATATGTGATCCATGTACATGGACTTGAACAAACTTGGAATGGACTTGTATGACATGTGACAAAACCTTGAACAAAGCACATAGTTTATATATGGACTTTGGTATAGATTGGACTCGGATTTGAAAGTGCACTTATAGCGATAGTCGCTATAGATGCAGTTGTGAATTGCCATGTTTTTGGCAGTTGCTATGGAATTTTGTAGAGAGATCCTTAGGTATTTCTTGCTATATTTATATTGGTTTATATGTATGTTTGTTGCTATTAAAATCTTGAATAGTAAAAAACTAAGTAACATCTTGAAAACGGCCAAAACATCACTAGTGCAAAACTGCTCCATTTAGACTTGATTTTTCGACTTAAAAGGTTTGAAAAGATATTTAGATTTAAGTATTTTGTTTCATTCTTTTTGCAAGTGGTTACCAACAATTTTAGAGTATTTTAATAGTGGTTTGAGATCTTTATGAATTATAAGAATTAGTTATGAATTATTTATGAATTGTCAAAGAAGAGATATTTTGTTAAAACATGTCATTTTCATGTTTCTAATAATTTTTCAAATTTGTTATTTCAAGTGATATTTTAAAGCAATGTTTTAAAATATATTATAAGTATTTTGGATTATAAATATCTAATACAAATATCTTGGAAATATCTTGTATAACTATCCTGCGTTAGATCATAAAACAATTAGAAAGGGGTTAAAAATTGCTTAATGGCCAAATGGTTAAATTATTTAACTACTTATTAGAAAAGTAATTAACTATGCTTAACACTAATAAGCCGATGAAGTAATCTTATCTAATTGTGAGAGTTAAGATTGATATCGAGTAGGGACAAAGCAATAGAGATCTAACCTACCAGGCTTTCCTCTTAACCGAGGAATGGGTTAGTGGAAAATGTCAAAACCATATTAGTCGAGATTATTTCTGATTGTTTATGGAAATCATTAATACTATATTTAACACTAAAAGCCAATGAGGTAGACTTATCCATTTATGAGATTTAAAGTGAGGTGTCTAGGAAAGTCTTAGACCAACCAGTGCCCAAACTTACCTGGCTTCACTCTTAAACGAGGAATGGATAAGTTGAGATGTCGGAAATGAGTTAAGTGTACGAATCGTGATTTGTATAAGCAATGGTTTTTGACTATATAATCAATTAGTCGATTATCACTCTTAACCGAATATGAACTTAGATCTTTAGAACAAAGGTTTGTAAAGATAGTAACAGGTAGGAGAATGGTTTAGGTTTGTTGTGACAATAAGTTTATAACATTCGACTTTAACCCTTTTTTATTATACTTATGAATGTAAATAGATCTGTGATCGAATGATTTAAAGATAAGCACAATCAAAATGATTTTGGGTTAGTAGTGACAATGTTTAATTAACATTAGTCTTAAACCTTTTGAATGGATTTATGAAAGCACTTAGATCCTTAAAATGGATATTTTAAAGGAAATAAAAAGTAATGGAATCTTTTAGAAAAAGATAGAAAAAGTAGAAGTTTATTAGGTAAGAGAAATTTACTAATAAAGGAGTTTTAATTAATAGAAAGGATTAATTAATTGGAAGGGATTAGGAGTGGATTAATTAACTTAATCATACTTTATGTGGCTTGATTGTGTTTTGGATGATGATAGTGTTTGTGTGTTTATTTGTTTATTGAAAGTTACCTAGACTTTGTTTCCATTTACAAACATCTATCTTGTACTAGATAATCGATTAGTCGACTATCGAAATTGACTAAAGATAAATTTGGAAATATCTAGAAGAAACATGAGTGCTATATGGTAAAGTTATCTTCGGAGATGCTATACTACACGTATAAACTTGTCTTGCTCTTCTAAGGTAAATTATAAGGAAATCTGTCCGCTTAAACGGTTAGGAGATGATCTCCGCTCTTATGTATTTGTTGACCCAAAAAATGGACCAACGCCCTGGTTTGAATTTGAAAGTACCAGCCTTGTTCTGACAGAGCAATATCACAGATAACAGATATAGAAAAAGAACAGTGAAAGAAACAAGATAGAGAATTTTTATAATGGTTCGGCTGTTAATGAAGCCTACATCCACTTTATAATTTTACTATAGACTGATTGATGTTACAAGATATGTTTGATTACAAGGCTTTGATTATCTTTAGCTAGATTGAATCCCCAGAATTAGAATCCATTGGAGAATCACAGTGAATTCCTTTGGAGATTGTTGTGAGGGAGGTAGAGAGTGAAGAATAATTCTAGCAAAGCTTCAACAACCAGTCCGGAGAAGATCTTCTTTGTGTTGCAGGCAGGATGGTATTTATATGGATTTGAGACCTTCTGGGCTAGGCTACTTCATCATCTGCTCGTAGGTAGGTCGGGAACGACCCGGGGGGATTTGGTTCACAAATCAAGGCAAAACCATGGATCGATGTTGAGAGAAAATGTCTTGGCCTTTCCTTCATTCCATCCTTAGGTAGTTTGTTGTTGGATCAGAAAGATGTTTGGGTTGCCGATGATCTGAGCACTTAGGATTCTTCTGGAGTTCAGAATTGGAGATGTTTCCATAGTCTTCGTGGTTCCGTTTTAATGACAATTTACTAGCTGTTTGCGCTCAGCCGTTGATTGGGCTGAAAGAATGCTGATCTCTCAGATTTGTTGATCCTAGTCGTTGCCTTAGTGATATAGCTTGGCTTTCATTAACTTCTTGCCTTAGCCTTTCTGGTTAAGTTCTAAACCATTTCGATAACACCAGATTGTGTTGTCTCCTATTAGATCCTGCTGGGTTAAAAACCCGTATAACATTTGCCTCCCAGAGTACGTCTTCGTTGTAAACAAGGCGTGCTCTGGAAGTTATCGCTCTCAATATCCGTTCGTCGATTTCCAAGTGATGCCACTGGAGTTTTATGAAGACGTAGCAAACCATGTTGTTGGTCATCTAGCTTTGTTTCTGACTGCTATTCCTTATCGCAATGGATTAAATTTCTTCCCGTAATTCCCTGGCATGCCTCAGAATGATGAATATGCCTAGGAGATCGAGTTCAAGAGAATAGGTGTAGCCTCTCTCTCTTTTTTTTAGGGGTCGCTAGCGACCTAACTTTATGAAGATGGGTCGCCAGCGATCCATGGTGGATCGCGTGCGACCCAACTACTTAGCAAAAAAATTTTGCTTTCTTTTGCTCTCCTATTAATATACGAATCGACCCAGTCCATTCGTACAACCCAACTACTCTTGCTTCTTCACGCGATCAAACCTCTGTGCGATTCAATTGTAGGCGATCCAACCACTTGCTCGATCTGATTCATCACTTCACTTGAATTCATTCGCTTCTGATTCGATTCAGGCAGTTTCCTCTTTCGTGAAACCCTAGACGACCCATTATTTCACCGTTGATTCATTCTCTTGGATCTAAACCCAGCTCGCTTTTGAACTGTAGCCGACCTATTATCAGCTCGCCACCGATCCATTCCGTAGTTCGTTGAGTTTGATCTTTGATTCTTCCTATGCCTTTGAATTCGGTTAGAGGTGGGTTTGCTTAATTGGTTTGCTAATTATTGCATTGGTATAATGATTTGATGACGGGTTTCCATTTGCAATGTTGATTGTGAGAAGTTCGAGTTGATTGCGGTTTAATGGAGAAAGATAGTAAATCGAGTCTCGAGTTATTTCCCGAAATGACATTCGGGCTTCAACCCAGTGCTTGACACGTTTTTCTATCTTCGTCCATTAGACCAGAATTGACTTGTGTCCAGTTTCACAGCTGTTACTGTACGCCACATCATCAGTCGATCACGATTCTTTCGCAGAATTTGGACTTATCCTGCTTGCTTGTTGCACGCTCGTCGTTCCTATAGTGAGAAGAGTTTTCCACATCGCTTCGGACAACGGATCCGTTATCGATCATAGATCGATAATCGGTAAGTGTACAGGAAGTAGAAAAAAAAGTAGAAAACGAAGTGACACGAGAAGTTCTTTTCTTCTTCCACTACGAGCGAACTATTACACGAGATAGGGTGTTTGCAGTGTATCAAGCACTGAGTTTATCCCATATAGATAGCACACTTTACTTGCCCCAGTCTGCACTTCAAATCCAATGTGGCGATTGTAAGTTAATGTTTCTTCGGAATTCAAGTGTGGCAGGGGATGCTATTAGATTAGGATAGATTTACCTGACCGTTTTTTGATGCGGGTTCGGTTATTTAAAATGAAGCAGCCATCCACGTGTCGTAAGTCAATCGAGGGAAGCCCGACACTCTCAGAAGCCAAGTCATCATCCACTTCGCAAGCTCAATATGGCCAGTTAGTCCCAGTTGGGCCAATCGTGGATCGTACGCCTCCCAACTTCAGAGTTCTGCTTAATCCGCCTGAGAGAGCTTCATCGGTTGTTTCCGCCAAGGTCCTTCGTAACATCTGTGCGCAATACGGATTTCCCAAAGTAGATGTTCGTCTACCGAAGAAGGATGAATTCGCTCATATGTGTCCCCTAGGGTACACCGCTTGCCACTGATACATGTGTTTGAATGGAGTCATGCCTCCCTTTAACGACTTTCTGCGTGAGACTCTCTCAAACTTGGGTATTGCCCCATTTAAGCTTCATCTGAATGGCTGCGCCATCCTGACTTGCCGCGCTCCAAGCTTCGACGAGTTGCTGCACTTTCTGGCATTCAATATGAGAGATGATTGTCACTCCTTGATTATAATCGAAGCCCAGAGAAATCAAAAAATCATCCAGCACTTGCAAAGCAACTTATCGCAATTCAAGACACAATATTTCTTTTTCAGATGTCCCGCGTGGTTCAATCGTCGGTGGACGACATAGGGTAAGCTTCTTTTTATTCATCGAGCTTTTGATGCGTTGCCATGGAGTTCCTAACCAACCATATGTCCTTGCAGTTATTCCAAGGCCGAACAGAGACGTGACACTCAATGAAGTTTGCTAGACTTTAAAGGCAATCGTTGTCGAGGAGAGAAGCGTTAAAGTATTACCGACTGATGAAAACTTGCGACGCTATGGACTACTGGCTCTAGGTAGATCTGCCATTCAAGTTGAAATTCCCTCTCCTGCTCGATCCAGGGTTCATACGAGATTTGTTTCCTCCTCCCAAGATTTCAAAGAAGGCACCTCTTAAGAGAGAGAAAGCCCGTCCGGAGGATCCATCGACGAAGCCTGTGAGGAGGAAGAGGCTGTTACGACTAGATTAAGCGGACTAGGTAGAATGCCTCCAATCTCGGAGGAAGCGGAAGAGGAGTTCAAATAAAGAGAGGGCTAGGCCGTTGTGGATTCGAAAAAAGAAGAGGGAGAGTTTGAAAGTAGTAGTGATGAGTCCACTACCAGTGATTACTTCTCATCCAAATCCGATGGTGGGGACTCAGAGTCTTGTGATCAAACTTTGGGAATGAGTCCCGTTCTCCTGAGTTCACCTCTTCCTGATGCAAGTGGTGAAGGCAAGGCCCTTGAAACTAGAAGACATCAAGATTCTCCGAATAAGGATGTCGGAGTGGAGTTTGGAGATTTCATCAATGTATTTGTCGACTTCGACGCGCTCATGAAAGGAGACTCTTTAAATTTGACACGACGCTTCTTGGTTCGGGTGATATTGCGCCAGCAGTTAGCCCGGTTCCGCCCATAATAATCGAAGTCAGTCCGATCCCTTCTACTACGGCTGTTCGTATTGGTTCGTGACGCTGTTTTAGGCCTATATTAGAAACACACTACACGTTGCATTAGGATCACACTCACTTTCGTTCATCTCTTCATATTTGTTGTGCTACACTCACTTTCATTCTTCTGAGACATTTTCTGTATGCCTCATTTCAGGTATGACGAGGGTACGAGGATTTTTTGACGACTTTGAAGACTTCACTGATTCACAGCAGTATCCCAAGCGCTCCTCCAGCCGCCATCAAGTCCGAGAGACGAAGGAGGAAAACAGGCAGAGAAAAGAGCTTGAAGCTGAAACCCGCCGCCAAGAAGAAAGAGACCGAGCTCGATCATATAAAGGCGGGTATAAGAAGAGAAGATCTCTTGGGGAAAGAGATGAGCCGTCAAAAAAGTCAAATTTTGAACATCACCCTCATTCTTCGAAGCTCACTTCAAAGCACTCTTCCGTGGGCCAAGAAATTCCCATCACTTCTGCTCCGATTCCACCTTCAACTCATATATCATCATCTTCTATTGTCACTGCTGCCCCTAGTGCTCCTCGCCCCCACCGAAGATGTGACGCCCCACCTCTATACTCACACTAGCCAAGGACACTACGGGGTAATGCCATCGACTAGCACGAAGAATAAGGCTATTGAGGAGTGACCATCTGTGTAATTGCTTTGTGCGAGTACCGATATGTCAGATAGTATGACATGCATTTCATTTCAAAAGGAAATCTGACATATCCAATACAAACTCAAAGCTACTACACAGTGGCTATGAGGCCTTCAGAAATAAATATAAAATAAGCATAACACAAATCAGTCACAGATATTCGTATCACTAAGGCGGAAACAGATATATAACACATAGAAGTGAACATCAAAGTAGTGGTCATACAAGATCCACTACATCACAAAAGAATAGGTACAAGTACTAGACAAAAGAATATGTATACATCAAGGAGTCTCTATCTCGAATGTATAAAACAAAAACTACTAAGAAAAAGTAGTTAGCCTAAAGTCAGAAGCTAGTCCCAGCTAAGAAGTCAAGTGGAAGCACTTGAAACACCTCGGTCTGACCCGAGTATTATTTAAGAAGAAAAATAATAAACGGATCAGTCTAGCTATAATTATCATGTAAGATGAGATAGGATAAGAGATATGACGAAAATATATGATAACAATAATTCCATACTGTGACAAGTTTATATTTGATAACGATGAAAATCATACAATATCTCAAGTCTCCTCAAATACCCAAAAAGAATATCATATTCTTTAGCTTATTCACCAAACTTCAAATATTGACAAAACATATCAATGCAAATCACAAAAATTGGTGAAACACAAATTCTAGAAATCATCAATTAGAAATCCAAAAAACATAAAAGGGAGAGGCCTATCAAAAATGGGAGCATGAAAACTCACCAACACGTGTATCACAAACGGGACGCTATCCCATGGGTCGCTAACCCATAGAGCCGGTGCAACGACGTAGTATAATGATACGCCCGAGGAACCTGAAACTCAAATATGTCGGAACAACGACGTAGTACAATGATACCCCCAATGAACCGAACTCTATAAAACGGTTAAAAGACCATGGGTCGCTAGCCCTTAAAAATGAGACGAAGCTCTACAAAATGGGGTATAGTCCTCCACGCGGACAAATATACTGTAAATAAACGTAAAACTGTTATATAACATAATTGAATTTAGTAGAATATTAGAGTATTTTCATTTCTGATAATATATTAAAAATTCAATTAAATAAATTAATTTCATAATTTTATAATGTATATTTGTCATTTTTCAATTCATTTCTTTTAAAGAAGATATAGCGGAAATAGCAAAATATAGCGGGAATAACGGGATATAGCGGAAATAGCGGGGCTTAAAGCGGAAAGGCTATATTTGGGGCTATATGGAAAAATCGTAGCGGTAGAAATCCGCTATGAGATATAGTAGGATTATAGTGGGGTAATAGCGGGGCATTAACTGCACAGGTTCTAAGCCAAGCTTGGACTTCTATAACGTTTTCAGAACCCTTGAATGGCCTTCCACCCAAATTGGTATAATCACTGCACAAACGTGCAAACCTAGATTTAGGATGAGTAGGCTCAGGAATGGGTCCGATAGCTTGGAAATTCTTTACAAGATCCAAAAGTTGTTGGGCAGACATGAATACGCCATCCTGAGGAGTAGCACTGGATTGACCGGTGCTAGGACGTCCGAGTCTAACCATTTCTCTTCTTTAAGAAAGAAACAAAGAAGAGGAAAAAGGTTATTCTCAGAATGAATTCAAATAAACTAGACTGATAATAAAGGCATCATAAAAGGAAATAGGATAGAACGGGTCCTAAGACTCGAATTAAATCCTAAGGCACGATTCGTAAGAGAGACTTAGGACAACGATCCTTGTCATAGTATCCTATATTGTTCCAAAGTTTGGCTCTAATACCAAGCTATGACTCCCCACCTCTATACTCACACTAGCCAAGGACACTACGGAGTAATACCGTCAACTAGCACGAAGAATAAGGCTGTTGAGGAGCGAACATCTGTGTAATTGCTTTGTGCGAGTATCGAAATGTCAAATAGTATGACATGCATTTCATTTCAAAAGGAAATCTAACATATCCAATACAAACTCAAAGCTACTACACAGTGGCTATGAGGCCTTCGAAAAAAATATAAAATAAGCATAACACAAATCAGTCACAGATATTCATACCACTAAGGCGGAAACAAATATGAATATAACACATAGAAGTGAACATCAAAGTAGTGGTCATACAAGATCCACTACATCACAAAAGAATAGGTACAAGTACTAGACAAAATAATATGTATACATCAAGGAGTCTCTATCTCGAATGTATAAAACAAAAACTACTAAGCTAAAGTAGTTAGCCAAAAGTCAGAAGTTAGTCCCTGCTAAGAAGTCAAGTGGAAGCACCTGAAACAATAATGCCAAAAATAATAAACGGATCAGTCTAGCTATAATTATCATGTAAGATGAGATATGATAAGAGATATGACAAAAATATATAACAATAATGCCATACTATGACAAGTATATATTTGATAACAATGAAAATCATACAATATCTCAAGTCTCCTCAAATACCCAAAAAGAATATCATATTCTTTAGCTTATTCACCAAACTTCAAATATTGAAAAAACATATCAATGCAAATCACAAAAATTGGTGAAACACAAATTCTAGAAATCATCAATTAGCAATCCATAAAACATAAAAGGGGGAGGCCTATTATAAATGGGAGCATGAAAACTCACCAACACGTGTATCACAAACGGGACGCTATCCCATGGGTCGCTAACCCATAGAGCCGGTGCAACGACGTAGTACATCGATATGCCCGAGGAACCTGAAACTCAAATATGCCGGAACAACGATGTAGTACAACTATGTAGTACAACGATACGCCCGATGAACCGAACTCCATAAAACGGTTAAAAGACCATGGGACGCTAGCCCATAAAAATGAGACGAAGCTCCACAGAACGGGGTATAGTCCCCCACGCGGACAAAGAGACATCGCATATCGCTAGTCTAAACCGCAAAATATAATCATTGATCAATAAGTGTAAATTACACTAAGCTAATAAATAAATGAGTTTAGCTTCATGTCCTATAACCACTAGCTTAACTTAAATATTTACGAACAAATTGTAGATTTCCACTCGAAAATTGTCACAAGATTTCAATCGAATAAGTCCAAGAATTAACCGATGAAGTAAACGCAAGCATTTCATACCACTTGTTTTGCTAAGTTGTTTAATTGGATTTCTCATACGAATGAGGTAAAGGTTTGTATATACTAATAGATTGAAAAACGGTTTTAAAAATGAGCTTTGTATTAAAAGTAATGTTGAAATCAATTTTGTGAAAGAGTTTGAGTATTTACTACTAGTATAAAACCTTTGTATTTTAAAGTGACAAATCACAGAAATGATTGTAAAAACAATATATCACCAAAAATCCACCTTCGACGACATGAATTAAAACCATGAAAATCGATATCAAATCCATCAAATGGATATTCCCAAAAATCTAGAAAAGAAGTCATCAAAGTCGATAATAAATGACAACAACTAACCGGATCAACAAAAATCGATAAGAAATGGAAATTCGCATAAAAACAGGCAAATTGGCAAAAATTCAACAGGACCAGAAATCTGGTTGGTTTGACCAGACGTCTGACCCTAGGCTCTGCCATTTTTTTCCTGTGGTCGTTATTTTTTATTTTTATCCAGAACCCCCTACCAGACGTTTGGAAATTTCAACCAGACGTCTAGTTGCTTGGGCCTGGGCAGAATTTGCCTAGGCCAATGATGACCAAATCAATTCGAAGGCGATCGGGCTAGTGATGGAGGCTAGGGATTTATGCCAAACGACAACCCAGCCCTATAGGCTCTTCGATACACCCTAAACAACATGTCCAAACATTCAAGATTGGATCTTTAAAGATTTTGACTTCAAAATACCAAAATTGGGAAATTCGCCAAACCAATTCAAATCAAAGGCAATTGAACATGAAATAGATATTAGGAATTTATAGCTAACAACAATGAAAGCTATAGACATAGATGTGAGTTCAAGAACTCACCTTTAATCTCAAAAACAAGAAATGAGAAGCTCTAAAACAAGCTTAGACCAATTCCTCTTCACTACACCTCTAGAATCTTCAATCTACTATCAAATGTAAAGTTTTTCCTAAGTTAGGTTATAGGAAAAATCAAGAATTGAAGAGGAATTGAGATGGAGAAGATGAAGAGCATGCTTATCTAAGCTTCTCCTTGATTTTGGAACTTGAATTTAAATTTCCTAAGAGAACTAGGGCTTAGGAATTTCTAATCTCCTCTCTTACCCCCATTTTTCATTTATCTTGAGTGTTAGGAATTATTATGAGTAGAATGAATGAAGGAAAGAGGACTTAGGGTATTTGGTAGAAGAGTTTGGGTTAGCTTATTGGGTTAATGGGCTAGAACCCAACCCAAAGCCCAAATGAAAATACCAAAACATAATCAACTCCGAACATATCGATGTTAATACTTAAACAAGTTGTAAACATCGTTTTAAACTCAATGGAAGTGGTCTCGAGTCCGGATTTGACTATTTACAAAAAGTCACATTTCGGATTGAATCCAACTAAAGATGTTATATTAAATTAAATATTTAAATATATAATCGTAAAATTGTGGGTTGTTACAGAAGACCTGCCTACATCCTTCCTTTGGGTCCCCCTAAACATGAGGCATCATTTCCTGGTTGGTTCTTAAACGGGGTCAAGTTTGATCTGGACCTCCACCCCATTCGCAAGGATTCCTACATGCCGCATCTCCAAGCTATCCAGAGCGACCAAGAATAGGCCGAACGATGGGAGAAGCTCTGTAAACTGCTAGCGGACAAAACTAGAAATAATTATCAAGAGATCCTCTCCTTTGAATCGGAGAAAGATGACTTTGAAAAGGCATTGGTCGAGCGTGACACCAAGATTAAGCGATTAGAGGAAGTGAATGCGGCAGCACGGCAGGATAGCAAGAGAAATGCTGACATGCTAAAAGAGGTGAGAGAAGCCCACAACCGAATAGAAATCGTCTAAAGAGATGAGATCAAAAAGGCTCACGTGGAGGAGGAGAAGTTAAGGCAAGAAGTGAATGCCTGCAGCACAACGATTGAGGCTCAATGAAAGACTATCGCTGATCATGACCTCATTGTTGAAGGGCACAACAAAACTATTTTCGACCAGGCCGAGATCATTGCCAAGTTACAGGCCCAGGACGCACAGCTCAGTGCCGACAAGACAACTGCTGAAGTTGATAAAGCTGTTGTACGAGCAGATTACTTGGACCTCCAAAGTGCTTTCGAAAGGAAAATGGAGAAGCTGGATGCGACTATTCTAAATTTCTATGTCAACTCTCTATTACATCAAGGAAGTCTCAACTATCTTAGCCCGAAGTTTCCGCGCACTCTCGCTCTTGTTTAGGAGGAAATCTTATCTCGTTTTTCCAATAGCGGCAATGTTTATTCCGATCGAGAGTTGCGAGATGCCTATCTCAACGACGAATCCAAGAAGGCGTTACTTGAGGGCTAGGAAATTCTCCGAGTTGATAGAGAGAAGGAGGCCACCGATGCTGCCTTAACGACCACCACCGACGTGCTTACCTAGCCTTTTATTTTCGGCGTGGACAAATTATCAGAATAGCTCCACGACCAGCCAACGAGTTCAGGACTTGAAATTATTCCTCAGGTGGTGGAGCCATCAAAAGAGGGTGAGGGTGGTGAGTACGAAGTAGATATTCTTGAGCATCCCTCTAGCGCAGGTAATGTCCTTGCCTCCTCCGAATTTGGGAGTTTCCATCTTACACCACAAGAGCAAGAGGAGTTTAATGCTTTTATTTTTGATCTTATATGTCCATCTACCTTCCCCATTGACGTGCCAGCTACTTCGGTGCCTGTGCCTGCTGCCATTTCCACATCTTCTGTGCTTGTTTATGTTCCTGTTCTGGTTTCTACATTCGCGTCCGGTTCACAACCGGGGTCAGAAGCTGAGAAGATAGCTAAACTTCATGGCCTGGACGACCCTTCTGTTTCATTGAAAGGCGATGTAACGGCAGCAGAGACCAAGGAGCAAGAGACTCGGATGGAGCCATTGCAGAAGACTCAACACGAGCTAGTTAGCGTCAAGAGGGAAAAGGTCAAAGTGATCAAAGCCTCCAAAAACTCCCACAAATCTCGAAGGCGAAAGACGAAGGGGGAGGCTTCTAAAAAGGCTTCAGAGGAAGATGAGGACATTGCCACCGAGCTATTCGCTGACATTACCGGCAGTGACACCACTCCTGAAAAGAAGCAGAAGCTGCCAATCAAAGGCGGAAGGTGGAGCGGCGACAAGAAATGTTGAGCGGCTTGTGTGAAAGGTTAACTTGATTTTGGTCAACAGATTGCAGGAAGATTGGCTTGTTTTTGTTTCTTTTTGGGTCATTCTATTCAAGTGCAGAGTCTGCACTTTGCGTCTTTACTGTCGAGTCTGTATTTTCTTTTTGTTGGCCGGAATTGTGTGGGTACGACCCCCACATTTTGACCCTGTGTACAGAAAATTATAAGCAATATATTGATATTTTGACTGTACTTTTATCTGTCAGTTCATATGTGTTATGTGTATTTGTGCTTGTTTTATTTCATACTTTGCTAGTTCTGTGATTATGACGAAAGCTCTTCGTTTGAAGCAATAGAGCTTAGAGATTAATAGCACTTTGGAAGCTGATAGAACCTTTAGAAATTGCCAGAACTTAGAAATTTTTTTTTAGAAATTCATAGAACTTCAGAAAGTAACAAAACTTGGAAAACTTTTGTTTAGAGATTCTTAGAACCTTAGAAATTAATAGAACTTAAAAAAATTTATTTAAAATATCTTTGGAAACCCTTTGTTTGGAGTAACAAAGCTTGTGAACTTATTGTTTTCACGCGTTTCTATCCAAGTACCGGTGTATGCCCCCCAGTTCACAAGGCTGTTTACTTCAATTAATTTTTAGATAATTGGTAACTTAAGGTTTACATAATCTTTATTGAGAATTTGACTAAGTTACGACTCGATTCTCCTTTTTTGGATGTTATGCAACTTTAGCATGCAATCTGTAATGACCCGTATTTTTTATAATTAAAAATATTAAATTTAAATAAGATTTTGAAATGTAATATTGTCAGAAATTAAAATTTATGATTTATAAATGAGAAAAAAATTATTAAAATATAATTTAATAGTGTTGATTGATTGAAATTGACAACTGTTTGATGTAATTACAATTAATGGTAATAACAAAGGTTAATAATGAATGGTATTCCTAGTTGAAAGATGATTGCAGAGGTTAATTTGGATATAATGGTAGGTTAATAAAGAATAAATTAAATGTCGTATAAAAGAGTACATAATTGAAATTGGTTATTACAGAATATGAAATCAGTTTTGGGTAAGTAATTTATAACCATTGGTTGTAAACAATGAATTAATAAACATGAATTACTAAGTTGTAACAAGTGATTTATTATCATCGCATTAATTAAATCAGTTGAAATTAATTTGAAAATTAATAAAATTAATGTAATTAAATATTGCAGTTAATATAAGAAAAGACGTTAAATGTAGAAAGTAAGTATAATAAGATGTGAACTTATGTTAAATAAATTCATAAGGTATTGGTTGATTTAATAAAAAGAGTGTAAATCAAAATAAAAGAATTTATTGGAATCTAAATTATAATAAACTAGGGTTTTATTACAGTTGTAATTCAACACTGAAATTAATGTAATATTTAAACCTTGAAATCAACATGGAAAATTTAATTTATAAAAGATTATTAAATTTCTGTATAATCAAGAATGATGAAAATTGTTAACTTTTAAATTTGAATTTAAAAGTGATTAAATTGATTTTAAATAACAATTTATTTAATTAACGTGTAAAATTAGTCTTTTTGGGCAATGTCTCGGATTTCGATGAAACCAGTTTCATTGGATCTGTAATAGTGAATTATTGTAGGATTTCAAGTTCCATAGCGATCGAACTTATCGTTTGATCGTGCGAGCTCGAAATGCGTAGAAATCAATTAAAGGAATTTAGATGAATATAATCTGATTTTAAAAACTAACTTCTATATACATTAGAATTATGGTTTGAAATTAGTTTCATTGAGTTTAAAAATATTGAAAATCTATATTTCAATATATTGGATGACCTATTTTCGTTTTGGGGACGAAACGTGCTTTTCGGGTCTTTGTTATCGCATGGGCCCAATCGATCTACTCCATCTATTCTGTTTCAGCTTTGTCTATATGTAGGCTATTATAAACCCTAGCAGCTTTCTATTTTCATTTCTGTAAGTACAATTTCTATCTCTTCTGTTCCTTCTCAATGGCAGACATCTTAAAACCCTAATTACTATTCCAAATCAAACTCAAAAATTCAATCTGCTCAAACCCTATCATATAATATATCATCGCGATGCTCTTGATGAAAGTAATCTGCGTCTGCAATTCGTTTTTCGATTGGAGGTTCGTTTTTGGCCAGAAATTAGTGAAACAGTTTCTGCCGTTCATCCTAGGGTTTCGCGATCAACGGTGGATCGTCGACCAATCGATGATTGGAGGACACTGGCTTATAGAGGGGGACGTGCAGCATTCATCTGTAGGTTTGGGTCGTGGCATCAACGCTTGAGATCGCCAGAAAACACGAGTGAAGCATAACGGCGGCGGAAGTGCTCTGGTGAGCCGGAGGTGGCGGCTTGGGTCCAAAGGAGGCGGTGTGGCACGGCGGAGCTGATGACCTGGCCTAATCGTGGCGTAGTGGTGTGTGGCGGTGGCGTTTGGGCATAGAAGGTGGCGGTGGCTTTGTAGGGTTTTGATCGAATTCGACCAGCTAGAGTTAAGGTGACGTGAAATTACATGTTTTCCCTTTTGTTTTATTCTAATTTAAAATTTAAATTCAAATTATCTAACACTAATAACTTTTGCATATGAATTCGGATTCGCACGCGGTTTCTTCCATCGGGATCGCATCGAAATTTCGGACAACATGAAATGGGTTCTGTTGAATTTGGAGTCTGTTGAAATTTTGGGCTTTATTTGGATTTTTAATCAACTATAAATCAAAGGTGAGTGATTTAAGCCACTCAGGCAATTCTACATCTTCTTATGTTAGTGAATTAAATTTGTGAAGTGATAAGAATTTTATTGATTGCTGTTTGGTAATTTAAATTGTCATTTAAGTTTAATTTGAATTTATATTGAATTAAATTGACATTTAAATTAATATTGAATTTATTGCTAATTAAATACCTGATATTGATAACTAGTTAATTGTTGTGATTTATTGGCTGATTTGGATGTTGACTGTGATGGATGTCTATTTGTTGGCATTTTGGATGATTGGATGTCTATTTATTTATATATATCCCTATTATCACCCTGTATATTAATTGCAAACATATAAACCGTTATTTAAATTATTTTGAATAAATTAAGAAATAGGTTGAAATGATATATACCTATGACACTTTGATTTGGATTGAAATGATATATATCCATCCCTATAAAAATTGAAATAACTGATCACTTGGCCATATGATAGAAAATTATATATGGACACCGGATTGGTTAAATTAAATGGTTTTAGAAATCTTGAATTTTTATTTTTGATTAAATTATATTGTTTTAAAGGAAAAAATTGTCGATATATATGAATTAAATTATTTCTAATTCAAGCTTTGGAATGTTGAAATTGAAATTAGTTAAAAGAAATTGTTTTAAAGAATTGAATTGGAAATTGAACTTATAATCGAGGTATGACTTTAATTTTGGAGATTGAATTATTTTAAGATTCGAACCTTAAATTGAACAATAAGGTTTAATTTGACTTAAGTGTTTTAAATCAGTAAATTGAAATTGGACTTGAAATTGATATAAATTGAAATGGTTTAAAATAAGAATTCGATTGGAATTTAAATCATTGAATTTAATTGTTGAATAGAATTTGAAGTTAAAAATGAATGTTTCAAAAATTTAAGTTATTTTGAATTGAAATTAAAATCAAGTTGATTTGGAATTAAATTGAAATTGAGTTAATTGAATTGAAAGATTGAAAATTGTTGATTTGAAATTGGGACATGGGTCCAAATTTGTTGAAATGGAAAGAAATAGTTTGATTTGATATTATTTTCAAAATAAATTATTTTAATATAAACTATTGAAAATCTATCCTTTTTAATATTCAAATTATTTAGATTTCCAAACTATTTTACTATATAAACCATTTTCAATACTCAAACCGTTTTATATTAAACTATTCTAAATCTCTAAACTATTTATAACTATTAAAACTATTTTCTAAAATTTTCAAATTCTGCAAAGTTGAGATGTTTATATTTAAATTGTTGATTAAAATGCGAATGTGGTTAAATGAGGTTATAACCTAAGTTGGAATTTGAAATGACATTTTTAAGTGAAAATGATATATTTGAGCAAATATGATGATTTTGAAATGAAGGATATTTTGAATTGAATATGTTATTTTAATATCAAATATAAATCAGTTTCGAAATGTAAAAGAATCAACCGGTGTGAAAAATGGCGTTTGGTTGTTAAAGAGACCGGAGCCTCTTATTAGCATACTCCCTGTCAATATTGGAACCACTTTAACAACTGTGTACGTGGTGGATGTTATCCGAAATGAAGTGGTTGAATTGGAGGCGTTTGCTGGATTTGAAGAAAGAGAACGATGATGGATGACCTCGAAACTTGTGTCAATTGGAAATGACTAAAACAAGAGTCTATGTCTGGCCAAGGGGTTCGCAACCTTTAGGGGCCATCACCCCTTCATATTACTATATTGATTTTCGACTTGATCGGTGCACCTTGATTTGATTTGGGGGTGGTGGACTCGGTGGGCGGTCGTAGCTATGATGCGTTACCACCAGCCAGAAAGGATAAACTGGTAGAATCCTACCTTGGGCATTGCCTCACGTGCCTTATCATACTTTTATCCTTATTCGCGCCCACTATGATTTTTTTTAATATGGTAGCTATATGGGACTCACTGGCTACCGACGTTACTGGTTGTGTTACAGGACCTGCATAGACTACCTGCTTAAAAATGTGTTAAGGGGATCAATTTAAAGTCTTAACGCTATTTTAATACTTTACATTACTGATAGACACTATATATAAGCGTATCTCACTACATATAGATAGTTTAACGGATCCTTAGGAGATGGAAAATCTTGTAACATCTCTTAAATTATAGCACGCACGTTATACACTGGATAGGAGATGTGAAATCCCATAAACATCTTTGAAGCTATTACACTCATATTTATTTGCTGTTGATTTAACTTACATTAGAATTTTTAGTTTTGACTCAAGTGTTTTGTCTTCTCATTATGCTCGGGTCAGCCTGAGCATCTCAGTGTTTGAAGACATTATTTCTGGAGGACGAAGACGGAGTTGGTATATTATATTATTTGTATTATTCTGCTGCATCATTATTGGTATGTTGTTGTTTGTACTCTGATTATGTTGTAAAAATTTGTGTAACCAAATGTATATTGTAAAACAGCTTCATGAACTGTTTATTTGATTATTATATTTTGTCATTCCGTTGCGAGATTCTATGCTTTGTTTCCCTTCTTTTCTCTTACTTTTCTTATTTAACCCCATTGATAATCCACTCTTTTGAATTGTCTGAGTTAGACATCTATGGTTTATTGTTGATTTAAACCGTCCAAAAAGGCGGTCGTTACAGTTGGTATCAAAGCTTTGGTTAGAGATACCTTAGCCTGTTGGGGTTTAAACTCATTAGAGATAGGTTTAATAATACCCTAGAATGAGTTTGAGTGTATATATATATGAGAGAGCGTATTTGTAAGTGCTATAAAAATGTTTTTTATTGTGTTAATTTGTTCTGTTGAGCATTTTTTGAATTCCAATCGTTACATAGGACGTTATGACATCGATAGAGATTTCTAAACACTTGAACCGGGTAAACTAACATAGTGTTGTTTTTTTTTTGAAATTGGTAAATGAAATGATTTTTCCTAAAACTATATTTTATATATACAAAAGAATAATTTTTCATAAAGTGATTTTTTTTGGTGTGTTGTTTGTTAGGAATTGATAACATTCAACTATTGTCATTTATTATTTGGTTAGTCAAGGTTCTTAAAACTATTGACTATTGTATGTTATAGAAATGTAATTTTACAAATATGGTATTAATTATGATTTACAAATAAACGAATTTAAATGGAAACTTGAGAACTTAAATGCTGGTTTATTTTTTAAACTGGGTTTTCAAAGATTTCGGGAAAATAATATTAGTACTATTTGGAAATATTTCAGATAGAAGTATTTTCAATAAGATTTGAAAGAAATGTTGTAATAGAATTTTAAAGAAAATAAGTTATGTACTCCCCTCTTCTGTAACGACCCACCTTTTTGGACGGTTCAAATCGACAATAAACCCACACCTGTCAAACTTAAACCATTCAAATGGGAGGATTGTTATGGGGTAAATAATAAAAGAAGAGAAAGAATAAAAAAACACAGAATCTCACACCGGAATGATAAAATATAATAATCAAATAACAGTTCATGAAGCTGTTTTACAAATTTTGATTACACTTTTACAATACAGATCAGAGTTACATACAGTAGGAATAAATAAATAATGCAGCGGAACAACATGATGTAGCAGTATAAATATAAAAATAGTAATAGTACTAAATCTTCGTCTTCATCCTCCAGAAATAAGGTCTTCAATACACTAAAAAGCTCAGACTGACCCGAGCGTAATGAAAAGACAAAACACTCGAGTCAGAACTAAAAGATCTTATGTAAGTTAAATCAACAGTAAATAAATATGAGTGTAACAGCTTCAGAGATGTTTATGGGGTTTTACATCTCCTATCCAGTTTCTAATGTGAGTACAATAGCTTAAGAGATGTTCGGGATTCCATCTCCTAAGGACCATTAAACTGTCTACATACATAGTACAATACGCTATTATAATAGTGTCTGCAGTAAAGTAAAGTATTAAAATAGCGTTAAGGCATTACCCATATCCCCTTTAACACATTTTTATATATTCCCGTAGTCTATACAGTACCGTAATTCCTCCGTAAACTGGAGGGCTATCGGAGGGCACTCCATAGGTATGGTACAAACCAAACTCGTAGAAGGCGCGATAAGGCACGCGAGGCAATGCCAGGGTAGGATTCTACCATTTGTTCTCCCAGACTGGTGGTAACGCATAGTAGCTACTACCGCCCACCTCGGAACACACTCCCATAATCAAATCGAGGGGTGGCCACCAAATCAATCACAAAGTCATAATATGGTATCGAAGAAATGTGTCCGATAGGAGGAGCGACCTCACTTGGCCTGATATAGCCCCTGTTTTAGCCACATCAAACTGACTAGAGGGAGTCAAGGCTACGTAGATATGTCATACAGAACCGTTCGCCAAGCCATCCTACTTCATTCTGGAATCTCCACCACGTACACAGTTGTTAAAGTGGTTTTCGGTATTGGCAGAGAGTATGACAATATCCGATCCTGGTCTCATTAACAACCAAACGCTTATTTCACACCGGATGGTTCTTTTACGTTTCCAAAATCGATTCATAATTGATATCAAAATATCATATTCAATTCAAACCATATCACTTTCGAAATCATATTCACTTTCGAAATCATATCGACAAAATAGGTTAAAGCCCTGTTTCAAAATCATCATATTTATTCAAATATGTCATTTCACTAGTAAATATCATTTCAAATCCCAACTTAGGTTATAACATCATTTAACCATATTCGCTTTTAAATCGAGGATTTAAATATAAACACTTCAACTTTACACAGTCTGAAATTTAGAAAATAGTTTAGATAGTCATAAATAGTTTTAAAAATAGTATAAAATAGTTAAAATACTTTAAAATGGTTTAAATGGTTAAAAATAGATTAAAATAGTTTTAAATAGCTAAAAATAGTTAAAAATATTTTTAAATAGTTAAATAGTTTAAAATACGTCAAAATAGATTAAATTAGTTTAAATATAGATAAAAATAGTTAAATAGTTTTAAATAGATTAAAATATTTTAAACATAGAATGGTTTGATTATTGGAATGGTTTATATAGTAAATAGCTTGAAAATCTAAATAAATAAGAATTTTAAAATAATACATCTTTAAACAGTTTACATTAAAATAACCAATTTGAAATTAATATCAAATTAAACTATTTCTTTCATTTCAATATATTTGGACCATATCCAGCTTTCAAATCAACAAAACTCAATTTTTACCCTTTAATTCAGATTTTCAATAAAACCATCTAAATCTATATCGATATCAAATCCATGTTTGAATTATCAATTTAAGCTACTCCAAATTCAATAGATTCAAAGTTAAATTCAAACGATTACCACAACTCAATTTCGATAAATTTCATTTATACTTTAAATTCAATTTTAAAATTTCAATTTAAATCCTTTAAACAATTCATTTAAACCAATTCCAATTTCAACATTTAAAGCTTGGATTTTCGAAAATAATTCAGTTATATAAATCAAATTTTATTTCAAAATATCATTTAACTAAATTCAAAAATTAGGGATTTAAAAATCATTTAGTTTAACCAATCTAGTGTCCGTATATAATTTTCTATCCTATGGTCAAGTGATACGGATATATATCATTTCAACCCGCAATAATTTTAAGTTTTACGGGTATATATCATTTCAACCCGCAATCTCGAATTAAAATTCAAAATCCATAAGATGGCTCGATTGTATCATTTCAACCCATAATGATTTTTCCTTAATCTATCAAATCGTTCGGGTATATATCATTTCAACCCACGGTGATTTTTCCTAACAATAAACTAAGAGAACTTGCAGTGTGATAACAATATATAAATATAATATCCAGTCATCCAATATCAAAAATTAAACATCCATCACAATCATTATTCAAATCAACAAATAAATAACAACAATTTGACTGATTATCATTTACAGGTATTAACTGGCAATTTAAACTTCAATATTAGATTAAATGGCGATTAAATTCAATAAAAGTCAGATTTAACTGGAATGACAATTAAAATATATCAACCAACAATCAATCAACTTCTAATCATATTATAAATTTAATTTAACAACATAAGACAATTTAGTAGTTGTGAGTGGGTTCAAACACTCACCTTTGATTCTAAATTGATTAGAAATCCGAATAAAGGTCTAATTTTGAAAAGTTTTAGAATTTGTCCAAACTAGTTCCATATCGTCTAAAATTTCGATACGATCGCAGCTGAGAAAACCGCACGTGAATCCGAGCTCGTATGGAAAAGTTATAATAATAAGAACGATGGAATATAAATTAAAATTAAAATAAACAAAGCAAAAAGGAAAGAAGCCACGTCACCATTTCGCATGAAGAAACCTATCATATCTCGTTACAGCACGAACTAAGTCGACCATCAGTCGCGGCCACACCAAGCATCCCCAATCGAACCGCCGTCCTCCTACGCCTCCCTCTATAGCCTTGCGACCCCACTCTCGAACCCAATCGACGTCGACCAGAGTAGCCGCCGCCATATAAATCTCTAACCCTAATCAATTTAGCACGCCAAGCAGACCATCATGATTTCAAATGAACAACACCGATGAACTCCCCATGACGATCTCAACACATCTGTACCCTGAAATCGACGAATCGTGGCTATCGATCAACCACCAAATCGATGGCCGAAACTTTTTTGCTCATTTCTGGACAAACCAAAACTCGATTGCAAAAACAAACAGCAAATCTAGATTACGCTCGTCGAGAGCTTTTCATTGATATATAATATGACGTAGTTTTGAGGAGTTTGATTTTCGATTTGAATTTGAAATTGAATTAGGGTTTGTAATTGGAATTTGGTTTCTGCCATATAAGAAGGAAGAACAGACGGATAGAATTGTATCTACAGGCAGAAATAAAAGGCTGTTAGGGTTTCGGAAAGAAACTATTTATATAGACAAGGCCCGATAAGAATGAATGAATATACCGAGTTGGTTCGAAACGATAATAACGACCCGAAAAGCCCGTTCCGCTTCCGAAATGAAAGTGGGTCATCCCATATATCAAAATAGATGTTTTCGATATTTTTAAATTCAATGGAACAGGTTTCAAGTCCTAATTCTATTGTATGAAGAAGTTAGCTTTTAAAAATCAGCTTAATTTAAATTGAATTCATTAAATTGATTTCTACGCGTTTCGAGCCCGCACGATCAAACGACGAGTCTGATCGCTATGAAACTTGAAATCTTACAATAATTCACCGTTATGGATCTGATGAAACTGGTTTTGTCAAAATTCGAGATAGTGACCAAAATAGCTATTTTCACGTTAATTAGATAAATTATTATTAAATTAATTAAATCACTTTTAACTTCAAATTTTATAACTAACCATTTTTATCATTTCTAATCACACAGAAATTAAACAATCATTTAAAACAAATTTCCATGTCAAATTCAATATTAAATATTTCCCTAATTACAGCGTTCAATTGCCATTGCAATAAATTCAATAATTAAAATTTTAAATTCAAATAAATTCATTCATTTTGGTTTACATCCTATTATTCACTCAACTATCATCTTACGGATATAATTGACATTGGTTTACATTTTATTACATTAATGTTCTACAATTATCATCTTAATTCATATTACCGCCCTCTTTAATTAGATTAATTGCAATTGATTTCCAATTTAATTTCAACAGATCGAATAAATAGGCGATAAATAATAATTGTTACCTTTTACTTAATTTAATCACATTTATAAGTTTATTATCTACAAACAAATGTTATGGATACTTACACAACATTGATTATATTCAATTTCAATTAATTACATACTATCTCACCATTTAATAACATTTAATTTATTTCCTTATTTACAATTTCTAACCAATTTAACTTTGCAATTATTTCAATTATTTGAGATACATTCAAATAGTCATCTGTTACATTAAATTAACATTATTAAATTTCATTCTAATAGTTTTCTTATTAACAAATCATAAATTTTTAATTTCATACAATATTAAATCCAAAAATATTATTTAATTAATATTTTTAATTATCGAAAAAAAAATTGGGTCGTTACACTCTCCCCCACTCAAAACTTTTCGTCCTCGAAAAGGCAAAGAAGGAATATTTAAGGAGTTAATATATTTTATTCGAAGTATTCAATTTATAAACAATTAATTTACATAATTTAGTATTTTAGATAAAATATATCAATTTATAAACAATTAAATCTTCATATAAAAGTTCAATAAAAATTCGCAAATATTTTCACCTTCAAAAAAAATTTCTAGGTCAAAAATTCATAGAAAATTTTGGCAGAGTCTCCTTTGTACGGAGAGGTCCGGGAGAAATAATAATATCAATAATAACCATATATATCATATTTCAAAAATAAATATCCAAAACCATGGGAAAAACAATAAAATATCGCTATAAAACGTAATCCGAAAACGTATCTATTTGTCGGGCAAACAACGCTTATTTATGAAACCAAAAGCAGTAGCTATTGCTTCCATAAACCGGTACGTATTTCACTTATATAATCCAAAATAGTTAATAATTACGTATAAGGAGTAATATATATGTTGTTTCAATTAATAACAAAACAAATCAACATAACATAACAATAATCACATGCAAACAAAACAACACGACCATCATATGTACAAAGGAATCAATCATACATCCATAGCAACCAAACTAATGATTTGTTCAGGTTTAGAAACCTTTAATGGTACAAGGGGATAATTAAACTATCAAGTGTACCATACGCTCAATAGCCTTAGATAATTACTTAATGGATTATTTATCCATCCTTATATAGTTAAAAGTATCCTTTCCCAAACATCCCATAAGCCAAAACAACCAAGAATTTCAAATATTATTTAAGTTTATTTTATTAATTTCCTTTACATTATTTTCTGTTCATCTGCTTTCATTTATTCATAAAATGATTATTTCATTAATTTACATTCATTGCTTACAAAATTCATTTCCCATTCATTCATACAATGCCATTTTTCATTACTTTACATCCATTTACTTACACAAGTTATTCCCATTCAATTATTTAGATTTATGAGTTCAATATTTAGGTATTACATACATTTTATTTCAGTTTACTTCACATTTATTATTTACTTTGATTTCCTTTTTTTATCAATATTCATTTATGAAGCAGCTCATACTCAAATTTGTTTCTTTTTCTTTTCACATTTATTTCTTTCATATATGGTATTATTGAATATTAAATCTATTTCCGAATCATTTCACATTTCTGAAGTTATAATCATTTACTTAATATAGTATTCACTTTTATTATTCACTTCAAATATAAATAGCTTCAAACCTTAACTTAAGTTTATAATCATTTACTTAAAATATTCATTGTTCTATTAAATTTAATTACTAGTATCTCAAATTATTAACTTAAGTTTATAACATTTTTGTAATATCAGAATTCTTATTTACAAACATAACTCCATTACTTAAGTTTTGTGTATAAAATTCTATTACATATCCATATTGACATTACATGTAACGACCCCGAAATTTAATTTAATTTAAATTAATAATTCATTGAATTTTGAATGAAAATAGTAGAATAAATCGATAAAGTGAAGTGAGTTTCCCCGATTCATCTAGAAAATATATGTATATATATATATAGTTTTATAAAATATAAGGTAAATAAATAAATCTCAATATCATATTTATAAATCAATACGAATTTGTACAAAATAGAATTTCATTTACATTGCAAAGTAATAAAACAAATACAACTACCTATATACAAAATTATACCAAGTAATTAAACAAACATTAATATATATTCATGTATGAACAAACAAAATTTTATAACATTGACTAAAATAACAATACAACATCACCATAAAGTAATAAAGGAAAAATAAAAATAAAATAAAATACATACCAGTAAGTAAATATGTGTGAATGAAAATGAAACAAGTAGTTACTCATGGAAATAAAGTAACAAACAAACAAGGAAAAAAATGCATAAGCTTTTGAAAACAAGATGGCAAACTATCTCCATGCTTTGTACAGCCGAGATAAGATGGAAACAAATAAAAGAAAATGTAAGCTGGTACATGTTAATTAATGCAGCTACCAAAACAATGCTCACAGCCGAAATCAAGTTTAAGCTTGTACAGCCGAAGTATGTGAGATATATACATGGTACAAAGCTAATAAATGCAAAGATGTGTATGTGTACAAGCTCATAAATGCAGCCCCAAACGAGTTACCTCAGCCTCCATATCAAAATCTCTGGCCAAAGATTTAAAAAAAGAAAAATAAAGAAAATCTTGTACCTGCTTTGTATAAACAAATAATCAACTTCACTTTTATATATATCATCCTCACCAGTTCAGTTCGTTCCTTAAAGCTAAAATCTGAAGTAAACAAACCATTCAACTTAAAAACAAACATCTCAAAGCAAACATCGAATCAAGAAAAAAAGAAGCTTCAGCCTGGAAAAGCTTCAATTTGCAAATTTTAAAAGCCAGTTCAACAATTTTGCAAGCTTCTCTGTTCTTTCTTTTTGAGGTGAGCAACTTTAATCTTTAAAAACCATTTCTTTGAATCCAATGTTTGAGAAAACTGGTGAGTAAACAAACTGTTTTAAATTTTAAATTTGTATGTTTGCTTCATGAATAACTTATGTTTTGTTGTATATTGTAAATAAGAAGTTCTGTGTAATCCTGTTGCATTGAAAATTGTATATGGTCTGTTCTTCTTAATCTCTGGTTAAAGAGTAAAGTGAAGTAGAGAAAATTTAATAAATCTTCATACAAAACATTTTAAACTTAGGATTTAAACAAAACAGGTTGTTTAAACTTAAAAACATAGCTTGGAATTTTGTTTGAAGCTAAATAGTATAACATGAATACTGTATATTCAAGTTACAGTAAAAAGAAAAGAAAAAAAATCCTATTGTTAAAATTCGAATATCATAAATTGTTGATTTGATTTTATATATTGGACAAACATTTAAAAGTAGGATTTTTAAAACAAAAACGAAGATTTTTAGATTAATATTTAAAGAGCAGTTTGTAAATAAACAAAGATTGCATTTTTGCCAATTTCTGGTTATTGATTAAATTTAAATTGTTGAAATTTGATTTGGAGCTAGTATGAACATATATGATGTTGAGAAAAATGTTGAATAATTTTTCAAATTCAAAAATTGGTCGAACGAATTCAAATTAGGGCTTGAGTTCACGTTTTTGTTCATGTCAGTGACGAATCGAGAACAACGGCTATACGCGATCGAGTGGTACGAGGATTGGGGTAGAGGAGCGTCGATGGTCAGGGAACAAGTGGCCGGAAGCTCGAAGCTTCTGATCGTCAGCGTCGAGGCGGCGAGTCGTTTTGTTGATAGGGTAGAAGTTCTAGTTTGGTTCGAGATGCCGAAATTCAGCTCGTCGTCGAATTAGTTGATCTGGGTGGTGGTTTAGGTCGAGAGGGTCAGTGGTGACTCGTGGGAGGTCGAGGCGATGATCGGAGGAACTTCGATCCTTTGTGCACGTATACGTGCATTTGCGTGCACGGTTGTCCGCCTGGAAGTGTAATGGAGTAAGGTGAAAAGGAGGAGGAGGAGAGGAAAGAAGCAGGGTGAACTCGCGTGGTTGACTCGAAGACGTGCTCGAGTTATTCGAGTATGAGACTCGAAGCAGCGGAGATAAGACTCGAAGCAAATATTGATTGCTCGGGTTAGTATCTTGTTACAGGCTTAAGCCTGTAAGTCTTAAGAAAATTTTTAAAATGGAATTTAAAATAAGAAGTGATGATTCAAACGAGTTTTAGAATCAGATTCAAGTTTAGTTGAATCTCAGTTTTAAAATAAAATAAGGTTTTAAAAGTTTAAAGTATTTGAACCACTTTAAGATGTCAAATAGTTGAATTCAAAATGTTTGAGGATGGAGTGAAATTTTAAATTGATTTGAATTTAAAATAAAATTGGAAACTTCTATTATAAAATAAATAATTCTTTAACTGAAAAAAAAAGGATTTAGAAATTGTTTAAACTTTGTTAAAGATAAAATGGATTTTTATTTTAAATCCTGGATTTAAAATGAAATCCAAAGGTAAAATTGAAATGAATTTAAAAGTGAATTGAATATGAATTGTCAACATATTTATCAGTGATAATAAATCACTAATAAGAATGAGATTTGTCTTAAGTTGATTAAAATGAATAATTTATTTATTTAATTTATTAATGATTTGGGTTAATTAAATAAGTAATTAAAGGTTTAAATCATTAATTAAAGTAAATAATTTGAGAAGAATTTATTTATTAAAGGTTAATAAATGAATGAAAGTGATTAAGAAATTGAATTAATAAGGATTAATTTATTAATGTGATTAATTAGTTATAATTACACAATTAATTCATCTTAATTATAGATGATTGATTATTATCGAATGTTTTGTGATATGATGCTTTGTGATATAAATTGCTTTGTATTGAACTGTTATATCTGTGATGAATATATATTGCTATATGAATATGAAACCCCTTGGCCCGTAAAACGGCACTTGAATTTCGATGCGATAGGGAGTCGGATTCCAGTTGGTTATCCGAAACCCACGTCGAATTATATTAGTGAATCTTTGTGACCGATAAATTTATTTTATCTATGAATCTGTGAATGAAGATAAGCGTTATCGATTATACCGCTTATCGATATATCTGTGATGATTGATGTTACACTATTGTGTGTTAAAACCCCTGGACTACACCATACACACACAAATATGGATTTCACGTGGAAATCGGTTAAGTCACAGATAATTCAAATTTGATGTTTTGAAATTGAAATTTTAATTTCAATCGATTTTGAAATTGGAAATTTGAGTTTAAAGTGAAAAGTTTTTGAAATGGAATTTCAAAGATGAAAGTTATTTTTTGAGTAACTTGATTGAGTTTGAAATTTAAATTATTTGATTTAAATTTGAATTCAATATTTGAAATTGAATTCTAAAATTTGAAACTAGGGATTAAAGATGTTTATATATGGGTTAAACTATTTTAAAAATATTGATTATGGAATGTGAATATAATTCAAGGGCTTTAACTCGTGCAATATAATTGGATTTTTTCTAAAACGAAAACTATTTGTTTTCAAATAATTAAAGCTTTCATATAAGAAGGGAATTTCCAATTTGTGTTGAAATGTTTCAAATTTAAAATGAAATTGAAATGTTTTGAAAAGCTATGAATGAAATGTTTGAAAGCTATGAATTGAATCTGTTTATTTATAACAGATTTAAAAATGGTGATTTGTTTAAACCATTCGAAATGAAATTGTTTTGAAAGCTATAAGTTAAATCTTTGATTTAAAGACTTAATGAGTTAATCCAATTGAAACGGAAATTGTTTTGAAATCTGTGAATGGATTTTTATGAAACTGGGTGAACTTTGTGAAATAAATCTTTTTGTTTAAAAGACTTGAAATGGTAATCGATTGAAACCATTTAAAAAAAGAAGTTGAATTATTAAGTTATGACTTAATTGAAATCACATATCCATATGTTTTTAAATATTGCGCTCGGGTTAACCGGGAAAAGACATTTGTGTCATATAACCCATTCCGAATAATGATACGTCGTATATGGATAGCATTTGAAGACCGGTGTTGAAGACCGGATATTTTCAAAAACGAAAGGACAACTCGTCGAATGTCTCTGCATCGACTGGCCCCGATATAGAGATTTTATCACCCTTTGTGATGGGAAGTCCGGACGGGATTGGGAATACCCGGAATTGCAAGGGCTTCGTAAGAAGTGCCTTCGGTTCTGTTCGAACCCAGAACAGACTTGTATGGATACATGTCTGACATTACACTTTGAGATATATAGCCGATTTCTTTCAAATACATTTCTGTTTGGTGGCGGAGAATTCATTCTCTTAGCTTAACACCCTTCTCTGAGACGTACGAGCTCAGAGGTTATGTAGTTGAAGGTTATCAGCGATATATCCCAATTTGGTAATGTGGCATGCTGAGTGTTGCTGTGTGATGATCAGTGTTTGATCATTTGTGATATGATCATTTGTTTGATCTTATATCTTTGTGATCATAGGTTGATCATTTGTTTGACCCGAAGCATGGCTTTGTGACAAAGCATAGCTTTGTGGACGAGACTTCGTCGAGCCTCACACCCCGGAAATGGTCAAAACAGGAAGGATGCAGCAAGGTTCTAGGGAGTAGCGCCCCTTAGTGTATGTCATTTCTTTCTGGATAGAGGTGGTATCATGGTATGGAGCCCAGATACTTAACCTATGTGGTTACTGCATTATTATTCTGATGTGGTTGTTGGAAATCGAGGATCCTCGGGAAGATCGGTTACGATCGGGGGATGGCATACGCGTGTCAGTAGTTACCTATTTTTGCAGACGTAACCCGGCCTTGTGTTGGCAGAGATCCGGTTAGGTTCTCGGGACGTCATTCCAGAGGCGTTTCCATGTGGCAATGGGAAGTTCCTTGGCCTGACCATTTGTTGGAAATCCAAAGAAACAATACGAGCCTTGTACGGTATTAGTTGTAGAACCTGCCATTCACTTATGGTGGCGCCCCACTATTTGGATGGTAGCTATAGTAGGCATAGTTCGAAATGTCTATGCTGGCTAAGATTTATATTCTACTTTCGAAATATTTTCCATTATGCACTAATAATAATATCAAAATGATTTGATTTTGCGTAGTAAGCATCTTTGACTATCATAAGAAGAAATCTCCTCCAATTCTGTGTTTGCATTGTGTGTGTGGTGGGAGGTCTTATGGTAGTTTCATTTTCCAAAAGCATTGCGAATTAACTTTGAAAATTCTCTTGTTGATTGTTTTTAAAGATAAATTGTTTTTGTTGCTCACACCAGTCCCATGACTGATCCGGAGTTTATTGTTTCTTTCCTAAACTCTGGATGCTCAAAATTTTTCTACACGAGCAGTCTAGAGTTGGGTTTTTCAGATAGTCAGATTAGTAGGTTTTCTGGAGCCAGTTCAGTTTTTGGATATGGACTGCACTTGCTTATCTTGGTGTATCGTTATTAGGAGTTCAAGCTATTTCTGGATTTATGCTTTGGAGTTGGAGATTATCCGCTGCTGTTGTTATCATTTTCTTTTCCACTGCTATTTATTGTATCATATCTGTGATGTATATAGATATTCATTGTATCATCATTGTATCTAGATATTGTATCAGATGTTGTATATCTATATTCTTTTTCTTTTATTCCGTTGTGTTATTTACTTAATGTTGTTATAAGCTCCGGCGAACCGGATTTGAACGGTCGAATCTACGGCATTCGAGTACGATGTAAAGTATGGATGTCGATTTTCGAGCGCGCAAAATCCGTGCCGTTACATTTGGTATCAGAGCTAAGGTTGAACTTTAGCTCAGGAGTATAACACGTTAAGTAGCTCATTAGAGATAGAGTGAAGTAAACTCTAGAATGAGTATTTCTCAGATATCCGTCCATATGCCTCAGTAAATTCTCTTGTTATCCACTGTTAGTGAGTATGAGTGCAAGAAGAGGATGAGATAGGGGACAGGGGAATACGACTATAAATTGTCAATACCCTACAACAGTGGAAACCACTTTCTATCAATCTTCTTTGATTCGTTTCCAAATTCTTTTGATTGCTTCGTGACAGCTCCAGAAGAAGTTTCGGTGTGATGATGGTTCTATGAATCGTTGTAGAAAGTCCTTACTTAGTATTTCATCGTTTCTTATCAGCCTTTTGATTTAAACCTTAATGAATTTGAAATTAGAAATTTTAAAATTGAGGTAAATTGATTAATAGAATATGAAGCTAAATTTGAATTAAATCAATAAAACGATATTGTTTGAAACCAAATTTTGAAATTCTATTGTAATTTCTTTTGAATACCAAAGTCCGAAGAGGGACAAATTGGTATATATTTCGAGATATTCCGACTTGAGTTTGGAATTCATATCGTGGGTTTGAGGAATTTTAAGAGATCGAATCTGTCTATCTCTGTCTTTGTTTCGTGCCTGCGAATTTCGAGGACGAAATTCTTTTAAGGGGGGAAGTTTGTAACGACCCCAAAATTTAATTTAATTTAAATTAATAATTCATTGAATTTTGAATGAAAATAGTAGAATAAATGAATAAAGTGAAGTGAGTTTCCCCGATTCATCTAGAAAATATATGTATATATATATATATATAGTTTTATAAAATATAAGGTAAATAAATAAATCTCAATATCATATTTATAAATCAATACGAATTTGTACAAAATAGAATTTCATTTACATTGCAAAGTAATAAAACAAATACAACTACCTATATACAAAATTATACCAAGTAATTAAACAAACATTAATATATATTCATGTATGAACAAACAAAATTTTATAACATTGACTAAAATAACAATACAACATCACCATAAAGTAATAAAGGAAAAATAAAAATAAAATAAAATACATACCAGTAAGTAAATATGTGTGAATGAAAATGAAACAAGTAGTTACTCATGGAAATAAAGTAACAAACAAACAAGGAAAAAATGCATAAGCTTTTGAAAACAAGATGGCAAACTATCTCCATGCTTTGTACAGCCGAGATAAGATGGAAACAAATAAAAGAAAATGTAAGTTGGTACATGTTAATTAATGCAGCTACCAAAACAATGCTCACAGCCAAAATCAAGTTTAAGCTTGTACAGCTGAAGTATGTGAGATATATACATGGTACAAAGCTAATAAATGCAAAGATGTGTATGTGTACAAGCTCATAAATGCAGCCCCAAACGAGTTACCTCAGCCTCCATATCAAAATCTCTGGCCAAAGATTTAAAAAAAGAAAAATAAAGAAAATCTTGTACCTGCTTTGTATAAACAAATAATCAACTTCACTTTTATATATATCATCCTCACCAGTTCAGTTCGTTCCTTAAAGCTAAAATCTGAAGTAAACAAACCATTCAACTTAAAAACAAACATCTCAAAGCAAACATCGAATCAAGAAAAAAAGAAGCTTCAGCTTGGAAAAGCTTCAATTTGCAAATTTTAAAAGCCAGTTCAACAATTTTGCAAGCTTCTCTGTTCTTTCTTTTTGAGGTGAGCAACTTTAATCTTTAAAAACCATTTCTTTGAATCCAATGTTTGAGAAAACTGGTGAGTAAACAAACTGTTTTAAAATTTAAATTTGTATGTTTGCTTCATGAATAACTTATGTTTTGTTGTATATTGTAAATAAGAAGTTCTGTGTAATCCTGTTGCATTGAAAATTGTATATGGTCTGTTCTTCTTAATCTCTGGTTAAAGAGTAAAGTGAAGTAAAGAAAATTTAATAAATCTTCATACAAAACATTTTAAACTTAGGATTTAAACAAAACAGGTTGTTTAAACTTAAAAACATAGCTTGGAATTTTGTTTGAAGCTAAATAGTATAACATGAATACTGTATATTCAAGTTACAGTAAAAAGAAAAGAAAAAAAATCCTATTGTTAAAATTCGAATATCATAAATTGTTGATTTGATTTTATATATTGGACAAACATTTAAAAGTAGGATTTTTAAAACAAAAACGAAGATTTTTAGATTAATAGTTAAAGAGCAGTTTGTAAATAAACAAAGATTGCATTTTTGCCAATTTCTGGTTATTGATTAAATTTAAATTGTTGAAATTTGATTTGGAGCTAGTATGAACATATATGATGTTGAGAAAAATGTTGAATAATTTTTCAAATTCAAAAATTGGTCGAACGAATTCAAATTAGGGCTTGAGTTCACGTTTTTGTTCATGTCAGTGACGAATCGAGAACAACGGCTATACGCGATCGAGTGGTACGAGGATTGGGGTAGAGGAGCGTCGATGGTCAGGGAACAAGTGGCCGGAAGCTCGAAGCTTCTGATCATCAGCGTCGAGGTGGCGAGTCGTTTTGTTGATAGGGTAGAAGTTCTAGTTTGGTTCGAGATGCCGAAATTCAGCTCGTCGTCGAATTAGTTGATCTGGGTGGTGGTTTAGGTCGAGAGGGTCAGTGGTGACTCGTGGGAGGTCGAGGCGATGATCGGAGGAACTTCGATCCTCTGTGCACGTATACGTGCATTTGCGTGCACGGTTGTCCGCCTGGAAGTGTAATGGAGTAAGGTGAAAAGGAGGAGGAGGAGAGGAAAGAAGCAGGGTGAACTCGCGTGGTTGACTCGAAGACGTGCTCGAGTTATTCGAGTATGAGACTCGAAGCAGCGGAGATAAGACTCGAAACAAATATTGATTGCTCGGGTTAGTATCTTGTTACAGGCTTAAGCCTGTAAGTCTTAAGAAAATTTTTAAACTGGAATTTAAAATAAGAAGTGAAGATTCAAACGAGTTTTAGAATCAGATTCAAATTTAGTTGAATCTCAGTTTTAAAATAAAATAAGGTTTTAAAAGTTTAAAGTATTTGAACCACTTTAAGCTGTCAAATAGTTGAATTCAAATTGTTTGAGGATGGAGTGAAATTTTAAATTGATTTGAATTTAAAATAAAATTGGAAACTTCTATTATAAAATAAATAATTCTTTAACTGAAAAAAAAAGGATTTAGAAATTGTTTAAACTTTGTTAAAGATAAAATGGATTTTTATTTTAAATCCTGGATTTAAAATGAAATCCAAAGGTAAAATTGAAATGAATTTAAAAGTGAATTGAATATGAATTGTCAACATATTTATCAGTGATAATAAATCACTAATAAGAATGAGATTTGTCTTAAGTTGATTAAAATGAATAATTTATTTATTTAATTTATTAATGATTTGGGTTAATTAAATAAGTAATTAAAGGTTTAAATCATTAATTAAAGTAAATAATTTGAGAAGAATTTATTTATTAAAGGTTAATAAATGAATGAAAGTGATTAAGAAATTGAATTAATAAGGATTAATTTATTAATGTGATTAATTAGTTATAATTACACAATTAATTCATCTTAATTATAGATGATTGATTATTATCGAATGTTTTGTGATATGATGCTTTGTGATATAAATTGCTTTGTATTGAACTGTTATATCTGTGATGAATATATATTGTTATATGAATATGAAACCCCTTGGCCCGTAAAACGGCACTTGAATTTCGATGCGACAGGGAGTCGGATTCCAGTTGGTTATCCGAAACCCACGTCGAATTATATTAGTGAATCTTTGTGACCGATAAATTTATTTTATCTATGAATCTGTGAATGAAGATAAGCGTTATCGATTAAACCACTTATCGATATATCTGTGATGATTGATGTTGCACTATTGTGTGTTAAAACCCTTGGACTACACCATACACACACAAATATGGATTTCACGTGGAAATCGGTTAAGTCACAGATAATTCAAATTTGATGTTTTGAAATTGAAATTTTAATTTCAATCGATTTTGAAATTGGAAATTTGAGTTTAAAGTGAAAAGTTTTTGAAATGGAATTTCAAATATGAAAGTTATTTTTTGAGTAACTTGATTGAGTTTGAAATTTAAATTATTTGATTTAAATTTGAATTCAATATTTGAAATTGAATTCTAAAATTTGAAACTAGGGATTAAAGATGTTTATATATGGGTTAAACTATTTTAAATATATTGATTATGGAATGTGAATATAATTCAAGGGCTTTAACTCGTGCAATATAATTGGATTTTTTCTAAAACGAAAACTATTTGTTTTCAAATAATTAAAGCTTTCATATAAGAAGGGAATTTCCAATTTGTGTTGAAATGTTTCAAATTTAAAATGAAATTGAAATGTTTTGAAAAGCTATGAATGAAATGTTTGAAAGCTATGAATTGAATCTGTTTATTTATAACAGATTTAAAAATGGTGATTTGTTTAAACCATTCGAAATGACATTGTTTTGAAAGCTATAAGTTAAATCTTTGATTTAAAGACTTAACGAGTTAATCCAATTGAAACGGAAATTGTTTTGAAATATGTGAATGGATTTTTATGAAACTGGGTGAACTTTGTGAAATAAATCTTTTTGTTTAAAAGACTTGAAATGGTAATCGATTGAAACCATTTAAAAAAAGAAGTTGAATTATTAAGTTATGACTTAATTGAAATCACATATCCATATGTTTTTAAATATTGCGCTCGTTATTCGGGTTAACCGGGAAAAGACATTTGTGTCATATAACCCATTCCGAATAATGATACGTCGTATATGGATAGCATTTGAAGACCGGTGTTGAAGACCGGATATTTTCAAAAACGAAAGGACAACTCGTCGAATGTCTCTGCATCGACTGGTCCCGATATAGAGATTTTATCACCCTTTGTGATGGGAAGTCCGGACGGGATTGGGAATACCCGGAATTGCAAGGGCTTCGTAAGAAGTGCCTTCGGTTCTGTTCGAACCCGGAACAGACTTGTATGGATACATGTCTGACATTACACTTTGAGATATATAGCCGATTTCTTTCAAATACATTTCTGTTTGGTGGTGGAGAATTCATTCTCTTAGCTTAACACCCTTCTCTGAGACATACGAGCTCAGAGGTTATGTAGTTGAAGGTTATCAACGATATATCCCAATTTGGTAATGTGGCATGCTGAGTGTTGCTGTGTGATGATCAGTGTTTGATCATTTGTGATATGATCATTTGTTTGATCTTATATCTTTGTGATCATAGGTTGATCATTTGTTTGACCCGAAGCATGGCTTTGTGACAAAGCATAGCTTTGTGGACGAGACTTCGTCGAGCCTCACACCCCGGAAATGGTCAAAACAGGAAGGATGCAGCAAGGTTCTAGGGAGTAGCGCCCCTTAGTGTATGTCATTTCTTTCTGGATAGAGGTGGTATCATGGTATGGAGCCCAGATACTTAACCTATGTGGTTACTGCATTATTATTCTGATGTGGTTGTTGGAAATCGAGGATCCTCGGGAAGATCGGTTACGATCGGGGGATGGCATACGCGTGTCAGTAGTTACCTATTTTTGCAGAGGTAACCCGGCCTTGTGTTGGCAGAGATCCGGTTAGGTTCTCGGGACGTCATTCCAGAGGCGTTTCCATGTGGCAATGGGAAGTTCCTTGGCCTGACCATTTGTTGGAAATCCAAAGAAACAATACGAGCCTTGTACGGTATTAGTTGTAGAACCTGCCATTCACTTATGGTGGCGCCCCACTGTTTGGATGGTAGCTATAGTAGGCATAGTTCGAAATGTCTATGCTGGCTAAGATTTATATTCTACTTTCGAAATATTTTCCACTATGCACTAATAATAATATCAAAATGATTTGATTTTGCGTAGTAAGCATCTTTGACTATCATAAGAAGAAATCTCCTCCAATTCTGCGTTTGCATTGTGTGTGTGGTGGGAGGTCTTATGGTAGTTTCATTTTCCAAAAGCATTGCGAATTAACTTTGAAAATTCTCTTGTTGATTGTTTTTAAAGATAAACTGTTTTTGTTGCTCACACCAGTCCCATGACTGATCCGGAGTTTATTGTTTCTTTCCTAAACTCTGGATGCTCAAAATTTTTCTACACGAGCAGTCTAGAGTTGGGTTTTTCAGATAGTCAGATTAGTAGGTTTTCTGGAGCCAGTTCAGTTTTTGGATATGGACTGCACTTGCTTATCTTGGTGTATCGTTATTAGGAGTTCAAGCTATTTCTGGATTGATGCTTTGGAGTTGGAGATTATCCGCTGCTGTTGTTATCATTTTCTTTTCCGCTGCTATTTATTGTATCATATCTCTGATGTATATAGATATTCATTGTATCATCATTGTATCTGGATATTGTATCAGATGTTGTATATCTATATTCTTTTTCTTTTATTCCGCTGTGTTATTTACTTAATGTTGTTATAAGCTCCGGCGAACCGGATTTGAATGGTCGAATCTACGACATTCGAGTACGATGTAAAGTATGGATGTCGATTTTCGAGCGCGCAAAATCCGTGCCGTTACATTACAACTTTTTTAAACAATTCTGGTAAGTTGTATGTATGTTTTAAGAATGTAATTCAATGTACACAAGTTTATCTTATTCATTTTAATTAACAAAATGCTCAATAATTACATCTCTAAATTTTCATATCTTTTGATTTACAAGTTACAAATTTCCAATTTCTCATATATTTCATTAATCACTTAGCATCTAATTTCTTATTTTTCATTTTAGAAATTTCCAACAAATAAAATTTCACTTTATTTCTAAACTGAAAAATCATTAATTTAATAGAAACTTAAGAACTAAATGTCGGGTTGTAACGACCCGTAAATTTTTAATAATTTTTATTTGTTTTATTATTATATTTAATTGAAATTTTGTGAAATTTTAAACAATAAAAATTTGAAATAAAAATTTGATTTTTGGAATGCGTCTATTTAAACATAGTAAATGGTAAATTTTCATCTGATAATTTGGAAGTTTATTTTCTTGTGTAATTTTATTTCAATTCAAATCAGTTAATATTTGATGATAATAAAATGTTTTCCAAACCTGAATATTTTTATACAATAAATTTGTAAATCATCTTCTGAGTGAGGCGTCATATTTCGTTTCTCAAAATTTGGACTGTTGTTGCTCCGTTTATCTTATTTTCGACAGATTTGCAGCATTTTCGGTACCGATTGTCGACTTTTGATAGGATGATCGTACCACCGATATCTGTATACCGTTTTGATCATCTCGTCATGCTGATCTTCATAGTATATTCATATCTGTGTTTCGGTATCCGGTACGCGGCGAACCGTGCAACGGTTCACTGTATCGGTACGTTTTGATCCATTTGAATTCCTTGTGTCCATTCATTATCTCGTGTGAATCAAACAGCCGGCCACGCCTTCCACAACTATCGGCCCAATCCACGTCTTTACCTCGCGGACCCCGGCTCGCCTCCCAGTAGCTCCACTCGGCGCTCCGCCTGTTGTGTTGACCTATCCACCTTCCCTGGTTGCAACAACCTCTTCCATTTTATATAGGTGATATAATTGTTTGTTATATATAGAATTAAGATTTTATAAAATGTTTATACACATAAGTTATATTATAAGCTATTATTGTTTTGTCAAAGTTGTTTGAAAAGAAAAAGGGGAGTTGTTGTTATAAATTTTAATACATGAATAGATATTTTGATACTTGAATCTTATGTTTACGATTTTATTACATGTATATTGGGTATATATATTTATATTATGATTTTTTAAGGTAAATGTTTATATATATATATTTATATGTTGTATAAACATGTCGTTACTATGTAGTTTACTGTTTCTATATATATATATATATATATATATAATGCACAAGTTATTTTTCTGGGTATATCAGGTATGTTTCATTTATTTGTAGCATAACATATTATTATATATATATATAAAGTTTCATATATGTATATCTTGCTTTAGCAGTTAAAGTGCATGTAATTGTTTTGCTCACCATTTCCTGTTGATAACATATGATAGCAGTTAAGTTATATATATTATCTGTTAGTTTATATAAGATATATATACATATATTCGTCTGTATATCTAAATATATAGGGTGTCTGTAATATATATATATATATATATATATATATATATGCTAGTTATAAGTTACTGTATGATGTATTTTGTTAATATTTTTAAATAGTGTTTCGATATATTGTATAGTTTTATATATGTAGGTGTTTAAAGGTATTTATATACATTGTTTTCGGACTTTAGAAAATTTTACAGCAAAGTATAATTTGTGCTGGTTCATAGATGTTGGCATATATATAAAAAATATGTCAGTATATAAAATTGGTTTGCATACAGATATTTTATTTTATAACAAGATTGTATTGTATGTTGGTTGTATTATATTTATGTTAGTTATACTGATTTTGGTATAATAATGTTTGTACTGTTAGTATAAAAAGGCAAGCTTGTCAGTTTGGTTGTTTATAAAACCTATATATTTGCTTATGTTGTATAAGTTATATATATATATATATCAGTAGATATATAAAGATTTTGTCTCAGTCTATATATATACATAGCAAGTTATATATCTGGTAGTATCATATATGTGTACTGTATATATATAATATAATATATATATTTTAATATATGAGTTAAAATTTATAATGATCTTGGAATATATATATATATATTTCGATTTTGATATATGTATATATGTTTAAATTTAATATTGATTCTTGAAAGAAAATTCTTACATATATAGATAATATATATATGTGTGTTTGAACTAAAATATGATTTTGATATATATAGTGTTTATATATATACATGTTCACTTATACCATTTATCTTCATCGATCCATTTCTGATTTGATTTTGTCAATCTATATTTATCAGCTCTGTTCGTCGAATTCGTGCCAACTTTGCTTTGCTTTGGAATTCGTAGCTTGTTCTGTTGTCTATTCTCTATAGCCTCGAAAGGTGAGCAATCACTCACGATTAACGTTCTTTTATTTATTAAATTTGATTTCAATTGAAATGACAATTCAAATATGCTGTTGTTAGTTATTTACATTGTAATATATATGTTGTTATCTGTATCAGTTCACCTGTGACATCTGACACCATTATCTGTTATTTATATTGATGATATATGCCTATTATATTATTATCATATCTGTTATCACTCTGCAAGTTCCCTGTTAGTATAGAATCACTATGGGTTGAAATGATACATACCCAAACGATCTGTAGAATAGAAGAAAATCGTTATGGGTTGAAATGATAACCCAAGCGATTTTCATTTAATTGAATTTGGGATTGCGGGTTGAAAAGATATATACCCGTATATATATTTAAATTATGGATTGAAATGATAAATATCCGTATCACTTGACCATAGGGTAGAAAATTATATACAGACACCGTTGGTATATATATATATATATTGAAAATGATTTCTATGGTTTTGAAAAGAAATATATGGTTTTAATAAATATTGATTTTAAAGATTTATTAAAGTTGATTTAATAAAGTTCATATATAATATGTTTAAGTATTTATTTAATATCTATATTTTCAAATATAGAGTTTATAATGATTCGGGTTGGAAAGATAAATTTGGAATTGATTTGAAATTATATTTATTTAAGAATTTTACTTAAATAAGTTTGATTTGAAATTTATTAAATTTGAAATTTTAAAGATATGTTTTATAACTTGAATTTGATTAAAAGTGACTCAAATGAATATTTCAAACTTATATAAATTTAAATGGGATATTTTATTTATTTAAATTTGTAAATTGAAGTTGTATTTAGATGTTATTGAAATGATTATTTAAATTTGTAAATTGAAGTTGTATTTAGATGTTATTGAAATAATTAAGTAAATATTTCAAAACTAAATAATAGTAAAGTGAATTTGATATATATATATATATAAAATTATCAAATTTGGTTTTGAAATGTTGAATATTTAAAGCTTTGAAATATATCGAGATTAAAATGGCTTATTTTATGGTTCAAATATGTATTTGAAATCGATAATTTGAAATGGTTTATTGAGAAACTGAATCGAATTGAAATTTATGATTTGAGATTTGATTAAATGTGAATTATTTTGGAATTCGAGTTGATTTGAATCGATTTGTGAAATTTGAGAAAAACTATTTATTATATAAAGTATTTTTAAATTATATTTAAACTATTTATATTTTACTTATAAATTATTTTAATATAAACTATTTTAGTATACTAATTATTTCAATATAAACCGTTTTTAACTTATAATTATTTTATATAAACTATTTTATTTTATAAACTATTTATTTTATACTAATTTTAATATCTAAATTGTTTAAGAAGAAAGTATTATGGATTCCAAAATGCTATGATTTCAAAGCTATGATTTCAAAGTGTTATGAATTTCAAGGTTTGATTTCCAAAGTGTTTTGATTTTAAAGGACTTATGATTTCGAAAGCGTTATAACTTTGGAAAGTGATATGATTTTGGTAATGGATATTATTTTAAGTGAGAAATGATATTGTATTGATATGGTTTTAAAGATGGAAATGATATTTGGTTTTGAAGTATAAACTACTTTGAAATGACCGCGGTGTTATAATAACGTTTGGTTGTTAAAGAGACCGGGATCGGATATGGGCATACTCTCGGTCGATACCGAAAACCTATGGAGTGCCCTCTGACGACGCCCATTACGGCGGAGATTACGGTACTGTATAAACTATGGGAATATAAAATGTGTTAAGGTGGAAAATGTAAAGCCTTAACGCTATTTTGATAGTTTACTTTACTTTAGACATATTATAATAGCGTATATCACTACATAGTAGATAGTTTAACGGATCCTTAGAGGATGGTTGTCCCAAACATCCTTTGAGTTACTTGTATTTTAGTTGATATTTCACTTGAGTTGGATTTATTAATATAAGAATGTTAATCCTGACTCGAGTGTTTTGTGTTTTGCTTTACGCTCGGGTCAAACTGAGTGGTTCAGTGTTCGAGACTTACCTTTGGAGTTGGAGCTTCGCTTGGAGATCCATCCATCTATCCAGCTTTCTGTTATTCAGTTGATTCCAGTGATGTATTCTAATCTTGTATTTCACTATTGTATTGAGACATCCATGTAATCGAGACTTCTGTTGTATCTTGTTTAACTTTGTTATATATATATATATATACAGTAGCTTCATGAACTACTATTGTAACGACCCACAAAATTTAATGGTTTTAAAAGTATATTTAACTGGAAATTTGTGAAATTTTAAACAATAAAATTTGAAAATAAAAATTTATTATTTGGAATACGTCTATTTTAATATAGCAACTGGTAAATTTTCATCTGATAATATTAAAGTTTATTTTCTTGTGAAATTCTATTTCAATTTAATTCAGTTAATTATTGATGAAAATAAAATGTTTTCCAAACTTGAATATTTTTATACAGTAAATTTCTAAATCATCTTCTGAGTGAATCATCAGTCTTCGTTTCGTCAAATTTGGACTTTTATTGCTCCGTTTATTTTAATTCTGACAGAATAGAAGCATTTTCGGTACCAATTATCGACTTTTAATCGAATGATCGTACCACGGATATCTGTATACCGTTTTGATCATCTCGTTGTGCTGATCTCCGCAATATATTCATCTCTGTATTTTGGGGTCCGGTATGCGACGAAAACAATAAAATAGTACGTCGTAGCGGTGCCACTTTTGAGGTCCATTCAGATTTCAAACAGCTATTTATTATCAACCGTTACATTTCCATCTTTTCAGCATTGATATTGATGATGACTGCCTTAATCCCATCGGTTTTGAAATTTCTATACGTTGTATTATTAATTTGCGAACCGTTCTTTTGCCTTCAATGAAATATAGGCGGTCATATTTAGCTTTTATTATTCCTCGAAATAACGTGTGTGACTTTGCATTTCATTTATTAGTTACCTGATCTAAAACGTGCTACATAACCTTTAGTCTGTGGTCACCCCCTCTCTCTCTCTCCATTTACTTTAAGTCTGTTCATTTTGGTGAGAAGGAAAATATTATTTTGCTAAAGCTTTCACATTTTCGCATGGAAGCTACACCGCGCCTCTCTCCCCACTTCGCGCCTCACCAGACCCATCCCCTTGAACCCGCGCATAGGGAAGCACCCACGTGTGCATCTCCTTCCTCAACAATCCACCTCTAGCTTACCCTCCTCCGCCGAACACCCTACCCACGGCTTCGGCTCTACCTCCACCTAACTTTTTCTCCCCTGCCGATCTCCACTCCACCGCCCTTCGAGTTCAACACACCACTCCACCTCGGTCTCCTCCCCACTAACCGGCCTTCCTTCCCACCAACCAAAACCACCTCCGCCCCAGTCAACTAACCTAGCAGCCCCACTTGAACAATACAACCCACGACCGGATCTACAACCAACTGAGCCTGCCGAACACCACAAGCCAATTCCCATCTTCCCCTTTAAGCTTCTCCCCGCAACCATGCCAACCCGAACCCCTGATGTTAGCAGTTGATAGCCTTCCCTGCTTGTTTTGTTCTTCTCCGTGTTATATAAATTGGTATGCATGCTTTGTTAACCTGTATATATATCTATATAACAGTTCTAATATATATATTTGTATATTTTGTAAAATATATCAAAGTTGGATTTCAGTTTTATATAAATTAGAATATAAGGTATATACAAATACAAATATATGCGTGTACATATTTTTTGATTTGTATTGATTTATATATGCATATATAGTATTATATGTATTTCAGTAATTTATAATTGTTGTTATAAAGGTTATAAGATGTTTAAGTATATACTTTTTATAAAGTCTGTAAATGAAAGTATACGGCAAAGTAAATATGTATCAGGTTTTGAGTTTGTTTAATCTGTTGCTTTGCAGCTAGCTCATGTACAGGGTATAAGTCATATATATATGTAATGTTATATAGGGTCAGTGAGCATATATTTTTAATATATTTATATCTTATATATGTTGTATATTTTAATAAGTCTGCATATATTAGTTTGTATACAATATGTTGCTAGGTACATAAGTATATAAGCCATATTTTACCTGTGTATAGGTTAGTGTGCAATTGTTAAAATATATAGGAACTTGATTTCCAAATTTATATAGGTATAAAATTATATATAAAGTGTTAGATATATATACTCGGTTTTCCAGAAAATTTTGTCTGCATATATCTGGTTTATGATTCTGGAGTTAAATATATACATGTTTTGCATATTTTGTTCAATGTCTGAGTTATGAGGTTTTGTTTGTAGATTTCTTTACAGTCAGTATATACGTTATGTAAGTTATAATTGATCTATGGTATTGTGTATGACGTATAATAAAGTAAGTTGTTGTAAGTATATAAATATGAACTATAGATCTGTTTGTCTTATAAATATGAATTTAATAAGTCATAAATATTATTATTTTATCTTAAATTTCATATGGTCTTAAGTATAATAGATATATATCATTGATTTTTAATACTTGGGTTTTAGGGAAAAATGATTTTTTAAAGTTTATACTAGTTCAGTTTTGTCTAATTCAAAATTTTCATATAATGACAATGTTTAGATATTTTCATCTTATATCAAAACTGATTTGATTTCTTTTCATCGACTCCTGTTATCAGATCTGTTCGTCGAATTCGTGCCAATCTTAACTTGCTTTGGAATTTCGGGCTTGTAGTCGTAACCCATCTCACTCTCGTTTATGTCTAGCCTCGAAAGGTGAGCAATCACTCACGATTAACATTCCTGTATTTATTAAATTTGATTTCAATTGAAACGACAATTGAAATATACTGTTGATAGTTATTTTCATTGCTATATATGCTATTATCTATAATTTTTCACCTGTGGGATATGACACCATATCCTGCTGTTTATATTATATTGTTACTGATGATATATGTTTATTGTTATATTTTATATTATCTGTTATCACTCTGCAAGTTCCCTATTAGTATAGAATTCACTATGGGTTGAAATGATACATACCCGAACGGACTTTAGAATAGGAGAAAATCATTATGGGTTGAAATGATAAACCCAAGCGATTTTCATTTGAATTGAATTTGGGATTACGGGTTGAAATGATATCTACCCGTATATATTTAAATTACGGATTGAAATGATAAATATCCGTATCACTTAACCATATGATAGATATATATACAGACGCCGTTGGTCCATATATATAAATATTTAAAAAAAAATCTATGGATTTGGAAAGAAATATATGGTTTAATAAATGTTGATTCTTAAATTATTTAAATTAATTAAGATTGATTTAATACATATATTATGGTTAAGTATTTAAATTTATGTTTCAAAATAGATTTTAGTAATAATTTGAATAAGTTAAGGTTGGGAAGATAATTTATTTAATTAAACCGATTTGAAACTTATTGAAATTGAGATTTAAGATATGATTTATAACTTGGGTTTGATTTAAGTAATTTAATAAATATTTCTTATTTAAATAAATTTAAGGAAATATTTAGTAAAAATGTAATTTATGCTAGTTAAATGATATTGAATTTTTAAGTGAATATTCCCTGATTAAATAATAAATGAAGTTAAATCAAGAGCTATATGAAACTGTTAAATTTAACTTTGAAATTGTTGAATATTAAAGCTTTGAAATATATTGGAATTTAAATGGTTTATTTTGTGATTCAGATATGTATTTGAAATCAATATAATTTGAATTTGTTATTTAGAAACTGAATTGAATTAAAATGGAAAAATTTAGATTGAATTAAATTGAAATTTGGAATTTGAGTTGATTTGAATCGATTTGTGAGACTTGAGGAAATTATAAATGCTTTACTTTATAAATTATCCAACCTATAGATACTATTTTAGAAAATAGATATATTTGAAATGAAATGATATTTGGGTTTGAAGTATAAATTAAATTGAAATGACCACGGTGTTAGTGTGTATATTTCTACCTTGTAGATAGTTTCGCAGATCCTTAGAGGATGGTTATCCCAAACATCCTTTAAGTTACTTGTATTTCAGTTGATATTTCACTTGAGTTGGATTTATTGATATAAGAATGTTAATCCTGACTCGAGTGTTTTGTGTTTTGCTTTACGCTCGGGTCAGACTGAGTGATACAGCATTTGAGACTCACTCTTGGAGTTTGGAGCTTCATTTGGAGATCCAACTATCGTTTTAGCTTTCAGCTTTTCCAGTTGATTTGTTTAGAGAGTTCATCTATTCGTACTGAAGACTTCACTGTATTTGAGATATTCTGTTGTATTTTATTTTTAACTCTGAGGTTTTTATAGTAGCTTCATGAACTACTATTTTAACTATTCCGCTGCGTATTATTGTATTACTCTGTGTCTGTAATTCTGTGATTGATTTATTTACTGTATATTCCGAGTTTTGCCAAATTTAAATTAACAATCTGATATTTTGAATTATTCAAGTCAGACATGTGTGGATTTATTGTCGATTTGAATGGTCCAAAATAGCGGGTCGTTACAGTTGGTATCAGAGCTTTAGCTCTACGCAAAACTTAGCATATATAGAAAATTTATTTACAAAATCACTTTCGTTCGAGTTTGAATCTCTTTCGTTTGGCTCGATTTCCTTTGAACTTTGGAACGTTTCTTGCGGTTCCAAAATTCATTCTTGTCTCTCCCTATTTGTATTCTTTTGATTCTGGAGTATCCCATAACTCCACTTCGAATGATCTCTATAAGAATAGGATCCCACCAATCTTTGAATGATTTGTGAAGGGGTGAAACTCCTTCACAATTGGCATTGATCCACCGGAGATTTCTATATCTTTGGTTTAGATGCCGCTATCTCTTGCGATCGAATGTTGATTTTTCTTGGAATTCTGCATCGATCTTGTTCCTGAAGTCACGGTTGACCCTATGGTCATCCGCGATTTATATAAGTATATTCATCTTCTATTTTGAAATTTAATTATCTCATCTTCGTTCGAGCTTATCTTCGAATCATAACCCTAATTGATTAGAGTCCCTCTAATTTGAATTTCTATCTTTGTTTTGAAATCCATTCTTGAATCATCCTTTTGAAAAATCGGGTTTATTCGTATTTTAGAAATTGTTTTATATATTGAAATTATTATTTTGATAAATATGATTTTATTCTATATATATAAAAGGGAAAATGTTTTCGATAAGGATTATATATACCTTTTAAAATGAGAATTTGAAGTTTGAAAGGATTTGAAATTTTGAAAGTTATATAAGAATTTGATTTATCTAAAAATGATTTATAACTGAAGGATTTTAAATTTGAAATTCGAGAATTGAACTCCGGTATTTTGAAATTGGTTTTTAGATTTTGAAATATATAATAATAATATGATTTAAAGTATTTTCCGAATAAGAATGTTTCAAATGATTTTAAATAAGTTTCGAATGATTTCGAAGAAATTTCAAAAGAAGTTTGAGACCAGAACTCACTTATGTCGCTGGAAAATAATTTCGGTGATGAGTGCACGCATCATCGACGTTGATTTTCGAGTTTCAGAGTGGGGGATAGGCCACTTGAGTAGCTTCGCTACGCGAGTGATTTTATGAAACCAATTTTGATTTCAAAGTTCTAAATATGATTTGATATTCGAAAAGATATGTATATATATATTTGAAATGATTTGAAGTAAGCCGGTGTTCAGTCCTCGAGTTTCGGATTTGAAACCTTTCTTTTGAAATCGATTTACTGATTTGTTGTTGATTTCCAACTCTTGAATTTGAAAATGATTTCTTCAACTATTTTGAAGGTTCGAACACTTCCAAATCAAGGTTAACTTTTCAAAGCTAAGAAATTTTGAAAAGTATAAAGTATATAGGTTTGGTATGTAAGTTAAAATATGTAGTAATATGATTTAAATAGGTTGAAACTGTTTTGTTAAGTAAATGAATAAAGCTATTTTGAATTTTTCTAAATATGAAATTTAGATTTGAAATATTTTGAAAGAATTTGGACTTCAATATATTTTGAATAAAATTTAGTTAAATGTTTTAATTTGGTAACATCTTTATGAAACTATATATTTAACAAGTTGGAATAAATATATAATTTGTACGTATGCTGTTTTATTCGCATAATTAATTTGATCCAGGTTTGAGTACACAAGTTCGAGGTGAATTACACCATTTCGTGTTAGGATTTTTCATTCGATTCTTGATGGCGAATATTTGATATGGATTTTGGGCCTGATTCTAGAATTCTCTATCGTAGTATATGGCTATGCAAGGAGACTGATGGCTTCTAGTCGAGAAACCATATCGAAGTCCGCATTAGGGAAGTCGAATGGACAATACTAGTTCGAAAGCGAACTTGTGTGATCGAGCGAGCGATCAAATGTGATTCTGCGAAATGATGACGTATGTACATCTTATATTCTAATATCATTGATATATTTTGACGCTGAAATTGAAAGCTGTCGAGTTAGAATATCTTTGCTTACTAAAAGAAAATTTCCAATTTAAATTACAAAGATATATAACCCATAAAAGCAAAGACATTCAATCCCATATGGCTCTTCATACAGCAAAATTTATTTTGAAATTTTTTTTCCTTAGATAAGATAGACCTTACGTAAGTATAAGATGATTTTGAAAACATTTGATTTGGAAATGAATTAGTTGACTTAAATTATTGATTTGGAAATTTGGATTTATTTTCTAAATCTATTATTCTGGAAAATTTGAAACTAAAGATAATTAATTTGAGAAGAAATAATTTGGTGAAATTGTATATGATTTTGAAACAAATGTTACTAAACACTTGATTTGGGAGTTGTCGAACTTATATAAAATTGATTTGTATGAGTATGAAATTGATTCGAAAACTATAGATTTGAAAAGGTACTCAATTTGAAAGTGAAATCTTATATAATTGAAGTCTATATAAGTATGATTTGATATACTATTGATTTTGGAAAGTATTTGATTTGAAAATTAAATCTTATATATAATGGTTTTATATAAGTACGATATTTGAAAGTGATTTGAAAAGGGTACTATATGATACATATTTTCGAAGTAAAGATATGGAAAGTGCCTTCTGCTTGATATCCGATTTATGGCCACATCTTGGATTCATTCTATCGATATTATTCTCTCTGATTTTTGGTTTTCCGGATATGATACTCGAGTGTCCTTCGAATTCCATGGCGTTACCCATGGTCTTAGGAGCGCGACTGCATAGCACAACTGCCTGGTTGAGTCTTGCCTAGGGGTACGGATTGTTTCCTGGGGGATCCAGGCGTAACCATTGTGTATCCTGCAATCTGTGTAGGTCGCGAATAGTAGCGCAAATGCTTGGCTGAGTCTTGCCTGGGGGTACGGATTGTTTCCTGGGGGATCCAGGCGTAACCATTGTGTATCCTGCATTCTACTAGTCATCATGGCGTAACTCGCAGGGCTGAGAAAGCTTACGGATATGGATTGTTTCCTGGGGGAACCAGGCGTAACCATTGTGTATCTGCGAACCATGGTTAGACAAAGGTTTTGTTTGTTTTTGTTTGGATTGTACTTTCCATATCTGTTTTTAAAAGTTTTCCAGTATTTTCACTAGGTGTTGAAACAGGTCTACTAAGTACCTGGAAAATTCTAGTTTTGCGCCTGATCAACGCACTACCAGAGTCTACAGGAACAGGGATAAACTTGTTGAAACATCGAGTTATAAAAGTATTTTATTATAAAGGTATTTTCAACAAAGGAATTTTTTATTAATATTTGAAATTGAAATTCTTATGGTTCTAAATTAATTATTCGTGCCCGATACTATTCTTTTGAATCTACCTTATCTGCTCAGCTTTATTTATTCACCTATATTCTGTTTTTCCAAGTCCTTCTTCTTTTCCTTGTTGACTATATCCTTCTTAAATATTGTTTATTTATATACTACATGGTTTAATAGTAAATTATGAATACTTTTGAAGTTATTTATTTAATAATACAGATTTAAAGGAAATGATTATTGATTTATTAATAATATTTGAAAAGTACTTTAGATAAAATTAATAAATTTAGGAAGTTTGGATTTAATGTTTTCAATAGCTTCTTTGAAATATAACTAGGGATGTAAATAACTGTTTTCAAATAGTTTTCATATCTTTATAAAGGTGTTATTTAAACATATAAATGGTACTTATAAAGGAAACAAGAAATTTTACAAATGAGTTTTGAAAAGTTTTAAAGTATATAAGACAATTGAATTGCAAATGAAGTTTTCAAATTTAAGTAAAATTTATATAGTTCAAATTTATTGTTTAATCTTGACTTTTAATCTACTTTTATTTCTGGTTTTCTCCTTCCTTTTCGGGGACGAAAAGTTTTGAGTGGGGAAGAGTGTAACGACCCGCAAAATTTAATGGTTTTAAAAGTATATTTAACTGGAAATTTGTGAAATTTTAAACAATAAAATTTGAAAATAAAAATTTATTATTTGGAATACGTCTATTTTAATATAGCAACTGGTAAATTTTCATCTGATAATATTAAAGTTTATTTTCTTGTGAAATTCTATTTCAATTTAAGTCAGTTAATTATTGATGAAAATAAAATGTTTTCCAAACTTGAATATTTTTATACAGTAAATTTCTAAATCATCTTCTGAGTGAAACATCAGTCTTCGTTTCGTCAAATTTGGACTTTTATTGCTCCGTTTATTTTAATTCTGACAGAATAGCAGCATTTTCAGTACCAATTATCGACTTTTAATCGGATGATCGTACCACGGATATCTGTATACCGTTTTGATCATCTCGTTGTGCTGATCTCCGCAATATATTCATCTCTGTATTTTGGGGTCCGGTATGCGACGAAAACAATAAAATAGTACGTCGTAGCGGTGCCACTTTTGAGGTCCATTCAGATTTCAAACAGCTATTTATTATCAACCGTTACATTTCCATCTTTTCAGCATTAATATTGATGATGACTGCCTTAATCCCATCGGTTTTGAAATTTCTATACGTTGTATTATTAATTTGCGAACCGTTCTTTTGCCTTCAATGAAATATAGGCGGTCATATTTAGCTTTTATTATTCCTCGAAATAACGTGTGTGACTTTGCATTTCATTTATTAGCTACCTGATCTAAAACGTGCTACATAACCTTTAGTCTGTGGTCACCCCCTCTCTCTCTCCATTTACTTTAAGTCTGTTCATTTTAGTGAGAAGGAAAATATTATTTTGCTGAAGCTTTCACATTTTCGCATGGAAGCTACACCGCGCCTCTCTCCCCACTTCGCGCCTCACCAGACCCATCCCCTTGAACCCGCGCATAGGGAAGCACCCACGTGTGCATCTCCTTCCTCAACAATCCACCTCTAGCTTACCCTCCTCCGCCGAACACCCTACCCACAGCCTCGGCTCTACCTCCACCTAAATTTTTCTCCCCTGCCGATCTCCACTCCACCGCCCTTCGAGTTCAACACACCACTCCACCTCGGTCTCCTCCCCACTAACCGGCCTTCCTTCCCACCAACCAAAACCACCTCCGCCCCAGTCAACTAACCTAGCAGCCCCACTTGAACAATACAACCCACGACCGGATCTACAACCAACTGAGCCTGCCGAACACCACAAGCCAATTCCCATCTTCCCCTTTAAGCTTCTCCCCGCAACCATGCCAACCCGAACCCCTGATGTTAGCAGTCGATAGCCTTCCCTGCTTGTTTTGTTCTTCTCCGTGTTATATAAATTGGTATGCATACTTTGTTAACCTGTATATATATCTATATAACAGTTCTAATATATATTTGTATATTTTGTAAAATATATCAAAGTTGGATTTCAGTTTTATATAAATTAGAATATAAGGTATATACAAATACAAATATATGCGTGTACATATTTTTTGATTTGTATTGATTTATATATGCATATATAGTATTATATGTATTTCAGTAATTTATAATTGTTGTTATAAAGGTTATAAGATGTTTAAGTATATACTTTTTATAAAGTCTGTAAATGAAAGTATACGGCAAAGTAAATATGTATCAGGTTTTGAGTTTGTTTAATATGTTGCTTTGCAGCTAGCTCATGTACAGGGTATAAGTCATATATATATGTAATGTTATATAGGGTCAGTGAGCATATATTTTTAATATATTTATATCTTATATATGTTGTATATTTTAATAAGTCTGCATATATTAGTTTGTATACAATATGTTGCTAGGTACATAAGTATATAAGCCATATTTTACCTGTGTATAGGTTAGTGTGCAATTGTTAAAATATATAGGAACTTGATTTCCAAATTTATATAGGTATAAAATTATATATAAAGTGTTAGATATATATACTCGGTTTTCCAGAAAATTTTGTCTGCATATATCTGGTTTATGATTCTGGAGTTAAATATATACATGTTTTGCATATTTTGTTCAATGTCTGAGTTATGAGGTTTTGTTTGTAGATTTCTTTACAGTCAGTATATACGTTATGTAAGTTTATAATTGATCTATGGTATTGTGTATGACGTATAATAAAGTAAGTTGTTGTAAGTATATAAATATGAACTATAGATCTGTTTGTCTTATAAATATGAATTTAATAAGTCATAAATATTATTATTTTATCTTAAATTTCATATGGTCTTAAGTATAATAGATATATATCATTGATTTTTAATACTTGGGTTTTAGGGAAAAATGATTTTTTAAAGTTTATACTAGTTCAGTTTTGTCTAATTCAAAATTTTCATATAATGACAATGTTTAGATATTTTCATCTTATATCAAAACTGATTTGATTTCTTTTCATCGACTCCTGTTATCAGATCTGTTCGTCGAATTCGTGCCAATCTTAACTTGCTTTGGAATTTCGGGCTTGTAGTCGTAACCCATCTCACTCTCGTTTATGTCTAGCCTCGAAAGGTGAGCAATCACTCACGATTAACATTCCTGTATTTATTAAATTTGATTTCAATTGAAACGACAATTGAAATATACTGTTGATAGTTATTTTCATTGCTATATATGCTATTATCTATAATTTTTCACCTGTGGGATATGACACCATATCCTGCTGTTTATATTATATTGTTACTGATGATATATGTTTATTGTTATATTTTATATTATCTGTTATCACTCTGCAAGTTCCCTATTAGTATAGAATTCACTATGGGTTGAAATGATACATACCCGAACGGACTTTAGAATAGGAGAAAATCGTTATGGGTTGAAATGATAAACCCAAGCGATTTTCATTTGAATTGAATTTGGGATTACGGGTTGAAATGATATCTACCCGTATATATTTAAATTACGGATTGAAATGATAAATATCCGTATCACTTAACCATATGATAGATATATATACAGACGTCGTTGGTCCATATATATAAATATTTAAAAAAAATCTATGGATTTGGAAAGAAATATATGGTTTAATAAATGTTGATTCTTAAATTATTTAAATTAATTAAGATTGATTTAATACATATATTATGGTTAAGTATTTAAATTTATGTTTCAAAATAGATTTTAGTAATAATTTGAATAAGTTAAGGTTGGGAAGATAATTTATTTAATTAAACCGATTTGAAACTTATTGAAATTGAGATTTAAGATATGATTTATAACTTGGGTTTGATTTAAGTAATTTAATAAATATTTCTTATTTAAATAAATTTAAGGAAATATTTAGTAAAAATGTAATTTATGCTAGTTAAATGATATTGAATTTTTAAGTGAATATTCCCTGATTAAATAATAAATGAAGTTAAATCAAGAGCTATATGAAACTGTTAAATTTAACTTTGAAATTGTTGAATATTAAAGCTTTGAAATATATTGGAATTTAAATGGTTTATTTTGTGATTCAGATATGTATTTGAAATCAATATAATTTGAATTTGTTATTTAGAAACTGAATTGAATTAAAATGGAAAATTTTAGATTGAATTAAATTGAAATTTGGAATTTGAGTTGATTTGAATTGATTTGTGAGACTTGAGGAAATTATAAATGTTTTACTTTATAAATTATCCAACCTATAGATACTATTTTAGAAAATAGATATATTTGAAATGAAATGATATTTGGGTTTGAAGTATAAATTAAATTGAAATGACCACGGTGTTATAGTGTATATTTGTGACGACCGCCCATAACCCCTGCACTGAATCAAGAGAAAATGCGTTGTAAAGTGTGCCAGGCGACCATGGACGATTGTCAGGGTAAATAAAAAAAAGAACAAAATCTATCGTATTACTCACAGCGCATGGACAAAATACAATAGAACATATGTATAGTGAAGCTTTACAGAATAAAATGCCATCATATAAAACTCCATAATAGTTGAATACAAGCATCCAAATAGTCAATACATCAAGCCTCACTACATATCACTCAGAGAATACAAAGCAGCGGAACATCCAGTACATATAGTAAGAAAGAAACAATATGCAATACTCCAACTCGTCTTCGATATCAGCACCGTGAAAAGCTAGAACAGCACCTGTCACCTGCTACCTAGTCTGCCCGTCCCAAAATGGACGAACAGCCCAAGGTAATAAGAATTAAAACATAAAGCCTTGAGTCAGACAACATTCTTAGTGAGCAGTAAATTAACTAACAACATACCAAAAGAACATAAAGGAAAAGGAATAGGAATACAACCCTCCCACTCCAACCTCATTCTACAGTGATAGCCCCCAGACACACACTAAGCAGAAGCAAACATAGCAGAGCATACAATTTGAAGTAAAGTAATTATCACTCGAGTCAAGGGCGATGTTTTCCAAGCACAAACCCCTAAGGCCTAAACCAAGATCAGATAAGCACCTGGAAAACACTGCTCTTGAGACCGAATGACGATACAACCAAACATCCATGACTCTGGCTATCACTGTTATCATTGCTTCGATATCACCGTTAATTGAATGACCGACACATTCTTTCAGACGTCCGTCAAGGGCTAATGGAAACCCCGGTTCTAGACATAACTCCCGCACGTCGTCGCAGCCCGTGCCTAGGACTATCGAATCTACCCAGAGTACTCGACCATCAACAGTTGGCCGTTAGGACTATCGAATCTGCCCAAACGTACTCTTGCTTAGAGCATGCTAGAACCTTCAACAACGATGCTATCCAAGCCTCCTAGTCATCCTCCTTGACGACTCTTTCCATACTAGCTCAAGCGCCTCTCAAGCATCCATTACCCTTAACTCGAATCATATCACCGAGTTACCAACGTGCTTGGAATGATCCCGTCTGGATTAGACCAAGACTATCTCATATCATACTTCACTTCATCACATCCTCGCAAAATCTCATCTCAACATCATCATCATCGAATCTATGCATAAGAGCTTCATCACCCGCTACATATGCCACAAGCAGCTTTCCCAATTCAAGAGCCTTTCTCTTAGCTTTTGAATCATCTTCGGTCTAAATCAAATCATCAATCATCTAATTTATAGCAATCAATCAAGTCAAACATTAATCCAAGCAATCAAGCATTCAAATATGATCTATGTAGACAATTATCACTATAATGGCAATTTCGTAATTAAAGAGTCGAAAGTCAAATAAGCATGAAAACAAGAGCAATGTCTCTATAATCTTGATGAATGAACTTGCATAGGTTAACATGTAGTAAAATTGTTGTCAAATCATCATGAACAATGGATCTATATGGATCTACACTTAGGATGAAGAAAATGCATGGAAATCACTATTTTAACACCAAATCGAGCCAACAATCCGATATACTCCTTTGGATCCGTGTGAGAGATAATCACCACTCACCACATCACCTAAACAACCCCAAATCAACACGCTTCAGATCTAGACAGCGAAGGATCAAGCTTGATCTATCACGAATCCGCTTCAAACGAAGAAATCTCACTTCAAAGGATGAAGATCTTCAATCTAAGCTCTTGAATCTTCAATTTGATCTTCAACTTGGATGGATGGAAGCACTAGATTAGAGTGGAGAAAAGAAGTGAAGAAGTGTAGAAGTCGAGCTCTCAAAATGGCAGCACTTCGTCGCTTCGAAATCTGGATCCCAAAAAATGAAGCCAACCCCCTTCTATTTATAGGCGAAAATTCCCTTAAGTCGTAACTCGGAATTAGGTCGTCTCTGACCTACGACCTAAGATTCCCACCGACTTAAGCCTTCACCGACCTAACCACTCATACGACTTAATAGCTGCTCCGCCTAACACATGCGCATACGACTTATCTACTAAGCCGACCTACGACTTAACTAAACCCAAGTCCCTCCGACTTATAACTAAACAGGGCCTCCGACTTAACAAAGACCTTCCGACCTACGACCTACGACCTACCAGAACTCACGCCTAAACTACTTAACCAACACGCGACCTAAGACTTAGCCAACAACTCCGACTTAAAGTCCACACGACCCAATACTTAACCCCTTAGGTCGTCTAACGACCTAACTACTAAGTCGTTAGCTAGCTTATCTCCTAGGTCAATCAACTTGCTAAATCTCTTAAGTCGCTATCCTACCTAAGTCGTTAACTCTTAGGTTGGTCAGTCCCATAGGTCGCTCACTCTACTAGGTCAGTCACTTACTAAGTCTGCCTACTCTTGAGTCGCCAATACTATAAGTCGGTAACTACTGGGTTGTTAACTCGCTAACTCGTCTAACCGACCTAACCCTTAACGACTCAACACTCTATCTCCTTAACTCGGCCAGCCGACTTAACACAACTCAAAACCTTAAGTTGTCTACAATCCTAAGTCGTCTCAATATCTTAAGTCGTACACTTCCTAAGTCGGTCACTCGACCTAAGCCACCCCATACGACCTAATAACCCCACGACTTACTTCCTACACGACCTAAGCTACCAACTGATCTAACACTTAAGTCGTCACTGACTTAATCCTTTCCTTAAGTCGGTCTGTTCTTCTTAAGTCGCTCCTACCCCTTAAGTCGGTCGCGACTTAGGACTTAACAAAATTCTGAACGACTTATCAACAATGCAACCAATTGTCAACTGTTTAACGATGTTTCGATCCGTAAAAATACGGGTCGTTACATTCTCTCCCCCTTAGGAATTTCGCCCCCGAAATTCCAAACAACAAAGCAATCAAAGATTATTCTGCACGCCTAACATCCATAGAAATCAACAAACCATGCATTCAATTCTAGCTTAGCATGCAGAATTCTAAAACTAGAACAAGTTACAATATCGTGAGATGACACGACACCTTAGGGCCATACCTTGAAGAGTTCAGGATGAGCTGCCTTCATCCTCTCTTCCACCTCCCACGTACAGTCGTTATCATCATCACTCCATTGTATCTTGAGCAACTTAACTACCTTCCTCCTAAGCTGTTTCGTGTCGGTTTCAACAACACGAAGCGGCTTACGAGGTCTTCTATCGACTGGATCAAATTTGAAATCTTCACAGCTATCAGCAGAAACCACTGTATTCAAGTCGTGCACATACTTCCGTAGATATGATACATGAAAAACATTGTGCACACTCGACATCTTCTCTGGTAACTCCAATCTGTAGGCGAGCTTTCCAATTCACTCGATGATCGGGAATGGTCCAACAAATCTCGGAGTCAATTTTCCTTTCTTCCCGAATCGGATAACATTCTTCAGAGGAGAAATCTTCACAAAAACCATATCACCAACGTCGAATTCCAAATCCTTACGACGCTTATCGGCATAACTTTTCTGACGATCTTGGGCTGCCTTCATTCGTTGCCGAATGATCTCTATACAATCCGAAGTCTGTCGAATCATCTCTGGCCCAAGTATCAACTTCTCTCCGGTCTCTAACCAACATGTCGGAGAGTTACACGGTCTTCCATACAATGCCTCATACGGTGCCATACCAATGCTTGACTGGTAACTGTTGTTATACGAAAACTCCACCAAATGAAGGTGATCTTCCCATGATCCTCTGAAGTCCAAAACACAAGCTCTAAGAAGATCTTCCAAAACTCGGTTGACTCTCTCGGTCTGACCATCTGTTTGAGGGTGATAAGCTGTACTCAAACACAACTCGGTTCCCAAAACTTCCTGGAAGCTCTTCCAAAATCCACTAGTGAACAATGGGTCTCGATCGCTCACTATACTCTTCGGAATACCATGGAATCGAACTATCCACTTAACATACAACTCAGCCAACTTTGATGCAGTCCTTGTCGATCGAACAGGAATGAATCTCGCACTCTTGGTCAGACGATCCACAATGACCCAAATCCCTTCATTTCCCGTTCTGGTTCTAGGTAGCCCATCAATAAAATCCATCGATACTTGCTCCCACTTCCATGCAGGAACTTCTAATGGCTGAAGCAATCCACTAGGCTTCTTCTGTTCGGCTTTTACCAACTGGCAGTTCATACACTTGGAAATAAAATTTCCAACATCCTTCTTCATGCCTTCCCAGTAGTAGGTTCTCTTCATATCCCGATACATCTTATTTCCACCTGGATGAATTGTCAACTTCGAGTGATGACTTTCCTTCAGAACTTCACTCCTCAATTCATCTATATCGGGAACAACTAGTCGTCCTTGCTTCCGAAGCCAACCCTCTCGATCGACCTCAAATCCTTTATCCTTTTCTGGTTCCAATCCAGATTCCAAATCACGGATAATCCTGACAAGCTTATCGTCTCGCTTTTGGCTCTCGCCAATCCTTTCCACAAGAGAAGGTCTTATCGATAAGTTTGCCAACATCTCAGGTTCCAATTCGCATCTAGGCCTGAAGTCAAATCCAGCTAAATACTCGAGATTCTTCCATTCTGAAAACATGGCTCCCAATCCTGCATGACTTCGACTTAATGCATCTGCCACCGCGTTACCTTTTCCCGGAGTATAAGCTATACCAAAATCATATGATGCCAAAAACTCTAGCCAACGTTGCTGCCGAAGATTCAAATCCTTTTGGGAGAAAAGATACTTCAACGACTTATGATCCGTAAACAACTCGAATCGAACTCCCAACAGATAATGTCTCCACATCTTCAGAGCAAATACAATTGCCGCTAACTCCAAATCATGAGTCGGGTAATTCCTTTCATGCGGCTTCAGTTGTCGACTTGCATACGCAACAACTTTATCCCTCTGCATCAGCACTGCTCCAAGTCCAGTACCACATGCGTCGGTGTAAACCACCATCTCATCATTCCCACTAGGAATAGTCAGAACAGGAGCACTCGTCAATCTCTCTTTCAGGATTCCGAAAGCTTGCTCACACTTAGCATCCCAACTGAACACTTGGTTCTTCTTCGTCAATCCTGTTAACGGTGCAGCTATCTTGGAGAAGTCTTTGATAAACCGTCGATAATATCCTGCTAATCCAAGAAAACTTCTCACATCAGATGCATTCTTAGGTCTAACCCAATCCTGGATTGCTGCCACCTTAGCGGGATCAACCGCTATTCCACTTCCAGAAATCACATGGCCTAAGAACCTCACTTCACTCTTCCAGAAGTGACACTTCGAAAACTTAGCCTTCAGCTGATGTTTCCGCAAGATTTCCAAAACAATACGCAAGTGCGTCTTGTGCTCTTCTTCAGTTCTGGAATAAATCATAATATCATCCACGAACACAAGTACGAACTTGTTCAACTGATCTCTGAACACTCTATTCATAAGATCCACAAAATATGCTGGCGCGTTAGTCAACCCAAACGGCATTACCAGCCACTCAAAGAAACCCGATGGTGTCCGAAAAGCAGTCTTCGGCACACTATCCTTAGCCACTCTCAACTGGTGAAATCCCGTTGCCAAATCCATCTGAGAAAACACCTTAGCTTCGTGAAACTGATCAAACAAGTCATCTATTCTCGGCAATGGATACTTGTTCTTCTTAGTCACCTTATTCAGCTCACGATAATCGACGCACAATCTCAACGACCCATCTGCCTTGGTTGCAAACACAACTGGTGCACCCCACTCGGACACACTACGCCAAATGAATCCTTTCTGCAAAAGATCATCAACTTGCACCCTCAACTCCTGCTGTTCCCTAGGCGCCATCCGCCTAAGAGGCATCACAACAGGTCTGGCTCCTTCAACTAGATCTATACGAAACTCGATCTCTCTATGCGGCGGCAACCCTTTGACTTCGTCAAAGACATCCTCGAATCCATTAGCGATTGGCACCGATGACAGTCCATCCCGTGGAACAACCAGCGAATACATGAAGCTCATGAAGACGCCTTCTTCATGCTTACATCGTATCAAAATCTTTCGCCCCTCCACATTCTCGACTGTCACCTCCAACTTTTCGCAATCAACCTTAGCCGCATACTTCCTAAGCCAGTCCATACCCAAAATAATTCCGAACCCCGCAAAGTTCAGAACAAAACAATCACAAACAAAAGAGCAACCATGACTCGATACAACTAGACCACGGCATAACATACACAAACAAGACGAACCCCCAACTGGATTAGTCACGACCAATGGCCTATCAACAATATCTGGTTCCAAACCCAACCGGCCTACGAGTTCACTACAAACAAACGAATGCGACGCTCCAGTATCAAACAGAACTCTAACTGGAACACCACATAGGAAAAGAGTACCTTGAACCACCACACTCTTTCCTTTCTCTTCAGCGGTAGGAGCTTTTGAAGACGACGGAACAGCTCCCAAAGCATAAGCTTGCACAATCTGCTTGTCTCTCCTCGGTTCTGGACAATTCTTCCTGAAATGCCCTGGCTTGTCACAGTTGTGACACTTCATCGGCACCTTCGGATTCTTACAATCCTTCGAGAAATGGCCCTTCTGCTGACAATTGTAGCAAGTCACCTCGCCTTTCGGCTTCTTCTGGCCATCCTTACCCTTCTATTGCGGCTGCTTCCTCTTCTTGTTCCCACCCTGCTGGGGTTTAGACTCTTCCCTGGTCACAGCAACAACAGATCCTTCCTTAGGAAACAGACTCTCATGCCTGAGAGCTTTCTCCACAAGCTTCTCAAATGAATCATCCAAATGATCCACCAACTGCCTCCTAAGATAACTGTCCAAGCCTGTCACAAACTTCTCATTCTTCTGATATGCAGATTCAATATATGACCGAGCATACTTGGACAAAGCTTCAAACTCAGAAACATACTCAAGAACTGGTCTTCCACCTTACTTGAGCTCCACGAACTTCTTGAACAGAACAGACTTCTGCGCTGTAGAAATGAACTTAGCCTCAAATCTGACTTGGAATTGCTCCCAAGTAATCTCTTCCTCCGGAGTATTGATGGTAATAGAGTTCCACCAATCAGAAGATCTCCCCTGAAGCTGCCTTGATGCCAACTTCCTCTTAGTTGCATCATCAATTCCCAAATCACCAAAGATCCTTCTACAAGCATCTATCCACCTCTGGACCTCAATAGTTGATTCTATTCCCAAGAAAACCTTCCCTCCAAGAGCAGTATAGTCTTTGCACAACTTAGCAAAATCCACTGCTTTTGGAGTCTGAACTTGGACTCCAACATCTACTGCTGCCCCCGGAACTGGTATCCTTCTCATGATCGAAGTCATCATAGCTTCGAACATAGCTGCATAATCAGCAGCCCCCTCAGTAGCACGGCCTTCCCTAGCAGCTGGTCTCCCTCTTCGACTCATTCTCAATATCTATAAAAAGGAATGATTAGAACATCTAGAGAAACAAATGCATAAAGGACTCAAACTCAACTAAGCTACTATATTATATATAGTATTCATCCATAAAAATACAATTACGTCTCTCATACGTAGTTACGTCAGTGAGCGTTGGGTAAAATCGATTAACCAAAGCTCTGATACCAAATGTGACGACCGCCCATGACCCCTGCACTGAATCAAGAGAAAATGCGCTGTAAAGTGTACCAGGCGACCATGGACGATTGTCAGGGTAAATAAAAAAACAAAAAAATCTATCGTATTACTCACAGCGCATGGACAAAATACAATAGAACATATGTATAGTGAAGCTTTACAGAATAAAATGCCATCATATAAAACTCCATAATAGTTGAATACAAGCATCCAAATAGTCAATACATCAAGCCTCGCTACATATCACTCAAAGAATACAAAGCAACGGAACATCCAGTACATATAGTAAGAAAGAAACAATATGCAATACTCCAACTCGTCTTCGATATCAGCACCGTGAAAAGCTAGAACAACACCTGTCACCTGCTACCTAGTCTGCCCGTCCCAAAATGGACGAACAGCCCAAGGCAATAAGAATTAAAACATAAAGCCTTGAGTCAGACAACAGTCTTAGTGAGCAGTAAATTAACTAACAACATACCAAAAGAACATAAAGGAAAAGGAATAGGAATACAACCCTCCCACTCCAACCTCATTCTACAGTGATAGCCCCCAAACACACACTAAGCAGAAGCAAACATAGCAGAGCATACAATTTGAAGTAAAGTAATTATCACTCGAGTCAAGGGCGATGTTTTCCAAGCACAAACCCCCAAGGCCTAAACCAAGATCAGATAAGCACCCGGAAAACACTGCTCTTGAGACCGAATGACGATACAACCAAACATCCATGACTCTGGCTATCATTGTTATCATTGCTTCAATATCACCGTTAATTGAATGACCGGCACATTCTTTCAGCCGTCCGTCAAGGGCTAATGGAAACCCCGGTTCTAGACATAACTCCCGCACGTCGTCGCAGCCCGTGCCTAGGACTATCGAATCTGCCCAGAGTACTCGACCATCAACAGTTGGCCGTTGGGACTATCGAATCTGCCCAAACGTACTCTTGCTTAGAGCATGCTAGAACCTTCAACAACGATACTATCCAAGCCTCCTAGTCATCCTCCTTGACGACTCTTTCCATACTAGCTCAAGCGCCTCTCAAGCATCCATTACCCTTAACTCGAATCATATCACCGAGTTACCAACGTGCTTGGAATGATCCCGTCTGGATTAGACCAAGACTATCTCATATCATACTTCACTTCATCACATCCTCGCAAAGTCTCATCTCAACATCATCATCATCGAATCTATGCATAAGAGCTTCATCACCCGCTACATATGCCACAAGCAGCTTTCCCAATTCAAGAGCCTTTCTCTTAGCTTTTGAATCATCTTCGGTCTAAATCAAATCATCAATCATCTAATTTATAGCAATCAATCAAGTCAAACATTAATCCAAGCAATCAAGCATTCAAATATGATCTATGTAGACAATTATCACTATAATGGCAATTTCGTAATTAAAGAGTCGAAAGTCAAATAAGCATGAAAACATGAGCAATGTCTCTATAATCTTGATGAATGAACTTGCATAGATTAACATGTAGTAAAATTGTTGTCAAATCATCATGAACAATGGATCTATATGGATCTACACTTAGGATGAAGAAAATGCATGGAAATCACTATTTTAACACCAAATCGAGCCAACAATCCGATATACTCCTTTGGATCCGTGTGAGAGATAATCACCACTCACCAAATCACCTAAACAACCCCAAATCAACACGCTTCAGATCTGGACAGCGAAGGATCAAGCTTGATCTATCACGAATCCGCTTCAAACGAAGAAATCTCACTTCAAAGGATGAAGATCTTCAATCTAAGCTCTTGAATCTTCAATTTGATCTTCAACTTGGATGGATGGAAGCACTAGATTAGAGTGGAGAAAAGAAGTGAAGAAGTGTAGAAGTCGAGCTCTCAAAATGGCAGCACTTCGTCGCTTCGAAATCCGGATCCCAAAAAATGAAGCCAACCCCCTTCTATTTATAGGCGAAAATTCCCTTAAGTCGTAACTCGGAATTAGGTCGTCTCCGACCTACGACCTAAGATTCCCACCGACTTAAGCCTTCACCGACCTAACCACTCATACGACTTAACAGCTGCTCCGCCTAACACATGCGCATACGACTTATCTACTAAGCCGACCTACGACTTAACTAAACCCAAGTCCCTCCGACTTATAACTAAACAGGGCCTCCGACTTAACAAAGACCTTCCGACCTACGACCTACCAGAACTCACGCCTAAACTACTTAACCAACACGCGACCTAAGACTTAGCCAACAACTCCAACTTAAAGTCCACACGACCCAATACTTAACCCCTTAGGTCGTCTAACGACCTAACTACTAAGTCGTTAGCTAGCTTATCTCCTAGGTCGGTCAACTTGCTAAATCTCTTAAGTCGCTATCCTACCTAAGTCGTTAACTCTTAGGTCGGTCAGTCCCATCGGTCGCTCATTCTACTAGGTCGGTCACTTACTAAGTCTGCCTACTCTTGAGTCGCCAATACTATAAGTCGGTAACTACTGGGTTGTTAACTCGCTAACTCATCTAACCGACCTAACCCTTAACGACTCAACACTCTATCTCCTTAACTCGGCCAGCAGACTTAACACAACTCAAAACCTTAAGTCGTCTACAATCCTAAGTCGTCTCAATATCTTAAGTCGTACACTTCCTAAGTCGGTCACTCGACCTAAGCCACCCCATACGACCTAATAACCCCACGACTTACTTCCTACACGACCTAAGCTACCAACTGATCTAACACTTAAATCGTCACTGACTTAATCCTTTCCTTAAGTCGGTCAGTTCTTCTTAAGTCGCTCCTACCCCTTAAGTCGGTCGCGACTTAGGACTTAACAAAATTCTGAACGACTTATCAACAATGCAACCAATTGTCAACTGTTTAACGATGTTTCGATCCGTAAAAATACGGGTCGTTACAATATTTCTACCTTGTAGATAGTTCCGCAGATCCTCAGAGGATGGTTATCCCAAACATCCTTTAAGTTACTTGTATTTCAGTTGATATTTCACTTGAGTTGGATTTATTGATATAAGAATGTTAATCCTGACTCGAGTGTTTTGTGTTTTGCTTTACGCTCGGGTCAGACCGAGTGAGCATTTGAGACTCACTCTTGGAGTTTGGAGCTTCATTTGGAGATCCAACTATCGTTTCAGCTTTCAGCTTTTCCAGTTGATTTGTTTAGAGAGGTCATCTATTCGTACTGAAGACTTCACTGTATTTGAGATATTGTAACATCCCGAAAATTTTCGACTTTCGAAAATTCAACATCGATACTTACTTTATCGACTGCTGAGCCATCGAATGCCGGAAACCCGAAAAGTTATGGTTTTAAGAAAGAAGAAAGAGGAGAAGAAGAAGATAGAAGAAAAAAAGAAAGAAGAACAACAACAGAACAAGAGCAGAAACAGAAACACAGAACAGAGACAATATCAGAATCTCACATATCGCAGCGGAACAATATATAATAGATAAATCAGTAATCTTTAAAACAACGAACTATATCATTTTATACATACATCAATCATCAGAGTCAATATACAACAAGGGACAGTTATATAACTTGTCCTCATACAGAATACACAGCGGAATAAATACTATCAGATACAAATACTACGTCTCGCCATCCAGCTTGCTTCCAAAGCTCCAGAATATCCTGATAATATAACTCTAGGCTGCCCGTGTGGAAATTGGTGGGCACCCAGAGTTTAGAAGGGAACAATAAACTCCGAGTCAGTCATGGTGACTGGTGTGAGATCGTAAAACAGTTATTCTTTAAAACAACAACAGTAAATTTTAAAGTCAATTCGAAATGCTTTTGGAAAATGAAACTACCATAAGACCTCCCACCACACACACAATGCAAACGCAGAATTGGAGGAGATTTCTTCTTATGATAGTCAAAGATGCTTACTACGCAAAATCAAATCATTTTTTTTTTTGATATTATTATTAGTGCATAGTGTAGAAAACATTTCGAAAGTATAATATTAATCTTAGCCAACATACGACCAGTATCGTATGCCTACTATAGCTACTATGTTCAATAGCAGGTTACCGCCACATTCCATAGCAGGTAATACAACTAAAACCGTACACGTCGCGTATTGTTTCTTTGGATTTCCAACAAATGGTCAGGCTAAGGAACTTCCTATCCACGATTGGGAACGTCCCTGGAATAGACGACCCGAGAACCTAACCGGATCTCTGCCAACACAAGGCCGGGTTACCTCTGCAAAAATAGGTAACTACTGACACGCGTATGCCATCCCCCGATCGTCACCGATCTTCCCGAGGATCCCCGATTCGCAACAAACCACAAAGTAATAATAACTGTGCAGCAACCACAGAGGTTAAGTATCTGGGCTCCATACCATGATACCACCTTTATCCAGAAGGAATGACATACACTAAGGGGCGCTACTCCCTAGAACCTTGCTGCATCCTTCCTGTTTCGACCATTTCCGGGGTGTGAGGCTCGACGAAGTCTCGTCCACAAAGCTACGCTTTCTACAAAAAGCCCTGCTTCGGGTCAAACAAAATGATCAACCTATGATCACAAAGATATAAGATCAAACAAATGATCATATCACAAATGATCAAACACTGATCATTTCACAGCAACACTCAGTATGCCACGTTACCAAATTGGGATATATCGCTGATAAATTTCAACTACATAACCTCTGAGCTCGTACGTCTCAGAGAAGGGTGTTAAGCTAAGAGAATAAATTCTCCGCCACCAACAGAAATGTATTTGAAAGAAATCAGCTTTATATCTCAAATTGTAACGTCAGACACACAATCCATACAAGTCTGTTCCGGGATCGAACAGAACCGAAGGCACTTCTCACGAAGCCCTTGCATATCCGGATAATTTCAATCACGTCAGGACTTCCCGTCACTAAGGGTGATAAAACCTCTAAATCGGAGATCAGCCGATGTAGAGTAACTCGACGGTAATCCTTCCGTTTTCAAAAATATCCGGTCTTCAACACCGATCTTCGAATGCAATTCATAACGACGTATCACATATTCGGAATGGGTTATACGACCCCATGGTCCTTTCCCGGCTAACCCGAATAGTGAGCGTTTATTTAAAAACAAGTGTGGCATTCAAATTCATCCAATCACAACAAATACCTATCTAAAGGTAATTATTGATAGTCGGTTATTTAACTATCAATAAAGATGCGCAACATCATCAGATTCCAAATAATTTTCCCAAATTATTTTATCTTCCAAAATATCTTTACTAGATACATAATTTCCACACTTAACCGTTTTGAAAACAAATTCAAATCAATTTCCACATTTCATTTTATCGTTGAAGATAAATTCCCAAAACAGTTCATTTCATATTGGAAAAACATTTCCATACTTATTTAATAATAAGTATTTCACAAATCATTTATTTTCAACATTTGAAAATATTCGATATACTTAAATCAATATTAAGTATACATTTCATTTTTTAAGGAAATCATAAATTTTAACATCTATTTGAGTCAAAACGAATGTTGCGTAAAACATCGTTACGACGACTCAAAATCACTAGTATAGGGATTCAGATTTAGATAGATATATAAATCCCAATACTACTTCAAAACATTTCCTTTCGGAAATCATTTACTATAACAACAGTGTTATAGTCCACCATTTCCTTAAATTTCTCGAAAACGTCTATTTCAACAATAAATGTTGAAATCTATGATTTCGGTAATTCACACGGTTTAAAACATCTTTTAAAACAATCACTTCATTTCAAATATCGCTTTTCCAAAACATATCCATTTTATTTAACAATATATTCACTGTCCAAAATCGTGAATATACTTCAATAATTACATTTCAATCTTTTCTACACGTTTTATTCCAATAATAATTCGCTATCCAAAATCGCGAATATATCTCCTTTGATAATCTTCTGTATTTAATTTATCAAATTCAATTGATCTCGAATTTATAAAACAACGTTTATAAATTCCATTTCCATTTCCATTTTATAACAACTTCGATTTATACTTCTTCTTTAATAACCCATTCAATTTATAAGTTAATATAACTTATAATTCATTTATCTTAAAAGAAATCGTTCTTTTAAACTTCTCAAAATTTAAAACTTTCAGATTTCATTAACTTATGAAATCCCATTTACACTTCATTTTAACCCTTATAGAAACTCGTTTTATAACACTAACATTTTAACTTATAAATGTCCACTTTATAAACCTTTTAAGTAAACCGTTTATAATATTTTAAAAATCTCAATTTAAACCATTTTATAAATCAATCAACCATTTATTCCAAAAATCACTTTTCGGTTATATTTCACAAATCTATAAATTTTTGTAACTTTAAAATTTGAACGTTTATTTATTTAAAATATATCACTTCAGAAATTTAATAAAACGTATAATTTCAAAGATCACTTTAAAAACCCTTTTTAAAGTAAAAGTCGTTATTTTTACATTTCAAAACTGAATCCAATGACGCAACAGCATCAATCAGTCCATCACAACAGTCAATATCATATATCAATATGATAACAGAATATATCACAATATCTGTAAATAAATAACTACTGGTGAGGAATCCAGTTGGATCCCTCCAACCTGTTTCCCTGCATCCAAAAACGTCAGCACAATACCAATTCTGCTCCAGTACGGAATTATCGCGGTATATAGGTTTTTATAAAAATCCGCTTACTAACGGCGCAATAGGGTCTCATCCGCTATACGAGGCGGGAATCAATCAATCCAATATATACATATGCCAATATGTATATACTGCTATATATATAGATATATCCTATCATATCTAAATAGCACATCCAAACAGTCAATCATCAATCAATAACTGTAAATAATTCCACATTCAATTGAGTGAGAAGATCTCACCTTAGCTTTAAATTCAGTTCCAGCGTTTATTTCAGATAAAACTAAACAGACGTTTAATTTTACCCAAAATTTTCATTGACTCCAATCGACTCCAAACCAATTGCATCACGTAGTGCTCGAGAAAACGAAGCCAACGCAAAAAGTTTCGTCGTTTTCTGATAACGTATGAGAGAGTTACAGAGTTTTAAAGATCGTACGATTTAAAATACAATAATTAACAAATCAAATTTTAATTTTTAAACCTAATATACATCTGGGCCGTTCGTTTTGCAACTGCAGATCGTGGCCGTGGCCATCATCTTCTCTCCCACGCGATAATTCCTCCAGCTTCATCACGTTTAAACCCAACTGCCGCCACTTAACCCTAACACACTCGACCCCTACGGCGACTTCCACTTCGATCAGATGAGGCCACATCGTAGCCCTACTCGCCTAGCACGCCCGCCCCAATCCACGTGCAGCTCGACCCCCCCTACACCTCGAGAAACGTGCACGAACTGTTGGAGAACGCGGCCATCTTTTGGCCTCCACGGTGCTCTGATGATCATCATCACCGTTGGATCGGTTTGTCTCGTCGTCATCTCCATTTTCCTAGTTGGAAGGTTAAGCTATTGGTTGACGGATTTGGAGATAATTGGGGAAGAACGTGGGAGCATTCTGGCCATAGAAAACAATGGTGGCGGCCTGAACGTTTAAACTAGGGTTTTGATTTTTCTTTTGCAAATGAAAATACCTAGGTGCTTTTATAGAAAATTCCTCAATTTACTATTCATCCGAAATTTTTCGAACTCCGAATCGAGCGTGCCGGCTGACGTTCGTAAGGTTTACCCCGCGTTCCGAACGCAATGGAATAGGTTTCGGAAGCTAATTCGATCGTCTGTGCGAGATATGACAAGAAACGATCAATTTAAATTAAACCGATTTAAATCGATTTCGAGGCGTTTTAATTTGTACCGGACAAACGGTAACTCCAAAAATTATGAAATTTGAAATCTTACAATAATATCACATTACGGATCCGATGAAACTGGTTTCGTCGAAATCCGAGACCGTTTGAAAAATGACTATTTTTAACTCGACGATTTAAAATTAAAACGATATCGATGCGTTTCGAGCTGCCACGGTCAAACGATAACTTCGATTTCTACGAAAATTGAAATCCGATAATAACTAACTATTACGGATCCAATGGAACTGGTCTCGTTCAATTCTGAGACTGTTCGAAAATTGGCTAATTTTCAGTCGATAATTAAATATTAAAATATTCAATTTTCACAGTTTAACTTTGAATTCGGTTCTGAAAGTTCTAAAACCTTTCTATAACTCCAGTATGATTAAATAAAATTTTACAAATCATTTTCAATCATATTAAACTCGATTTTCAATTATCTCAGGAATTTCACTATTTAATTTATCGATTAAATTATCAAATTAAATCCAATATTCGAAAAATAGATCATTCGACTTCTAAATTCCATTTATTAATATTTAAAATTAATTAAATATTCAAATTTTAATTATCAAAAATTCTGGGTCGTTACAGATATTCTGTTGTATTTTATTTTTAACTCTGAGGTTTTTATAGTAGCTTCATGAACTACTATTTTATCTATTCCGCTGCGTATTATTGTATTACTCTGTGTCTGTAATTCTGTGATTGATTTATTTACTGTATATTCCGAGTTTTGCCAAATTTAAATTAACAATCTGATATTTTGAATTATTCAAGTCAGACATGTGTGGATTTATTGTCGATTTGAATGGTCCAAAATAGCGGGTCGTTACAACTATCTTTTGTTTCCGCTGCATTATTGTTATATTACTCTGTGTCTGTGATTCTATGATTATATATTTACTGTATATGCTAAGTTTTTCCAAATTTAAATTAACAATCTCATATTTTGAGCAATTCAATTTCCGACATATGTGGATGCGAATGGTTGAAAATTTCAGGTCGTTACACGGGTTCTATTTCAAATCATTTAAAATAATATGTATATATACTCATAGCTTTTATATATCCAATCATATTTAGAAATAAAAATTAAGATTTGTTTATCAAAACAAATGTGTAGTAAAATGACTACAACAGTCTTCCCGCTTTGAAAATTGAAAATGAACGTTGATGATGCGTGCACTCATCACCGAAATTATTTTCCAGCGACAGAGAAGGGAGTACAGTACTTATTTCCTTTTAAAAATTCTTTTTAAAACTTCCTTTCAAATCACATTGAAAATATTTCTATCCAAAAATACTTCCAAATAATATTAATATTATATTCCAAAATATTTTGAAAACAAATTTCAAAACCCGGAACTTAAGTTCTAAAATTTCAGTTCTTATTTACTTTACTTGTAAATCCTATTCTATAATTCGGTATTTATAAAATTTCATTACCTAACAAGCAATCATATCACATACAATTATATCCATTTATAAAGATTATTCTTTTATATACAAAATATAATACTAGGCAAAATTATTTCATTTACCCATATTTCAAAACAATATTGTGTTGGTCTGCCCTAGTAAGGGTTTAGAAATCCCAATCGATATCATAGCGTCCTATGTACCGACTGGAATTTATAAATACTAAACAGAACAAATTAACACAATATAAAAACATTTTTATAACACTAACAAATACGCTCTCTCATATATATACACTCAAACAACTCATTCTATGGTACTACTATAAAGTTAAGGTTATCATCAAACCAAAGCTCTGATACCAAATGTAACGACCCACCTTTTTGGACGGTTCAAATCGACAATAAAACACACATGTCAAACTTAAACCATTCAAAAGGGAGGATTGTTATGGGGTAAATAAGAAAAGAAGAGAAAGAATAAAAACAAAACATAGAATCTCACAGTGGAATGACAAAATATAATAATCAAATAACAGTTCATGAAGCTGTTTTACAAATAACATTTGATTATACTTTTACAATACAGATCAGAGTTACATACAGTAGGAATAAATAAATAATGGAGCGGAATAACATGATGCAGTGGTATAAATATAAAAATACTAATAGTACTAAATCTTCGTCTTCATCCTTCAGAAATAAGGTCTTCAATACACTAAAAAGCTCAGATTGACCCGAGCGTAATGAAAAGACAAAACACTCGAGTCAGAACTAAAAGTTCTTATGTAAGTTAAATCAACGGTAATAAATATGAGTGTAACGACATCAGAGATGTTTACGGTGTAACGACCTGCCTTTTTGGACGTTTTAAGCAGACACACATGCCGGACTCAAACCATTCAAAAGGGCATATTGTTATGGGGTAAATAAGAAAAGGAGAAAAAAATAAAACATATACAGAATCTCGCAGCGGAATGACAAAATATAATAATCAAATAACAGTTCATAAAGCTGTTTACAAATAAATTTGGTTATACTAATACAATACAGAATCAGAGTTACAGACAACCAGAATAAATAAATAAATGCAGCGGAACAACATGATGCAATGGAATAATATCATAGATAATAATAGTACAATCTTCGTCTTCGTCCTCCAGAAATAAGGTCTTCAACCTTGAAATGCTCAGGCCGACCCGAGCGAATTGAAAAGACAAACACTCGAGTCAGAACTAAAGATCTTATGTAAGTTAAATCGATGGTAAATATGAGTGCGACGGCGTTAGAGATGTTTACGGGGTTTGACATCTCCTATCCAGTGTCTAACGTGAGTGCAGTAACTCAAGAGATGTTCGGGATTCACGTCTCCTAAGGATCCGTTAAACTATCTACTATGTAGTACAATACACTATTATAATATGTCTACAGTAAATAAAGTATTAAAATAGCATTAAGGCATTACCCATATCCCCCTTAACACATTTTTATACATTCATGTAGTCTATACAGATACTGTAAGCCCCACCAAACCGGTGGGATACTCAGGGAGCACTCCATAGGTGCGGTACAAACCAAACTTGTAGAAGGCGCGCTAGGACATGTGAATACGGCACTCGAGGCAATGCCAGGGTAGATATACCAATTGCGGATCCGGACTGGTGGTAACGCATAACAGCTACTACCGCCCACCTCGGAACACACTCCCAAATCAACATCAAGGGTGGCCACCAAATCAATCACAAAGCAATAGAATGGTATCGAAGAAATGTGTCCGATCGGAGGAATGACCTCACTTGGCCCGGCATGGCTCCTGTTTTAGTCACATCTAAGCTGACTCACGGGAGTCATGGTCACGTCATACCTCATACAGAACTCGTTTGCCAAACCATCGTACTTCATTTCTAGAATCTCCACCACGTACACAGTTGTTAAAGTGGTTTTCGGTATTGGCAGAGAGTATGACAATATCTGATCCCGGTCTCTTTAACAACCAAACACTTATTTCACACCGGATGTTTCTTTTACATTTCAAAAGTCAATTCACAATTTATATCAAAATATCATATTCTCAAAACCATATCACTTTCGAAATCATATTCACTTTGAAATCATATTCACCTTTTAAATCATATCATTTCCGAAATCATAATTTCTTTCAAAAATCATATTTCCAGTTAGGTTAAATCCTCACTTCAAAATCATCATATTAAATTAATTAGCATTTAAATTCCAACTTAGGTTATAACATAATTTAACCGTATTTGCTTTTAAACCAATGATTTTGAATATAAATACTTTCCCTCTACTTAGTCTTTCCCTCTACTTAGTCTGAAATTTTAGAAGATAGTTTAAATAGTTATAAATAGTTAAAATAGTGATAAATAGTTAAAATACTCTAAAATAGTTTAGTTATAAATTTAAAATACCGTTAAATTGATTTAAGATAGTTAAATAGATTTAAATAGATTAAAATAGATTGAATATAATTAAAATAGATTAAATGGCTTTAAAATAGATTAATTAGATTTTAAAATAAGTTAAAATGATTTAAAAATAGGTTAAAATGATTTAATATAGTTAATATAGGTTAAAATAGTTTAATAGTTTGAAAATCTTAATAATTAGAGTCTTTAAAATAATATATTTTAAAACAGTTTATATTAAAAATATGAATTTTGAAATAAATATCAATTTACTATTTATTTCATTTCAACACAGTAGAACCATTTCAATTTCTTAATCAACAAAAATCCAATTTCAAGTCTCCATTCACATTCTCAATAAAATATTAAATTTTATATCAATTTCCAATCCATGTTCGAAATATCAATTTAAATTACTCCAATCTCAATATATTTCAAAGTTATGTTTTCAAACAATTTTAATAACTCGATTTCTATAAATTTCATTTATACTTCAAGATTCGATTTTGAAATTTCAATTAAATTTCTTTAAACAATTCCTTTAAACCAATTCAAATTTCCACATAAACTTGAATTTCGATAATAATTCAATTTATATAAATCAAGTTTTTATTTCAAAATATCATTTAACTTAATTCAAAAATTTTGAATTTTTAAAATCATTTAATTTAATCAATCCAGTGTCCGTGTATAATTCTCTACCCTAGGGTCAAGTGATACGGATATTTATCATTTCAATCCGCAATTTAAAATTTACGGTTATATATCATTTCAAATCGCAATCCCGAATTAATATTACAAATCCATAAAATCGTTCGAGTCTATCATTTCAACCCATAACGATTTTTCCCTAATCTATAGATTGTTCGGGCATATATCATTTCAACCCATAATGATTTTCTAATAATAACCAAGGGAACTTGCAGAGTGGTAACATTATATAAATCAAACATAACATCCAATCAACCAATGTAAACAATCAAACATCCATCATAATTATCATCCAATTCAACCAAATAAAATTACAACAAATAACTGATTATTATTCACAGGTGATTAACTGGCAATTTTAAATTCAATAATAAATTAAATGACAATTTAATTCAAAATCATTCAAATTAACAGGAATAGAAATTTATATATACCAAACAGTTATAAATAAATTCCTAATCACATCAAAAATTTAATTTAACTAACATAAGAAATTTTAGAAGTGTGGGTCAAAACACTCACCTTTGAATTTAAATCGAATTTAAATCCAAATTAGTGTCCAAATTCAAACAGTCTCAGAATTTTCCCAAACCAGCGTCAAAATGTCCGGAATTTCGATACGATCCCAGTGGATCAAACCGCCCGTGAATCAGACCTCATATGTAAAAGTTATTAACATTAGAACAAATTGAAATAAAATAAAAATAAATAATTTAGAAAAGAAAAAAAAACCAATAGAAACCTGCCGCGTCAGCACGTTCGATACCCGAAACCCTAATCTCGCGATTCCACTGTACTTCGCGTTTAACTCTGGGCCGCCGTCGTTTTCCACTGACACACGTTACCCCCTACGTCGCTTCGCCCATCCAACCACGTCGCTCGACCCACACCCTCCAGCCGACCAACCTTCGGCCAAGCGCCCACGTTCGTCTCCCTCTCTGCCCTCCGTTATCGCTTGAAAACAGCTCCAAGATCATCAATTTGTGGTGATTTGGTGAACTGTTGAGGCAAAGTAACCATACGGATTGACTCCCCTAAGCTTCCTCTTCGACGCAGCACCATCTGATCGGGCCATCGTCGAAGATCCACCGTTAAAAACGATAGCACTACATGAACAGCCGAAACTAATTCACTAATTTCTGGACGAACGATGATCCGATTTGAGAAACGAATCACAGATCTGGGTTACGCTCGTCGAGAGCTTCAAATCGATATATAATTCGATATATTTTGAGGAGTTTAAATTTTGGAATTGAATTTATAATTGAATTGAGGGTTTGAAATTTTGGATATGTTCTGCCATTGGAAAGGAGGAGATAGACAGGAAATGTACGTACAGACAAATGAAATTAAGAAGTAGCTAGGATTTATAATGAACTATTTATAGGCAGATCAATGAATGGATCAGATTTGATTTGGAAGTTGAACGATAAACGACCCGAAAAACCTGTTCTGTCTCCGGAACAAAAATGGGTCATCCCATATATCAAAATAGATGTTTTCAATATTTTTAAACTCAATGGAACAGGTTTCAAGTCCTAATTCCATCGTATGAAGAAGTTATGTTAAAATCTGCTTATTTCAAATTGATTTCAATTGATTTTAATTAAATTGATTTCTATTCGTTTCGACTTCGTACGATCAAACGACAAGTCCGATCGTTACAAAATTTGAAACATTACAATAATTAACCGTTACGGATCCGATGAAACTAGTTTCGTCGAAATCCGAGACAGTGGCCAAAATGGCTATTTTTTCATTAATTTAATAAATTAATATTAAATTAATTAAATCACTTTTCAATTCAAATTTAATAATTTAGAATTTTTGTCATTTTAGATCACTTAGACAATTACCATAATTTAAAACAAATCTAGATATCAATTCAAAGTTAATTAATTTACCAATTACGGTGTTTAATTTCAATTTCAGTAATTATAAATTAAAATTCCAATAAATCCATTTATTTAATTTTTAAATTTCGTTATTCAATCAATTATCATCTTATGAGTATAATTAACATTTGTTTATATCTTAGTACATTAATATTTTCCAATTTCATCTTAATTTCAATTAACGTAATATTTAATTTCATTTAATTACAATAAATCTAATTATTATAATTTAAATTCCAATAATTTGATTAACTTGGTTTCAAAGCTTTTGATTCAATCCTTGATTATTCTATGTATATATTTAACAAAGGTTTCTATCAAATTGCATTAATATTCTACGGTCATTGTCTTAATCCACTTTAACGCTATATCTAATTTCATTTATTGCAATTTATTCCCAATTTAATTTAACTGACTAAATAAATAGGTAACATATAATAATTGTTACCATTAACTTTCAATCACACCTATAAGTTAATATTTACAAACTAATATTACAATTGTTTACATAACACTGATTTTATCCAATTATCATTAACTACATATTATTTCATTAGTTAATTCAATATTTACATTTGTTTTCTTATATCAAATTGATAACCAAGTATAACATTTAACTTATTTCAATTAACTGGGATTTCATTCAAATTGTTACAATTCATTTTGGTTATTATTTCATTAAATAAATTATAAATTTTATTTCTCCCAATATTAAATTGCAAAATTTATTAAATTAACAATTTTTATTTATCGAAAATTTTGGGTCGTTACACCAGGGTTTTACATCTCCTATCTAGTGTCCAACGTGAGTGCAATAACATAAGAGATGTTCGGAATTCCATCTCCTAAGGATCCGTTAAACTACCTACATACATAGTACAATATGCTACTATAATAGTGTCTACAGTAAAGTAAAGTATTAAAATAGCGTTAAGGCGTTATCCATATCCCAATTAACACATTTTTATATATTCCTGTAGTCTATGCAGTACCGTAATTCCTCTGTAAACTACAAGGCTATCAAAGGGCACTCCATAGGTATGATACAAACCAAACTCATAGAAGGCGCGATAAGGTATGTGACAAGGCACGCGAGGTAATGCCAGGGTAGGATTCTACCATTTGCACTTCCGGACTGGTGGAAACGCATAGCAACTACTACCGCCCACCTCGGAACACACTTCCATAATCAAATCGAGGGGTGGCCACCAAATCAATCACAAAGTCATAATATGGTATATAAGAAATATGCCCGATAGGAGGAGCGACCTCACTTGGCCCGGTATAGCTCCTGTTTAGCCACATCAAGCTGACTCGAGGGAGTCAGGGCTATGTAAATACCTCATATAGAATCGTTCGCCAAACCATCCTACTTCATTCTGGAATCTCCACCACGTACACAGTTGTTAAAGTGGTTTTCGGTATTGGGAGAGAGTATGACAATGTCCGTTCCCGGCCTCTTTAACAACCAAACGCTTATTTCACACCGGATGGTTCTTTTACATTTCCAAAATCGATTCATAATTGATATCAAAATATCATATTCAATTCAAATCATATCACTTTTGAAACATATTCATTTTCGAAATCATATCAACAAAATAGGTTAAATCCCCATTTCAAAATCATCATATTTACTCAAATATGTCATTTCACTAGAAAATATCATTTCAAATCCCAACTTAGGTTATAACATCATTTAACCATATTCGCTTTTAAATCGAGGATTTAAATATAAACACTTCAACTTTACACAATCTGATATTTAGAAAATAGTTTAGATAGTCATAAATAGTTTAAATAGTTTTAAAAATAGTTTAAAATAGCTAAAATACTTTAAAATGGTTTAAATGGTTTAAAATAGTTTAAAAATAGATTTAAATAGTTTTAAATAGTTTAAAATATTTTAAAATAATTAAGTGGTTTAAAATAGGTTAAAATAGATTAAATTAGTTTAAATATAGATTAAAATAGTTAAATAGTTTAAAATAGATTAAAATAGTTTAAATATAGAATGGTTTGATTATTGGAATGGTTTATATAGTAAATAGTCTAAAAATCTAAATAAATCGGAATTTTAAAATAATATATCTTTAAACAGTTTACATTAAAATAACCAATTTGAAATTAATATCAAATTAAACTATTTCTTTCATTTCAACATATTTGGACTATATCCAGCTTTCAAATCAACAAAACTCAATTTTTACCTTTTAATTCAGATTTTCAATAAAACCATTTAAATCTATATCGATATCAAATCCATGTTTGAATTATTAATTTAAGCTACTCCAAATTCAATAGATTCAAAGTTAAATTCAAACGTTTACCACAACTCAATTTCGATAAATTTCATTTATACTTTAAATTCAATTTTAAAATTTCAATTTAAATCCTTTAAACAATTCATTTAAACCAATTCCAAATTCAACATTTAAAGCTTGGATTTTCGAAAATAATTCGGTTATATAAATCAAATTTTATTTCAAAATATCATTTAACTGAATTCAAAAATTAAGGATTTAAAAATCATTTAATTTAACCAATCCAGTGTCCGTATATAATTTTCTACCCTATGGTCAAGTGATACTGATATATATCATTTCAACATACAATAATTTTAAGTTTTACGGGTATATATCATTTCAACCCGCAATCTCAAATTAAAATTCAAAATTCATAAGTTGGCTCGAGTGTATCATTTCAACCCATAACGATTTTTCCTTAATCTATCAGATCGTTCGGGTATATATCATTTCAACCCACGGTGATTTTTCCTAACAATAAACTAAGGGAACTTACAGTGTGATAATAATATATAAATATAATATCCAGTCATCCAATATCAAAAATTAAACATCCATCACAATCATCATTCAAATCAACAAATAAATAACAACAATTTGACTGATTATCATTTACAGGTATTAACTGGCAATTTAAACTTCAATATTAGATTAAATGGCATTAAATTAAATAAAAGTCAGATTTAACTGGAATGACAATTAAAATATATCAACCAGCAATAAATCAACTTATAATCATATTGAAAATTTTATTTAACAACATAAGACAATTTAGTAATTGTGAGTGGGTTAAAACACTCACCTTTGATTTCAAATCGATTTGAAATCCGAATAAAGGCCCAAATTTTAACAACCTCAAAATTTGTCCAAACCACTTCCATATCGTACGAAATTTCGATACGATCGCAGTGGAGAAAACCGCGCGTGAATCCGAGCTCGTATGGAAAAGTAACGATAATAAGAACGATTGGAATATAAATTAAAACTAAAATAAACAAAACAAAAAGGGAAGAAGCTACGCCATTGTTCCACATGAAGAAACCCTAGCATATCTCGTTACAGCTCGAACCAAGTCGACCATCAGCCGCCACAATAACATTCGAACGTCGCCGCCTATGGCCAGTCGCGGCCACGACGAGCATCCCCAATCGAACCGCCGTCCTCTTGCACCTCCCTCTATAGCCTCGTGACCCCACTCTCGAACCCAATCAATGTTGACCAGAGCAACCGCCACCTTATATATCTCTACCCCTAATCAATTTTGCATGCCAATCAGACCATCACGATTTCAAATGAACAGCACCAATGAACTCCCCATGACGATCTCAACACATCTGTACCCTCGAATCGACGAATCGTAGCTGTCGATCAACCACCAAAATCGATGGCCGAAACTGTTTTGGTCATTTCTGGACAAACCAAAACTCGATTGCAAAAACGAACAACAAATCTAAATTACGCTCGTCGAGAGCTTTCCATCGATATATAATATGACATTGTTTTGAGGAGTTTGATTTTCAATTTGAATTTGAAATTGAATTAGGGTTTGTAATTGGAATTTGGTTTCTGCCATAGAAGAAGGAAGAATAGACATATAGAATTGTATGTACATGGAGAATTAAAAGGCTGCTAGGGTTTAGGAAAGAAACTATTTATATAGATAAGGCTCGATAAGAATGGATGAACATATCGAATTGGTTCGAAACGACAATAACGACCCGAAAAGCCCATTCCGCTTCCGAAACGAAAGTGGGTCATTCCATATATCAAAATAGATGTTTTCTATATTTTTAAATTCAATGGAGCAAGTTTCAAGCCTTAATTCCATTGTATGAAGAAGTTAGCTTTTAAAAATCAGCTTAATTTAAATTGAATTCATTAAATTAATTTCTATGCCTTTTGAGCCCACACGATCAAACGACAAGTCCGATCGCTACACAACTTGATATCGTACAATAATTCACCGTTATGGATCCGATGAAACTGGTTTCATCGAAATCCAAGACAGTGCCCAAAATGGTTATTTTCACGTTAATTAGATAAATTATTATTAAATTAATTAAATCACTTTTAAATTCAAATTTCATAACTAACAATTTTTTTCATTTCTAATCATATAGAAATTAAATAATCTTTTAAAACAATTTTCATGTCAAATTCAATTTTAAATATTACCCTAATTACAGTGTTCAATTGCCATTGCAATAAATTCAATAATTAAAATTTTAAATTCAAATAAATTCATTCATTTTGGTTTACATCCTATTATTCACTCAACTATCATCTTACGGATATAATTGACATTGGTTTACATCTTATTACATTAATGTTCTACAATTATCATCTTAATTCATATTACTACCCTCTTTAATTAGATTAATTGCAATTGATTTCCAAATTAATTTCAACAGATTGAATAAACAGGCGATAAACAACAATTGTTACCTTTTACTTAATTTAATCACATTTATAAGTTTATTATCTACAAACAAATGTTATGACTACTTACACAACACTGATTATATTCAATTTCAATTAATTACATACTATCTAACCATTTAATAACATTTAATTTATTTCCTTATTTACAATTTCTAACCAATTTAACTTTGCAATTATTTCAATTACTTGAGATACATTCAAATAGTCATCTATTACATTAAATTAACATTATTAAATTTCATTCTAATAGTTTTCTTATTCATAAACAATAAATTATTAATTTCATACAATATTAAATCCAAAAACCTTATTTAATTAATATTTTTAATTATCGAAAAAAAATGCTAGTCGCTACATCTTCTGTCGCTGGAAAATAATTTCGGTGATGATCGCGATGTAATCGACGTTCATTTTTGAGTTTGAAAGTGGAAAGACCACTGTAGTAGCTTTGCTACATATTTGTTTCGATAAACAAATTTAAATTTTAAATTTCTAAATATGATTTGATATATAAAAGATATGAGTATATATATTATTTCAAAATGATTTGAAATGAACCCAGTATTTGAATTCTTAAGTTCCTGTTAAATTAATGATTTTCAGTTGTAGAAATAAAGTGAAATTTTAATAGTTGGAAACTTCTAAAGTGAGAAATGAGGAATTAGAAGCTAAGTATTTAATGAAACTATAAAGAAATTGGAGATTTGTCATTGGTAAATTAAAAGATAATGAAAATTAAGTAGATGTTAACTATTGAACATTTTTGTTAACTAAAATGAATAAGATAAATTTGTATAACACTCAATTACATTCTAAAAACATATATAAAACTTACCAAAAATGTTTAAAAAAAGTTGAAACGTTAAATATGAATATGTAATAGAATATTGTACAAGTAAAAGCTTAATAATATAAATACTTCAAAATGAACATATGTTTATAATAAATGAAAAATTAAGAGTATAAGAAATGTTACAAACATACGGTAATGTTTGAAATGCTTAATAGTTAAACTGAATAGTAAAAAGTGAAGATTTTTTTAAATAAATGATTATAAACTTAAGAAAGTGTTGAAATGATTCATTAACATATTTAATATTAAATGATACTATTGTGAAAATAATTGTGAAAAAAATAGAGAAACTTAAGTATGAAATGATTCATTTATGAATATTAATATTAAATGGAAATCAATTATATAAGTAAATAATAAATGTGGATTAAACTGCAAAGAAACAAATGTAATACTTTAAGAATGGATTCATTGTTGATTTCAAATATTGAAGGGGAAATGAATTATGCAAGTAATGAATGTAAATTAATAAAAGATGACCTTGTATGAATGAATGAAAATAAATGGAAAGTAAATAATGTGTTAAAAAAACCAACAGAATAAACGTAAATAATATTTAATTTTTTTGTTGTTTTGCTTATGGGATTTTTGGGAAATGATACTTCAAATTGTTTAAGGTTGGATGAATAATCTATTGAGTAATTATCTAAGGCTGTTGAGCATAAGGTACACTTGTTAGTTTATTATCACCCTTGTGCGATGCAAAGTGTCTAAACCCGAACAAAACATTTGTTTTTGATTGCTATGGATGTGTGATCGATTCTTTGGTTACATATAACGGTTGTACTGTTTTTGTTTACATATGATTATTATATATTGTTCTGTTGCTTGTGCTATTTATTGAAACAACTAAAATATATAACTCTTTTTGCATAGTTTTAACTCTTTTGGATTATGTAAGTAAAATACAGGTTTATGGAAGCAATAGCTGTTGCTTTTGGTTTCATAAATAGAGTTTGTTTGCCGGACAAATAGGTACTTTTTCGGATTACGGTTTTTGGAACAAAATTTTATTGTTTTCCCATGGTTTGGGATGTTTTATTATTGAAATACGATATATATATATACACATATTGTAATTATTGATATTATTATTTTTCCGGACCTAATCGCATAAAGGAGACCCTGCCGATTTTTTTCGAAAATTTAGGACTTAGAAAATTTTTGGGTGGAAGTTGAGTTATTTTCAAATTTTATTAAACTTAAATATGTAAGTTTAATTGTTTGTAAATTGATCATTTTAAATAAAACATATCAAACCTCTTGATTCTTTCTTGTTCCTTTTCGGAGACGAATAGTTTTGAGTGGGGGAGATTGTAACGACCCGTATTTTAGATAATTAAATTTTTTAAATTTAAATAAGATTTTGAAATTTAATATTGTCAGAAATTAAAATTTATGATTTATAAATGGGAAAAAAATTATTAAAATATAATTTAATAGTGTTGATTGAATGAAATTGACAAATGTTTGATGTTATTTCAATTAATGGTAATAATAAAGGTTAATAATGAATGGTATTCCTAGTTGAAAGGTGATTGTAGAGGTTAATTTGGATATAATGGTAGGTTAATAAGAAATATATTAAATGTTGTATTAAAGATAGAAATAATATATGTATATAATTGAAATTGGTTATTATAGAATAGGAAAGCAGTTTTGGGTAAGTAATTTATAACCCTTGGTTGTAAACAATGAATTAATAGACATGAATTACTAATTTGTAACAAGTGATTTATTATCATCGCATTAATTAAATCAGTTGAAATTAATTTGGAAATCAATAAAATTAATGTAATTAAATATTGTAGCTAATATAAGAAAAGGCGTTAACTGTAGAAAGTGAGTATAATAAGATGGGAACTTATGTTAAATAAATTTATAAGCTATTGGTTGATTTAATAAAAAAAAGTGCAAATCAAAATAAAAGAATTTATTGGAATTTAAATTATAATAAACTAGGGTTTTATTACAGTTGTAATTGAACGCTGAAATTAATGTAATATTTAAACCTTGAAATCAACATAGAAAATTTAATTTTCAAAAGATTATTAAATTTCTGTGTAATCAACAGATAAATCAACACAATACAAAACCATTTATATTCACTAACAAATACGCGCTCATATCTATTATTACACTCAACTCATTCTAGAGTACTACTGACTCTATCTCTAATGAGTAATCCCCACCAAAGCCAAGGTTCTCGCTTAACCTTCAGCTCTGATACCAAATGTAGCGACACGCAGTTCCATACCCCTTTGGGTTGATAATAATTCACCCTTGTTCAACTCAAAATGGTACGAAGAGCGAATGACTAGGGTAAAGATGAAGAAAGAGATAGAAGAAAAATAACAACAACACAGAATCTCACAGTCGCAGCGGAACAAAATATAATATATAATTCATGAAAGTTAGTAAGTGGTTTAAGGGGTGTGTTAAAGTTTGATGGCTTATGTTGGCTAACTAATAGCACAAATATGTCATACTTATGATAAGCACATCAATTAAAGCACTAATGACCATAAAAGAGAGATCATGATTTCATATGTGTTGAACTACATGATCTAGAGAGTGGATTTATTCTCTAAATTGTCATTTAACTCTTATATTTGCATCTCTTTTCTTTTAGTTAGTTCATTCTCTAATTCTCTAGCTTAACTTTCACTTGAAATTGGTATAATTTGATTGAATTGAATTTTTAAAATCAGCAATTCCTTGCGGATCGACCCGTACTCACCACGTACTAACTATTATACGCCGTGCGCTAACGGTAAATTTATTTTGAAATTTTTCGACGGTTTTCTAACTCGATAGAAATTCCATCGATTAACATGTTTTTGGCGCCGTTGCCGAGGAATTAGTTTAGATTTTAATTTTCTATTCTTTGAATTATTTTTGATTTTTGTGTGATTCTATTTTGTGTGTATCACTTGCTTTTCATTTGCATTTGCATCTCTTCATTCAAAAAAACTCCATTTTCTTTTGTTTTCATTTTTGTAATCATTTTTCATCTATTAAATTTTCATTTATGAAAAAAAAACCAAAAAAAAAATTTGCAGGTTGTTCTTTTCTATTCATTTTATGTTGTTCACGTGTTGTACTTGTGTCGCTTCTTTGTGTTTTTTGTTCACTTGTGATTTCCTTTTTAAAAAAAATCACATTTCATTTGCTAGAACATCTCCTTTCATTTCATACTCTAGTTTTACATTTTACAATCTATTCACTTTTACATTCTTTGTTTACATATTTGCAATTTTACATTCTCTGTCATATATTTGCTTTCTCTGTTAACACTTCCCTCCTCTACAAACACTCCCCATCCATTCAACCTGCTATCAAGCTGCCCCGACCATCTGCATATTCACAAAGCAAACCACCCGAGACCAAAAATCCATCCAATGCTCTAATCTCTGCATCCTTGCCTTCAGCTGCATATCAGTTCAATCAATCTACCTTCAACATACTCCTCCACAACCACCAACAAACACTACTCCAACCTCTAACATCCTCCACCGCCATACTTCATTCCACAAGCTCCAGCACAGTGCCACCTCCACAACAACTTGCAATACCGACATTCAGTCTGCTTACAATACCCCCTTCTCCTCCAAAATCCTTCTTACAACATACATACACTATTACACACTTCATTGCTAATCATCAAGGCAAGCTACTGACCATCCCTCTTCAGTTCACATACAAACAACAACAACCACATTGCCTCCAAACAGCCTATTGCGCTGCCACTTCATCAGTGCACACCAGTGCAAATACACAGTGCACATACCCCCTACACACACCTGAAACATGCCCCCTTTGCCTTTCATCATCCCAAATCCTCATACTCCTGCAATTCAACATACTACATCACCACATTGCAACACCATATAACATACAACTTACCTTATCACTAACCTGTCACTCAATCCTCTCTGTGTACAAGACTGTGTATAAGACTGAGCATCCACCTACTTGCCAGCATACCACTGCAAATCCAAAAACCCTCACCTTGTTCATCTCACATTTAACAGGTCGAGACCACTCTCAATCTCCACAACTCCACTATTGCATAACAACACTCAACATACAAACCATATTCCACTGTCGAAACTACCAAAGCCATATTCTACATCAAACCAAACATACATTACCTGACCAAAAGATCACAGTGCCTTCATCAACTCCATCTCTCTGACCATCATCAATCGGCTACCATACTCACTTGTCAACCACCTTCAACATACAACATCACACACTACTATCAACCTTCATACCTGCCTCACTCACAAACTACTACACAACAGCACCATCAACTCACATCCGATCAAAACTGCATATGCCTTAACCACATACAACTTCCACACCAACAGCAGCCCACTAACATACCATCAAATACCATCAAACATCTCCTCTTTGTCACTTCAATTCACGTAATCAATCACCAACCTGAAACAAGTACTACCTGCAACACTAGTATATACTGCCTTGCTTTGCCCCATCCACTGTCCACGTTACTTCATCATCGAGCCACCACGACAGTCAAACCACCTTCAATTCTTCCCCGAGCCCACTTCATCAACTATTAATCGACGACTCATCCACACCTCAACCCGCGATTCCTCGAACCAAACCAACCCTATTGAATAACCAACCTTCATCGCCTCGGCCAAATCGCACTCCGCCTGCTCCTCCTCATCGCAACCATCACTGAACCACATCGAACTCACGACCATCCCATATTTGTACATTGCAGTACAACTCCATCAACCAAAAAAAAGGAAGGAGTTTTCGATTGGCAGAATTCGACGAAATCTGGGGGCGAGGTTTTGAAAATTTGAGAACGTGGTGATCTGATTGTATCAGACTCGGCCCGTTCAACAACCTCACCCGGCCCAAATAAAAGAAACAAAACAAAACACGTTACCACATTCTAAATCGAATAAAACGAAAATAACAACCCAACTCGAAAACCATCGTGCCCTACTCCAACGCCTCGCCTCGGCCACCTCTGCCATCGTTCCTCACTAGATTATGCCAACCTCATCGCCATGACCTCCTCCTCCTTTCCCCCATAGACCTCACCCCTACTTCGCCTCCTCTACGTCACTATTTTCACACGAACCAAACCCAAAACAAACACACTCAAAACCCTACAACCGCCTCGACCAGACAAACTACCCAATAGAAAAATCATACGCCATTTTTCCTGAGTCACCCATCAATCGATGCTCCTCCATGCCGAACCCCTTGACACGAAATCGTGCACGTCATCGAAATTTGACGTTTCGCCCAAATACAATCATCTCCAAACCTCTCCTCACATACACCACTAAAAATCCTCAAACTAACTCCTAAAATCATGTTTTTCAAAGACAAACCTATTCCTATATTCCATTTATCAAATTATGATACTTGAAAATTCGACTTATTTGTCATTCATACTGTAAAAGGAGGTTCCCTCCCTCCATGCTTGTTGAAATTTGATGGAATAATTTTTAAAACAATCTACACCCAAAATCAGACAACTTTTGTTTTGAAACCATAGTTTGAAACTAAATGGATGTTGAGTTTTTGATTTTTTGAGGTTGATGATTAACTGCTTTGTATGAAAAGAAGCATGACAGAGAGAAGGAGAAGTACAGGTTTTTTTTTGAATTATAGGAAGAACTACCAGGTCTAAACACATAAACAAAGGTATGAATGCAAAACCACATGTATGCTTGACATAACCAGGTTTCATTACATCTCAAATATTCAAATATTAATAAAAATTTGAATGTTTAACTCACTGTTTCAAATAGATGAACAACTGCCGTTGTAAGCCTTCTTCTTTCAAGTATTGATCATCATGATCTTCTCCCTTTTTATTTTTAAATGCCAGATTTCTCTTCTTCTTTTTTCTTGTATGTGAACAAATGAACCAGGCAAGGCAATATATATAGATATAAGGAGAAGGGAACCGTAAGGCAATATGGTGGCTCAGATTTGAATAGGGTCTTCATTCATGTCCCATTTATTATTTTATTTTTTTTCATTTCATTTTCCTTTCATGTAGGCAAATGGGATTTCATGTGAATTGATTTGATATTATAAGTGATTTGATTTTATTATGTGTGATCTAATTCCTTGAGTTGAAGTTTTGGTGCTTGATTCAATGCCTTGCTATGTTGATGTTTCCTATATGTTTATATATACAATTATATATAGAGATTTACGTATACACTATTTTATATTAATATATATTTACCTATTCACTATTTCATATAACATATATACATATACATTTACTTACATATATTTGTCATCATATATATATATATACATTAAAAGTTAGGAGTTTATCATCATGAAGCTTTCACACACACACACACACATATATATATCTATATATAACTTCATATACACTATTTCTACCATAAATACATTTATAATATATATTTATGCATACATACATATTATACATATTTATTTTATCATTTTTACATACATATACACATACATATACAAATATATTTACATATTCATATATACCTTTAGATATACACATGTATACATATATAAATATTTATATTTCCATACGCATTATTATTATTTTTAATTTATATATAAACATATACCATATTTTTATAACATATGTACACATATATAAACATATATATATATATATATATTTAAACATCATAAAGCTTGTATATAGTCATATATATACATACATGGATATCCTATCTTAAATTTTAAATGGTGGAGTTTATATACAATTTGAATATAGTTTTATCGATTTATACATTCAGATATTCTAAATATCAGAGAATTTATCTATCCGACTTATAAAATTAATATTTTAAAAATTAAAATTAGCTAATCATCCAAAATCAGATGGCTAAAAATTCCGGGTCATTACATTTAGATCTTTCGGTCAAGTTTTGAGTCGTTTTGGCTTAGTTTGAATGTTCTAACTCCTTCTGAATTCTGCTGGGTTAAAAACCAGGTTAACATTCGCCCCCCAGAGCATGCTTTTGTTGGAAACAATGTGTTCTCTGAAATCATTTATCTTCCATTTTCCGTTTCATGTAGCTTTATTGGTCATATCTAGCTTCCTTGAGTCGCTGCCTATGACATTCCGGCTAACTATCCAGTCCTTAGTGGAAATCTTCATTACTCGTAATTACAGAGTGATCTTCACTTAATAGCTTCCAATGAATATGAACATTGAGTTGGGCAAACAAGTAATGTTTGAGGTCATTTGGAGGAAATAAATTGGATCAGTACTGATCAAATTGGATTGGATCGGCACCGATCCAAGTACTTAGAAAATATTTTTGCCTTTCTTTTTGTTTTATAAGTGGAATCGGATCTCCATTCTCTCACTTTACATTTTCGAGCCAAACAGGTCCAAAGGAAATTGAACATTCGTCGATCCACCTTCTACCACCACAGAAGCGCCGCTACCGTCGATCCTCACTCCTAGTAACACCTGCTACCGTGATTTTGCCTGCCTTGAGGCACTATCGATCCAAAACGCCCTCGTTCGAGCCATCTTGAATTGAAGACCTCGTAGCCTTTCTAAATTTTGAAGGTGGGTGAAGTGGATTTTGACGTGATACTACATCATCGATCGATAGTGAGGTTATGTTGATGATGGATGCAGTGGAAGATTCAAGCTGATTGTGATTTTATGGAAGAAGATAGTAAATCGAGTCCAAGGTTCTTCATAGAATGAAGCCAGGGTTTTGCCCCGGTGCTCGAGATGTTTTGCTATCTTCATCCATAGAATCAAAATTAACTTGAACCAAGTTTCACAGTCGATTCTGGCAAGACATCTTGCGGACTGTGGATGGATTTTGGTTTTTCTAGGAGGTGATAATATTAGGATAACATTTTGCATGCACCTTAGGTTGTTATCACTTTCCAGGAAACAAAAATCAATTTATGCTGTATAGAACCAAAAATCATATCATCTACATATATTTGAACAATTAAAATATCATTTTCTTACTTTTCATTGAATAGTGTAGAATCTCCAATTTAATAATCAAATTCTAAAAATAACTCTTTAATCGTTCGTACCAAGCACGTGGTGCTTGTTTGAGACCATAAAGAGCCTTCTTAAGTTTAAAAGCATGGTTAGGAAATTTTTAATGTTCGCATAAAGGTGTTTGTTCTATAAAAACATTTTCTTTAATGAAACCACTTAAAAAGTACTTTTCACGTCCATTTGAAAAAGTTTAAAATTATGACGACATGCAAATGCAAACAAGATTCTAATATCTTCTAGTCTTGCGACAGAGGCAAACATTTCTTCATAGTCGATACATTCTTTTTGGTCATACCCCAGAGCTACGTGTCTTACTTTGTTCCTTATTATATCACCATTCTCAACAAATATTTTTCAAACCCATTTTTTACTGATTACGGTTTGATCGTTTGTTATTGGAACCAATTCCCTAACATCATTCCATTAAAACTGATTGCACTCTCGTGCATTGCTAAAATCCAAAAATCAATTTTTGAAGCTTCTTTAACATTTTTTGTTTCTATATTTAAAATGAATGCAATGTGCCTCATTTGATTTAATTGATGTCTAGTTATAACTCTAGTTTTTACTTCACCAATTACATCATCTGGTGGATAGTTTTTTAAAATACGCAGTGGTGATTTCAAAGTATGATCACACTTGTATCTTGTTGAGGGGATTTTTGAAAGTCATTGGTTGATTTATTTAAGCATCATCATCATCATTGTTAACTTTGAAATTATCATCAAGACATGTACAAAGTTTCTTCGATAGTATTAGTTTTTATTAAAGATTTTATATGCTTTGCTTCTTGTCAAATAGCTAATGAATATACCGTCATCAGCTTTTAGATCAAATTTTCCTAAATTATCTTTAGTATTGAGTACAAAACGTTTAGACCAAAAACTCCAAAGAAAGAAACATTTGGTTTTCTTCCATAAATAGTTCATAGGGGGTATGTTTCATCAATGGACTTATAGAAATGCAATTTAGAACATAGCAAGCACTAGCCACAGCTTAAGCCCAAAAATTCTTTGTAATTGGCTACTAGTTAACAATGTTCTTGTGCATTCCTATAACGTTTGATTTTTCCCTTATACAACAACATTTTGTCGCAGTATCTTAGGGAAGGAAAAATTATGACTTATACCAATTTTATCACACAAATCGTTAAATAACTCATTATCAGCTTCACTACGATGATCACTTCTAATATTTTCAATTTTTAAAAATTTCAAATTTTAAAACCTTTTAGAAAAAATCTTTAAAACATCAAAAATGTCACTTTTATGTTTCAACAATGAAGTCCATGTGTATCTTGAAAAATCATCCACTATGACAAACAAATATTTATTTTGGTTGAGAGACTTTGCTTGTGTTGGTCCAAAAACCTCTAAATGAAGTAATTCTAGAGCTTGTAGGGTAGAAATAATTTTCTTAGATTTGAAAGAGGATTGTTAGTGAGTGTGCGTCACATAAATTATTAACTTTAAAAATCATTTCAGGTAAAACTTATACTAAATCATTTTTAGAAATGTTTGCTAATATATTTAAAATTTATGTAGCAAAATCTTTTGTGCCATAGCCAAGGATCATTATCATTGGATAGAAGACACGTACAATTATTATAATTAACTTTCATGCTTAAAACATAAATCTTCCTTTTTCTAATATCTTCAGAAATCGAACTTTTATTTTGATCAAAAATATTACATTTATCCTTTTGAGATGAAATTGTAAAATCTTTTTTGCAAAGTTGGCTTACACTTAACCAATTACGCGTTAAATTTTCAACAAGTCAGACATTTGTACTAAGAGGAGAGTTAGATATACCATTATTGCCGACGTCCCTCATGCTGATGACATAACACTTGGAATTATCTCTAAAGCTGACAATGCTTCTATCCATATATCTAAAATTTGCAAGCATGTCTTGATTCCTCATCAAATGTTTAGAACATCTGCTATTAAGAGTCCATCGCTCCTTTTATTGTCGGGTACCTACAAACAGGCTTTTAAATCTCCCCGAGATGGCCGAGATGAAAAATCCGAGATATCAGCCAAAATCCGAGATTTGGCAGCCTATTTAGTTATAAGTGTTTTAAATATCACCCGAGATAGCCGAGATATTTTCCCGAGATATTGGCCAAAATCCGAGATTTAAAACACTGCCTACAAAAAATAACGATTTGAATAGGTATCCACTTCCTATGTTAGGGTCCTAAGAGTTAGGTATTAGAAAACCACACCCAAGAGGGTTTGGTTTTCCCTTTAAAATTAAAATTCTCGCTATTATGAATAGTTTTCAAAAATCTTGTATATTTTTATTTTTAATCAAAATGTTGTTAGTCTTTGTCACCCATATTGTTATTATTTTTCTATTGGTCTTTGCTACGGGTTTTTCATAACTAACACTTTTCCTCTTTTTAAATTTTGTTTTTAAAGAACTATATTTTATTGAAGTAGATTTCTTCTTATTGTTTACAAAACCTAAACCTCTCTTATTTGAAGATAGTTTTTACACATTTATATTTTCAAATAAATTCTCTATAACTTTATTAAAATTAGAAACATTTGTAGAGAGTTTTCAAAATTAATTTTAAGGTCTTTAATTTCATTACTAAAAGAATCTATTGTAGAACCCAATTTGCAATTTTTCTTAGCCAATTTGACATTCTTATCTTTATAGATTTCTAGTTCACTACTTATAATAGTGATATGAGAAGTCAAATTTGCACAAGAATCTTGCGATTTTTAAATTTCTTCCAAAATAATTTTATTTTTTTTATTTCTCAAGTGATTCTAAGGTTATTTTGACTAAACCATTATAAGAATATTGGAACTTACTGTAAAACCCCACCTTTGTACCCATACCATCAAAGAGTATTGGTAGGTAATACTGTTTGATAATATAGAGAATAAGGCGATATTGGGCTGACGCGCGTGATAAATCTCTTGGGTTAACATCGTTATGAATTTCAAGATCATATAACCAACACCGATATTCATAGTCGGTATCGGCATAAAGCAATAAACATGTGTGAGCCATAGAACAATACACGATATAAAATAAATGTCATCAACACAGCTACAATATATAATAAGAATATATATAAGTTTGAGTGGGATACAAAATGAATCGAATTCCCGCTCTCACAAAAATGAATACAATATATTAACAAGTGACCCAATCGGCTCTCGATCGTATATATAATGATCTCATATAGGTGAATAAGTATGTGTCTATATCAATAATAACCAGATGGGAGACTGATAGCTCTTAGCCTTCTACAGAAGCCTTTCTCACAAGCTCTCAATGTTACACCTACATTCATCGGTTACCTCAACAGCCATCATGACCCAATATCTGTCGAATGTAAGACAACGATATATAGTGGTCACACCCCTGCAAGTGCCCAAATGGTAACCGACTATTGGCCTATATGACACAGGGGTGGTGACTCTCAGCCATATAAATCAAAGGTATGTCACAATTCGGGGAGCCACCCCACAGTCAGGCCACTAGGATGGATACTAGCCAATCTGGTTTACTCCACGTCGTATAATAAGAGTATGCTCACAATAAATAAACACACTTATGGCTCTCAGCCTGCTCACTCTCAGTTCACATCACCATAAATATAATACCATATAGACTTGACACTATTGAGTGACATTTACTTACAAAAAGCAATTAGAAAAATATCGACACGGGCATCCCATACCGCCCAACAATGTTCACCCATTTTCTTAATGTTGATAGCTTACACTCGCATATCTTATTCTATATAACAAATCTAAAGAAGATCCGAAAAAGTATTACCAAAAGTCCCATACCTGGCGATATTACTTACCCGTTTATACTAATTCCTCGTTACACTGAAGTATAAATCATTCCAAATACTCAAGCACGCATTTTATTTAAAAAAAAATTAAATAAATTTATTTATAAAACATAACTAGAATTAACGAAAGCATTTATAATTCTACATAGAAAAAGTAATTTTTTTCCAACTTTTTTATGAATCAAAATAAGAATTTTAATATTCAAAAATTACTTTTGGGGACCCGTTTCTATACTTTAAAACTTTAAAAATAGCTTGTCAAACCAATTATTACTCGTAACAATCGTTTCATAATTTTCTATAATTAACTATTGTTTTTAATTAACTTTTTATAGTACTCAGATATATTTATTTTGTTCCATATCCATAAAATATATTTGTCAAAACTTAAGTTTCTATTCAAAATTCATGAAATATACTTTGGAAAGCCATAAATTGTTAATAGAAATCATTTCACTTTTTGTAAATTTTATTAAGATTTTTATATTATTATTAAATTCAAATATCATATTTTCCTTTAATAAATGAATATCTTATTAGTACAATTAAAACAAAGTTTATATAAATATACCTTTAAAATAACATCACAATCATAAAATACCTGATTTATATTAACTACATACATTTATTATCAAATTTAGATCATTAAAATCTATATTATATTTATTTATGTTTTTTAAATAAAAGCTCACAAGTGCCAATTGGTTACTACCACCAGTCGACCCCTAGCTATAGACCAGTGGCATATGGGCAGTCGACCGGTCGAGCAACCTATGATGCAAATTCATGTGTCAGTATCTTCCCGATTCAGGTATATTCTTCTCCTTTCTCAAATCCACTACTACAATTCAATACACACATTTAGCATACTAACACACAAGTTTCATTCCAAGAATATATACAACAAAATAGGCATAGGTTCGTGAGTAGATTACTCACATGAAGCTAGCTAGACCCAAATTTCCTTATTACTCTTGGGTCTCTACTTTTCCTCTTCACTAAAAAATTTCTTAACTCCAAAACTTGAGCAAAATCCTAACTTTCTCATAGCAATAGATGTATTATGGTATTGAGATGCAAATATATTAATTTAAGGATTTTTAAAGAATTTATTCTGTTTATTTGATTTTAACAGGAGAGGAAGGGTTTTGAGATAAGTTTTTTCCTGAAGAAGAAAATGAAAACGAAGAAGGAGACATCAATGTGAATTACTTGAATGATGAGTGAAGATAATTCTAGATAAAGAATTGTTCGGATATGGGTTTCATGAAGGGGGTTTGGGCTTAAGCCTTACACAACTACAATCCCATCTATTTCTTCTCCTTTCCTTTTCTTCTTTGCAAGTCAGTTTGTCAATCATGTTAAATTAGTTAAAATCATCAAACATACTTCATATTTATTTTTCTTATATTTTACTATCATTACAAAATTTTCCAATCTATTTTCCATTATTTAATTCATTTATATATTTATTTCTATATGTGTATCATTAAGCCAACTTATTAAATAAATCCTAAAACTCTTCTTTATAATAAAATAAAATTCCTTTTCTTTAGGAAATAAACTTCAAATACTATTTATTATCATTACTAAATTTTATAAAAATATTGCAACCATTTTGATATAAAAAAATCATATTAATCTTAAATCATCAACAATTCTAAAAAATAATTAAATTTATCATTAAATAATTCACTGCTTTTAGATATTTATCTCAAAAATATTTATCATCAAATCCCATTATTCCCAATCATATTCCAAAATCATTCACACTAAATCTTTAAAACTCATTTTTAATTAATTAAATCACTATTATTTATTTTAGTTAACTGCTTCTCAACATCGGGTTGCTACAGACTCCCCCCTTAAAAAAATTACATCATCGCAATTTCCTATAGAGAACGAGCTGAAATTATTAGCTTTACTACACCTATCTTTATAGTTAATACAAGCATGTAATCAAAACCAAATAAATACAGAGCTTAATTAATACAACAACAATTACTAGACCCTTCGTTGACTACTCAAAACAATGGATTATTATCCCTTGCCCAACGTCATTGGTCATGGGCTATGAGTCGAACAACTCAATTGGGATAATACCCATATATCAAAAATCAAAATACATTTTAAATGTTGGAATTTTCAAAAAAACTTCGGAGTGAACTCAAAATTCACAACATAAAAACACATACAGCAAACAAACATATCTTATATAAATCCATACTTTTCTTTAACAATAAACTTTTGTAGTTGCGAAATTTCTTTAATGAACTTCAATTGTCAAAACCTTTTACCATGTATTACTTTTAAAAATAATGATGTAAAATAATTCACAAATCTACTTTCTTCAAAACTTTTCTTACTTTACCAAACTTTCCCAAAATCTTTCTAATATATATAAATATATGATGTAGAGGACCCTAAATTATCTTAAATCTCAAATTTTCAAATTCTAGAAAACTTTTTTTTATAAAACATGTCCTCCTCTTCAAGCCTCAATTCCACAAAACCAATTTCAATATTTTATAAAGCAATTGAAACAAAAATCTATAACATTCACAAAACTTTTTTTAAATAATAAATTATCAAAATACAACATGGTTCTAAATTTATAATCATTAACTTCAAACTTCGATTCTCAAAAGATCTCTCCAAATAAGCTTACTAAATTTTTTTCCAAATAATCTTTTAGTTCAAAGGTTCAATTTACCAGGATATATTCTTCCACTTGCAATAATTTAATTTTTCCATTAATCGAGAATATTTTCTTACAACCTAGTGAAAAGTTTTAACATAACAAGAAAATTGCTTTCTAATAGGAAAAACTATTTCAATTCCATAATACTAAACCCGTTTACAAAAAATATATTATATATTCTTACTTTAAACACAAAACAATTTATTTGCATCAAGTTTCCAAAGTTCCAAAACATACCTTTATTCAAAATTTAAGTTTTTCCACAATCAAAATTTATACACCTTTTAAGTAGAAAGTAATTTCAATGAAAAACCAATAACAATATAAATACTTCCAAAATTCTCTTTTCATAAACTTCATTTCTTTATTACTTCAATAAAAGATATCCATTAATACTTGAAAATGTTATATACAAAATCTTTTTTGAATACTTATATCAAGATTCAAATTCCATTTTCATACAATATTTATTGCTTAGTTTATTTTAAAACTTCACCTCACCACAAAACTCACAAAATCAATACTTTTCTAATAGCCATGAATTACCCTTTTCATTTCAAAACTTACTTCCTCTGGATTTTATAAAATTACTCCACTTATTTACTTCAATTGCTCTTGAAAACATTTCTTTAAATACAGGCTATTTACTAAATAATTTCCTCAAAATAATCAATCATGAACTTTAGCTTTATAATAGTTTCAAAATTATCCCAACTTGAAAACTTATGTATGTATGTTTGCATGTATGCCTTTATGAAGACTCTTCATATTTGCATTCCAAATTCCTATAAAATAAAACAAAATGTGCAATTAAATTTTCTTTAAATTAATTTACACAAAATTACCATTTTGCCCACATGCAGATGCACGAATGATGATTTGAAAATCCCTTTGTATTTTGGTTTAAACATGTAAAAACGCCCTAATATGCCATTATTTCAATAAAAGAAGATTAAAATGGGAGTAAAATATATACATTTCGAATAAACTAAAACTAGGATAAATCTGTTTTCATAGGAAACACGATTGCATTGAGCGTACGTAATAAGCAATTAAACCTCTAGGTGTTCCTAGTAGGATGAGTGTTGTCTCGTGAGGGTTTTAAACGGTACTACCCACAAAATCCAAATGCGATATGCAAATTCTAATGCGACTACATGATGCAAGTTTTCAAAAATATTTACAAATGAAGAATTACTTTTAAATTAACAGGAGTAAGTTATATATAAGGTTTGGTTATTATCAAGAAATTTTACTCTTTTAACTTATCAAAACTTTCAACAAAAATTAGGTTATCATCACAATTGGACTCTAGTTTGGCTAGTTGTTTCAGTTGATAACATAGTGCAACTATGAAATGAATCCTTTAGTTGATTATCAAAGTTTTGTAAAGTGGCATTTTTATTTCTTTTGAGTAAAAAGTCAAATCAAATAAGTGAAGATAGTGCTTGGGTTTCAATTTCTCGCTCTCTCTATTTTGAAAAATATTAACATTATTATTTATACACCTAACTCAGATACACTGAGGCCAGATATACAGATCATGTACTACCTTTCGAGCTTACGTGAGAAGAGTACAGAGAGTGGCGAGTGTACACACTTGCGTATGAACACATGACTTTAGGAGTTTATTATTATTATTTTAATTTTATTTACATACACCTAAGTCAGATTAACTGGCCAGATATACCGATCATGCACTACCTTCCGAGCTTATGTGAGAAGGGTATAGAGCGTGGCGAGTATACACACTTATGTGTGAACAAATGACTCTAGGCGTTTCTTATTATTAGAAATTTATTTTTTTGAAAAGTGAGAGTTAAGAAAAATCATTTTAGCACCACTTAACTTAGAAGATCAAAAATGTTATCGCGTTTACTTTAAATCAACCACTTTTTAAACAAAGATTATAATATTAGGATATACTTTCTAACTAACACCTATGAACCTTCCTATATACTAGTTAAACCATAGTTACTTGTGATCAAACTTTTCTTTTTCTTTTTTTGCTGAGACAAATAATTTTTCAAAAATTTCAATTTAATAAATAAAAAACATATACTTATTCTATCGTGTTTCTTCAAAAGTAAATCAATATGCTAAAAAAATTGTTTTAGGTTTTTTTTCTTTTTCTTTTTTTGCAAAGAAAATGCAAAAAATAAACCATGAAAAATCAAAATAAACATGAGACCCCCCACACTTGATTTTGACTGTGTCCCCACAGTCAATGCATGATATAATGAGTGTAACGGAGAAAAATATGTACATATTTACAAAAGGAGATTAAAATTTCTTACTAGACGCAGTGTGGCTCATGAAGAATCATGAGCTCCTCTTCTCGGTCACTCGCCAACTCCCAATTAGGTTTTAAACGATGACCATTGACTTTAAAAATTGATCCATCCTAGGTTTTCTATTTATATGGCATCGTGTGGAAAAATAGTACGTACCACCTATGGTCCTATCTACCTTGATTTTAATTTCCCAGGGAACAAATGAAGTCGAGAGTCATATAAAAGAACTTTGATTTGGAAAAAATGTTTTTCTTAGGATTGAGTTTCATGAAAAACTTTGTTCTTTCTTTGTAAATTTTCTCATTTTCATACACGTCGTTAGTAATCTCCTCTAATTCATTGAGTTGCAATTTTCTGTTTTCACCATCTTTTTCACGATCAAAATTTATGTTCTTAATCGCCCATAATGCTTTATGTTCAAGTTCAAAAAGTAAATGGCACGCTTTACCATATACTAACCTAAAAGGAGACATCCCTAGATTAGTTGTATATGCAGTTCTATAAGCCCAAAGCGCATCTGTCAATTTTTTTGACCAATCTTTTCGGTTTTTATTTATAGTTTTCTCTAAAATTTGCTTGATTTAGCGATTTGAAACTTCAACTTGACCACAAGTTTGAGGATGATAAGGAGTGGATAACTTGTGGGTTATGCAGTATTTCTTCATTAGAGTTTCAAATGATCGATTACAGAAATGGGTTCCATTATCGCTTATTATTGTGCATGGTTCTCCCAATCTTGAAAAGATGTTTTCTTTTATGAATTTCACAACAACTGTAACGGTCTACCTTTTTGGACGGTTTAAATCGATAATAAACCGCACATGTCAAACTCAAACCATTTAAAAAGGAGGACTGATATGGGGTAAATAAGAAAAAGAAGAGAAAAGAATGAAAAACAAAATGCAGAATCTCACAGCGGAATGACAAAATATAATAATCAAATAAACAGTTCATGAAGTTGTTTTACAAATTACACTTTTACAATACAAGTCAGAGTTATACATACGGTAGGAATAAATAAATAATGCAGTGGAACAACATGATGCAGTAGAATAAATATAATAAATAGTAATGGTATACAAATCTCTGTCTTCGTCCTCCAGAAATAAAGTCTTCAACTCTGAAATGCTCAGGCTAACCCGAGCGTAATGAAAAGACAAAACACTCGAGTCAGAACTAAAAGATCTTATGTAAGCTAAATCAACAGTAAATAAATATATGTGTAACAGCTTCAGATATGTTTATGGATTTTACATCTCCTATCCAGTGTATAACATGTGTGCAATAACTTAAGAGATGTTCGGGATTTCCATCTCCTAAGGATCTGTTAAACTATTTACTATGTAATACAATACGCTATTATAATATGTCTACAATAAAGTAAAGTATTAAAATAGCGTTAAGGCGTTACCCATATCCCCCTTAACATATTTTATATAAATGTCGTAGTCTATACACTACCGTAATTCCTCCATAAACTGGAGAGCTATCAGAGCGCACTCCATAGTATGCGACACAAACCAAACTCATAGTGGGCTCGATAAGGCATATGATAAGGCATGCGAGGCAATGCCAGGGTAGGATTCTACCGTTTGCAGAACCGGGCTGGTGGTAACGCATAGCAGCTATTACCGCCCACCTCGGAACACACTCCCATAATCAAATCGAGGGTGATCACCAAATCAATCACAAAGTAATAAATATGGTATCGAAGAAGCATGTCCGATTGGAGGTGCGACCTCACTTGGCCTAGGTATAGCTCCTGTTTTAGTCATATCAAGCTGACCCGAGGGGGTCAGGGCTGCTTTCATACCTCATACAATAGCATTCGCCAAATCATCCTACTTCGTTCTGGATTCTCCACCACGTGCATAGTTGTTAAAGTGGTTTTCGGTATTGGCAGAGAGTATGACAATATCTGATCCCGGTCTCTTTAACAACCAAACGCTTATTTCACACCGGTTGGTTCTTTTCCATTTCCAAAACCGATTCATAGTTGATATCAAAATATCACACTTCAAAATCATATTCCTCATTTCAAAACCATCATATTTACTCAAAATATGCCCTTTCACCAGAAAATATCATTTCAAATTCCAACGTAGGTTATAACATCTTTTGACCATATTCGCCTTTCAATCAAGGATTTAAATATAAACAATTCAACATTTCACAGTTTGAAATTTAGAAAATAGTTTGGATAGTCATAAACAGTTAAAATAGTTAAATTAGTTAAAAATGGTTTAATAGTTTAAAATAGTTTTTTTAAAATAGTTCAAAATAGTTTTTAAAATAGTTTTAATACAGTTTAAAATAGTTTTTTAAATAGTTTAAACTAGTTTTAATACAGTTTAAAATAGTTTTTATAGTTTAAATAGTTTTAATATAGTTTAAAATAGTTTAATAGTTAAAATAGCTTTAAAATAGTTTAAATTAGTTTTAATAGTTTAAGATAGATTTAATAGTTTAAATATAAAATGGTTTGATTATTGGAAATGGTTTATATAGTAAATAAATCTAAATAATCTAGATTTCAAAATAATTTATTTTGAAAATAGTATCAAATCAAACTGTTTCTTTCATTTCAACAAATCTGGACCATATCCAAATTTCAAATCAACAAAACTCAGTTTTAATCTTTCAATTCAAATTCTCATTAAAACCATTTCAATTTATATTGATTTCAAATCCATGTTTGAACTACAAATTTAAACCACTTCAAATTCGGTAGATTTCAAAGTTTAAATATTCAAACGTTTACCAAAACTCAATTTCGATAAATTTCATTTATATTTCAAAACTCAACTTTAGAATTTCAATTTAAATTCTTTAAACAATTCATTTAAACCAATTTCAATTTCAACATTTTAAAGCTTGGATTTTGAAAATAATTCAGTTTATATAAATCAAATTTTATTTCATAATATCATTTAACTGGATTCAAAAATTAAGGATTAAAATCATTTAATTTAATCAATCCGGTGTCCGTATAAAATTTTCTACCTTATGGTCAGGTGATACTGGTATATATCATTTCAACCCGCAATAAATTTTAAATTTACAGGTATATATCATTTCAACCCACAATCCCAAATTACAATTTCAAAATCCATAAATCGCTCAGGTTTATCATTTCAACCCATAACGATTTTCCCTAATCTATAAGATCATCTAGGTATGTATCATTTCAACCCATAGTGATTTTCCTAACAATAACTAAGGGAACTTGCAGTGTGATAACAACATATAAAATAAATATAATATCCAATCATCCAAAATGTCATAATTTAGCATCCATCACAATCATCATTCAAATCAACCAACCAATCACAACAATTAACTGGCTATCAATCAGGTATTTAATTAACAATTTAAATTCAATATTAAATTAAATGGCAATTCAATATAAATTCAAATTAAATTTGAATGACAATTTAAAAATACCAAACAGCAATCAATCAATTTCTAATCACATCGTAAATTTTATTTAACCAACATAAGATGGTTTAGTAGTTGTGAGTGGGTTAAAACACTCACCTTTGATTTTTCATCGAATAAAAATCCAAATAAAGCCCAAAATTCTAACAGTCCCAGAATTCGACCAACTGGTTCTAGAACGTCCGGAATTTTGATACGGTCGCAACGGAGAAAACCGCATCCAAATCCGAGCTCGTATGAAAATGTTATGTACGTTAGAAGATATAAATTTAAAATTTAAATTAAAACAAATGAAGGGCATCAACGTAATTATACCTTCTCCCTTAACTTACTGCACGCGTAACCCTAGAATCACGACTCAAACGAAACTACAGCCACCGATGATCGATCGCATGTCGCCGTTTCTCTGCACGCCTATGACCAGATCCAGCCTCGCCAGAGTCTTTCCCTTGGTTCGCCGCTCCTCCCTGGCCCCACGCGCCTCACTCCGGTCATGCCTAGAGGCACCACCGCCGCCTACGTCTATTCGCCATTTCTGGTGATTCAGATAGCCTGCAACCCAAAAGAACCATGCCGATGCACACTACTTGACGACCTCTACAAGCCCATACCCTCTGATCGTCGTAAAATCGACGATCCACCATTGGATCGGAAACCCTAGACATAGACGGCCGAGGTTCTTCATCGTTTTTTGGTTTTCAACGATATATAATATGACATAGTTTGAGGAGTTTAAATTTTTTGATTTGATTTTGATTTGAAATTGAATTTGGGAATTAGGATTTCTACCATTGGGAAGGAAGGAAGGTGTAGATGGAAATGTACGTACAGAAATAAGAAAAAGGCTGTTATGGTTTCAGAAAAGAAATCTATTTATATGGACAAAGCTAGATAAGAATGAATGGACAAATAGAATTGGTTCGAAATAATAACGATGACCTAAAAAGTCCGTTTCGTTTCCAAAACGAAATTGGGTCATCCAATATATCGAAATATAGGTTTTCGATATTTTTAAACTCAATGGAACTAGTTTCAAACCTAAATTCCATTGTATACAGAAGTTAGCTTTTAAAATCAAATCGAAAACCCTAGAAACGATGCATCAAATCGAAAAACGAAGTACTACAGCAGATTGCGCTCTTGAAGAGCTTTCCAACGATATATAATATGACATGGTTTGAGGAGTTTAAATTTTTCGATTTGATTTTGATTTGAAATTGAATTTGGGAATTAGGGTTTCTGCCATTGGGAAGGAAGGAAGAAGCAGATGGAAATGTACGTACAGAAATAAGAAAAAGGCTGCTAGGGTTTCAGAAAAGAAATCTATTTATATGGACAAAGCTAGATAAGAATGAGTGGACAAATATAATTGGGTCGAAATAATAACGATGACCCGAAAAGCCCGTTTCGTTTCCGAAATGAAATTGGGTCATCCAATATATCGCAATATAGGTTTTCGATAATTTTAAACTCAATGGAACTAGTTTCAAACCCAAATTCCATTGTATACAGAAATTAGCTTTCAAAATCAGATTATATTCATTTAAATCCTTTTAATTAATTTCTACGCGTTTCGAGCTTGCGCGATCAAATGACAAGTCTGATTGCTACGAAACTTGAAATCCTATAATAATTCACTATTACGGATCCGATGAAACTGTTTTCGTCAGAATCCGAGACAGTGGCCAAAATGGCTATTTTCACGTTAATTTATAAAATTATTATTAAATTGTTTTACTCACTTTTAAATTCAAAATTAAAAGTTAACCATTTCATCATTATTGATTACATATAAGTTTTAAAATCTTTTAAAACAAATTTTCCATATCAAATTCAATATTTAAATATTACATAAATTTTTAACGTTAAATCATAATAGGAATAAAACCTATTTTATTAAAATTTAAATTACAATAAATTTCTTTATTTTGATTTCACTCTTATTATTTAATCAACTATTATCTTATGAATATAATTAACATTGGTTTATATTTATTTCATTCATATTCTACAATTATCATTTTTACCATATTAATTATAGTATTTCAATTTCCTTAATTCCATTAATTACCAATTTTAATTCCTTTTTTATAATTATAACCAAATTAACTTTACAATTATTTCAGTGGATTGAAATTTCATTAAAATAGTTACCAATAACATTCAAACAACATTATCAAATCATATTCTAATTATTTTTCGAAAATAAATCATAAATTTTAATTTCTTATAATATTAAATTCTAAAATCTTGTTAAATTAAATATTTTTAATTATCAAAAATTACGGGTCGTTACAACAACTTTGTGGTAATTTGTTTTACATGGAATGGCTTCAACTAATTTAGAGACGTAATCTACAGCAAGAAGAATGTACAAATTTTCGAAAGAGTTGGAAAACGACCTCATAAAGTCAATACCCCAAACGTCAAAGATTTCGATCATAAGAATGGTGTTCAAAGGCATCATGTTTTGTCGAGTGATTTTTCCTAATATTTGGCGGCGATCACAAGTCTTACAAAACTCAAATGCATCTTTGAAAAGCTTAGGCTAGTAAAAACTGCATTGAAGTACCTTTTCACTGTTTTCTTTGGACCGAATGACCTCCACAAGCTTGGTTATGACAAAATGAATGGACACTCTTGATTTCGCAATCCGGGATGCAACATCGAATGATTTGGTCAGAACAATACTTAAACAAGTATGGATCATCCTAATAGTAGTACTTGACTTGGGAAAGAAATTTATATTTATCTTATTTCAACCAAAATAAAGGAATTTCCTTAGTGACTAAATAGTTCACTATATCGGCATACCACGGATCAGTTGAAACAGAAAGGAGTTGTTCATCAGGAAAATTCTCGTTGATCGGTAGAGAAGATGGTGCGTTTGGAAGACGCGACAGATGATCAGCTATGATGTTGTCGGATCCTTCTTTGTCTTTGATCGTATGGTAAAATTCTTGGAGTAAAAGAATCCAATGGATCAAACGAGACATAGCATCCTTTTTAGCGAAAAGGTACCTAAGAGTGTAGTGGTCAGTGTAAACGTAATGTGTGAGCCAATCAAATAAGGTCGGAAATTTTTGAGCGCAAAGACTACCACTAGAATCCTTTTCCGGTGGTTGTGTAATTGAGTTGAGCATTGTTTAAAGTCATACTAGTGTAGTTGATGACATGAAGAATTGTGTTGATACGTTGTCCTAAGACAGCACCAACTGTGAAGTTAGAGGCGTTATACATAATTTCGAAAGGAAGTTCCTAATTGGGTGAGAAAATGATGGGAGTAGAAATGAGTTCATTTTTAAGACTTTTGAAAGTAGAAACACAGCCAGAATTGAAATCGAAAGGAACATCTTTTCCTAAAAGAGTGGTCAAAGGTCGAGCGATTTTACTAAAGTCTGTTACAAAGCGTCGATAGAAACCAACATGCCCAAGAGATGAACGAATGTCCTTGATAGATTCAGGAATGGATAGATTTGCAATTACGTCAACTTTTGTTTTATCTACCTCAATGCCTTTGTTTGAAATGACATGTTTGAGAACAATGCCATGTTTGACCATGAAATGACATTTTTTTCAATTTAACATTAAGTGTTTTTCTTTGCATCGACTTAGAACCATCTCGAGATGGTGTAAGCATTCGAAAAAAGAGTTTCCAAAGATGGAAAAATCATCCATATACGCTTCTAAAAAGCATTCGATCATGTCGGAAAAGATGCTGACCATGCATCTTTGGAAAGTAGCAGGAGCATTGCAAAGGCCAAATAGCATACATCGATACGCAAAGGTGCCAAAGAGACATGTGAAAGTCATTTTCTCTTAATCCTCGAGAGAGATCGGAATTTGGTTATAACCGGAATAACCATCAAGAAAGCAATAGAATTCATGGCGGGCTAAAAATTCAAGCATTTAGTCAATGAAAGGAAGAGGAAAGTGATCTTTATGTGTTGCAACACATAATTTTCAATAATCAATGCAAACACGCCAACCCGTTTGAGTATGAGTTGGAATGAATTCATTAGCGTCGTTCGTGATAACGGTAAGTCTGAACTTTTTAGGCACGACATGAATTGGGCTAACCCATGAACTATCAGAGATGGGATATATGATTCCGTTATCGAGGAGTTTAAGAATTTTGTCTCGAACCGCATCCTTCATTTTGGGGTTAAGCCTTCGTTGCACGTCACAAATAGGCTAGGCTTTGTCAACTAAGTGGATGCGATGTTAAATAAGAGCGGGACTAATTCCCTTAATATCGGTAATTGACCATCCAATCGCCTCTTTGTTTTTCGACAGAATTGAGAGAAGGGAGGCCTCTTAATCAAGAGAAAGATTTGAAGAGATTATGATAGGAAACGTTTCTTTGTCACCTAAGTATCGTACTTAAGGTGATCAGGAAGAGGTTTGAGTTCCAACCTAGGAGGTTGCTCAATCAAAGAATTCAGTTGAAGGTCGGACTCAAGCATGAGTGGTTCAAACGGAAGTGCATCTTCAATCTCGTTAGGCTCGTCTTTAAACAGTTGTTTGTATTCGGTCTTACGTTCATTGTTAAGGTCAACTATTTTGTTATCAAAAATTCTTGAATGAAGCTAACTTCCAATGTTTGGTCAAGTGGTTTGTCCGCTTGATTTTCGAGATTGAAGGTGTTAAGATCCAAAGTCATGTTACTATTACCCCACCTTTTTGTCAAGGCCGGGATATCAACGGATTAGTTAAAAAGGGATGGATATCAGGATTGGAGATCGATTGAAAACAAGGCTATGATCGATACTGTCAAAATTTGACCAAGCTCCAATTAAGATGGGATCGACTAGGAATGATGAAAAAGGCTAGGAAAGGCTACATTTCAAATTTCAGGTCAATCGGAGTTCGTATGCTCAAGTTATGGATGGATCAAGGTTCATGGGAACTGGTTCGTATCGATCCATTCGTATCGATCAAGGTGGATGGTGTTCGTATCCATTGGGATCGATACGAAGAAAGGGAATTTGGATCGATACGAGGAGAAAATGGTTACAAGGAGAAGCGTTTCGTATCGATCAATAAGTGATCGATACGAAGGAACGAGGCTCGGATCGATATGAGGAGTATGGATACAAAGGCATGGATACGAAGTAGGGAATTGATCGATGGATACGAACGGCATGGGTACGAAGTGCATAGCTAAGTATCAATACACGTAGAAGGTTTTAGCATCGATACAGAGCAAGGCGGGGATCGATACGAAAGGCTTAGCAACCGATGGGTACGAAGAAGGTCAAGTCAAATGAAGCGGTCAGCGAGCATGAAAGATGGATCTACACGCGATTATTGATCCACATCATCGATCCAGGAACGATCGATACAAAGAGGATCGATGTAAAACGATCGATATAAAGATGACAGCTAACATTGCAAGATGCAAACTTGGATCGATCATAACTCTCAAACCGTAGATCCAAATGCTATGAAATTTCACTGGAGTTTGCTTGTTCACTCAAGAACGTCCATGATCGATCTCAGCTTCATTGGACTACTTTTGGATCGATACGAATTATACTCGGATCGATCCAAAATCACTTTGGATCGATCTGGCGGGCCCACTTATGCAAGAGAAGAGGTATTTCAGGTTTTAAGGCGGATATTTTCGAATTGACACCTATAAATAGCGATCCTATTGCAACTAAAAGAGGGATCTTTTCTGCTCTTTATGCCGACACTTTGCTATTTTGTTCATTGATGTTCAAAGGCTTGTAATTGTAATCTCAATACAAAAGGAATAAAAAGAGTCAATCCAAAGTGGACATTGGCCGGAGATAGCCGAACCACTATAAATCTTGTGTTCTTTCTTACTTTCTTACATTTTAATTTTACTATTTTCTTCATTTTTATTCTCTACTTTATCTGGATCTGAGATCTGTGCTTGGATATTGTGGATCTATTTATAAACACTGGTGCTTTCACTACTTCTGGGGTTTGTCACCAATTTTGGCGCAAACAGTTACCAAAAGAAATTTTCATCAAACCATTTAGATAATTGATTAGAGCATTTAAAGTGGTTAATAAGGGTCGTCCTAGAATAAGTGGAATTTGACTTATCGGATTATTCACGGGTTGTGTCTCTAGGACGATGAAATCGACGGGGAATATGAATTGACCGAATTTGTTAAGTACGTCCTCGATTTATCCCACGGGTTTCTTTATCGAACGATCGAAAAATTGAAGAGTTACTTTCGTCGGTTTTAGTTCACCCAAGCCAAGTTGCTAGTAAACTGAATAAGGAATCAAATTGACACTCGCACTCAAGTCTAGTAAGCACTTATTAATCGCCTTTTCTCCTATAGTGCACGAGATCGTCGAACATCCAGTATATTTGTATTTTACGGGAATTGATTGAGACAAGACTTCACTAAGACCGGCAGCTAAGAAAACTTTCTTGGGTACATGAGTGTGTCATTTTTGAGTACACAAGTCCTTTAGAAACTTAGCGTAAGTTGGGACTTGTTGAACGATATTAAGGAGATGGATGTTCACTTTGACTTGTTTGAAAATTTCCAACATCTTTTTCATTTGATTGGATTGTTTCTTAGGTCGAAGTCGATGTGGAAATGGAATTCGATACTCAGTAAGTCGGTCTACTTGAGCAGAAAAAGAATTTGGATAGGAATTTAATTTGATATTTGACTCGATGTTTTATTCAGAATCGCTTGTCGTTTTCGAAATGTCAAGAGGAGCTTTCGGTAAATCGTATGGATTGACAACTTGGTTATCGATTAGTTTACTGGAACGTAAAGTTGTGATAGCATTCATTTGGTTCACATTACTATCTTGAACGACATGAGCTTGATTTGAGTTCGTGTTTTGATTTTTAGAGTTTGGAGCTGGCTGAATTGGGAACGTGCCTTGTTCACGTTCACTCACAAAAGTGGCTAATTGACTCATTTGCATTTCGAGTTTAGCAATTGATTGACTCGTATTTTGCACGTATGAGGTTAACAAATTTTGCAAATTGCTATTTGATTGGAGGTTTTGAGTGGCCACTTTAGCCAAAGTTTTAAGACTTTTCTCAAGTGAAGTCGTTTGTTTACCGTCTTGGGGAGTGAAAGATTGTTGCGGTTGACTTTGAGACGGAGGCACAAAACTTTGTTGAAAGTGGTTAGGCTGAAAGGGAGGATTCGAAGCATTGTTCAGAAATGCTTGAAAATTGGATCGAACCAAATTCATGTTAGAATTATTTTGGTTCCATGCAAAGTTAGGATGATTTCTCCAACCGAGATTGTATGTTGGAGAAAATCGGTCATTCTTAACATTGTTAAAAGCGTTGAGTTGTTTTAATGATTGGGGGCATTGATCAACGATGTGATCCGAATCATTACATATATAACACAATGGTTGGGAAGCTTGGTTCATTTAATTGGATGAGAAAACATTATCGAATTTATTGATCATTGCATCAATTTTAGCTTCCATAGCTAACAATGATCCTATCGAGTGTGCACTAGATTGTAAATAAATGGATTTCTTGTTAGAATATTCCCATTGGGATGATTTTTCTGCCAAGTTCTCAAGGAATTGCCCAGCATCGTCGTGATGTTTGGCGAGAAATTGCCTTGGCACATCGATTCAAGCATGGTTCGTGAACTATTTTCAAGTCCATCGTATAAGATGGAAAAATGTCCACTGTTCAAAATTATGGTGTGGACATTTTATCAAAAGCTCTTTAAATCTTTCAAAGTATTTTTCGAAAGGTTCACCCCTGAATTGATGAAAGTTCATAATTTTGTTTCATATTTTTGTTGGTTTTTCCAAGAGGTAGAACTTTTTTAAGAAAACTTTAACGAATTCGTCCAAAGTTTTGATCGAGTTCGAAGGTAAGCCGTACAACCATTTTTCAGCATAATCGGTAAGAGCGAATGGAATTAACTGAAGTTTGATTCCACTGTCACATAATTGTCGAAGTTTATTGGTTGCACAGACTTGTTCGAATTTTGTTAAGAAGATGTATAGGTCATCGTGTTCAAAATTGCCAAATTCTGGGAGCATGGCAATATGATTTGAATGAATTTCGAAGTGATTACCCGTTGGGGCAGGCAAGGTGATACAAGAAGGAATAGAAACTCTATCGGGAAAAACTCTATCCATGAGAGTTCGGGGAGGGTTTTCATTAGCCATCGTTGGAGGTTCGTTCGTTCGAGTTAAACGATTTGTTGTTGTGTCACGAGTCCAGGTACTCATGCACAAGTGAAAAGATTAAGGAGAGAAAAACGTGAAAATCAAGGTTAAGAGATTTAAATGAAGTAAAAAATTCTTTTCTTTTGTTTTTGTTTTTTTTTAAAAATGAAAAATATTTACTAAAAAGAAATTATTTTTCAAAAGGAAGATTTTTTTTTGGATTTTAATTTTTTTTAAATGTTTTTGTTTTTTTAGTTTTTTTTTGAAAAGATTTTTTTGGATTTTTGTTTATAAACTAAGTTAAGAAAAATGTAATTTTTTATTTATTTATGCATGAACTAATGAAACTAAATGAATGCAAGGACTTAACTACAAATTTTCTGTCCTTAGTAGCTCCTAACCCAAAACTATATAATCATACATTGACTAAATTCAACAAAATAATTCTCAGCCACGTAACGGACAGGAGTTATCGGTGCACCATGAATCACCATAGCAATGCAACCAAAGGTTTAAGTACTTTCAGAAAAACAATCACTATAATATTTATGAATCATCGTAATATTTATAAATGATTATTGCTCTGCCGTAGCCTAAACACCAAGAAATAAATTGTTAAAAGAAACCAACTTGTCAAGATATAGTTTTGCTCTATATGAGCTCGTGACTCCCTTAAGTCCAACGTCTAACTGTTATTATTAGTCATATTCTACTATGATATGCAATTTGTGGGCCAAGGAAGGGGTGATGAAATCCCCCACCTTATGTGAAGTTGGGTATTGCCCTTAGAAAAGAAAATAAGATAAGATGATGCAAAACCGAAATTAAACGTGAGTTAAAAATGCAACTATAAATGAGATTTTATATTGTTTTTTTAATGCAAATAACCAACAATGCAAGAAGATAAAGACAAGAGACGAGAACATGATACCAGAGCATGCAGAATTATTAGCAGATTTATTTTTAAGCGGTGATTATTTTAGCATAAGTAAGCAGAGCAAAGCAAGCAATTCCTCTCCTTTTGCTTTTGCAATCTGAAAAATTATCGAACAAAATTTATATATTCTTTTTCTTTTTATTTTAAAAGAGGCCAAACGAAATCAGAAACCAAAAATTACCCACACAACACCGAAATTAAAAACCCAAACAAAATTCAAGTCGTGTTTTTTTATTATCCTTAAAAAAAATTAAAAACTCAGCCCACTAATAAAATCTCGGCCCACAAAACCTGACAAACCCGAATACCTTCCTTAAATAACACCCAAAAATTTCTTCTTCAGATAAGGCAAACTACAAATTGTACAATCGAATTTTAAAGAAAAAGGAAAAATTGATTTGCGATTGCTGAAATTTGGGTCTGAGATGAAGATGTGTGGTTGGTTTGGAGGGAGTTTTCTTGCAGTGGCCGACGATTGTGGTCGGGGTTGTTTTAGGTGATCGTAGGTGGTTGGTTTGGGGTTTTTTTGGCATTGGACTTGTGTTGGTCGCAGTTGGAATTGCAGGTGATTGTGATAAGGTGTTCGGGCAAGCTAAAATTGTAGTGAAGTCGTATTGGGAATATGGTGATGCAGGTGCAACTATTGTGGAGGAGGAAGGACGCAGAATTGGGTAGTTGCAGTTGTTTAGATGAGTTGGTGGTGGTGATGAAGGTAGGTAAAAGTTGTTGTTTGAAGAGATGAAGTTGCTTGGTCGTTCGGATTTGTGGAGTAGTCGTGGAGGGTATATGATATGACCACTAGTGATAATATACATGCTATTGTTCCACCTGCACATGCAAAATAGCAGGCATCTTTTATTTTTGTTAGTTGTAATTCTATTAGTGCTTTTGCATTTGCAAATTAGCCACATAGGCAGGTTGTTAGGATGCATAGCCTTTTATTTCTTTTTGTTGTAATTCTGTTATTACTTTATTGCAAGTTGCAGAGCCACGTAGGAAGTTTGTTAGGAATAGTGGCTATAAAAATACTTGTACCTGAGAATGAGAAAGTAGGAAAATTATCAGATCTTCTCTAAACTTGTGAAATTCTTCTCTTTCCATCCTGTTTTTTCTATTTCTTCCTCCAGCTCCGTATCAGTATATCAGATAAGGTTATATGCAGAAGAGTGGTGATGGAAGTGTGATTGCTTTTGGGTTTTGTGATGGTGGTTTCTGGTTGCAGCTGGATGGTCGGAGAGGGTGGTTTTGGGTGATGTAGTAGTTGAGGTTAGTTAGAAATGCAGTGTGAGATCAAGAGCAGTTTCTACGTAGGCAGTTTGTGATTGAAGTGCGGTGATTGAAGTTGCTTTGTGGTGTTTTGTTGAGGGTTGTAGGTGTGATTGCAGTGGAGGGAGTTGAAGGTTGTGGTTTTGTATGGGGGTTTGGTATGGAGGTATATGCTATTTTTTATGGTGCTATAGATGTTGATATGATGTGGGTGCACTTCCGATTTGACAGAAGTAGTGGGTGGCAGTTTGGAAGTGTGATGGACTTGTATTGCTATTGGTGGTGGTGTTGGCTGTAGTTGGATTGTTGCAGCAGTTTTAATAAGTTGGAATGGTGGAATATAGTTATGTAGCTGCGGTGAAGGAAATGGTTATGGAATGGTAGCAGTTCTGAATGCTGGTTGTTTGAAGGCAGGTAGGAATTGCCGGTTGAGGTTAAAGTTGTGATGAAGGATATTCGTCTCACCGGCAGTGTTGAGTGGCAGGTTGAAAAGGAGTTGAGTTGATCTGAATTTGTTTATGTAAAACTATGTACAAATGAAAAGAGACGGTGAATAAAACAAAACCAATTCAAACAGAAATGGGAACAAATGAAAATAGTGACAGGGATCACTTTATATGAAATTGGAATGCTCAAATTGTAATGAACACTTTGTATTGAAAGGTAGTTTCAAGTTGAAATGTTCTAATTGTTTGCAGTACTCACATAAAAAAATGTGGTGTGAACAGTGAAATGTAAAAGAAATCGGTGAAATGTAACAGCAAAATTTGTAATTTAAAAAAATGAAATGCACAAAGCTAATAGAGATGAACTAACAACAGAAATGAAGTAATAGAATTAAACTAATAGAAATGAACTAAAAGAGATGAAGTTTTTTTTTAATAAAATTGACACAAAAACTAAACCAAATGACACAAAATGCACAATACAAAACACAAGTGAACAACAACAAAAATGCAATGCAATTTTTTTTGTAATGAGAAAAAAATAAGAACACAAAATAAAAGAAAAAATTAATTTGAAGAGTAAAATTAAAATAAAGTTGCTTTCCCCAGCAACTGTGCCAAAAACTTAGTGAATGATGGAAAATTCTATCGATTAGAATACCGTCGAAAATGTAATAATAACCGCAAGAGCACGACGTACAATCGTAGTACGTATGCGAGTGTGGGTCGATCCATGGAGAAAGCAAAAATTCTAATATTACTCAATCAAATCAGCCCAAGTTTTTGAAATTTTTTAAACTAAGAAAATTTTAGAAAACAAACTAGAGAAAAAGTGAATAACCTATGAGATTAAGGAGCAATTTAGAGGTAAATTCACTTTCAATCATTCATATAAATCAAACACAAAATGTATCCATAGCCTCTCATTTATATTTTAAGTAGAAATGAATTATGTGTTTATTATAATCATGGCTTATTTGTGCTATTAATTAGCACAACCTAGCCATCAAACACTAACACGCTATTCAAACCCACTTCTAAAATCTCATGAAAATGATCATGAAATTAAAAATAAAATCTATTTTAAGCATGATCTATTTACTATGAACTAGTAACATAGATCGTTAAATTTTGATTCTAGTTTGACTTTCAATATCAAAGTCACTTAGGCAAATGATCAAATAGTTTATGTTTATATTGGATTAAGCATAGCCTATTTGAGTTGTCAACATAGGCTATCAGATTCACTAAAAAAGAAACATAAACTGCCAACATTATTAATTTCCATTAAGCACAAAACAAGATACTACAAATACAACCATTTTATGTTAATTTAATATGATTCATGAGAGCTTCATTACACCTAAATTGAAGGGCTTTAGCTACTCATAATGGAATTCATGTCGACACAAAATGATTTAAACATAAAAAGCAAAGGAAAATGAGAGCTAATCAAAAGAAAAGAGAGTTAACTACTTGCATGAAATGAAACTCAACTAATTGCATAAATTAATACTAACTACTAACATAAAATAAAGAAGCATAAACTAAATAAAAGAGCATGAAATAAAATAGCAATAACAAAAAGCATGAAATGAAAGTGCATGAAAGTAAAGAACAAGGCTAAGAAGCAATCAAAGAGATGGTTTGTTTAGCATTGACTTTGTGCTACAACTTTGCATAAAAGAGGAGATTATGACATGAAACATAAGGGGTATTTATACATGCCTAAAAAACTAATTCCATATTTAGGGGACTACCAAAAATGCTGTTGAGATTGTGTAGCCTCTAAGTCATCATTAGCACTTAATTAATCCTCCACTAACATGTGTTTTGCTTTTAATTATGGTCTATTAATTAGTGGGTAGGTGGAATCCTCCATGTTGCATGAATTCTTTTATTTCCTTTCTTCTTTTGCTTTCAACATATGTGCATGCATACATCCATGAAGACTCTTCATATTTGCACTCCAAATTCCTATAAAATAAAATGTGAAAGTAAATTTTCTACAAATTAATTTACACACAAAAATTACCATTTTTCCCACATGTAGATGCATGAATGATGATCTGGAAATCCCTTTGTATTTTGGTTTAAACATGCACCCTAATATGCCATTATTTTAATAAAAGAAGATTAAATATGGGAGTAAAAATATACAATTTTACATGTACGTCACTTAATATCACAATAAATCATATCACAAATACATCTACAAAATTCATCCAACTCATAATCAACTATACAACATGGTAGGCAAACAATTACATCACATACCACACAAATTTCATATTCTAATTTATCTATAAATATATCGATGATGCCTCACCACAAACATCTAGTGGCTCACTTAGCCGATTAGTAGTAGTGTTGACAGTGTGATCAACATTGTCTCGCCATCGACTTCAAATATCCACTAATGCTCGATGGCTGCAATCATCATATAATATATCAAAACATATGAAAATACCTTTATCCTTTATAAAACAGTTCATCACTTTAGCACAAATAGTACTCATACTCATGTATATATTCCAAGTCAAAAAAATTTCTAAAACATCAAAATTGTATACATATCTTCGTTTCATATAATTTACCAAAACATTATTTTTAAATAAGATTTTTTTTATCAAAATGTTGTATATTATTTCATAAACCATCACTTATCTCCTTTCCAAATCATAGCTCAAAATATTTCTTCAAAATATTGTTATTCTTTCAAAACATTTCCTAAAAAATATTACATATATTATTCTTCAAACTTTTTACTTTGTTTAAGACAATAATTCTACATTTCTAAAATTTTATGGTTATTTCAAAATATTCTTCATATCATTCAGATCTTTTCAAAACATTAAATATACCATCCTCAAAATATTATTTTAAAACATTAGCTTTAATATAGTCAAAATATGTTACTACTTTTCAAAATATTATGTCACTTTTCAAAAAAATATAGAAATTTTCAAAACTTTATATCCATATGTTGCGTACTAGTGTTTAGAAATCGCTATCGATAATATTGATCAAGCACATCAACCAAAGTTCATAAAGCACTCAATGGAAAATTAACATGAAATTAATTTCAAAATCTTCTTTTAAATACTTTAATGTACTTTAAATAAATTCATCTTTCGTAAAACATTTGCTTTCCATTAATAAAACATCTTTAGACAACATATATATATATACACACACACATACACACACACACACCCCCACACTATAACCAAAAGGATTTTCAATCAAAACATATACTTGCTTGTAGTAAAACACTTATATATAATCGATTAAAATGCTTTTAAAAAAGCACTTTACTTACAATAACCCAAACATCACCAATCAACCATCCATAAAAAAACAAACAAGCAAGCTTTCATTTTCATATTCATCTTATTATCATTTTAAGTTTTATCTAAAAATACATTATTAGTTTTACATAAAAATATACATTTTTGTTTTATGTGAAAAGAATTTTTAATTACCCCTTGCGGTACTTCACGATCGAAGACACCACCAGGTTCCAAAATATCAAAACTTAAATGGATACACGACCTAAGTGATAGCTTATACTAAATACTATACTCAAGACAGATCCCTTAAAAAAAGTATCAATCAATCCATATAATCACACAAAGAAATCAAAACATCCACCACGCCAATCAATACATCAAAAGACTAAGCTTCTCAGCGGAAAGTGATCCATCTGTAACGACACACCTTTTTGGACAGTTTAAATCAACAATAAACCACACATGTCGAATCCAAACCATTCAAAAGGGAGGATTGATATGGGGTAAATAAGAAAAAGAAGAGAAAAGAAAGAAAAACAAAACACAGAATCTCACAGTAAAATGATAAAATATAATAATCAAATAAACAGTTCATGAAGTTGTTTTACAAATAACCTTTGATTACACATTTATAGTACATTAGAGTATACATACAACGGGAATAAATAAATAAGGCAGGGGAACAACATGTTGTAGTGGAATATATATATAATAAATAGCATGCAAATCTCCGTCTTCGTCCTCCAGAAATAAAGTCTTCAACACCGAAAAGCTCAGGCTGACATGAGCGTAATGAAAAGACAAAACACTTGAGCTAGAATGAAAAGATCTTATGTAAGTTAAACAACAGTAAATAAATATGAGTGTAACGGCTTCAAAGATGTTTACAGGGTTTTACATCTCCTATCCAATGTCTAACGTGCGTGCAATAACTTAAAAGATGTTCGGGATTACCATCTCCTAAGGATTCATTAAACTATTTACTATGTAGTAATATACGCTATTATAATATGTCTATCAGTAAAGTAAAGTATTAAAATAGTGTTAAGGCGTTACCTATATCCCCCTTAACACATTTTTATATATTCCTGTAGTCTATACAGTACCGAAATTCCTCCATAAATTGGAGGGCTATCAAAGGGCACTCCATAGGTACGGTACAAATCAAACTCGTAATGGGCGCAATAAGGCATGTGAAAAGGCACGCGAGGAAATGCCCAGGGTAGGATACTACCTTTTTGCGGATCTAGACTGGTTGTAACGACCCGTATTTTTACGGATCGACAAGTTCGACAAAGTCTGGAATTTTAGAGTTTTTGAGCCATTTTAGATTTTAGGCGAAAATGGCTAAGTCCTGAGTCGTGAACGACTTAGTGTAAGTCGTGAGTCATATACGACTTAGGGGATAGGAGCGACTCAGGGGTTTGGCTAGTTAAGGGTGTAAGGATAAGTCGTTTGAACGACTTAAGGGGTAGGCACGACTTAAGGACTGGGCGAGATAAGACTTAAGTTGTAGCAGTTAAGTCGTGACCGAGTTAAGGTGATGAGTCGTACCCAAGTCATCTGATGAGTCGTACCCAAGTCATCTGATGAGTCGTACCCAAGTCATCTGATGAGTCGTACCCAAGTCATCTGATGAGTCGTACCCAGTTATTTGATGAGTCGTATCCCTGTTGTTTGATAAGTCGTAGAATGGGTTATCTCGTCTAACAGTTAAGTCGTGGACGAGTTAAGGGATGAGTCGTAAGCTGTTGAGTCGCGCGTAGGTGATAACCCGTGCAAGTGGATGAGTCGTAGCCTTTGTGATGAGTCGTATACGAGTTAGTAGTTGAGTCGTCTAACCAAGTAAGGCGTGCGCATTTAAGTCGTAGACAGGGGGTCTGGTGAGTCGTAGGCGCATGCTATAAGTCGGAGACGACTTAGGAGATAGCTGTTTTGTCGTTGAGTCGTAGGGCTTTGAGTCGTGAGTCGTAAACACTCATGGAGGCAGACGAGATAGGGATTTCAGCTATAAATAGGAGAGTTTCTCTTCATTTTTGGGATCCGGATTTTGAAGCGACGAAGTGCTGCCATTTTGAGAGCTCGACTTCTACACTTCTTCACTTCTTTTCTCCACTCTAATCTAGTGCTTCCTTCCATCCAAATCAAAGATCAAGATTGAAGATTCAAGAGCTAAAGTTGAAGATCTTCATCTTTTCAAGAGAGATTTCATCGTTTGAAGCGGATTCGTGCTAAATCAAGCTTGATCCTTCGCTGTCCAGATCTGAAGCGTATTGATTTGAGGTTGTTTAGGTGATTTGGTGAGTGGTGATTATCTCTCACACGGATCCAAAGGAGTATATCGGATTGTTGGCTCAATTTGGTGTTAAATAGAGATTTCCATGCATTTTCTTCATCCTAAGTGTAGATCCATATAGATCCATTGTTCATGATGATGTTACATCCATTTTATCATATGTTAACCTATGCAAGTTCATTCATCAAGTTTGTAGAGATATAATCCATGTTTTCATGCTTATTGGACTTTCAACTCTTTAATTACGAAAATGCCATTATTGTTATAATTGTCTACTTAGATCATTTTTGAATGCTTGATTGCTTGGATTGATGTTTGATTTGATTGATTGTTATGAACTAGATGATTGATGATTAGATTTAGATCGAAGGTGATTCAAAAGCTAAGGGGAAAGGCTCTTGAATTGGGAAAGCTGCTCGTGGCATATTTAGCGGGATGATGAAGTTCTTATGCATAGATTTGATGATGTGATGATGAGATGAGGCTTTGCGAGGATGTAATGAAGCGAGGCAATCATATGATGAAGACTTGGTCTAATCCAGACGGGATCATTCCAAGCATGTTGATAACTCGGTGATATGATTCGAGTTGAGGATAATGAATGGATATGAGAATAGTCGTCGAGGAGGATGACTAGGAGGCTTGGATAGCATCGTTGTTGAAGGTTCTAGCATGCTCTAAGCAAGAGTACGTTTGGGCAGATTCGATAGTCCCAACGGCCAACTGTCGATGGTCGAGTACTCTGGGCAGATTCGATAGTCCTAGGCACGGGCTGCGACGACGTGCGGGAGTTATGTCTAGAACCGGGGTTTCCATTAGCCCTTGACGGACGGCTGAAAGAATGTGCCGGTCATTCAATTAACGGTGATATCGAAGCAATGATAACAGTGATAGCCAGAGTCATGGATGTTTGGTTGTATCGTCATTCGGACTCAAGAGCGGTATTTTCTGGGTGCTTATCTGATTTAGGCCTTGGTACTTGGAAAACATCGCCCTTGACTCGAGTGATAGTAGCTTTACTTTAAATTGTATGCTCTGCTATGTTTGCTTCTGCTTAGTGTGTGTCTGGGGGCTATCACTGTAGAATGAGGTTGGAGTGGGAGGGTTGTATTCCTATTCCTTTTCCTTTATGCTCTTTTGGTATGTTGTTAGTTAATTTACTGCTCACTAAGACTGTTGTCTGACTCAAGGCTTTATGTTTTAATTCTTATTGCCTTGGGCTGTTCGTCCATTTTGGGATGGGCAGACTAGGTAGCAGGTGACAGGTGCTGTTCTCTTCTCACGATGCTGATATCGAAGACGAGCTAGAGGGTTGCATATTATCTTCTTATTATATGTACTGGATATTCCGCTGTTTTGTATTCTCTGAGAGATATGTAGTGAGGCTGGATGTATTGACTATGTGGATGCTTGTATTCAACTATTATGGAGTTTTATATGATGTCATTTTGTTCTGTAAAGCTTCACTATGCATATGTTCTATTGTATTTTGTCCATGCGCTGTGAGTAATACGATAGATTCTGTTGTTTTAAATCTTACCTTGACAATCGTCCATGGTCGCCTGGCACACTTTACAGCGCTCTATCTTTAGATTCGGTGCAGGGGTCATGGGCGGTCGTCACATTTGGTATCAGAGAATTGGTTAATCGATTTTACCCAACGCTCGCCGTCGTAACTACGTATGAGAGACGTAATTGTATTTTGATGGATGATTACTATATATAATATAGTAGCTTAGTAGAGTTTGAGTCCTTTATGCAGTTGTTTCTCTAGATGTTCTAATCATTCCTTTTTATAGATATTGAGAATGAGTCGAAGAGGGAGACCAGCTGCTAGGGAAGGCCGTGCTACTGAAGAGACTGCTGATTATGCAGCCATGTTCGAAGCTATGATGACTTCGATCATGAGAAGGATACCAGTTCCGGGGGCAGCAGTAGATGTTGGAGTTCAAGTCCAAGCTCTGAAACCAGTGGATTTTGCTAATTTGTGCAAGGATTATACTGCTCTTGGAGGGAAGGTTTTCTTGGGAACAGAATCAACTATCGAAGTCCAGAGATGGATAGATGCTTGTAGAAGGATCTTTGGTGATTTGGGAATTGATGATGCAACTAAGAGGAAGTTGGCATCAAGGCAGCTTCAAGGGAGAGCCTCTGATTGGTGGAACTCTATTACCATCACTACTCCGGAAGAAGAGATTACTTGGGAGCAATTCTAAGTCAGATTTGAAGATAAGTTCATTTCTACAGCTCAGAAGTCTGTTCTGTTCAAGAGGTTTGTGGAGCTCAAGCAGGGTGGAAGATCTGTTCTTGAGTATGTTTCTGAGTTTGAAGCTTTGTCCAAGTATGCCCGGTCATATATTGAATCTGCTTATCAGAAGAATGAGAAGTTTGTGACCGGCTTGGATAGTTATCTTGGGAGACAGTTGGTGGATCATTTGGACGATTCATTTGAGAAGCTTGTGGAGAAAGCTCTTAGGCATGAGAGTCTGTTTCCTAAGGAAGGATCTGTTGTTGCTGTGACCAGGGAAGAGTCTAAACCCCAGCAGGGTGGAAATAAGAAGAGGAAGCAGCAACAGCAAAAGGGTAAGGATGGCCAGAAGAAGCCGAAAGGTGAGGTGACTTGCTACAATTGTTAGCAGAATGGCCATTTCTCTAAGGATTGTAAGAATCCGAAGGTGCCAATGAAGTGTCACAACTGTGACAAGCCGGGGCATTTCAGGAAGAATTGTCCAGAACCAAGGAAGGACAGGCAGATTGTGCAAGCCTATGCTTTAGGAGCTGTTCCGTCGTCTTCGAAAGCTCCTACTGCTGAAGAGAAGGGAAAGAGTGTGGTTGTTCAAGGTACTCTTTTCCTATGTGGTGTTCCAGTTAGAGTTCTATTTGATACTGGAGCGTCGCATTCATTTGTTTGTAGTGAACTCGTAGGCCGGTTAGGTTTGGCACCGGATATTGTTGATAGGCCATTGGTTGTGACTAATCCAGTTGGGGGTTTGTCTTGTTTGTGTATGTTATGCCGTGGTCTAGTTGTGTCGAGTCATGGTTGCTCTTTTGTTTGTGATTGCTTTGTTCTGAACTTTGCGGGGTTCGGAATTATCTTGGGTATGGACTGGCTTAGGAAGTATGCGGCTAAGGTTGATTGTGAGAGGCTGGAGGTGACAGTCGAGAACGTGGAGGGGTGAAAGATTGTGATACGATGTAAGCATGAGGAAGGCGTCTTCATGAGCTTCATGTATTCGCTAGTTGTTCCACGGGATGGACTGTCTTTAGTGCCAATCGCAAATGGATTCGAGGATGTCTTTGACGAAGTCAAAGGGTTGCCGCCGCATAGAGAGATCGAGTTTCGGATAGATCTTGTTGAAGGAGCCAGACCTGTTGTGATGCCTCTTAGGCGGATGGCGCCTAGGGAACAGCAGGAGTTGAGGGTGCAAGTTGATGACCTTTTACAGAAAGGATTCATTCGGCGTAGTGTGTCCGAGTGGGGTGCACCAGTTGTGTTTGCAACCAAGGCAGATGGGTCGTTGAGATTGTGCGTCGATTATCGTGAGCTGAATAAGGTGACTAAGAAGAACAAGTATCCATTGCCGAGAATAGATGACTTGTTTGATCAGCTTCACGAAGCTAAGGTGTTTTCTCAGATGGATTTGGCAACGGGATTTCACCAGTTGAGAGTAGCGAAGGATAGTGTGCCGAAGACTGCTTTTAGGACACCATCCGGTTTCTTTGAGTGGCTGGTAATGCCGTTTGGATTGACTAACGCGCCAGCATATTTTGTGGATCTTATGAATAGAGTGTTCAGAGATCAGTTGAACAAGTTTGTACTTGTGTTCGTGGATGATATTCTGATTTATTCCAGAACGGAAGAAGAGCACAAGACGCACTTGCGTATTGTTTTGGAGATCTTACGGAAACATCAGCTGAAGGCTAAGTTTTCGAAGTGTCACTTCTGGAAGAGTGAAGTGAGGTTCTTAGGCCATGTGATTTCTGGAAATGGAATAGCGGTTGATCCCGCTAAGGTGGCAGCAATCCAGGATTGGGTTAGACCTAAGAATGCATCTGATGTGAGAAGTTTTCTTGGATTAGCAGGATATTATCGACGGTTTATCAAAGACTTCTCCAAGATAGCTGCACCATTAACAGGATTGACGAAGAAGAACCAAGTGTTCAGTTGGGATGCTAAGTGTGAGCAAGCTTTCGGAATCCTGAAAGAGAGATTGACGAGTGCTCCTGTTTTGACTATTCCTAGTGGGAATGATGAGATGGTGGTTTACACCGACGCATGTGGTACGGGACTTGGAGCAGTGCTGATGCAGAAGGATAAAGTTGTTGCGTATGCCAGTCGACAACTGAAGCCGCATGAAAGGAATTACCCAACTCATGATTTGGAATTAGCGGCAATTGTATTTGCTCTGAAGATGTGGAGGCATTATCTATTGGGAGTTCGATTCGAGTTGTTTACGGATCACAAGTCGTTGAAGTATCTTTTCTCCCAAAAGGATTTGAATCTTCGGCAGCAACGTTGGCTAGAGTTTTTGGCATCATATGATTTTGGTATAGCTTATACTCCGGGAAAAGGTAACGCAGTGGCAGATGCGTTAAGTCGAAGACATGCAGGATTGGGAGCCATGTTTTCTGAATGGAAGAATCTCGAGTATTTAGCTGGATTTGACTTCAGGCCTAGATGCGAATTGGAACCTGAGATGTTGGCAAACTTATCGATAAGACCCACTCTTGTGGAAAGGATTGGCGAGGGCCAAAAGCGAGATGATAAGCTTGTCAAGATTATCCGTGAATTGGAATCTGGATTGGATCCAGAAAAGGATAAAGGATTCGAGGTCGATCGAGAGGGTTGGCTTCGGAAGCAAGGACGACTAGTTGTTCCCGATATAGATGAATTGAGGAGTGAAGTTCTGAAGGAAAGTCATCACTCGAAGCTGACAATTCATCCAGGTGGAAATAAGATGTATCGGGATATGAAGAGAACCTACTACTGGGAAGGTATGAAGAAGGATGTTGGAAATTTTATTTCCAAATGTATGAACTGCCAGTTGGTAAAAGCCGAACAGAAGAAGCCAAGTGGATTGCTTCAGCCATTAGAAGTTCCTACATGGAAGTGGGAACAAGTGTCGATGGATTTTATCGATGGATTGCCTAGAACCAGAACGGGAAATGAAGGGATTTGGGTCATTGTGGATCGTCTGACTAAGAGTGAACGATTCATTCCTGTTCGATCGACTAGGACTGCATCAAAGTTGGCTGAGCTGTATGTTAAGTGGATAGTTCGTTTCCATGGTATTCCGAAGAGTATAGTGAGCGATCGAGACCCATTGTTCACTAGTGGATTTTGGAAGAGCTTCCAGGAAGTCTTGGGAACCGAGTTGTGTTTGAGTACAGCTTATCATCCCCAAACAGATGGTCAGACCGAGAGAGTCAACCGAGTTTTGGAAGATCTTCTAAGAGCATGTGTTTTGGACTTCGGAGGATCATGGGAAGATCACCTTCATTTGGTGGAGTTTGCGTACAACAACAGTTACCAGTCAAGCATTGGTATGGCACCGTATGAGGCATTGTATGGAAGACCGTGTAACTCTCCAACATGTTGGTTGGAAACTGGAGAAAAGCTGATGCTTGGGCCAGAGATGATTCGTCAGACTTCAGATTGTATAGAAATCATTCGGCAACGAATGAAGGCAGCCCAAGACCGTCAAAAGAGTTATGCTGATAAGCGTCGAAAAGATTTGGAATTCGACGTAGGAGATATGGTTTTTGTGAAGATTTCTCCACTGAAGAATGTTATTCGATTCGGGAAGAAAGGAAAATTGACTCCAAGATTTGTTGGACCATTCCCGATCATCGAGCGAATTGGGAAGCTCGCCTATAGGTTGGAGTTACCTGAGAAGATGTCGGGTGTGCACAATGTTTTTCATGTATCATATCTACGGAAGTATGTGCACGACTCGAATACAGTGGTTTCTGCTGATAGCTGTGAAGACTTCGAAGTTGATCCAGTCAATAGAAGACCTCGTAAGCCGCTTCGTGTTGTTGAAACCGACACGAAACAGCTTAGGAGGAAGGTAGTTAAGTTGCTCAAGATACAATGGAGTGACGATGATAACGACTGTACGTGGGAGGTGGAAGAGAGGATGAAGGCAGCTCATCCTGAACTCTTCAAGGTATGGCCCTAAGGTGTCGTATCATCTAACAACATTGTAACTTGTTCTAAGTCTTAGAATTCTGTACGCTAAGCTAGAATTGGATGCATGGTTTGCTGATTGTTATGGTTGGTAGGCGTACAGAATAGTCTTCGATTGCTTTGTTTGTTTGGAATTTCGGGGGCGAAATTCCTAAGGGGGAGAGAATGTAACGACCCGTATTTTTACGGATCGACAAGTTCGACAAAGTCTGGAATTTTAGAGTTTTTGAGCCATTTCAGATTTTAGGCGAAAATGGCTAAGTCCTGAGTCGTGAACGACTTAGTGTAAGTCGTGAGTCGTATACGACTTAGGGGATAGGAGCGACTCAGGGGTTTGGCTAGTTAAGGGTGTAAGGATAAGTCGTTTGAACGACTTAAGGGGTAGGCGCGACTTAAGGACTGGGCGAGATAAGACTTAAGTTGTAGCAGTTAAGTCGTGACCGAGTTAAGGTGATGAGTTGTACCCAAGTCATCTGATGAGTCATACCCAAGTCATCTGATGAGTCGTACCCAAGTCATCTGATGAGTCGTACCCAAGTCATCTGATGAGTCGTACCCAGTTATTTGATGAGTCGTATCCCTGTTGTTTGATAAGTCGTAGAATGGGTTATCTCGTCTAACAGTTAAGTCGTGGACGAGTTAAGGTGTCACGACCCTGAAATTTAAATTTATTTAAATTAATAATTAAATGAATTTTTAAATTAAATTGAATGATTAAATAAATTTTTGAAAAAAAATTTGTAAATTAAATTTATAAATAGAAGCGAGTTTCCCCGATATCCAAGTATATTCTGTACAAATCACTTGAGATTAAAATATTGTAAATAGTGTATATGTGAGTAAATTTGAAATAATATATATTTGTATATATAGGTGATTTGAATCTTTGATAAATGGTTTAATAAATAATATTAAGTTAAAATAGAAGTAAATGTTTGAAATAGAATAAATTAGAAATTCAATTATATTGTAAAGTAATAAAATAACAAATACAAGTAAATATAAATATGAAGCAAAAATATAAACATCTTTCATTCGAATATAATATGTAAAACAACATTTAAAATAGAAACTTATTTACATTAACAAGTAAAAGAAACAAACAAGTAAGAAAATAAAAGAAAAGAAACAAGCAAGAAAACAAAGCTGCAGCCAAGACAAAGAGATGAAAGGCAAGTAGAATAATGCCTGTAAAATAAAAATGTAAGCAAGCATAAACAAAGATAAAAGGACCATTTCATTTAATGCAAGATCATCTCAGCCATACTTTGGTCATTCGAAAATATACAAATGTGCTTTCAGCCTCCATAAGCAAGGACATCTCTGGTATATTGTACAAGATAATGTAATGACTTTGTTGAATAAAATATATCACCTGTATGCTTCATTTTATATAATACATCAAGCCTCTTCACTTCTATTCGTTTATATCAAAACATAGCAAGTATTTTTACATCTGAAGCATCATCTACAAACTTAAACAAGGATTCAAATATAAACAACAATTCAAATCAACTGCAGATTCAAGTATCAAATTCCAGGCTTAAAACAAAAAAATGAAAAGCTCCTCTGTTCCCTGTTCTTTGTCTCTGCTTCTTCCCATCAAAGTGAGCAATTTTTCTTATTTATCTGTGAGTAACTTCATTTTCAAAAGCTTAAGTATTTTTATAACTGATTGCTTGATTTATGTTTGATGTGAGTATATACATATATGGAAGAGATATCTGTATGATTGAATGCATGCTGTTAGAATTGCTCTGTTCTGTTTTGTTTTCCAGGTTTAAATTTCCAATTAAAACCATTAACTCTTAATCTAGTTGTTGTTAGGAAGTAATTTACAAATCAAAGTTGTTCAATTTAACAAGGACTAATGTTTAAAAATTTAAGTTGGTCAAAAATAAAACTTGTTTGTCTCTGAAAGTATTAAAACATCAGTGCATGTTAATATAAATCAAAATTTAAACTTTTTAATTTATAGATCCAGATATATAGATCGAATTCGCAAGCTTAAACATAATTTTTAAAGCAAGAATTAGGATTTTTAGATCAAAAATCAAAAAGTAGTTTGGGTTCATTCGAACTTCATTTGTTTGGCGATTTCCGATGACCATGGCGACTGGAGGGGTCGAGCCTCTTTCTGGTGATGGGGGAGCCAACGGAGTGTGGAGGAAAAATATAAGGATGGTGGATAGATCACGAGGTGGCGTCGGAAATGGGTTGAAGTTTTCTAACCCTAGTTTTTGTAAGGCCGAGACTTTTGTTTCATTCGTCAATATCGCTTGATCGAGCGACGCGTGGTGGTGGGAGATGGAAGATGGAGTGATGACGAAGAGATGGCCGGAATTTCGTGGCCACCGGTGGTCGAGGCGACGTGGTTGGAGCGATGACAGGTTTGGGTGATTGAAGTGGTCTCGAGTTTCCAGGCTTGGGTTGGTAGTGATAGTGCTCGATTTCGATTAAGCAGTAGTTTTGGGTTTATGATTGTTCGAGTGGGTTCAGGTGATCAACGATGATGTGTAGATGGCCTCGACGTTGATCGGCGTTGGCCAGCGTGCTTGTGCATGTATACGCGAGAATGTCGTGTATCAGTTTTGGGGAAGAAAGGGGAGGCTCGAAGCCAAGCATGGGAGTTTGTTTATTTTCTCGAAGCAGTGGAGTTGGGTTGGTTCCAAGTGAACTGTCGCTGTTTTTTTTTTGGGCTTTGTTTCATTCTCGAGTCAATTTAGGGTGTGGCCGAGTTTTTCTGATGTACGACTCGAAGTAAAGGGGAACTGACTCGGGTAGGATATTGGTTACAGGTTTTAACCTGTCCAGTTTTCAAATTTTAAAAGGTTGAATGTAAATTTATAAATCAAAGTTTAATCTGGATTTAAATCTAAATTTGAATTCAATATTTTGAATTAAATAAAGTTTTACAACTTTAAATGTTTGAATAAGTTTTAATGTAAAAGTATTTCTTAACATGTGAATTTTAAAGTTTAAAATTGGATTTAAAAACTGTAATTAAGATAGATTTATAATTTGATTAACCTTAATTTCTTGAATAAATTAATGTGTTAATAATGATTTATTTATAAAGATAAGTAAAGATTTGGTTAATTAATTTGTTATTGTAATTAATTAGGGATTTATAGATTTGTAATTAATAAATTGGTAAACTAATAATTTAGCAATTTAATTTATTAGAAATTAAGGATTGTTAATGAAATTAATTACAAAGATGATTAATTTAAGAATAATTGAATAAGGGGTTGATTAATTATGTAATTGGTTTAAAGATTAAATAATTAATATGATTTATTTATTAAGGTAATAAATCTGAGAATAAATATTTAAAGGTTAAGTAATTTATGAAGGTGATTAAGGAATGATAATTAATTAAATGGAGAATTAAATAATTAAAAGTTAATTATTTAAAAATTTAAGGTTAATTAATTCATTTTTAAAAAGTTAATTAATAAATGATTAAAGAATAATTAATCAAAATAATTTGTAATTAGTTAATGTTAATTAACCAGGATTAATAATTCATAAGAAATTAATCTGTTTAAATTAATCAGGTATAAATTGACCTTACTTATGGATGCTTAGATTATATTGGATGATTTGAGTTGTTTGATATCCCTGATATATGATGCTTTGTTATACACCCTGATTTATGTTGCGATCTGTGATAAATTATCTGTGATGTAATTTACTTATCTGTGATTTATATATCCGTGATTTGTGAATAAAGATGAGCGTTATAGTTTATATCGCTTATCAACTATATCCTGTAGTTTGATCTGTGATGATTTATTGTGTTGCACTATTGTGTGTAAAACCCCTGGACTACACTGTTACACACACAAATATGGATTTCACGTGGAAATCGGTTAAGTCACAGATAATGTAGAATTTATGTTTTTGAAATTAAAGTTTTAATTTCAATTGATTTTGAAATCGGAAATTTGGGGTTTAAAGTGAAAAGCTTTTGAAATGGAATTTCAAAGATAAAAGTTATTTTGAATAACTTAACCGAGTTTTTGAAAATTTAAATAATTAGATTTAAATTTGAATTCAAATTTGAAATTGAATCCTATGATTGAAACTAGGGACTAAAGATGATATAAATGTGTTTGTATGAATTAAACCATTTTAAAAGTATAAGTTGGGAATTTGAATTTAACCCAAGGATTTCAACTCGTATGAATGAATCAGATTTTCCGAAATGAAAACTGTTTGTTTTCAAATGATAAAAGCTTTCATATATATAAGGAATGAAATTCCAGTTTAATTAAAGGAATTTCAAGATCGAATTGAAAAATGGTTTTTCCAAGTTATAAATGAATTCTTTTTGAAAACTATGAATTGAATCTGTCTATTTTTAACAGATTTAGAATGATGTTTGTTTAAACCATTTGAAATGGAATTGTTTTGAAAGCTATTAGTTAAATCTTTGATTTAAAGATTTAACGAATTAATTAAATTGAAATGGAAATTGATTTGGAAAATCTGTGAATGAATCTTTTGTTTAAAAGATAAAAAATGTGGAAATTGTTTAAACCATTGAATGTTGTTTAAAATGAATCTTTTTATTTAAAAGATTAAAATGGTAATTTGTTAAACCATTTGAGAAGAAGGATTTTGGGTAATAAGTTGTGACTTAATTGAAATCCCAATATCCGTATGTTTTTGAATATTGCGCTCATTATTCGGGTTAGCCGGGAAAGGACCTTTGGGTCGTATAACCCATTCCGAATAGTGATACATCGTATATGGATGGCATTTGAAGACCGGTGTTGAAGACCGGATATTTTTCGAAAATGAAAGGACAACCTGTCGAATGTCTCTGCACTGAGTTGCTCCGGTATAGAGATTTATATCACTCTTTTGTGACGGGAAGTCCGGACGTGATTGGAAATTACCCGGAATTGCAAGGGCTTCGTAAGAAGTGCCTTCGGTTCTGTTCGATCCCGGAACAGACTTGTATGGTTACATGTCTGACATTACACTTTGAGATATAAAGCTGATTTCTTTCAAATACATTTCTGTTGGTGGCGGAGAATTTATTCTCTTAGCTTAACACCCTTCTCTGAGACGTACGAGCTCAGAGGTTATGTAGTTGAAATTTATCAGCGATATATCCCAATTTGGTAACGTGGCATACTGAGTGTTGCTGTGAAATGATCAGTGTTTGATCATTTGTGATATGATCATTTGGTTGATCTTATATCTTTGTGATCATAGGTTGATCATTTTGTTTGACCCGAAGCAGGGCTTTTTGAGAAAGCGTAGCTTTGTGGACGAGACTTCGTCGAGCCTCACACCCCGGAAATGGTCGAAACAGGACGAATGCGGCAAGGTTCTAGGGAGTAGCGCCCCTTAGTGTATGTCATTCCTTCTGGATAAAGGTGGTATCATGGTATGGAGCCCAGATACTTAACCTCTGTGGTTACTGCATTATTATTATTATGTGGTTGTTGGAAATCGAGGATCCTCGGGAAGATCGGTGACGATCGGGGGATGGCATACGCGTGTCAGTAGTTACCTATTTTTGCAGAGGTAACCCGGCCTTGTGTTGGCAGAGATCCGGTTAGGTTCTCGGGTCGTCTATTCCAGGGACGTACCCATCGTGGAAAAGGAAGTTCCTTAGCCTGACCATTTGCTGGAAATCCAAAGAAACAATACGAGCCTTTACGATTTCAATTGTATAACCTGTCTCCTCAGGAGGCAGCTATAGCAGGCATAATATAATGGTACCTATGCTGGCTAAGATTTATATTCTACTTTCGAAATTACTTTCTACACTATGCACTAATAATAATATCAAAAATGATTTGATTTTGCGTAGTAAGCATCTTTGACTATCATAAGGAGAAATCTCCTCCAAGTCTGCGTTTGCATTGTGTGTGTGGCGGGAGGCCTTATGGTAGTTTCATTTTCTAAAAGCATTGCGAATTGACTTTAAAATTCTCTGCTATTTGTTTTAAAGATAAACTGTTTTGTTGCTCACACCAGTCCCATGACTGATCCGGAGTTTATTGTTTTTTTTCTAAACTCTGGATGCTCAAAATTTTTCTACACGAGCAGTCTAGAGTTTGGTTTTTCAGATAGTCAGTTTAGTAGATTTTCTGGAGTTGGTTCAGTCTTTGGATCAGACTGCACTTGCTTATCTTTGTGCCTCGTTATTGGGAGTTCGAGCTATTTCTGGATCGTGCTTTGGAGATGAAGATTATCCGCTGTTGATGTTATCTATTTTTCTTTCCGCTGCAATTTATTGTATCATATCTCTGATGTATATAGATATTCATTGTATCATCATTGTATCTGGATATTGTATCAGATGTTGTATATCTATATTCTTTTTATTCCGCTGTGATATTTACTTAACTGTGTTATAAGCTCCGGCGACTCGGATTTGAACGCTCGAATCTACGACATTCGAGTACGATGTAAAGTATGGATGTCGATTTTCGAACGCGAAAATCTGGGACGTTACATAAGGGATGAGTCGTAAGCTGTTGAGTCGCGCGTAGGTGATAACCCGCGCAAGTGGATGAGTCGTAGCCTTTGTGATGAGTCGTATACGAGTTAGTAGTTGAGTCGTCTAACCAAGTAAGGCGTGCGCATTTAAGTCGTAGACAGGGGGTCTGGTGAGTCGTAGGCGCATGTTATAAGTCGGAGACGACTTAGGAGATAGCTGTTTTGTCGTTGAGTCGTAGGGCTTTGAGTCGTGAGTCGTAAACGACTCATGGAGGCAGACGAGATAGGGATTTCAGCTATAAATAGGAGAGTTTCTCTTCATTTTTGGGATCCGGATTTTGAAGCGACGAAGTGCTGCCATTTTGAGAGCTCGACTTCTACACTTCTTCACTTCTTTTCTCCACTCTAATCTAGTGCTTCCTTCCATCCAAATCAAAGATCAAGATTGAAGATTCAAGAGCTAAAGTTGAAGATCTTCATCTTTTCAAGAGAGATTTCATCGTTTGAAGCGGATTCGTGCTAAATCAAGCTTGATCCTTCGCTGTCCAGATCTGAAGCGTATTGATTTGAGGTTGTTTAGGTGATTTGGTGAGTGGTGATTATCTCTCACACGGATCCAAAGGAGTATATCGGATTGTTGGCTCAATTTGGTGTTAAATAGAGATTTCCATGCATTTTCTTCATCCTAAGTGTAGATCCATATAGATCCATTGTTCATGATGATGTTACATCCATTTTATCATATGTTAACCTATGCAAGTTCATTCATCAAGTTTGTAGAGATATAATCCATGTTTTCATGCTTATTGGACTTTCAACTCTTTAATTACGAAAATGCCATTATTGTTATAATTGTCTACTTAGATCATTTTTGAATGCTTGATTGCTTGGATTGATGTTTGATTTGATTGCTTGTTATGAACTAGATGATTGATGATTAGATTTAGATCGAAGGTGATTCAAATGCTAAGGGGAAAGGCTCTTGAATTGGGAAAGCTGCTCGTGGCATATGTAGCGGGATGATGAAGCTCTTATGCATAGATTTGATGATGTGATGATGAGATGAGGCTTTGCGAGGATGTAATGAAGCGAGGCAATCATATGATGAAGACTTGGTCTAATCCAGACGGGATCATTCCAAGCATGTTGATAACTCGGTGATATGATTCGAGTTGAGGATAATGAATGGATATGAGAATAGTCGTCGAGGAGGATGACTAGGAGGCTTGGATAGCATCGTTGTTGAAGGTTCTAGCATGCTCTAAGCAAGAGTACGTTTGGGCAGATTCGATAGTCCCAACGGCCAACTGTCGATGGTCGAGTACTCTGGGCAGATTCGATAGTCCTAGGCACGGGCTGCGACGACGTGCGGGAGTTATGTCTAGAACCGGGGTTTCCATTAGCCCTTGACGGACGGCTGAAAGAATGTGCCGGTCATTCAATTAACGGTGATATCGAAGCAATGATAACAGTGATAGCCAGAGTCATGGATGTTTGGTTGTATCGTCATTCGGACTCAAGAGCGGTATTTTCTGGGTGCTTATCTGATTTAGGCCTTGGTACTTGGAAAACATCGCCCTTGACTCGAGTGATAGTAGCTTTACTTTAAATTGTATGCTCTGCTATGTTTGCTTCTGCTTAGTGTGTGTCTGGGGGCTATCACTGTAGAATGAGGTTGGAGTGGGAGGGTTGTATTCCTATTCCTTTTCCTTTATGCTCTTTTGGTATGTTGTTAGTTAATTTACTGCTCACTAAGACTGTTGTCTGACTCAAGGCTTTATGTTTTAATTCTTATTGCCTTGGGCTGTTCGTCCATTTTGGGATGGGCAGACTAGGTAGCAGGTGACAGGTGCTGTTCTCTTCTCACGATGCTGATATCGAAGACGAGCTAGAGGGTTGCATATTATCTTCTTATTATATGTACTGGATATTCCGCTGTTTTGTATTCTCTGAGAGATATGTAGTGAGGCTGGATGTATTGACTATGTGGATGCTTGTATTCAACTATTATGGAGTTTTATATGATGTCATTTTGTTCTGTAAAGCTTCACTATGCATATGTTCTATTGTATTTTGTCCATGCGCTGTGAGTAATACGATAGATTCTGTTGTTTTAAATCTTATCTTGACAATCGTCCATGGTCGCCTGGCACACTTTACAGCGCTCTATCTTTAGATTCGGTGCAGGGGTCATGGGCGGTCGTCACACTGGTGGTAACGCATAGCAGCTACTACCGCCTACCTCGGAACACACTCCCATAATCATATCGAGGGGTGGCCACCAAATCAATCGAAAAGTAATAAATATGGTATCGAAGAAATGTGTTCGATCGGAGGTGCGACCTCACTTGGCCCGGCATGACTCTTGTTTTAGCCACATCAAGTTGACTCGAGGGAGTCAGGGCTACGTTAATACCTCATACAGAATCGTTCGCCAAACCATCCTACTTCATTTTGGAATCTCCACCACGTGCACAGTTGTTAAAGTAGTTTTCGGCATTGGCAGAGAGTATGACAATATCTGATCCCGGTCTCTTTAACAACCAAACGCTTATTACACATTGGATGGTTCTTTTACATTTCTAAAACCATTTCATATTGATATCAAAATATCATATTCTCAAAATCATTTCACTTTTGAAATCATATTTTCAAAATAGGTTAAACCCTCATTTCAAAATCATCATATTTACTCAAAATATGTCATTTCACTAGAAAATATCATTTCAAATCCCAACTTAGGTTATAACATCATTTAACCATATTTGCTTTCAAATCCAGGATTTAAATATAAACAATTCAGGCTTGCACAGTTTGAATTTTTGAAAATAGTTTAGATAGTCATAAATAGTTTCAAAATAATTTAAAAATAGTTTAAAATATTTTTAAATAGTTTAAGTGGTTTAGAATAGATTTAAATTTGATTAAAATAGTTTAAAATAAATTAAAATAGTTTAAATACACATTAAAATAGTTTAAATAGTTTAATAGTTTAAATTAGATTAAAATAGTTAAAAATAGTTTAAATTAGATTAAAATAGTTTAAAAATAGTTTAAAGCGGTTAAAATAGTTAAAATAGTTTAAAATAGATTACAATAGCTTAAAATAGTTTAAATAGTTTAAAATAGATTAAATAGCTTAAAATAGGTTTAATATAGCTTAATAGTTTAATATAAAATGGTTTGAAAATCTAAATAAATCTGAATTTAAAATAATATATTTTTAAACAGTTTATATTAAAATAATTAATTTGAAAATAATATCAAATTAAACTATTTCCATTTCAACAAATCTGGACCATATCCAACTTTCAAATTAACAAACTCAATTTTTATCTTTTAATTCAGATTCCCTATAAAACCATTTAAATCTATGTCGATTTCAAATCCATGTTTAAACTATAAATTTAAACTACTTCAAATTTAGTAGATTTCAAAGTTTAAATATTCAAACATTTTCAATAATTCAATTTCGATAAACTTCATTTGTACTTCAAATTCAACTTTAAAATTTCAATTTAAATCCTTTAAACAATTCATTTAAACCAATTCCAATTTCAATATTTAAAGCTTGGATTTTCGAAAATAATTCAGTTTATATAAATCAATTTTTATTTCAAAATATCATTTAACTGAATTTAAAAATTTAGGATTTAAAATCATTTAATTTAACCAATCCGTTGTCCGTATATAATTTTCTACCTTATGGTCAAGTGATACAGATATCTATCATTTCAACCAGCAATAATTTAAATTTACGGGTATATATCATTTCAACCCGCAATCCCGAGTTAAAATTCAAAATCCATAAAATCGCTCGAGTCTATCATTTCGACCCATAACAATTTTTCCCTATTCTATACGATCGTTCGGGTATGTATCATTTCAACCCATAGTGATTTACTAACAATAAATTTCAACCCATAGTGATTTACTAACAATAAACTAAGGGAACTTGCGGTGTGATAACAACATATATAAAATAAATATAATATCCATTCATCCAAATATCAACAATTTAATATCCATCACAATCATCATTCCAATCAGCGAATAAATTACAACCATTAACTGTTATCATCATCAGGTATTTAATTAATAATTTAAATTCAATATTAAATTAAATGGCGACTAAATTCAATAAATTTCAGATTTAACTGGAATGATAATTTAAATATACTAACAGTAATCAATTTCAAATCACATCATAAATTTAATTTAACTAACATAAGAACATTTAGTATTCGTGAGTGGGTTAAAACACTCACCTTTGATTTTTCATCAATTTAAAATCCAAATAAAGGCTCAAATTTGAACAGTCTTAGAATTCGACAAAACTAGTTCCATAATGTACGAAATTTCGATACAATCGCAATGGAGAAAACCGCATGTGAATCCGAGCTCGTATGCACAAATTGTTAACATTAGAAGTTTGAAAAGGATTTAAAATTAAATAATATTGAAACAAGGGTAAAACTGTAATTAATCTCACTGTAACCCTAATCTTGATCGCGAACAGCCGCTACAATGTGCATAGCCGCCAGCAATCAACGAATTCTGTAACGACCCACTATTTTGGACCATTTATATCGACAATAAATCCACACATGTCGGATTTGAATAATTCAAAACAATAGATTGTAAATAAAATTTGGCAAAACTCAGTATATACAGTAAATAAATAATCACAGAATCACAGACACAGAGTAATATAACAATAATGCAGCGGAAAACAAAGAATAGTAGTTCATGAAGCTACTATATATAATATAACAGAGTTCAACAAGATACAACAGAAATCACGAATACAAAGATGTCTCAATACAATAGTCAAATACAAGATCTGAATACATCACTGGAATCAACTGAATGACTGAAAGCAGAATCAATAGATGGATCCAAGCAAAGCTCCAACTCCAAAGGTGCGTCTCGAATACTGGTACAACTCAGTCTGACCCGAGCGTAAAGCAAAACACAACACTCGAGTCAGGACATACATACTTATACAATGTAAACCAACTCAAGTGAACTGTAATAGAAATGCTCAAGTAACTTAAAGAATGCTTGGGATCGCCCATTCTTTAAGGATCCGTTAAACTATTTACTATGTAATAATATACGCTATTATAATAGTGTCTAATAGTAAAATAAACTTACTTTAAAATAGCGTTAAGGCTTTACATTTTCCACCTTAACACATAAATAGTCCCAGTAGTCTATCCAGTATCAGCGTACCTCCAGATCGGGAGGCTACCCTAAATACTCCATAGGCTACGACACAAAACCAAACTCGTACAAGGCTCGCTAGGGTAGGTGACACGGCACAACTAGGCAATGCCAGGGTAGGTATACCAATTACGCATCCGGACTGGTGGTAATGCATAACAGCCACTACCGCCCACCTCGGAACACACTCCCAAATCAAAAATCGAGGATGGCCATCAAATCAATCACAAAGTAATAGAATAGTATACGATGGAATGTGTTCGATCAGAGGAGCTACCTCATTGGCCCGTCAATCGCTCATGTTTTAGCCACCTTATGCCAACTCACGGGAGTCGGGTCCACGTATATACCTCAATAGGATCGTCGCCACCATCCTACTTAATTCTGGAATCTCCACCGCGTACACGGTTGTTAAAGTGGTTTTCGGTATCGATAGAGAGTATGCCCATATCCGATCCCGATCTCTTTAACAACCAATCGTTATTATAACCCGTGGTTATAAATTCAAAATGGTTTATACTTTCAAATCCAAACATATCTATTTTTAAACCATATTAAAACAATACCATTTTCTCTTCAATAATATCCATTTCAAAAAAATCATATCGCTTTCCAAAGTTATAATGCTTTCAAAATCATAAGTCTTAAAAATCAAAACGCTTTGGAAATCAAAACCTTGAAATTTCAAACACTTTGAAATCATATCTTAGAAACCATAACATATCCATTAAACCATTAAATTTAAATTCAATATACTTTCAAATCAGATATTCAATTTCCAGAATTATAGCATTTTCTGAGTTCATTCATTCAATTACAAAAATTTCAAAACATTGTATTTTCATAAACAGTAACACTTATAAAGTGTTACAGTAGTTATATTAGTATTTCAAAACATTGTCAATTTAAGAAACAACAGCACTTATAAAGTGCTACAGTAGGTATATTAGTTTCAAACAGTTCAGCTTTAGGAACAGCAGCACTTACAAAGTGTTACAGTAGATATATTAGTATTTCAGAATTTAGTTTAATTTCAGAAACAACAGCATTTTTCAAAGTGTTACGGTAGATATATTATTAGTTCAGAATATAGTTTACTTCCAGCAACAGCAGCACTTAGCAAATGTTGTCTTAAAACTACAGCATTTTAGAATGCTACCAATACTAATTCCAGATTTATTATAACATTTCAGAAACATTAAAACTTCAATTTTAACCATTTTTAACTTATAAAATCGTATCTCACGCTTCAGAAAATATTCATTTAGATATCATTTAACTTATGATTTAACTCAAATAAAATTTTATAAATAAATCTCTAATTAAAACCATAATTCATTTATTATGTCAAAATACCCTATTTTACTTAACTTTTATTTTAACCAATAACTTAACACCTTATTAAAATTACCCATTTCATAAATAAAATATTCTTATCACTAAGTTAAGCTTAAAATTCCATTTAACACCAAATTTTCAATTATTAAGTCAAATCAAAATTTACATTTTCAATCATTAATTTGCTTATTCACTTTAACTTACATAAATTCACTATAAAAATCATTTAAATCCAATTTAAGTTAAAATCTCAGATAATTTAAATTCCAAATACTTAAAATTTTCAGAAAACTATTATGTCAAACTTAAGTTCAAAATCACATATTTTTAAGATTTCAAAATACTTAAAATTTACATAAAATTATTATATCAAACTTAGCTTCAAAATCACATTTATTTTTAAGATTTCAAAATACTTAAAATTTACAGAAAATTATTATATCAAACTTAAGTTCAAAATCACATATATTTAATATTTCAAAATACTTAAAATTTCAGAAACTATTATTAAAAATAAACCACGGGTCTGTATAATATTTTCTAACCTAGGTCAAGTGATACGGATATGTATCATTTCAATCCGTAATTTAAAACGAAAAATCCGGGTTCTATCATTTCAAACCCGCAATCCCAAGTCAAAAAAAAATCAATCGAGCCTATCATTTCAGCTCATAATGATTTTTCCTTATTCCAAAGTCCGTTCGGGTATGTATCATTTCAAACCATAGTGAAAGGGAACTTGCAGTGTGAGATACAAAAAATAAAATAACAATAGAGCATATAATATCATATCAGGTGATGTAACAAATATATAAGCAGTATATAACATCATAAAATCATATCACAGGCATATATGAACATAGCATATTAATTTCTACAATTCACATGTCATTGTTTCACAATTATATAAGTATGAATGTCGAGAGTGATAAACTCACCTTTTTGAAGCTAGAATAACAAACTAGATACACAACAAACTCCGAAAAGCACGACAAGGCACGACTATATTTTTGAGTGGATGAAGAGTCAAGATCCAATCTTGTATTCAAACAAATACAACAATTATAAGTATATAATTTACAACACCAAGATTAGAATCAAAACAATGCAAAGATATGAATTAAAATGCCATAACCTTTTCTTCATCAACAAGTGGACTCGGCCATGGTCACAATAGGCTAGACCATCATCATGTGGCTCGGCCATGATGGGTTTTATGCAAACTAGGCTCGGCCAAAGTGGTCTTGTATACACGGCTATGTAGGGGTAGATGAAGAGGTGCAAGTTACAAGTTGTGGAAGGAAAAAAGGCAAGGTCTTGTGTACTATTGGTTCGGCCATGACTTCAAGTGGCTCGGCCTGGGCTAAGATCTGGTCAAGTCAGGTCATAAGGCACGGCAAGAGGTTGGGGATGGTCACGGCATGTGATGGAAGTGATGGTGTGGGTGGTGGCCGAGGCAATAGGAAGAGGAAGTGGTGCATAAGTGGTGATCTAGGCTAGGGTTGATCATGCTTTGGTGATGTATTGCAACTTGGTGGCCACGGCTTTGATTTTGTGGTGAGGAGGAGGTGATGTTGTGGTGGTAGAGTGGTCGGCAAGGGCTAGATCATGGTAGAGCCGAGCTACTTGAGGCAAACAAAAGAGAAAAACAAAAGAAAAATGGAAGAAGAAAGAAGAGAAGAAAGCCATGATTTGTTGTATTAATTTCTAGAATTGAAATAAGGAGGAGAAGTGAAATTTTGTACGTGAATTAGAAAATGATAAGCATGGCTATAGGAAGTGTGGAGTGTACGGCAAGAAAGGATTTTGAATGGCTAAGAGAGGAGTGAATGCTAGGAAACGGAAAAGGCATAAGTTATATAAAGAGAAACCAAAGTCTCTTGAAATTTCCAAAGCAAAAAATCAAAATAAAATCCAATAAATAAATCAAAGTCTAAACAAAATAAAAATAGAAAATAAAATAGAGAAGTGAACATAGGAAAATAGAAAAATGAACGTAGAAAATAGAAAATAAACTACAGAAAATAACTGCGTGTAAAACACTGAATTTTATCAAATTTAAAAAGTATAAAACAGAATTTGACAAAACGAAAAGCAGGACAAATATTAGAAACAAATACTGCTTCAAAGAAAAAGATTAGAAATTTAAAATTCAAATTTAGAAATTTCAACTGTAAGTCAAAGTTTGACCAAAGTTGATCAGAATATAAAATTTCCAGAAAATAATTGTTTTATTATATTTGGAAAATAAATTACAAACAAACTCAAAAATTACATTGGAAAATTCCAATATTTCAATTTAAAATGATTTAAAGTCAAAGTTTCAAATAAATTTCAAATTAAAATTATTGATTAAAAATATGGGTTGTTACAAATTCCATGCGCCACCATAGTCGCCTAGCCTCCGATCAGAGCTCGCCACCCACGTCTGCACCTCTGGCCTCCCCCATCCCCTACGCGCGACCACCAAAAACGCCTCTAGGCGCCTCACACTGCGGCGCCCTATAGCCACGTTTTCTGGCAAAATTCGACCACTTCGACAACAACAAACACCACTAATCTCAACTGCTCTCCATCCTCTTCCAAACCCCGCTTCCCGATCGTCGATCGGACGACGATCCGCCGTTGGATCGTAAACCCTAGAAATGGACGGCCGAGGTTCATCCTCGATTTCTGATCAAATGATGCACCAAATTGAAAAACAAATTGCTGCAGTAGATTGCGCTCGTCGAGAGCTTTCTAACGATATATAATTTGCTATGGTTTGGAGAGTTTGAATTTTGAAATTAGTTTTGAAATTGAATTTAGGGTTTCTGCCATTAGAAGAAGGAAGAACAGGCATATAGAATTGTACGTACATGCAGAAATAAAAAGGCTGCTATGGTTTTGGAAAGAAATCTATTTATATGGATAGATCTGGATAAGAATGAATAACATACCGAATTGGTTCAAAACAACAATAACGACCCGAAAAGCCCGTTCCGCTTCCGAAACGAAAATGGGTCATCCCATATGTCAAAACAGATGTTTTCGATATTTTTAAACTCAATGGAATAGGTTTCAAATCCAAATTCTATTGTATACAGAAGTTATCTTTTAAAATAGGCTTATTTAAATTGAATTCACTAAATTTATTTCTAAGCGTTTCGAGCCCGTAGGATCAAACGACAAGTTCGATCACTTCGAAACTTGAAATCTTACAATAATTCACCGTTACGGATCCGATGAAACTGGTTTCATCGAAATCCGAGACAGTGGCCAAAAATGGCTAATTTTTACGTTAATTAAATAAATTATTATTAAATTTATTAAATCACTTTTAAATTCAAATTTAATAGTTAACCGTTTTTATCATTCTTGATTGCCTAGACATTTAAAAGCCTTTTAAAACAAATTTCCATGTCAAATTCAATATTAAATATTAAATATTGCACTAATTACGACGTTCAATTTTAATTGCAATAAATTCATTAATTATAATTTAAATTCCAATAAATTCATTTATTTTGATTTATATCTTATTATTCAATCAACCATCACCTTATGGATATAATTAACATTGGTTTACATCTTATTACATTAATACTGTACAATTATCATCTTAATTCATATTAACTGCCATATTTAATTAGATTAATTGCAATTGATTTCCAGTTTAATTTCAACGGATTAAATAATGAAACGATAATTAAACAATTGTTACAACTTACAATTTCAAACACATTTCTATGTTTATTGTTTACAAACCAAGCTAATAAATTTACATACTAATTAATTATTCTATATTAACCAATTTCAATTAATTACATACAATTTCACCGTTAAATACAACATTTGGTTTATTTCCTTATTTACAATTTATAACCAAATTTAACTTTACAATCATTTCAATCAATTGAAATTACATTAAAATAATTGTCAATTGCATTAAATCACATTATTAAATTACATTCTAATTGTTTTTCTTATTAATAAATCATAAATTTTAAATTTCACACAATAGTAAATCCCAAAATCTTATTTAATTAATATTTTTAATTATCGAAAAAATATGGGTCGTTACACTATCAGCTTCCGCTATGCACTCTGATCCTTAATGAATCGGTTTACTCTTTTCCAAGCTACATCGAGGTCTAATATTCATTAACAAAGCCAACACTACTAGTTAGATTTACAACTTCTACCTTCACATTCTTATGAACTACTCTGTATCTTATACAGAGATATATATTTTGAATGGTAGAAGAGATAAACATTATATAACAAGAAAGATACAAATACGTCCCTTGATGATTATCCAAGTAATCACCATATAATAAATACATATACACACATACACTCCTATTATTCCTTTCTACAGGGTAACTACCCATCACCCAAGAGGATATTGACTTTAAGTCTCATCTAAGGTTAGGACTCGTATCTCTTATATAATGTATTGTTCTGAACCTACTATAATACCAACTATGATGTCTATCTCACTATGTCCATCATGGGTACAATACACACATTGGTTTTACGGCCAACCACTCGACTGTCACAACCAACTGTAAAATAGGATGTATAGGGTTAAGAGTCAAAGCTTGGCACCACTGATCATAATGCGAGAACCCCCTAACATGCTGCACTCAGCAATAACTAGCTCTGATACCAACCGTAACACCCCGCCTTTATACCCATACTATCAAAGAGTATTAGTAGGTAATACTATCTGATAATATAGAGAATGAAGCGACATTAGCCTAACACACGTGAATATTCCCTTGGGCTAACACCGGTATGAATTTAAAAATCATATAAACAACACAACTATTGGTATTTGGTATCGGCACAAAACAATAAACACGTGCGATTCCAGGATAAAACAATACATAATATAAAATAAATATCATTAACGTATCTTTAATATATAATATAAAAAATATAAGTCTGAGTGGGATACAAAATGAATCAAATTCCCGCTCTCATAAAAATAAATACAATATATGAGTCCAGTGTGTACATGCATGATAAACAATACCAAATGATACGCTAATCTATAGAATAACTAGCCTCTATTATGCCCAACATCTGCAAACTGGTCATCCATCCCTAAACCTAAAATGTCTCAGACCGACCCGATTATTATATGAATAACACACGGGTCAGACTATGTCTAAAATGCAGGTGTCAATATATCACAAATATAACATCACATCACAGAACTATAGACAAATAATTTCACCCATATAAAAGCCAGGTCAAACTACAAAACAAATATATAAAGTCAAGGGTGTATCATATATGTATCTAATTATCTACCAATAAAAAAATATCAGTAACAACATAGGACATGCTCTTAGCAATGCCTGTGATTATATCTCAGATAATCGTAAAGTAGACATACCCGGGTCTGTCATAATAAACATATATGATAGTGAATAGACAAACATCTAAAACTACCATACATGAAAATACAAATATGGCATATCCTCGGTAGCCATAGTCAACTAGACTTTCAGCCTCATGTTAATCGACTTAGCTCTAGGCTAATGAAATAAACATACGGTCTCTCAGACCTCCACTAATCTACTTAACTCTCAGTATCATAGATAATAATTTGGACACTTAGTTCTACGTGCTTTTAGCATCATAAATTACTACAACGACATCAATCTCAATAAATGATCCAATCGGCTCCCAGCCGTATCTATACTGATCTCATATAGGTGAATAACTATATGTCTATATAAATAATAACTAGAAAGAAGACTGACAACTTTCAGCCTGCTCCAGGAGCCTTCCTCACAAGCTCTCAGCGCTATTTCTACAGTCATTGGTTACCTCGATGTCCATCGTAACCCAATATCCATCAAATGCAAGACAATGATGTACAATGCTCATGACCCTACAAGTGCCCCAATAGTAACTAACTGCTGCCCCATGTGACACAGGGGCAGTGGCTTCCAGCCATATACATCAAAAGGTGTGTCATGGATTTGGGGAAAGACCTCGCAATCAGGCCGTTAGAACAGATATTTGCTAATCTAGTTTACTCCATATCATATAATAGGAGTATACTCACTATAAATAGATAAACTTTTGGCTCTTAGCCTACCCACTCTTAGTTCACATCACCACAAATATAGTACCTCGTAGACTTCACCCTTTTGAGTGTCATTTACTTACAGAAAGCAATTAGAGAAATATCGACATGGGCATCCTATACTGCCCAGCGATGTTCAGCCATTTGCTTAATGCTGATAAACTACACTCGCATATTTTACTCTATATAACAAGTCCAAAGAAGATTCGAAAAAGTATTATAGAAAGTCCAATAACATATGGTATTACAAATCTGTTTATTCCAATTCCTCATTACACAGAAGTATAAATCTTTCCAAATACTACACACATTTTATTTTCAAAAATTAAATAAATTTATTTATAAAACATATCTATAATTAATGAAAGCATTGATAATTTTACATAAATAAAATAATTATTTTTCAACATTTTTATAAATTAAAACAAGAATTTTAATATTCAAAAATTACTTTCGAAGATCCATTTTTATACTTTAAAACCTTAAAAAGTGCTTATCAAACTATTTATTACTCATAACAACTGTTTCATAATTTTCTATAATTAAATACTATTTTTAAACAACCTTTTATAATATTCAAATCAATTTCTTTTATTCTAGATCCATAAAATATATTTTTCAAAACTTAAGATTCTATTCAAAATTCATGAAATATACTTTGGAAAGTCATAAATTATTAATAGAAATCATTTCATATATTTTCTAATTTTATAAATTTTTTAAATAATTATTAAATTCAAATATCATATTTTCCTTTTGGTAATTGTATATCTTATTGATATGATTAAAATAGAATTTAAATAATTATTTCTTTAAAAAAACATCACAATCATAAAATACATGATTTATATTAACTAAATACATTTATTATCAAATTTAGATCATTAATATATATATTATATTTTTTAAAATAAAAGCTCACATGTGCCAACCAGTAGCTACCACTGGTTGACCCCTAGCGGTCGACCGGTTGGCACATAGCTGGTCGACCGATCGAGCAACTTATGACGCGAATTCCTATGCCCGTAACTTCTCAATGCAGGCATCTTCTTCTCCTTTCTCCTATCCACTACTATAATTCAATGCACGCATTCATCCTACCAACACACAAGTTTCATTCCAAGCATACACACAACAAAATAGGCATAGATTCATGAGTATATTACACACCTGAAGCTGGCTAGACACAAATTTCCTCATTGCCCTTGGGTTCTCTACTTTTCCTCTTCACTGAAAAATTTCTTAACTCCAAATCTTGAGCAAAATCCCAACTTTTCCACCAATAGATGTATTGTGGTTTTGAGATTCAAATATACCAATATGAGGAATTTTAAGAATTTATTTATATTTATTTTGATTTTAAAAGAAGAGGAAGGGTTTTGAAATAAGTTTGTTTCTTGAAGAAGAAAATGATAAAGAAGAAGGAGGTTCAATGAGAATTACTTGAATGATGATTGAAGATAATTCTGGAGAAAGAATTGTTTAGATATATGTTTCATGAAAGGGGTTTGGGCTTGGGCCTTACACAACTACAAACCCATCTGTTTGTTATCCTTTTCTTTTCTACTTTGCAAATCAGTTTATCAATCATGTTAAATTAGTTAAAATCATCAAATAAACTTCATATTTATTTTTCTTATGCTTCACTATCTTTACAGAATTTTCCAATATCTATTTTCCATAATTTAATTCATTTATATATTTATTTCTACATGTATATCTTTAAACCCATTTATTTAATAAATCCCAAAACTCTTCTTTATAATAAAATAAAGTTCCTTTTCTTTACAAAATAAACTTCAAATCTTATTTATCATCACTAAATTTTATAAAAGTATTACACTCATTTGAATATAAAAAATCACTTTAATCTTAAAACATCGGCATTTGTCAAAAATAAATAAATTTATCATTTATTAACAATTCACAACTTTTAAATATTTATCTCAAAAATGATTTATCATCAAATTCCCATTATTTCCAATCAGAATAAAAAATCCTTCACATTAAATCTTTAAATCCATTTTTAGTTAATTAAATCAATATTATTTATTTTAATTAATTACTTCTAAATACCAGGTTGTTGCGCTTACGTCATCGCATGTGGCCATGAAGCATACATTGGCTTGTTTCGAATCGCTCTCACTATCTGATGAATAATACGAGTCCGAATCATCCCATGTTACTTGGAAACTTGCTTTTTCGTTTTGAATTATTTATAATTCTTGCTCTTGAAGCTTTGTTTTTCCTTTTGAAGATTCAAACAATCTTTCTTGATGTAGACAGTTTTGTTACATTCGAAACATTTTAGAGCGGATGAGTTGTTATTATTGCCAAAACCCCTATTTCTGCTATATTTCAAAAACTTTTTATAGTTTTTGGCAAGAAAAACAATCTCATCTTCCATAATGTCTAAATCATCTTCGACTTGGAAAGCAATATTTTTTCATTCTTGAGCTTGAGTTCTTTAGGCCTACAAGTTAACTTCATAGAACATTAGATTACCAGTTAACACTTCTAACTTAAATGTCGAAAGATCATTGGCTTTTACAATTATAACAACCCACACCTCGCGACACACCGATCCTAAGCCTAATGTGACTTTCGGATACATCGTGCTGAGAAATATGAGTTGTTAGGATTTTAAAATTTTAGAGAGTGTAATTACAAGGGTAAGTTCTAAGACATTCTACACTTTTAGATCTCACAACAGAAGAAACTAAAATATAAGCACACAAAATAGACATCTTAGAATAACATTTTCCAAAATACTTGTTTTACATGTACATTTTTTTCAAAGTATAATATAAGCTTTACAGATATTTAATACAATAGGTAACTACATGATGAATAGTAAATCATATGAGAACTCCAACGTGAAGCTCATTTCTCCATGTACTATGCCAAATCAACCTATAACCTATCATCCTGTGGTGGGGAAAATGAAAAGAAGGGGGCAGGTCAGACAAAAGTCTAGTGAATGAGTACAAGTTTAATATGTGTTGATCATGTGCAGTTAACTTTAATACTACTCTAAGTGATATAAGGTGTGCTACAAGTGTCTGTGAACTCCTAAGTTCCAATACCTAAAGATTCTTATCTAACTCAAAATGGTCGAACTATCATACCTATAATCAACATTATGTCTGGAGAGGGAGAACACCATAATGCAGATTCACATAGTGACTCATCATATGCACCCATGTTCATCTCTCGATCATAGTGGCAAAATGCCTCTTACTGTACTGCGTCGGTGTCCACCTGAGGAACCCCCGTTAGTTCTGTGCCCCAATTTACTCTATAGCCTCTTATCGTGTTACATAGGCATCCACCTACACCATGATGGGCCATAAATCTTATGTACATCGGTCTCCTGTTAGCACCGAGCTCACTCAGGTAGTGTCTACACCAGTGTTGCATGCCCACCCATACAGAACGCACCTGAGCCCATGCGAAATACGTCATTCTAATCAACTCCATGTTTGCAAAATACATCGCGTTGATCAACATCCATGTTTGCAAAATACATCGCTTAGCCAACTCCGATAGGGAACTAACTTCCCTAACCTCTTAAGCTTGTGTACTTAGCCCCAAAATAGGCTCAAACAAACAGTTTATCATTTATATAATTTCTTACTAAATTATAAATTTTTATTATTTAACTTGGCCTTAGGCTGAGATTCAATTTGGAAATTTTCGTTGTGAATGGTCGACCGCTAAACCTAACTGGTCGATCGCTACGAATTGACTGATGGGGGTCCGTGATCGACCATTTGCGAATAAAATTTGGGAGTTTAGCGATTTTTAATTGTCGATTCTATTATGGATTAATTTATATGATTAGTAGCTATCAGTGAATGCTAATTACTAGGTGATCAGTTCATATTTCAATTAGCAATTCAATTTGGGGTTTGTTAATTTAGGGTTCATAGGTTTTAACTATAAAATGGGTTTATATATATATGTAACATCCCCCATTCTGAGGCCAAAAACTAACTGCTACGGATGCTACAGTCATTCATAGTTATCAATTTTCGGTGACAAAATGCGGCTATGTTAACCATGTTAATAATCAGAGGCACATGAATATGAAAAAATTTCAAACACAATTCAGAAATAGCTTTTACATTCCATTTCAAAATATGATTTCATATTCATTACATAATTCCATTTGTGATTCCATGTTCAGAGAAAATATAACTATTACATATACTCCAAGAGCAACATATGAAGATGCCCCATTAGTTGATCAAAGTCTAACACTTGGCAATTATATAACCTGCCATTACATCCAAACAACATAGCAGACTAGATAGGTACTCCTAAATAGCTAGATTGCCTCCTGCATGTCTCCGGAAGCTTATTCGTCTAACTAGAAATCTGAAAATCCTTACTCCCGACCTACTCGAATGAGTACCCGAGAGTTTAAGGGGAAAACAAAAACTTTGGGTCAGGTAACAATCTGGTATGAATAATAACCTACCATCTCGAACCAAATAGATATCTAGCGAGACCACGCCGTAGAGCAGAACGGGTTTTCCCTTCAGTAGTAACTTATCCAAAACATCTCAAACATATATTATGCTACTGCATCCATAATGGTTATAACATAATAATATACTAATATGCAAACATGCAATATACATTGGACTACCCATCCCAAGTTATTAGATTACCCATCTAAGTTTTCATTGACTATCTGTCTTATACTAATGTAGACTACACATCTCAGATATAGTAATTCTTTGGATTACCCATCCCCTACCATGTTGATACCCATCACCTATGGTTTCACTAGTAGAATTATGAGGACTATCCATCCCATATGTAATTATTACTTGAATTACCTGTCCCTTACAATATGGACTAACCATCACATAAGGTTTAGTAATTTAAATTATATGGACTATCCATCACACATATCCCTTTCATTTAAAATTGATGTGGACTATCCATCACAGATCCTATAGTTTTCCTAGGTTAACAACGAACCCTTTATTCACCTCATAGAGACTATCCATCTCCAGCATGATGTGGACTATCCATCTCACATCCCTTTTTTCCCTTGGTTAACTATGAACCCATCATTTAGCAATTTAATTCATGTTACCCACATGTTTAACTTATGCCTATTAGTGTCCCCAATTAGTTTATCTTGCCTTAAAGTTATAATACCACAAATGGTATACATTGGTATCCCCAATGGTCTAAGTCAAAAATTATAATTTGAAATACATTGGTATCCTGAATGGTAAACCCAAATTTATAAAACATTTAGCATGTCGAAATAAATCCATATTGGTATCCCCAATGATAGCGTCGAAATTTACAATTAAAATGACATTGGTATCCCCAATGTTTAAAGTCAAAATCATACCATATATGGCTCACTGCCTTTAAATAGGTTAATACATTTTAATGTCGATGTAAATAACAATGTCAATAAAGAGGTTTAAGGCTCTCTGCCTTTAATAAAAATGGCATATAAAAAACATAACATTAAGACACTATCGACTTTTATCCAAGGTCGCAAACAAAAATTGAACTATTTTAAGTATAAATTTCATGTCGAAAATGATATTTTCGACTTTCATAAGTTGTAGGTTATCCACCTTTCTAAACTAAGATTTAGGATCTTATAACAAAATGGCTAACTGCTAAAACAAAGGGTTATCGATTCTCTTGAACCTAGGCTATATCGCCTCTTTAAAAAAAATTAAACTACATAAAGATGAGCCTTACCGGTGTTAAAAGGATGAAGTGTGGCATAAATGCTATACCGCATCACTACAGACCTTATTCAGTATAAAACCTTGGTTTACATAAGGCTATCGATACTGATGAGTAGTGGCAACAAGACTATCCGCGTCCTTATAAAACTATGTACTTAGCTTACTTCGGCTATTATACCGCTATATATATAAATTCGAAGACATGACAAGCGGTGTCTCTGTCGTTTGTATAGTTGATATTGAGAGTATTTAAAATAGAAGTATGTGGCATCATTTAAAACATAGGTGAACTAGCGCGGCATCGACCTTGATGAATCAACAAGTTGCTATGTCACCACACTTAGATTACTGTCGTTGTCCACTTCGACGCGGTTGGAATCACTCCATAACTAAATAAGTAGTTATCATATGCTTCCTTACACATCGACGTCAACACCAGTGGATCGGTGTGGTTTAGGCTCGGTGTGAGTACAAGCGACATGACATTTTCGTAATTATCAAGGAAACTGAATTTTTACTAATAAAAACAATTACTTTCCACCAAATCCAAACTCTTGTCAAATTTCTATTAGATAATAAAATACATTTCTCCATACTTTACAAAAGTACTACCGCATAAAGTTTTTAAAGTTCTAAAACATATACCAAATAATTAATTAATATCCTTAATTAACTATCCTTTTAAATGCTTGTCTAGCATAATAAATTCATAATAATACGAAATGACTTGGGAAAAATCCCCAAAAAATTCCATAAATAACAAAATACCATATTCTTCATCATATAAAATTTTGGAACCAAAAACCATATTTAATTATTTTAAATAATCAAATCCCGAATTAACCCAATTTCCACCATAGGAAATTCATAAAATATTCAATTAAATTCGAAAAATTATGAAATTAAAAATCCATCTTCAAAATAATGTTATACACCACATATCAGAAATTTGAACCATTTGGAGAGATTAAAAATTTAAGTTTTACCCTTAAAACTTATCAAAACAATTTCACAAAATTTCCATTAACCATTATACTATCCAAACAATAATTATTTAGCCATAACTTGGCAAATCAAACAAGAAGAATTCGGGTACTATCCATAACCAGATCTAACCAAGAATAAAAAAGATGGTTTTAGCATTATTCACCTTTAAATTAATTGTTGGGTTGAGGTTTGATTAGTGCTTTAGTTTCTCTAAACTTTGCTTGAGTCCTCTTTGATTTTGTTCCTTATCTTGCTTGCTAATGGCCGACCTCCTATTCTTCTTTTTAGATTGTTTTGTGAATGAGTAAAGCGAGAATGAAATGGGGGAAGGGAGGGTTTATGAGTTAAATGATGGATCTACCTATTTTGCCCCTCTCATATATTCTCTTATATGATAAGTCTTTAAACAACCTTAGTTCATTAGTGATGGCTCGACTTTATAAGTTTTCAAATCTTGTTCTCCTTAACCATTTACATTATTCTATTTAATCTATTCAATTAAATATCCTGAATAATTTTAAGCTAAAATTAGGGGTGTTATAGGCTCTCCTCCTTACTGAATTTCATCCTCGAAATTCAGTACGAACTACATAACAAGCATATCAAACATCCAAACAATGATAGTATATCTTACCAGCTACTAAATATATATACAACAAATATAGAACACATCATCATAACAGCTCAAGATAAATATCCCTAATCATGTCCTTTGTCTCTCAAGTACAGTCTTTCTCGTTGTCACTTCACTGGCTTTCATTAATCTGACTATCTTATTCCTTAATCTCTTCTCATCTCTCGCTACAACCCGACTTGGTTGCCTAACAAAAGTCGGATTTTGTTCTACTACTAAATCTTCCAATGCTGTCGAAGTAATAGTAGTCTCTTGGGTCAAGCATATACTTCCTAAGATGAGAAACATGAAACACATTATGGACACCTACCAAACTACTCAATAATTCTACTTGATACGTAAGTTTTTCGATCCTTTTTATAATAGTGAATGGTCCAACATATCTCGGTGCCAGTTTCGCCGACTTTCCAAATCGTACCACACCCTTCACCGGTGATATTTTAATGAAAATATAATCTCCAACTGAGAACTCTAAATCCTTACACCTTTTATCTGCATAACTTTTCTACCTAGACTGAGCTTCTCTCAACCTATCCCGAATTAACTCAATCTTCCATGTGGCTTCTCTTATCATATCTGGACCAAGGACCACTCTGTCTCCGGTCTCCAACCAACATGCTAGTGATTTGCACGGCCTTCCATATAGAGATTCGAAAGGCGCCATTCATATATTAGTCTAAAAACTATTATTATAGGAAAACTCAACCAAGTGCAAATGGTCTTTCCATGACCCACCAAAGTCTAGTACACAAGCCCTCGGTGAATCTCCAAGTACCTTATTGCTCTTTCTGTCAGCCCATCTGTCTAGGGGTGATAAGTGATACTCATCTTAAGCTTGGTACTTAATACCTCCTGTAGACTATTCCATAATTCACTAGTGAACAAAGCATCTCTATCACGGACTATACTACTAGAAATCCCATACAGTCTAACAATATTCTTCATAAACAACTTGGCCAATCAGGTGCCATCCTAGTTGAAATAATGGGAATAAAGTGTGCACTCTTGGTTAGTCTAACCATTATGACCCATTCATTTCCCCTATTTGACCTTGGCAACCGTCAATAAAATCCATGGATATCGAATCTCATTTCCATACTGTTACATCTAAAGGATGAAGCAATCCACTCGGCTTCTAACGTTCAGCTTTCGCTTGTTGGCATTTAGCACATTGCTTCACCCATAAGCCTCCATCCCTTTTCATACCTTTCCAGAAGAAACTTCTCTTCATATCCTGATACATCTTGGTTCCCTCAGGATGAATTGTAAACTTCGATCGACACCACTCCCTAAGAATTCCTTTCTTAGATTATCAACATCTGGAACACATAACTGTCCCGTCTTCCTTAACCATCCTCTTTGATCAAGACTAAAATCCTTTAGATTATCGATCTCAGTTCCTCCTTCCAACCTTCTAATCTTCTCGGCTAAAAATGGATCATCCCTCTACTTAGAAGCAATCCTTTCAATCAATACTGGTCGAACTTCCAAGTAAGAAAACATGCCAGTACTTTGACTAGAACTAGCAGTCGACCTTAACTGCACGTTACAAGTAGTCAATGCCTCTAAATCCTTCCATTACGCCAAAATAGCTAACACTACATTCTGATGTTTCCTACTAAGTGCATCCACAACTTTATTCCCTTTCCCTGGTTTATACCCAATACTGAAATCATAAGCTGCTAAAAACTCCAGCCATCTCTACTGTCTCATATTCAACTCTTTCTAAGAGAATAAATATCTTAAAGGCTTATAATCTGTATACAATTCGAATCGTTCTCCTAAGAGGTTGTGTCTCCACAATTTCAATGCGAAAATCACCGCTACCAACTCTAAATCATGAGTCGAATATCTAACTTCATGTGATCTGAGCTGCCGAGAAGCATAGGAAATCACTTTACCCCTCTGTATCAATACAGCTCCTAATTCCATTCCACACGCATCCATATACACCACCAAATCCTGATTCCTATCTGGAGCAACTAATGGTCAATAAATAATTTAACTCAAGGAATGCTTCACTTTTGTTGGACCAAATAAACTTCACGTTCTTTCTAGTTAGCTTAGTCAAAGTTATTGCTTTCCACGAGAAATCCTTGATAAACCTATGGTATTAGCCAGCCAATCCAAGAAAACCCTTATCTCTGTCACCGTCTCGGGTCTTTTCCAACTATTTACAGCCTTAATCTTGGCTGGATCTATGGACAACCCTTTCTTTGAAACCACATAACCAAGAAACTTCACCTCCCTTTTCCAGAAATGACACTTTCAAAACTTCGCTTTCAGTTGATGTTACCTCAACGTCTAAAGCACCATTCTAAGATGAATCTCATGATCACTTTCATCCTTAAAATATACCAGAATGTCATCAATGAATACCAACACAAACCTATCCAATTGCTCTCGAAAAACCCAGTTCATCAAATCTGCAAAGAATGCTGGTGCATTAGTTAACCCGAACGGCATCACTAACCACCCATATGAACCATATCTTGTTCAAAACGTCGTTCATGGAATACTGTCTTCTGCCACCCTCAATTGATGGAACCCTGTCACCAAATCTAATTGGGAAAATACTTTGGCTCCACTTAATTGATCAAATAAATCATCAATTCTCGGCAAAGGATATCGATTCTTTATCGTCTTCCCATTCAACTTACAATAATCGATGCACAATCTTAACGACCCGTCTAGTTTCTTCACGAATACCGCAACCGCTCCTCAAGGAAAACTGCTTGGTCTAATAAAATTCTTTCCTTCTAAGTCCACTAGCCACACCTTTAACTCCTTCATCTCGGTAGGTGTCATCCTACTAGGTGGTCTACTTGCAGGTTCAGTTCCAGGTACAAGATCTATTCAAAACTCGATAGCTCATTTCGTTGGTAGTCCTATAACCGACTCAAAAATATCTGCAAATTCCCTTGCAAGCAAAACCCGATTCACTTTGTCTTCTACTTCCATTGCTCCCAACAAAGTACAAAGATCCACACTCGAGTTATTTACTGAGTATATAATTCAATCACTACTATCAGGGTGTATAACTGATATTTTCCTATCCTAGCAAAATATCAAAGCATCATATTTTCTCAACCAATCCATACCCAAAATAATCCAAAAACTAGCAAAATTAAACACATACAAACTGTAGGCAAAAGTATAACCTAGCAACTCGAACTCTAGATGGTCACATCTTATCCCAAAAGTTGCATACTCGCCTATTTATTAGCTACCTCTAAGGAAGTAACAAGGTATGATGGTTCTAAGCATAACTTATCTACCAAACACTGAGATATAAATGAATAAGATGCAATGGTATCAAAGAGTACCCTAACCGTTATGCTATGACTCAAAAGCATACCGTCCATCATAGACTTTCCCTTCTCAGCTGATGTTGGCCTTGATGCAGATGGCTCCAAAGCAAACCCCTTTCCATTATTAGCCTTGGCCGCTTCTGGACATTTGTTCTTATAATGCCCTACCTGGTTGCAATTAAAGCACTTCACATTCTTCTTACCCACAACCATCTTGCCATCACCTGATCAACACTTATTTGCATACTGCTCCATATCACACTTATAACAAACGATGTCCACCTTCCCTTTCTTAGTAGCTCCACCCTTCTGAGCTCCCTTTCCCTTAAAGTACTTCCTCTTATTATTCTGAAAACTCTAGGTTCCAACTGGCTTCTCTTTTTCGAAGGTAGAAAGCATCTCCTCATTCCTAATTTCCATCTCCACTACTACATTCGATGGATCCTTGAGATGTGGCATAGTTGCCCTAACAGCCTCTGGTCTCAACCCCTCGATAAACTTCTTGTTCCTCTTGATAATAGTGTCGACAGTGGCATATAAATATCTGGACATCTCATCAAACTTAGCAGAGCACTCCAACACTGACATTTCTCCCTGCTCTAGCTCCATAAACTTTCTGAGAAAGGCTGACTTGGCTACTTCAGACAAAAACCTTTTCTTGAATCTCCTTTGAAATTCAGCCCAAGTCAATTCTTCCTCTGGTACCCCTACGTTCACCCCATCCCGCCAGAACAAAGCAACTCCTTGCAACTATCTCAAAGCCACTCTCCTTTTATGTCCATCATTCAAGCCCAAATCAGCAAAAATTCTTTCACAATGTAACAGCCAGTTCTCTACTTTTATTGCATCCTCTGTCCTTAGAAAAGGCTTCCCACCCAAACTGGTGTAATCTCTACTCATCTTAGCATATTTATTACCAACTGGCGCTACTCCTGTGTTAGCAGCATTTCCTCCAACTACTCCTGCAGCTACTCCAGCTTGCATCAGATTGATGAAGAACTAATACATAGCCCCCATATCTACCGGTGGGGTCACGGCACCTACATTAGCACTTTCATTTTGATTAGCATTTGCCTGTCAACCACGGTTCCTCTTGGTGTTGGGCCGAGCATTTCCATTAGTTGTGGTGCTTTTTCCACTTTTATTTTCTCTTCCGTTTCCTGCTTCCATATCTTTCTTTCTCGTAAATCTACATACGAGCCTTAGAAAGATACAGAAGAACGGTCTAAGAGAGAGGGGAGAATATACATTTATATATAGAAAATACAAGTACGTTACTATAGCGTTACCTCATAACCCAATCTTATTCTCTAATTCATTAGGATTATGTTTTCAAAAAACTTCTAATTTTTTAAGTTTTACATAATCCTATGCTCCGATACCAACTTGTGACATCCCCTATTCTGAGGTCCAAAACTAACCACTACGGATGATGTAGTCATCCATAGTTATTAATTTTCGATGATAAAATGCGGCTATGTTAATCATATTAATAATCAAAAGCACATAATATGAAAAAAAATCAAACAAAATTCAGAAATAGATGTTACATTCCATTTCAAAATATGATTTCATATTCATTACATAATGACATTCATGATTCCACGTTTAGAGAAAATATAACTATTACAAAATACTCTAAGAGTAACATATAAAGATGGCCCTTTGGTTGATCGGAGTCTAATACTTGGCAATTATATAACATGCCATTACATCCAAATAGCCAAAACCAAACGACACAGCGGATTAGATAGGTACTCTTAAATAGCTAGATTGCCTCCTTCACGTCTCTAGAAGCTTATTCGTCTAACTGGAAACCTGAAAACCCTTACTCCCAACCTACTCAAATGAGTACTCAAGATTTTAAGGGGAAAACAAAAAATTTGGGTCAAACAACAGTCTGATGTGAATAGTAACCTACCATCTCGAACCAAATAGATATCTAGTGAGACAACGCCGCAGAACGGAACGTGTTTTCCCATTACTAGTACCATATCAAAAACAACCCAATCATATACTATGCTCCTACATCCACAATGGTTATAACATAATAATATGCTGATATGCAAACATGATATATACACTAGATTACCCATCCCAATTTATTAGATTACCCTTCTAAGTTTTCATTGACTATCTATCTTAACTTATGTGGAGTACCCATCTCACATATATTAATTCTTTGGATTACCCATCCCCTGCCATGTTGACTACCCATCACCCATGGCTTCATTAACAGAATTATGTGGGATATCCATCCTATATGTAATTATTACTTGGATTACACATCCCTTACCATATGGACTACCCATCACACATAGTTTAGTTATTTAAATTATATGGACTATCCATCATATAAATCCCATTCATTTAAAATTGACGTGGAATATCTATCACACATCCCATAGTTTTCCTAGGTTAACTATGAATCTTTTATTCACCTCATAGAGACTATCAATCTCCATCAAGATGTGGACTATCCATCTCACATCCAATAGTTTTCTTAGGTTAACTATAAACCCATCACTTATCAATTTAATTCATATTATCCACATGTTTATCCTATGCCTATTGGTGTCCCCAATTAGGTTATCTCCCCTTAAAGTTATAATATCACAAATGGTATATATTGGTATCCCCAATGTTCTAAGTCAAAAATTATAATTTGAAATACATTAGTACCCCCAATGGTAAACCCCAATTTATAAAACATTTAGCGTGTCGAAAAAAATCCACATTGGTATCCCTAATGATAGTGTCCAAATTTACAATTAAAATGACATTAGTATCCCCAATGTTTAAAGTCGAAATCGTACCATATACAGCTCGTCGCCTTTAAATAGGTTAAAATATTTTAATGTCGATGTCAATAACAATGTCGGCAAAGAGGCTTAAGGCTCTCCGCCTTTAATAAAATAGCATATAAAACACACGGCGTTAAGACATTGTCGACCTTTATCCAAGGTCATGGACAAAACTTAAACTCTTCTAAGTATAAAAATTTCATGTTGAAAATGATGTTGTTGACTTTCATAGGTTGTAGGTTATCCACCTTTCAAAACTAAGCTTTAGGATCTTATAAAACAAATGGCTAACTGCCAAAAAAAGGGTTATCGATCCTCTTGAACCGAGGCTATACCGCCTCTTTAACAAGTTTTAATTTACATAAAGATGAGCCTCACCGACGTTAAAAGGATGAAGTACGGCGTCAGTGCTATACAGCATCATTGCCAACCCTATTCAATATAAAATCTTAGTAAACATAAGGTCGTCGAAACTGATGAGTAGCAGCAACAAAATCATTGGCGTCCTTATAGAACTATATACTTAGCTTACTTCGGCTATTATACCGCTATATATATATATAAAGTCGAAGATATAACAAGCAGTGTCTCTTCCATCTGTATAGTTGACTTCGAGAGTATTCAAAATAGAAGTATGCAGCGTCGACCTTGATGAATCATGAAATTGCGATGTCTCCACACTTAGGTTACCGTCGTTGTCCACTTCAACGTGGTTGGAATCAATCCATAACTGCCTAAGCAGTTATCATATGCTTCCTTCCTCATCGACGTCGACACTAATGGATGCGGTGTGGTTTAGGCTCGGTGCGAGTACAAGCGGCATGACATTTTCGTACTTATCAAGAAAACTAAATTTTTACTAATAAAACAATTATTTACCTCCAAATCTAAACTCCTGTCCAATATCTTTGGATGGAAAAATATTTTTCTCAATACATTTCAACAGTACCGCTGCATACAGTTTTTAAAGTTCTAAAACATAACTAATTAATTAATATCCTTAATTATCCTTTAAATGCTTATCAATCATAATAAATTCATAATAATTCAAAATTACTTGGGAAAAATCCCCAGAAATTCTAGAAATTCAAAAATAACATATTCTTCATCAAATAAAAAATTTGGGACCAAAAACCTTATTTAATTATTTTAAATAATTAAATTCTGAATTAACACATTTTTCACCATAGGAAATTCATAAAATATTCAATTAAATTTGAAAAATTATGAAATTAAAAATGCATCTCCAAAATAATGTTTTACATCACATATCAGAAATTCGAACCATTTAGAGATTAAAAATTTAAGTTTTACCCTTAAAACTTATCAAAATAATTTCATAAAATTTCCGTTAACCTTTATTCTATCCAAACAATGATTATTTAGCCATAACTTGGCAAATCAAACAAGAAGAATTCGGGTACTATCCATAACCGAACCTAACCAAGAATAAAAGAGATGATTTTAGCATTATTCACCGTTAAATTAATTGTTGGAGTTGAGATTTGGTTAGTGCTTTAGTTTCTCTAAACTTTGCTTGAATCCTCCTTGATTTCGTTTGTAACGACCCACCATTTTGGACGGTTTAAATCGACAATGTACCACATATGCCAACTCAACCATTCAAAAGGGAGGATTGTTAATGGGGTAAATAAGAAAATAATAGAAAAGAAGGGAAAAACAAAACACGGAATCTCACAACGGAATGATAAAATATAATAATCAAATAAACAGTTGATGACGCTGTTTTACAAATAACATTTGATTACACTTTTACAATATAGATCAGAGTTATCCATACAACAGGAATAAATAAATAATGCAGCGGAACAAACATGATGCAGTGGAATAAATACAATAGATAGTAATAATATCCTAAATCTTCGTCTTTGTCCTCCAGTAAAATAGTCTCAAATGTGCTGAAATACTCAGGCTGACCCAAGCGTAATGAAAAGAAAAAACACTCGAGTCAGAACTAAAAGATCTTATGTAAGTTAAATCAACAGTAAATAAATATGAGTGTGACGGCTATAGAGATGTTTATGGGATTTTACATCTCCTACCCAGTGTCTAACGTGCGTGCAATTACTTAAGAGATGTTCGGGATTCCATCTCCTAAGGATTCGTTAAACTGTCTATATGTAGTAGAATACGAAATTATAATATGTCTATAGTACAGTATTAAAATAGCGTTAAGGCATTACCCATATCTCCCTTAACACATTTTACATAAATGTCGTAGTCTATACAGTACTGTAAACTCCACCGTAAACTGGTGGGCTATCAGGGAGCACTCCATAGGTACGACACAAACCAAACTCGTAATGGGCTCGATAAGGCAATTGACAAGGCACGCAAGGCAATGCCCAGGGTAGGATACTATCGTTTTACGGATCCGGACTGGTGGTAAAGCATAGCAGCTATTACCGCCCACTTCGAGACACACTCCCATAATCAAATCGAAGGGTGGCCACCAAATCAATCACAAAGTAATAAATATGGTATCGACAAAGCATGCTCGATCGGGGTTGCAACCCCACTTGGCCTAGCGTGGCTCCTGTTTTAGTCATATCAAGCTGACCCGAGGGGGTCAGGGCTGCGTTCATACCTCATATGGTAGCATTCGCCAAACCATCCTACTTCGTTCTAGATTCTTCACCACATGCACAGTTGTTAAAGTGGTTTTCGATATTGGCAGAGAGTATGACAATATCCGATCTCGGTCTCTTTAACAACCAAACGCATATTTCACACCGGTTGGTTCTTTTACATTTCCAAAACCGATTCATAATTGATATCAAAATATCATATTGGCAAAAATCATATCACTTTCGAAATCATATCACTTTCGAAATCATTTCACTTTCGAAATCATATTCACTTTCGAAATCATTATTCACTTTACATCATATTCATTTCAAAATCAAAACCACAAAATAGGTTAAACAATCATATCAAGATATTCGCATATAAACCAATTGAATCTAAATCATAACAGTTCCAACTTAAACAGTTTGAATATTGGAATAGTTATACATTAAAAATAGTTTACATTTTAAAAATAGGTTATAGATAAAATAGTTTATATATTAAAAATAGGTTATAAATAAAATAGTTTATATATTAGAAATAAGTTATATATAAAATAGTTTATATACTAGAAATAGGTTATATCTTAAATAGGTTATATATATTAAAAATAGTTAATGCAATAAAAATTATTAATATATTAAAATGGTTTATATGAGAAAATAGTTTATATGTTAAAAGAGTTTGTATATTAAAAGAGTTTATATCGAAAATAGTTTCAAATTAGAATTGTTCTTCCAATTTCACAAATCAATTCAACTTTAGTCCCAAAATTCAATTTAAATCAATCTCAATTCAACGATTTCAATTCAAAAGGCTAAAGGTTTCAATTCAAATTCTAATAAAACAATTTCAATTTATATCAATTTCAAATCCATGTTTGAACTACAAATTTAAACCACTTCAAATTCGATAGTTTTCAAATTTTAAATATTCAAACATTTGCAATAACTCAATTTTGATAAATTTCATTTATATTCAAAATTCAACTTTAAGATTCCAAATTTAAATTCCTTAAACAATTCATTTAAACCAATTTTCAATTCAAAAATTTAAAGCTTGGATTTTGAAAATAATTTAGTTCATATAAATCAAATTTTATTTCATAATACCAGTTAACTAGATTCAAAAATTAAGGACTTAAAATCATTTAATTTAACCAATCCAGTGTCCGTATATAATTTTCTGTCCTATGGTCAAGTGATACGGATATATATCATTTCAACCCGCAATAATTTTTTTTGGCAAAGCCAGCGGGGTTGACTGGTCCCCTACCAGTTTATTGCAACACAATAAAAGAGAACATAATAGAGAAAAAAGAGAGAAAAAGGAAAAAAAGGAGAGAACTAGACAAAAATACAGTTGAAAAAACAACAAGAGGTCAGGCCCATCCAAGAATCAAACTGTCAGGGAAAACACGGTTGCAGTTCTTCAATTGCATGTGGGTGGCTTTCTTAACATCATGCCATAGAAATTCCATCTTCTTCCTTTGCTTTTCAAAAACAATTGCATTCCTTTCCTTCCATATGAGTCTCATGTATATTTTCAAACATACAACTAACACTCTAGAACCATAACATCTCCATCTCGTAGCCTTGTAAATGATACTCCACACCATACTTGAACTACCGGTAGATAGCTTATAACCAGTAATGCAACTGATGCAGTTCATCAAGTACTTGAGTGCAGGGCATTCAAAAAAAAGGTGATCAGCGCTTTCCTCATACAAGTCACAAAACAGACACATAGGAGAGCAAAGCAATCCAATACTGTTTAATTTACTTCTAGTAAGAAGGGCCTGATTTAACACTTTCCACATCATCAAGTTTTGAGAAGGGACAGAGTCATTCGACCAGATAACAGTGAACCACTTGGTTGCTGGAAGTGGAGAAAAGTCAGAACAAAAATTGTACACACATTTGACACTTTGTGGCTTCATGTCCCATGAGACAGCATCAACCTGATGGGTAGTGCCGAATTTGGCTTGGATATCAATCCACATGACTTTGAGAATTTGATTACTAGTATTTGGCAACTGCAACTTCCCTTCATGTAAGTAATCATTTACTTTTGCATCATAGCGAATGCCAGATTGTTGTATCTGTTGATAATCACAAACTTTGGAAAGAATAAAACCCTTACTTGACCATGGTTCATGCCAGAAGCTAACCACAGAGTTAGCAGTAACTTGATATTGAATAATATGAAGATAAACTTGTCTAAGCTTCAGAATGTTTCTCCATATCCAGCTGCTGTTTTGAGATATGTCCATACACCAAAAGGATTTGGACTTAATGTAATGTAGCCATATCCAATTAACCCATATAGTATCTCTCTTGTTGATAATGGCATCAAAATGAGAACTTATTGCAGCTTGGTTCCACTTCCTAGGATTAATAACACCAAGACCTCCAAGCTTCATGGGATTTTCAATTTTTGAAAAGGAGCATGGTATCAACTTCCTATTATGAACACTGCCAGTCCAAAAGAATCTAATCATGGCCGACCTAACAAGTTGCATCAGCTTCATCGGGAGGATCAATGAACGAGCCCAGTAGACCAGAGAAGAGAATACAACAGATTTGATTAGGACAAGTCTACCACTTTGAGATAATTATCTATTCACCCAGGCACTCATAACAGAAGTAATCTTATGGTATAATGGAATACAGTCAGCATTAGTAATTCTTTTAGAGATTAGGGGGAGACCGAGGTACCTCATATCATTATCCATGCAAGGGAAACCAATGTGTTGATATAGAGCAGCTTTCAGAGCATCACTAAGACCCACAACTAGCATGGATGACTTTGCTTGATTAATAGAAAGTCCTGTCATACAGTAAAAGGACTGTAGAGCTTCCTTTATGCCAGTCAGAGATGGTATTTCAGGCTTAGTAAACAACATCACGTCATCAGCAAACATTATAGAGTTTATTTGAAGTGTAGAGCACTTAGGATGGAACTTTATTAATTTCTGAGAGAATTTTGTGTTAAGAATAACAGTGAAAACTTCCATAACCAAAAGGAATAAGTAAGATGATAGAGGATCTCCTTGACGTATACCCTTGCTACTACCGAATCAACCCGCAATAATTTAAATTTACGGATATATATCATTTCAACCCGCAATCCCGAGTAAAATTCAAAATCCATAAAATCACTCGAGTTTATCATTTCAACCCATAACGATTTTTCCCTAATTTATAAGACCATCTGGGTATGTATCATTTCAACCCATAGTGATTTTCCTAACAATAACTAAGGGAACTTGTAGTGTGATAACAACATATATAATAAATATAATATCAAATCATCCAAATATCAACAATTAAACATCTGTCAAAATCATCATTCAAATCAACCAATCAATCACAACAATTAACTGGTTATCAATCAGGTATTTAACAAACAATTTAAAATCCAATATTAATTTAAAATGGCAATTAAATTCAATTTAAGTTTGAATGATAATTTAAATATACCAAATAGCAATCAAAAAATTTCTAACCATATCATAAATTTAATTTAACCAATATAAGATGGTTTAGTATATATGACTAGGTTAAAACACTCACCTTTGATTTTTAGTCAATTAAAATATAATTAAAGCCCAAAAATCTAACAGTCTAAGAATGCAGCCAAACCAGTTCCATAATGTTCGGAATTTCGATAGGATCACGATGGAGAAAACCGCGCGTGAATCCGGGCTCGTATAAGAAAGTTATGTACGTTAGAAGATTGAAATTCAAATTTAAATAAATTAAAAATATAAACAAATCAAACTTTAACACGTCAGAGCTGCATCCTCTCTCTCATGTGACCCAACATCAAAGTCGAACCCATGCCTACGCTCTAGCCACCCACCGTTGACTACCCTGACCTCCGCCTACACGATGTCGTTGACCAAGGCACCACCGCCGTTACACTCGCCTCTCCGTAGCCTATCGATCCCCCCGGTCCCATCGTCCCTAACTCCACCTGCCGCCACGCCCAAACCAGGGCTTCAAAACCCTAAAGTGCCAATTCCCACCGCTACAGCAAGCAATCGACAACACAACCACCACCAAATGGCTCCATACAACGATATCTCCAAAACCCATATTCCAATTTCAAAAATCATCGCCAAAATAAAAAACGCCTAAATCGGCAATTAGGGTTCGCGATTTATGACCTTTGACCGTGATTTCTGATCGATTCATGCACTATTTCGAAAAACGAACACTTGCCGTAGATTCAGATTGTTGAGAGCTTCGAAATGGTATATAATTTGCTATGATTTGAGGAGTTTGAATTTTGGAATTGATTTTGATTTTGAATTTAGAATTTGGGAATTATGTTTCTGCCATTGAGAAGGAAATGAGCAGATGGAAAAATAGTACATACAGAAATAAGAAGCTGTAATGACCTGCCTTTTTAGAAATTTTAAGCAGACACATATGTCAGACTCAAACCATTCAAAAGGGCAGATTGTTATGGGGTAAATAAGAAAAAAGAGAAAGAAATAAAACAAATACAGAATCTCGCAGCGGAATGACAAAATATAATAATCAAATAACAGTTCATGAAGCTGTTTTATAAATACATTTGACTATTCTTTTGCAACACAAAATCATAGTTACAGAAAACAGGAATAAATAAATAAATAAATGCAGCGGAACAACATGATGTAGTGGAATAAATATAATAAATAATAATAGTACAAATCTTCGTCTTCGTCCTCCAGAAATAAGGTCTTCAACCTTGAAATGCTCAGGCTGACCCAAGCGAATTAAAAAGACAAAACACTCGAGTCGGAACTAAAAGATCTTACGTAAGTTAAATCACAGTAAATAAATATGAGTGTAATGGCGTCAAAGATGTTTACGGGGTTTGACATCTCCTATCCAGTGTCTAACGTGAGTGCAATAACTTAAGAGATATTTGGGATTTACATCTCCTAAGGATCTGTTAAACTATCTACTATGTAGTACAATACGCTATTATAATATGTCTACAGTAAAGTAAAAGTATTAAAATAGCGTTAAGGCGTTACCCATATCCCCATTAACTCATTTTATATATTCTCATAGTCTATACAGTACCGTACGCTCCTCCGTAAACTGGAGGTTTACCTAGAGGGCACTCCATAGGTATGGTACAAAACAAACTCGTAGAAGGCGTGATAAGGCATGTGAACACGGTACTCGAGGCAATGCTAGGGTAGATATACCAATTGCGGATCCGGACTGGTGGTAACACATAGCAGCTACTACCGCCCACCTCGGAACACACTCCCATAATCAAAATCAAGGGTGGCCACCAAATCAATCACAAAGTCAGAATATAGTATCGAAAAAGTGTGCCCGATAGGAGGAATGACCTCACTTGGCCCGACATGGCTCCTGTTTTAGTCACATCTAAGCTGACTCACGGGATTCAGGGTCACATCATACCTCATACAGAAATCGTTCACCAAACCATCCTACTTCATTTCTGGAATCTCCACCACGTACACAGTTGTTAAAGTGGTTTTCGGTATTGGCAGAGAGTATGACAATATCCGATCCCGGTCTCTTTAACAACCAAACGCTTATTTCACAACGGATGGTTCTTTTACATTTCAAAAGTCAATTCACAATTTATATCAAAATATCATATTCAATTTCAAATCATATCTCTTTCGAAATCATACTCACTTTCAAACTATATTCAATTTCAAAATCATATTCACTTCCAAAATCATATTCACTTTCAAACTATATTCACTTTCAAAATCATATTCACTTGGAAATTATTGATAAGTTATGTTAATTAATTCTTCATTTCAAAATCGTCTTATTCACTCAAATATGTCATTTCACAAAAAGGTATCATTTCCAATTTCCAACTTAGATTGTATCATCATCAAGGATTTAATATAAATACTTCAACTTTACACAGTCTAAAATTTAGAAATAGTTTGGATAGTTAAAAATAGTTTTAAAATATTTTAAAATAGATTGAAATAGCTTAAATAGTAAACAGTTAAATATAGATTTTTAAATTAGGTTTAATTAGATTTAAAATGATTTATATAGATTTAAATAAATTAAATGGATTTAAATTTATTTAAATAGATTTAAAATGGATTAAATAAATTTTAAATAGATTAAATAGATTTAAATTATATAAAATAGATTTAAAATAGATTAAATAAATTTAATTAGTTTAAAATTGGTAAAATAGATTAGATTGGATTAAATAGGTTATAATAGATTAAAATAAATTAAAATAGTTTTAAATTGATTAAAATAGTTAACTTAGTTAAAAATAGTTTAAATTAGTTTAAATAGATTTTAAAGTTATATCCAAACATTTTTTCATAACTCAATTCCGATATATTCATTCATTTGACAGGTCAACTTTGAAATTCCAATTGAAATCCTTTGAACAATTCATTAAATCAATTCCAATTCAATATTTACGCTTGGATTTTCGAATATAATTCGGTTTATATAAATCAATTTCTATTTCAAAATACCAATGAACTGAATTAAAAATTTAAAGATTTACAAATCATTTAATTTAACCAAGGCGGTGTCCGTATATAATTTTCCACCCTTGGGTCAAGTGATACAGATATTTATCATTTCAATTCGCAATTTACAATTTTACGGTTATATATCATTTCAAACCGCAATCCCGAATTAAATAAAAATCCATAAAATCGTTCGAGTTTATCATTTCAACCCATAACGATTTTTACCTAATCTATAGATCGTTCGGGTATGTATCATTTCAACCCATAGGGAACTTGCGGTGTTATAACATATAAAAATACAACATTCATTCATCCAATATCAACGATCAAACATACATCATAATCATCAACCAAATCAACCAATAAACATCAATAAATAACTGATAATCAATAACAGGTGTTAAATTGACAATTTAAATTCAATATTAAATTAAACGATGATTAAATGCAGTAAATGTCAAATTTAACCAGAATAACAATTTAAACATACCAAACTTCAATCAATTGATTTCTAATCATATCATAAATTTAATTTAACTAGCATAAGATAGTTTAGTAATTGTGAGTGGGTTAAAACACTCACCTTTGATTTTAAATCGATTTAAAATCCAAAAATAGGCTCAAAATTCAACAGTCTCAGAATTCGTCCAAACCAGCATCAAAATGTCCGGACTTTCGATACGATCCCAGCAGATCAAATTGCGTGAGAAACGGATCTCGTATGCAAAAGATATTAAGGTTTGAAGTTAAGATTTATATTATTAAACAAATAAAATAAATAATTAAATAAAACACGTCACCCATCCACGCGTAAACATCTCTCAGCACCCAACATCGATCAAAAACCCTAGCCCGCCGCTAGAACCATCATCGTGCCACCTGCCACGGCCAGCCGCGGCCTACGCGCGCCCTCCAGGCAAAGCACCGAACCTCCCCAAGCCCATCGCCTCGTCGACGACGACCAAAACTCCACCGGCCGCCGCTTGAAACCAAGCCCTAATCGAATTATTGGCGACCATCCGACCATTGATTTGCCAAACTAACCACCTAGATGAACTCCGCTCGACCCTCTCTACAACCCAGCATCATTGATTTGACGATCAGTCGAAGTTGATCGACGATCGATGAACGGCCGAGAATTATTCCTTGAATTTCGAACGCATAGAAACCCAAATCAAAAAACTAACAGCAGATTTGACTTGCACTCATTGAGAGCTTCAAATCGATATATAATTTGATATGGTTTGGAGGAGTTTGATTTTGGAATTGAATTTGCAATTTGGGAATTAGGGTTTTGTAATTGGATTTGGTTCTGCCATTAAGAAGGAGAAGTGGACAGATGAAATTGTACGTACAGACAAATGGAATAAGAAATAGCTAGGGTTTATAACGGACTATATATAGGCAGATCAGAAATAGAAATGGATGGACTAGATTGATTTGAAAGTTGAACGATAAACGACCCGAAAAGCCCGTTTCGTTCCCGAAACGAACATGGGTCATCCCATATATCAAAATAGATGTTTTCGATAATTTTAAACTCAATGGAATAGGTTTCAAGTCCAAATTCCATCGTAAGAAGAAGTTAACTTAAAATCAGTTTATTTCAAATTGATTTCAATTGAATTGATTTCTAGGCATTTCGAGTCCGTATGATCGAACGACAAGTCTGATCACTACGAAACTTGAAATCCTACAATAATTCACCGTTGTGGATCCGATAAAACTGGTTTTGTCGAAATCCGAGTCAGTGGCCAAAATGGCTATTTCACGTTAATTAAATAAATTAATAATTAATTAATTAAATCACTTTTTCATTCAAATTTGATAGTTAACAAATTTCATCATTTTTAATCACTTAGACATTTACAATGAGTTAATACAGGTTTATATAATAATTCAGTGTTGGTTATTACACTAATTACAGTGTTCAATTTCATCTGTAATTGAATCCAAATAAATTAAAATTTAATCCCAATAAATTGATTTAATTTGATTTCAATCTTTATATTCAACCAATTATTACTCTAATAGCATAGTTAATATTTGTTGATATCTTATTTCACTAATATGCTACAATTTCCATCTTTTTATTTGTATTAACTACTATATTTCAATTATATTGAATTTTTGTCAATTTCACACATTAATTATAATTTAAAATTCCAAATTAATTTACTTATCTTGATTTCACTCATTTATTAAGTCAATTATTACATTACGAATATAATTAACATTTCTATTCCTTTTATTACATTCACAATTTACAGTTATTGTCTTAACTCACATAAATGTAACATTTAATGACATTCAATTGCAATAGATTAAATGAATTGGTAACAAATAATAATTGTCACCATTTCTATATTTAATCAAAAATGTAAGTTTATTATTTACAACCAAATGTTATAACAACTTACACAATACCAATTCTTTCCGATTACAATTTATTACATATTATTTCATCAATTAATACAACCTTTAAATTATCCATTTCTCTTTTAAATCCAACTATCAATTAATATATACATTACTATAATTTATTTACAATCTATATCAATTATAACTCTTAATCATTTTAATTAATTTGGAATTACATTTAAAGCAGTTATAAATTACCTTAAGTTAATACTATTACCTTTCATTTCATTTATATTCTTATTAATAAACCACAAATTTTTATTTCTTCCAACATTTAATCACAAAACCTCATTAAATTAACCAATTTTAATTATCGAAAATTATGGGTCGTTACAGAAGCTGTTAGGGTTTCAGAAGAGAAATCTAATTATATGGACAAGGACAGATAAGAATGAATGAACATATAGAATTGGGTCGAAACGATAACGGCGACCCGAAAAGCCCTTCCGTTTCCGAAACGAAAGTAGGTCATCCAATATATCAAAATATAGGTTTTCAATATTTTTAAACTCAATGGAACTAGTTTCAAACCCAAATTCCATTGTATGCAGAAGTTAGCTTTTAAAATCAGATTATTTTAGTTGAATTCATTAAACTGGTTTCTATGCATTTCGAGCCCGCACGATCAAACGATAAGTCCGATCGCTACGAAACTTGAAATCCTACAATAACTCACTATTACGGATCCGATGAAAAAGGTTTCGTCGAAATCCGAGACAGTAGCCAAAATGGCTAATTTTCACGTTACTTAAATAAATTATTATTAAATTGGTTTAATCACTTTCCAAATTCTAAATTAAAAGTTAACAACTTTATCATTTCTTGATTACATATAAATTTATAATATTTTAAAACAAATTTTCCATGTCAAATACCATATTTAAATATTACATAAATTTTAATGTTAAATTACAATAGGAATAAAACCTATTTAATTATAATTTAAATTCCAATAAAAAAAATTATTTTGATTTCACTCTCAATATTAAATCAACTATTACCTTATGAATATAATTAACATTAGTTTACATTTTATTACATTCAAATTTACAGTTATCATTTTTACCATTTAATTAAAATATTTCAATTTCCTTAATTCCCTTAATTAAAAATTTTAATTCCTTATTTATAATTATAACCAAATTAACTTTACAATTATTTCAATCGATTGAAACTACATTAAATAGTTACCAATTACATTAAATCAACATTATTAAATTACATTCTAATTATTTTTCTTATAAATAAATCACAAATTTTAATCTCTTCCAATATTAAATTTCAAAATCTTATTTAATTTAATATCTTTAATTATCGAAAATTACGGGTCATTACACTCTCCCCCACTTAAAACTTTTCATCCTCGAAAAGGGAAAAGGAGGAATTACGAAACTAATATAATTTATTTAAATTAGTCAATTTATAAACACTTTAAATTTACATAATTAAGTATTTTAAATGAAATACATAAATTTATAAACAGTTAAACCTTCCATATCCAAGTTTAATAAAAGTTTGAAAATAATTTTCACTTTCAAAAAAAAATTCTAAGTCTTAAATTCATGGAAAATTTCAGCAAAGTCTCCTTTGTACGGATAGGTTCGGGAAAAAATAATAATATTAATAATTATAATATATATATATATATATATCATATTTCAAAAATAAAACATCCCAGACCATGAGAAAAACAATAAAATATCGTTGCAAAACCGTAATCTGAAAACGTACCTATTTGTCGGACAAACAACTTTATATATAAAACCAAAAGCAGTAGCTATTGCTTCCATAAACCTGTATTTCACTTATATAATCCAAAATAGTGAGAATTATGTACGAGAGAAATATTTAGTTGTTTCCAATTAGTAACAAAAGCAAATCAACACAAAACATATGCAAACAAAACAATACGACCATCATATGCAATCAAAGTATCCATCATACATCCATAGCAACCAAAATCTAATGGTTTGTTCAGATTCAGAAACTTCTCATCGTTAAGGGTGATAAATAAACTACCAAGTGCACTTTATGCTCAACAGCCTTAGATAATTACTTAATAGATTATTCATCCAACCTAAACAAATTGGAGTATCATTTCCCAAACATCTCATTAGCCAAACAATCCAGAATTTAAATATTCTTCAAGTTTATTCGATTGGTTTCTTTTCACATCATTATTTACTTTTCATTTTTTTAAATTCTCTTTTATTCATATAGAATCATCTTTTATTTATTTACATTCATTTACTTACATAAATTAATTTCCATTCAATATTTAAAATAATCAATGAATACATTATTTAAGTATTACATACATTTGATTTATTTTTAGTTTATTCATACAAGGTTATTTCTTATGAATTTACATTCATTTCATTGCAGTTTAATTCCCATTTATTATTATATATAACTTGATTTCAAATTAATATTAGTATTCATTAAGGAATCATTCAACTTAAGTCTCTTAACTTCTTGATTGACATTTATCCTTTCTTATATAGTGTCGTTGAATATTAAATCTATTGTTGAATCATTTCAATATTTTCTGAAGTTATAATCATTTACTCAATATAGTATTCACTTTTGCTATTCACTTTAATTATAAATAACTTCAAACATTAACTTAATTTTATAATATTCTTATACATCTTAATCTTTCATTTATAAACATAATTCCATTTGAACACTTTCATTACTTAAGTTTTACTTGTATAATATTCTATTACATATTCTTATTTAACAATACAACTTTTTAAACATTTCTGGTAAGTTATATATATATATATATATATATATGTTTTAAGAATATAATTGAATGTTGCACAAGTTTATCTTATTCATTTTAGTTAACAAAATGTTCAATAATTACATCTTCCAAATTTTCATATCTTTTGATTTACAAGTTACAAATTTCCAATTTCTTATATATTTCATTAATCACTTAGCATCTAATTTCTTATTTTTTCATTTTTAAAGTTTCCAACTATTACAATTTCACTTTATTTCTACACTGAAAATCATTAATTCAACAGCAACTTAAGAATTCAAATTCTGAATTCATTTTATATCACTTTGAACTAATATACATACTCGTATCTTTTATATATATCAAATCATATTTAGAAATTTAAAATTAAAATTTGTTTATCAAAACAATTGTCTAGTAAAGCTACTACAGTGGCCTTCCCACTTTGAAAGTCGAAAATGAATGTCGATGATGTCACCGTCATCACTGAAATTATTTTCCAATGATAGAAGAGGGGATACAGAACTTATTTCCTTTCAAAATCCTTTTTTAAAACATTTCTTTTAAATTGCATTGAAATATTTATATCCGAAAATACTTCCAAATAATTCTAATATATTCCAAAATCTTTGGAAACCAATTTCAAAACTCCGGACTTAAGTTCTCAAATTTCCTATTTATATTTACTTTATTTGTAAATCCTATTATGCAACCAATATTTATAAAATTTTACTTCCTAACAAACAAACATATCACATACAATTATATCCATTTATAAAAATTATTCTTTTATATAGAAAAATATAATGCTAGGTAAAATTATTTCATTTACCTATATTTCGAAAACAATATTGTGTCGATCTACCCTATTTAGTGTTTAGAAATCCCATCAATGCCATAGCATCCTATATACCGACCAGAATTTATAAATACTAAACGGAACAAATTAACACAATTTAAAAACATTTTATAACACTAACAAATATGCTCTCTCATATACACACACACACTCGGACTCATTCTAGGGTATTACTACCCTATCTCTAATGAGTCAAAACCCGCAAAGCTAAGGTTAAAGCTAAACCTGGCTATGATACCAAATGTAACGACCTACCTTTTTGGACAGTTTAAATCGACAATGAACCGCACATTTCAACTCAACCATTCAAAAGGGAGGATTGTTAATGGGGTAAAAAAGAAAATAATAGAAAAGAAGGGAAAAACAAAACACAGAATCTCACAGCGGAATGACAAAATATAATAATCAAATAAACAGTTCATGAAGCTGTTTTACAAATAACATTTGATTACACTTTTACAATACAGATATCCATATAGCAGGAATAAATAAATAATGCAGCGGAACAAACATGATGCAGTGGAATAAATATAATAGATAGTAATAATATCCTAAATCTTCGTCTTTGTCCTCCAGTAAAATAGTCTTCAATGTGCTGAAATACTCAGGCTGACCCGGGCATAATGAAAAGAAAAAACACTCGAGTCGGAACTAAAAGATCTTATGTAAGTTAAATCAACAGTAAATAAATATGAGTGTGACGGCTATAGAGATGTTTACGGGATTTTACATATCCTACCCAATGTCTAACGTGCGTGCAATAACTTAAGAGATGTTCAGGATTCCATCTTCTAAGGATCCATTAAACTATTTATATGTAGTAGAATATGCTATTATAATATCTCTATGGTAAAGTAAAGTATTAAAATAGCATTAAGGCGTTACTTATATCCCCATTAACACATTTTATATAAATGATGTAGTCTATACAGTACTGTAAACTCCACCGTAAACTGGTGGGCTATCAGGGAGCATTACATAGGTACGACACAAACAAAACTCGTAATGGGCTCGATCAGGCATATGACAAGGCATACGAGGTAATGCCCATGGTAGGATACTACCGTTTTGCGGATCCGGACTGGTGGTAATGCATAGTACCGCCCACCTCGAGACACACTCCTATAATCAAATCGAAGGGTGGCCACCAAATCAATCACAAAGTAATAAATATGGTATCGAAGAAGCATGCTCGGTCAGGGTTGCAACCCACTTGGCCTGGCGTGGCTCCTGTTTTACTCATATCAAGCTGACCCGAGGGGGTCAGGGCTGCGTTCATACCTCATACAGTAGAGTTCGCCAAACCATCCTACTTCGTTCTAGATTCTCCACCACGTGCACAGTTGTTAAAGTGGTTTTCGGTATTGGAAGAGAGTATGACAATATCTGATCCCGGTCTCTTTAACAACCAAACGCTTATTTCACACCTGTTGGTTCTTTTACATTTCCAAAACTGGTTCATAATTGATATCAAAATATCATATTGGCAAAAATCATATCACTTTTGAAATCATATTCACTTTCGAATCATTATTCACTTTAAATCATATTTATTTCAAAATCAAAACCGCAAAATAGGTTAAACCATCATATCAAAATATTCGTATTTAAACCAATTGAATCTAAATCATAACAGTTCCAACCTAAACGGTTTGAATATTGGAAGTAGTTTATATATTGGAATAGTTATACATTAAAATAGTTTATATTTTAAAATAGGTTATAGATAAAATAGTTTATATATTAAAAAATAAGTTATAGATAAAATAGTTTATATATTAGAAATAGGTTATGGATAAAATACTTTATATATTAGAAATTGTTTATATCTTAAATAGGTTATATATATTAAAAATAGTTAATGTAATAAAAATTATTAATATATTAAAATGGTTTATATGAGAAATAGTTTATATGTTAAAAGAGTTTGTATATTAAAAGAGTTTATATTGAAAATAGTTTCAAATTAGAATTGTTTCTTCCAATTTCAAAAATCAATTCAAATCAACTTTAGTCCCAAAATTCAATTTAAACAATTTCAATTCAAAAGGCTAAAGGTTTCAATTCAAATTCTCATAAAACAATTTCAATTTATATCGATTTCAAATCCATGTTTGAACTACAAATTTAAACCACTTCAAATTCGATAGGTTTCAAAGTTTAAATATTCAAACATTTGCAATAACTCAATTTTGATAAATTTCATTTATATTCAAAATTGACCTTTAAGATTCCAATTTAAATTCCTTCAACAATTCATTTAAACCAATTTTCAATTCAACATTTTAAAGCTTGGATTTTGAAAATAATTCAGTTCATATAAATCAAATTTTATTTCATAATACCATTTAACTGGATTCAAAAATTACGGATTTAAAATCATTTAATTTAACCAATCCGATGTCCGTATATAATTTTTTATCTTATGGTCAAGTGATACGGATATATATCATTTTATCCCGCAATCCCAAGTAAAATTCAAAATCCAAAATCGCTCGAGTTTACCATTTCAACCCATAACGATTTTTCCTTAATCTATAAGACCATTCGAGTATGTATGATTTCAACCCATAGTGATTTTCTTAATAATAACTAAGGGAACTTACAGTGTGATAACAACATATAAAATAAATATAATATCCAATCATCCAAATATCAACAATTAAACATCCATCACAATCATCATTCAAATCAACCAATCAATCACAACAATTAACTTGTTATCAATTGGGTATTTAACAAACAATTTAAATTCTAACATTAATTTAAAATGGCAACTAAATTCAATATAAATTCAAATTAAGTTTGAATGACAATTTAAATATACCAAATAATAATCAATAAATTTCTAACCATATCATAAATTTAATTTAACCAACATAAGATGGTTTAGTATTCGTGAGTGGGTCAAAATACTCACCTTTGATTTTCAGTCGATTAAAATCTAATTAAAGCCCAAAAATCTAACAGTCTCAGAATGCAGCCAAACCAATTCCCTAATGTTCGGAATTTCGATACGATCGGAACAGAGAAAACCGCGCGTGAATCCAAGCTCGTATGAGAAAGTTATGTACATTAGAAGATTGAAATTCAAATTTAAATAAATACAAAATATAAACAAATCAAACTTTACCACGTCACAGCTGCATCCTCTCTCTCACGCGCATCAAAGCCAAACACATGCCTACGCTCCAGCCACCCACCGTTGACCGCCCTGACCTCCGCCTACACGCCGCCATTGACCGCCCTGACCTCCGCCTACATGCCGCCGTTGACCAAGGCACCATCGCCATTACACTCGCCTCGTCGTCGCCTATCGATCCCCCCCCCCGGTCTGATCGCCCCTAACTCCACAGGCCGCCACGCCAAAACCAGGGTTTCAAAACCCTAAAGTGCCTATTCCCACCTCTACAACAAGCAATCGACGACACGACCACCACCAAACGGCTCCATACAACGATCTCTCCGAAACCCATATTCCAATTTCAGAAATCATCGCTAAAATCAAAAACACCCAAATCAGCAATTAGGGTTCGCAATTTATGACCTTTGACTGCGATTTTTGATCAATTCTTGCACTGTTTCGAAAAACGAACACTTGCCGTAGATTCAGATTTAATTTAATTTCTAATCACACCATAAATTTTTAATCACAAAATAAATTTAATTTAACTAACATAAGATGATTTATAATTATTAATGGGGCTCCTATGGGGTTCTTTAATAGTAAACAAGGTGTTAGGCAAGGGGACCCTATTTCTGCATACATTTTTATCATGGTCATGGAACTCCTTACAAGGATGATTAATAAGTTGGTTGAAAGTAATTTGTTTAGCCTTCACCCAAAGTGTAAAGACCCTAGGGTAACTGCCTTAATGTTTGTTGACGATTTGGTTATTTTCTGTAACCCTAATCTTCCCACTATTAAAGCAATTCTAGACACCCTGTCTGAGTTTCACAACATGACTGGTCTTAAGGTTAACCTAACAAAGTCTGAGATGCTTCTTGCTGGAGTGCCACAGCACACCATAGATATTCTGGAGGATTACACTGGTCTGAGAAACCACAATGATACCAGCTCTTACTTAGGGCTTCCTCTTGCAACAACCAAAATCACTATAACTCAATGCATGCCTCTTTTCTATAGAATTACTAATAAGCTGAATTCATGGACAAATAGATTGTTAAGTCAAGCAGGTAGAATTACTTTGGTTAAGGCAGTTATGTTCTCTATGTAAGTGTATTGGTCAAGAACCTTTCTACTTCCCTCAAAGCTAACAAAAATGATCAGAACAGCGCTGATGAGATTTATATGGAATGGAAAAACTGAAGGGAATTACTCTTCACCAATTGCCTTTAAAGTTATAGAAAGGCCAATCAAATTTGGAGGCTTAGGTATACTTAACGTGGCACTTTGGAACAAAGCTATCATGATGAAACATCTAGATAACGTATTAAATGAAAAGGATAATGTCTGGGTTGTCTAGTCCAGAAAAAATGTTTTAAGAGGTAGGAATTTCTGGCAAATGAACCCTCCACAGAAAATAAGTTGGACCTGGCGAGCTCTTTTTAAGTATAGGGAAGTAAATATGCCTCATGTGCAATACAAAGTTGGTGTTGAATATGACACAAAAGTTTGGTCTGATCCTTGGTTGAATAAGGGATTAACTCTTGAAAAATCATGTTCTTATCTTGAAAAAGTGTTGAGTGGTATAGGTCAAAGTGCTGAGGTAAGAGATTATATCATTTTCAATTCTATTTGTTTGCCACCTTTACTGTGTAATGGAAATCTGCATTACAATGTACAAGCTCGTAGTATAAAAGTTCACAACGGTATGGACAACAAAATCATTTGGGGTTTTGGAAGCAATGCTTTCTCTATTTCATTGGTATACAGTTCACTGGCAGGTTTCGATAATCTCATAACATGGAAATGGTACAAAAGGGTTTGGAAAAAGGACAATCCTGCTAAAGAAAATATCAATCTTTGGAAGATTTTAAATAAAGCTTTATTTACAAAGGACAAGCTAAGGGATAGAGGAATGCTCATAGACACGTCTTGTACTTTTTGCAATGCTAATGAGGAAACAAGGGACCACTTGTTCTTCTCTTGTCCTATCATTTGTTCTCTATGGACTGATCTTTTGCTTGTAACAGGAGGGCATCTCGTGGCTGGTACAAACTCAGACCTATGGGATCAAATCTATAGACTGACAGGAGAAAATGGAGATAGAAAAAGATCATTCCTTTACATGCTTAAAAAAGTGGTCAGAGTGATATGGGATGTAAGAAATACTAATGTGTTCAGACAGGATAGCAGGTTGACCCCTTCGCAGCTAAGGTCCAAAGTATATGCAGCTATCAGATCAGACATTTCATGTCTTGGGTTCATTTTCGATCCTGGAATAAAAAGAGCTCTTGATGTACTCTCTTGAGTTTTTATTTTGTGTTTCTTGTTTTTGTTTGTTTTTTTCTTCTTCTTTGGTGCGCCTTATGTTTCTATGTACTCTTGTATTTATGTGTGTCTAAGGTGCTCCAATAAAGTGGTAGGGGACCATCCAACCCCGCTTGCCTTGCAAATAAAACTAACATAAGATGATTTAGTATTCGTGAGTGGGTTAAAACACTCACCTTTGATTTTCAAATCGATTTAAAATCCAAACGAAACAAACCGCGCGCAAATTCGACCTCGTATGCAAAAGATATTAAGTTTAGAAGATTATATGATTTAAAATTATAAGTAAATAAAATAATTAAATAACTTACACGTCGGCTACCATCAACACGCGAGAAACCCTAGCCCTTCACTATTGCAATTGTGCCACCTCCTTCAGCCGCCAGTCTTTCACTAATTTTTGCTGCCACGGCAAGCACCAACAGCTTGATCGAAGACCACCAGCCTTCTCCCCATCCACGGCCGACCACAGCCAAGGTGGCGCGACCACTCCCGGTGGCCTCTGGCCATCACGCTACCTTTACCAATAAGTGGAAGTTTCAGGCGATTTGCTGGGACCTGGGGACAAACGAACACCACTACTACGACCTTCTCGACCTCGTCTTCTCAACGACGCTTCCCGATCGTCGATCGGATGAAGATCCACTGTTGGATCGTGAAAACCTAATTTCAACGGCCGAGGTTCATCCTTGATTTCTGATCAAACGATACGCCCAACTTAAAATTGAATTACTGAAGTGGATTGCGCTCGTCAAGAGCATTCCAATGATATATAATATGCTATGATTTAAGGAGTTTGAATTTTGAAATTGATTTTGAAATTGGATTTAGGGTTTGTAATTGAAATTTTGTTTCTACCATTGGAAGAAAGGAATAGGCAGATAGAATTGTACATACAGGAATAAGAAGTAAAAAGGCTGCTAGGGTTAGAACAAAATCTATTTATATGGACAAGGCCCGATAAGAAAGAATGAACATATCGAATTGGTTCGAAACGACAATAACGACCCGAAAAGCTCGTTCTGCTTCCGAAACGAAAGTGGGTCATCCCATATATCAAAATAGATGTTTTCGATATTTTTAAATTCAATGGAATAGGTTTCAAGTCCTAATTCCATTGTATGAAGAAGTTAGCTTTTAAAATTAGCTTATTTCAATTGATTTCATTAAGTTGATTTCTACGCGTTTCGAGCCAGCCCGATCAAACGACAAGTCTGATTGCTACGCAACTTGAAATCTTACAATAATTCACTGTTACGGATACGATGAAATTGGTTTCGTCGAAATCCGAGAAAGTGGCCAAAATGGCTATTTTCATGTTAATTAAATAAATTATTATTAAATTGGTTTATTCACTTTTTAAATTAAGGTTTAGTAGTTAACAATTTTCATCACTGCTTATTACATATAAATTTATAATCTTTTTAAATAAACTTTCCATGTTAATTTCAATATATATATATATATATATATTGCACAAATTTCAGCATTCAATTGCAATTATAGTAAATTTTCAGTTAATTATAATTTAAATTCCAATAGATTCATTTATTTTGATTTCACCCTTATTATTGAATCAACTATTATCTTATGAATATAATTAACATTGGTTTACATTTTATTACATCAATATTCTATAGTTATCATCTTTTAACATATTATTTGCAATATTTTAATTATATAAATTTTTTATCGATTTCTAAATTAATTTAAATGGATTAAATAAGAAAACGATAATTAAAGCAATTATTATACATTAATAAATCAAACACATTTCCAAGTCTATTGTTTACGAACAAAACTCAATAAATTTATGTACAAATAAATTAATTTCCTAATTCATAATAAACCCATTTCAATTAACAACATATAATTCCAACATTCAATTGTCTCAATTCCATTAATTACCCATTCAATATTCAAACGGACAAATTAATGAGAAGATAATTAAACAATTGTTTATAATAATAGTTCATATCCCTTATCATATTATTTACAACCAAGGCTTATAAATTGCTTACAAAAATGATTTTATAGTCTATATTAACCTATTTCAATCAATTACATACAATCTCACCATTAATACATCATTTAATTTATTTCATTTACAATTATAACCAAATTAACCTAAAATATTTTTCAATTGATTGAAATTACATTAAATAGTTATCAATAGCATTCAAACAACATCATTAAATCATATTCTAATTATTTCCTCATTAATAAATCACAAATTTTAGTTTTCTTTCAATATTAAATTCTAAAATCTTATTTAATTAATATTTTTAATTATCAAAAAATATGGGTCGTTACACTATCCCCACTCAAAACTTTTCGTCCTCGAAAAAGGAAAAAGAGGAATTAAGGAATTAATATATTTTATTCAAAGTATTCAATTTATAAATAATTAATTTACATAATTAAGTATTTTAAATAAAATACACTAATAATAACAATTAAATCTTCATATTCAAGCTTACTAAAGTTGAAAATATTTTCACTTTCACAAAAAATTTCTAAGTCAAAAATTCACAGAAAATTTCGGTGGAATCTCTTTTGTACGGAGAGGTCTGAGAATAATAATAATATCAATAATAACCATATATATATATAATATTTCAAAATATAATATCCCAAACCATGGGAAATCAATATAATATCGCTATAAACCGTAATCCGAAAACGTACCTATTTGTTGGGCAAACAACGCTTTATTTATGAAACCAAAAGTAGTAGTTATTGCTTCTATAAACCTGCATTTCACTTATACAATCCAAAATAGTGAGAATCATGTACAAAAAAAATATTTAGTTGTTCAATTAGTAATAAAATTAATACAACACAATACATATGCAAACAAACAGTACAACCATCATCATACATCCATAGCCAAAATAAATGGTTTGTTCAGGTTTAGAAACTTTTAATCGTACAAGGTGATAAATAAACTATCAAGTGTATGCTACGCTCAACAGCCTTTTGTAATAACTTAGTAGATTATTCATACATCCTTATACAGTTAGAAGTATCCTTTGCCAAACATCCCATAAGCCAAAACAACCAATAATTTCAAATGTCGTTCAAATTTATTCTTATAAATTTCTTTTCATATTATTTACTGTTAATCTATTTTCATTCAGTCATACAATGATTATTTTATTAATTTAACTTCATTAGTTATAAAAATTCATTTCTTATCCATTCATACAGTGCCATTTTTCCATTACTTTACATCCATTTACTTGCATATGTTCTTTCCATTCAATTATTTAAAATAATCAATGAATTCGTTATTTAAGTATTACCTACTTTTCACTACAGTTTGGTTCACATTTATTATTTAATGATATACTTGATTCAAATAAATAAAACATTTCATACTTAAGTATTTCTACCTTTAATTTACATTTACTCTTTCCTTTTATAATGTCAATTGAATATTAAGTCTATTTCTGAATCATTTCAACATTTTCAGAAGTTATAATCATTTACTTAATATAGGATTCACCTTTTCTATTCAATCTGATTATAAATAGCTTAAAATGTTAACTTAAGTTTATAATTATTTACTTATTCCTGTTAAATTCAATCACTAGTATTTAAAATTATTAACTTAAGTTCATAACCTTTTTATAACACCAGAATTCTTATTTATAGAAATAATTCCATTGAACACTTTTCATTACTTAAGTTTTACTTGTATAATATTCTATTACATATTCCTATTTAACATTACAACTTTCTAAACATTTCTGGTAAGTTATATATATGTTTAAAGAATGTAATTGAGTTACATAATTTATCTTATTTATTTTTGTTAGCAAAATGTTCAATAATTACATCTTCTTAAATTTGCATATCCTTTTATTTACAAGTTATAAATTCCAATTTCTTATATATTTCATTAATCACTTAGCATCTAATTCTTATTTTTCATTTTAGAAACTTCCAATTATTAAAATAGTTGAGCTTTCCTTTTATTACAACAATTGAAATCTCTAATTTATAGAAACTTAAGAACTAAATGATGGGTTCATTCCAAACCATATGAAATAATATATATATTCTCCTAGCTTTTATATATCAAATCTTATTTAGAAATAAAAAATTAGGATTTGTTTATCAAAACTAATGTGTAGTAAAACTACTACAGCGGCCTTCTCACTTTGAAACTCGAAAATGAACATCGATGATGCATGTACTCTTCACCGAAATCATTTTCCAACGACAGAAGAGGGGAGTACAGAACTTATTTCCTTTTAAAATTTCTTTTAAAACATTTCTTTCGAATCACATTTGAGCATATTTATCCAAAATACTTCCAAATAATACTAGTATTATATTCCAAAAATCCCTTGAAAACAAATTTCAACCCCGGAGTTTAAGTTCTCAAATTTCCAATTAAATTCATTTTATTTATAAATCCTATTTTACAATCAATATTTATAAAATTTCACTTCCTATCAAACAAATATATCACATACAACTATTAGTACTTCGAAATCAAGTAAGTATTTCAAACCATACTTTCAAAAATAGCAATTCCAATTTATTTTTCAAGCATATTACTATAATAAATTTCCCAAATCATTTATTTTCTTATTTATATAGTCCATTGATATAATATCCTTAAATCATACATTCAAAGAAACTTATATAAATTTTACTTGAAATATCCATTTGAAAACTTCATTTGCAAATCAATCATCTTTAATACTTTAATACTTTACAAATATTCATTCGTAAAATTTCTTGCTTCATTTAAAAACACCATTTAAAAATCTTAAATAACATCTTTATAAATATATGTAAACTATTTGAAAATAATTATTTACATCATTACTTATATTTTAAAAGGAGTTACTGAAAACCTTAAATCCATTATTTATAAAGTTTTATCAGTTTTAAATCTAAAATACTTTTCAAACATCTTTAATTAATCAATAATCATTAACTTTAAATGTGTTTTATTGAATTAATAATTTCACACAATATTTACAACACTAATAGTTATCTATTAAACCATGTTGTACATAAATAAACAATATTTTAAACATTTAAAAGTATTTAGAAAAGAAAAAGAAAAAGAAAAATGACCAAAATATCCTTTATATAATACTTTATCAAAATACCTTAATAACTCGATGTCTTAACAAGTTTATCCTTGTTCTTGCAGACTCTGACCATGCTTTGATCAGATGCAAGGCTAGAATTATCCAAGTACTTAGTAGACTTGTTTCAACACCCAGTGGAAATACTTAAAACATTTAAAATAGATATGGAAAGTACATTCCCCCATGGATCGCAGTTACGCAATGGTTACGCCGCTATCCCAGCGGAATCACTTGTAACTGTAGGCATCCCGCCCCTCGACTTACGCCATGGTTCATAGATCGTAGCTACGCAATGGTTACGCCGCTATCCCAGCGGAATCACTTGTAGCTGTAGGCGTCCCGCCCCTCGATTTACGCTATGCATCAATAGATCGCAGCTACGCAATGGTTACGCCGCTATCCCAGCGGAATCACTTGTAGCTGTAGGCATCTCGCCCCTCGATTTACGCTATTCAGCAATATCAAATGAGTATAATAAGTGACCCACCAAGTGGGTTTCGATACGTGTTCCTACGACCCCAATTTTCAATGGACGCCCCGCATGGAGTTCCAACGCAACCCTACCGAGTAGGATCGAGATTTCCAATGGAAGGTACTTTCCATATCATTTACTTCAAAATATATCATACCGTATATAGTACCCTTTCAAAATCATAACTTCAAATATCGCACTTATATAAATTCCATTATATATAAGATTTCATTTTCAGATAAAGTACTTTCCAAAATTAATAGTCTCGAATATATCAAATCACTCTTATATAAATTCCATTGTATATAATAATATTTATCTCTTCAGATTGAATACCTTCCAAAATCAACAGTCTTCAAAATCATCTTATACTTATATAAAGTCCATCTTATATAAAAATCAAATTTTTTTCCAAAATCAATTATGCAGCATGAAGAGCCATATGGGATTGAACATCTTTGCTTCATAAAAGGTTTTGAATTTAAAATAGTTTGTATATAAAATAGTTTTGTATATAAAATAGTTTGTAAAATAGTTTTGTATATAAAATAGTTTGTAAAATAGTTTGGTATATAAAATAGAACAAAAATGGTATTGTAAAAATGGTTTTAAATTAATAGTAGTTTTGCATATAAAAAAATTCCAATTTAAATTACAAAGGATATATAACCCAACAACTTTCAATTTCAGTGTCAAAGCATATCAATTTTATTAGAACATAAGATGTAAATATGTCATCATCATGCAATTTCACATTTGATCACTTGCTCGATCGCACAAGTTCGATTTCGAACTAGTATTGTTCATTCGACTTCCCTAATGCGGACTTCGATAAGGTTTCTTGACTAGAAACCATCATTCTCCTTGCATAGCCATATACTATGATAGAGAATTTTAGAATCAAAACAAAAATCCATATCAAATATTCGCCATCAAGAATCGAATGAAAAATCCTAACACGAAATGGTGTAATTCAACTCGAACTTGTGTACTCAAATCCGGATCAAATTAATTATGCGAATAAAACAATATATGTACAACTTACGTATTTACTACAATTTGTTTCATCACAATTACATTTTCAATTTAAATTCATTATAAATCTCATTTATTGACACAAATATCACTTCATACTTTAATATTTGTTTCACAGAATTTCTCTATTTAATATAAAACATTAATCATTCTCAAACATTACTTATATTTCTCTTCATTTTAAATTACATTCATTTTCACATGTGATATTCCTCATTTAATACTACATTTATTTGCATTTCATAAGAAATTTCCTTAAGTTTATAACCAATTTATAAAGGCATAACCCCTTTTATATGACATTATTCGAGTTTAAATTTATCACAATTTTAATTATAACTATTTATTGCAACATCCATTTATTTCATAAACAATTTACAAGTCATGACTTTATTTATAATCATTTCACATTTAGTTCATATTTGTTTGTCCAATTAGTTTTCATTTTTACTTTTCAAATTTATTTGTGCCATATTTCATAAATTTTAATCAAGTTTATAAACACATTTATAACCATTTAACTTTCTTTAACACATTTTATAAATTGTTAATTAAGTTCATAACCCTTATTTTGTTTGTAACAATTTAACTTCATTTACAGCATTTCCTTAATCACAATTTCAATTTAAACATTCCAAGGCTTAAAGTTCGCACTTGTGTATTATTACTTACATGCCAAGAGTGCATACAACCATTCTATTCATTTACTAAACATAGATATAACAAATTAAACCTTGTTTCACATACTTTCAAATTAAGGTTATCAAATTTAACCGCATAATTCAACACAATTACTAAGTTTCAACTCATATATTAATTCAGAAGTTTTTGACTATCCAAAATATTCAGATATTCTATTTTATTTCAATAATTGAGACTACCAATCAACTAACAACAAAATTCACAACAAAACATTTCAATTCCATAATCAAATATCCTAATTATTCACTTTTGAATAATACTACTATTATTTACAAAATATTAGGAAACCTATTTCTAAAACATCGGAGTTTTCAGATCTCAAATTTTCATTTTAAATTCTTTTTATTAAGACTAAACTTAGAAATCATGTTCATATAATCATTCATTTTATTTTCTTTAACACATCATTATTAAACTAGTGTTTAGTCCATAAATTCAATCAACAATAATAACCAATGCTTATAAACTGACAAAATACAACAAATCAACAATAAATATTAATGATTAAATATTATCATTTCCTAAAACAACACATTACAAATAAATATATTAGTTATAAAAAAATTATTCCTTTGTATATATAACATATAATATTAAAAAAAAATTATTTCATTTCAAAGCTTATATAAAACATTTTATAACACTAACAAATACGTGCCCCAACAGGACAAGGTATGTCTAATGAGTTAACCCCAACATTTTATAATACACACTCGGACAAACTCATTCTAGGATATTCCTACCCTATCTCTAATGAGTTAACCCCAACAGGATAAGGTATGTCTAGACCTGGCTCTGATACCAACTGTAACGACCCACCTTTTTGAATGGTTTAAATCGATAATAAACCACACATTTCTAATTCAAACCATTCAAAAGGGAGGATTGTTAATGTTGTGTAACGATCCCAGTTTAATGACGAATTTAAATTTATAATTGAATTAAATTTTTGGGTTAAATTACGAGTTTGTTTGAATTTTTCAAATTTAATAAGAAATGTATACTTATTTGTTATTGAATTTTGATTTGAAACTCAATTCAATTGAATTGGATTATAAATAAATTTCGATTTGGAAATTCAAATGTATTCAAAATGAATTCAAAAATGAATTGAATTTAAAGATTTTATTTTGGAAAAAATATTATATGTATGATTAATTTTTGAATGCAATATAGATACTAATGTTTAAAATAAAATTCAACTCTATCAATATAAATATAAGTATACAAATATGAGGATATAAATTTTATGTTTGAAAGTTAAACTTTAAATAGAAATAAAATTCAAGATTATTTTAGTATAAAATAAAATGTAAATGAACATCAACAGAAAGAAACCAAAATCTGAAACAAATCAGAAAAACAGAGAAATAGAATTCAAAAAACAAAACAGCAGTTTCAAGCTGGAAATTTAGTTCCAGGATTTAGTTTGAAAATCAAAAGCAAAAATCTATTTTTCAAGTGTAGCCTCGAAGCTATCAAACCTGAAGTTAGCAGATACAAATCAAGTATCAGGTCAGAGCAAATCAGATTCAAGCAAGCCCAAAGTAAATTAAAATCCAGATCAAATATTTCAAGTATAGATCAACAGTCTGGAAACAAAAGTAGCTAAGTATCAAAATCAAAGCCTGTAAAAGTGTTTATATACAAAGCAAAGAAAATTGTATAAACATAATAAAATAACATAAGCTTGTGAAAAAAGATAGGACATTGCATTTAATGCCACATCTCCTCAGCATGTACAAGATCATCTCAGCCGAGATTTTTGTTTATAAAAATCTTTAATCAACGAAAAAAAAGTAAGCCTATACCAACTGTAACGACCCGGTATTTTCAACCATTCGCATCCATTATAAGTGTATAGGTAGACACTCATGCCGGAATTGAATTGCTCAAAATACCGCATTGTAAATAAAAATTTGGCAAATCTTAGAATATACAGTAAATAAAATTCCAGATCACAGACACAGAGTAATAATAATGCAGCGGAAGTAAAAGGGATAGTAGTTCATGAAGCTACTATATAAATATATCAGAGTTACATAAGATACAACAGGAGAAAATAAAGTACAACAGAAGTCTCAGGATGACAACCAAGTACAAGCTGGATAGAATAACAGAACTGGAATAGGTAAGACTAGATAAGCAGATAATCTCCAGCTATTCCAATCTCCAGAAAGTGGAATCCAAATCTGTGAATAACTCAGGCTGACCCGAGCGCAAATAAAAATACAAACACTCGAGTCAGGACATACATACTTATATAATGTAAACCAACTCAAGTGAACTGTAGTAAGAGTACAAGTAACTTAAAGGATGCTTGGGACCTCCCATCCTCTAAGGATCCGTTAAACTATTTACTATATAGTAATATACGCTATATACAGTAGTGTCTAATCAGTAAAGTATAATCATATAGAAAATAGCGTTAAGGGGATGGTGAACCTTAACGCGGTCGGATCTTTAAACCAAAATCGTAGTGGGCTCGATATGGTAAGTGACACGGCACAACTAGGCAGTGCCAGTGTGACATCCCGGAATTTTGAGCAATATCAATTTAATAATCTATATTAAATATTAAATTGATTTGATATATAATTGTTAATAAAATATAAATTGATTTAATAATTTTCTTTTAAATGAATATTTAACTGATAAATTATCTTTTAAAAGCTAATAAATTATTTCCTATTTATTTATATATATATTTGTATATATGGTAAATAGTTAAGGTCTGTTTTAAATTTTAATAAATAAGAATATGTTTTCAAACTCAAATCTTTTTGGTAATTTGGAAATTTGATTTAATTCAATATTTAAATAAATAATCATATGGCTTGAATATACTTAAGATTTAAGTTAAAATTGTTTAAATGATTTTAGCTTAGATTTAAATTAAACAAAGAATTGTCTTGTTTTATAAAAATAAGAAATGAAGTAATAATTTCATTTATAAATTTATTTTAATGTAATAATGAGCTTTATTTATAATGTGATGTCTATATAAGTAGATTTTTATTTTAAATGAAAATTGTTATATATGTTTTAAAAAGAAGTTATGGTTTTAAAATTTATGTAAATCTCTAAAATAAATATAATAATTATAGATTATAGATGATAAAATATACCTTGTAAATATTTAAAGTAATTATAAAATAAAATGATAATGGGGAATTATATATTGATTGTTTATCTTTTAAAATGTAAATACCTTCATGTTAGAAATAAAAAAATAAATACACTTATGTTAGGAGTAGAATTAAATACTAAGGTTAAAATTAATATTCAAGCTAACAACAACAATAACCATAACAAAACTTTAAATTGAAACTTAGGTAAACATACTTGCAGGCATTGAGATCTCACTAGTACTAAAATATAAAGTAAAACTTAAGTAAAATTTTATACTCTAACAAAATACATGGGCAGGCCGAGACCACTTCAACACATACGAACGAAATAGAATAGTATGCTAAGTTTAAGTTAAACAAAAGTATAAACATATGTAAGATTGTAAGGACATACGAATTGGATTGTAGGAGAAGCAAATGTATAAAAATATCTTTGTACAAAAGTACATTAGCATTTATTGTCTTCCACCCTAGCACAAAACAGAGCCTGCTCGAAATATATTTTCAGCCCCCAAAGAAAATAAAAATTTCTGAAATCTTGTGTACTAGAACAGTAAACAAATTTGTATGCTTGTTTTATTTATCAACCTTGCCTCATTATTATTCGTATACAAAAAGCTTAGCAATTCTAGTTTCTAAAAGCTTAAACAAAGATAACCTGGAAACAACTAGAAGCCAAAACACTTCAGTTTCATAATCAAAAATGAAAGTAATATCAACCTATAACAAGATTCCAGCAAGTTCATGTTCAAGTTCTAAAGCCATTTCCAAGTTTCAAGAATTAAGTCAACAAAGCATACAAGTTTCAGATGCCAGTTTTCAAGCTTTCCCTTTTCAAGCAAAAGAACAAAACTTTCTGATTTTAAGCCTGGTGAGTAAACTTTAAAACTCAACCATAAATAATCTGAAATGTCTGTGTTAATGATTGTTTTACATGCATGTATATGTGCTAGTCTTCGTGAATATATGTATGTGCATATCTGTAGCTTTTGAACTTCCCTGATCTTAATACAAGTCTCTGACTTGAAAAACTGTAAGCATGAGATACCTTAGTTTTGATGGATATGGTTTATGTTCTAAGTAGACTTGTGATGTATGTTTGGAAATATGGTTGTATGATTGTTTTAAGACTCTGGAAATCTGGGAGGGTGTTTTGATAAAACTACTGTGATCTCTGTTTAAAAGCACCAGAGAATAAAACTTAGTTTTCAAACTTCAAAAAAAAAAAAACTTCTTTCTCCAATCTTCTTTAGGCCTAAGTTGTTAAAACAAAGTTAGTTGTTTTAATCTAAACTAAGCTTTGAAAATAATTGAAATAATTATAAGCAGAAAACATTCTCTGGAAACATGAAACACAGAGAAAACTTGTAATATGTTAAAAATCAAATCTTGGAATATGTTGATAAAATTTCATATCTGAAAATGTATCTAAAAGATAGGATTTTTAGAATCAAGTTTACAATTTTTAGTGTAGTATTGAATGTGTTCTGGGGTGGTGTCTGTATTTCGAGTTATTGGGTTTCTCTGATGATATAGTTGATCTGGGAGGTGGTGGTTCTTTCTGGAGGTGGAGGGGTGATAGGGGACTTCGACAAAATTTTCAGGTGATGGTACTGGTTAGTGGGGAGGTGGTGATTGTCATCAGAAGTCTAGAACCCTAGTTTTGCTGAGTCAAGCACAGTTGATAACCTCAACTTGTATAGTTGATCGAGTTCAACCGGAATCTGGGTATGGGTAGTAGGCGTGTAGAGGAAGCCAGCGCCGGAGTTTCAGTACCCACGGTGGTCGAAGTTTGGAGGACGAGGTGATTTCAGTTGCGATGGTGATGTCTGGTTAGTTCCAGGTTTTGGGTAGGGTGCTCGATTTCGATACTTTGGCATTAGTGATGATCAGGGTGGTCGGTGGGGTCAGGGGCAACGGGTGGGGCGTCGAGGTGGTGGTCGCCGTTGATCAGGTCCAGCGTGCATGTGCACGGTGATAGTCTGGGGTAGCTGGGAATGGTACTCGAGTTTCACGAGTAAATGGAAGAATGGCCCGAGTTTTTACGTGTTTGCCTCGAAGCAAAGTTTGGGTAGTCTCGGGTTTTATGTCGTGATGCCAGTTTTATAAAGCCTGGCAGTTTCTAGTTTAAAAGTTGGGAGCAGGGTTTAAACTAAGTTTAAACCCAAAGTGTAAGCTATGGATTCAAATTTGCTTTTGTTTCCTAGTTTAAAATGAATAAAGTTTATAAAAACAAAATGTTTTACAACTTTATGATGTTTAAAGTATATTTGAATGTGTTAAATTTTACTAAGTTAAAATTTGTAGTTATATTGAATCTAAATCTAAAATGAAATGTAAAAGTAGATTCAAAGATAAAATGTTTCAAATGCATTTGTAAGTGAGCGTTTAATTTATATATAAGAAAATGTTTTATCCTTTAAACAAGTGAAGATTTATAGATTTGTAATTATTAAGTAAATTAAAATGAGTAATTTACTAATTTGATTAATTAGTGATTGAATTAGTTAATTTAGTAATTTAAAGTTAAATTAGTTAATTAAGGTTTAAGATAATAAATTTAGGATGAATAAATGGATAATTAAGAATCATTAATTAAATAAGAGTTGAATTTTAATCTATGATTATTAATTAATAAAGTAAGCAAGAATTAATTAAGTGATATGGAATACTTAATTAATTAAATAATTAAGGATTTATTAATGAGTTATTAAAGATGAAATGTAATTGTAAATAGATAATAAATCTTAATTTAATTACTTTAAGTAAATTTAAGAAGTGTTAATGATTAATGAAGGCTATTAACTAGTATTATAAAATAATGGATTAATATGATCATTTGATAATTTATTAGGTTTATTAATTTAAGATAATAAATGGTGAATTATATAAGTATAATTTACTTAGGGAAGTAATTAAGAAATTAATTTCTCATTTTAATAAATTAAGTTTAATATGAATTGTTTAAGTTAATTAATTAAGTTTAATTAATTTAAATAACCATTTGTTGATGTGATAAGTATAATTACTTAAGGAAGTAATTAATTGTGATGATGTAATAATGAAAGTAATTTGAGTATAATTACTTTATATAAATTAATCAAGGGATTAATTAGAGAATAATTAATTATGGAGTAATTAAATTATTAATTGAAGTAATTAAGGGTAGTTAATTACTGAATGGAGTTAATCAAGGTGATTAACATTTTGTTTAATTGGAGATAAATTACTAAATGAAATAAATGTAATTAGAGATCATTAATTATTGTAATTAATGATGCAAGTTAAAATGGATTTATTTGGGAATAATTAATAAATGAAGCAATTCATTAGAGTAATTAATTAAGAAGAAATGGAATTAATTTTAGTAATTTAAAAGGTTACTTTCTATAATTAGAATGAAGTAATTAATTTGTAAAATAATTAGAGGATAATTACTTAAATATAATTTGAGATAATTAATCTAAAATGGTTAATTAAGATGGAAAAGTAGGAAATGATTAATTAATTAACTTGTAATTAATTAATGGTTATGTAAGCAAGATTATATTGATGGGGTAATTAATTTAATTTACTTTAAATTAATTAGAGATTTGTAATTAATTTAATTCATTTTAAATTAATTATAAATGAGGTGATTATTAATCTTTGTTTATATATGATGGATGATATTGATTTCCATGATTGATTGTGATCTCAGATATATACCTATTGTGTTATGGATGTTTGGTTCAGTATGATGATATTGATTATCTGTTTGAGTAGATAATATGGATTAGCTGTTTATGATGATGATGTTATCATCCATTGTGATATTGTTATTTATCTATCTGTGTGTATATAGATAATTGAATTTAAATTGTTTTAACTTTAAAACAACTTGGCCTTAAAAGACACGGTTTGGATTTCGATGAGACCGGGATCGGGTTTTCGTATACCGGGATTCTAGGTCTGGAGACTCGAATACCACATCGATCCAAAATAACGTTAGGTCGTGAAATTCAAATGGAGCAAGTGAAGACTCGAGGTATAAGAACTATACGTCAGTATAACTCTGTGGGTGATTCCGTAATGAGTTTGACGAAGATAGTACTTGTAGATTCGAGATGGTGATTCAGAATGCAAGGGTTATTGTCGTTAACTCTGAGGGTGATTCCAATACGAGTGTAACGAGATAATGCCTTCGGTTTCGTTCGAACCCGGAACGAACTTGTATGGATTGAATGCTTTCAGAACATCGTCAGGTGGACGATGAGCATTCTAAGAGATGTGTTCTCTAAAGGTAATCGTGACCTCAAGCCTCATCAACCGGGAATGGCTAAAACAGGGGAGGTGCAGCAAGGTTAGTGGGTAGCACCCAAGTAGGACGAGATTACCCCTGTCTAGATGTCCCTTATTATTCGGCTTTGTGTGCGGTTGATCATGACAACCGTGGGGTATCTTGTGCGGGAATTATCCAGTAAGGGATGTTCCGACCTTGTGTTGCAGGGGACTTAGGGTGGGTCCTCGGTACGGTGATCTAGGCCACGTACTGTGACGGGCGGTACCCCAGTAGCCCTGCCATTGTATGGAATCCAAAATCCAATAACTGCCCTCGGATTTGATTGTAAACCTAGTATGCTGGAATTTAATGAATGTAACAATTTCGGCTATTTTCTATTTACTTGAAAACCCTAGACACTATTATAATATCACTGAATTTCCTATCAAAGTTTTGGTTAGCGTAAGGTAAAAACATTTCCATGTTTATGTGTGGGATGTCTTACGTGATACCTTTTGTTTTCAAAGAATTTTAAAAGTTAAGCAACTTTAACCGTTTACTCATACCAGACCCATGTCTGACCCGAAGTTTATTTCTGTTTTTCATAAACTCTCGGGTACCCAAATTTTTACGGGTAGCCAAGGGATTCAGGTTAGCTTTGACGAATACTGGAGGAGCAAATGGAGCAGGAGGCTTCAGCGTATAGATATATATATTGGTTCCACTGTGTTAGTGTTTATTCTGTATTTCCGCTGTGTTGTATCTCTGTGATGTGTGAGTTGTATTAACTAGACAGGTGTTTATAACTGTTTTGTATGTGATGTATATGATACTATGTATTCTCTTATGTGATATATTATATTTTATTCGTTCCGCTGTTGAGATTCTGATGTTGTTTCTTCTTCTTCTCTATCTTTTCTACTTTCTCACCTCTTTCTTTCTTAAAAACGATGCGATTTTCCGGACGTGGGAAGCCGGGTCGTTACAGTGGTATCAGAGCATTAGGTTGAGCGAATACCTAGGCTCTGGAGTGGTGTCTATCCTGAGAGAGCGTACTTGTAATTTTTATCTATATATATATTTATCTATTTCTACCTGTCTGTTGGATTACTTGTTCGGGTTTTCCCAATATAAATTATAAAGGTAGATAGGGTAGTGGTGTGTGTAACACGACTACCAATGTTTGGGAGTGTATCTGTCGAGACTGTAGACCTAATACCGTCTCGAGTGAGCTTTGTTGATGTAAGGATTTCATCGATCTCTGAAGGTAACCTGTTAAGGTTTGGAGTTCATCTTCGAAGTGTAATATGATCGCGCTCGTGTGAGCGGATTCTCGAGAATTTGGATGAGTAAAGTCAGGATCTGTCGGTTGGGCAGAAGCTAGAATGATATCTTGATATCTCAGGGATTAGTAGTTGTGTGATGAGACACAGTGATTATGGATGTTTCCGAAGATGTTTCTTTGGAACAAGTTTTAAAGAAGTGTGTCTGCTTCGGTGATGCGGCAGAGTGTTTCTGTTTAGTTTGAGGTTTGAGTTTCTCGAAGAGCTTTGGATTTGGGAATTCCTTGGCATTGGTGTCAGCAGTGTAGTTCGGAAGGTCCTGTATGCTGGCAAGGAAGCTTTCTAACCTAGCAGTGGAGTTCAGAAGCAGCAGAGTGGTTCCATTTCTTCATTGGATTGGCAAGTTAAGTGTAAGCTGTTCTGCTTGATAAAGAGAGAACAGTTTTTCTTTGGAATCAGGCTGAGTTGATCGCAAAAGTGACTTGCGATAGTCTGAGTGTTCTCTTGGGATGTCAGGAATTTTTCTAGATGTCTTCAGGAAGTCAGAATTTTGTTAGCATCAGGGAGTTTGAGTTTGGTATCGACTGGATTTCCAGGAGTGATACCGATGGTTCAGCTTAGTAGTAGGATGGTTTTTGGAGAGAGTTTAGTGAAGCAGCTCGGGTTTTGGAGGAACTTTTGAGTTTTCTCTTTATGGATCTATTGAACCATATTTTTGGAATGGTTGAGAAGCTTACCAGTTGTGGCTACTGACCGACGGTTGCAAAGCCTAGGTCCGTCACAGTTGGTATCAGTGGAAGTTTGTGCTTGTGTTCGTCATCCGCATTTTCATCTGCTCGGATCAGAGTTGTGCAGCGGAAGCAGTTTGGAGAGCATCTGTTTTATCTCTTTTGGATAAGAGAAGTGAGATCCGTCTTTTGATTCTGGAATAGAGTGGAGTTCTGAGTTGTGGTTGATCTTGGAAAGATCATTTTGTTGATTGTTTTGGTTCAGGATGTTTCGGGAGGGCATCAACGAAGGATAAGCTGATCAGTAAGGATGTAGGAGTCCCAGGATCGTCCGAAGGAATTTGGATTTCGGAATCGGAGATTTGATTTTGGATAAGTGTTTGATCTTCAGGAGTGAATTGTCAGTTTGGATAACTGAGTTTCGTTGGTTTCACGTGTCTCTGAGGGAGTACGTGTATGAGTTATCTCTGGTTGTAGAACCAGATGTTCAGGGAGTTTTGGATGTTGAGTCAGACTTGTTTATAGTCTGATATCCTATCTTGTTTGTAGATCTAGATGTGTGTAGCTTTGTAGTATTGATTGTTTGGATTCTATAGAGCGAGTAACCCGGTATTTATACTCGGGAAACTCGAGGAAAATTCTATCCAGAATTTTGTCCGGATAGTTAGATTTGTTGATTGGATGATTGATTGCTATGGTTGATTAGTATATATTGATGATATATGCTTGTGTTTAAAATTAAATCATTAATGAGATTATTAAATTACCTTTGTTTTAAATTTCGGGGACGAAATTCTTTTAAGAGGGGAGGAATGTGACATCCCGGAATTTTGAGCAATATCAATTTAATAATCTATATTAAATATTAAATTGATTTGATATATAATTGTTAATAAAATATAAATTGATTTAATAATTTTCTTTTAAATGAATATTTAACTGATAAATTATCTTTTAAAAGCTAATAAATTATTTCCTATTTATTTATATATATATTTGTATATATGGTAAATAGTTAAGGTCTGTTTTAAATTTTAATAAATAAGAATATGTTTTCAAACTCAAATCTTTTTGGTAATTTGGAAATTTGATTTAATTCAATATTTAAATAAATAATCATATGGCTTGAATATACTTAAGATTTAAGTTAAAATTGTTTAAATGATTTTAGCTTAGATTTAAATTAAACAAAGAATTGTCTTGTTTTATAAAAATAAGAAATGAAGTAATAATTTCATTTATAAATTTATTTTAATGTAATAATGAGCTTTATTTATAATGTGAAGTCTATATAAGTAGATTTTTATTTTAAATGAAAATTGTTATATATGTTTTAAAAAGAAGTTATGGTTTTAAAATTTATGTAAATCTCTAAAATAAATATAATAATTATAGATTATAGATGATAAAATATACCTTGTAAATATTTAAAGTAATTATAAAATAAAATGATAATGGGGAATTATATATTGATTGTTTATCTTTTAAAATGTAATACCTTCATGTTAGAAATAAAAAAATAAATACACTTATGTTAGGAGTAGAATTAAATACTAAGGTTAAAATTAATATTCAAGCTAACAACAACAATAACCATAACAAAACTTTAAATTGAAACTTAGGTAAACATACTTGCAGGCATTGAGATCTCACTAGTACTAAAATATAAAGTAAAACTTAAGTAAAATTTTATACTCTAACAAAATACATGGGCAGGCCGAGACCACTTCAACACATACGAACGAAATAGAATAGTATGCTAAGTTTAAGTTAAACAAAAGTATAAACATATGTAAGATTGTAAGGACATACGAATTGGATTGTAGGAGAAGCAAATGTATAAAAATATCTTTGTACAAAAGTACATTAGCATTTATTGTCTTCCACCCTAGCACAAAACAGAGCCTGCTCGAAATATATTTTCAGCCCCCAAAGAAAATAAAAATTTCTGAAATCTTGTGTACTAGAACAGTAAACAAATTTGTATGCTTGTTTTATTTATCAACCTTGCCTCATTATTATTCGTATACAAAAAGCTTAGCAATTCTAGTTTCTAAAAGCTTAAACAAAGATAACCTGGAAACAACTAGAAGCCAAAACACTTCAGTTTCATAATCAAAAATGAAAGTAATATCAACCTATAACAAGATTCCAGCAAGTTCATGTTCAAGTTCTAAAGCCATTTCCAAGTTTCAAGAATTAAGTCAACAAAGCATACAAGTTTCAGATGCCAGTTTTCAAGCTTTCCCTTTTCAAGCAAAAGAACAAAACTTTCTGATTTTAAGCCTGGTGAGTAAACTTTAAAACTCAACCATAAATAATCTGAAATGTCTGTGTTAATGATTGTTTTACATGCATGTATATGTGCTAGTCTTCGTGAATATATGTATGTGCATATCTGTAGCTTTTGAACTTCCCTGATCTTAATACAAGTCTCTGACTTGAAAAACTGTAAGCATGAGATACCTTAGTTTTGATGGATATGGTTTATGTTCTAAGTAGACTTGTGATGTATGTTTGGAAATATGGTTGTATGATTGTTTTAAGACTCTGGAAATCTGGGAGGGTGTTTTGATAAAACTACTGTGATCTCTGTTTAAAAGCACCAGAGAATAAAACTTAGTTTTCAAACTTCAAAAAAAAAAACTTCTTTCTCCAATCTTCTTTAGGCCTAAGTTGTTAAAACAAAGTTAGTTGTTTTAATCTAAACTAAGCTTTGAAAATAATTGAAATAATTATAAGCAGAAAACATTCTCTGGAAACATGAAACACAGAGAAAACTTGTAATATGTTAAAAATCAAATCTTGGAATATGTTGATAAAATTTCATATCTGAAAATGTATCTAAAAGATAGGATTTTTAGAATCAAGTTTACAATTTTTAGTGTAGTATTGAATGTGTTCTGGGGTGGTGTCTGTATTTCGAGTTATTGGGTTTCTCTGGTGATATAGTTGATCTGGGAGGTGGTGGTTCTTTCTGGAGGTGGAGGGGTGATAGGGGACTTCGACAAAATTTTCAGGTGATGGTACTGGTTAGTGGGGAGGTGGTGATTGTCATCAGAAGTCTAGAACCCTAGTTTTGTTGAGTCAAGAACAGTTGATAACCTCAACTCGTATAGTTGATCGAGTTCAACCGGAATCTGGGTATGGGTAGTAGGCGTGTAGAGGAAGCCAGCGCCGGAGTTTCAGTACCCACGGTGGTCGAAGTTTGGAGGACGAGGTGATTTCAGTTGCGATGGTGATGTCTGGTTAGTTCCAGGTTTTGGGTAGGGTGCTCGATTTCGATACTTTGGCGTTAGTGATGATCAGGGTGGTCGGTGGGGTCAGGGGCAACGGGTGGGGCGTCGAGGTGGTGGTCGCCGTTGATCAGGTCCAGCGTGCATGTGCACGGTGATAGTCTGGGGTAGCTGGGAATGGTACTCGAGTTTCACGAGTAAATGGAAGAATGGCCCGAGTTTTTACGTGTTTGCCTCGAAGCAAAGTTTGGGTAGTCTCGGGTTTTATGTCGTGATGCCAGTTTTATAAAGCCTGGCAGTTTCTAGTTTAAAAGTTGGGAGCAGGGTTTAAACTAAGTTTAAACCCAAAGTGTAAGCTATGGATTCAAATTTGCTTTTGTTTCCTAGTTTAAAATGAATAAAGTTTATAAAAACAAAATGTTTTACAACTTTATGATGTTTAAAGTATATTTGAATGTGTTAAATTTTACTAAGTTAAAATTTGTAGTTATATTGAATCTAAATCTAAAATGAAATGTAAAAGTAGATTCAAAGATAAAATGTTTCAAATGCATTTGTAAGTGAGCGTTTAATTTATATATAAGAAAATGTTTTATCCTTTAAACAAGTGAAGATTTATAGATTTGTAATTATTAAGTAAATTAAAATGAGTAATTTACTAATTTGATTAATTAGTGATTGAATTAGTTAATTTAGTAATTTAAAGTTAAATTAGTTAATTAAGGTTTAAGATAATAAATTTAGGATGAATAAATGGATAATTAAGAATCATTAATTAAATAAGAGTTGAATTTTAATCTATGATTATTAATTAATAAAGTAAGCAAGAATTAATTAAGTGATATTGAATACTTAATTAATTAAATAATTAAGGATTTATTAATGAGTTATTAAAGATGAAATGTAATTGTAAATAGATAATAAATCTTAATTTAATTACTTTAAGTAAATTTAAGAAGTGTTAATGATTAATGAAGGCTATTAACTAGTATTATAAAATAATGGATTAATATGATCATTTGATAATTTATTAGGTTTATTAATTTAAGATAATAAATGGTGAATTATATAAGTATAATTTACTTAGGGAAGTAATTAAGAAATTAATTTCTCATTTTAATAAATTAAGTTTAATATGAATTGTTTAAGTTAATTAATTAAGTTTAATTAATTTAAATAACCATTTGTTGATGTGATAAGTATAATTACTTAAGGAAGTAATTAATTGTGATGATGTAATAATGAAAGTAATTTGAGTATAATTACTTTGTATAAATTAATCAAGGGATTAATTAGAGAATAATTAATTATGGAGTAATTAAATTATTAATTGAAGTAATTAAGGGTAGTTAATTACTGAATGGAGTTAATCAAGGTGATTAACATTTTGTTTAATTGGAGATAAATTACTAAATGAAATAAATGTAATTAGAGATCATTAATTATTGTAATTAATGATGCAAGTTAAAATGGATTTATTTGGGAATAATTAATAAATGAAGCAATTCATTGGAGTAATTAATTAAGAAGAAATGGAATTAATTTTAGTAATTTAAAAGGTTACTTTCTATAATTAGAATGAAGTAATTAATTTGTAAAATAATTAGAGGATAATTACTTAAATATAATTTGAGATAATTAATCTAAAATGTTTAATTAAGATGGAAAAGTAGGAAATGATTAATTAATTAACTTGTAATTAATTAATGGTTATGTAAGCAAGATTATATTGATGGGGTAATTAATTTAATTTACTTTAAATTAATTAGAGATTTGTAATTAATTTAATTCATTTTAAATTAATTATAAATGAGGTGATTATTAATCTTTGTTTATATATGATGGATGATATTGATTTCCATGATTGATTGTGATCTCAGATATATACCTATTGTGTTATGGATGTTTGGTTCAGTATGATGATACTGATTATCTGTTTGAGTAGATAATATGGATTAGCTGTTTATGATGATGATGTTATCATCCATTGTGATATTGTTATTTATCTATCTGTGTGTATATAGATAATTGAATTTAAACTGTTTTAACTTTAAAACAACTTGGCCTTAAAAGACACAGTTTGGATTTCGATGAGACCGGGATCGGGTTTCCGTATACCGGGATTCTAGGTCTGGAGACCCGAATACCACATCGATCCAAAATAACGTTAGGTCGTGAAATTCAAATGGAGCAAGTGAAGACTCGAGGTATAAGAACTATACGTCAGTATAACTCTGTGGGTGATTCCATAATGAGTTTGACGAAGATAGTACTTGTAGATTCGAGATGGTGATTCAGAATGCAAGGGTTATTGTCGTTAACTCTGAGGGTGATTCCAATACGAGTGTAACGAGATAATGCCTTCGGTTTCGTTCGAACCCGGAACGAACTTGTATGGATTGAATGCTTTCAGAACATCGTCAGGTGGACGATGAGCATTCTAAGAGATGTGTTCTCTAAAGGTAATCGTGACCTCAAGCCTCATCAACCGGGAATGGCTAAAACAGGGGAGGTGCAGCAAGGTTAGTGGGTAGCACCCAAGTAGGACGAGATTACCCCTGTCTAGATGTCCCTTATTATTCGGCTTTGTGTGCGGTTGATCATGACAACCGTGGGGTATCTTGTGCGGGAATTATCCAGTAAGGGATGTTCCGACCTTGTGTTGCAGGGGACTTAGGGTGGGTCCTCGGTACGGTGATCTAGGCCACGTACTGTGACGGGCGGTACCCCAGTAGCCCTGCCATTGTATGGAATCCAAAATCCAATAACTGCCCTCGGATTTGATTGTAAACCTAGTATGCTGGAATTTAATGAATGTAACAATTTCGGCTATTTTCTATTTACTTGAAAACCCTAGACACTATTATAATATCACTGAATTTCCTATCAAAGTTTTGGTTAGCGTAAGGTAAAAACATTTCCATGTTTATGTGTGGGATGTCTTACGTGATACCTTTTGTTTTCAAAGAATTTTAAAAGTTAAGCAACTTTAACCGTTTACTCATACCAGACCCATGTCTGACCCGAAGTTTATTTCTGTTTTTCATAAACTCTCGGGTACCCAAATTTTTACGGGTAGCCAAGGGATTCAGGTTAGCTTTGACGAATACTGGAGGAGCAAATGGAGCAGGAGGCTTCAGCGTATAGATATATATATTGGTTCCGCTGTGTTAGTGTTTATTCTGTATTTCCGCTGTGTTGTATCTCTGTGATGTGTGAGTTGTATTAACTAGACAGGTGTTTATAACTGTTTTGTATGTGATGTATATGATACTATGTATTCTCTTATGTGATATATTATATTTTATTCGTTCCGCTGTTGAGATTCTGATGTTGTTTCTTCTTCTTCTCTATCTTTTCTACTTTCTCACCTCTTTCTTTCTTAAAAACGATGCGATTTTCCGGGCGTGGGAAGCCGGGTCGTTACAGCCAGGGTAGATATACCAATTACGCATTCGGGCTAGTGGTGACGCATAGCAGCCACTACCGCCCACCTCGAACAACACTCCCAAATCGAGGGGTGCACCCAAACAATCACAAAGTAATAGAATGGTATCGAAGAAGTGTGTCCGATAAGAGGTGCTACCTCATTGGCCCGTCAATCGCTCCTGTTTTAGCCACTTTATGCCAACTCACGGGAGTTGGGTCCACGTATATACCTTAGGATCGTCGCCACCATCCTACTTCGTTCTGGAAACTCCACCGCGTATACAGTTGTTAAAGTGGTTTTCGGTATCGACAAAGAGTATGTCCATATCCGATCCCGGTCTCTTTAACAACCAATCGCTATTATAACCCGTAGTTATAAATTTCAAAATAGTTTATGTTTCAAATCAAAATACATCCTTTAAACCATTTCAAAATCATATCATTTATTTCAAACTAATACATACTTTCAAACCCAAAACATATCTATTCAAAACCAATTCAAAAATATATCATTTCCATTTCAAAACCAATTCAAAAATATATCATTTCAATAAAACCCAAATTTCAAAATCACTGAATATTTCCTTTAATTTATTAACCTTGAAATCTTCCTTTAAATTATCATAGCATTTTGGTAATGTAACCTTAAGGAATCATAGCATTTTTGGAATGTAATACTTTCCAATTTAACATTTTATATAATCAAAGTATTTATATACTTACAAATTTTTAACATGGTCATTTTATCATAGCCTTATAGTTAAATAAACTTTGTTACTGTAATATCCAATTTAATGCTGAAATTCTTATGTTAAGTTAAGAGTACCTTATTAACTTACATTATCATTACAATAAAGAAACTTTATTATTTTAGTGATTAAAATATGTCATTACATTAATTAAAACTTACATATTAAATGTACTTTTTAACTTACATTTCTATTACAGTAAAGAGCATTTATCATTTAATCAATATTACACTAATTAAACTTACATTATCAAATGTACGTTTTAATTTACGTTTTATTACAAAAAGGGCATTTATTATTTTAATCAATATTACACAAATTAAGACTTACATGTTTCTTTCATTAATTAAGACTTTACATGTTTCTTTCATTAATTAGAACTTTACACGTTTCTTTCATAAATTAAAATTTACATATTCTTTCATCTTTGTTATTGCAGTAAAGAACATTTCTTGTATTAATCAATTAAAATATTAATTAAACTTACATCTCACATGTGTGTTTAACTTACATTTTTTCATTTTAAAGTCATAGCTATTTATCTTACAAAACATAACATTTCACAAAAGAATATTTTATCATGGTTAATATAACAATCAAATTCTTTACAAATTTATTCCTTTAGACATCAATTCCACTATGATTCCAAAACTTATTACAAGATGTCCCATAAAAAAATGTATTTCATTTTATTTATTCAAAAATACATTAGTTATTATACAAAATATGTCCATCCTAGGAAACAACCTTTATTACAATTACTAGGTTATATTTAAGATTCCAAATTAAATCAAACTTAATTATTAAGTTATTTATCATAAATAAGACTCTTTAAATTCCATTAATTAAAATTACATGTAAAATGTTCATTTTTAACTTACATTTTATTTTCACAATAAAGAGCATTTATTGTCAATATCACCTATTTCCAAATTAGGTTATATTTCCAATCACAAATTTCCATTCATTTATTTAACATTTTTAATACATATGAAATCATTTTTCACTTTATTAAATCATTTTAAAAACCAAATTTAAATTAAAATATCAGAATTTACATTTTTCAAAATACTTAAAACTTCTAGAAAAAATTATAAAATAACCACGGGTCTGTATAATATTTTCTAACCTAGGTCAAGTGATACGGATAATATATCATTTCAATCCGTAATTTACAAAGAAAAATCCGGGTTCTATCATTTCAAACCCGTAATCCCAAGTTAAATAAAATAAATAAAAATCGCTTAGGCTTATCATTTCAGCCCATAACGATCTTTCCCTATTCTAAAGTCCGTTCGGGTATGTATCATTTCAACTCATAGTGATTCTATTCTACAGGGAACTTGCAGTGTGAGAACAGAATATAAATAAACAGTAAAATAAAATATAACATATGATGTAGCAGGCATATAAATAGTATTTAATATCATATAAATATATCACAGGCATGTATAACATAATATAATTATTTCTACACTTTCACTTGCAATCAATTCACAATAATATAAGTATGAATGTCAGGTGTGATTACTCATCTTTTTACGCTGAAGTTTGCAAAGCAAACACACAAACAAAAATCCGGAAAGCACGAAAGCACGACTAGACACAATTCTGATTTGAATGGATGGAAAGCCAAGATATTGATCTTGTATATAACAAATACACAAATCATAAGAATAAGATTCAACATAACAAAAGATGAATTAAACTATGCAATTACGAATCAAAGAACATAACCTTGCTTTCAACCACCAAGTGGGCTTTGCCATGGTCTAATAGTGAGGAGGAGGTTATGTTGTGGTGGTGGAGGCTGAGCTATGCAAGGAGAAAACAAAAGGAAAAAAAAGAGGAAAAAAAATAAAAGTGGAAAGAAAAAGAAAAAAAAAGAGAAGGAAGCCATGGAAATAACCTAGAGCTTGTTGTATTTTCTTCACGCAAATGAAAATGAGAGGATGAGAACTTGTACGTGAATAAGAAATAAAAAGAAGGCGGCTAGGGTTTCAAGAGATTTGAATGGCTAAGATGTAGGGTTTAGAAAATGAAAGGCGAGCAAATAAAAAGGCTAGTGAATGAATGAGATTTATTTCCTATTTAATAAAAGAAACTTACTGTAAAATATTTCAATCAGAAGAGGCAAATGAGGAACTGAGATATTGAGAAGATTTTTATGTGATTTGATAGAGTAAATGCTAGGAAAACAAAGAGGCAAGAAATAAAGAGAAAAAAAACTTATACATATATTATTCCTAAATGCAAGTGAAATATGTGAACATAATGGGAAATAAATTTTGTACGCGTATGGAAAAAGGAAATACACGGCTATAGAAGAGAAAAAAAAGAGCTAAGGAGTTATGAATGCTAAGGAAACGGAAAGGCATAAGTTAAGGAGAAAGAAACGTACAATATATTTTATTTTTAAATGCAAATGAAAAATGAGAGATGGGAAATAAATTATGTACGTGAATTATGAAGTGGAGTGGATGGCAAGAAAAGATTTGAACGGCTAAAGAGGAGTAAATGATAGAAAAACAAAAAGGCTAGGAAATAAAAGGTAAGAAATAAGGAGAAAGAAACACACATACATACATATATATCTTTATATATATATGTATATATATATATGATTCTTAAATGCAATTGAAAAGAGGATATTTTGAGATGTTTGTACATGATTAATAAGAGCAATTCACGGCTATGAACGGTGAATGGCTAGGGTAAGTAATAAAGAGGGTAGGTGAATAAAAAGACAAGCATTAAAGAAATGTAACGCATGTCTCCTTGATTTCTTCCAAGCCTTTTATGAAAAGATACACACACAAGTGAAATCCAATAAATAAAGTTTTAGATAAACAAAATAGAAAAATAAAATAAAATAACATAGAAAATAAAAATATAGAAATGCACATAGAAAACTAGAAATTGAAATACAGTAAATAACTGCGTGTAAAACGCTGTAATTTATCTGATTTAAAAAGTATAACTCAGAATTTAACAAAACGAAAAGCAGAACATATATCATAAATATATTCTGCTTCAAAGAAAAAGATTAAAATTTAAAAATTCAATTTTTTTTATTTAAACTGAAAATTCAAATTTTGACCAAAATATAAAATTTTCAAAAATCGTTTATTTATTGCATTTGGAAAATAAATTACAAACAAATTCCAAACTTACATTGGAATAATTCTAAAAATTCACTTTTAATTGATTTAAAAATCAAAATTTCAAATAAAAATTTAATTAAAAATATTCACAAAATTATGGGTTGTTACACTAGCAAAACAATATGGTCACCCTGTACAAAATTAGTACATCACCAGTTAACCTACCCTGTACAAACCCCTTTATATATATGTACACATCCATATACATTTAGTTGGTTCAAGAAAACATAATTTAGCAGGAAAAAGAAAATAAACATCATTCAGTTTTTGGAAAGCAAAACAAGATTTAAAGAAAATCAAAACTGCAGTTTCAACAACAAAGCAGATTCTCTGTTCTTTCCTTTCAATGTGAGCAAACCATAAATTCTTAAAATTATATATATATATATATGTTGCATGTGAATACTGTTTGATAATTGCTTGGCTTATATGTACATATGTGAGCCTGTGTGTTTTCAGTTCATTTTATCATCTCTGTGATGAAAAGTACAGTGGTGATGTTAAAATCATATTAAATCAAATATTGTAATTCATTATTTCAGAGTTATAACTTGAATCTATGTAGCAAATTATGATTTTTAAAACTGAAACGAGGATTTTTAGTGTGGGATTTCAAGAGCAGTTCGCATTGGAATAAAAATTGAATTTTTACCAATTTCTCGAAATTAAATCAGTAATAAATGATGAAACTTGAATTGAAGCAAGTGTAAACGATTGTGATCTCAAGAAAAATATGCAATAATTTTTCCATTGCATAAATTAAACGAACGAGATTATTTTAGGGTTTTTGTTCGAGTTTTTGGACGTGTTTGAAACGAGGCGAGTTCGTCTCCTCTATTTGATCGAGTTTCACGAGACTCGAGGGAATGGAAGTGTGGCGTGGTGGAGGAGCTCTGGGGATGTTGCGAGGACCCTGGTGAAGTGCCGTGGCAGCGCGAAGCGAATTGATGGTCGAGGTTGGTTCCAGAGTTTGGAGCGATGGGTTCGATTTCGATTGTATCCCTCGATCTGGTTGTACAGAAGGCTTGTGTGGGTTAATGGCGAACTGGTGATGGACGGAGACTTGATCGGAGTTGATCTGTCAAGGCGTGCACGTGCACGACGTCAATTTCATGTCAGCGAGTTTGGGCCTGGGAAGAACTCGAGAGGGCGTTCGAGTAAAATAGGTTTTGGCTCGGGTTCCCTCGCGTGTTCGAAGGGTGCTGATCCTGCAGTGGTTAAGTTTAAAACTTATCTTAAGTAGGAAAAAAAAGAGAAAAAGGAGAAGAAGATGAATACGTGAACGAACAAGGGAATGTCTCGGGGAAAGGAAGATGGAACTCGAGTTTGACTCAAGTAAAAGCCTGGGTTACTGGGGTTTGCTTTTATATTGGGTTAAGCCCAAACAAAAATTTCAAGTTAACAATGTTTAGTTATTTTTTTTGGCATTTACAAGGTAACTAATGTTGATTTTTTTGAGTTAAAAAAAACTTACTATAAGTTAAAATTTGTTAACAATGTTTTAAATTTAATTAACCATTTAATTAAATAATTAAATTTAAAAAAAGAATTGGAGTACATTTCCATTAAAAAATTTCAATGGAACAATAAATTGTTTTTCAAAGTTTAAAGAAGGTTTTTAAATGTTAGTTAAGACAAATATGTATTTTTATTAATTGTTTAAAAGGGTAATTAAGAATGAATAATTAATTTAAATTGAAATTAATTAAGTAACTAAAGATTTGTCGAGTTGAAATTAAAGAATTTGATTAATTCACAATTAAGGATTTAATTTATTTGAAATTACAAATTTTAATTAGATAATTTAAGAGAATTAATGATTGGTAGTTAATTAAGATAATTAATTAAGAAAAAAATTAATTAAGGATTTGATTAACTTATCATTAAGAATATTTAATCATTGATTTAAAATAAATCAATAAGAATAGTCATATAGTTAATTCTTTTAAATCACTTTTACTTTAAATCAAAGATGATTGACTATCATCAAATGTCGTGTATTGGATTGATATTTCTGTTTATGATCGTGATGCTATGTGATGTGAACTGCCTTACGTTGTGCTGTGAATCGTAATTTGTTTCTGTGAAAACTCTATTGACCTGTAACACGGCATTTGAATTTCGATGCGACAGGGGGTCGGATTCCAATTGGTTATCCGAAACCCGCATCGAATTGTAATGATGAATCTTCGTGATTGATAAATTTATTTTATCTGTGAATCTGTGAACGAAGATAACCGTTATGAGTTATACCGCTTATCGATATTGATATATCTATCTTGATTAATGTTGTGCACTATTGTGTTAAACCCCTGGACCACACTTATACACACACAAATATGGGTTGCACGTGGAAAACGGTTAAGTCACAGATATTTGAATTTAATTCAAAATAGTTTTAAAAGTTGAATTTTAAATTCAAACAGCTTTGGAAATGAAATTGAATTAAATATAAAAATCTTTTAAAAAGGGATTCCAAAAATAAAAGTATTCTCCATCACTTAGTTAAAATTTGAATAATTTGATTTCAATTGGAATTCAATATTTGAAATTGAATTCTATATTTAGCAATTATGATTTTAAAACAAAATACAAGCTTATATGGGTTTTGAACTATTTTTAAAGTGTTGTTTTGGGAATTTGAATTAACCCAAAGATTTTAACCTGTATAAATGAAATCGGATTTTCCGAAATGAAAACAGTTGTTTTCAAATAAAAGTTTTCGTATAAGGAACGAATTTCCAATTTGTATTAAAAGGAATTCCAAGTTTGATTGAAATAGTTTTCCAAATTATGGATGAATCTGTGGAAACAGTTTTGAAATCTATAAGTTAAATCTTGACTTAAAGATTTAAATGAGTTAATCCAATTGAAATTGTTTTTGAAAATCCGTAAATGGATCTTTGTGAAGCTGAGTAAACTTTGTGAAATGAATCTTTTTGTTTAAAAGATTTGAAATGGTAATTGGTTTAAACCATTTAAAAGGAAGTTGAATTATAAAGTTGTGACTTAATTAAAAACCCCAGATCCATATGTTTTAAATATTGCGCTCACTATTCGGGTTAGCCGGGAAAGGACCTTTGGGTCGTATAACCCATTCCGAATATATGATTCGACGTTATGGATAGCAATTGTAGACCGGTGATGAAGACCGGGTATTTGCGAGAACGATAGGATAACCTATCGATTGTCTCTGCACTGGGTAGCTCCTGGTATAGAGATCCCCTAAGTGATGGGAAATCCGATCGGGATTGTGAATACCCGGATTTGCAAGGGCTTCGTAAGAAGTGCCTTCGGTTCTATTCGAACCCGGAACAGACTTGTATGGTTACGTGTCTGACATTACATTTTGAGATATAAAGCTGATTTCTTTCAAATACATTTCTGTTTGGTGGCGGAGAATTCATTCTCTTAGCTTAACACCCTTCTCTGAGACGTACGAGCTCAGAGGTTATGTAGTTGAAGGTTATCAGCGATATATTCCCAATTTGGTAATGTGACATGCTGAGTGTTGCTGTGCGATGATCATTGTTTGATCATTTGTAATATGATCATTTGTTTGATCATTTATCTTTGTGATCATTACTTTGATCATCTGTTGACCCAAAGCGTGGCTTTGTGCCAAAGCGTGGCTTTGTGGACGAAACTTCGTCGAGTCTCACAAACCGGTAATGGTCGAAACAGGAATTGTGCGGCAAGGTTTCAGGGATAGCTCCCCTAGGGTATGACCATTCCTTCTGGAAAAGGGTAGTATCATGGTATGGAGCCCAGATACTTACTCATGTGGACACACTATATTATTTACCGTGTGATGTTGGTTAGAGAGCTCTCGTTTAAAGGTACCAAAGGACCGGGGGTGGCATATCTGAGGTTTTGTATATTCCCCGAGAAGGGGGGTAACCGGCCTTATTTCGCAGAGAACAGTTTGGTTCTCGGGACGTCCTTCCAGAGGCGTTTCCATGTGGCAATGGGAAGTTCCTTGGCCTGACCATTTGTTGGAAAATCCATTCATCCGATACGAGCCTTGTACGGTTTTAGTTGTAGAACCTGCCATCTACTTATGGTGGCGCCCCACTGTTTGGATGGTAGCTATAGTAGGCATAGTTCGAAATGTCTATGTTGGCTAAGATTGATATTCTACTTTCGAAAATGTTTTCTACACTATGCACTAATAATAATATCAAACCAAATGAGTTGTTATTGCGTATTAAGCATCTTTGACTATCATAAGGAGAAATCTCCTCCGATTCTGCGTTTGCATTGTGTGTGTGTGCGGGAGGCCTTATGGTAGTTTCATTTTCTAAAAGCATTGCGAATTGACTTTAAAATCCTCTTGTTGTTTGTTTTTAAAGATAAACTGTTTTGTTTGCTCACACCAGTCCCATGACTGACCTGGAGTTTATTGTTTCTTTCCTAAACTCTGGGTGCTCAAAATTTTTCGACACGAGCAGTCTAGAGTTGGGTTTTTCAGATATTCAGATTTAGTAGATTATCTGGAGGTAGTTCAGTCTTTGGATATTCTGGGTGCAATGATGATGGTGGATCGAGCTAGGACTTTTGGAGCTTTGTCTTTGGAGCTTTGGATTAGAGTTGCAGTATTGGATTCTGTGAAAACTCATCTTATATTGTGTCATATTCCGCTGTATCTTGTATATGTATATTCTCTTATTTTGATGGGTATCATTGTATCAGATTGATGTATTGGATATTGTATTCATGTTGTATCAATGATATCATCTCTTATTTCTGCTGTGTTGTTTATCATTTAATGTTGTTGCAAGCTCCCGCGATACGAATTTGATGTTGTTTATCGGACATCGAGTTCGGGTCGTGACAAAATTGTATCAGAGCTGAAGGTTGAGTAAGAACTTTAGCTACGGAGTGTAACATATTAGATGGCTCATTAAAGATAGGGTGAAGTATACCCTAGAATGAGTACAACCAGTGGAACCAAAACCCAAATTTCTTAATCTATTCTCTTTATCTGTTGTTATTCTCTAAGATATTTTGTCCGAATGCCTAAATCGGTTTCCTTACTATTCACGAATAGTAAGAATGAGTGGAAGAAGAGGACGAAATAGGAGACAGGGAAGTACCACTTCAACTGGTCAAAACCCTACAACGACGGATATTCCCATTCAATCTCAATCAAATTTGGCTGATCTATATCGAAGTTTTTCAAGACTTGGTGGAAAACCATTCACTGGCAAAGAAACTGTTATCGAAGCACAAGCCTGGATTCGATCATGTGAAAGGATTTTCAAAGGACTAAAATTAGAAGATGATCAGATGCGATTGATAGCTTCTTGGAAACTCCAGGAAGAGGCTTTAGCTTGGTGGGAAACAGTTACCGTGGATGAATTTACTTGGAGTCATTTCAAAGAAGTATTCGAGCAGAGATATATGTCGTCTGCTGGTATCTCTAGAATGTACCAGGAGTTTATGGATTTGAAGCAAGAGAGTTTATCATTTGAGGAATACTTAAATAGATTTATTGAATTATCTCGATTTGGTCTAGAATTGGTAAATACACCGTTAAAGAATAATGAAAAGTTTATTCGAGGGATGAACAAGGAGTTTCAGGAACGGATGACTACTCGGATGACTACTCACGTTAAGGAATCTTTTTCTGAATTAATTGATATGGGCTATCGATACGATACTCTGGAAAAGCAAAAAGATCCGGAGGAGAATGGAGATACAAGTAATTTGAATTGGAGAAAAAGGAAGTTTGGCGGTAAGAAACCAAAGAAAGATAAAGGAAAGAAGGATATACAGAAGAAAAAGAAGGATGTTACTTGTCTCAATTGCTTAGAGAAAGGCCACTACTCAGATAAATGCAAGAATTCTTGGAAGCCAGGAATGAGAGAGCCATTTATAAGGCCAGATCAGAAATCTACGGGATGCTATAAATGCCGCAAGCCGGGACATAGGGTCAACGACTGTCCAGCTCATGAGCAAACTTTAGTAAAGAAGGTGTATGCAATCAGAGACGATTCTTCAACCTCAAAAAGCTGATTAAGGAAAAGAAATTTTATAAGGTAATCTTCTCGTTTACGATTCAATTGTTCGATTTTGTTCGACATGAGAACTACCCTTAGTTTTATTCTCAGCAAATCGTAAATGAGTTAAATCTTGAATCTGATATCATAATCGAATCTATTTCTGTCTATTTCATTGGGTTTCGATATATTCTATGAATAATTGGTTATCCCTTCGAACTAACCAATACCCTGTATACTTCGTAGATCAGATAACCCGATTATTTCATAGTTGATTGAGTTTGTTCTCACATCTATTGTTGATATTCTGATTTGGTAAGCCAAATGCAGAATTGATATCCAGTTTGATTTGGAAAGATATTTCTCTATCTTTAATCTATCTTTGTTGTTTCCTTGGCGAATTTCGAGGACGAAATTTCTTAAGGAGGGGAATTTGTAACGATCCCAGTTTAATGACGAATTTAAATTTATAATTGAATTAAATTTTTGGGTTAAATTACGAGTTTGTTTGAATTTTTCAAATTTAATAAGAAATGTATACTTATTTGTTATTGAATTTTGATTTGAAACTCAATTCAATTGAATTGGATTATAAATAAATTTCGATTTGGAAATTCAAATGTATTCAAAATGAATTCAAAAATGAATTGAATTTAAAGATTTTATTTTGGAAAAAATATTATATGTATTGTAATGACCCGTGAATTTCGTTAACTAAGTTTGTCATAATTTCCATAATTTATGGTAAAGTGAATGTTAGGAATTAGATGTAGCAATTGTAATTAAAAGTTAACTAAAAAAAATATTTAAAATGAAATTCCAATTCAATAAAATAATGTAAATGTTATGATTTGATTTTTAAATAGAATATGAGAAACAAGAGTAAGTATTGAATAATATGTTATTTATTTATGGTATTGAATAAAAATTGGTAAACCAATTGTAATTAATGGTAATAATGTGATATAAGCTAATAAATTAGATTTCAATGCAACACCCATTAATGAATGTAATTGAAATAGAATTTAGGTAAATGTACACTAGGTTATAAATCAAATAGAAGGAAACAAACGTATATATCGAATTGATTAATGAATAAATATACATTGAATAGTAATTGAATGTACAGTTAATGGAAATTGTGTAAAATCAATCATGATAATTAGATGTGCCTTATTGATAATTAATGCCATAACGGAAAGAGTAAATGTATTCATTTGAATATAAAATTGCAATTGGGTAGGGATTGTTAAGTAACAACGTTAATGCAAGGTAAGTGATGCTAAATTAAAGTCAATAATAATGAATAGTGACTAATTCAAAATTTGTAACATATATTTTAAATTACCTGCTTATTTGTTAATGGAATTAGAATTTGTAATAAGTGATAATAAAATAAATGAAGGTTACACTAATGGGAAATGAAATAACGTTCATTAAATGTTGAGTAATCATAGGGTCATATTTATTAAAAGTGTTACTTTAATAATGTGGATTAATTGAGAAATTAATACTAGAAGCAGGTAAAGTAATAACTAAAAGGGAAATATGTTATAAATTGATTTTACCTAAACTTAAGTGTAAGATAAAGGTTGAATTTGGAACTTATCCATTTAATTTGAAACTTATTAGGATAAAATGGGATTCAATTTATAATGAGGGTTTATTTTAAGAAATCGAAATAAATTCTTTAATGAGAGAATTAAGCTACTTTAAACTGAGACGGGAATTTGTTTAAAGAATTACAAATTAATTAGTAAATTTTATAAGATGAAATTAATACTAACCCTATTTAGATTATGACAGTTGGCTAATCTACAGAATAGGAAGCTATATTTATTTATTTAATTGTAAAATTTAGTTACTTTCTTTGAAATTATTGTGAATAAATGAAATATAACAGTTAAATGTTAACGTTGAAGGAAGTATAGAGGAAATCTAAGAAAATAAATGTAAACAATAGTGAGCCAATGTAAATTGCATCTTTTTGATAATAATAGACTGAATAATAGAATAAAAGGTAATTAAATGAAATTTTGAAAATTTAATTTACAATTTCTAAATTCAATGAATTTGAGATAAACACTGAAATTGATAAATTTATCAATTTTTAAATTTACTTTTAATTTGGTTAAAACATTGTAATTTACTGAGAAATATAAAAGGGTTAATGTAACAACCCGACTTTCCAAACCCGGAAAATCGAACCATTTGTGTTAAAGAAGAAGAGGTAGAAGAAGAAGAAACAGAAAATCAACAACAGAATCTCACATCGCAGCGGAATAAAATATAATATATACAAAACAGATCTTTACTCAAACAGAAAAATATATCTGTTTATACAAGATATCATCAGAATACATCATCAGAGTACATCAACATCCATAACATACAACTGAATACACAGCGGAAAAATAATAGCAAGTACGAGAGTACGTATTGTCATCCAGCTCGTCTCCTGAGCTCCACAGCTACAATCTAAACCTGTTTATCTCGGTCTGACCCGAGCATCATATAAAACAATACCCGAGTCAGTCTGGAATACCAGCGTGAGAAAGTCACACTCAAATTTATTATTAAAGTTTCAAAATCCTTTGAAAACAAAAGCATCTCGTAAGACCACGCCACAAATAAACATGTCGGGTTTTTACCTTACGATAGCTAAAACACTTTATATCAAAATCCTCTGATATTATAATAGTGTCTACAGAAAGTAAAATAGAATCTAGCTGAAATGCTTGCATCTCACATTTCAACAATAGTTGGGCACAATCAAAACCGTACAGGCACGTAGGGAGAATGGATTTCCAACGAATGACTAGGCACTGGGGTACCACCTGTCACAGTACGTGGCCTAGATCACAGTACCGAGGAGTACGCCCGCTCCCCTGCAACACAAGGCCGGAATCATCCCTTACTGGATAATTCCAAATAAAATCACCCCACGGTTGGGATCAGCAACCGCACCACTAAGCCGAAATAAAAGGGACATCTAGACAGGGATGACCTTACTCTCAAGTGGGTGCTACCCACGAAGCCTTGCTGCATAACCCCTGATTTTCAGTCATTCCCGGTTGATGAGGCTCGAGGCTAAACGATACCTTTACAGCACATATCCCTTAGAATGCCCATCGCCCACCTGACGACGTCTCGAAAGCATTCGTCCATACAAGTCCGTCCCGGGTCCGAACGGAACCGAAGGCACTATTCCTACTACATCCATTTTGGAAATATCCTCAGGATTAGTAGCGACTAGCCCTTGCACTTCACTGCTCCATCTTCGACTCTGAACACGTTACACGAAACGTACAAACCGAATCGAAGTGGTATTCGAGTCTCCAGACCTAGAATCCCGGTATACGGAAACTCGATCCCGGTCTCTTCGAAACGATCAGCGCATTTGGCCAGTATTGATAGTCGGTGATTTAACTATCAATTAACATCCACAAGCAACCATCACACAATAAATAATTTCCACATTATTTATTTGCCCAAATATCTTCCCAAGATATATTTCTATTTTCAAACTCCTTTTGAAAACAATTTCAAACAATTTCCGCTTACGGAATACATTTCCCAAATATTTATTTCTCTGAAACACCAAGTACAAAATACTTTAGATTTAAAAATAATTTAAAAGCACTTTACTATAAATATACTTTATAATATTGAAATTTAAAAACTACTTTAATACCTTAACAAAATATATACTTAGGGAATATTTAAAATGAAACCACTTTACAAATATAAACTAAATTTCTCTTTTAAAACATAATAGCAAATCACTTTTATATAATTACTACAATAATAGATTTTTGAAATACTTATTTAAGACTTTAACATTTAGAAATAATCAATCTTCTAAAATATGTTTTTTTTTAAAACATATTAAACTTTTAACTTGTATTTAAAATTGCCTTGGAAAAACGTACTTGGCAATCCAGAAAAATACACTTCTCATTTTCATCTTTTAAAAATAAACCAACATTTATTTTTAAACCAATCCATATCCTTTTTTAAATTCCCATCTTGAATTTATATTCTCAAATATCCACTGATATTTTATTTTACTTTATAAACCCAATTTATATCTCCAAAATCTCATTTCGCTTTTAAAAATCCAAGTTTTTAAAACACTTAAATCAATTTCCAAGTGATTTCCATTTTACTTTACTTTGAAGTAAATTTCCCTATTTACTTCAATTATTTCAAATACATTAACTTTCATCTTTTATTTCCTTATTATGAGTTAAAACCCTTTTTAACTAAAATACCAATTCCGGATTTCCAAACTTCTTCAATTAATATTTTAATTAAATTAAATCTTTGAATTTCAACAAAATCAATTCTTTTATATTTTTAGATAATATCACTTTAGTTAAAGATTTATTTCTTCACTATTAAATTCAAAATCCTCTTTTCCCATATTTGTTCGAATTAAGAAATTTCTTTATTTCTTTTACAATTCCTTATTTAATTTATTCGAATTCACTAGAATTATTTAACTTAAATTTTACTCTTTTATTTCTTTCCAAAATTCAATTCAATTGCTTTTGATAACTCATTATACTGGGAAATTCAATCCAACCAGATTATCCAATATAAATCATCACAGGATATCAAAAATCACATCACAGAATATTTAAACAAAATTAAATATTTTGAGGAATCCAGTTGGATCCCTCCAACCTGTTTCCCTGCATCCACAGATGTTAGCACAATACCAATTCCACTTCGAGGTGGAATATCGCGGTATATGGGTTTTATAAAATATCATCCGCTATTATGCGGCGCATAGGGTCTCATCCGCTATACAATGCGGGAATATCAACAACTCCAATATATACATATGCCAATATATATATATTGGTATATACTACTATATATATCACATCAATCAGATCAACCATTCAATAAATTATTTAAATTTAACCATTTAAATTTAAATTTAACTGAGTGAGATTAACTCACCTTCTATTTTGCCATCCAAACCCCATCTCGACTTGATTCTTGTGATTATTGACCTTGAATAAACATTCATATGGTTTATTAACATTTGAGATGACCTATTAAAAATTTACAAATAAATTCGATTTTAAACTAATTCCCTTTTTAAGTAATCTTTAATAACTAAAATAATTTAAATAAGTTAATTGAACCAATTAACTCCCGAATACATTATATATACATAAATACTTTTATAAACTAGAAATGAGATTATATAGGTGAATATTTATTATTATTTAAGCCATAGTATTAAAACTTATCCTTATAAAATTCTCTGTCTTTCCAAAGTTCTATATATATAAAAATTTCTGTTTAACTTAATATATTAAAATAGGCGAGTATTTATATATATTTCAATTCCAAATTTTATTTTTTTCTATAAAAATAACTACAATTTCTTTACTGTAATTTACTTACATATAAATTTTATTCAATTCAGTAATAATAATAAGAATCAAGCAGCTTTTACCTTACTGGAAAACTCGCCTCAAACCATCGAGTTGCCACCGAAGTCCATCGTTCGAGGCTCGTGACCACTGCTTGCCTCTTTTAATATGCAACCCGACCAAATCTCAACTTGTTTTCTTCTGGAATTTGACCTTTCTAAACCACTACCGAAATCGGTCTTCACCCAATCGATGCCAGACCTTCCAGAATGACGTTGCCGCCTCACCATTAACCCACCAGTTCGACACTTCCCAAGGCCGTTGCTACCATCATCGTACAGGCTGAACAACCCTCATGCTTGCCCTAAATCGAACAGCCCCTAAGACATTCGATCGCGACCTCGTGCTCCAGGCCGTCGCCTCCTTCTTCGAACTCGCGTAGCCTGACGCGATTAGTCGCGACCCAACCCATTACAGATCGAACGAGCTAACCAACCCGCCGCCATCTCTCCTCACCTCGACTTTCCCAGCTTCGCGAACTCGATCGCGTCTCGATTAGCAGTGGTAGTATAAAGGGACTGTAGCAGGGCTTCAAATCAGCAGTAGAAAATATCGCGTAGGAGGCAAGGATGGGTTGACGATGGTTGATGGAATAGCCGAGTACGCAGCGATGATAAATACGAAGGCGTTGATTTTTGAAACCCCATTTTTTTTTTCTTTTGATACGAACGAATTCGAATTCGTTCTGTTTGGGGAAACTCGAGATATATAACAAGGGAAGTAATGGCTTCGGCTGAAAGATAGAGGGTGGAGTGATTAGGTTTCGTGAAATAAAACTGGGAAAGGGTCGGGGAGAAGATATCGATTTGGGAAGCTTCCAGCGTACGCTTGTTTTATAAATATCTCTGACTAGTTGGCTTTAAATATATTACCTTATAAAACTTCAAAACGTCCCGTTACATAACGCGAAATCCCGATCCCCGAATAAGATATGCCGACAAGCGTTCATAAGATTCTACCCGTATTTCGAACACAACGGAACGTGATTCAGAGGCTGATTTAATCGTACGTGGAAGTTAGCTTTTTAAATCGATTTAAAATATTAAATTATCGATTTTAATTTCAACGCGTTCCTCACCCGTACGAGCAACCGGTAAATCCAAACGCTACAAAAATTGAAATCCAATAATAATACAATATTACGGATCCAATGGAACTAGTTTCGTCGAATTCTGAGACTGTGCCTCGGAAGGCTATTTAAAATTCAATTTAAACGATATATTTTTAAAACTGAACAAAATACCTTGAAATTCCATTTTGAAAGTTCTATCATCTTCAGTATTATTAGTATGAATTTTACGAGCTTTCAAAATATTTTTAATTAGCTTAGAATGCCATATTTACTATTTTATCCAACTTCAAATAAATTTAATTTAATTATTAAATTACTCAATAAACAGCAATATTTGAAATTTAAGTTTATAATTAACCTCTGAATATTTTAAATTAATTAAATATTCCAATTTCAAATGCTCAAAAATTCCGGGTCGTCACATTCTTCCCCCCTTAAAAGAATTTCGTCCTCGAAATTACCAGTTAGGAAGGATGATTCAATTCCCGTTTACTATTTTCTCAAATCCAAATAGTTTCAACAACCCCACGACAATCCTTTATTAATGATACACTAATCATTTTTTTTTTTTTTTAACTTCCCAAACTTATTCATAAGTTCAACCCATATCACCTACTTATCAATTCAAATTTAAATTTGAATTCAAATTTTAACTTATCAAAATTTCTTAAAATTTTTCTAACTCTCTAAATTCCCGAAAAATTTCGCCAGCGTCTCCTTTGCGCGGCTAGCTCGGTACTACTACAAAATGGCTCTACGGCCTCCCAATCTCAAAAAGAAAACAAAAAGCCAAGTGGCTGGATCCAAAAACCCAATCAAATTTCATATAGAAATTCAAATACATACCTTTTTGTCGGGCCATTAAATTTTATCTTCTAAAATCAAAAATCCCAATTTATCCATTGCTTTTATACACCTGTATATCCTACTAAGCAATAATATTCAATCACAATTCCAAAGTCATTTTATACTTTTCTTTACAAATTTCCAATATTTGTTTTACTTAAGCCCGTACGATGCACATATATCATTCGTACGCAATATCACATTCGATCGCTCACTCGATCACACAATTTCACTTCCGAACTAGTATCGTCCACCCGACTTCCTAGTGCGGACTCAGATCTGGTTTCTTGATCAGAAACCGTCATTCTCCTTGCATAGTCACAAACTATGATAGAGAATTTCCAGAATCAATCAATAATCCATATCCAGGTTCGCCGTTGAAAATCGAGCGAAAAATCCTAACTCAGATCGGCATAATTACCTCGAAATTCTGTGCTCGACATCTGGATCAAATAGCTATGCGAATAAAATAATATACGTATACCTTACGTAATTAGCCCAATTGAATTATCCATTTTATCGATTTCCTTTTTATTCACATTCATTTTGATTGTTATCCACTTATTCACAACTATCCCATTTCACAACTTCCAATTTAACCCTTCATGCAATTATCCACTTAGAATAATTTCCTCGATACCCACTTCACTTAAAGAATTTCATTTTTCCAATCCTTAAGTTTAATATAAATATTTATACACTTCTTACATTAATTTTCACTTCATTATTGAAGTTTATATCCATTTCTATTTACTTTTGTCTTTACAATTCCATTTGATTTCAATTTGGCTTCTACTCGAGTATTTAATTAGTTGCACTTACTAATTAATTTGAATTTCGATTAACTATTTATTCGCAAACTTCACTTCTTTAGTTCCTTCGATTTCACTTCACCTTACATTCACATTTGAATTAGATTTCAATATCCAGTTTCAATTTCATTTGCTTAACAAATTTAAATCATTTATCGTTAACGAAAATTTTCAAAAATTTTCTAACTCCCAAAATTTACGGAAAATTTTGGCGGAGTCTCCCTTGTACGGAGGGACTTCTGCGATATCGCAGGATGCACAAATATATATATACATCGGCCTCAGGCCGGAAATCATAATATATATTAATACATGCAGTTCATATCTCCTATTTTGAATTACTTTGCGTAGGCGTACCTTATTATAGCAATTTTTAAGCAAGCGGCGATTTATTTTAGCAAATTTCGAAATCAAATCCAGTCAAACGGCTTCCCGGTACCTGTACTAACTCAACTTAAACAGGTAAGTGACCAATATACAAAGTTTGTTAACATCTTACTAAATTTCAATAGCTAACATTTGTATAATATAAGCAATATCCACTAAACATTTCCATAAGTGTATAAGGTTCCAATGTAAATTTAAATTCTTCCAATCCATTTACACACCATCTCACTCAATTCATTTTATTTCGTCCTACTTAAATGGTTTACATTTTATTGCTTACATTCAATTCATTTTAATCCAAACGAACTCATATCATTACAATTGATTCAAAAACCAATTATATTTACTTTAGTCCCATGACTACTTTTAAAAGCAATTCCAACTCAATTTATATTTCATTCGATTTCATTTCTAATTGATTCCGTTCAATTTACTTTACATTCCAAATTCACATTTATTTAAATTAACGACTTAAGTTCATTTCCATTACAGTTTGCATTAACTTCATTCAGTTAGCCCCTTTTTAAATTTTAAATTCAATATTCTGTTCATTGAATAAGATTCAAAGCCATTCTTTATTCATACCCACTTTTAATTCACCATCCAATTTTATTAATTCACGATTCAATTTCTATTTAACCAATTTAAATTCCATAACCCAAACTCATTTGAAAAATATTTCGAGGTCATATTGCATTCATTTATACATGAATTCATTCACAACTTAAGTTACTTCTATTTCAGTTCATTTTATTTCACTTAACAGCATCCATCAACAATAAATAATTTTTCCCAATTATTTATTTACCTCAGATATCTTCGCAAGATATATTTCCAACTCACATTATCAATTCATCCTTCACTTTATTAATAATGTCATTCAATTTATTCCATATTTCATTTACAACCCAAACATTTGATTTTTATCTCAAAAATCACTTTACCTATTTTACTGGAGTTCAATCTATTTTATAATTCAAGTTTTGGATTTACATCCATTTCTCACAATTCAAAACAACTTTTATTTTGGCTTATTTATTCCACTTCTAAATTTTATAAGCCACAATTTATTTATATCCATACTTCCATCTATTTAAATTCAATTCCATTTATACTTTTACTTTTAATTAGGGATTATACAATTTATTTAACTAATATATTTTATTTTTCTCATCATTCCATAAACATTTTAAATAAGATTCCAGAGTTTTAAACAATTTCCCAGAATTTCAAAATCACCTTTGAAATCAACTATACCCCAAACCCTTTTTAATTTCAAAACCAAACTCATTTTTGCAAACAAACACCAGCCCAAAACATCCAGGTAGCAATTCCTCTTTTGGAAACTCGAAAATGAACACCGATGATGTCGCGATCATCATCGGAATTATTTTCCAGCGACCGAAAGAGAGTTAAATGCTTTTATCTCCTTAAAAACATTTCAAATATTTTCAATTCTCAAATCTCTCCAGATTTCAAATCAACTTCTGAAATATTTCAAAATAATATCACTATTATTTCTTCAACACCTTGAAAACATTTCCAAACCCAAAAGAATTCAAACTTCCCAAATTCCAAATTCGAAATCCATTTCGATTCATTTCCAAATATTTCTCTGGAATCCCATTTCCAATTATAAATCATATTTATAATTCACAGTTACAACTTTCACTTTATTATCTGAATTTATTTTCTTAACTTTGGTTATAAGTTTTCAATTTCTTATTTAATTTCCTCCTAATGATAGTAATTTATTATCATCATCTAACAACCAAACATCCAAATATAACTATGATAATTTATAAAAATTATCTCTTTCATATACAAAAATAATTTGGGTAAAATTATTTCATTTACCCCACTTTAAAACAATACTGTGTCGAATTGTTCTATACAAGTGTTTAGAGATCCCTATCAATGTTGTGGCGTCCCACACATCGACCAGAATCCATAAACCACCCAATAAACCAATCAACACAATATAAAACAAATTTTATATTCACTAACAAATACGCGCTCATATCTATTAATACTCTCAAAATTCCCACCAGAGCCAAGGTTGTCGCTAGCCTAAGCTCTGATACCACTGTAACAACCCGACTTTCCAAACCCGGAAAATCGAACCATTTGTGTTAAAGAAGAAGAGGTAGAAGAAGAAGAAACAGAAAATCAACAACAGAATCTCACATCGCAGCGGAATAAAATATAATATATACAAAACAGATCTTTACTCAAACAGAAAAATATATCTGTTTATACAATATATCATCAGAATACATCATCAGAGTACATCAACATCCATAACATACAACTGAATACACAGCGGAAAAATAATAGCAAGTACGAGAGTACGTATTGTCATCCAGCTCGTCTCCTGAGCTCCACAGCTACAATCTAAACCTGTTTATCTCGGTCTGACCCGAGCATCATATAAAACAATACCCGAGTCAGTCTGGAATACCAGCGTGAGAAAGTCACACTCAAATTTATTATTAAAGTTTCAAAATCCTTTGAAAACAAAAGCATCTCGTAAGACCACGCCACAAATAAACATGTCGGGTTTTTACCTTACGATAGCTAAAACACTTTATATCAAAATCCTCTGATATTATAATAGTGTCTACAGAAAGTAAAATAGAATCTAGCTGAAATGCTTGCATCTCACATTTCAACAATAGTTGGGCACAATCAAAACCGTACAGGCACGTAGGGAGAATGGATTTCCAACGAATGACTAGGCACTGGGGTACCACCTGTCACAGTACGTGGCCTAGATCACAGTACCGAGGAGTACGCCCGCTCCCCTGCAACACAAGGCCGGAATCATCCCTTACTGGATAATTCCAAATAAAATCACCCCACGGTTGGGATCAGCAACCGCACCACTAAGCCGAAATAAAAGGGACATCTAGACAGGGATGACCTTACTCTCAAGTGGGTGCTACCCACGAAGCCTTGCTGCATAACCCCTGATTTTCAGTCATTCCCGGTTGATGAGGCTCGAGGCTAAACGATACCTTTACAGCACATATCCCTTAGAATGCCCATCGCCCACCTGACGACGTCTCGAAAGCATTCGTCCATACAAGTCCGTCCCGGGTCCGAACGGAACCGAAGGCACTATTCCTACTACATCCATTTTGGAAATATCCTCAGGATTAGTAGCGACTAGCCCTTGCACTTCACTGCTCCATCTTCGACTCTGAACACGTTACACGAAACGTACAAACCGAATCGAAGTGGTATTCGAGTCTCCAGACCTAGAATCTCGGTATACGGAAACTCGATCCCGGTCTCTTCGAAACGATCAGCGCATTTGGCCAGTATTGATAGTCGGTGATTTAACTATCAATTAACATCCACAAGCAACCATCACACAATAAATAATTTCCACATTATTTATTTGCCCAAATATCTTCCCAAGATATATTTCTATTTTCAAACTCCTTTTGAAAACAATTTCAAACAATTTCCGCTTACGGAATACATTTCCCAAATATTTATTTCTCTGAAACACCAAGTACAAAATACTTTAGATTTAAAAATAATTTAAAAGCACTTTACTATAAATATACTTTATAATATTGAAATTTAAAAACTACTTTAATACCTTAACAAAATATATACTTAGGGAATATTTAAAATGAAACCACTTTACAAATATAAACTAAATTTCTCTTTTAAAACATAATAGCAAATCACTTTTATATAATTACTACAATAATAGATTTTTGAAATACTTATTTAAGACTTTAACATTTAGAAATAATCAATCTTCTAAAATATGTTTTTTTTTAAAACATATTAAACTTTTAACTTGTATTTAAAATTGCCTTGGAAAAACGTACTTGGCAATCCAGAAAAATACACTTCTCATTTTCATCTTTTAAAAATAAACCAACATTTATTTTTAAACCAATCCATATCCTTTTTTAAATTCCCATCTTGAATTTATATTCTCAAATATCCACTGATATTTTATTTTACTTTATAAACCCAATTTATATCTCCAAAATCTCATTTCGCTTTTAAAAATCCAAGTTTTTAAAACACTTAAATCAATTTCCAAGTGATTTCCATTTTACTTTACTTTGAAGTAAATTTCCCTATTTACTTCAATTATTTCAAATACATTAACTTTCATCTTTTATTTCCTTATTATGAGTTAAAACCCTTTTTAACTAAAATACCAATTCCGGATTTCCAAACTTCTTCAATTAATATTTTAATTAAATTAAATCTTTGAATTTCAACAAAATCAATTCTTTTATATTTTTAGATAATATCACTTTAGTTAAAGATTTATTTCTTCACTATTAAATTCAAAATCCTCTTTTCCCATATTTGTTCGAATTAAGAAATTTCTTTATTTCTTTTACAATTCCTTATTTAATTTATTCGAATTCACTAGAATTATTTAACTTAAATTTTACTCTTTTATTTCTTTCCAAAATTCAATTCAATTGCTTTTGATAACTCATTATACTGGGAAATTCAATCCAACCAGATTATCCAATATAAATCATCACAGGATATCAAAAATCACATCACAGAATATTTAAACAAAATTAAATATTTTGAGGAATCCAGTTGGATCCCTCCAACCTGTTTCCCTGCATCCACAGATGTTAGCACAATACCAATTCCACTTCGAGGTGGAATATCGCGGTATATGGGTTTTATAAAATATCATCCGCTATTATGCGGCGCATAGGGTCTCATCCGCTATACAATGCGGGAATATCAACAACTCCAATATATACATATGCCAATATATATATATTGGTATATACTACTATATATATCACATCAATCAGATCAACCATTCAATAAATTATTTAAATTTAACCATTTAAATTTAAATTTAACTGAGTGAGATTAACTCACCTTCTATTTTGCCATCCAAACCCCATCTCGACTTGATTCTTGTGATTATTGACCTTGAATAAACATTCATATGGTTTATTAACATTTGAGATGACCTATTAAAAATTTACAAATAAATTCGATTTTAAACTAATTCCCTTTTTAAGTAATCTTTAATAACTAAAATAATTTAAATAAGTTAATTGAACCAATTAACTCCCGAATACATTATATATACATAAATACTTTTATAAACTAGAAATGAGATTATATAGGTGAATATTTATTATTATTTAAGCCATAGTATTAAAACTTATCCTTATAAAATTCTCTGTCTTTCCAAAGTTCTATATATATAAAAATTTCTGTTTAACTTAATATATTAAAATAGGCGAGTATTTATATATATTTCAATTCCAAATTTTATTTTTTTCTATAAAAATAACTACAATTTCTTTACTGTAATTTACTTACATATAAATTTTATTCAATTCAGTAATAATAATAAGAATCAAGCAGCTTTTACCTTACTGGAAAACTCGCCTCAAACCATCGAGTTGCCACCGAAGTCCATCGTTCGAGGCTCGTGACCACTGCTTGCCTCTTTTAATATGCAACCCGACCAAATCTCAACTTGTTTTCTTCTGGAATTTGACCTTTCTAAACCACTACCGAAATCGGTCTTCACCCAATCGATGCCAGACCTTCCAGAATGACGTTGCCGCCTCACCATTAACCCACCAGTTCGACACTTCCCAAGGCCGTTGCTACCATCATCGTACAGGCTGAACAACCCTCATGCTTGCCCTAAATCGAACAGCCCCTAAGACATTCGATCGCGACCTCGTGCTCCAGGCCGTCGCCTCCTTCTTCGAACTCGCGTAGCCTGACGCGATTAGTCGCGACCCAACCCATTACAGATCGAACGAGCTAACCAACCCGCCGCCATCTCTCCTCACCTCGACTTTCCCAGCTTCGCGAACTCGATCGCGTCTCGATTAGCAGTGGTAGTATAAAGGGACTGTAGCAGGGCTTCAAATCAGCAGTAGAAAATATCGCGTAGGAGGCAAGGATGGGTTGACGATGGTTGATGGAATAGCCGAGTACGCAGCGATGATAAATACGAAGGCGTTGATTTTTGAAACCCCATTTTTTTTTTCTTTTGATACGAACGAATTCGAATTCGTTCTGTTTGGGGAAACTCGAGATATATAACAAGGGAAGTAATGGCTTCGGCTGAAAGATAGAGGGTGGAGTGATTAGGTTTCGTGAAATAAAACTGGGAAAGGGTCGGGGAGAAGATATCGATTTGGGAAGCTTCCAGCGTACGCTTGTTTTATAAATATCTCTGACTAGTTGGCTTTAAATATATTACCTTATAAAACTTCAAAACGTCCCGTTACATAACGCGAAATCCCGATCCCCGAATAAGATATGCCGACAAGCGTTCATAAGATTCTACCCGTATTTCGAACACAACGGAACGTGATTCAGAGGCTGATTTAATCGTACGTGGAAGTTAGCTTTTTAAATCGATTTAAAATATTAAATTATCGATTTTAATTTCAACGCGTTCCTCACCCGTACGAGCAACCGGTAAATCCAAACGCTACAAAAATTGAAATCCAATAATAATACAATATTACGGATCCAATGGAACTAGTTTCGTCGAATTCTGAGACTGTGCCTCGGAAGGCTATTTAAAATTCAATTTAAACGATATATTTTTAAAACTGAACAAAATACCTTGAAATTCCATTTTGAAAGTTCTATCATCTTCAGTATTATTAGTATGAATTTTACGAGCTTTCAAAATATTTTTAATTAGCTTAGAATGCCATATTTACTATTTTATCCAACTTCAAATAAATTTAATTTAATTATTAAATTACTCAATAAACAGCAATATTTGAAATTTAAGTTTATAATTAACCTCTGAATATTTTAAATTAATTAAATATTCCAATTTCAAATGCTCAAAAATTCCGGGTCGTCACAGTTAAAATTGGTAAATTTTAAGATTTAAATTAAAAGTTGGATTTTATTATTTATTTATTTATTTATTTGATGGAAAAATAGTCATTTTGGCCACTGACTCGGATTTCGATGAAATAAGTTTCAACAGATCCGTAACGATGAATTATAATAGTGTTTCAAGTTTCGTAACAATCGGATTTGTCATTTGATCGTACGGACTCGAAACGCCTTGAAATAAATGCAATTGTAATCAATTGAAATCAATTTGAAATTTTTGATTTTAGCATGACTTCTTCATACGATGGAATTTGGACTTGAAACCTTTTCCATTGCATTTAAAATATTTTAAAACACCTATTTTGATATATGGGTTTACCCAATTCCGTTCCGGAGATAGAACGGGCTTTTTGGACCACTTTGGCGTTAGCGCGTAAATCTATCTTATCCATCCATTCAAACGTCAACCCTGCCTATATATTTCCTGTTATAAACCCTAGCCTCCCTAATCTTCATTTGTCTGTACGTATAATTCATCTTCTTCTTAGCTCCTCATTCCAATGGCAGACAAAACCTAATTCCCAAATTCCAAAATCTAATTTCAAAAAAAAATTTGAGATTTACGCGCTTTGGGTCGCGCTTGGGGTTTCAAGGGGAAAAACCCTGGAGCTACTTCGAGTCGGGAAGAAAACTACTCGGGTCATCGGGTCGTTTTCGCAAAAACTCCAAGCAAGCACCGGGTATTTGAGGCGGCGGATCGGGTTGAACTCGAAGTCGACTCAGCACCAGAATTTTCCAATCTTCAAATTTTCATAACTTTTGCATACGGACTTGGATTTGGACGCGGTTTCTTTTGTTAGGATCGTATCAAAATTCCGGACACTTTGACGCTGGTTTGGACGAATTCTGAGACGGTCAAATTTTTGGGTTTAAATTCAATTTAAATTCAAAAGGTGAGTGTTTTAACCCACTCACAACTTCTAAGATTTCTTATGTTTGTTAAATTAAATTTTGATGTGATTTAAAATTTTTTATGATTGTTTGGGCATATATTTAATCATCATCTCAATTAGATAACATTTAGTTAAATTTAATTGTTATTTAATTTTATTATTGCATAAAATTTGCGAGTTAAATTTATTTATTATTGCATATAAACTGCCAGTTGAACAGTTATTAAATTTTATTGAATATAAACTATTTGTTGATGCCTGTTATATTTTATATGCTTTATATTGATGTTTTGTTTAAATTGGATGATGATTGTAATAAATGGTTGTTTATTTATATTTGGATGAATGGATGCTATATTCTATATTGTATAAACTGCAAGTTATTATGCATTTTTATTTTATTCGAGATTGCGGTTTGAAATGATATATAACCGTAATTTTATTTTAAATTGCGGATTGAAATGATAAATATCTGTATCACTTGACCATAGGATAGAAAATTATATACAGGCACCGTGGTCTATATATAAAATATTTTAAGGGATTTTCTATGGTTTGGAAAGAAATATATGGTTTAATAAATATTAAAATTTGATATTATATAAATATTATTTTATATATGGTTAAATTCTAAAATTTAAGCTATGTATGACTTGATGATGTTTTAAGTTTGATTTACGAATATTTCAAGTTTGAGCTTTATTTAAGTGATATTGAATTTATTAAATAAATATTTCTAAACTAAATAATAGTAAATTGAATTAAGGTATATGTAAGATTATCATATTTGGTTGGGAATTTTGGAATATTTAAAGATTTGAAATATATCAAAATTGAAATGTTTTATTGAAATTAAGGTATTATTGTTTTTCAAAGTATTTGTTTTCGAAATTGTTATAACTTTGAAAGTAATATGGTTTGAAAATTAATTTATTTGAAATAGAATTTATTTAAGAATTATCTTTAAATATATTGATTTGAAACCGATTGAAATTTTGAGTTTAAGAATATGACTACATTATGTGATTTGGGCTTAAGATGGTTTTAAAGAATATTTCAAGTTTTATAATTAAAAGTAAGAATAGTGATTGAAAATTTGGATTTTATTTAAATGATATATTATTGAATTTGGTTTTTAAGTATATACTATTTTGAAGTAAATGATATGTTTTGAAATAGCAATAATAATTTGGTTTTAAAGTATATACTATTTTGAAGTAAAGGATATGGTTTGAAATGGCAATAATATTTTGGTTTTTGATGTATATACTATTTTGAAATAAAGAATATGTTTTGAAAGGGCAATGATTGTGTTTTTAAAAGTATATATTTTTTTTAAATGACCACCGTGTTATAATAACGATTGGTTGTTAAAGAGACCGGGATCGGATATGGACATACTCTCTGTCGATACCGAAAACCACTTTGACAACCGTGTACGCGGTGGAGATTCCAGAATGAAGTAGGATGGTGGCGACGTTCTTAAGGTATGTTACGTGGACCCAACTCCCGTGAGTTGGCATAAGGTGGCTAAAACAGGAGCGATCTCGGACCAGTGAGGTAGCACCTCTTCTCGGACACATTTCTTCGATATTATACTCTTACTTATGATTTGACTAGATGGCCATCCTCCGATTTGGGAGTGTTGTTCGAGGTGGACGGTAGTGGCTGCTATCCGCTCCATCAGTCCGTGTGCGTAATTGGTATATCTACCCTGGCATTGCCTTGTGTGCCGTGTCACCTACCATATCGAGCTTTACTACGATTATGATTTTAAGATCCGACCGCGTTAAGGTTCTCCATCCCCTTAACGCTATTTTCTATATGATTATACTTTACTTATTAGACACTATTGTATATAGCGAATATTACTACATAGTAGATAGTTTAACGGATCCTTAAGAGATGTGAATCCCGAACATTTCTTAAGTTACTACACTCACGTTAGACACTGGATAGGAGATGTCAAACCCCGTAAACATCTCTGACGCCGTTTACACTCATATTTATTTCATTGATTTAACTTACATAAGATCTTTTAGTTCTGACTCGAGTGTTTTGTCTTTTCAATTCGCTCGGGTCAGCCTGAGCATTTCAGGATTTGAAGGCTCTATTTCTGGAGGGCGAAGACGAAGATTTTATTACTACTATTTATTATATTCCACTACATCATTGTATTCCGCTGCATAATTATCATTCTCTGGTATGTGTAACTCTGATATGTATTGTATAAGTATAATCAAATGTTTTGTAAAACAACTTCATGAACTGTTATTTGATTATTATATTTTATCGTTCCGCTACAAGATTCTATTTTGTTCTTTTATTTCTCCACTTTTTCTTATTTACCCCATAACAATCCACCCTTCTGTATGGTTTAAGTTGGCATGTGTGTCTGCTTAAGCATACAAAAAGGTGGGATGATACATGTATGATTAATTTTTGAATGCAATATAGATACTAATGTTTAAAATAAAATTCAATTCTATCAATATAAATATAAGTATACAAATATGAGGATATAAATTTTATGTTTGAAAGTTAAACTTTAAATAGAAATAAAATTCAAGATTATTTTAGTATAAAATAAAATGTAAATGAACATCAATAGAAAGAAACCAAAATCTGAAACAAATCAGAAAAACAGAGGAATATAATTCAAAAAACAAAACAGCAGTTTCAAGCTGGAAATTTAGTTCCAGGATTTAGTTTGAAAATCAAAAGCAAAAATCTATTTTTCAAGTGTAGCCTCGAAGCTATCAAACCTGAAGTTAGCAGATAAAAATCAAGTATCAGGTCAGAGCAAATCAGATTCAAGCAAGGCCAAAGTAAATTAAAATCCAGATCAAATATTTCAAGTATAGATCAACAATCTGGAAACAAAAGCAGCTAAGTATCAAAATCAAAGCCTGTAAAAGTATTTATATACAAAGCAAAGAAAATTGTATAAACATAATAAAATAACATAAGCTTGTGAAAAAAGATAGGACATTGCATTTAATGCCACATCTCCTCAGCATGTACAAGATCATCTCAGCCGAGATTTTTGTTTATAAAAATCTTTAATCAACGAAAAAAAAAGTAAGCCTATACTAGCAAAACAATATGGTCACCCTGTACAAAATTAGTACATCACCAGTTAACCTACCCTGTACAAACCCCTTTATATATATGTACACATCCATATACATTTAGTTGGTTCAAGAAAACATAATTTAGCAGGCAAAAGAAAATAAACATCATTCAGTTTTTGGAAAGCAAAACAAGATTTAAAGAAAATCAAAATTGCAGTTTCAACAACAAAGCAGATTCTCTGTTCTTTCCTTTCAATGTGAGCAAACCATAAATCCTTAAAATTATATATATATATATATATATATATATATATATATATATTGCATGTGAATACTGTTTGATGATTGCTTTGCTTATATGTACATATGTGAGCCTGTGTGTTTTCAGTTCATTTTATCATCTCTGTGATGAAAAGTACAGTGGTGATGTTAAAATCATATTAAATCAAATATTGTAATTCATTGTTTCAGAGTTATAACTTGAATCTATGTAGCAAATTATGATTTTTAAAACTGAAACGAGGATTTTTAGTGTGGGATTTCAAGAGCAGTTCGCATTGGAATAAAAATTGAATTTTTACCAATTTCTCGAAATTAAATCAGTAATAAATGATGAAATTTGAATTGAAGCAAGTGTAAACGATTGTGATCTCAAGAAAAATATGCAATAATTTTTCCATTGCATAAATTAAACGAACGAGATTATTTTAGGGTTTTTGTTCGAGTTTTTGGACTTGTTTGAAACGAGGCGAGCTCGTCTCCTCTGTTTGATCGAGTTTTTCACGATACTCGAGGGAATGGAAGTGTGGCATGGTGGCAGAGCTCTGGGGGATGTTGCGAGGACCCTGGTGAAGTGCCGTGGCGGCGCGAGGCGAATTGATGGTCGAGGTTGGTTCCAGAGTTTGGAGCGATGGGTTCGATTTCGAATTTCGATTGTATCCCTCGATCTGGTTGTACAGGAGGCTTGTGTGGGTTAATGGCGAACTGGTGATGGACGGAGACTTGATCGGAGTTGATCTGTTAAGGCGTGCACGTGCACGACGTCAATTTCATGTCAGCAAGTTTGGGCATGGGAAGAACTCGAGAGGGCGAGAGGGCGTTCGAGTAAAATAGGTTTTGGCTCGGGTTCCCTCGCGTGTTCGAAGGGTGTTGATCCTGCAGTGGTTAAGTTTAAAACTTAGCTTAAGTAGAAAAAAAAAGAGAAAAAGGAGAAGAAGATGAATACGTGAACGAACAAGGGAATGTCTCGGGGAAAGGAAGATGGAACTCGAGTTTAACTCAAGTAAAAGCCTGGGTTACTGGGGTTTGCTTTTATAATGGGTTAAGCCCAAACAAAAATTTCAAGTTAACAATGTTTAGTTATTTTTTTTGGCATTTACAAGGTAACTAATGTTGATTTTGTTAAGTTAAAAAAAACTTACTATAAGTTAAAATTTGTCAACAATGTTTTAAATTTAATTAACCATTTAATTAAATAATTAAATTTAAAATAAGAATTGGAGTACATTTCCATTAAAAATTTTCAATGGAACAATAAATTGTTTTTCAAAGTTTAAAGAAGATTTTTTAAATGTTAGTTAAGACAAATAAGTATTTTTATTAATTGTTTAAAAGGGTAATTAAGAATGAATAATTAATTTAAATTGAAATTAATTAAGTAACTAAAGATTTGTCGAGTTGAAATTAAAGAATTTGATTAATTCACAATTAAGGATTTAATTTATTTGAAATTACAAATTTTAATTAGATAATTTAAGAGAATTAATGATTAGTAGTTAAATAAGATAATTAATTAAGAAAAAAATTAATTAAGGATTTGATTAACTTATCATTAAGAATATTTAATCATTGATTTAAAATAAATCAATAAGAATAGTCATATAGTTAATTCTTTTAAATCACTTTTACTTTAAATCAAAGATGATTGACTATCATCAAATGTCGTGTATTGGATTGATATTTCTGTTTATGATTGTGATGCTATGTGATGTGAACTGCCTTACGTTATATTGTGAATAGTAATTTGTTTCTGTGAAAAATCTATTGACCCGTAACACGGCATTTGAATTTCGATGCGACAGGGAGTCGGATTCCAGTTGGTTATCCGAAACCCACATCGAATTGTAATGATGAATCTTCGTGATTGATAAATTTATTTTATCTGTGAATCTGTGAACGAAGATAAGCATTATGAGTTATACCGCTTATCGGTATTTATATATCTGTGTTGATTAATGCTGTGCACTATTGTGTAAAACCCCTGGACCACACTTATACACACACAAATATGGGTTGCACGTGGAAAACGGTTAAGTCACAGATATTTGAATTTAATTCAAAATAGTTTTAAAAGTTGAATTTTAAATTCAAACAGCTTTGGAAATGAAATTGAATTAAATATAAAAAGCTTTTAAAAAGGGATTCCAAAAATAAAAGTATTCTCCATCACTTAGTTAAAATTTGAATAATTTGATTTCAATTGGAATTCAATATTTGAAATTGAATTCTATATTAAGCAATTATGATTTTAAAACAAATACAAACTTATATGGGTTTTGAACTATTTTTAAAGTGTTGTTTTGGGAATTTGAATTAACCCAAAGATTTTAACCTGTATAAATGAAATCGGATTTTCCGAAATGAAAACAGTTGTTTTCAAATAAAAGTTTTCGTATAAGGAACGAATTTCCAATTTGTATTAAAAGGAATTCCAAGTTTGAATTGGAATAGTTTTCCAAATTATGGATGAATCTGTGGAAACAGTTTTGAAAGCTATAAGTTAAATCTTGACTTAAAGATTTAAATGAATTAATCCAATTGAAATTGTTTTTGAAAATCTATAAATGGATCTTTGTGAAGCTGAGTAAACTTTGTGAAATGAATCTTTTTGTTTAAAGATTTGAAATGGTAATTGGTTTAAACCATTTAAAAGGAAGTTGAATTATTAAGTTGTGAATTAATTAAAAACCCCAGATCCATATGTTTAAAATATTGCGCTCACTATTCGGGTTAGCCGGGAAAGGACCTTTGGGTCATATAACCCATTCCGAATATATGATTCGATGTTATGGATAGCAATTGAAGACCGGTGATGAAGACCGGGTATTTGCGAGAACGATAGGATAACCTATCGATTGTCTCTGCACTGGGTAGCTCCTGGTATAGAGATCCCCTAAGTGATGGGAAATCCGATCGGGATTGTGAATACCCGGATTTGCAAGGGCTTCGTAAGAAGTGCCTTCGGTTCTGTTCGAACCCGGAACAGACTTGTATGGTTACGTGCCTGACATTACATTTTGAGATATAAAGCTGATTTCTTTCAAATACATTTCTGTTTGGTGGTGGAGAATTCATTCTCTTAGCTTAACACCCTTCTCTGAGACGTACGAGCTCAGAGGTTATGTAGTTGAAGGTTATCAGCGATATATTCCCAATTTGGTAATGTGACATGCTGAGTGTTGCTGTGTGATGATCATTGTTTGATCATTTGTGATATGATCATTTGTTTGATCATTTATCTTTGTGATCATTACTTTGATCATCTGTTGACCCAAAGCATGGCTCTGTGCCAAAGCGTAGCTTTGTGGACGAAACTTCGTCGAGCCTCACAAACCGGTAATGGTCGAAACAGGAATTGTACGGCAAGGTTTTAGGGGTAGCTCCCCTAGGGTATGACCATTCCTTCTGGAAAAGGGTAGTATCATGGTATGGAGCCCAGATACTTACTCATGTGGACACACTATATTATTTACCGTGTAATGTTGATTAGAGCGCTCTCGTTTAAAGGTCCCAAAGGACCGGGGGTGGCATATCTGAGGTTTTGTATATTCCCTGGGAAAGGGGGTAGCCGGCCTTGTTTGGCAGAGAACAGTTTGGTTCTCGGGACGTCCTTCTAGAGGCGTTTCCATGTGGCAATGGGAAGTTCGTTGGCCTGACCATTTGTTGGAAAATCCATTCATCTAATACGAGCCTTGTACGGTTTTAGTTGTAGAACCTGCCATCTACTTATGGTGGCGCCCCACTGTTTGGATGGTAGCTATAGTAGGCATAGTTCGAAATGTCTATGTTGGCTAAGATTGATATTCTACTTTCGAAAATGTTTTCTACACTATGCACTAATAATAATATCAAACCAAATGAGTTGTTATTGCGTATCAAGCATCTTTGACTATCATAAGGAGAAATCTCCTCTGATTCTGCGTTTGCATTGTGTGTGTGTGCGGGAGGCCTTATGGTAGTTTCATTTTCTAAAAGCATTGCGAATTGACTTTAAAATCCTCTTGTTGTTTATTTTTAAAGATAAAATGTTTTGTTTGCTCACACCAGTCCCATGACTGACCTGGAGTTTATTGTTTCTTTCCTAAACTCTGGGTGCTCAAAATTTTTCGACACGAGCAGTCTAGAGTTGGGTTTTTCAGATATTCAGATTTAGTAGATTATCTGGAGGTAGTTCGGTCTTTGGATATTCTGGGTGGAACGATGATGGTGGATCGAGCTAGGAGTTTTGGAGCTTTGTCTTTGGAGCTTTGGATCAGAGTTGCAGTATTGGATTCTGTGAAAACTCATCTTATATTGTGTCATATTCCGTTGTATCTTGTATATGTATATTCTCTTATTTTGATGGGTATCATTGTATCAGATTGATGTATTGGATATTGTATTCATGTTGTATCAATGATATCATCTCTTATTTCTGCTGTGTTGTTTATCATTTAATGTTGTTGCAAGCTCCCGCGATACGAATTTGATGTTGTTTATCGGACATCGAGTTCGGGTCGTGACATGTTGTAAATAAGAAAATAAGAGAAAACGAAGGAAAAACAAAACACAGAATCCCACAGCGAAATGACAAGATATAATAATCAAATAAACAGTTCATAAAGCTGTTTTATAAATAACATTTGATTACACTTTTACAATTCAAATCAGAATTATACATACAGCAGGAATACATAAATAATGCAGCGGAACACATGATGTAGTGGGTTAATAATAATAAATAGAAATAATATATTGAATCTTCGTCTTCGTCCTCTAGAAAATAGTCTTCAAAACACAAAGCGCTGACTGACCCGAGCGTAATGAAAAGACAAAACATTCAAGTCAGAACTAAAAGATCTTATGTAAGTCAAATCAAAATAAGTAAAATAGAAATATTAGTGCAATGGTTTCAGAGATGTTACGGGATTTCCATCTCCTATCAAGTGTACAATGCAGATATAATTATTTAAAAGGATTTCAAATAATTCGAGATATCAATCTTAATCATTTTAATAAATCTGAGGTTTAAATTAAAACTTAAACCTTTCAAATAATTCAATTCCAATAAATAATCCAAATTCAAGAAATTATATGGGTATAAGTCATTTCAACCAGTATCCAAAATCAAAATTTCCAAATCAATGAAAACCGCTCGGGTTTATCATTTCAACCCATAACGATTTTCCCTAATCTTCGTTCGGGTATGTATCATTTCAACCCATAGGGATAACAGAGATATAGACATAAGTAAACATCTAATCATCCAAAATGTCAACCAATAACATCCATCACAATTCAACATCCAAATCAGCCAATAAATCACAACAATTAATTGGTTATCATTATCAGGTGTTTAACTAGCAATTTATATTCAATATAAATTTAATGGCAATTCAATTCAATATAAATTCAATTTTAACATAAATGACAATTTAAAATACCAAACAGCAATCATTAAATTTCTAATCACACCATAAATTTAATTTAACTAACATAAGATAATTTAGTATTCGTGAGTGGGTTAAAACACTCACCTTTGATTTTAAAATCCAAACGAAGGCCTAAATTTCAACAGTCTCAGAATTCATCCAAACCAGTTTCATAATGTCCGAAATTTCGATACGATCCCAACGAAACAAACCGCGCACAAATTCGACCTCGTATGCAAAAGATATTAAGTTTAGAAGATTATATGATTTAAAAATATAAGTAAATAAAATAATTAAATAACTTACACGTCAGCTGCCATCAACACGCGAGAAACCCTAGCCCTTCACTATCGTGATCGTGCCACCTCCTTCAGCCGCTAGTCTTTCACCAATTTTTGTCGCCACGACAAGCAACAATAGTCTGATCGAAAACCACCAGCCTTCTCCCCATCCACGGCCGACCACAGCCATGGTGGCGCGACCACCCCCGGTGGCCTTTGGCCATCACGCCGCCATCGCCAATAAGTGGCAATTTCAGGCGATTTTCCATGACCTGGGGACGAACGAACACCACTACTATGACCTGCTCAACCTCGTCTTCCCAACGACACTTCCCGATCGTCGATCGGATGAGATCCACCGTTGGATCGTGAAAACCTAATTTCAACGGCCGAGGTTCATCCTCGATTTCTGATTAAACAATGCACCTAGCTGAAAAATGAATTGCTATAGTGGATTGCGCTTGTCGAGAGCTTTCCAACGATATATAATTTGCTATGATTTGAGGAGTTTGAATTTTGAAATTGATTTTGAAATTGGATTAGGGTTTGTAATTGAAATTTTGTTTCTGCCATTGGAAGAAAGGAATAGGCAGATAGAATTGTACGTAAAGGAATAAGAAATAAAAAGGCTGCTAGGGTTAGACCAAAATCTATGTATATGGACAAGGACCGATAAGAAAGAATGAACATATCGAATTGGTTCGAAACGACAATAACGATCCGAAAAGCCCGTTTTGCTTCCGAAACGAAAGTGGGTCATCCCATATATCAAAATAGATGTTTTTGATATTTTTAAATTCAATAGAACATGTTTCAAGTCCTAATTCCATTGTATGAAGAAGTTAGCTTTTAAAATCAGCTTATTTCAGTTAATTTCATTAAGTTGATTTCTACGCGTTACGAGCCCGCACGATCAAACGATAAGTCTGATCGCTACGCAACTTGAAATATTATTACGGATCCGATGAAACTGGTTTCATCGAAATCCGAGACAGTGGCCAAAATGGCTATTTTCACGTTAATTAAATAAATTATCATTGAATTGGTTTATTCACTTTTTAAATTCAGGTTTAATAGTTAACAATTTTCATCATTGCTTATTACATATAAATTTATAATCTTTTTAAATAAACTTTCCATGTTAATTTCAATATATATATTGCACAAATTTCAACGTTCAATTGCAGTTGCAGTAAATTTTCAGTTAATTACAATTTAAATTCCAAAAGATTCATTTATTTTGATTTCACCCTTATTATTGAATCAACTATTATCTTATGAATATAATTAACATTGGTTTACATTTTATTACATCAATATTCTATAGTTATCATCTTTTAACATATTATTTGCAATATTTCAATTATATAAAAAAATATCGATTTCTAAATTAATTTAAATGGATTAAATAACAAAATGATAATTAAAGCAATTATTATACATTAATAAATCAAACACATTTCCAAGTTTATTGTTTACAAACAAAACCCAATAAATTTATGTACAAATAAATTAATTTCCTAATTCATAATAAACCCATTTCAATTAACAACATATAATTACAACATTCAATTGTCTTAAACCCATTAATTACCCATTCAATATTCCAACGGAGAAATTAATGAGAAGATAATTAAACAATTGTTTATAATAATAGTTCATATCCCTTATCATATTATTTACAACCAAGGCTTATAAATTGCTTACAAAAATGATTTTATATTCTATATTAACCTATTTCAATCAATTACATACAATCTCACCATTAAATACATCATTTAATTTATTTCATTTACAATTTTAACCAAATTAACCTAAAATTTATTTCAATTGATTGAAATTGCATTAAATAGTTATCAATAGCATTCAAACAATATCATTAAATCATATTCTAATTATTTCCTCATTAATAAATCACAAATTTTAGTTTTCTTTCAATATTAAATTCTAAAATCTTATTTAATTAATATTTTTAATTATCAAAAAATACGGGTCGTTACACTTTCAATATCCAGGTTATTACATTTTCCCCCTTTAAATTCATTGATAGCTATTTATTCAAATTAGTTAATACTATTCATTCACCTTCATTATTTTTGAATATGGCAGAGAATCATGTATTTGTTTTCAAAATTACACTCGTATGTATATATATGAATATTTGTTTGCCTTTTATTTATAGATGGAATTTAACTAAAAATCAGTCCTTCATTCATGTTCTCTTACCCATAAATATATATAAATTCTTTCACTTGTTAATGTGTAACGATCCGCCTTTTCAATTTGTAACACCCCTAATTTTTGATAACATAATTCAGGAGATTTAATAGATAAATTAAATAGAATAATGTAAATGCTAAGTGGTAAGGGGATTTAGATTTCAATAAATACTTAGAGGTCGTGCTCAATTAATTAATTAAATGGGCTTAAGAATAGTTTATAAGCTAATTAAAATACATAAGGGTATATTGGGAAATAGCTGCACATAACCCTTACCCTTATATATATTATCGTTCCTTACACCATTCACATCATTTTCAAAAGTGAAACACAAACATAAAGAGAAGCTGGCCATTGCTAGGAAGAAAGGAGAAGAGAAATTAAATCAAAGGGAAAAGAATCAAAGCAAGGGGAATAAATCTCAATCTTAATCTCAATCCAATTTCCTTATCTTAATCAAGGTGAATAATAATTTATACAATCTCTATTTTGTTTTATGAACATATGTTTTCGGATTTAAGGTTAAATTTGTTTTTATGATGATTTGGATGATGATATACTTGAATTATAATTTGTTTGATTTAAACAAGATTGTTTAAATGGTAATATATGCGGTTTTAGGGCAAAACCGATTGAAATTGATGTTTCGATGCCATGGAAAAATTTTATGTTATGTAAAACATGATTTTGGAGTTGGGTTTTAATTTTGATAATTTTCCATGCTATGGAAAGATTATTATGAATTTTCAAAGGAAAACATGGTTAATTGGGTTTAGAAATTTATTTTAAAAATTATATTGATAATTTGGGTTTGAAATTTTGATATGTTAGATAACATGATGAAAGTGAATTTCAGTAATTTTTGGGGATTTTACCTAAGTGATTTGCTATGGAAATTAAATTATTTTAGAAGGACTTATTTGCAATATTGGTTTTGCTTAATGGAAGGGCTTATTTTAGATTAACCTTGATTTAGATCTGAAATTAAGCGGCAGTTATTTTAGTAAAGAATTTGAAAAGTTGAGGCAATCAAACACATGTTTACATGTGGCAGGTTAGATGGAATTTGCTTTAATTGGCATTAACCAGCTTTTACTCGGAAAAGCAGGTTCCGCCTCTGTTAGAAGTGCTTTTCGACTCCTATGCTTCCGCTCCATCTCAGTCGAACCAATACACAAGGTATTACTTAGATGGTACATGGTGGATTGGAGAGAGGCGGAAGGCATGTTGTAGTAAGCGTTGCTTTCGTTGGGGTCGATACCTATGTTTGTTTTAAAAGTTAAGTGTCTGCCTTTGTTTTACTTAAGCTTTCGACGTAGTCAAAACATATGTTTTCGTAAGGAGTTTTCTAAATAACTTTCGAAAGGGGTTGCCAACTTATGTTTTAAAGTATGAGCTTTCGAACGTGTTCCTTTATTTTAAAATAAGGCTTTCAAAAACGATGGTTTCGACCTGGTCGAAACCATGCTGCCGTTTGTATATCTTTCGAGGGTATTGAAGTCATCAAAGCTATCGAAGGGTGCCTTTGTTTTAAACTTATGCTAAGCCACTTCCTAAATGCCTTCAAAAGGGATCAAGGTTTACGAAGGCAATGGCTTTGAAAGGCGATTATGATGCCGTCCTTCAGTATTTTGCTTAAATGATTTGAAGCTTTCGAAAGGGATGGTGCCAACACCATCGAGTTTTCCCCAGTACTTTTATATGATAAAGAATGGTTTCGAAAGAGATACTTTCGTTTATATTCACTTTGACCCAAATGATATGTAACGACCCGGATTTTTCTATCGTTCAATTTTGAATATTTAAACAGTTTTAAATATTGGATTTGGAATATAAATTGATTTTGAATATGAAGATTTTGGTTGAAAAATATAGAATAAATTTAAAAATTCAAATATAACGATTTATCGTAATACGGAAATGGTGAATAATTGGAATTTGAGTTGAATATGGATCGAAACAATTTCTAATGTTGATATAAATTCTATTTGAATTAGAATTGAGTTAGTTAGTTTTTAAAACTGGAATTTCAAGCGATTTCGTCAACTTTTGAAATCGTCGATTTAATCGACGCGTAAAAATAGCGATCCGGGGCACAGTCTCGGAATTCGACGAAACTAGTTCCATTGGATCCGTAATAGTGTATTATTATCAGATTTTAAATTTTTTAGCGTTTGGAGTTAACGTTTGGTCGTATGAGATAGAAACGCGTTGAAATTAATATTGAAAATTTAATATAATAATTGGATTCAAAAAACTATCTTTTCCATACGATCGAATAAGGCCCCGGAACTTGTTTCATTGTGTTTGGAATAGGGGTGTAACATTATAAACGTCAGGCAGCACGCTTCGTTTGGAGTTCGGAAACTTTTAGGGTGAATAGTGTTTTTAATTGCCTATATAAAGGACTCAACCCATCAAAACTCTAGCCTTCTATTCACAGCCGCCATAACATTCGAACGGCTAGAGTTTTTCCTCCTTCCTCCTCGATTATCTCCTCCTCTAAGAAAAATTGTCGAAAACTTCCAACTAGAATATCGTAGAGCTCATCGAGTACAATAAATCCAATGGTCATGATCGTTTAAGGCGAAGCGGATTGGCGGCGATTTGGCTTTGAAGGCGCGGTGTTCGCAGTCGTTTATCTCGGCGTGTGGTTGATCGGAGGAGGCTGCACTTGGCACGTTGGTGAAGGGGAGGATGGCGCACGCGTCGATGTAATTGGATCGTCCTCCGGTTGCTCGATGGTGGCGCGACAAGGACTGAAGGGCAGTGCGTGATGGGTTTGTTTTTGCTTGGCCTGGACGATGTTTGCGTGAGAAAGGGAAATGATAAAGGTAATAATATATTTTTATTAAAGTTAATTAAAAATTATTAATTATCGAATGTTTAAAAATGTATAACTTATTCATACGAGGTCGGATTTGCACGAAACGAATTGCGTTGGATTCATAGCAACGAAATCTACGCATAGGAATTGGATTGGAACAATTTGGAGCTTCTAAAAATTTTAGCTAAATTCGAACGCTATTCGAATTTAGTCGAAACCGAAACGTTTTGGAGACAACTAAAAATCAAGGTGAGTAAATCTCACTCATTTGGATTGCTGGTTTTAATTTAAAATAATTAAAATTATTTATTGGTTAATTGGATGAATTGATAATAATTTATCGGTTGGATGTTATATTATTTATAGTAGTATATATATATTAGTAGTTGGTTATATTTCCCGCCGATTGGAGCGGATGAGACACTATGGGCCCCCACATAATAGTGGATGACCCTATATTACCGTGATATTCTGCCTCTAAGCGGGATGGGTATTTTATTGTTATATAACGTCTGTGGATGCAAGGAAACAGGTTGGAGGGATCCAACTGGATTCCTTAAATATATTGATTGTTTTCGTATATAGTGATATATGATGAGATTGAATAACCTATTATAGATTGTTGTGTGATTTGATTTATTGGATGCTATAGTAGCACTGGCCTAAATTTTGGTATTTTAAATACCATAAATATTATTTTTTGAATTTGAAGGAATTAAAAGGAGTTTTTGGATATAAAAATATTTATATCGAAATTTGGATTATTTTAAGGGAAATTGATTTGGATAAAACAGTGACTTGATTTTGGATTTGTACTCAACTATTCGTAAAATGTTTAATTAGAGATTTAAAAATAATTTATATAAAGGATTTTAACAATGGATTTTTAAGTGATATTTTTGGATTTATGGAAAAGAAGTTGAAATCGATATTAAAAATAGATTTGAAAAATAAATGGGATTTATTAAGGAATGGATTCATAAAATGAGATTTTATAAATGAGATTAGTTTTATAAACAAGTGAAACTCAAAGGAGTTTATAAATTTATAAACGATGTTTATAAATAAGGAAAAATGATATCAGTTAATAAATTGGAAATATAAATTCACAGTGTGAATTTATATCGAGATATGGAAATCGGGTTTGGGAAAAATAGTGGATTCTATTTTTGAAATGTGAGAATGGTTAGGGAATTAGAATGAAATCGATGTGTTATGAATCGAGAGGGATTTATAAATTGAAAATGGTTATTGGAATTTTAAAAATATATTTTTATCAAGAAGTTAAGTTTTGTTTTAAAAGGAAAAAATTTATTTATTAAACTTTTTAATTTAAAGTTGTTTTAGTATTGAAGTGCTTCGGAAAGTGGATTTTTCAAATATCTAATATTAATTGAAATTAAATTCTAATTTTTAAAGTCAGCTTTGTAAATCGATTAGTTTTATTTAAAAATGAATTGGAAATGAGTTATCGATGTTTATTTAAAGTGTTTTAATATTTTAAATAATTACTTAAACATGTTTTAAAAATAAATTATTATTCTTTAAAATACTTATCATATATATAGAGTTTTGAAATGATTTTAATTTATTTATAAATCCTCTTGAGATTAGTAAATGGAGTTTATTTGACGGATATGGTTTTATAAGAGAAATCTTGTAATGGAATTCTGGAAATTTAAGGAAACTTCCGAAATGTTGAAATACAAGAACTTCAGAAATGGGTAGTTGGAATTATGGACAAGTGTAATCGATTTTGGAAATTTCAAAGGAAATTAATTAATGAATTCCAGAAACTTATAGAATCCGTCATAAATGAGTTAAGGAATTTACAAATAAATTGTAAAGGATTTTGAGGAATAGGTAATAAATGAAATTTTTCCTAAGTATTGGAAATAAAATGATTTTAGGGAAATATACTTATAAACATTTCCTAAGTATTGGACATGAAGGATTTGAAATATTTTAACTACGAGATTATTATCATGGAAATATTTTCAAAGTGTTGAATTATAAATGGAAATTGAAAATTTGAAATATTTCTGAGTGTTGATATGATTCGAAAATATCCTGATATGGATATAAGTATCAAATGTTGGAATGCTGGAAGAGAGTTGAATATATATCTTTGTAAAGATATTTTGAGATGAATGTTTGAAAGATTTATAAAATTGGGCCTTGTGACTGCTTATGTGTGTAATTTGATAGTTAAATAAGCGACTATCAAATATGGCCAAATTCGTTAATCGTTTCGAAGAGACCGGGATCAGATTTAATTATCCGAAAACCACTTCGATCTTATTTGTACATTACGAATTGTGATATCCTGGAGGAATTGAAGATGGTGATCTTGGAGATTCGGTTTGTCCAGACCCAGAACAACTTGTATGGATGAATGCTATCATTGCATTGCTTGCCTGGAAGGCAGTGTTAGCATTCCAAGTATGAATGCTATTCTTAAAGTAAAACGTAGCCTCAAGCCTCATCAACCGGGAATGACTAAAACAGGGGAGATGCAGCAGGGCTAAGTGGGTCGCACCCAAGCAGGGTATGTTATCACTTTTCTAGATACCCTCGAATATATTATAATTATGGATACGGTTGTGCATGGAAAAGAGAGCGCTCGATAGGGTGGGAACACCCGGGGTGATTACATATTCGGTACTATCCAGCAAAGGGTAGGCCGGTCCTGTGTTGGCAGGGATAGTTAGGTATGATCTCGGTACATTTTTCTAGAGGTGTACTATGATAGGCGGTACCCCAGTAGCCCAGTCATTGTATGGAATCCAATATTCACTACGAGCCTGTACGGTTTTGATTGTGCCCAACTATGTTGAAACGTGAGGTGCAAGCATTTCAGCTATTTTATAGTTTATTTTCTATAGAAACTATTATAATATCAGATGATTTTGATATAAAATGTTTTGGTTATCGTAAGGTAAAAACCCGTCATATTTATGTGTGGCATGGTCTTACGAGATACATTTGTTTCAAAGGATTTTGATAACAGTAATAATTTAAATTGAGTGTGTTTTCTCACGCTGGTTTTCCAGACTGACTCGGGTGTTACTTTATTATAACGCTCGGGTCAGACCGAGTATTACAGATTCAGGTTAGGATGCTATGGAGCTCCGGAGACGAGCTGGAGGAATCTCAAGCGTGTTACACGTATTTGATTATATTTCGCTGTGTATGTATGATGTATATTCAGCACTTGTGAGAACAAGTTATTATAACTGTCCAGATTGATTATTGATTGTTATACTCTAATGATTGTATGTAAATTACAGTTGCAGTTACTTTGTATAAAGATATGTTATTATATATATATTTTTTTCCGCTGTGATTGTGAGATTCTATGTGTTGTTTACGTTTCCTTCTATGTCCTTTTCTTCTTCATCCGACTTTCCATCATTCTGTACTTTTTGGGTCGGACATGTGTGGTTTATTGTCGATTCAAAGGGTACGGATTTGCGGGCCATCACACTTGGTATCAGAGCGCAAGGTTAAGTGAGAACCTTGGGTTTAGTGGGGATTACTCATTAGAGATAGGGTCAGTAGTACCGTAGAATGAGTTTGAATGTATTAATAGATATGAGCGTGTATTTGTTAGTGAATATAAAATGTTTTATATTGTGCTGATTTATCTGTTGAGTGGCTTATAAATTCTGGTCGAGTAGTGGGACGCCACTAAATCGATAGGGGTTTCTAAACACTTGAACACGGTAAACCGACACAGTATGGTTTTGAAGCGGGTAAATGAAATAATTTTACCCAACTATATTTTGATATTGAAGAAATAATTTTCAGAAATTATTATAGTAAAATTGGTGTGTTTGGTTGTTATTATTATAATCGAAATAAGATTATAAAAATTGGAATGGTTATATATAATCAAATTGAATTGTATAAGCATGATTTATGCAATTGGGTTATAAATAAAAGTGGATAAAACCAGAGTTTGGAGATTTAAATCCGGGAAGGTTTAGAAAATATTTTTTAAGGAGTTGTTAAAATAAAATAGTATTATTGTTGAAAGGATTTTTGAATAAAAATTGGTTTAAATAGATTTTGGAAGTAAGTAAGCAATTAACTCACTTTAACCGCTGGAAAATAATTCTGATGAAGACGGCCGCATCATTAGTCTTCATTTTCGAGTTTCTAAGTGACGGATTGCTACCAGGGTCGTTATTTTTAGATTGTTTTGGAAAAAAACGAGTTTGATTTAAAATTCCAAAGGAAATTCGGTTTGTAAAAGCAGGTTTGATCTAAAAATTCCAAAGTTAAAGTTTGATATACAAAAGTGAATATTTGTATATATATATATATATATGATTTAAAATGATTTGAAATAAAACTAGGTGTTTAAATTCTGGAATTTCATCTAAATAAAGTGTGAAATTTAATTTTGGAATTGAAATTTAACTTATGTAAGTTAAAATAAATTGTATGAATTGGACTTTAACTTAAGCTATGTTAAATTAAAAAAACGAATTGAAAGGATATCAAATCGAATTGGATTGAATATAAAATTTGAGTTGTAAAATGATTATATAAATATAAGTTATAAATTTTGAATGGAATCAACTCAAGTATAGAATTAATGAAATGTGAAAAATAAGTGGTGTAACTTATATATTGAAAAAGTGGATTAGAAAAACCAAAATATAAGTGGTTTGATCTTTATAGTAAAGAAATGGAAATCCAAATTTGGATTATAAAATGAATTTGAACTCAAGTAAATTAAATGGAGTGATTTTTGATATAAAAATCTAATTGTGAAGTATAAAATGAAAGTAAACTAATTAGATGAATTAATTAGTGAACTGGATATTGGATTGAGACTTGAGTTAAATGGAATTAAATAGATTGAATAAGAATCAATCCAAAATTGAAATGGAATTTGTTCGCAAGGGAAATAAACTTAAGTTATATAGTCGAAATAATTAGAGATAAACGAATTAACTTAAGTTAATATATTTGGATGAAAACTTGGCTTAAGTAAATTTATGAAATGGTTCATAAATAAAATTGGCATGGATTGGATTGTTGTTGAATATAAAATGAAGTGAACAAGATTTCATGAATAAATTGAATGTGAATGAATAGAAATTAATAAATTGATTAGAATCAATTTAAAATAGTTTGTAAGCTTAAGTGGCTATTTTATTAAATGAATATCACCGAATTTCTATGGAAAAATTTGTCGTTTGACGTAAACGGAAGTAAAAAAAATTTGGTGAGTCAATAGAAAGTGAATAAATTGATTTAGAATTAATTGGGAATGGATATGAATATATTGGATATGAATATGAGATTAATAGAAATGAATCGTTTGTGGATCACTTGGAATTGAATAAAATGGTATGTAAATCGATTGAAATGAATAACCGGATGTTGGAACCTTGTGATTTTGGATAAATTCATGTGTTACATATTTGGGTTATGCAAATTATGTGTTTATCTAGTTAAATAAAGACGATGTTATTAAAATTCATAAATTATGGGACTTATCGGTTTTATTTGAGTAAGTACAGGTACAAGAACACCAATTGGCTATATTTTGGCTGTGCAATTGCATATGAATTGAGCGAGCTTGCTTAATAACGCTAAAATAAGGTATGCTTACGAATTTAGCACACGGAAAATATAGATATTGTTATATATTGCATTTTCTGGCCATGAGAGCCGATGTATATCTTTTTATCATTTCTGTCATATTGCAAAAGGCTCTCCGTATAAGAGAGACACTACTAAAAAAATTTAGAAATTTAGGGTGTTAGCAAAATTTTGAAAATTTTTGCAAATTTTTTTTAGCTAAAATTTGATTTCGAATTGAAATTGAAATTGAAATAAAGAGTTTTGATTTAGAAATGAAAACTAATTGCTTTAAATGGAACTAAAAGATTTGGGAAAATGAAATATCGAGTTTTAACTGAGTGGGTTTTGATAAATTAATGGGTTTGTTGCATTTTTCATACTTAGCAATTTCAGGGACGAAATTCTTTTAAGGGGGAAGGAATGTAACGACCTAGATTTTTCCATCATTTGATTTTGAATATTTAAATGATTTTAAATATTGGATTTGGAATATAAATTGATTTTGAGTATGAAGATTTTGGTTGAAAAATATAGAATAAATTTAAAAATTCAAACATAGCGATTTATCGTAATACGGAAATGGTGAATAATTGGAATATGAGTTGAATATGAATCGAAACAATTTCTAATGTTGATATAAATTCTATTTGAATTAGAATTGAGTTAGTAAGTTTTTAAAAATGGAATTTCAAGCGATTTCTTCAACTTTTGAAATCGTCGATTTAATCGACGCGTAAAAATAGCGATCCAGAGCACGGTCTCAGAATTCGATGAAACTAGTTCCATTGGATCCGTAATAGTGTATTATTATCGAATTTCAAATTTTGTAGCGTTTGGAGTTAACGTTTGGTCGTACGAGATAGAAACGCGTTGAAATTAATATGAAAATTTAATATAATAATTGGATTCAAAAAGCTATCTTCTTCATACGATCGAATTAGGCCTCGGGACTTGTTCCATTGCGTTCAGAATAGGGGTATAACATTATAAATGCCAGGCGGCACGCTTCGTTTGAAGTTCAGAAACTTTTGGGGTGGGTAGTATTTTTAATTGCCTATATAAAGGACTCAACCCTTTAAAACCCTAGCTTTCTATTCACAGCCGCCACTAACATTCGAATGGCCAGAGTTTTTCCTCCTTCCTCCTCGATTATCTCCTCCTCCAAGAAAAATTGTCGAAAACTTCCAACTAGAATATCGTAGAGCTCATCGAGTACTATAAATCCAACGATCATGATCGTTTAAGGCGAAGCGGATTGGCGGTGATTTGACTTTAAAGGCGCGACGTTCGTAGTCGTTTATCTCGGCGTGTGGTTGATCGGAGGAGGCCGCACTTGGCACGTTGGTGAGGGGTAGGATGGCGCACGCGTCGATGTAATTGGATCATCCTCCGGCTGCTCGATGGTGGCGCGACAAGGACTGAAGGGCGGCGCGTGATGGGTTTATTTTTGCTCGGCCTGGACGATGTTTGCGTGAGAGAGTGAAACGATGAAGGTAATAATATTTTTTTTTATTAAAGTTATTTAAAAATTATTAATGATCGAATGTTTAAAAATGTATAACTTATTCATACGAGGTCAGATTTGCACGAAACGAATTGCGTTGGATTCGTAGCAACGAAATCTACGCATAGGAATTGGATTGGAACAATTTGGAGCTTCTAAAATTTTTAGCTAAATTCGAACGCTATTCGAATTTAGTCGGAACCGAAACATTTTGGCGACAACCAAAAATCAAGGTTAGTAAATCTCACTCATTTGGATTGCTAGTTTTAATTTAAAATAGTTAAAATTATTTATTGGTTGATTGGATGAATTGATAATAATTTATCCGTTGGATATTATATTATTTATAGTAGTATATATATATTAGTAGTTGGTTATATTTCCCGCCGATTGGAGCGGATGAGACACTATGCGCCCCGCATAATAGCGGGCGGATGACCCTATATTACCACGATATCCCGCCTCGAAGCGGGATGGGTATTTTATTGTTATATAACGTCTATGGATGCAGGGAAACAGGTTAGAGGGATCCAACTGGATTCCTCAAATATATTGATTGTTTTCATATATAGTGATATATGATGAGATTGAATAACTTGTTATAGATTGTTGTGTGATTTGATTTATTGGATGCTATAGTAGCACTGGCCTAAATTTTGGTATTTTAAATACCATAAATAATATTTTTTGAATTTGAAGGAATTTGAAGGAGTTTTTGGATATAAAAATATTTATATCGAAATTTGGATTATTTTAAGGGAAATCGATTTGGATAAAACAGTGACTTGATTTTAGATTTGTACTCAACTATTCGTAAAATGTTTTAATTAGAGATTTAAAAATAATTTATATAAAGGATTTTAACAATGGATTTTAAAGTGATATTTCTAGATTTATGGAAAAGAAGTTGAAATCGATATTAAAAATAGATTTGAAAAATAAATGGGATTTATTAAGGAATGGATTCATAAAATGAAATTTTATAAATAAGACTAGTTTTATAAACAAGTTACTCAAAGGAGTTTATAAATTTATAAACGATGTTTATAAATAAGGGAAAATGATATGAGTTGATAAATTGGAAATATAAATTCACAGTGTGAATTTATATCGAGATATGGAAATCGGGTTTGGGAAAAATAGTGATTCTATTTTTGAAATGTGAGAATGGTTAGGGAATTGGAATTAAATCGATGTATTATGAATCGAGAGGGATTTATAAATTGAATTGGTTATTGGAATTTTAAAAATATATTTTTATCAAAAAGTTAAGTTTTGTTTTAAAAGGAAAATTTTATTTATTAAACTATGTAATTTAAAGCTGTTTTAGTATTGAAATGCTTCGGAAAGTGGATTTTTCAAATATCTTATATTAATTGAAATTAAATTATAATTTTTAAAGTCAGCTTTGTAAATCGATTAGTTTTATTTAAAAATGAATTGGAAATGAGTTATCGATGTTTATTCAAAGTGTTTTAATATTTTAAATAATTACTTAAACATGTTTTAAAAATAAATTATTATTCTTTAAAATACTTATCATATATATAGAGTTTTGAAATGATTGTAATTTATTTAAAAATCCTCTCGAGATTTGTAAGCGGGGTTTATTTGACGGATATGATTTTTATAAGAGAAATTTTGTAATGGAATTCTGGAAACTTCCGAATTGTTGAAATACGAGAACTTCGGAAATGAATTAGAATTCATAAAAGAAGTTAGAAATGGGTAGTTGGAATTATGGACAGGTGTAATTGATTTTGGAAATTTTAAAGGAAATTAATTAATGAATTCAAGAAACTTATAGAATCCGTTATAGAATTAGATTACACCAATCTTGGTGGGAAGCCATTTATGGGAACAAAGGATGCTATTGAGGTAGAGAATTGCCTGTTACATTGCGAGAGAATATTTGCTGATCTGGATTTAGATGATGAGCAGAAGGGAAGGTTGGCCTCTAGGCAGTTGCAAGGGTCAGCACTTTATTGGTGGAATAGTGTTATTGCCGGAGTTCCGGAGGAAGAGTTGACATGGGCTGAATTCAGAAGGAGATTTGAACAGAGGTTTTTATCTAAGATTGCTAAGTCGGCGTTGATGAGAAAGTTTATGGATCTAGTTCAGAGAGAGATGTCGGTTATCGAGTATGACACTAAGTTTGATGAGCTATCTTGATATGGATATGCTACTATAGACACCAATATTAGGAGAAATGAGAGGTTCATTCGGGGTTTGAGACCTGAGCTTGCTAGGTCGACCCTGACACATATCTGTGATCCTTATAATGTGGTTGTGGAGATGGCAATTCTCCATGAAGAAATGCTTGCTATTTGTGCTAGAGAGAAGCCAGTTGAAACCTATAGTTCTCGGGGAAAGAAGAGGAAGTTCTTTAAGAAGAAGGGAGCCCAGAAGGGAGGTGCTGTTAAGAAGGCAAAGGCTGAATTAGTTTACTTTAAGTGTGACAAGAAGGGTCATTATGCAATTGAGTTCCGGTCAGGCAAGGGGAAGAAGGCCGCAGATAAGAAGAATGTAAAATGCTTTAACTGTGATCAAGTTGGGCATTATAAGAATCAGTGTCCAGAACTGGTTAGAGCGGACAAGAGAAAGGTTTTTGCTGTTGGACCATCGTCTGCTAAGCCAACTGTAGCTGAAAAAGAAAAGACCATGATGGAAGGTACGTTTTTGATTCAGATTACACCAGTTAGGATACTATCTGATACCGGTGCATCACATTCATTTATATCACAGTGTTTGCTTGATAGGTTATGCTTAGAACCCACATACCTTATTACTTCCTTAAGGGTTGTGAATCCAATAGGAGGGTATGCAACTCTGGGGATGAGATGTGGTCGGTTAGAACTTGATTTGTTTGATTATAAGTTTGCATGCAGTTTGTATGTTTTCGATTTCGTAGATTTCAGAATCATTTTGGGTATGGATTGGTTGAGAAGGTATGAGGCTAGGTTATTTTGCCAGGATGGGGAGATATCACTAAGACACCTTGATAGTTATAACTGAATTATATTCTCGATGGAGAATTCTGACCAGAGTAGTTGTGCTTTGTTGAGTGCAATGGAAGTGGGAGAAGATCTAAGTCAGGTTCTAGTAGCAAGTGATTTTGCAGATGTCTTTGAGCCGGTCACTAGACTAGCACTGAAACGAGCTGTTAAGTTTTGGATAGACCTTGTGCCAAGACCTGAACCTGTAAGTAGACCACCTAGCAGGATGACACCGACAGAGATGAAGGAATTGAAGGTGCAGCTAGTGGATCTTGAAGGAAGGAATTTTATTAGACCAAGCAATTCGCCTTGGGGATCGGCCGCAGTGTTCGTTAAGAAACTAGATGGGCCGTTGAGGATGTGTATCGACTATCGTAAGTTGAATGAGAGGACGATCAAGAATAAGTATCCTTTGCCGAGAATTGATGATCTATTTGATCAGTTGTGTGGAGCTATAGTGTTTTCCCAGTTGGATTTGGCGATGGGTTTCCATCAGTTAAAAGTGGTAGAGGATGGTATTCCTTTAATAGCATTTCAGACTAGATATGGTTCATACGAGTGGTTAGTAATGCCATTCGGGTTAACAAATGCACCTGCTTTCTTCGTGGATCTGATGAACCGAGTTTTTCGAGAGTATTTGGGTAGGTTTGTGTTGGTGTTTATAGGTGACATTTTGGTATACTCTAAGGATAAAAGAAAGCATTAAAATCATCTTAGAGTTGTGCTTGAGATGCTGAGATAGCATCAGCTAAAGGAGAAGTTTTTCAAGTGTCATTTTTGGAAGAAAGAGGTTAAGTTTCTTGGTCACATGGTTTCAAAGAAGGGTTTGTCAATCGATCCAGATAAGATCGAAGTTGTTAATAATTGGAAGAGACCAGAGATGGTGACTGAGGTTAGAAGTTTTCTTGGACTTGCTGGCTATTACCGGAGATTCATTAAGGATTTCTCGCGGATAGCAGTGCCTTTGACTAAGCTAACCAGGAAGGAGGTGAAGTTTGTTTGGTCCGAAAAATGTGAGGAAGCATTCCTTAAGTTAAAGCATTTGTTGACCAATGCACTTGTGTTAGTATTTCCAGATGGAAACCAAGGATTGGTGGTGTATACCGATGCATGTGGGACTGGATTGGGAGCTGTGTTGATGCAAAAGGGTAAAGTGATTGCCTACGCTTCACGATAGCTTAGACCGCATGATGTGAGATATCCTACTCATGATTTGGGGTTGGCTATGGTGATCTTCGCATTGAAGATTTGGAGGCAGTATCTCTTAGGGGAGAGGATTAAGCTATAAACAGATCATAAGTCTTTAAGGTACTTATTCTCTCAGAAGGATTTTAATATGACAGCAGATGTGGTTAGAGTTTTTAGCTGCTTATGATTTTGGTATAGAGTATACTCGTGGGAAAGGAAATAAGGTAGTGGATGCTCTTGGCAGAAGACATCAAAATGTGGTGTTAGCTGTGTTGGCAGAATGGAAGGCTTTGGAAGCTTTGACTACTTGTAGTGTGCAGTTAAGATCGACTGCTAGTTCTAGTCAGAGTACTGCCATGTTATCATGTTTAGAAGTTCGACAGATGTTGATCGAGAGATTGCTTCTAAGCAGAGGGAGGATCCATTATTGGCCGAGAAGTTCAAAAGGATTGAGGTTGGAACTGAGATCGATGATCTAAGGGATTTTAGTCTTGACCAGAGAGGATGGTTGAGAAAGAAGGGACGATTGTGTGTTCCAAATGTTGAGAACTTGAGGAAAGAAGTTCTTGGAGAATGTCATCGATCCAAGTTTATGATTCATCCTAGGGGGACCAAGATGTATCAAGATATGAAGAGGAGCTTCTATTGCGAAGGTATGGAGAGGGATGTTGGATTGTGGGTTAGGCAGTGTGCAAACTGTCAACAAGTGAAGGTTGAACATCAGAAGCCGAGTGGATTGCTTCAACCTCAAGAGATTCCAGTTTGGAATTGGGATTCGATATCCATGGATTTTATAGACTAGTTGCCAAGGTCAAATAAGGGAAATGAAAGTATATGGATTATAGTGGACAGGTTGACCAAGAGTGCCTATTTCATTCCAGTTAAGTCAACCAGGACGGCACCTGTTTTAGCTAAGTTGTTCATGAAGAACATAGTCAGACTGCAAGGAGTTCCTAGTAGCATAATCACTGACAGAGATGCTTTGTTCACTAGTGAATTCTGGAAGAGTCTACAGGATATGTTAGGCATTAAGCTCAAGATGAGTACTGCATATCACCCTCAGGCGGATGGGCAGACAGAGAGAGTCAATAAGGTACTCGAGGATTTATTAAGAGCTTGTGTATTGGACTTTGGTGAATCTTGCGAAGATCACCTACATTTGGTTGAGTTTTCCTATAATAATAGTTATCAGACTAGTATCGGAATGGCGCCTTTTGAAGCTTTGTATGGAAGGCCATGCAAATCACCAGCATGTTGGTTGGAGATTGGAGACAGATTGGTCAAGGGTCCAGATTTTGTTAGGGAGGCATCAGAGAAGATTGAGTTGATCCAAGAAAGGATGAAGGAAGCTCAATCCAGACAGAAAAGTTACGTAGATAAGAGGCATAAAGACCTATAATTCTCGGTTGGAGATAAGGTTTTCATTAAGGTATCACTGATGAAGGGTGTGGTACGATTTGGGACGCTAGATAAACTGGCACCAAGATATGTTGGTGCATTCTAAATTATAAAGAGGATTAGAAAGCTCGCATACAGAGTAGAGTTGCCGAGCAGTATAGCAGGTGTCCATAATATATTTCATGTGTCTCATCTTCGCAAGTATGTGCACGATCCAGAGACTACTATTCCTCCGGCAGGGTTGGAAGACTTAGTAGTAGAGCCTAATTTGACTTTTGTAAGTTAACCAGTTTGGGTTGTAGCGAGAGATGAGAAAAGATTGAGGAACAAGACAGTCAAGTTGGTGAAAGTTCAGTGGAGCGACAACGAGAAGAACTGTACTTGGGAGACAGAGGACATGATTTGAGATACTTATCCTGATTTGCTTTTAGGGTATGCCTATATTTGATTTATATAGATAATTGCTAGTTAGGTAGACTAGTATGGTTGTTAGGAGTTGTTATGATTGCTATGTTTAGTATTTAGTCCTTACAGAATTTCGAGGACGAAATTATTTAAGAAGGGGAGCCTGTAACGCCCTTAATTTTTTATAACATTATTAAGGAGATTTAATTTGATAAATAAAATAAAATAATGTAAATGTTAAGTGGTAAGAGGATTGAGATTTGAATAAATACTTAGAGGCCATGCTAAATTAATTAATTAAATGGGCTTAAGAATGGTTTATAAGCTAATTAAATTACATAAGGGCATATTGGGAAATAGCCACACACAACCCTTACCCTTATATTCTCGTTCCTTACACCATTCATGTTTTATTTTCCCATTCAACTCATTTTCAAAAACGAAACACAAACATAAAGAGGAGCCGGCCATTGCTAGGAAGAAAAGAGAAGAGAAATTAAATCAAAAGCAAAAGAATTAAAGCAAGGGGAATAAATCTCAATCTCAATCCAATCTCCTTATCTTAATTAAGGAGAATAATAATTTATATCATCTCTATTTTGTTTTATGAACATATGTTTTTGGATTTAAGATTACATTCATTTTTATGATGATTTGGATGATGATATGCTTGAATTATAATTTGTTTGATTTAAACAAGACTGTTTAAATGGGAATGTATGCAGTTTTAAGGCAAAACTGATTTAAATTGATGTTTGAATGCCATGAAAAAGAATTATGTTATGTAAACCATGATTTTGGAGTTGGGCTTTAATTTTGATAATTTTCCAAGCTATGGAAAGATTATTATGAATTTTCAAAGGAAAATATGGTTAATTGGGTTTAGAAATTTATTTCAAAAATTATATTAAGAATTTGGGTTTGAAATTTTGATATGTTAGATAACATGATGAAAGTGAATTTCTGTAATTTTTGGGGATTATTCCTATGTGATTTGCTATCCAAATTAAATTATTTTAGAAGAAGGACTTATTTGCAATATTGGTTTTGCTTAATGGAAGAGCTTATTATAAATTAACCTTGGTTTAGATCTGAAATTAAGCGGCATTATTTTGGTAAAGAATTTGAAAAGTTGAGGCAACCAATCACATGTTTACATGTGGCAGGTTAGTTAGATAGAATTTTCTTTAATTGGCATTAACCTGCTTTTACTCAGAAAAGCTGGTTCCGCCTCTATTAGAAGTGCCTTTCAACTCTACTGCTTTCGCTCCATCTCAGTCGAAACTAACCCAGACCGAAACCAATACACAAGGTATCACTTAGATGGTACGTAGTGGATTGAAGAAAGGCGGAAGGCATGGTGTCGAAAGCATTGCTTCCATTAGGGTCGATACCTTTGTTTGTTTTAAAAAGTTAAGCGCCTGCCTTTGTTTTACTTAAGATTTCGACATAGTCAAAACATATGTTTTCGAAAGGAGTTTTCTAAATCGCTTTCAAAGGGGTTGCCAACTTACATTTTAAAGTATGAGCTTTTGAATGTGTTCCTTTGTTTTAAAATAAGACTTTAGAAAATGATGATTTCGACCTGGTCGAAACCATGGTGCTGTTTGTGTATCTTTCAAGGGTATTGAAGTCATCAATGCTGTCGAAGGTTGCCTTTTTTTAAAACTTATGCTAAACCACTTCCTAAATGCTTTCAAAAGGGATCAAAGGTTTTGAAGGCAATGGCTTCGAAAGGGGTTTTCGATGCTTTCCTTCGGTATTTTGCTCAAATGATTTGAAGCTTTCGAAGGAGATGGTGTCGACGCCATCGAGTTTTCCCCAATACTTTTATATGATAAAGAATGGTTTCGAAAGAGATACTTTCATTTATATACACTTTGACCCAAATGATATTTTTATAAACCCAATGGTTTCGAAAGAGAGACTTTCAATGATTTCGGAAGGGCTACTTCCAAAGGTTTCGAAAAGGGCACTTTCACTGGTTTCGAAGTTATGCTTCTAAGAGTTAATAAGTACTACTTTATTACATTCGAAAGGTTTCGAAAGAGAGGTTTTAAAGTGTTTCTAAAGTCAGGGGCCTAATGTTTTGAAAAGAGATTTATATGCTTTCGAAGGAGGTTATCCTGTGAGGTCGAAAGCAAGGTTTTGAAGGTTTCAAAAGCCTTAGTTTTCAAAACAAACAGCCCAATCTCATTTTAAAGGAAAACCATGGAATAAATAAATAAAGTGTTTTGAAAAGGGGTTTTTGAAGAAGTTTTCTTTGATTAAAAGGTTAAAGGGATTAACCATATTATTGTGTTTTTTTCTTCATATATGTATATATTCACATTGTAATGGACCCATAATTGTATTTTGGGGAAGGGCAGAATAACCAGCTAGGTTGACCCAATAGTGAATATAAAATTAAGTTAACTCCTGAATGAGTAGTATTGCATCTAGGAGGTCAGGAAGACCAGAATATAGGATGCTAAAATATTAAAGGAAGATATTGGTAGGGGCCAATATGTTCACAGTAAGCCCATGAAAACTGTGTATAAGAAAAGATATTGGCAGGGGCTAATAGGTTCATAGTAAGCCTATGAAAACTATGTATAAATGAAGATGTCAGAAAGGCAAGTTCATAGTTAGCCTATGAAAACTATGATTTGATATTGGCAGGGGCCAGTAGGTTTGTAGTTAGCCCATGAAAGCTATATCCGCATTAAGATATTGACAGATGTCAATAGGTTCTTAGTCAACCCATGAAAACTAGGATAAGAAAAGGATATTGGAGTTACTAATAGGTTCGGGGAGAACCCATGAAACAATAAAGATATTGGCAGGGGCCAATACGTTCTTAGTGATTCTATGAAAACTATCTAACTGGATAGGGAGTCCTTAAACATTTAACCGGTTATTAATGAGCCCATGAAAACTATTTGGTTAATAGTAACCTTAGAAACTATAAATGAGACAAATAGTCAAAATGAATGGGGATGGGTAATCCAGAATTGATTCACTTGTTTTTCATATCATCGTATCATATTGTTTTGAATTGTTTTAACCATCGTGGATGCAGGAGCACAGTATATGGTTTTATAAAGGTTTTTAAGATACTAGTGAGGGGATAACCCGTTCCGCTAAGCGGCGTGGTCTCACTAGATATCTAAATGGTTTGAGATGGTAGATTATTATTCATACCAGACTTAATGTCTGACTCGAAGTTTATGTTTTCCCCTTAAACTCTTGGGTACTCAATTGATTTTGAGTTGTTGGGAGTTGAGGTTTTCTCGTACCTCTTTAGACGAATAAAGCTTCTGGATGTGCAGAAGGCATGATAGCTATCTAGAGTTCTCTTTTATTATTCCGCCGTGTTGTTATTGTAATGGCAAGGTTGTTAAATTTCCTATATATACTTTGACCATCCAAGAGGGCATCTTCATATGTCGCTCTTAGCATATGTTGTAATAAATATATTTTCTCTAAACGTGGTTAACGATTGTGGGATTATGTAATGAATTTGAAATGTTTTGAAATGGAATGTGAATTTTGTTTGATATTCTAATATATTTTTTCCATATTCATGTGTTTCTATGTATCGATGTATCTAACATTGCCGTATTTGGTCACCAAGGATTAATAACTATGGATGACTGCAGCATCCATAGCCATTAGTTTAGGGCCTTTAAGTAGAGGGATATTACAAAATTCTCAGAAGTCGACATTAATACATCCATGGTATTCACGTGCCGAACATCCAAGTGTTGGAAAGATAGATTGTTGGGTTGAAAGAAAGAAAAGACGAAACATAATCTCATAACGTAGCGAGTAGTATATAATATACCAATGATCTTCACAAAAGAAAACTATGATATACATACATAAATCAAAGTAACTAACCTATCATCAACCTGGACAGTTATAACAACATGTCCTCACAAATTTTGATAAATACAATAAGAACAATAGCAGAAGATAAAAGATACGTGAATACATCTTAGTGGATCCAGCTCATCTCCTGAAGCTCCAAAGCATCCATAACTAAATCTGGAAATATGCTCGGGCTGATCCGAGCATTATAAGAAAATAATGCCCGGATTAGTCTAGTAAATCAGTATGAGAAAACTCAAATCAAATCATATGGATTTCTATATTTATAAACCCTTTGAAAATAAAGGTATCTCATAGGACCACGCTGCATATAAACACAGGCAGGGTTTTACCTTACGACAATCAAACCATTTTTATTAGAAACTCTAGTGATATTACAATAATGTCTAGGGGTTTAAAATAAATATATAACATATCTGGAATGGTTACCCATAATTACATTCAACGGTGCTAGGTTATACAACTAAAACCGTAAGGCACGTCTTGGAGATTGGATTCCATATAATGGCAATGTAAGGGACTACCAACCGTACAATACACCACTAGATAAAATGTACCGAGGCTGCAAACTTGCATCTCTACCAACGCAAAGCCGGCAATCCCTTTTACATGAAAAACTGGATTACATCATCCCTTGGGCACCGAGGATGTAAATGTTAGCTCCCCGATCTCCACGTGACCACATACCGAAACAAAAAATCTCGATCTAGATCGAAGAATGATGCTCCTAATGGTAATGAATCGCATAGCTCTGCGGCATCTACCTTGATTTAGCCAGTACCGGGTTGTGAGCTTATGAGTTTATGTTTTTACCTTTTCCTCCTAGAAATTCCCACTTGGAATGCTAACACTGCCCACCAGGCAATAATGCAATGCTAACATTCAACCGTACAAGTTGTTCAGGAAATGGACAAACCGAAGGCACTACGACATCCATTTTGGAATCACCCTAGGGATTAGTAACAAGTAGCCCTTGAACTTCAAAGAACTCCATCTTTGATTCCATTATCTCGAACCAGTCTCGAACCTCTTCCAAAGCGTAGAACGAGCATATGGTTTTAGAGTGGTTACAATTTCGAGTCATCTCATATAAGTACACACCCCCGCTTACCAGTCGCTCCAAAACCAAATCAATAGTTCCAGTAAACTCAACTCCGGTTCTTTTGGAAATAATTAGGCAATACATATGAGTGTAGATCACCTCCTAACCATTTAAGCAGACGGATTTCCATAGTCCTTGGAAAACAAAATGAGATTATACGCACAGTATAGCTTCGTCAAAGAAAACTGTGTCATATAACCCTCGTGTTTCTCCTAGATATTTCTAGAGTGATATTTTGGCCGAGATTTGATAGTTGGTTATTTAACTATCAAATAAAAAATCAATTAAACATAGATTTAATTCCATATAGGATCCACTAAGCCTCTATTAATTAATCTTTCATTAATTAAATCATTTTTCAATAATTTGGTTCAAAATACCTTCAAAAAGATATTTTCACAAACCCCTTATACTCCTTTCAATACTTGGAAAACCATTCGTATACTTATCTCGCCAGTATAAGTATATTAACAAAACATTATACTTCCAATACTTAGAAAATATATACATATAATTATTTCAACGGTATAAGTATATTACCAAAACTTAAGGAAATATAATTAACAACATTTCTTACTCTAAACCCAAACCACTTTTCCTTAGGTGTTAAGTATGGAAAGAATGTTTCCATACAACCATAATTAAGAAGGATTATTTATCAAACATCAAATCTCATTCCTTTTATAAAATTCCGTTTTTATAAACCCACTCCATATTTACAAGTCCTCTTATAAATCTCCAAATTAATTTATAAAGCTTCTTTTATTTATAAACTCTTTCTATTTATAAAACACTTTTCAACTTATAAAACTGGTTTCTATTTATAAAACACTTTTATAAATCCCACTTTATAAGCTCCTTTATAAAAATCCCTCAACTCAATTTTTATAAATCTTATATAATTAACACAAATCTTCGTTATTGTCAAAATATCACTTATAAATCTATTTTTAATTTATATACTACCGTTTACCAATCTCTCTTTTATTTATAAAATATCATTTATAAATCTCTCTTACAAAATATCATTTATAATCTCCTTTACAAAATATCATTTATTAAGTAAAACTCCTTATATAAAACAATTTCTTATTTATAAACACCTTTATTAAATTAATTAGTTACCCTTAAACATCATAAATAATTAATTAATTAACTTTAGAACATTATTAATAAAATAATTAATTAACTTACTTTAAAACATCATTAATCAAATAATTAATTAACTAACTTTGAAACATCATTTATAATTATATAAACACTTAACATTAAATTATTATAAAATTGAAGTTAATTTAAATCCATAACTTTTCAAATTCGGAAAGAGGCTTGGCGACCATTATGATATTTAAACAAGCTACCAGTTGTCCCAGTTTAGCTTCCCAAGCCAACGCTAGTATTTACATGAGAAAAATATATGTAAATCAAATCAATAATTAACCATCCATAGTTAATGTGTCATTTATCCCATATAAATCAACTGGCATAAAATTAAATGTCCAAATTAATATAATAGCAGAATGGGGATTTATTCTGCTAAACAGATGTCCAAAATAATCTAGTCAATTTAAATTTAGCATAATGGTGTTTTATTCTATCAACAGAAGTCATTAATAATCTATTTAATTTAATTATAGCAGAGCGGTGTTTTATTTGGCCAAATAGGTATCACCAATGAAGTATAAATAATTTAACCACTTTATTATTTAAAATAACGTCATTATATTCAACCACTATTATTTGATCATAAATTTTTACTTCATTCAAACTATCAACTATTTAAACCATAGCATTGTACTCATCAATATGAGTCTAACATAAAAATCCACGGGTTAAACAGATTTGGAATGGACAGGATATCCTAATTTAAAATCAGCACATTTAGTTTAATATGTTAAAAAATAAAAAAATTGCCTTTTCAACCAAATACGAATGGACGAAGCCCAACCCAATACTCCAATCCCATACCCACAAGCTACAGTCCATCACCCCAAAATCCAAATTTTCCCCGAAACAACAAAATTCGAATGCTCCTTGAACCAAAGAAATTATTCGCGAACGTGCACGCATGCACGTGCACACCACCCTCACTCTGCCAATCCCCGATCCAAGTCCACCACCGAACTCGCCTTAACCGTTTTTCCTACTACACCTCATCGCCTTGACTATGTAGCCTCCAATCCAATTCCGACCATCTCCTTCCATTCGAAATTTTGCATCTATGTCGCATCTAAGCCTTCCTGACTTCGCCTCGATCACCTATGGCTATCGCCCCATATACCATCGCGACCCACACCACCTGGCGCACCACAACCCTGCCACACTTCCAACTCGGTGGCCCACCACCACCGTACGATCGCCAAAGATGCAAGCACCCAAAACCAAACCCTAAACCCTAGATTTGGCTCAAACTGCCACTTCAGACCATTACACCGCCTGCGACCACTATGGACAGCTCCCCCTCGACTAATGCCTCCTCTTGACATCAGCATTGACCCCATCGACCACCCAATCATCGGAATTTCCTTGTTGATCAAAAAACGATGACTACTTCTCCACGTCGCTCCCCTCCACTAAAAATTACGAATTCAATTCTAAAAATCTCACCTCCGTAATACAAACACACCACTACCTCCAATCACCATTTCATAATCATCGATTTTCCTTTGCTTCCTGACATCTACTGTAATACGGCGATTTCTACCACTCCGCATGACGAAATGACAAACAAACATTTTTTTAAATTATTAGAGGTGAAAATGAGAAACTTTGATGTTGGTCACTTTGGCTAAATTGGGTAAATTGGGAGTTAAGGATTTTTAAAGAGGAGGATGGATTATTTTTCATGTTACAGCAAATAAGAAAATAAAGAAGGAGATGAATAATTTGCTCTATGTTTATTTTCTCCCTATATCCTTGCTTTCCAATTAGCAAAGAAAAGATAGAAAATAAGGTAGGAGAAAAATAAAAAGAAATGGACAAGGAGAAAAGTGGCTATAGGAAGAAGAAAATGGAAAGGTATAGGGAGAAGGAAAGAAACGAGAGGTAGAAGTTTTAAATAGGTGAAGTGCAAAATGAGGTGAAGTGAAGATGTTGCATTACTCCTATTCTAAGGTAACCAATACTCACACTTCAAGTTACCATCTTATCTCCATCAAATCGCATTTAAAGTTTGTTTAAAAGTTTGTATTTGAATTTGATTTGACAAAGGTTTAAAAAGAGACTTTTTGATGTACTCCGCTACACAAAATTTCATTCGCGTACGAACTGTGAATGACATAAATATAAATATGATCATCCAAAACAATGTGACACTATTACAGATCAATTTTAAAATACACTGGTTATCAAATTCTGTTAAATTTCAAATATACCAATGTTTGGCACAAAATACGTCAAATGACAATTTAATAATTTTTCAAACTAAAAATTATAGAAAAATACTATAAATTCATTTTATTTCCAAATTGATTTTCTTTTTATTTAAAACCATTAATTGAATATTTAAAAATTAATTAAATATTATCAAAATCAAAGGGATAAAATTCCGGGTCGGTACATGTATTAATATCCATTCGCTTTTATTATTATCGAATATGGCAAAGAATCATGTATTTTTTTCATAAGTACACCTGTATGTGTATATATGAATATTTCACTTCCTTTTATTTACAGATGGAATTTAAGTGAAAAATCATTCCTTCATTCATGTTCTCTTACCTATACATACATACACACACACATTCTTTCCCTTGTTAATGTAACAGTTATATCGCCTTAATTAATGCTACTAATTATAATTTAAGTTGGTTAATTGCAAATTATAATCCCAACCAATATCCTTAATTGATATTCTATACACACACACACATTATTAACCTCTGTAGGAAACCCTGTATTTCTATTCAAACATGTAAATTTGTGCATTAATTAAAGGCCTTATCTTATACAAATAATAAATAGCATATTCATTTTTTCTTTTTAAATAATGATTCATTTCCATATTTTGTTACCTTTGTTTCTATAAGATTGCATGCATTCTTTTTTAGCTAGCAGGGTTGACTGGGCCCTTTCCAGATTTATTAGAAAAAAAAAGAAAAAAATAGGTATAAACAAGCTTATACCGAGGAAAAAAAGAAAAAACAAACAACAAGAAATACCACCAAAAAATTACATCCCAAACAGACAAGTCTACCTCGTTAAGCCCTAAATTAATGTTAGCTAAACTCACCCTAACTTCATACAAGATACTTTGAACCAACTCAGCTCTAGACCTAACAGTTTTCTCAAAAAAAGTAGTCCGTCTTAACCCCAAAAAAGGGTCAATATCCAGATCCTACTTCTTTCCTACCTGCACCAAACAAGACAAAAATATGCAATCGATTAGAACTACATGATTAAATATAATGTTATGCACATATACACTCTAAAGTATGATTATGATTATAGATGTGACTGTCATTTGAATGCAAATAATAAAGTTCAGAAATGAATACAAATAATAAACGAATTGAATTGCAGCAATAATGATATGGCATGAGACAATAGTGTTCAATAACAAAGGAAAATGTCTTTGTAGTGCATGCTTCAAGCAGCGAATTAACATATGATCCACCACATGTCAACCCAGCTGGATTTACAATCCCATAATTCAGACTAAAGAACAATATTGCTCAAACATGAAAACCAAATCAAGGATTCGAAGTACATATGACAAGTAATCTGTACTATGTTGTTAAATTTGATAGAAAATTAGACATTGAAAGAACTGCAAATTGGAAAATCTATTCATATTTTGGTAAAATGGTACTTGTATATTGTGCAACAAAGAGAAAGAGTCAAGTGAGCATTTACTTTTTATATGTGAATACCTAAGACATATATGGAAAAATATAAAACTAAAATTGATGATGCAAACTTGCATAATGGAACATGTTTGGTTCATTCTCAAAAAACAATTTGGTTAGATTTAATCGATATTGCTAGTAATTCATAATTCTTGTTCCAAATGACCAAACGTATATAGAAAGACATCTAAAGTCTCTCAACTTGGGACCGAACCTAAGTATAACTGTCCACATATTAAAGATTTACTTTGTTCCGATCCCTTTTAGCTTAAAGAAATGTAAGTTTGGATCTGAAAAGATTGAATATAGCCTAACTAGCAAAATAAACTTCTCAAATTTCCTTGAATTGAATAGAACAATCTCAAAGGAAAATTCTACCGCAAGCGATAGCTGTTATTTATTTTTAATAAATATTTAGATGGTCTTACTATTTCGTCCATGGATTATGTCCCAAACGCGACCGTGAGGCCTCTGCCTCAGAACGCTGGATTTGTACAGTATATTTAATAAAATTACACAGAAAAGTTGACCACACCAAAACATACCAGATAGTTTGCAAGCTCGTGACATATAAGTAAAAAAAGTGATCGTCATATGTATTTACAAGAGTAGTTGATTTATTAAGGAAAAAGAGGAAAAGATAAAGTATAGATTAAAATAAATTGCCATTGAAACTTCTCATCGGTTAGGTCAAGTTGTGATTAATGTGTAAAAATCACCCATGAAACAAAACCATCATCACATCACATTTACCAAATAAATACATCAACGTAAATTAAAAAAAAAATCAACTGCAACAGGTTGTAAACTGATCTAGTTAGTTATGCACAGTGCATAACCAGTATGGCAGAACGACAATACACAGAATCTCATAATCAAAGTACAACATTGATCAATTGGTTAAAAACTATCAAAGCAAGAGCCCTATGTGTGATAAGTGTCCAACATTTGAAGAAGATACTAAAAAATCAGAAATTAAAATCAAATCACTTGAAAATGAAATTTTGATTTTGAAAGAAAGTGAAAATACTAGGAGAGAGAATTCTATTAAAAAGTGCACACAATTATTGAAGGAAAATGAATCGCTCAAAACACAAGTCCAACAACTGTCTATGACGTTAGGAAAATTTTCAAAAGCGAAAGATCGTTAAATATGCTATTAGGAAAACAAACCGCTAATACAGTTAGACAAGGACTTGGGTATAATCACTCTGAACGTATGAGAAGCAAAATTAAGCAAGTCAATTCCATGTGCACAATTTATAGAAAATTTGGACATAATCAAAATATTTGTTGGTATAGACCCAAACACGTAAAAACCATTCCAATTTGGGTTCCAAAAGGCATGAATATAAAATCCCTCAAACTCAAACAAATCTAGGTGCCGAAAGGAACATATATAAATAGTTTTGGGTCTCCACAAACTTATTTTTCAAAATCTATTGCCACTGACAACCATGGACCTATAAAAACAAATAGGTCACAAAATCTTTTCTCGTGTAGGTGTGGTGGCAGGCTAAGGAACAACAACAGTGTTATCTGGATTCTGGCTGTTCCAGGCATACAACGGGCGACAAATCAAAGTTCCTTAGCCTAGTATAAAGGTGGCAGAATCACAATGGGGTACAACGAAAAATTATTGGAAAGGTAAAATAGGTAACGGTATATTTATCTTGAACAGTTTATTAAAAGTGATAATTTGCACCATAATCTGATTTAATTCAGCCAGTTATAATGAATGTTGATTATGATTCTGACTTTTTCAAAATTGTTGGCCAATTATATTTTTATGCCGAAAATACAATAAGTATTTCTAGAGACTTCGAAATTGTTCATAAAGATTTGTTTGGATTAACGATGATGTTTTGATGATTACTCTTGATACATGTGGATATATTTACTGGATCTGATACTATGTTCACTATCTGTTTGTTTGCGCAGTTTCAATTCAAATTCAAAAGAAATTCATTCAAAAGATGTTAAAAATTATTTTAAGATATTTTGTTGCACACTACACGGTCTGGTCTATGACATCAAACTAATGACAATCTTGAGTCAAAGGAAAATTCGGATGCAGATTACACTGGAAATTTAGTTGATAGAAAAACTATTAGTGGAACGTGATTTATACCGAGACATTCATTAGCTGCATCACATTTCCAAAGAAAATATCTGCATATTTTTCACTTGAAATAATTTTCAAATAGCAGACATTTTTTTCTAAAACCCCTTCCAGAAAATCATTTTTGTTGACCTTATTTCAGATTAGTCATTTTAGGAAATTTGATTTTATATTATTTTTGGATTTGATTTTAAATGACTACATTAACTAATCTGACCCCCTACTAATTATCGAAAAGATAAATAGTGATTGAAAAAGTGATGAGTGTTGATATTAATCATATATTATAACTTGAGATAGTATATTTAGTAAATTTCTTTAGAAATTTAAACAAGAGTTATAAAAACTTTCTGTTGGTAAAAATTCCATGACCATTTCTATTTCTATCATATTTCTATCGACCATCACTCATCAAAATCCAATATAGTATGTCAATATGTGGTATTTTAAATGGGAAATTATTCGTTCTTCATTTTATTATATTTTTAGCAATAAAAACATCCAAAGTATTCACTCTCATTTAAAAGTCCTCACGGTTATGCATGGGTGAATTATTTGGAATTTTTGATTATGTGCTTCCATGCTAATTTAAAAGTCTTCACGGTTATGCATGTATGGAACGCATATCAAAATTGATTGATTAAATAGACAAGTTGATTCTAATCCCATTTAAAAGTCCTCACGGTTATGCATGGTTAGAAGATACTTGAATTCATTTTTAATAAAAATTTAGAATACTCTAATATTATTTAAAAGTCCTAACGGTTATGCATGGTTAGTAGATATTCAAATTCCTGATATAAATATACCACAAATAGACACAACTATATGGTTTTATATGATGACATCATCCATATCATTCTAAAGTGGAATATGCGTCAAACAGAGTATTTATGATTTTTGTTTGATTTTTTATTGAAATTTAATATTTATACCTGATAGAGTATTAATGTTGTATTAATGTCTATCACTTTACCTCTATTTTTTCTAGCACTATTACTCTTTTGCTGATAACAAAAGGGGGAGAGAAAAGTTAAGATTTTGATAAATAAAGGTCAAATATTTTATTTATTTGCATCAAGATCCATTTGCATATTTTTATTTATTTTCACGCATATATGAAGGGGGAGCTTTGTTGTAGAGAGGGGCATTCAAATAGGGGGAGCAAATTGAATGATCAAATACATTTAATAAATTCAAAATCTTAAATATATGTTTGTTATCATCAAAAGGGGGAGATTGTTGAATATGCTAGTATATGATTTTTGTTTGATGATAATAAACATATATATTCATTTAAATGTATTTGTTAATGTACTATTTTATTTTTCACATAATTAAATAAATATTTGCTGAATAAAATAAATAACACAGAATTTAAATTCAAATAGATATTTTATTCAAACAAATATTTATTACAATTTTGAATAGTACAAATTTGAGCTCTCACTATATATATACAAATTTCAATTACATCACAGTTTATCATTTACATTAGCACCTCACTACATATCACTCATTCACTCGTATTTATCTTCAACTCCATTCCAGATTGAATCCAGCATCTGAGCAATCTGCAAAATAAACACTAACGCAGTAAAATTGAAAAGAAAATATTTTGCAGTGAAAAATAAAGTGTATATTTTGAAAATATTTTTTGCCTTAGTTATTTGGGTTGTCCGTCATCATTTAAATTTGAATTCATCATACACGAACAGCTTGTGACATGCACAGTGTATCACTGTACATGCCACAAGGCCGTGCACACCAATATACACTTGATAAAGTTACAGGGACAGGTGAGCACAAGGTCAAACCCAATTAAAAGCCGGGTTAAACTCAAGTGAAATAAATATTAAGTCACGATATTGAGCACAAGGTCAAACCCGAGCTTTAAGTTGGATTCAACACAGGTGCAAGTACAAAACAACGGGTCAAGACAAAACTGAGGTGGCTACAGTAACAAGCACACATGCCCAGGCTCAATCAAAGTCAAATGCACAAGTAAAGCTCTAAATCAATTGTAATGGCAATATCAGTTCAGACAGCAAGTAGTACATTAGACACAAGTGAATGACAACTTCTCGACCAAGTGCAAGCTCAACTGACTCAAGTCAGAGCAGTTATTTTTTTCTCAAATTGATCTAGCCAAAGAAGTTGGAGAATAACCAGATTACATAATGAATACAAGCTACAAAGGTCGAGTTTCAAACACAACAACTCAATGCATCACTGAGACACGAGTACAGGAGGCAAATGTACAAAGACAGAACTAACTACACAAGCAGAGGCAACATCAATATGCAAGCAATCAAGCTACAACATGGCACAAAGGCACAGACCACACTCGAGTACACATGAAAACAACTCAAGCTCAAGGCAAGTGCAACAATCAAAAGCATGCACAAGTTCATATGCAGACATGATGAAGCCAGTGATGCCAGATCACAATGTACACAGGAACTCAATAATGACCATACTTATATGCATGCATACAACTCAGCAGTTCAATATCCAACCAAGTCTAACCAGGCAGTGACAATAAGGGATGCATCAATGACTACAAGAACAACAAACGAAACAGTGCAGCATTCATTTTACGCACAAACATACATATATACATGAGTGAACACACATGTATACATATATACATGCAAGCAACAACTAACAGTACAAGAACCAAAGATGCCACAAAATCAAGCAAGGAATTTCAATAATAACAAAGTCAAATTTTCACAAAATCAAGTGGCCAAAGTCAAATGTAACAGCAATTTCAAATTGAACAATGCAGTGCCGAAGTAAATATTATCACAATATCAACTGGCCGAAGTCAACCATGACTAAAGTCAAGTTTAATCAAAACCGTGGTGGCCAAGGAAGTCGAACAAGTCAGAAACCAAAACCGTGATAACCAAGCAATTAGAAAATATACGTATTGAAAAGGTCAGGATCAATCTCAAGCATTCAAGCAAAATCAATGGCCGAGCTAAATTAAACGACAAATTCAAATGAATGAAATTATAGGAATTCAGTTCCTATTTAACCCATTCATCATCGGCTTTCAAAACCTATCGAGTTCAAGCATATCAACCAGAAAAGCAAAGGGAATAACATATCAGTAAAATCGAACTCGATCGAAGCAGCTGAAGCCAAGCTACGAAGAGACGGTCGATCAACAGAGCAAGGAAAGTGAAATCACATATTCGATCAATCAACTAAAGTCGGCAGCTTCAACAAAGCAAAACCCTAAATCTGGAAAAGGAACGAACGAAGACAAAGCAACCATTTTTCACAAAGAAAGATTACAGGCCGAAAATAAAAATAAAGAAAAGGAGAAGAGGATATTTTTTACTACTTATTGGGCCGGCATATTATATTCTCTTTTGGGCTTCAAATTTTAAAATTAGGGTTTTTATTATTGTTTGATTGTTTTAATTTGTATTTTTCTTTTAAACGTTTGTGATTTCTAGTCGTGTGACTAGGGGACGAACTACGGTGGTGTAGTTCGAGAATTCGCAACTCAGTGGCTGAGTTGTGGCAGGGTTTTGAGCGTAGAGTTAGGTTAGTCGATAGCGGGTGTCGTGAGTTTACGTGTGTAAGCGTCTGACTACTTAATTTATAGTAGAAACCTTGGGGGCAGCACGTAGGCAGGGTTTAGCCGAAGCTGGGTAAATCTATGTGTTCTATTTTCTACTTTTTATATTCTGCCATTATCTGTGCTGCTATTATTCTGTTGTGATCAGTGCTGAAATTATTTTATATAAACTTCCGCAATAATTTTTATAATTAATAGTATCACCCTATTCACTCCACCCCCCCTCTAGGGTGAAACCAATCCTACACGATTTGGAGGGGGAGGAAAGGTATTGTGCTAGGTGGTGCGGTCGCATGTGAGTGGGTGGATGATCGACCCAGGTAGCGGGTCGTCGATGGACTTAGGAGTGGTTTGGGATCTTGGAATTGGTGGGTTTTTGGGTTCCTAATTTTACTAGGGAAAAACTGGAAAAGGGAGCAAGAGAAGAGAGGAGAAGGGGAACGGGTTTTGGGCTTCGGCCCAGTTTAATATATATATATATATATATATATATATAAGGGTGGGAAAGTTTAAACAAATCAAAACGTTAAGGAATGTTGGTTATGGGTTTCGGCCCAGGGAGATGGAGGAAAAAGTTATTAAATATAAATTGTTAATTTATATATATTTGTTGTAAATTTTAAAACATTATAACTTGTTCGTACAAATCCTGATTTACGCAAGATTTGTTGCAATGGGTTCGTATCGATGAACACTACGTCGTCGTACGAATTATTGTCGAGTTTGAATGAGTGAAAATTTATAGCAATTTGAAATGGCCGGAATTTAATTAACCAATTTTAAACAAACATCGTCGTTTAAAATTTATATGATCGATCTATTGAAATTATTGGCTAGATAAAAATAGTGACGAGTTAATTATGTTAATTACGATGATTTGACATCTGTTTTAGCGGGACAAAACACCGTTCCGCTAATTGTATTAAATTGGACCCCTATTGGTAGAATAAATCATCGTTCTGCCATTATTACAGAATATATGCGTTTTTGGACATTGACTAGCAGAAATAAAAACTCTATTCTGCTATTATATTTGTACGAACATCTATTTATTATCCTGATGATTATATTGGGCAATATGATGTTGAATTAATTGTTAAAAATAGATTGATGTGAATATCTGTATCTGTTATTCTGGATTGTTATGGAATAAATGGTAACTTGATTACGTACCATTGAAATTAATAAGCCACTTTTCCGATTTGGAAGTTGACTTTTGAACCAAAATTATTTCAAGGATGATTATTATTTATTAATGATATTTGAAAGTTAATTAATTATCATTTGATAATGATTTGAAGTTAATTATTTTATTATTCTTAAAAATTATTTAAAAGGTGTTTAATTATTGTTTCAAAGCTTTATTTAAATTGTTTAAAGTATATTTAATTATTAAATAAAGTTATTTTATAGTGATTTGTTTAAAGTTAATTATTACTTAAGGATTGATTAGTATTAAAGCATTTTATTTCAAGATAAATTGTTCTAATATTAATAATGTTTTAAAAATAATATATTATATAGTAAACTTTTATAAAAGAGTATTTTTCCTAAATTAAACTTGGAAAATTTATATCGAAACTTATAAGTATTATTTTGAGATAATTAGTGAATAAAGTTTTTGGAAAAAAAATGGTATACTTTCATGGCGTAATCGGGAGGCAGAGAGTGCCTAGGTTAAGTTTGGATTTCTCTGGGATAGAGACGTAATCATTAAGCTGTGAATCCATGGTTGATACCGCAAAGTACTTTCCATATTTATTTAAAAAGGTTTTCAAATATTATTGAAGGGAATGGTTTGTGAATATACTTATTCCTGTGAGATAAGTATATACCTTTGATTTAGATATTTAAATTATTGAAATTTAAATTAAATTAGGCTTAGTGATTTCAGTGGGAAATGAAATCTTTGATTGAATGATTGTTTATTTGATAGTAAATAACCGACTATCAAATCTGGACCAAGAATATAACTTTGGAAATATCTAGAGGAAACACAGGGATTATATGGTACAGTTACCATCGAAGGTGTTATACTATACGTATAAACTCGTTATGTTCTTCTAGGACGATTATATGGAAAACCGTCCACTAACGGTTAGGAGATGATCTCCGATTTTATTTTTGTCTGTTTATTTCCTAAAGAACCGGGGTTGAGTTTACCGGAAATATCGAAAGTTGTTTCGACGAGACCGGGATCGGATATGTTATCCGAAAACCACTTCGATCTAATGAATACATTTTCTAAGTGAAGACAAGAGCATGGAATTGAAGATGGAGCATTGAAGTGCAAGGGCTAATCGCTACTAATCCTAAGGACGATTCCAAAGTGGATGTAGTAGGAATAGTGCATTCGGTTTCGTTCAGACCCAAAACGGACTTGTATGGATGAATGCTTTCAGCACATTGTCATTGGAGGACAATGAGCACTCTAAGTGAAAATTCCTTAAAAGGTAATCCTAGCCTCAAGCATCATCAACCAGAATGACCCAAAATCAAGGGAGATGCAACAAGGCTAAGTGGGTTGCACCCAATTAGGGTTTGTTTATCACCTTTCTAGATACCCTCGGATATTATAACTAGGGTGCATGGGAAGAACTCGGTAAGGCTAGGAACACCCAGAGTGATAGCATATTCGGTTCTATCTAGGTTAGGGGTAGGGTCGGTCTTGTGTTGTAGGGGATCCTGGCGAGGTCCTCGGTACATTTTTCTAGAAATGTACTGTGATAGGTGGTACCCTAGTGCCTAGTCATTATATGGAAATCCATTTTCCAATACGTACCTTTACGGTTTAGGTTGTAGAGCCTAGTATGCTGGAATTTAATTAATGTAACAATTTCGGCTATTTGAATAAATATTTGTACTTAGGCACTATTATAATATCACTGGAATTTCTATAAAAAGGTTTTGGTTACCGTAAGGGAAAAACCCATCGCGTTTATGTGTGACGTGGTCTTACGAGATACCTTTGATTTTAAAAGGATTTTAAAAGTTATAATGAATAAAATTCCTTGTGATTCAAATTCTCAAGCTGGTTTTACCAGACTGACCCGGGCGTGGTTTTTCCTATATGCCCGGGTCAGACCTAGCATATTTCCAGGTTTAGATGGATAATTGGAGCTTCAAGAGAGGAGCTGGAAGCCTAGAGGTGTATTCATGTAGATGATTATATTTTCCGTTGCATTTTAGTTGTGTTTATCAGCAGTTGTAAGAACAGGGTGTTATAACTGTCGGTGCTATATAGGTTGGTATACTCTGATTGTTATCTGTACTATAAGCATTACAGTTTTGTTTTATGTAAAGATTTGTTCTATATTATAGATTATTCGTTCCGCTGTGAGATTTTGTGTTGTTCGGTTTTTCTTCTATCTTCTTTCTACTTTCTTTCTTTTAACTATCCACCTTCCTGTGCAATTTTGGCTGGACAAGTGTGTTAAATGTCGGTTTAAATTTGTACGGAAAAGCGGGTTGTTACAAAACCCAAAAAGTAACACTAGAAAAATAAAAAAAACTAGGAATCTGTAGATTCCTCCTCACCAAACTTTTTACAAAAATTGTCAATAATTATCAGCTACTCCGATTTTAGAAGAAAAAAAATCGATTTTCGGCTACCAGTTAAGGTATATACACTCTAATGATCAAGCCAATATTGCATGAACTCCTCTGATGCAGAGAATCAATATGATGTATGGTTTAATAGTTATTGACCCAATTTCTTTGAGTACGCTGGAGCTGTTGGTAAACTGAACTATTATTCGAAAAATTAATGTATGTGTCATATTATTCGCTAGGAACTATATATATCATTGATGTTTTAAAAATTTTATTTGTTTTCCTGGTTCAAAATCTTATATGATTCATTACTTGCGATGGTTATTATATTCATCATATCACCGTTGAAATCTCTAGAATTGTGATTTGTACAGGCTTCTTCACATTTTCTCCATGTACAGTTACATTTTTTATATATTTCCTACTTGAAAGTACTCAGCAAAACATAATACAAACTCAATACATGTAGGTACCTAACCCAACACATTAAAAATAAATATATTTCACCAAAACCAGAACCACACATTGTCATACATAAATTAATTACACTATTACAGTGACCATGTTTCCTATATATCACAGTAAACAAATGTAGTACGATTTTGAGTATTGGAGCTCAAACGTGATATTTCTTCATAGTATGGTTTAAACCTTGTATATGATAGAAACAAAACTCATAACACCATAACAAAATTCATCACACCATGAGTTTTTTTCATAAAACACATGCATTCAAAATAAAGTCAGTTGATTATATATATATATATATTCCATGAATTCTTAATACAAAGAATGGTAAAACAAAATTTGAAATATCAACAAAAACAACAAGTTAAAAAAACAAAAATCTTAAAAAAACTGCATATAAAAAAACTACAGTACAAACATATTAATTTTTACTATCAAGTATTTATTATAACAAAACATATAAAGTAAATATCACAGTTTTAACAGTTTTGAGCAAATCAAAGAGAAATATAGCTTTGGGTTTCATAATGGTTTTCTTAGAATCTTTGAATTAAGTTCTCAACAAAGACATGGTTCACTGGATAATCGTATGAACTAACAATCGTGTTATCATTTTTTGTATAGAGAATGAACAGCCAATCGAATAATAATATACCGTATAAATTATTTGTGTGAATAAAGAAGAATTGTTTAGTTCAGAGATTGTTGAAGAGAAAAATCGTTTATAAATTAACATGTTTGATAATATACATTCGAATGTTTGTTCCTAGATTTCAAATCCGATAGATATTGGCGAAGAGAAAAATTGAAGATCGAAGATTAGGGTTTTAGACAATGTCGACTTCTCAACTGCTGAAGGGCGAACTATCGAAGATCGAAGATGGAGTAGAACGACTAAAGTTCGATGATTGGAGATGAGATTGAGTAGAACGTCGATTAGGGTTTTTTTGTTTTGGGAGGAAGACGAAAATTGTTAAGCATTATTTAGGAGGGAGACGAAACTGGTTAAGTGATTTGGGAGGGAGTCAAAAAATTTAGGGCCAATATTACATACAATACAAAACAAAGTACAAAACAAATAGAGTAGGAAAACAAACAATTAAAGCTAAACAATAACGCTTAGAATAATGCATTATTAAATTGTGTTATTAATAACATACTTTCTTGCAGTGAACCTACCAGCTTCACTCTTGTTCAAGGGATAGTGTTAGTTGAGAAGGTCGGAAACGTGATAAATATATAAGACTTGGTTTCCATATGAGATCATTTTAATTTTGTATTTGGTATTCAATTAGTCGACTATCGAATTTGACCAAATAAGCTTGTGAAGTATATTTAAGCATCATGTATTGATATGGTTTGAGAACCCTCAAGGGAGGACTCATTCGTATGAATCGTATCTTGCTTTCAGTACATATATATACGAGATCCCTAGGGGAGGACTCCTTTATATCGTTTTCTTACTTCTAAAAGAATTGGAATTGAGTTAACTGGAAATTTATCGATTTTGTTTTGAAGAGTCTAGGATTGGGTAAGTGTATTACTTACCGAAAACCTCTTCAAAACGGATATATGAGTTTTATGTCTTGGAAGCGGTTATGGAGTGGACTGCTATATAGTTGAACTATCTATCATAAGGTTAAGTACAAAGGAGAGGTTAGCGTTAGCATTCGTCAAACGACTTATTCTAGGATCCATGGAGAGATTTGTGAACTGTTCAAGATGTTGGAATCCATAGAGAGGTTCAAAATCTATTCGAGTGATGAAGACTAGTATGTTGAGATGCTAAATGTTACTTCACCATTGGTAATGATAGAAAACGGAGTATGATGCATAACCAAGGGATTTAGCTAGCCTAAAAGTGTACATCAACTCCATATCTAGAGATGCTTTCTATTGGTTGGCGCCAGAAGTTGGTGGTATTCGATATCACATGTTCGGGTATGGACCAACTATGTTTACCTTATTGATATATTCCATCTAGAGATATACGATGTTCGAAAGGTGGCTTCTGACCCTTGTCATGAGGCCAGCCTCGATGTACTGAGGAGACCTCCATGGAAATCCATATGTGAACGTACCTTAGCGGTTTTAGTTGTACTTATAATATTATTGTGTTGTGAGAAGTAAGCAGCACATCTATTTTATGATTTATATTCTATACCCCATATACTATCTGTTATATCACCACATGTACATATTAGATGGGCTTGGTTATTTTGAGGGGAAAACCATTCTGGCGATTCAGGTGGTCTCGAAAGTTAGTGTTATATGTTAATCACATATTTCTTGAGTTTCTCATAACAGACTTATGTAAACTCGTGGCTTTATCTTTCTCTTAATTCCTCAAGTGCTCTTTCGAGAAGTTTGAGAAAGGCAGGTTTTAGTTGGATATTCTTTGGAGCTCGAGGAGTCGAGCTGGATGTTTCACCTGCTATAGTATTTTATTTCAGCTGCACTACTATTATGTATATATCAACATTTGTGAGAACATGTTGTAATAACTGTCCAGGCTAATGATAATACTTAGGATGTAACTCTGAAATGATATGTATCTTAAAGTGATATCTTTTTAAAATTACATGTTATCATTTCGTAGTGAGATTCAGATGTTGTGTTCTCTTCTTTCTTGTTTATTTTCTTTTATTTACCATAACAATTTGTCTTTCTAATACTTGAGCGATCGACACATGAATACCATGGATATATTAGTGTTGACATTTGAGGGTCAAAAAGGCGAGTTGTTACATTGTGTGCCTATAAAAGTGTACAATTTTCATCTGTAACGACCCCGAATTTTAATTACATTTAATTGATAATTAAATGAATTTTTGAATAAAAATTTGTAAAAATTAATTATAAATGAAAGCGAGTTTCCCCGATTCAAATAGAAAATATATTAAATCATTTAAATTTAAATATTGTATATATATATGTATATATATATACTTTGGATACCAGATAAATAAAAGATTTAAAAATTTAGAAATGATGATAATTTGAATTTAAATAACATTAATGAAAATAAGATAATTTTTATTAGAGTTAAATTATAACAAATGGAATAAATGAAACAAAAATAATAATAGAAGTAAAATAAAATTTAAATAGAAGTTACTTGTATTTCAAAATACAAGGCAGCAAGAATAAAACAAAGTATAGAAACAAACCAAACATAATAAATGCAGCCATGCCTATTATACTAAAATAAAATAAAAGGAATACACATTCAAATAATAAAAGAAAGAGATAAAACAAATATAACTACCTATATACAAACGAATACAATATAAAGTAATAAAGGCAAAATAAAAAGAAAATAAAATACATACCAGTAAGTAAATATGTGTGAATGAAAATGAAAAAAGTAGTTACTCATGGAAATAAAGTAACAAACAAACAAAAATAAGTAAGAATTAACTTGTAAAAAGAAAACAAGAAATATACATGTACAGCCGAAGTCAACAAGTATGTATATCTTTAAATCTTTGTGCAGCTGAAATGAAGGAGGGGAGGATGTAAATTGTACAGATTTAATTAAATGCAAGTCATGCTTTGAATTCACTTCAGCCATACCCTATTTTATAAACAAATATCACCTGTACAAGTATGTCTCATGTAAACTTCCCTATATATCAACCTTCTTTACCTCAGTTTCATTCATTTTTCAAAACTGAGAAAATATAAAGCACGCATCACTTAAGAATTCAAAAAAAAAATCAACTGCAAACAAATTCAACACTTCAGCTCAAAACCAGAGGATCAAGAAAAGCTTCAGTTTGAAAATTTCAAAAAGACTTTAGCTTCCATTTAAAAGCTCTGAAACCATGATCTGGAAGGTGAGTAACTCCACAATCTAAATAGTTTGATTTTATTGTTTTGTTGCCTGCTTATCTCTGAACTTAGTTTGTTTGTGAGCAAACTTTCTTCTATCTATCCCTATGTTTTGATGTTGTGGCTGATATGAAATTGTTGGCTAGTTGTTAAAAATTGCTTGCATGCTGTGTGGATATATATGTATATATTTGTTAAGACAATCTGTGTAAATCTGTTTAAAAGCATATATATATATATAAGTCTCTGTTTTAAACATACAGGTTTCAAACCTGTCTAGAAATCAATTTCTCCTACCTTAAATCTTGTTAGGCTATAATGTGTGAATGGAAAATGAGTGCAATTATGTAACATCAAACTTAAAAATAAATCTGGGTGGATTTATGGAATAATTTATTCAAAAGTAGGGATTTACAGTTAAAATCATTATGGGTCAAAGAATTCAAGTCTCAAAATTCTAAGTTTTAAATAGATGATCTGTTTCCAAATTTAAAATGATGAATTTTGATCAGATTTTTACAATTTGTAAGTTTGTAAATGGTGAGGAATCACGAGTTGAACATAAATTAGGTTTTGATGAAAATTTGATGATCGGAACAATGATAAATCTCGTGATTGAATCTGGAGCTTGCTGGTGGACAATGATCATCGAAAAAATGTTCATTGACTTTACAATTCATCATGGGAGATAGATTGTGTTGATCTAGGGTTTGTGAGCAGTTTTTTGTCTGGTATGCTGTCAATGTGTTCTCGGCGACAAGGGAGCTTCGGGCTTGATCGCGATGATTGCGATCGCGACGTGATGATGTGAGGCTACTCTAGAAGGAGTGCGGTGGGTTCTAGTCGACGTGGTCATCATCGGCGTTGAACTCTGTGGGTAGTTTTGGGTTCCAGTCGAACCCAAATGACTCGATTTTGATCAGCTATTGATTTCTTCAAGCTGGGTGGTCGGAGGTTTCAGCAAGGTCGTGGGCGACTTGTTAGCATCGGTGACGACGACCGGAACGATGACGATCATCGGTGCACGTGAATACGTGCACCTGTGCATTTGGTCTGGGTTGCTAGGGAAGAAGAGAGGTTCGACTCGAAGCGTTTGGTTGATGTTCTCGGGGAATTTCAAAGCTTGGCTCGAAGTAAAACTTGGTGAGCCTGGAATTTCGTTCGAATAGCTGTGTCTTGTCTCGGGTAATTATAACAGTTGGGAATTTAATAAAAGCAATATTTAAAAATTTAAATGAATTTAGTTCAAATCATTTCTTAAATCTAATTCCTTATAAAATAAACGTTTTATCTTGATTTAAGAAATGGTAAGATTTGTTTAACTTAAATATGAGTTAGGTAAAGGATGAAAATCCAAGTGTTTAAATTTATGGATTAATTTAGTAATTAGTAAGATGAATGGTTTATTTAAAAGTAATCAAAGAGTTGGATAATTAATGACTAGGGAAACCAATTTATTAATGATTTTTAATTAGTTTACCTAAAATTGAGGGTTATAGATTAGTTAGAGGTTAATTTGTCATTTGGGATTTATTAATGTGAGTAATTAAAGATTAATTTCTTGGATAATAATTGCTTAAAGGAATAATTAAAGATTGATTTAATCAAGTGTTTAAAGGTTAATCAGTTTAAAGAATAATTAATTTATGATTTAAAGTTGATTAATTAAGTGATTTAACCAATAAGATAATTTAAGGGATAATTTATTCAATTCATTAATTAATGATTCAGATTAATTTATAATTAAAGATTAATTAAAAGAAATTAAGAAATGTTATTAGTTAATGAAGTTAATTAACTAGAAATTATTAAGTAATCAAATTTATGTGATAAATTTTGATAAATAATTAGATTAATTAATTGAGATAATCAATTGTAAATTGTTAATTACTTTGTGAAAGCAATTAAGGGGTTAATTAATTATGTAATTGGTTTAAAGGATAAATAATTAATATAATTTATTAATTAAGGTAATTAATTTGAGGATAATTAATTAATTAAAGGTTAATTAATAAATGATTTAAGGTCAATTAATTAAAATGGTTTATCATTAATTAATGATTAATTAACCAAGATTTGTAGTTTATTCATAAGTAATAAATCTGGTATAAATTAATTATAACCAGATATAAATTGACCTTACTAATGAATGTTCGGATTCTATTGATTAGATTGTTTGATATCCCTGATATATGATGCTTTGTGATACATCCTGATTTATGTTGTGATCTGTAATTTATTTATCTGTGATATATATCTGTTATCTATGAATGAACGATAAGCTTGATAGTTAATACCGCTTATCAACTATATTTCTGTATTCTCATCTGTGATGATTGTATGATGTTGCACTATTGTGTGTAAAACCCCTGGACTACACCATACACACACAAATATGGATTTCACGTGGAAATCGATTAAGTCGCAGATTTTGAAATAGTTTAAAAGCTGAATATTTAAATTCAATTGATTTTGAAATTGGAAATTGGGGTTTAATATGAAAAGCTTTTGAAAGGAGTTTTAGAGATATTTTGGATATCTTGAAATTTAAATAATTTGATTTAAACTAAAATTCAAGATTTAAAATTGAATTTTATGATTTGAAACTAGGGATTAAAGATGTTATACTCGTTATATAAGGGTTAAACTAATTTAAAAGTATTGATTTGGAATGTGAATATAATTCAAGGGCTTTAACTCGTGAAAATATAATTGGATTTTTCTGAAACGAAAACTGTTTGTTTTCAAATAATAACAGCTTTCATATAAGAAGTGAACTTCCAATTTGTGTTGAAAGGTTTCAAATTTAAAATGAAATTGAAATGTTTTGAAAGGCTATGAATGAATTCTTTTTTAAAGCTATGAATTGAATCTGTTTATTTTTAACAGATTTAAAATGGTGATTTGTTTAAACCATTCGAAATGAAATTGTTTTGAAAGCTATAAGTTGAATCTTTGTTTTAAAGATTTAACGAGTTAATCCAATTGAAACGGAAATTGTTTTGAAATCTGTGAATGGATTTTTATGAAACTGGGTGAACTTTGTGAAATAAATCTTTTTTTTAAAAGAATTGAAATGGTAATCGATTGGAACCATTTAAAAAGGAAGTTGAATTATTAAGTTGTGACTTAATTGAAATCCCAATATCCATATGTTTTTAAAATATTGCGCTCGTTATTCGGGTTAGCCGGGAAAAGACATTTGTGTCATATAACCCATTCCGAATAATGATACGATGTATATGGATAGCATTTGAAGACCGGTGGTGAAGACCGGATGTTTTCGAAAACGAAAGAACAACTCGTCGAATGTCTCTGCATCGACTGGCCCCGATATAGAGATTTTATCACCCTTTGTGATGGGAAGTCTGGACGGGATTGTGAATACCCGGAATTGCAAGGGCTTCGTAAGAAGTGCCTTCGGTTCTGTTCGAACCCGGAACAGACTTGTATGGTTACATGTTTGACATTTCACTTTGAGATATAAAGCCGATTTCTTTCAAATACATTTATGTTGGTGGCGGAGAATTTATTCTCTTAGCTTAACACCCTTCTCTGAGACGTACGAGCTCAGAGGTTATGTAATTGAAGGTTATCAGCGATATACTCCCAATTTGGTAATGTGACATGCTGAGTGTTGCTGTGTGATGATCATTATTTGATCATTTGCGATATGATCATTTGTTTGATCATTTATCTTTGTGATCATTACTTTGATCATTTGTTTGACCCGAAGCATGGCTTTGTGAAAAGCGTAGCTTTGTGGACGAGACTTCGTCGGACCTCACACCCCGGAAATGGTCAAAACAGGAAGGATGCGGCAAGGTTATTAGGGGATCGCGCCCCTTTAGTGTATGTCATTTCCTTCTGGATAGAGGTTGTATCATGGTATGGAGCCCAGATATTTAACCTATGTTGTTGCTGCATTATTATTCTTATGTGGTTGTTGGAATCGAGGATCCTCGGGAAGATCGGTTACGATCGGGGGATGACATACTCGTGTCAGTAGTTACCCAGTTAGGGGTAACTCGGCCTTGTGTTGGCAGAGATCTAACCGTAATGTTAGGTTATTTCTCGGGTCGTCTTTCCAGAGGCGTACCTATGTGGCAATGGGAAGTTCCTTGGCCTGACCATTAGTTGGAAATCCTTCTTCCAATACGAACCTTGTACGGTATTAGTTGTAGAACCTGCCATTTACTTATGGTGGTCACCACTGTTTAGATGGTAGCTATAGTAGGCATAGTTCGGAATGTCTATGCTGGCTAAGATTTATATTATACTTTCGAAAAGGTTTCTGCACTATGCACTAGTAATAATATCCAATGATTTGTTTTGCGTAGTAAGCATCTTTAACTATCATAAGAAGAAATCTCCTCCAATTCTGCGTTTGCATTGTGTGTGTGGCGGGAGGTCTTATGGTAGTTTCATTTTCCAAAAGCATTGCGAATTGACTTTAAAATTCTCTGCTATTTGTTTTTAAAGATAAACTGTTTTTGTTGCTCACACCAGTCCCATGACTGATCCAGAGTTTATTGTTTCTTTCCTAAACTCTGGATGCTCAAAAATTTTCTACACGGCCAGTCTAGAGTTGGGTTTTTCAGATAGTCAGATTAGTAGATTTTCTAGAGCTAGTTCAGTCTTTGGATATGGACTGCACTTGCTTATCTTTATGCATCGTTATTGAGAGTTCAAGCTATTTCTGGATTAGCGTTTTGAAGATGGAGATTATCCGCTGCTGGTGTTATCGTTTCCTTATCCGCTGCTATTTGTTGTATCATATCTCTGATGTATATTGATATTCATTGTATCACTCTGTTGTATCAGATATTGTATATCAATGTATTATTCATTTATTCCGCTGTGTTATTTACTTAATGTTGTTATAAGCTCCGGCGACTCGGATTTGAACGGTCGAATCTATGGCATTTGAGTACGATGTAAAGTATGGATGTCGATTTTCGAGCGCGAAAAATCTGTATCGTTACATCATCTGCTTCTTTAGCAAAATTAGATCTCTCTTGAATTTCATTGGAAGTATATTTACATACGAAAGCAAAATGCCCAAATTTATCACTCTTATAACATTTAATTTGTGACTTATCATACCTTAGCCTTTCATTATAATTCGTATTTCCCCCATATCCTTCACCTTTTGTAGCATATATATTTTGGTTTCTTTCTTTAATATTGACAAATTTATGGACATCTCTACCATAGTTTTGGACACGACTCTTCCTCTTAGCTATGACTTCTTCCAATTTTAAATGCTTCATTCTCCTAAAAGGTTAGTTTGGTTTGAAGGGCATGCTCTAATGACTCTTCCTTAACTCTTTTATTTAATTTTTCTTTCTGGGCTTGAATCAATTCCATGAGTTGATCGATGATTAAGATTTTTAGATCCTTGGATTTTTTAATTAATATGACTATGTAGTCAAATTTGAAATCCATGGATTTTAGAATTTTTTTCTATTATTCTAGAATCATCTATTTTTCTTCATATCTTTTCGTTTGATTTACAGTAGATAAAACTCAAGAAAAGTAATCATCGATTAATTTCGAAGTTTCATATATAAAGATTCAAACTCAGCATGCTTAGTTTGTAATCTAATTTTCTTCACTTTGTAAATTCCTTTGAAAGTGTTGTCCAAAATATCCCATGCATCCTTGCTATTTTGCGCATTTATAGCCTTTTCGAACATAACTCCATCTAAAGCTTGATGTATTATGCTAAGAGCATTTCGTCCTTCTTCTTTAATTCCTTCAATTTATCCTTTTCAATTTAGGATAAAGTGGAGACGTCGATGGGTTTCTCATACCAATTTTATAGGACATCCCACTCATGTTATGATCCAAACAACGACGTCATACGAATGCTCCAATTATCATAGTATTCTTTTTTTGTAGTAAGGGAATTTTAACCAAACTTGGTCCCCTTCTCATTCTTCATTGTTAATAAACAAGCTCCGATACCACTGTTGAGAGTTTTCTTTATAGAAAATATATTTGATTTTAGAAGAAACTAAATGAGAGGTTGGAGAAAAAAACCAATTATTTGTAAGGAGGAAATTAAAATTTATTGCAAATTGTGACGCAAATTTTTCATAAGTATGAAGATAGGCTAATCAAGGTTTCTTAGCTTAATCTACTTTGGTCTGGGCTAGCTTTGGCCCAGGCCAGCCTTTACCAAGCTACTCAAGAATCAGAAACAAGCTAGCAAGTATTCCTTGGATACCGTCTAGGCTAGGCCCCTATCAGCCCATCCTCTCCATGGCATTTCAGGTTGATCCCCAACCAGTGCACCCCAAACCAAAGATCAAAAGCCAACTCGTCAAGCAAAGCAAGGCAACTGCATTATCCGGCCTTGTCCCCATTATCCAGCCCCCTCTTATGACCAGTTGGCTCCTAGAAAGCCCATCTAATTGAGCGCCTCCTTCGATCCATCCACTGATCAACGCATCTCTAGATTTCCTTGGGTGTGGACTATCACCAATCTGGCTCAGATGTAGGGTCCGCAAACAATCCTACGATTGGTCCTCTATATCATTCTACGCAGTGCAGCTTAACCTGCCCAGCATGGCTCGCTCCTTTAGCACTACCCTGGCAGTTTTCCACCTCTTTCCATATCCTTAGGAAAAGGTTGACCGGCCTGGTAAATCTCGCAACATCAACATGCAAGCAAGGCCGATAAATAAGTACAACCAAGTGTGAACTCTTTTGACATAGAACGTGCTGTGCAACATGCTACCACTGTGCATGAACATTACATAAATTACTTCACAGGTTGTCCCTCACTAATCAGATCTATGGCACAGTGCCTTTCCAGCCAGTTTTACAACATCATCTTTGCCATCCAAGCATCAGTTTCAACCGTTATAAATACCCCATGCATGGCAACTTCAAAGGGGTTGTTATTAGTCACCACTTGCTAAGGGTCGACTATTCGTTGTTGGTCGCCACCTGCCAAGGGTCGATTATTCGGTTGTTGTTGGCCGCCGCCCGCCAAGAGTCGACTATTCGGTTGGTGGTCGCCACCCACCAAGGGTCAACTATAAGAATGTTGGTCGCCACTCGCCAAGGTTTGACTATTCGGTTGTTGGTCACCACCCGTTAAGAATCGACTTATTCAAAGGATCCATCAATCACTCACCATCCTACGTCCTTAACTGAGCATCAAGTAGTAGATTCTCATAGAATTCACCTTCTATAGTTCTAAGCTCAACAAGCCTTCAAGATTAGCAGCAGCATTATTATTAACACACCATTTTTATCTTGTAGTGTGTCTTGTAATTCCTTGTAACTATAAAAGAGCCGTATAATAAGAGGAATTCACAGTAGACGTAGGCATCTCTACCAAACCACTCTATATCTTGTGTCATTTACTCATTAATTGTTTACATATATCTAATTCGATAACCAATCGTATTCGAAATAAATGGTATTTTTTTTCTATTATATACTTGATATAATGTGTTGTATTAATTAATTAACTAAAGTAAAAGTATATTTAATAGAAAACTCATAAATGGTATGTTTTTTGATCAGTTGTTTCAAAGTGTTATAACCATGAGTGATCCATCACAATGAAATTAAACATACCATTTCAAATATTCGTAGTCAAGATGTATCGAGACCAAATATTGATACATCCATTGAAACTAAAGTACGTAATGCTCTCCAAATATTAGGTAGTGTACTACTCATGGCTGCTGGGGTCACCAATAGGTTACGTACCGATAGTTATTAGATAAATATGAAATGACTAACTCGATAGTTTTCTATTGGTTAATATAGCTAAGATCAAACAACAAACAGCAATGTGATAATAATGCACAATTCCACCAACTTGAGATACTATCGTTCTGCAACATAGAAACTTTGCTTTGGATATAGTTAGATCATGGAACGACGTCCATCGAATGACTATAGTTGGGTCGAGTGGAAGTATAGAAAGTGAGACACTATTCTATATATAATTCATTACCTCAGTTATATGAGGTTGGTATCATGGTCAACTAAAGTCAACTCAAAGTCAAAGTCTCTAGCCAGAGCTTTTTAGTTAATGATAATTGTTATTATTAAATTAAACCAAGGACTTTGTGTTTGGACTATAGTGTTGAACAAGGATGATATTGGAATTTTGACTACTACCAAATTCCATAAGTCCTAAATGTGATATAGTTTTGACGAAAAGAATTGATGTAAATAATTGTTGCTACTGGGTAATACATAATAATGTAATGTCGACTAAGCGATAAATTTGGCCATAATGTCACACCATCTACTAAGTGACTTCTGAACGTTAATACTTGAATTGTTCGATATTAATCGCTAACCAAATTTACATCTAAAAGTCACATAACTGAAATGTTGAATACTCCTTCTACTACCTGATTTAATTAAACTATGACTGTTATAAATTAATTAAATTATTTAATTTTTGTGAAATATTAATTATAAAATTTTATTTGATGTGTATTGAACAATATTAAAAAGTATGTATATAATAGTTATAAATACGTTTATCGATGTACGATATTGATACGCATTTAAATTGGATTAAATTGTGTTAAATATTGTTTCGACTTGAAGTAGTTTTAAGGCCCATGGAGGGCTTGTTTTTTTTTGGCAATGATAGGGAAAAATAGGGCCAGCTATGTGCTTGCATGGTGATGGGGATTTGGAATTCAAATTGAAAGAGAAATGGTAAGAGTGAAACAAGGATCATGATTGTCTTTTTAGTCTTTAATCTCTCCTTTATTTATTCCCCTTAACCATTAATTTCGAAGGTACTTTTGGAGCCTCCATCTCTTCCACTTTTGGTTGAAATCAAACCCTTTTTCTCCTCAAATTTTCAAGCCAAAACACATATTTTAATACAATTTGATTATTTGTAGTAGCTGTCTTCAAGAGCTAACAAATTCTAGATTTGGAATTGGATTCAATGAGCTTGGTTCTTCGTTTCAAGGTGTGAATTTTAGGCATAAGGCAAAGGTAATTTAACTTGATTATAAGCTTAATAAATTTATCATATCATGTATATTAGTTTAGATAGAATCATTTATCACAAATCTGTGTATTTTTGTGTTGTCACATATTGGATGAGGATATATGTATGTATGTACATAAAAAAATTTATAATCATGCACAGATGCTTATGGCCTTGATTTAAAAAAATTAATTTTTTTGAAAATAAATTTAGACATTATTAAAAATTTATTATTAAAACCAAATTCATAAGAAATAATATTGTATTAAGTATAATCTATATTTCATAAAATTCATTTGTTCATATAAGAGTTCAAAAATTCATAAAACGTTTTTATATTTAGAAAGGGAAAGTGGGGTTAAAATGGTCACCTCTCATATATTGATTAAAACATAGAATACATAAAAAAAACCATAAAAAGCTAGTCACAATGAAAATAAGAAAAACAAATGCAAGTAAAGACAAGAAAAAGAACAAGAGTAGATAACATCTTAAATTCTTCTACTAGCAGAAGAATTGTAGGCATTGTTTGTTCTGAGTTTATTCATGGAAGTCCTAATATAGTGCATAATGTTCTAGAACATTAGGTCAGGCGTTGAAGCTTTTTGTGAGAAAGGAAGGGCATTTCTCTCTTGCCAAATGTGAGTGGTGAATGTTTTTAAAATACACAGTAGAGTGATGGAGTAATCATCTTTGAGCTTAGTGTTTTGAAATATCCATGACCATTGCATTGATAATTCACAGTGTAGAAATGAGTAGCCTCCAAGCTGCATAATCTCTCTCCATATTCTCAGAACGACGTCACATTCAAAGAAAATGCGATTTCTTGTTTCAAGGTGATTGTTGCACATGCAACACGAGGAGTTTACATTCATGCCTCTTTCTAAGAGCTTATCTTTAGTCAGGCAGGCATTATGTATTATTTTCCAAAGGATAAATTTATTCATTTCGTTGCTAAATTTGTTCCATGTTCTTTTCTTCCATAAATCATTTTGTTAAGTCTGGAATGATCAATAATGGAGTTGTAGATAATACTTATGGTCCATTCGAAGTATTTCTCTCCCCGGGCTATGTTGCTTCCACAAAGTTTGTATGCTTTACTAGAGAAGGTGGCCTATAACTATCTCACAATGGAACTACTTGAATGGAAGGGTAATTATGTCATCATGGATGCAAATTTTGGCCAATGCATTGTTCGGTATCCTAATACTCAATTTAAATTTGTGTGTCAGTTCATCATTGAGTATGAGACCTTTAGATATCTAGGGGTTGTGCCAGAAAAGATGCGAACTTGTATGATTTATTTTGTATATAATATAGGGTAGTAAGAAATGCCTTATTCAGTAAGCTCCTGAATAACCAGCTAGCCATAGATAGGATACTCATCGTCTAGACCTGATCCTGCTTAAGTTGATGAGCTAACATCCATGTCACCCAAAGAAAGTCATGTCCAGATAGTAAGTTATTTAGATGTTTTGATACAGCGGCAACATTCCAGATTCTCAGGTTGAGAATGTTAAGACCCACTTAGGTCTTCGGACAGTTAATCCTTTTAAAACTAATGGGGATAGGTTTTTTCGAGAAGTAAGATCCAGACCATAAGAAGTGATTCAATGCCTTGTTCAACAAGGTGATGAGCTTCAATGGAAGAATGAAGGTTCTGGAATAGTAATAGACCATGGTTGTAGCTATAGAGTAACCTTCTTGCCTAAGAAAGAAGGTGAGCATGCCATCCTCCAAGCTTGCTAACAATGGCATCAAACATCGAAAGACATTGGTTTGTAGTGATTCTGGAAGTAGTAATAAGAATGCAAAGAAAAACAGAGTTAAGAGGCATGTAAGATATGGTAGATAGTTGTTATAGGAAATACTAACTCGAGACCACTCAAATCAAAATCCCAATGCACAGCAGAAAAACGAGATCGTGGTAAGAAGTGCAAAAACTACCAATCAATATCTCAATCTCCCAATTTCAATTCAATCCAAGACCAATCACAATCACAAAACAAGTAATATAATATAAAAGCAATAACGAAAAATAAATCACACAACATTTTATAGTGGTTCCGCTAACGTTGTGTTAGTGTACATCCACTTTGAGAGAGAGCTTTTATTAATACCACTGGGAAGAGTACAAGAGATTGATTACAAATGATCAATAATTCTAATAGAATTGATTTGTGGAAAAGAGAATTGAAGAAAATTAGGTTTATATAAAACCCTAATTAATGAAGGCTGGAACCCTTGATTAAAACCCTTAATCTCTTGGCATCTGTCATTCTCTAAATTCTGAAATAGCTTATATAGGAGAGTAGAAAACCTAGGCAAATTCCAGAGTTGCCCCTTCGAATATCACAAATCTTCACGCTCAGCCTGAAACACAGAAATATGCAGAAAGCCGTCACAGACGTTTGTCACAAGTGACAGACGTCTGTCATAAGGCTCTGGCAAACTTTCCTGAAGCCATAGACGTCTGACAAAGGTGACAGACGTCTGTCCAAACTCTCGGGTTCCAAACCCTGTAGTCACAGACGTCTGTCACCCCATGACAGACGTCTATCACCTATTGTTGTCCACAGCACTCCCCTTTCTCGCCATATCTTCCTCCTCCAAGCTCTGATTTGCAAACCGTTTTCTCCGTCACTAAGCTACTTCCGACCACTTCAATTTCTCCATATAGTGTCACCAAAATTCAACACTCCACCTTGACACTATATCCATCTCCAACTCCAATGGTACCATACCATCATCAACAACCGATAACACCAACTATCACTTCTTCTACTTTCAACCAAACATGAATGATTTCCCAATGAGCTCCAGCAAAGCTACTGCCCATTGCACTCCATCAACGAGCTCAGGCAAAGCCCCCGCCCGCTAATGAAGTGTTGAAAACATCTAAATCCTAAACCGTCTCACCAAAGACTAAACTAATAAGGAGTGTAAACTAGCACTCACCAAAAAGATAGGACCTCAATCTCTCACCGATACTCTTCCTCATCTACAACCAAGCTCTTCCCCCAATCGTGCCACCCCGTGGCACCTAGCACTTCTCCAAACGAATCATGTTCGAGCAATGCTCGAACTTCCCAACCGGCATTGCCTTAGTAAACATATCCACTGCGTTATCATTTGTGTGCACTTTCCGAAGATATACTTGCTTATCCTCATCCATGGCTACTAAAATGACACTCTCACTTCAATATGCTTAGTCCGTGAGCTTAACGCCAAATTCTCTGCCAAGTGAATAGCACTCTGGCTATCACATCGAACATCGATGCTATCATGCTCGAATCCCAAGTCACACAACAATCGCCTCAAATAAAGTGCCTCCTTTGCCACCTCCACCGTGGCTATCAACTCTGCCTCCGTAGTGGATAAAGCAACTACGGTCTACAATCTCGATCTCCAACTTATGGTTGTACCTCTAAGAGTGAATACATATCCAGAAGTTGATTTTCTTCGATCCCTATCACTGGCGTAGTCCGAATCACAATAACCAACCAACTTGCAATTTTTCCTCTTACTACCGCCAAAAACAAGACCATGAGATGATGTACCTCTAAAGTATCTCAATATAAGCCTCACAGCTTCCCAATGCGATTTCCCCAGATTATCCATAAACCGACTAACCATCTCAACGACATTTGCAATGTCGGGCCTCGTACACACCATAGCATACATTAGACTTCCAACCACACTAGAATATGGCACCTTTGCCAGGTAATCCTTGTCTTTCTCCAAGATAGGTGATCCTTTACTCGAAAGCTTCATATGCAAAGGTAAAGGTGTATTTGATGCCTTTGGATTCTCCATGCTAAACCGGCAAAGCACTTTCTGTATGTACTCCTTTTGAGTCAATTTCAACTCAAAACGCTTTCGATCTCTTTCTATTTCCATGCCCAATATCCTTCTTGCTTCTCCAAGATCCTTCATTTCAAACTCCGATTTCAAACTCAGTTTTAACTTATTTATTTCATTCTTATCTTTAGAAGCAATGAGCATGTCGTCCACATACAAGAGTAAATACACCCAACAATCATTTTTCAACTTCTTGAAATATACACAAGCATCTTTGACGCTTCTATCAAAACCATTTTCAAGCATAAAATGATCCAATCCATACCATTGTCTAGGTGCTTGCTTTAAACCATATAGTGATTTCTTTAACTTGCAAACCAAATTTGACTTACCATCTACAATAAACCCTTTCGGTTGCTCCATGTACATGTCTTCATCCAAGTCACCATGCAAGAAGGCGGTTTTCACATTAAGTTGCTCCAACTCCAAGTCGTGAATCGCAACTATGGCAAGTAATATCCGGATAGAGGTATGGCGCACAACCGGTGCGAATATCTCATCGTATTCATTTCCCTTCCTTTATGCAAACCCCTTAGCCACTAGCTTAGCTTTGTATCTCTCATCGTCCTTCACCTTGTATATCCATTTGCACCCAATAGCACGGTTTCCTTTAGGAAGTGGAACCAAATCCCTAGTTTGATTCTTCAACAATGATTGCATCTCTTCCTCCATAGCATAAATCCACTTCGAGCTATCACTCGACTCCATGACGTCATCAAGGTCCATCGGCTCATCTTGGACAACATGAAGAGCATAGTCCAAATTATCACAAAAGCTAAGATAGTTCCAATCACCATATTTTTTGGGTGGCTTTATAGCACGATGACCAACCCGAGTACCAATACCATCACCCAAACTTCTTTCGGCTCCACCTTGAACTGAATCCTCTCTAGAATCATGCACATCACCAACACTACTAGAGGAACCCTGTGGACTATGTGATGTTACATCAACCGCTACCTCCTCACAAGCACCTCCAACTACTCTAATCTCTCTACTTCTTGGACAAAATATGGAAATAACTTTCTTCTCCTTTGATTCATCATGAACCAAATCCGGAACATTCAATGAGCTCTCAATCTCCTTGAAAAAAGCTGACTCATCAAAAGTAACATGACGAGAATTCACAACCTTCTTCGTTTCCGGATTCCAAATCCGATAGCCTTTTACTCCATCCGTATAACCAAGCAAAATCCCCTTGAAAGCTCTAGGTTCAAGCTTATCATTTCCTGGATCATGCACATAAACTGGACTACCAAATACACGAAGATAACTCAAGTCAATGCTCTTTCCCTTCTACACTTCCTCCGAAATTTTGTTACTAATGGCCGAGCATGGAATTCGATTAATAATATGCACTATGGTTGACAAAGCTTCATCCCAGAATCCCTTAAACAAACCCGATGTCAATCTCAAGCATCGAGCTTTTTCAAGTAGAGTATAGTTCATCCTCTCCACAACACCATTCGACTGCGGATCTCCTGGTGTAGTAAAATGCCTCCGAATACCATGATGCTTGCCAAACTCCAAGAATTCTCCAAAAACATACTCCCTGCCATTGTCGGACCTTAGAACCTTCAAAGACTTTCCACTCTCATTCTCAACAAGAGCTTTCCATGCTTTGAACTTTGCAAATGCCTCTGACTTGGCCTTCATTACATACACCCATACCTTTCCAGAAAAGTCATCAATAAAAGAAATATAACAGCGAGCTCCTCCCAAAGAAACTACCGGTGTCGGTCCCCAAACATCCATGTGAACATACTTAAGAACCCTTCTTGAATCATGTTTTCCTTTACCAAATAAAACTTTAGTTTGCTTCCCCATGACACATTCCTTGCAAAACTCTAGTTTATTGAAACTCTTTCCACCGATCATCTCCCTTTTCCAAAGAATATCCAAACTCCTCTCCGAGACATGACCTAACCTCAAATGCCACAACTTAGTCGCATCCAAGCCATGAGAACTATCAACTCCAACACAAGTTTCACCATCTATAGTCACTCCTTGAAGCAAATAAATACCATGAGTCCTAGCATCCTTCATCATCACAAGCGCCCCCTTCGAAACCCGCAAGCTATCACTCTCAATAGTGATCTTACATCCTAAAGAATCCATCTGCCCCAAAGAGATAAGAGACTTCCTAAGTCCCGGAACATAGCATACATTAGTGAGAGTACGAACCACTCCTTCAAACATCCGACTTTGCATGGAACCAATGCCTTTCGACTTACAAATAGCACCATTAACCATAACAATTAAATTTCCTTCTTTGCTAGCATAAGATGAAAACAATTCCTATTCGGCGTCATATGATAAGACGCCCCCGAATCGAGCACCCATCCGCTACCCGAAACATATGATGCTACCGCCGTCAACATATCTACGTCTCCCTCACCAACTCCACTCTCCACTGCTATGGATAAAGATGCTACTTCCTTCTTTGTCTTCTCCTTGTTCGGACACTCATTCTTCCAATGACTGGGCTTCTTACAAATATAGCACTTGCCTTTTCTTTCCTTCGACTTTCCTCTCCAACCGAGGTTCCTTGATTTAGAACGCCCCTGGTTCTCCTTATTCACATATCTCTCCTTCTCCACAAATAAATTGTGACCACTACTAGCACCACTACTTCCATCACCTAACTCCTTCATTTGATCCTGCAACTTTTCGCTAAGAAGACCCGTTTTGACATCATCTAGAGTCAAAGTATCCTGGCTATAAATCAAACTATTTGAGAAACCAGTATAACGGTCCGGCAATGAACACAACAATATCATCGCCTTTTGTTCTTCCTCAATCTTAAAATCTACTGCCTTCATCTTCATTAGAAAATCATCAAAAGTATTCAAGTGTGCCTTTAGCGAATTGCCTTCCTTCATCTTATAGGTGAAGAACGTTCGCAATAATATTAAACGATTAGTTAGTGACTTCTTCATATACAACTCCTCCAACTTGTCCCAAATTCCCTTAGCGGTAGTCTCGCCACTAATTTCAAAGATAACATTCTCCCCCATAGAAAGTTGAAGTGTAGTGAATGTCCACTCTTCCATTTCCTCTCTCTCAACATCCGAGATGTCTATCGGCAACAAATGTGTGTCAAACACTACCCGATGCACCTGATTCCTCCTTAGAACCATTTTCATCTTCCATTGTCATTTTTCAAAATCATTATCGCCATTCCACTTGTCTATAACCAGTTGTGATCACGAAGCCGCATATGAACCACGTACATAAGGCGCTACTCCACTTGGATTACCCATTGAGGAACTACTTGAGGTATTATCTGATTCCGGAAATTCTACAACCACCTTCCAATACCAAAGCTCTGATACCAAATGTTGTGGGAAATTCTAACTCGAGACCACTCTAATCAAAACCCCAATGCACAACAGAAAAATAAGATCGTGGTAAGAAGTGCAAAAACAACCAATCAATATCTCAATTTCAATTCAACCCAAGCCCAATCACAATCACCAAACAAGCAATATAATATAGAAGCAATAACAAAAAATAAATCACACAGCGATTTATAGTAGTTCCACTAACGTTGTGTTAGTGTACATCCACTCTGAGAGAGAGCTTTAATTAATACCACTGAGAAGAGTACAAGAGATTGGTTACAAATGATCAATAATTCTAATAGAATTGATTTATGGAGAAGAGAATTGAAGAAAATTAGGTATATATAAAACCCTAATTAATGGAGGCTGAAACCCTTGATTAAAACCCTTAATCTCTTGGCGTTTGTCATTCTCTAAATTCTGAAAATGGCTTATATAGGAGAGTAGAAAACCTAGGCATATTCCAGAGTTGTCCCTTCGAATATCACAAATCTTCACGCTCAACCTGAAACCTAGAAATATGCAGAAAGCTATCACAAACGTTTGTCACAAGTGATAGACGCCTGTCATAAGCCTCTGGAAAACTTTCTTGAAGCCATAGACATTTGTCAAAGGTGATAGATGTCTGTCCAAACTCTCGGGTTCCAAACCCTATAGTCACAGACGTATGTCACATGTTGCTATCCACAGCACTCCCCTTTCTTGCCATATCTTCCTCCTTCGAGCTCTGATTTGCGAACCGTTTTCTCGGTCACCAAGCAACATCTGACCACTTCAATTTCTCCATATAGTGTCGCCAAAATTTGACAATAGCTTAATGATTTCATTCATTTCGGACTATCCAAGTCCAGCTATTAATATGTTAGATTTTTTATAGTTGATTGTTAGACCCATTGCATGTTCCAGAGTGGATAGACAATAAAGAGTGGATTTAACCAAGCTTTTGTCTGGCTTCAAGAAGACAATGAGATCATCAGCAAAAAGGAGATACGTAATTTAATGGGTCTTGCACTTGGCGTGTAGGTTAAATATTTTCATTTGTACTTGTTCAGTAACCAAACTACCGAGGAATTCCATAGCAATGATGAAAAAGTATGAAGATATAGGATCGCCTTGCCTTAGTCCATGTTTAGAGCTGAAAAATCCTACCACCCGACCATTAGAACAATGGACTATCATGGGGATAGAAATGCGTGTATAAATCCAAGCGATGAAAGGTTCAGGGAAATTCATTTAAATAAGAATGGTAATTATGGAATTCCAATGTAGAGAGTCAAAAGCTTTCTGGATATCTAACTTCATCAAACTCCTAGGAGATATATTCTTATTGTTGTAGCCTCTAAGTAGCTCATGAGTAATGAGGATATTATTAGTGATGTTTGCCTTTGGTAAAAAAGCTGTTTGATTGAGAGAGATAATTCTAGCAATAATAGGCTTCATTCTAGTGGACATAATTTTAGTGATGGTTTTGTATATAACAGAACAACGTGAGATTAGTCTGAAGTGGATGACGGAAGAAGGCTAATCAACCTTAGGAATCATGGCTAGGTTAATGGCGTTAACTCCTCCGAGTAGCGTACTGGTTTTGAAGAAGTAGTGAATTACATTAAGAAACTCATGAGCAATTATACACCAACATCTTTTGAAGATATGAGTGTTGTAACTGTCGTCCCTCTAGTGTTAGAGGATTTAAGACTGAAAACGGCATCTTTGGTTCCACCGTTAGTGACCTTACTAGTAAGAGTACCAGCCTCGGATAATAGGATGGTGGGAAGACTAGAGCTAGTGATGTGTGTGAGAGACTGGTGATCCATAGAGGCATTGTTGAAAGTGCACCTAAAGTATTGAATGAATACATTTTGTATATTATGTTGTTTAGTGTGTATTACTCTTGAGAGTTGGAGATTCTACCAATGCAGGTGCTAACATGCTTTAGTTTAAGAGATTTATGAAAGAACTCTGTGTTCTATCACCCGAAAAGGATAAGTCGTGTCCTAGCTATTGTTTTATCATATTGATCTCATCCTAAAGAGACTGTTGTAGAAGCTTTTGTAGATCAATATTCTCTTTAGGAGAAAAGGTGGAGTTACCAGAGTAAGCTATCATTTCTTTTTGGATGTCCTCTAATTGTTATCTTAATTCAGTCGACAACTTAATACCATTACCATACCTATTCTTGGACCATTGCTTGAAAGCAAGTTTAGTATATTTGAGTTTGGTTTGAAAATGAACATCGGGTTTCTAAAAGCATATTGATTCCAGCCCTGTAAAGCAACATTATACAAATCATCGTAATTAGTCCAATATTAAAAAATTGAAAGGAAGATGACTTTTCAATGGTTCCCTTGGCAAGGAGGTGACTATATATAGTTGGAAAGAAGGGGGAGGACTATTGGTGTTGAGAGAATGCCATAGGGTAGTGCTCCAATATTGGCATATGAGTGATCGAGTTTGCAAACGGTCCTCTGCCTAATGTTGCGCTTGTTATTCCATGTGTATTGTAGGCTAGTGGTATTTATTTCATATAGAGAAGAATGAAATAATGTGTTTTTTAGTGGAGATATATCAGCCAAGGAAAGTAGATTCCCTCCAAACTTATGAGATAACCGAGACATGCAGTTGAAGTTGCCAAGGCAAAGCCATGAAAGATTGTTAGGTTGAAGGGTAGGTATAACATCACGAAGTCTTTGTCTTGGTGTTTTCTAGTTAAAAGCGTAAACAAAGGTGATGTTGAAGGGGATGTTAGTGCCACTGTGGGTAACTTAGATGTGTATGAATTGAGAATCATATGTGATGGCATTCTGCTACATTTTTCATTCTGCTACATTTTTCTTAATATCAAGCGTAGTTCCTCAATTTCATTTAGTTTCTTCATTTATTTCTCTACTTAAACCTATCTTTGGGTGTTTGTGGCCAATTTGGTCGTAAACATTTTGGTGCTTCTACTGAGAAATTAATTATCAGGTTATTAGGATCACCTTTGCTGCTACTGGATTAAAGAAATCCCCTGAAGGAGATCCAAGTTAATTTTCCAAAGCTTGCAGATACTAGTCAGATTTTTCAAGATCGAAACAAAGGAATCTAAGATGGTAAGGCACACTAGATCCACTTCCCACAATGTTGATGCCAATGAAACTGCCAGTATCCAACAAGAGGGCCCAAGCAACCAACCTGCTAATGCGAATGCGGAGCCTACTGCCGTTCAAAACCTCATTGATTCCATTACTAGAGCTGAATTTAATGACTTGACGAGAGAGCCGATGGAGAGCCGTAGGCAGCTAAACGAACAAATCCAGACCAATGCCAACTTGATGAACCAGATTGCTCAACAACAAAACCAAGGCGCCAGAAGGGATCTCGCTTCTTACTCGGCGTCGGATAGCTCAACTTCATCGGACGAGCACCATAGGCGTAGGCATCGTAGGGTTGAAGTAGCACGAGCTGGAGCAATGGAACAACACTCGGTAGACCAACGATGTCTGCCAAGACGGTTTGGTGCCGACCCCTCCGTAGGGATTGGTACCAACCCCTCAGCTATGGGGACAATTCAGCAAATGCAAGTGGAGAATCGTGCTCATGTTGGATCTAGGAACGTAGAAGTTGGAGTACGTTTGGATGCCGATCAGCTACCTCCTCGGGGATGACAATGAAGTGAATTGTTAGGATGCACATCTGGAGGATGATAGGCCAAGGAGACGTGAAATGCCATAGAGACACCAGCCAGAACATTCACATGAGATGGAGCACGACCACCACTTGGCGCCACCTATCCAGACACCAGATTTATCCGCAATCGTCAAACAGCTGATGAGGAAAACCAGGGCTTGAAAAATGATGACTGGGGAGTCTCTAGGAGCCATACCCCATTTACTGACAGTATTTTACAAGCAGAATATCCTAAAAGGTTTAACATGTCTACGATGCCTGCTTATGAAGGGAAGACGGACCCCCGGTAGCACGTCATGAGGTACGAATGGTTGATGGACTCAGCAAGAGCGAATGATGCTTCCCTATAATTCTATTTAGGATTGTTACAATGTGGCTCACAAGATTACCCCCGCGATCGATCTCAAGATTTGATGAGCTGGCTACAAGATTCGTGGAACAGTTCTGGATTCACGCTACTCGCCCCAAAGATGTGATGTCGCTATCCAGTGTAATCCAGGTTCCTGGGGAATCACTGAAGGACTACCTGCAAAGGTTTCATGTTGCTGCCACTGAAGTTAGTAACCCAAATGATCACGCCATACTTATGGCTGTGACAAGGCGAATTGACCCAGAATCCGAGTTCGGTGATTGGCAAGCTGGAAAACCCTTAGCCACGTTGGAGCGTTCCTACATAAAAGCAAACCAGTTCATGAGAAAGGAAGAGGCCAGGTTGTCTAGAAGAAGCAATGTTATAGGGCCAAGCGGAGAAGCGGTACAGAGCAACATCGCAGTAAAGCAATCTGGCGAAAGTTCTGGAAAGGCTCGGGTCAATGTTCAAAACAAGCCGGGTCAGCGGAAAAGGAGTGGAGAAGGAAATCATGATCGGAAGAGGGAGTCCGAAAAGTGGAGGTCAAGGATTCCTACGTATAATGACAATACACCTCTGAATGCATCTCTGGAGAACATCTATCTGTCTACCCGTAATACTTTCCAATATAGGAAGCCACGTCCAAAAGAATCGACCGAGGAACCAAAGCAAACCAAGAAGTACTGTCAGTTTCATGAATGCTATAGGCACAATACTGACGAGTGTAGGCATCTCCATGATGCCATTGAGATATTGATTTGGCGGAAAAAGTTGCAGCAGTTTATCAAGAATCCATAGGATGGCGGATATGGAACGTTTGATCCCAATCGAGGGAAAGCTCCGCGTCGGGCTGAGGAACCTGCTCGGACCGGTGGAAGGTTGGTAATAAACACGATAGTTGGTGGACCACACCCCGCGGATAAGAGTTGGCAGGAAATGGAGCGCTATGCTAGTTCAATGAAACATGTTGACTTTGAATGTTGTTCGAATACAGAGGATGGAACTCCGGTTAAGCAATAGCGTACCATGATGGATGATATAGTATTCAGAAGCATAGATGCCAATAAAGTAGAGGCCCCTACTATTGATTCGATGGTTATCTCTGCCATGATTGGCCCCGCTCTGGTGAGGAGAATTTTGATTGATTGCGTGAACATTATCTTTAAGAAGGCATATGATCAAATGAGGATGGAGGCTAAAGATTTGAAACCGTCTAAAGCTCATATACACGGTTTCAATTGTGTGGCAACTGAAGTAGTTGATTATGTTGAATTGACGTTGAAATCCCCGACGGATAATGGAGTAGGTGTTGTGCATGGCGATCAGGCAACTGGCTGTGCCTATTATGTGGCTGAGTTAAGAGAGGCTCAGCGGAAAGAGAAGGGAAAGGGTGTGGACAAGTCTGTCCACATCCAAGTTACTGAAGATTGACAAATAGCGCCTAAGTCTTGGCTTGGGCACCACAGTCGGTTCTATAGAGATATAGATCCAAGGGATGACGAGGAGGAACCTAAGGAGGCTAAGGCAGCGCCAGCTGAATTGACGATTGATATCACGGTCAGCCACGACGACCCAGTGTTGAAGATTGGATCACAACTCAGCCCTTCGATGATGAGAGAACTTACCGATTTCCTCCAAGCGAATCTGGATGTATTCGCTTGGGCTCATTCTGACATGTGTGGGGTCTCGCCTGCCATCCCGAGCCATGTATTGAATATTGATCTGAAGTATGTCCCTAGAAGCAAAAAAGACGAGGTATGGACCCGGATAGATCCATGGCTCTTAGAGAGGAGGTGGATAAACTTAAAGCCAACGGGTTTATTCGCGATGCCCTCTATCCCGAATGGATATCTAACCCCGTGTTGGTGAAGAAGGCAAATAGAAAATGGAGAACGTGTATTGACTTTTCAAACCTGAACAAGGCATGTCCTAAGGATAGTTTTCCCCTGCTTAGAATTGATCAGCTGGTTGATTCGACTACGGGGCACGAATTGTTATCATTTATGGATGCGTACTCGGGGTACAACCAAATCCCGATGCACGTCCCAGATCAGGAGCACACCAGTTTTGTCATGGATGTTGGGTTATACTGTTATGTAGTAATGTCGTTTGAATTAAAGAACGCAGGAGAGACCTATCAACGTTTGGTCAACCGAATGTTTAAGGATCAGATCGGAAGGACGATGGAAGTCTATATGGATGATATGCTCATGAAGTCACGGCGATCAAACGACCACATTCGAGACTTAGTGGAGATGTTCAATATCCTTCGATTTTATAGCATGAAAATCAACCCTCTGAAGTGCTCATTCGGTGTTGCGTCAGGGAAGTTCCTGGGCTTTATTGTCGATGCACGAGGAATTGAAGTGAATCCAGAGAAGATTCAAGGCACTCGGGATATTTAAGCACCCAGAACTATTAAGCAAGTGCAGAGCCCGAATGGGAAGATCGCTGCTTTGAGTCGGTTCATATCCAGGGCGACCGATAAGTACTTTCCTTTCTTCGATTTGATAAAGAAGGGGGAAAAGAATTTCGAGAGTACTCTAAGTCCCTGAAGCGGACTAGAGTATAAACGACTTGACAAAAATCTTTAAGTCCCTGATGCAGACTAGAGTACTCTAAGTCCCTGAAGCAGACTAGAGTATAAACGACTTGACAAAAATCTCTAAGTCCCTGATGCGGACTAGAGTAATTTAAGTCCCTAAAACGAACTAGTGTATAAACGATTTAACAAAAATCTCTAAGTCCCTGATGCGGACGAGAGTACTCTAAGTCCTTGACGCAGACTAGAGTATAAACCATTCAGGCAGAAGCATGACTACCCACAGCTTAAGTCCTTGACTACGGACTAAAAAATTCTAAGTCCCCAGACTACAGGCTAGCTCGAAAACCCGATGGGTGGACAAACGAGCTTTCAATCGTTCGTTATCCCACGAATTCCGATTTCAAATCAACGGAAGAGGCTCAGATTGTTAGCAGCAAGATATAACCGCTAGTTACAGTTCCGTCTTAACATTGCTCACAACTTAAGCTGGCTCCTACAAAGAGGCTTCGAGATCGGGATAGTGAAATATTAACAAAACTTGTAAAAATTATTACAAGTACTTGAAATGGGAAGTATTTACTCTACTGCTGGAGTAATAATTCACACGACGATTAATCAAAAAACAAAAACTTTTATTCACAATCCTAAAAATTCCTTACAAATTATTCAAAAGTTTGGGATCCACACCCGTACATTTGCTACTAGAAAAAGAAACACATGTATAACTTATCTAGACTATAAATAATGACACAAGACGCTAACTATTTCCTCGATTTCTTCTCCTTCTTCGGTTTTTCAGGAGTTGAAACGGTCGAGCGTCTCTTTCGAGATCCTTTGCCGCCCTCAGTGGAGGCACTTGAGGAAGGAGGAGGAACCTCAATAGGAGTTGTCCCTGCCAGGATGAATTGCAGAGGCCTGAGGAGAGGATCTTCAACCGCCACCACATCGGGATCACCCTTGACTTCACGTTTCGAATTTTCCTCCTCTTTAATTTGTTCTTTCATGTTGAGTTTAGCGGTATACTCCGAAGCACCGTGACCACAACGTCATCAAGCTCTTCAGCAAATGATGGGTCTTTAGGCTTTTCCTCATCGAGTGCCCCAATCACTTGAGCATCAGGCCCCGGAGTATTTGTAGCAGCCGGATCCTCGGCCATTTTTCTTTGGTGTTCCATGGCGACATCGCTCCTAGGAGTTAATTCAGAATCGGGATGACCTACAAAAATTCATCAAAATGTAAGCATTAGTCTATAGTCGTTATATGCTGGAAACAATAACTTTTTTTCTAATTCGAAGGAGTTTAATACGGTACAAGCATCCGATTAGCTCTTAATAGTCATCGGGGTACTCCCTTCAATGATAGGAGACAGCATGTGCGGGCCAAGTCTGGGCCTGTCTGGATCATAACCGACGTGTTGCTCCGCGGGTTGAGAAGATGACGTTCTAGCCAGTTGAGTAGGAGAAGGACCCTTGGGTTCGGTTCCGGAAGACCCTACGACATCTTCTTTTTCCTTGGCTGGTGCAGGAGCTTTGCAGAATTGAAGTTTTGCGACAGCCAAGTCAGATGGCTCGTTTCCACGGAGCACCTCTTGCACAAGAGCCCCCTCATCAAGCTCTGCCACTCCTAACTTTTCTTTCTTGATCCTTGTAATGATCTCCCAAGCTTCGGCGAGCGATTCGAGATACCCTTCGCCTAGAAAAGTCAAGTCGCGGTGAAGAAGGACTTTTGCATTGTATTCGGCAATGAGCGGATCGAATAAGTTCTTGATCTCTTCCTTGCCGGACTCAGTGGCCGCCTTAACTCAAGAGTTGGCTTTCGCGATCACCTCTTTCCTGCCATCTTCACGGGCGGCCTCTTTCAAGACTTCGATTTGGGCAAGTTGTTCATCGAGTTTCGTCTTTAAGTTCCTTGTTTCGACAATCTCCTCGTAGTGTTTCTGCGACTCCTCCCGTGCCTCAATTTTTTCCTCCCTCTCTTTGGACAATAATTTTTCTAGCTCCTCAATGCGGTGGGCTATGACGTCTTTCTCCTTTTGTAAGGAGTCCTTCTCTAAAGCTAAGGCGCCACTGCGCTGAAGTGCAGCATCAAGTTCCCTCTTATGCGAAGTCTCCAGGAAACTCACTGCCTCAGCCGTTTCCTTCACATTTTTCTTTGCCTCGGCAAGTTGAGCCTTACATTCGAGCAGCTCGGCGTCTTGATGTTTAATAATACCTTTGCCGTGAATGGCCTCTAACTTAAGGCGATCAATTTTGTGCTGGCGCTCGATGGAAACTTCGGAGACTTTTTCAACGAAATGAATGAACGCTTCATGCTAGACGTACATGTCATTCATGCATGCTAATGAGTTTTCTTTGGCACTTCTAGGAATGATGTGTATTGAAGGGAGGAATTTAAGCCCATCGAAGCAGATTTTCGAGAAAGTAGCTTTGAGTTCAGCTAGTTTCTCTACTGTGGTAGGATCTTGGGCAGGAACTGGGGGATCTGTTCAGACGCAACCAGTGGATGTTTGCGACACTCACGAGATTTCCTTGTGCTTGACAACCCAAAGTGTTGGTCGTGGGGAGCGGCAGCTTGGGAACCCCGGTGTGAAGATTTATCTCCACTATGAGCAGGAGGGTTGGATGGATCACCTTGGCATGGAGCGTATGTCTGAGACTTCCTTTTGGACGAAGAAGAAGTTTCTTAAGAATAATAGTCTCTGTCCCATCCTTCATCTTTGTCTCGGCGTCTTCCAGATTCGGAATCTCGACCCGAGCGGTAGTAAGTGGAATAGCCGCGGAGACGATCGAAAGCATGCGAGTGAGACATTGCACCTGTAAAAAAGCCAAATAGGAGCATATTAGGAGTTGTTATGTGAAGAGAAAATCACAAGTGGATGGTGGGGTGCAAGTGCTTCTGTGTGTCCTAGTGTTTCCCCCCAACGGCAAGTGACATTAGCTTTACTCATCGGAGTTTCCTCTCCTATATTAGAAGTTTACACGCCTTCACCGCTTCTCGCGAGTGAGTTAAGCCCTTCGACGTTACGATTAGTGAAGTTGTAATTTAATAGATCATCTGGGATCGGAATGTCGGAGAGTCCCTTCAACGAGCTTTCCATCTATTGAGAAGATGACTCTTTTTCAACTGGAGTTATGACAAATTTCGGGGTTACCCCGGCCTTCCTTTTTCGTATCCTGTACGCCAAACTTTTTCCCTTCTTCGGGGGAGGTTGCAATTGGCTAGTGTGTGGCGCGTCAACTGCTGGCGTTTTTCCAAGGCCCATGTCTTCGTTTCTCGGCCCTACATCTTGTGATTCATTTATCTCCCCCTCTTCAGTGTCTTCTTGGGTTTCCCTAACCGGGGGCACCGCGGCAAGGTCTATTTCTTCTCTTCTCTCAAAACGGTCTTCGGAATCGCTTTGCTTCCAGGAAGACCATTTTTGCGGCCATCTTCTAACAGCTCAAATAACGAGAGTAACTCATCGGTGACGAGAAGTTTGATGTCCCGATCCTCCACAGGAATAGTGTGAATGGCCGCAATAGCCCTAGAGTACCCAATGCCATTAGGTCGAGGGCGGACACCTAAAAGAATTGAAGATATTAGTACGATTAAGGAAGAAGCTGCAACTTGAATCTTTGAACTAAAGATGAAGGCAGAAGTAGCACTTACGTCCTTCCAACCATCTTCTCGCGAAGCCGGGAGGACACCGTATGTAGAACCATTCATGTTTGAATAGGGAAAGCTTATTCCATGCGCCCATTAAGACCTGGCATTTGGGCAGGGGTTCAAGAAAGACGTACGAAGGACTATCGGCCCGTCTTTTGAAATTGTAAATGTATCGGATGTCTTTAGGAGTTGGCGGATGAAATAAGACGTTAATGAAGAGAAGAAAAGTGCCATGGATGAAAGCATAACTGTTAAGGTGTAGCTGAGTAGGAGCGATCCCTAAATATCTCAATATTTCCCGAACGAAAGAATTGAAGGGAGGTACACATCCGGCCCAGCACATGAACTTGTTGCATGTTGTATATCTGGTTGGGGGCAAGTGAGGTCTATCTTGCCTTGACGGAACCAAAACGTCTTCAAAGGGAATCCCATGGATAGAACATAATCGACGAAGAGCGGCTTTGCCGATTCTGGATGCTTGTGAGTCAGTCGGATTGTTCAAAATGATGGCGTCCTCTGCATCATTGAGAGTTGGGTCAATAACTTCTGTAGGAAGAACCGAGATGTCAGAAAAATGACTTGCTTGTGGGTCAGATGCCTCTACTTGTTCTGTTTGCTGACTTGGTGCAGGCTTATCAGATAAGGTAGCAGAACTTGATCTCACGGCCGATTCGGAAGACATTATGGTTGAGCGCTTTGTGTAACTTGGGGTCTATGTTAGCTATACTCTATAGACAATCAATATTAGAAATAATAACCTATCCCCCTGTGTCGTGTGTGAACTAGTGTAGTACAATATGAAATAAACGTAAGCAGTTTGAGAGTGAAGAAATAAAAGTAAAATGTCGAAGCTTGGAAGCTACAACCAGAGAGACCGTCATCACTGACCGTCTCAATCGACATGAAAATTGATCGGCAACCAAAGCTTTAAGACTAGATATTGAAATTATGAGTTATGAAGTCCGTTGTTCAAGTATATTTGGATTATATACTTATTTCATGTTAACCGGACTAGAAATTTGTTCTTTCAAACTTAAGTCTGTTGGTCCAAGTATGCAAGTCGCGTTGTTCTTAATCGTTTTATGTCCGGGCAAGGAAGTCTGTAGTTAGATGTTTGAACGACTTAAGTTGAGACGGTCATTATTGTCAACACCGATCCCTGCCTTAGATGTAGATCCCTATGCCTTACTTTCGTAGCCAACCCCTGCACTTAGACTCACTTGGCAATACCGATCCCTTCCCATTAGCCTACATACCGATCCCTATGTTTTAACCTTCATTACCGACCCCTAAAATCCTTTCTAGTCTAGATGTCGATCCCTATACTTAACTTTTTAGGACGAACCCTACTTTTTAATTCCTGGACCGACCCCTATAGATAAGCCTCTATACTGATCCCTCAAACAAACACAATTCTTGTCATCCCTTCGAAAAGCTTATACCGATCCCTTCATTTACCTCCCTTTTTTCCTCATCCCTCTTCCTTCCTCATTCCTTATTCTCACTCTTCCTCCTCCAACAACTTCTTCTCCTTCCTTGGCCTCGCCTAACCTACCCAAACCCACTGATTCGCTCGCCTAAGGTTGAAGTGTAAGTGAACCCACGAACCTATGACTCAACTAATGCAATTATGAGCGGAAAGTCGTACCTATTTGGTATAAGATTACGAGGTCAGAAACTTGGTTTAAGGGCGAATTAATGGTGGTGGAAATCAGAAATGGAGGCTCGCACTCGGATTTGGGTTTAAAAGGAGAGCTTCTTCTTTCCAAAGCGGTCGGCTGGGTGAGGAGCAAAGTGAGAAGGAGCTAAGTATTGGAAAAGATAAAGTGAAGAGAAAAAGGAGAGGGGGACGAGCTTTTATATAGGCGACAAGGAAGGAATACCAACCGATTGTATCCAATTGAATCGGTCACCAGATTAGAGAGGGGTCGGCCCCAAGGCTAGCCGACCCATATTCAGGCAAATTGACCAAGGGGTCGGCATATCGAATGCCGACCCCTCCAAAAATAATAATAAATAAATAAAATAATAAATAATAAAAGAATATAAAGGAAGGAAAAAGAGGAGATGTGCATGAATGATGGATGTAAGTGAAATAAAAAGGGGGATGGCAGATGCTTGAAAACTGAATGGCAGTCAATATCGCAAAGGCTAGAGAATGTCCGAACACGTCCAGAAGCCAGCACCAGAAACGTGCATATGGACGTGCATAGAAAAGTTTAAGGATTCATCTTTTTGAAAGTAATTGAAATGACAGTTTAGCTTAAAACGATCGAGTTTGATGTCGAATCAGAAGAAAACCTGAAGATTTCATATGACCAGATCTATGTGTTCTAATGGAATGCGACATCGGGCCTGTACCATCAAAGGTTAATAAAGGAACAGTGATCAACCAAAGACTTGGATAGGCTTATTACTGGGAACCTGGATTTCTCCAATTCAAAGCACGTCATGTTATTCACAAGACGTACTTTAGGGGGCAAGTGTTACCCGATGCCTTGGCATGGCCGCATAAGGTTGATTACAAAGACCAGACTTGACTGTTGATGGTAAGGATGGTCGCGAGACGACATCCATATGACCGAAATATAATGTCCGAGCAGTTGTGTCCAGCCTAGGGTAAGTAGGGTCGATAGATAGACAGTGCATGATGTCGGATTTATGGATTTGGTTTGGTTCAAATAGGGGTCGGCTTGGACAATTGGCCAAATTAGGTGAGATATGTATGGATCGACATAATATAGAGGGGTCAACATAAAGTGTTCGGGTCGGCATAGACTTATGAGGGCCTGATGGACCGGTATGATGCGCTTGGAGGAGAAGGGTCAACATAATATGGTACAAGAAGGATGGGTCGGCATGCACCTCACAGGGAAAATGGATCGGTATGTGTCGAGGATACAGATAGAGGTCGGCACTTCCCTGATTAGTTTAAAACTCGAACCAAAGCACTACCAGAACCATAGCTCCATATGTCCAAATGTCATGGTACTTGAAGTACCATAATGTTACACCATAAGAGAGTTACCATAGGGATCGGTAGCCCAAACTCAACCCATGGAGGGTACCGACCCTTATCCATTGAGAGTTGGGTTTAGTCCTCCCTATGGTGGGCCCATGTGGTTAAGGGGGTCCAGGTGCCGAAGTTTCAGTCAGATTGGAGGCTACCTTCATCTATAAATACAGGGGCAGGAGGGCCATTTTGAGGGACTTTTGGGCTTGCAAGTGAAACTCTTCCATTATTGTAACCAATCTCCTTTTATTCTTCCTTGATCTCTTGCTATTTCTTATTGATTGTAATTGTAATCAAGTGAACTGTGAAACAATAAAGAAAGTATTCAAAGTGGACGTAGGCAATCAACGCCGAACCACTATAAATTTTGTTGTTTTTGCATTATGCTACATTTTTCTTAATATCAAGCGTAGTTCCTCCATTTCATTTAGTTTCTTCATTTATTTCTCTACTTAAACCTATCTTTGCGTGTTTGTGGTCAATTTGGTCGCAAACAATAAGTATAAAGGATGTTGAGAATGTCCCAAATGATATGCAAAGACACTTTATTAAAATGTTTAATGTGGAACATGTAAGACGGATTCCTTATGCATTGGCAATATGAATTATCATATATGTTGTATTGTTTACAATATCGTAATTTTCTTATGTATTTGATACATAAAGAACATAACAAATCCAAACTAAGATATCTAAATAGTATTTTAGAGTATTCTCGAATATTTATGAAATACTAGAGAACTATTTATATAAACAACGTACTTCTTATGAAGGAGTGAACGACTCAAACTTTATGTGTGATATTGAGTATAATATGTTAATATTAAATTCATGTTCAAAGCTTAATTAAGGAACTTTAAGTTGGAGATGTTCCAAACAAAAGGTTGTGGCTAATTCAACGAAAAGGCTAAGTACATCACCTTAAATAGCACCATGGTAAAGCAATTTATAAATATAAATTTATTACTAAACTAGGCATGATTTGAAGTATTAAGAATACTACATTACTGTATATGATAACAATGTAATGATAAGAGCTCACTATAAGTTGAGAAACGTACTCCGACTAGTTCCACATAATAGATCCATTCACGAAAGGTCTAACTTGATCAGTTCTCACCAACTGTTTGACGGGATGAGATAAAGATTTCATAATTGGCCTCAAATGCAAGTGGAAGATTGATGGATTCGGGGTATGCCCTAGGAGCAATTATGTAATTGTTACATATATCTAACTCGATAACCAATCTTGTTTGAAATATGAGTGTTTTTTTTCTATTATATACTTGATATAATATGTTATGTTAATTAATTTAATTAAAATTATATTAATTAGAAAATCCATAAATGGTATGTTTTTGTGATAGTAGTTACAATGTGTTATAACCATAAGTGATTTATCAAAATAAAATAAACATACCGTTTTAAATATTCCTAGTCAAGATGTATCAAGACTAAATGTCGATACATCCGTTGAGACTAGAGCATGTAACGCTCTTCCAATGTTGGGCAGCGTATTACCCATGGCTGTTGGGGGCACCAAAGGGTAACTTATTGGTAGTTATTGGATAACTATGGGATGACTCACTCGATAGTTTTACATTGGTTAATATAACTAAAGTCAAGAAAAAAATATCGATGTGACAATATTACACAATTCCCTCAACCTTAGAATATGTCGAGCTTCAATGTTGAAACTTCGCTCTGATTATAATTAAATCGGGGCACGGTGTCCATCGAATGACTATAGTTGAGTTGAGTGGAAGTATTGGAAGTGAGACACTGCTCAAGAGAGTATTCATCTCCTCAGTTATATGAGGTTAGTATCATGATCAACTAAAGTCGACTCAAATTCAAAATCTTTTACTAGAGCAGTTCGATTAATAATACTTATTATTATTGAACCAAGGACTTTGATTGGACTATAGAGTTGAATATAGATAATATTGAAATTTTGACCATTACCAAATTCCATAATTCCTAATGTGATATAGTTTCGACGAAAAGAATTGGTGTAAATAATTATCACTATCGGGTAATACTTAATAATATAAAATTAGATTTTACCGATGCCGAATAAGCGATAAATTTGGCCATAATGTCACACCACCTACTAAGTGACGTGTGAATGTTAATATTCGAATTGTTCGATATTAACCACTGACCAAATTTACACCAAAGAGTCACATAACCCAAACATTGAATACTCCTGTTACCACCGATTTAATTAAATTATAATTATTATAAATTAATTATATTAATTAATGTTTATGAAATATTAATTATAAAATATTATTTGATGTGTATTGAATAATATTAAAAAGTGTGTGTATAATAGTTATAAATACACTTATCGATTACGATATTAATACGCATTTAAATTGGATTTAAGTGTGTTAAATATTGGTTGGGCTTGAAGTAATTTCGAGGCCCATAGAGAGCTTGTTATTTTCAACAATGATAGGGAAAAGGAGAGTCGGTCATGTGATAACATGATGAAGGGGATTTTGAATTCAAAACGAAAGAGAAATGATAAGGGAGAAACAAGGATCATGATCCTCTTTTTACTCTCTAGTCTCTACTTTATTTAATCCCTTAACCCTCACTTTTGGAGGTACTTTTGGAGTCTTCATCTCTTCGATATTTGGCTAAAATCAAAACCCCCCTTCTTTAAAATTTGAAGCCAAAGCACACCAAACTAAATACAATTCGAATATTAGTGGTAATAGTATACGAGACCTAGCAACTTCTAGATTTGGAATTGGATTCAAAGAGCTTGGTTCTTCGTTTGAAGGTGCGAATTTTAGGCATAAGGTAAAGGTAATTTTACTTGATTACAATTATATAAATGCTTAATAAACATGTCATATCATGTATTGGTTTAGATAGAATCCTTTATCACCGATCTGTATATTTTTGTGTTATCACATATTGGATGGTTATATACATATACAGACACACACACACGTATGTATATATATATGTGTATATATGTTTATTTATATATGTATGTATGTATATATATATATATGTATATGTATATATATATGTATGTGTGTGCCTATATATATATATGTGTGTGTGTGTGTGTATGTGTGTGTGTATGTGTGTACACATACACATATTTTTATGTGTGTGTATGTGTTATAAAAAATTTGTAACCATGCATAGATGCTCATGCCTTAAAAAAATAAAATAATTTTTTTGAAAATAAATTATATACGTTATTAAATATTTTTAATTAAAACCAAATTCATAAGAAATAATATTGTATTAAGTATAATCAATATTTCATAAAGTTTAAATATTCATATAAGATTTCAGAAATATTTTTTTTTTTATATTTAATTTGCATTTGTAATATATATATATATATGTTATTTATTTTAAAATTACTTTATACATATAATAGATGCATATATTTATTTATAAATAATGTAACATATACCATGTAAGTACATAATTTGTAGCCATATTTTATATGGTGGCTATTAGTCATGGGAGAGAGAAGCGTTTATGCGAATATCAATAGTAATACACATTGGAATATGAACATGCGATTTTTTAGGCTTAATGAAGCTCTGGGATGTCAATACCACTATCCCCAAATCTTATTTGTCTATGTCCCCTTGAAATCTAGTTCAATTCATCTATTCCCCTGTGCCACAAAGAATCACAGTCATTTATCACAACAAATTGATAAATTAATGGAGTCCGCCATTTTGTATGAAAGACTGATAAAGGTAAAATAAATGATTGAGCTATACGTGGCATGTAGGGCGGAGAAGAGGGAGACAGAGGATTTGAGCTTGAAATCAACACCGTTCATTCCATTTAATTAAATGACTAATTGAATTAATGCATCTAAAATTAATGACATGCAGGGAGATGTGGCATCTGTAGTTGGGGATGGAGGAATTGATGACTTTCCATCATGTACAAAGAGATTATTCTCTTCTTCTTTTTTTACCATTTCTTATTTAGTATGTATATAGTATGGTTGAAGTTTTTCAGTTTTGACTGCTATTTGAATTGAATATAAAGTTTATTTTTATTTATTTCTCTGTCAAACACAATTTAATGTATATGCACAAACCAGCACCACACATAGCAACAACTATCAATCAATCGTTTTTTATCACAAAATAAAAACATTGCTGGGTTATCCCTGGCATAAACAGAGTTTGACGGCCGGTATGGTGTACTTTTGGCTCATTTATTAGTTATTGAACCAGAATGCTAATCTTTTTACTTCAGTGATTTATTAGTTATATGTAAGGAGATAGATACATGTAGTTGAGGAGAGTGGAATTGGTCATACCCTATAAAAATAAATTAGTTTCCCTTTAACTTTTCTTATTTAGCATGTATATATTATGGTTGAAGTTTTTGTTTTTGATTCTAATGTAAGTATAACCGTAATTTTAATTTTTAGTTAGTGCAATTCAAATCCATTTTCATTAATTTATACATTTACAATGTAGTAAATTATTTCTAGGGAGTTAATTGACCTATCTGTGAGTTTATATGATTTTAGATTGATGAAATTGATTTATATTTTGATCGAAATGAACGATGATGGCTTGGTAGTCCTAATTACTATTAGTAGATGTTTGATGGTTGATTGCTTGATTAATGAATATTTGAATTGAATTATATATGGTTGATGAAATTATATTTTTGATTGTTGGTTTAAAAAATACAGAAAATTATATTATGATAATCAGTTTGAAAAAAAATGAAAATAAGAAAGAATGACATTTTAAAAGAACTTTGTTTTGAAATATATTTGACACTACAAGAAAAATACCATTTTACAATGTTGAATTCACAACAATTTAGCAAAGCGTTGCAAAATAGTAAGATCTTTAACAACTTATGTAAAAGAAAACGTTGTAATTAGTTTTTCATGACAACGTTTTGTGCATAAATGTCGTAATAAAAATACTTTCTATAATGATCAGTCCTAAAATTGTTACAAGTATTTGCGCCAAAATTGGTCACAAACCCCACAATTCGTAAAAGTACCAGTATTTACACACAAATCCTCAATATCCAATCACAGATTATAGACCCAGATAATGTAGAGAGCCAAAATGGAGAAATAACAAAGTTAAAATGTAAGAAGGCAAGATAAGACACAAGATTTATAGTGGTTCGGCTATCTCCGGCCTACGTCCACTTTGAATTGATCCTTTTATTTCCTTTATATCCTGATTACAATTACAATCATTTGAAATTAATAACCAAAACGATAGAGTCTCGCCAAAAAAGGAAGAAGAAGAAGGTCCCCTTATAACCGCCATGGAGTTGCTATTTATAGGAGTAGATCTGGAAATATATGCCCCAAAACTCGGAATACCCTTTCTCATGCACAGGTGGGCCCACATGATCGATCTAGAGTGGTTTGGGATCGATCCTCGATCGATCCATATGGATTTCGTATCGATCAAGAATCACTCCAAACAAGCTGAGATCGGTCATGGTGAAAGATGATAGTGCAAAGTCCTTACTCTCCAGATTTCATGAAATTCCAGTGTGTAGTTTATGAGATATGATCGATCCAAGTTTCAATTTTCTAGTGTTGGTTGATGATTTCGTATTCATGATTCATATCCATCACGATCCGAGTCTTCGTATCCATCCTCCCGTATCCATAGCTTACGCATCGATCCACTTCTCACGCAGTGATCCATGTTTCGTGCTCCACCTTGACCGCTTCGTATCGATTGATACGAAAGTGATCGATACGAAATGACTCCTTCCCTCTTGCTGCTTTTCGTATCCATCCAGCATAGCTTCTGCCGCATGTGTCCTTCATATCAATCGATAAGTGATCGATACGAAATACACTTCCATCCATAACCATCGCTTCATATCCATCAATGTGCTTCATTCTTCGTATCGATCCCAACTCCTCTCTTCGTATCGATTTGATGCCGCTCTGGAGAAGCACATGCCTTCGTATTGATCTGAGTTGGATCGATACGTACTGTGATCGATCCGAAGCAAGGTACTAAGTGCATTGTCCATATCCATATCCATCTATATCAATACGAAAGCATCGATATGAAAGCATCGATCCGAAGTACACTACCACGTTCATCTTGATCGATACGAAAGCATCGATACGAACTGGTTTTCCATGAATATTGATCCATCCATAACTTGAGCATACAAACCCTGGTTGACCTGAAATCCGAAGTGTAGCCTCATTGAGCCTTGTTTATCATTCCCTATCGATCCCACCTTGATTGGAGCTTGGTCCAATTTTGACGGTATCGATCATAGCCTTGTTTCCAATCGATCTCCAATCCTGATATCCATCCTTTTTAGCCAATTTGTTGATATCCCGGCCTTGTCCAAAAGGCGGGGTAACATTTGCCCCCTAAAACATGCCTTGCGGTAGAAAGACGTGTTTTGAATAGCTTTAAATCCAACATCCAAAGTCCATATTCCATCCATAGCCATATCACCCGATCCATGATCCAATCCATTACCAAGCCATTCTATCCAAGAGCCATAGCCATATCCTTATCCAAATCCATGATTGCTCTGATTCAATATCTAATTCCAAATCCAGCGACCAAATCCTTAGCCAATTCCATGTCCATCCGAACTCGACAACCGAGTTCTAATCGATTCATATCCAATAATCGATAACCAAATCCATGACCTCTCCGGGTCGATATCCAAATCCGGGACCGCTCCGGGCCCTTAGCCAAACCTAAGACCACTCTGGGTTCATAGCCAATCCTTAGCGATTCAAAGCTGAAATCCAAATCCATAACCTCTCTCCAGGTTCTTGTCGAGCATAGTCCATACTCAACGACTCGTGTGCCAAATCCTGTGTAATAAACCCTGGCCTAAGTACTAGGCCAAACCTGGTCATCCCGGACCCTTGTCGAGCATAGTCCATACTCGACGACCTGAAATGATAAATGATAGATAATATGGGGCCTAAGTCCTAGGCTGAATCCTGGTCTCTCCGGACCCTTGCCGAGTATAGTCCATACTCGATGACCTTTTACCAAAAACCAGATAAAAATCCAATTAAAATCCACTTCGAAATCCAGATCGAATCAGAAAACCAGAAATCCATATCAAAAATCCAAACCAAAATCTGAACCAAAGGACAAGCATCAAAACCAAAATTCAAACCAGAAAATCAACAAAACCCAGAGTTCAAACCAAACTCCAAAACCAAACCAAAGAAAAGCAAATATCCAAACCAGAAAGAAAAGGCAAATTTCACAAACTGGAGCATCATGGTTTATCATCGTCTCAGAGCATGCCTAGGGGCTATCTCCGTCCCCGTACATGAGTAAGTGACTTAGCCGTCTGCCCAGAGTTTGCTACTTATTCCATACCATCCCGATTAGTCGATGACCAACCGACCATCATCCCTAGGCCTCGCGCCGTCGTCGTTTGAGGTAGACGGTGGCTGCTCCTATTCCACCACCGCATTCCAAGTCCCGACATATTGCCGCAACTGACCATTCCTTACATGCTCCTCGCTTATATCCTTTAGATGCCTGCAGCTGTTAGTATCATGCCCGTCCAGATCATGAAAGAGACAGTGCCTTCCTGATGCCCTCTCACGTTCCGAGGGTTCCCTCCTTGCTGGCTTTCGATAAGGAAGGCGATCTCGAGTTTCCATGTATATCCGTTCCAATGTCTCATTCAGTCCCGTGTAAGTGGAGAATTTTGGTTCTCCCCAGCGCTTCCTTGCCCTGTCGAAATTGTCATCTGACTTCCTCTTCCCTTTATCCTTATCCTTACCCGAGCTTTCACAGGTTGGGCCTCCATCCTTAGCTATGTTTAATTCCTTTGATTTCATCCAAACTTGCATCCTCTTGCTGAAGAAATCTCTCAGCCTCATTAAAGAATTCCCCGAGATCCATTGGTGGATCCTGTATCAATGATATTTTGAAATCCGAGGTGTCCCTAACTCCCGACACTGCCGCCATTAGAACCATTAATGGATCCGGCCGATCCACCGAAGCAACCGCCGCATCAAACCGGGTTAAGAAAGTTATGAGCGACTCTCATGTCCTCTGTTTCACCGACGTTAGTGTCATCACATTTTTTGGCCTCTTGATATGAACCCGAAACTGCTTCAGAAACCTATCCACCAATTCTGTCCATGTCCTAATAGATCCATATTCCAACTGCCTGAACCACATAGCAGCTATATCCGTCAAGTATGGGGGAAACATTGGGTCATAACCTCCTCTTATGCCCCAACACTTCCATGTGTCTTGTGTACCTCATCAAATGGTCGGTAGGATCCGTCCTACCATCGTATACTTCTAGAGTGGCAGTTTGAACTCTAGTGGATTCCTAGCCATCCTGATGTTATGGGTAAATGGGCTTCTATTTACTCCTTGTAGATCTCCATTTTTCAGACCTTCATGCATGGTTCGCCTAATAATTTCTGCCAATCCAGCATTGTCCGTCAAAGGTTGTCTCCCATCTTCATTTTTTAACTGCCCCTCGAGTTCTTGAGGGAATTCTGGTACGTACTCCTTGTCATGCACTCCTGTATTCCTGTTGGCACCGGGTTGTGCAGCGTCAGCTGGCATCCTAGATCCATCCAGATTGATAGTTGTGTGGTGATTTGGGGCTGCCCCCTGCTGAACTGCTCTATCTGGTTTCCTGTCGTGTCCCTCTAATCCAGCTCCATGGATGACCTTCTGTAGCTCCTGCAGCTCTAGCCTGTCCAAACTGTCTGAAAAGGTTCTGCACCATCTCCTCCTGCCTTTTCATCAACTGCACCTGCATGGAATCCATCATACTATCATAGTCTGCATCTCATCCCTAGTGATGTAGATGGATGCCTAATCTGCTCCAGCTCCGGAGGAAGCCTCCTGACTCCCCTCTTGATGACTCCTTTCTAGTAAAGTCCTTCCAACCGATTACCTAACCGTAGCTTCATATCTAATCCTTTAGCTTTCCAAATCCGAACTCCAAATCCGATGTAGTGGGTGCTAGTGTTCTCGGTGAAAGCACTAAAGTGTTTGCGCCAAAATTGGTCACAAACCCCACAATTCGTGAAAGCACCAGTGTTTACACACAAATCCTCAATATCCAATCACAGATTATAGACCCAGATAATGTAGAGTGCCAAAATGGAGAAATAACAAAGTTAAAATGTAAGAAAGAAAGAGAAGACACAAGGTTTATAGTGGTTCGGCTATCTCCGGCCTACGTCCACTTTGAATTGATCCTTTTATTTCCTTTATATCCTAATTACAATTACAATCATTTGAAATCAACAACCAAAATGATAGAGTCTTGCCAAAAAAGGAAGAAGAAGAAGATCCCCTTATAGCCGCCATGGAGTTGCTATTTATAGGAGTAGATCTGGAAATATCTGCCCCACAACTCGGAATACCCTTTCTCACACGCATGTGGGCCTACATGATCGATCTAGAGTGGTTTGGGATCGATCACCGATCGATCCATATGGATTTCGTATCTATCAAGAATCACTCCAAACGAGCTGAGATCGACCATGGTGAAAGATGATAGTGCAAAGTCCTTGCTCTCCAGATTTCATGAAATTCCAGTGTGTAGTTTAAGAGATATGATCGATCCAAGTTTCAATTTTCTAGTGTTGGCTGATGATTTCGTATCCATGATTCGTATCCATCACGATCCGAGTCTTCGTATCCATCCTCCTATGTCCATAGCTTTCGCATCGATCCGCTTCTCATGCAGTGATCCATGTTTCGTGCTCCACCTTGACCTCGATCGATACGAAACTAATCAATACGAAATGACTCCTTTCCTCTTGCTGCTTTTCGTATCCATCCAGCATAGCTTTGTAGGATCGATTTTACCCTAGAGGAGGGAGGTGAATAGGGTGATACTATCAGTGATAAAAATTTAATGCGGAAGTATATAAAATAATTTCAACACAGATATAGCAGAATAATAGCAGAATAATAAATGCAGAAATAGAACAACACAGATTACGGCTTCAGCAAAACCCTACCTACTTGCTGCCCCCAAAGTTTCTACTAGAAATTAAGTAGTCAGACGCTTACACACATAAACTCACGACACCCGCTATCGACTAACCTAACTCTACGCTCAAAACCCTGCCACAGCTCAGCCACCGAGTTGCGAATTCTCGAACTACACCACCGTAGTTCGTCCCCTAGTCACACGACTAGAATTTACAAACATTTAAAAAGAAATACAAATTAAAAACAATTTAAAAAAACAAAACCCTAGTTTTAAATAAAGCCCAATTAACAAATATCATAGCCGACCCAAAGTAGTTAAAGTGATAAAACTATTTTCCCCTTTTCTTCATTTATTTCTTCGGCCTGACTTCTTGCTTGCATTCTACACTTCGTTCCTCTTTCAGAAAGTTTAGGGCTTTGCTAAATCGAGGCGCCGCTTGATATCATTTGATTGTAGTGATGAATACTCTTTTGATTTGGCTTGCTGATCGTTGCTTGCGGCTGCTCCGATTTGTCGAGCGTGTATGCTTGGTTTAAAATTGGTACGTGATATTCTTTTTCGATTTCGATTATGCTCGACCTGATTCGAGTTCAGTATTTATGCTTTGCTCTGTGATATTGCTTGAACTCGAATGACCTTGTAGCCGATGATGAGATGGGTTTAAATAGGATTCGAATTCCTATAATTTCATTCGAATATATTTACTTGAATTCTTCAATTGATTTATCACGACCACTTGATTATGATTGAATACTGTGATTTGTATTGACCTTTCCAATTCGTATATGTTGTTGCTTGATTTTCACGGCTTTCGTTTCTGACTTGGTTCCGTTCTTTTTGCCTTGGTCATCACAGCTTTGATTTTGCTGGCATTTTGACTTGTTCGAATTATTCCTTGGTCACCACGTCTCTGATTCTCTGTTGACTTCGGTTGTGGTGATTTTCCTTTGTGCTTGTTGACTTCGGCCAGTTGATACTGTGATAATATTTACTTATTCGATTTGCTATCACCTGACTTGTTGGCATTTGACTTTGGGAAGTGCTTTGCTGTTGCCTCTGGTTTAACTGCATATATATATATAAAAAAAAAATGTTCACCCATATATATATTCATGTTGTATGTTGCAGACTTGAGTCTCATTGATGCATTGCATTTGTTTGCATATTTTCCTGGTCATTCGCTTGTTGTTCATTAGCTTAGTCTGATAATTTTAAGCTGGCCATTCGATTATTCTTGAATGATGGTGATTTCTCTGTAACTTCGGCCACTGATTTTGTGATATGAGTTGCATTGAGCTCTGTCCACTATTGTACATGTGTGTTTGCATTGACTTCACTTGAGTTTGCTTCATATGCGGTCGGTGATCATGTTCACACTTGCACTTCAGTAAAAATGGCTCTGACCTTGGTAGCCTCTTCACTTGTTCCACATGAGTCTGGTTGTATTCTATTGTTCACTATTTTTTTGCATTGTGTGGTGAGTTTTGGTTTGCATCAAGTACATGTCTGCATGTGATTATTGATTTGAGATATCGCCTTGTATTTGTAGTCTTCATTTCTGGGTTTAGTTGTGTTTTCTTGTATCTGATCTGGTTGCATATATATATATATGTATGTATGTATGTATGCATGTATGTATGTATGTATGTTACTTGGTTGCACTTTCCACTCCTGGTATCATCATGTAATCTACTTTGGAGCTTGTTGATAGTTCGGTTGGACTGTCCAGTTCTGGTGCACATGATATCTTCACTTGTGCATGTCACTATATACATATGTGAACTGCATTGCTGTTATCTTAATTTGGCCTTGTAGAAGTGTTGCATTCACCTTGCTTGATCATGTACATTTGAGCTGGGCATGTGTGCTTGTTACTGTAGCCACCTCACTTGTATTCAGTTGTATTGCATCATGTGCTTTGAGTCACTTGTGTAGTCTGGTTTTGGTTTCTTGATGTAGTCTAGCTTGGACAATCATGTATGGTTGCAGTTTTCATTTCTGTTTGGTTGCTACTGAACTTCAAATTCACTGGTTCAAGTGATTTTGGAATTTGTGTGCTGTCCACTACCTTTTGTACTAGTTCATTTTTGATTTTGGACTGGTCGAGTTGTTTTAGTTGTCTTGACCATTTTATTGAACTTGTACATTTTGGATTGCACCTGTGTTGAATCCAGCTTATAGCTCGGGTTTGACCTTGTGCTAATATCATGACTTTATTTCTATTTCACTTGAGTTGAACCCGGCTTTTGATTGGGTTTGACCTTGTGCTCACCTGTCCCTGTAATTTTATCAAGTGTATATCGGTGTGCACGACCTTGTGGCATGTACAGTGGTACATTGTGCATGTCACAAGTTGTTCGTGTTTGATGAATTCAAATTTAAATGATGACGAACAACCCAAATAACCGAGGCAAATAATATTTTCAAAATACACATTTTATTTTACACTTGCACAAATATTTCTTTTTCAATTTTACCGCGTCAGTGTGTATTTTGCAGATAACTCAGATGCTGGATTCAATCTGGAATAGAGTTGAAGAATAAATACGAGTGAAAGAGTGATATGTAGTGAGGTGCTAATGTAAATGATAAATTGTGATGTAATCGAATTTGTATTGTAATTGAAATTGTGTATATATATAGTGAGTGCTCAAATTTGTACTATTCAAAATTGTAATAAAAATTTGTTGAATAAAATATTTGTTTGAATTTAAATTCCGTGTTATTTATTTTATTCAGCAAATATTTATTTAATTATGTGAAAAATAAAATAGTACAATAACAAATACATTTAAATGAATATATATATATATATATGTGTGTGTGTGTGTGTGTGTGTGTTTATTATCATCAAACAAACATCATATACTAGCATATTCAACAAGCTTCTGCCGTGTGTGTCCTTCGTATCGATCGATAAGTGATGGATACGAAATACACTTCCAAATCTCCATAACCATTGCTTCATTTCCATTAGTGTGCTTCATTCTTCGTATCGATCCCAGCTCCTCTCTTCGTATCGATCTGATGCCACTCTAGAGAAGCACATGCCTTCGTATCGATCTGAGTTGGATTGATACGTACTGTGATTGATCCGAAGCAATGTGCTAAGTGCGTTGTCCATATCCATATCCATCTATATCGATACGAAAGCATCGATATGAAAGCATCAATTCGAAGTACACTACCACGTTCATCTTGATCGATACAAAAGCATCGATACGAACCGGTTTTCCATGAATATTGATCCATCCATAACTTGAGCATACAAACCCCGATTGACTTGAAATTTGAAGTGTAGTCTCACCGAGCCTTGTTTATCATTCCCCATCGATCCCACCTTGATTGGGGCTTGGTCCAATTTTGACGGTATCGATCATAGTCATGTTTCCAATCGATCTCCAATCCCGATATCCATCTTTTTTAGCCAATTTGTTGATATCCCGACCTTGTCCAAAAGGCGGGGTAACAACAAAAATATTTAACAATGGTTTTTCTTGTGTTATATCGTATTGAATTTTTCGTAACATTTATGTGATGTTGTTGATTTTAAAATTCAATTATATTTTTTTGACATTGTAAATTTACCATATTCAATAATATTTATCAAGCATTGTAACTCTTCTATCAAAAATAAAAATTTAACATTGTGAAAGATATGAAAAAATAATTTGTAACATTTATATACTGGTTTAGCTTGTCTGATTCTGAAAATGTTAAATATTCAACGGTCAAATTTACATTCCTTCTTAATCTAGTGGTTGAATTTAGCTATCCATGTGCTAACTTTTGAGACCAGATCCAACAGATGTGATCAAGTAATGTCACTTTTAACCTAAGGCTAATTCTATTGTCACCCCAATAAATTCTTTTCACCCCATTGAAACAAATAAATATTCATGGACCAAATTACCCTATTAAACATAAATGAATGCTTCACATCTGCGCAAACTAAGTTATCATGACAAAAAATATACATAAACTACTAAATGTAAGCAATGCTCGAAAAACCAAAATGGTAAAAGACTTATAAAATATTAAGCACTAGTATCATAAAATCACGTTACAAACAAAATCTCAGATGATAGTTATTCTAAACCTGAGCACAATGCTACAAACTTGATAGAGCTGAAACTTGGCCCTATACCTGAGAGTGAAGTGAATTATTGTACTTGAATATTTACTTATTTTCATTTTGTAAATCATTCTCAATACTACGCTTATCATACACTTTCAAAACCGAAATCATGCTTACGCCTTTTGAGGTGCCGCTGAAATCAACTGTTGCTTATTCAACGTTTCACATCTGAATCGGATTTCCACTGTCCCCATCTTAAGTTTGTCCTCAAAAACTACAACTTCGGGAGGCTAATTCAACTAAACTGAAAGTCCAAACTTCCAAGCTAATTAATTGATGAAAACCCATAGTAAACAAAATTAAGCTAATTAAATAAATTAGTTTGATGTTAAAGAAACATGAGAAGAAATAAAACAGAGGGGAGAGAGTGCAGTAGAAGAGAATGTAAGAGGGTACAATAGGCATAAATGAGGTGTTAACGGCTATTAATGGGGTTTAGTCAATTTTCAGAACACGACGGGGTGTGCAAAGAAAAAATAGGGTGGCAATAGTCTATGCCTTAACGTAAATCCATCACTCATCTCATCCAAACATCACAAAATCTCATCGGCCAGAAAATTCATCGCTTCGAATTCATTATTGAAAAAACCCATCTCCTTTCTCACTTCCCGCTTGTGCTTGGTTCTTTCTGATTCGTCTTCTACACATAGTCGCAGAGCTTGAGGTATTTTTTCTTCATTTTTCGCAATTTGTTTTTTTTTTTTGTGGGTGTAATATTTAGGTGAATCGATGTTTATGTATAATAAATAACAACCTCAATTCGCTTTAGGATAAATTTAGGATATTCCAAGGTTGTGGTTTCAGATTGAGGAAAATTTAAGTGGGAACAAATTTGATGTTTTATAACTCAATCTGCTTTAATGTTACAATGCTACTATATAGTAATCAGTATTATTTTTATTTAGATTCAGATTTGGGTTTTATTTTAGATAGTATTTGGCTTTGATTCAATTTCTGTATGAAAATTATGATTTTCACTCGGATTCAGATCTGAAATCAATGTCATTACCGTTAAATTTTTTGTTCATGAATAAATTTTCCAATGACAAATGTTATATGCACTTTTAACCATTTGTTTTTCTATTTGGTAATATGAGAGCAATTTCATGTAGCCTATCTCTAGCAATTTGGTAAAGATGTTTTACCTTCCAGCTTAATTGGTTAAGAGTTTACAGAACTAGGATTTAAATTTGAGATGATGATTACCATCACTACTGTTATTATATCTTCTAGCTTAATCGGTTAAGAATTTACAGAAATAGGATTTAATCTTGAGAAGATGTGATAACGATAACAACAATAATAATGATAATTAATTATGCAAAGTTAGGATAACACAATGTATCATCCAAATTTACAATTACAGAAGCAAGTATCATCCTCTACACATATTTATAATGAAGTGATTATGGTATGTAAGCATGTTTCAGAACTGATTTTGTTTTCTTGTTTTTTTTCCGCATATTTTGTTGTATTAATATCTTTTACATAGAGCTCCACTATATGTCGCCGTGCTTCTATACAAAATTAAAAGCGAATAAAGAGATTTTCAAATATCGTTCATTTGTCAAAGGTAATAAAATAAGGTTTTATTAAAAGGACACGCTAAGATATGATATGCTACTATAAAAAATATTCATGAGCTACGTGATTGTAATTCTAAAAGCAACAAAATAATAGGTGAGTATATCATAGATGGTGATATGAAAATCTTTTCACTTCACTAAGTGCATGACATGATTATGTTTCTAATCTTCTTTAAACGCTCATATCTTTGACAATGTCATAGTCTGTATTTGAAATCCAAAGAGTGTTTAACTATGGAACTCTACTGTAAGTAGAAATCTTAGCTTATGATAATTTTAGTACCGCTTGTAATCACAATCATCTCTTTCTTTATAATTCGTCCTCATTGGTAACATTTGCTTTATAATTCACTGATTCAACATACAATATCCTCCTTTTCTATTTTTTATTTATTTTAAACTCTTATTCTTCTTGAAATGAAACTCTTAAGAACAAGGTTTTCGAAACATGATTCAAACCATGAAGTTCTGCTTTTAAATCGAAATGAGTTTCAAATCATAATAGGTAGATTCTTAAGATTTATATTTAAGGTTTGTACACACTTTAAATTGATTTTGATGTTTAAACTTCTATGTCTAAACCTCAAAGTCAATTTAATCTCCTATTCCAATTTTTATTTTGTTTAAAAAACATTAGAATTGGAATTGTGGATACAAAAAAAATCAGTTTGGATTGAACGGTTTTTCATAACTGTAGTTTTAGGTGATGTTGAATGTTAATCGGATCTTAAAAGGAGAGACCCGATTTTAAATGGAATTTGGATCGTGTGATTTTAACATTTTCAATAACAATGCTCAAGAAATCATTTTAAATATTGAGCATATTCGGACAACGCATTTGTTAACGTGACATTGCTCAAAATGACATAAAAAACGGAAAAATAATACTAAATTGGATTATCTATTGTCAAATACAAATATGAATTATATTATACCATCATCATTTTCTTAACTTGTTATAATTACTCATAACAGATTCACACCAGCGATACATTATAGTAAACAAATCTAGGAAAATACAGTTCATTGTTTATCATAAAATAGAAAGGGAATTGCTGAATTTCAATGTTCGGTGACAGTTGTTAACAATCACTTTTGATGCAGATCCTTAATTCCAGTAATTGAATTTATTTCAACTTGTTCGACCTTTTCTCTTTTAACTTACGGTTGCATTTCAGGATATTAAATGTTTTGTATCCTTAATTCTAGGAACCCATTAGTTTCATCTGCTGCCATAAATGGCCTTAATCCTTATGGCCTATAATCCTTAATAATAATTTTTGGTCATATTTATTGAGTGATGCTCATATTCTCTATCACCAAACTTTATACTTCTTCATGCAAACTTATACCAAGTTAGTGGTTGATCATAAGTAATATTGCCAGCCCAGTATATTTATTGATTGAGATTTTTATATATTTAAGGATTATGGAACTTTTGTTTAGTAAAATTGTATGTTTCTGGAATTGTTCAATGTATGGGTGTAATCATTCAGGCTTACTTAAACATCTAGGTAAGTTTATGCACATAGTCAATATTTGATCATTAATTTAAATGCAGATATGTGGCTACATCTTTTATGTAATATAATGTTCTTAAAAATTTGTTGATTGCATGTTACCTATTTCATTTAAACTCATAAGTTTGACCAACTATGCATTCATTAAAGATTTAGCCAACATGTCATGTTGCTAATCACAATTCCATTATCCATGGGTTTAATGAAAAAGTAATTGTTAGGCATATAATTTTACCTTTTCACTTATATGTTAATTTGTATTAGTGCCATCTCATATTGGATTCTATTTTTTTGTTTATGTTATCTCAGTAACTTTTTACCATCAATTTATGCCTAATCCTAGTCAAAACATTATACTTGTTCTATCTTCTTATCTTACTATTTCCCATTAGATGCCTTTTCCATTATCTATAATAAGAACTAATTGCTGCTACTATGTTCATCTTAGTTTTTTGCTACTATAAGGTATTCATGTAAGAGCAACATCAGTGGTCAAGATTCAGGGCTGAATATCATGAATTTTTTTTCCAGTCGACCATTCAAGGCTGAATATTCAGCTTAAAATTCAGGATCCACTTCAGGATCCTGAATTGGGCTTGGATGTCCATTTAATGGACGCCTAAGCCCTTCCCCCCTCCCTAGCTTCCTCCAGCTCAACGGCTATTTTCCACTCTTTTTTCCTACCCCTTCGGCTATAAACGGTCATATTTTGACCCCAACGGCTATAAACGGTCATATTTCCGATTTCATTATATATATCAGACTATTTTTCAGATGTAATACACACATCTCTTCTTCTACTACAATTATATTCTCAATTTCATAATATTGAAAGTATGTCTCATCTGTTTCAATCATATACCGAAGCGATGAATATGGATAACTGAGATTTTGATTCCCAACCCGTTCAAAATGTTCAACCCCAGACCGCTCCCTCTCTATTCTTTCATTCTTCTGCTTCATGGTCTGGCGATGAAGATAAAGATTTGTGTTATATTTACTGTCATTTTTCTAACGACTCGGTCAAGGGAAATGACCAAAGTAGGGAGGCGTTTTGGGGGAAAGTCATGACTGCGTACAATAAAAAGCATGTTGAAAAGACGAGATCAATGTCTGCAATCATCAGTCGTTTTGGGAAGATTAATCGACAAACACAATTCTACGAGTCTCGGATTCATAAAATAAGAACAGCAAATCCGAGTGGAATGGGTGGCGAAGCTGAATTGGTAACGTTTTGAAAAATATCATTTTTAATTTATATTCGTATTTTATCAATTTGTTAACATATCATTTTGTGTTTCTGTTTTTTCAGAAGAGAATGACAAACGATCAATTCTTGAAATTATTTACAAGAGAAAATGGTACAAAGAAACCACATTACTATTAGTTTGCAAACTGCTATGACTTGCTTGTTAGTCATCAAAAATGGAGCTCAAACAACGCAAAAAGCTTAAGAGATGTCCAGACGAAGTCGAAGGGCAAGAAAAAAGCAAGTCGAACTAATTATAGTTCTAGCCCATGCGATTCTTCTTATATGGACTCTAATGTATGCCCAGATAACGAAGACGAAGAAGTAGAACCCGCATTTGATGAAGATGCTAGACCGATGAGGCAACGAGCAATTAAGAAGAAAATTGCTGTTCAATCTCAAATCGATTCTCGTTTAGCCCTAATGCTTGAAAAACATGCGAAAGAAAATGCAGAACGTCAAAGCGGGAGTGCAGAAAAGCTTGCCGTGTTAAAAGAATTGACCGGGATTGAGAAGGGCCGGTTTGAGTTAGAGCGACAATGCCAAGAGACTTTAGTAATGGAAAAGGATGTCACCGGAATGGACCCAATTACAATGCAATATTGGATGGAGTACAAACAACGCATTGTTGAGAATAGATCAGGAACGAAACATATGTAGTTGAAATATTCATGTAATATTTTTAGTTATTGCAGTTTAAATATTCATGTACCTTAAGTTTATGTTTTCAATCATGTACTATTTTCGGTTTTAAAATATTCAATGGTATATCGTTTTTTTCGATGCATTCTGTAGATATCATTATAGATTTACTTCACCAAACACAAATGCTATTACAAACACCATAATCATAGCATTCTACACTTCGTTACACAAATAAAAAGGCAAACAGATGTAATTAAACGAACATCCATCATCACGAACTACTGATTTCCATAAGAATTCCAAATATGCTCCATTAAATCCCTTTGGAGCCTATTATGAATAGTTGCATTACGATATACTTCATGATGATCGACATGAATTGCGTATTGTCCTTCGGTTCGTAACGTGGTTGTGCGGAATAATTCAAGGGGTTGTCTTGCCCCATCATACTCGAAATCGGGATAGTCCATACCGCGTTCATCTTCAATGATCATGTTATGCAGAATTATACAACAGAACATAATTGTAGCCATTTTTGATCTCATCCATAATCTACATCGATTGCTGACCATTGCAAACCTTGCCTGAAGGACCCCAAACGTCTTTTCTACGTCATTCCTTTGTCCTTCCTGCATTGCAGCAAATTGTTTCTGTTTTGCCGTCATTGAGTTTGCAAATGTCTTTACAATCGTGCTCCATTTGGGATAAATTTCATCTTCTATATAGTATCCATGCTCATATGTGTTATGACCAAGAGTAAATGATACAGGAGTTGACTTATCTTGCGTCAAATCGTTAAACAAATGAGATCGTTCGACAACGTTTAAGTCGTTAAGAGAACCAGACATTCCAAAGAAGGCATGCCAAATTCACAAATCATGAGAGGTAACTACTTCTAAGATGATAGTTGGTTTTTTTTCTTTGCCGTTATATGCTCCATGAAAAGCTTTTGGACAGTTCTTCCACTTCCAATGCATACAGTCTAGACTTCCAAACATGCCAGACCAGCCTCTACTTTCATGCATGTCACGCAATCACGTTACATCTGCCTCGTTTGGAGAATGAAGATATTCAGTTCCATAAATGTCCACAACTGATTCACAGAAGTGATCTAGGTTTTCCAATGCCGTACTCTCTGCAATACGATATGCGTCGTCAAGGGCATCGGCGGGTGTACCGTATGCTAACATCCTCAAAGCTGCGGTCATCTTTTGATGCCCACTCAAATCTTGTTTTTTTGCAGCGTCCTGTTTATAAACAAAGTAATATTATTCTGCTGAATACTTTCGAGAATTCTTAAAAAAAATGGACGACTCATTCTGAATCGTCGTCTAAACATCTCTCGACCGTAAGTTGGATCACGGGCAAAGTAATCTTGCATAAGTGTTTTGTGAAATGCTTGCTGGTTACGGTTGGTGTATTTCCGGCCCACAACTGAGCCGCCGTGTTTTCCAGAAGTTGAACCGTATGCTTCATGATATATCTCCATCAATTCCTCCTCTTGTTGATGTGCTAACGCATACGCTTCTTTTTCAGAGTCGCTATCGCATAGCAATATAGTTTTTAGTAAATTTTCAGATATTGTTATTGATGATAGTTGTTTGATTTGTGAATGTTTTGTTAGATTGAATTGTGGTGAACAAGTATGAGATCCATATGGTTATATATATAGGACTAATTCTTGAGTGGAGACAAGGTGACTAAGTGTGTTGTCAAATCATACACTATAGCCACGTTCCACCGTCGTCCACAACTAATATCTTTAATGAGTGGAGACAAGGTGGCTCAGTGTGCAGTCAAATCACATACTGTAGCCACGCCCATTTGCCGGTCAAGATTCCCTGCTTTCTCGAGTGGATACAAGGCGGCTCAGTGTGCGATCAAATCATACACTATAGCCACGTTCCACTGCCGGCGAAAGCTATTATCTTTAATGAGTGGAGACAAGGAACATCCATTATATAAATCCACAAATCGTTATCCGTTTAAATCATTTAAAAACTTAACATTATTCAAACTACTACGTCCAACATGACATTTACGTCTCATGAATTGAAGCTGCTTATGCAGTACTACATACAAACCGATAAGATGTGCTGCAATCAGGACATAATGGTAATTCATTTTTGGGACATTCTGGCTGAACGTTACAACAACGACTTGGGCTGTCGAGTTCAAGAGGTCAGGATTGCATACAGAAACTTTACTAGCACATGCATGCGTTACACAAAGGTTATTAATGAGGTTATATCAGAAAATGTGTTCGAGACTACACGTTCGACTTATGACGATCGATACAATTTAAAATACCGCACTCTGTTCATTGGCTATGATGCGTACTTCATACGTCAAAATTGGCTAGAAAGATTTGGATGGTCTTAAGATAACAATATGACTAGTTGGTTATGTAACGGTCGTTAATGTATTGTTTACTTGGAGATGTTTTAATGTGTAATTGGTTAAGTAATATTGTGTTGTATGAAGAATCTTTTAATGTGTAGAGAGCTTTCTGAATTGTCTTTTCAAATAATAATGTCTATTGTTGTTAGATCAAAAAGTAGCGGTATCACATCAATTAAATAGACCCGTTTGTTTATATGTGCGCTTTCTGAATTACTTCTTCATCATTCATAATCATCTTCTTCCTCACTCACAACAACTTCTTTTTCATCGTAATGCCTTCTTGGCCTTCTTCTATCGATTCAGATGCAGGCTACGTGCCTACAGAAAGTCCACATACTGATGAGGATTGGTTTATCAATTATCAAGAACAACGCTATAAAGATGTCTGCGGTCAGTTTCCAGATCTTGACCAGCTGAGACTTCATGAGGTGGTTGAACCACCATACGAACAACAGGCTGTTCATCCGGCATATGAACAACCTGATAACCAGGTTCAAGTTGTTCAACCTCCCACTGAGTAAGAAGTTGAATCGTACCCAGTTTGTTGTCACTGCGGGTATAGAGTTAAAGTTGTAGTACGTGCGGATGAAGAAAATATTGGTCGTCGAATCCAGCTATGTCAATTCTGGCCGAATGGTTGCAATTACGCGGAATGGTTGGATGATCCTTTATGTTCAAGGGGCATAACATATGCAAAAGAGTTAGAACATGAGATAAGACGTCTTAGACTTTCTTTACAGGAGTTGCAGTTTAATCGTCACTAGTAGTTTATTCATGTTCATATTGTATTATTACTGTGTTGTTTTTTATCAGTGTTCTATGTTCGTATATCTGCAATTTTAATGTCACTAGTAGTTTCTTTCTGTTTGTATGTCACTAGTTGGTGCTTATCAGGTTAATATATCAGTGTACCATGTTTGTATGTTTGCAATTGTAATCGGTTTAGCAAATTAATTTACATCAGTGTACTCAAACATATAGAATTCACAGTATACTCAAACATATATAATTCACAGTATACTCGAACATTATCGTTCTAAATCAAGGAAAGTGAAATTAGATAAACATAAAAAATACAGTATACTCAAACAATGATATAAGTACATAACATATAGGCACAACAACATATAATAAAATGTTCACTGTGCATAAACTAAAAGGTATACAACTAAAGGGATGCAGCGTCGTCGTCGTCATCAGCATCATCATCATCATCATCTGCATCACCATCATCATCATCATCATCCCCGCCATCATCATCATCCCCATCCCAATCCTCCCCCTCGTCCTCATCATCCCCATCGTCCTCATTCCCATTGTCATCCTCCCCATCGTGCTTATCTAAAACACCAGTGCCATACCCACTAGGACCAGCATCACCTCCGCCTGGTGGTCCGAAAGGCTCATATACAACAAGTCTAGCTGATAGCTGATCAATCTGCGTCTTTAGCATTTGTGTATGCTGCATGTACATATCATGCATGGTGTGTGTGCAAGGGTCATATCACGAAACACACCAAGTGAAACTCTGGCCTGGTCCAATTTAGTAGCATACTGCATAAAGATGATATTTGACATAAATAAGAAACTAAGCATAAAATAAAGGGAAAATGGCAATAAACAACAAACGTACCTCATACGGAGGATATAACCCGACTGAAGGCATACCATGATAGTCGGAGTGGTCTGGAAAGACTAAGGCTACTCAATCAGAGTACTTGTCACGTCATATGCTCTAAAAGTAGTATCAGGCTCCAATTGCATCGGAGTCTGGGAGAACTGTGACGAAATCGAGTCAAATGAAACCTGCGGTATCTGAACTCTACCGGCTGCAATGTGAGGTCCTATATGATCAAAGTTGATCCCACGAACATAATCTGGTACGATGAATTTACGAGATGCTACTCTAGCCTAATAAGCATCGTAATCTCCATCGATGAAGAATGTACTGCTATCCACCCACCCAGCCTGTCGTAGAGCATCTAGGTACTGATCGCCAATCACCCTATGTCTACCAAACATGTCCTCACAAGATAAAGGATCATATGGTATACGACGATCACCCGTAATCTGATAAGCACGCCTCTCTCCCAAATACCACATAGGCATAAATGCAGGTGTATGCAAAGCAACCCTACGTCTAGATAGTGAATACGCAACCATCAAGGGATGGTCGTCCGCCAAAAGACCTGCATCTGCTAGATGAGTCTAATGTGAGGCCCAAGGAGTCTGAATGATGTTACCCCAACTACACATATCAAACTGTGACTAGTCTCCATTAAGTCATATGCCGTACACCTAAGGGAACATAATAGGACCAGGAAGAGAGTACGTACATCATGTTCCCTTAGGTGTACGGCATATGACTTAATGGAGACTAGGTCACAGTTTGATATGCGTAGTCGGGGTAACATCATTCAGACACCTTGGGCCTCACATTAGACTCATCTAGCAGATGCAGATCTTATGGCGGACGACCATCCCTTGATGGTTGCGTATTCACTATTTGACGTAAGGTTGCTTTGCATACACATGCATTTATGCCTATGTGGTATTTGGGAGAGAGGCGTGCTTATCAGATTACGAGTGATCGTCGTATACCATATGATCCTTTATCTTGTGAGGACATGTTTGGTAGACATAGGGTGATTGGTGATCAGTACCTAGATGCTCTACGACAGGCTGGGACCGCTGGGTGGGTGGATAGTAGTACATTCTTCATCGATGGAGATTACGATGCTTATTGGGCTAGAGTAGCACATCGTAAATTTATCGTACCAGATTATGTTTGTAGGGTCAACTTTGATCATATAGGACCTCACATTCCAGCCGGTAGAGTTCAGGTACCGCAGGTTTCATTTGACCCGATTTCATCACAGTTCTCCCAGACTCCGATGCAGTTGGAGTCTGATACTACTTTTAGAGCATATGACGTGACATGTACTCTGGTTGAGCAGCCCTTAGTCTTTCCAGAGCACTCCGACTATCCTGGTGTGCCTTCAGTCGGGTTATATCCTCCGTATGAGGTGCGTTTGTTGTTTATTGTCATTTTTATTTTATTTTATGCTTAGTTTCTTATTTATGTCAAATATCATCTTTATGCAGTATGCTGCTAGATTGGACCAGACCAGAGTTTCACTTGGTGTGTTTCGCGATATGACCCTTGCATACACACACCATGCATGATATGGACATGCAGCATACACAGATGCTAGAGGCACAGATTGATTAGCTATCAGCTAGACTTGCTGTATATGAGCCTTTCGGACCACCAGGCGGAGGTGAGGTGATGCTGGTCCCAGTGGGTATGTCACTGGTGATTTAGATGAGCACGATGGGGATGGGGATGATGAGGACGAGGGGGAGGGAGGACGATGGAGATGGGGATGATGAGGACGAGGGGGAGGGAGGACCATCATCATCCCCGTCATCATCATCCCCATCGTCCTCCCTTCCCCTCGTCCTCATCATCCCCATCGTCCTCATGATGCTGGTGATCAGGATGATGCTGATGACGACGTTGCATCCATTTAGTTGTATATCTTTTAGTTTATGCACAGTTGACATTTTATTATATGTTGCAGTTCCTATAGCTTATGTACTTATATCATTGTTTGAGTATACTGTGTATTTTTTATGTTTATTTAATTTCACTTTCCTTGATTTAGGACAATAATGTTTGAGTATATTCTATATGTTTGAGTACACTGATGTAAATTAATTTGCTAAACCGATTACAATTGCAAACATACAAACATGGTACACTGATATATTAACCTACTGATAAACACCAACTAGTGACATACAAACATAAAGAAACTACTAGTGACATTAGAATTGCAGATATACCAACATTGATAAAAAACAACACAGTAATAATAGAATACAAACATGAAGAAACTACTAGTGACGATTAAACTGCAACTCCTGTAAAGAAAGTCTAAGACGTCCTATCTCCTGTTCTAACTCGTTTGCGTATGTTATGCCCCTTGAACATAAAGGATCATCCAACCATTCCGCGTAATTGAAACCATTTGGTCAGAATTGATATAGCTGGATTCGATGACCAATATTTTTTCCATCCGCACGTACTACAACTTCAACTCCATACCCGCAGTGACAACAAACCGGGCACGATTCAACTTCTTGCTTAGTGGGAGGTTGAACAACTTGAACCTGGTTGTCAGGTTGTTCATATGCCTGATGAACAACCTGTTGTTCGTATGGTGGTTCAACCACCTCCTGAAGTTTCAGCTGGTCAAGGTCTGGAAACTGACTGCGGACATCTTCATAGCGTTGTTCTTGATAATTGATAAGCCAATCCTCATCAGTATGTGGACTTTCCGTAGGCACGTAACCTACATCTGAATCGATAGAAGAAGGTCAAAAAAGCATTGCGATGAAGAATAAATTGTTGTGAGTGAGGAAGAAGATGATTATGAATGATGAAGAAGTAATTCAGAAAGCGCATATATAAACAAACAGGTCTATTTAATTGATGTGATACCACTACTTTTTGATCTAACAACAACAACAAACATTATTATTTGAAAAGACAATTCCGAAAGCTCTCTACACATTAAAAGATTCTTCATACAACACAATATTACTTAACCAACTACACATTACAATACATTAACGACCGTTACATAATCAATTAGTTATACTGTTATTTTAAGGCCATCCAAATCTTTCTAGTCAATTTTGGTGTATGAAGTACGCATCATGACCAATGAACAGAGTGCAGTATTTTAAATTGTATCAACCGTCATAAGTCGAACGTGTAGTCTCGAACACATTTTCTGATATAACCTCATTAATAACCTTTGTGTAACGCGTGCATGCCCTAGTATAGTTTCCGTATGCGGTCCTGACCTCTTGAACTCGACAGCCCACGCTGTTGTTGTAAAGTTCAGTCAGAGTGTTCCAAAAATAAATTACCATTATCTCCTAATGATTGTCGCACATCTCATCGGTTTGTATGTAGTACTGCATAATCAGCTTCAATTCATGAGACTACAATGTCATGTGGGACATTGTAGTTTGAATAATGTTAAGTTTTTAAATAATTTAACAGATAACGATTTGTGGATTTATATAATGGATGTTCCTTGTCTCCACTCATTAAAAATATTAGTTGTGGCCGTCAGTGGAACGTGGCTATAGTGTATGATTTGACCGCACACTGAGCCGTCTTGTATCCACTCACGAAAACAGGGAATCTTGGTCGGCAAATGAACGTGGCTACAGTGACCGCACACTGAGCCACCTTGTCTTCACTCATTAAATATATTAGTTGTGGCCGACATTGGAACGTGGCTACAGTGACCGCACACTAAGCCACCTTGTCTCCACTCACTAAAGATATTAGCTATGACCGACAGTGGAATGTGGCTACACTGTATGATATGACCGCACACTGAGCCATCTTGTCTCCACTCAAGAAAGCAGAGAATCTTGGCCGGCAAATGGACGTGACTACAGTATGTGATTTGACTGCACACCGAGCCACCTTGTCTCCACTCATTAAAGATATTAGCTGTGGCCGACGGTGGAACGTGGCTACAGTGTATGATTTGACCATATACTTAGCCACCTTGTCTACACTCGAGAATTAGTTCTATATATATAACCATATGGATCTCATACTTGTTCACCACAATTCAATCTAACAAAACATTCACAAATCAAACAACCTCCTCAATAACAATGTCTGGAAATTAACTAAAAGCTATATTGCTATGCGATAGCGACTCTGAAGAAGAAGCGTATGCGTTAGCACATCAACAAGAGGAGGAATTGATAGAGATATATCATGAAGCATACGGTTCAACTTCTAGAAAACACGACGGCTCAGTTGTGGATCGGAAATACATCAACCGTAACCAGCAAGCATTTCACAAAACACTTATGCAAGATTACTTTGTCCGTAATCCAACTTACGGTTCAGAGATGTTTAGACGACGATTCAGAATGAGTCATCCATTGTTTTTAAGAATTCTCGAAAGTATGTGGGACTGAATATCTTCGTTCTCCAAACGAGGCAGATGTAACGCGATTGCGTGAAATGCATGAAAGCAGAGGCTGACCTGGCATGCTGGGAAGTCTAAACTGTATGCATTGGGAGTGGAAGAACTTTCCAAAAGCTTTTCATGGAGCATATAACGGCAAAAAAAAAAACTACCATCTTAGAAATAGTTGTCTCTCATGATTTGTGAATTTGGCAAGCTTTCTTTGGAATGTCTGGCTTTTTTAACGACTTAAACGTTGTCGAACGATCTCATCTGTTTAATGATTTGGCGCAAGGTAAGTCAACTCCTGTATTATTTACTCTTGGTCACAACACATATGAGCATAGATACTATCTAGGAGATGAAATATATCCCAAATGAAGCACGATTGTAAAGACATTTGCAAACTCAATGACGGCAAAACAGAAACAATTTGCTGCAATGCAGGAAGGACAAAGGAAGGACGTAAAAAGGACGTTTGGGATCCTTCAGGCAATGTTTGCAATGGTCAGCAATCCATGGAGATTATGGAAGAGATCAAAAATGACTACAATTATGTTCTGTTGTATAATTCTGCATAACATGATCATTGAAGATGAACGCGGTATGGACTATCCCGATTTCGAGTATGATGTGCCAAGACAACCCCTTGAATTGTTCCGCATAACCACGTTACGAACCGAAGGACAATACACAATTCATGTCGATCATCATGAAGTATATCGTAATGCAACTATTCATAATAGGCTCCAAAGGAATTTAATGGAGCATATTTGGAATTCTTATGGAAATCAGTAGTTCGTGATAGTGGATCTTTGTTTAATTACATTTGTTTGCCTTTTTATTTGTATAACGAAGTGTAGAATGCTATGATAATGGTGTTTGTAATAACATTTATGTTTGGTGAAGTAAATCTATAATGATATTTACAGAATGCATCGAAAAAAATGATATATCATTGAGTATTTTAAAACTGAAAATAGTACATGATTGAAAACATAAACTTAAGGTAAATTGAATATTTAAACTGCAATAACTAAAAATATTACATGAATATTTCAACTACATATGTTTCGTTCCTGATCTACTCTCAACAATGCGTTGTTTGTACTCCATCCAATATTGCATTGTAATTGGGTCCATTCCGGTGACATCCTTTTCCATTACTAAGGTCTCTTGGCGTTGCCGTTCTAACTCAAACCGGTCCTTCTCAATCTCGATCAATTCTTTTAACATGGCAAGCTTTTATGCACTCCCACTTTGACATTCTGCATTTTCTCACGCATGTTTTCATGCATTAGGGCTAAACGAGAATCGATTTGGGATTGAACAACAATTTTCTTCTTAGCTGCTCGTTACCCCATCGGTCTAGCATCTTCATCAAATGAGGATTCTGCTTCTTCGTCTTCGTTATCTGGGCATACGTTAGAGTCCATATGAGAAGAATTGCTTGGGCTAGAACTATAATTAGTTCGACTTGCTTTTTTCTTGCCCTTCGACTTCGTCTGGACATCTCTTAAGCTTTTTGCGTTGTTTGAGCTCCATTATTGATGACTAACAAGCAAGTCATAGCAGTTTGCAAACTGATAGTAATGTGGTTTCTTTGTACCATTTTCTCTTGGAAATAATTTCAAGAATCGATCGTTTGTTATTCTCTTCTGGAAAAAACAGAAACACAAAATGATATGTTAACAAATTGATAAAATATGAATATAAATTAAAAATGATATTTTTCAAAACATTACCAATCCAGCTTCGCCACCCATTCCACTCGGATTTGTTGTTCTTATTTTGTGAATCTGAGACTCGTAGAATTGTGTTTGTCGATTAATCTTTTCAAAACGACCGGTGATTGCAGACATTGACCTCGTCTTTTCAACATGCTTTTTATTGTACGCAGTCATGACTTTTCCTCCAAAACGCCTTTCCACTTTGGTCATTTTCCTTGACCGAGTCGTTAGAAAAATAACAGTAAATATAACACAAATCTTTATCTTCATCGCCAAACCATGGAGCAGAAGAATGAAAGGATAGAGGGGGAGCGGTCTGGGGATGAACATTTTGAACGGGTTGGGAATCAAAATCCCAGTTATCCATATTCATCGTTTCGGAATATGATTGAAACGGATGAGACATACTTTCAATATTATGAAATTGAGAATATAATTGTAGTAGAAGAAAAGATGTGTGTATTACAATCTGAAAAATAGTCTGATATATATATAATAAAATCAGAAATATGACCGTTTATATCCGTTGTAGTTTAAAATATGACCGTTTATAGCCGTTGGAGGTCAAAATATGACCGTTTATAGCCGAAGGGGGTAGAAAAAAGGAGTGGAAAATAGCCGTTGAGTTGGAGGAAGCTGGTGGGGGGGGGGGGGCTTGGGCGTTCATTAAATGGGCGCACAAGCTCAAGTCAGGATCCTGAATTTTAAGCCTTGAATTGTCGACTGGGAAATTTTTTCGTGATATTCAGCCTCGAGTCTTGACCACCGGAGTTGCTCTAAGTTACTTTTGGGTTGCCGTTTCAAACTTGCCAGGTAAAATGTAAAAACTGTACCTTTGTTCTTCCGGCCTTTTTCCTCTCCATCCAGTATTTATGAATTATTAAAGAACAAATTAACTTTGATAAGTTAACACCCTTCACAAATTTGAATATTTCAGAAAAGAGCTAATATGAAGATGCAAAAGGTAGAAAATGTTGCAGCTCAAGTATGTATTTTATTACATGAGGTATACCATGCGAAATACTGAATTTCCTTTTAATAAGTACCACCATGGAGAAACCTTGAAAATATATTTATTTTTCTTTGTATTTTCTGATTAGTTTTGAAGATTGCTTCAAAAATGAAGAAAAAGAAGATGTCTTGGAGGTATACAACAGATATTTTTTTTTCTGGAGCAGTCGTTGTCATATAGGTTTCCTCCGTTGAAGTTACCCTGGTATAATTTAATTTATTTTGTTTCAAATTTTATCTATGTATGTGTATTGTATCACAGACCTGCAATTTGCATAATAGGAATTTAGTTGCATATTAAGGTTAAAACCATGATTTAGATATTTAGTTTTATTGAGAATTCTAACAGGTAGGATAACTAAGGCCCGACCTAGTTACAAACATTGAGCCAGCCAAATGAGATCAATTTTTTGTTTGAAAAATAAGTTAATAAATATATTGTAAATAGAAGGAAAAACTATAAGTTACAACTCTTTTGTAGAGACAACTATAATAATGCATTGAAAAATACGCTTTCTTGAATAAAATTGCATCTCAAATGTTTCACATCATTAGGAACATAAATGGACATGAAAAATCTTTATTTAGAATATGAAAATTATAATGCTAGAATTAGATTCTCATCTTCAACAAATTACCTTTAACGAAAATATTTCACATCATCAGGAACATAAATGGACATGAAATATCTTTATTTAGCATATGAAAATTATAATGCTAGAGTTGGATTCTTATCTTCAAGAAATTACCTTTAACGAAAATATGAACTATTTTGATTTTAAAAATATCGATGCAATTGTTTAATTTCCTCTTAAATATATACAAGAAAAATCAATGCTTAGGCGTTTGAGGTCAAACTATGCTTATGAACCCTTACATTCTCCATCCAAAACAATGTAATACATTCCTTTATCATTTAACATCTGCAAATTAGTTGACTATGAACCTAAGTAAAGATGTAGTTTTTATATCTTTACTTTCCTAATAGTTCATTGGATTGCTGTTTTAGTTTCAAATTGATCTAAATATATGTTCAATTGTGAGATTCCTTCTTCGAATATAAGACAAAAATATTGTGAAAGAAAACAAAGCAACATGTAATAACTATGCTCCTGCTATTTGGAAGGTATTTGCTTAAAAAAGCATGATGTTCACATTGGTACTCTACATATGTGGCTGCAGATTAACATACATAAAATTATATTATCGGAACAATATTTTTTGAACTGTTGAGAAATCTTTTCCACATAAATTGCAATATTAATACGAGATTGATTTGTTTCATAACAATATTATCATGTTCTAGTTTAATTTGGAAGAAATGTTTGATACTATTTTTTCTTATAGTGTTCGCAGTAGCTTTAATGAAATAAGTCACTTATGCAATGCTATATTAGAAGTGAGGTCGCAGGCCCTTATATACTTTATAATTGCTTGAAAATCTCAATTGTAAAGGAGTTTATGTGTCTGTCAAGGCTCTATGAAGATTTATAGCCAGGTTACTCACTTAAATTTGCCAAAGTATATAAATGTTGGGTCAAATTTATATAAACTTCTGTTTATTCTACTAAATTTATGGATAAACTATTAAAGCATGATTTTGTGATTAGTTTAAGTATCTGAAACTGAGAGATTAAAATAGAGCTTGGTACATTTTTCTCTCTCTTTAGGATCTACTTTTCACATACTAAATGCCATTTAATACCTACATATATCTTTTTTTGACATCTTTTACAACTTTCAAGTTGGTCTATAAGAACCATTGCATTTTTTTAGGTTTCTACCTTTTTTTGGAGTTTACGCGGTCTTTGTGCTACTGTCTAGACCTGAGTTAATTGTTTATTATATGGATTTAACTTTATGGTGGTAGTCTTATCTAGTAAAAAAAGTATTACGTTGATTTATCCATGTTACCCCTTTATTCATACTTTTCTAGTTTTAATGCGATATTATAAAGATCTGCTTGAAAATTAAATGAGTGGTGCATCTGGTTCACAAGTCAAGGCCAGTATATGTACATTATATATACGCATGACTAAATAATTATCAGTATTAATGTCTAGATGAAAAATATAATTACCAAGCCATTCTTCATTAACTTCCTGGAAAAATCTTTAATAGCATTACAAGATGTTAAGTATTTGATACATGTTATGTTGATTGGTAAAAGAAATGAAAACCCATGCGTGTTATTCAAATTTTACCAATTGGAAGTAATGGAAGCTTATCTTCCTTTGTGATCTTGTAATTGAATTTAATTTAAAACAATATTGTTTTAGGATGTGTATGCATAAGCTCTATGCCATAAAAGCAACGCTAAGAAATAGAGGCATTTGAGGAATGCGTCTGCAGATTAGAAGTATTATGAAATGACATAAACCAAGGCTACCATTGCTTAAGAATTCATGTGAAAAGGGCAATGGGATCAAGCCACCAAACCAATCTCTAATCCATATTTGAGCAGTTGTTCGTCTTGTTAGAATGGATGTTATTTCTTAGAAAGTTGAGTTCATGTTTACCTTGTAAGTTTGTAATTGCAACCCTTATGTTGGTTAACTGTATGTATGTATGTATGATACTGCAAAAACCATGTAAATATAATTTTAGTTTGAATGTATTTCTGGATTTCGCTTAAAGAATAATGATATAGTCATAATTAGATGAACATTATTTGAATATATATAGTTGTGAATGTTAGATTATAGACATAAATAACGTATGATAATGCGAAATTCAACTTCTTTTGACTATTGTAAAAGAGTTTCTACAATGTTTGAAATGGGTTTAATAATCTATTTTGTTTACAAAATCTACCACACATTATCGAAAGTTAAGTTTGTTAAAGCGTTATAACAACGTTCATTGATCATTGTAAAATACCTTTTTTCCAGTTGTGAATGTATTCTTGAAAGAAGTTGAAGTTGATTAATTAAAATTATTTAAATAATGGATGAGTGAAGAGACAATTAGTGGGAGAGAGAAATAGAAATATGGGTGAATATTATAGAGTGATGTAGAGTTTGAGGTGTATTAGAATATACATTAAATATGAATAAAAGTATAGATTATGGTTGAAGTTTCTCGGGTTTGACCAATACTTGTATTGAATATAATGTTTGTTTATGTCTTCTTTGTGTTTGCATTTTAATGTTTATGCAGATACCTCCACCACACACAGCAACAAATAACCAATCAATCATTTTATATCACAAAATAAAAACATGGCCAGGCCATCCCTGGCATAAACAAAGTTGACAACCAGTATAGTATACTTTTTGACTCATTTACTAGTTATTGAACCATAATGCGAAACTTTTTTACTTCAGCGATTTACCAAAAAGATGGGAGAGTTCATCATAAAGCTCAGTGGCCAGCCTGGGCTCAACCACCACCTCCAACGGCTCTTTTTTTGGAGTAGACAATCCAAATATCTCCTCCATGCTCAGCTCTTCCTTGCTCATTCCTTCGGGCAATCTCCACATAAACCCATGCAGCAAGTTAGCCAAACTCATCTGTATCACCTTCAAACCCAAACTGTAGCCCGGGCACATTCTTCTCCCTGCACCAAACGGCAACAGTTCAAAGTCATTCCCACTTACATCAATCTTCTTCCCCATAAATCTTTCCGGTTTGAACTCATTCGGCTCTTCCCATATCGTTGGGTCTCTTCCAATTGTCCATACATTCACCAGCACCCTCGTACCTATAATTAGAGTATAATGTTATACGGTTCAGAATCTTCAGATACATACTTAAGTGAGATTGTATATAGCAATGCATGGAAGCATGAACTGAAACGCATTATGTCACCTGCTGGAATATCATAGCCATCAAACGTGGTGTCCTCGCGAGCCAGTCTAGGTACAAGCATCGGTGCAACCGGGTGCATCCTCATCGTTTCCTTCACAATCGATTCTATATACGGAAGCTGTGCCAAATCATTTTCCTTTACCCATCTGTTTTTCCCAATAACCCGATCTAGCTCCTCCGTTGCCTTCTCGAAGATGTATGGGCTTTTTAGAATGTTCGAGATGGCCCATTCAACCGTCACCGTCGAGCTCTCCGTTCCTCCCGCTAGCAGGTCCTACAGCATTAATTAAATCCATCCACAAACGTCAGATCATACAAGGGTAGCTCATCATCCGATCAAAACACAGACAGTTATACATGTATTGAAGCAAACCTGAGTAAAAGCTTTGACGCCATCCCTGCTAAGCTTGACATCCAAAGTAGGATCATCTGAAATTTGAAGCAACACATCGACCATATCCTTAGCCACAAACTTTTCACCACACTCTTTCCTACGTTCGTTATGCTCGTCCAAAACATGTTCTAGAAACCTGTCGAACTTCTTGCTTAACGCCTTCATCCTTTTAATGTAGCCTTGCAAATCCAAGAAGTTTAGCCAAGGAATGGAGTCTCCGATGTTCAAGACTCCGCTAAGCAAGAACAACTCATCGATCATTCTCTTGAACTCTTCCTCCTCGTCCTGCACGTACTTCTTCCCAAGAACCATCCTGCTTATCACGTTCAGACTGAGCGTGGATAGGAAATCCTTCAAAACTATTTTGGTTTGAGAATGGTGGTAGAGGTTCTTCAGCATGTCACCGAGCTCTTGGGCCCGGATGTACTCGTAGGAGTCGAGGCGCTTCATGCTGAAGAGCTCCACGGCGCACATTTTACGGGCTTGGCGCCAGTATGCTCCGTAGGGAGACCACGTGATGTCTCCGTAGTTGTACGTTGTGTACTTCCCTGCTGCTGTTATTGGCCGATCCACGAATGAAATATCGTGAGTTTTCAGGAAAAAGCGAGCTGCTTCTACTGAGGAACCGACTACTACAGGAAATGAACCGAACTGAAGTTGCATTATGTGGCCGTATTTTTTGGAGAGGTCATGGATTGATCGATGGGGAAGAGAGCCGATTAGGTTGAGGTTTCCGATGATCGGGTATGGAGATGGGCCTGGAGGCAGTTTGTAAGGGCGGCGGTTTTTGAGTTTTTTCAGGATGAAAATGATGGTGATTGCGAGAATTGACAGGAATAAGGTGTAATCCATTGCTGCTTCTCCGGTTAACTTGATGTATTATGTTTTGATTAAGTTTCCGTATTCATATGTGTATATATAGCATGGAGTAGAAGGTTGACTGGTTATACTGGCACCTACTTTGAATTTGAAACTAATACTTTTATGCAGTTTAATTTTCAGTCCGAAATTTCTTCTTCTTTGCATTCATTTTCTTGGACTGAAATTCTATAGTTGCATGGAAGTCTTTTTAAATGAACTTGTTCAGAAGTTCTCTATCATTACTTATTGTCAAATAAATATATTTTAATAGGTAAACTTTTCTATGCAAAACGTATTTTAGTAAACATTTGTCTATGCCAGTCGTTTTTAATATGAGGAAATTCTACTTCGACGTAGCCCCCATGTTAAACCGAAATTCATACCATTAGTCAGACAAATGTGAAGATTTACTTCTTCCCCCTGGGCAACGGTTAATTTTGAGCCATACAAAATACGACATCGATGCTAACCTATAACACATTTTTACTTGGTTACCTTAGCTTTTAAATTTGTGTTGCATGTGTCCTGTTCTTATTTTATGACTTTTGCAATGGCAAATGACTATCGGTAGTGTTTTGCTGGCAATCATCGCATAATAATCTAATTATGCAGATCATGCACTACCAAGAATTGAAATATTGAAGGCGTTTTAATAAAGCCCTAAATACTAGTAGCAGAGGCTAAATTCATCATTGAAGTGCCCCCAAAAGTTTGAGAGGCAAATTAAAAATGGTCCCGACAAGTGCTGCCTCTAATAACATATAGAAGCATTTTAGATTTTAAATTTGCCTCCAATAGATAGATCCATGCGTGGGCACAAAATAAATCTCACTTTGGTCATAAAATTGCTTCAATGGTTGTAATAGGGACTAACAAAAATGCCGGTACTTATATTTTGCCAAAAAACGCGACTGTGCTTAAAAAGCCCAAAAAATGCGTCCGTACTTGCTTTAACAATTGTTTAAATTAAAAGACAAAAAATGCGCCTGTAACAACATAACAGTATATACACTAACATAATGAAAAAGTATATGTGCCCTATAACTTACATAATGAAAACATAACAGCATATACACTAACAGCGAGCACTTGGAAAAAGAACTCATGGACCATAAATTTCTAACACGCACTATTTCAGAATAATTACCAGCACAAGACAATCAGAAAATAAAAGGAACAAGGAGAAAAAGACATTTCTTACACAGAATTAAAAAAATATTTTATACTAAAGAAATGTAATACAACTTCTTGCTAAAACCATAACAACAGAAGACTGTTCTACCTAAAGCTACATACTACAGTACTATTCAAACACAAACTAGAAAACAGTGGGCTCTTAAATATAAATCATGAAACCAAACTATTCTATGAAAAGAAAACATGCTAAAAATCTGAGGTGGAGCCATGAGCCAGTAAAAAATCCATATCATTAGGGGACGATGTAAAGTCCCTTATAGGAAGAGACACTTGAGCATATAATGATTGAATCATATGTCGTAGCTCCTCTATCTCCTTTCCTTGTTTCTCATTAATACTTTGTTGCTTTTCATACATTTCTTCTAAACTCAAACATTCAGATTGCTTTGGAGTAAAGCGTACACTCAACCTCTACGTGATCTACGAACCGTTGATGTTGGTTGAGTTTCTTGAACCCAAGGAACCATGCCTGGTGTTACGACTTCTACATGACCGCGAACTTTGCCACCAGTCTCAAACCCCCTTGCGGATACATATGTTTGCAGCCTTACGTCTGGTATTGCATCGTCGTTAATATCAACTAGTTCAGCCAATTTTTGTGATATAAGTGCCAATAAAATTTTGTATTGATGTTAAAGTAAATATCACTTCATCATTCATGGATAACAATATTATTATAAAAAGATTAGTCTGGCGGTATGTACATTAGTTAAAATAAGAATTTGGCACCTGCCATCCTATAAAACCCTATACATAAAGGCATTATCCTTTTGGTTTCATATCCTTCTATGAAAGCACAAGTTACTTCCAAAATTTCAAAGTCATGTGCATTTTAGTCCAGTGGAACTTGCCTACTAAAACACACAACAAATTTGACGTGCTTTGTAATAATGTCAGTGGGATATGAAGTAGCTTTGTGTTATAATGTTATCGATTGGTAGTAAGAGCCAGGCCCGGTCCAAGGCATACGCAAGAGAGACATTAGCCTATGGAAACAACAAACCATGGGGCAACAAAAGATTCAAAATCTTGTTTACGATAATCGTCAACGCTTGGCTCTCCCTCGAACTCAAAGATGTCGATGCTGCCTCAAACTCAAAACCACCAGTCATTCTTCGACCTCCTATCGTCAACGCTGTCTTGAAGACTCGAACTGGAAGCCATCAGCCCTAATTTGTTTTGCCCTAAACCATGTGGGAAACTGATTTTATTGTATTTACTGGTTTATCATTTTGTAATTTAATTTATGTAAGATTTACCCTAATTTGATTTTAACTTCAATCTTACTTTTTTTTGAGCTGCTCATCCTTCGCTCGTGAATTAATGTTTTGTTAGGGAGAAACAAACTAGTAATGGTTGTGCATTCATTTTAATTATAGATCAATGTTCTTTTAGTTCATTTCATAGTAAATTATTCTCTGTTATTAATCAATATGCATTTAATTGCTTAATTATTCACTGCATATGTACTGATGCATTCGAGTGGTGAGGAAAAAAGGAAAATAAGTTAATGCCAAATAATTACTAACAGCTAATTTGGCTAATAATCGGTTGGTGATGATGTTTATTTTTTGTCAACAGTTAATTTTGTTTTTGCTAATGAAATGTTGGTCGTAACTTTGCCATCATCTTTTGAAGCTAATTTTTATTCTTGTTGATGCTTGCTAATTTGGTGCCTTGGTTATATTGTACAGTAAAAAAGTTATTGTGATTTTAAAAGAAAGAGGCAACAAAATGATAGAAATAATTTTTATCCCCCTTGGGCAACCGTAACCATCGGGCCGGCCCTGGCAAGAGCAGATAAAAGAAGTGCCTTGGGGTGAGGATGAATGATTGGTAGCAGGTGACGAGGTTTCAGCCTCATTAAGTGGTCTGGCTACTAAGCAGTGAGTTAGAATAAGAGATGAGAATGACTCGTATGTAATGAATTGTAATAATATAGAACATGTATATTGATATATCGGGTTGTGGGCTGTAACAAAGCCCATTATCGGTTTAACTCAGTTATATAATATAAATACAAACTGAAGCATTGTAAATAATTGCTGAGACATTCATTCATCAATAAAGATAACAAATTATAATTTCATCTCTGTTTTACTCTTTTATGGTATCAGAGCCAAAACTGTCTAACAACAGTGAAACGCCTCGCCAAATACTTCATCAAAATCAATATGATCACCTGAAGTATTGGCTGCGGCTTGGCTGCCATCAGAGAATTAGATTCTCATCCTCTGGCCACGCCAAAACTCAAGCATTTTTCAAGAATTAACAGTTAGCATTTTCTTACTTCAAAATTCTTGATGTGCCGTGCCAAAGAGTGGTTGTCAGAACATTATCATCATCTAGCAACTCCGGCTGCAATTCAAGAATCATTAGAGAAGCCTTCATTTTTATCAGACCTCAACTGCATAGTCTCATATTGCATCACTAATCCAAGGGCAGAAGAAAATGTTGACAATTCATCCTCTCTCACTTCAAGAAACACAACACCACAGTAAGATGTGACTCAAGAACTCCTTAAAGCCATTGTTAAGCCTTAGAGTCAACTCATATCGATCCAACTTGATGAATCAAACTATCTCCTATGGAAACTGCTAATTGAAACAGCAATTAGGGGATATGGGTTAGAAGATTACATTCTTGGAACTCAAACTACACCAGCAAAGTATATTAAAGATACCGAGGGAAAACTTGTGATAAATCAAGAATATACAACAAAGTCAGAATAGTTTGGTCAGTTCGTGGTTGTTATCATCAATAGGTGCTACATTGCTGCCACAACTAATAGGATGTAGATCAACACATGATATCTAATCTACTATAGAAAGATCATTCACATCTCAATCTGCAGCAAGAGTGCTACACTACAAGAGACAATTACAGAATATAAGAAAGAAAAATTTATCAATGAATGAATATATGACCAAAGTAAAGAATTTGTGTGATCAATTAGCATCAGCAGGTCACGGAGTATCATAAACAGAGCAAATCTTATCTATAATAAGTGGGCTTGCTGAGGACTATGAGGTAGTGGTAGCAGTTATATCATCAAAGGAACCAACCCCAACATTACAGCATGTGTATTCTACACTATTGGCTCATGAAGGATAGAGCAAAAGAAAACAATCACTTTTGATTTTTCAGTCAACTATGCAATCAATAGTAGATTCAAGAATCAAGAAAAGTCATATAACAACAGAAATCAGGATCTAGCAATCCAAGAGATGGATCATCATATAAATCCGGAGGGAGAGGAGGAAGATGGAATAACAACAACATACCTAGATGTCAAATTTGTGAGAAATTTGGTCACACAGCTAATAAGTGTTACTTTCGATTTGATGCAAATTACACACTAACATAGCAGAGCAACAGTTCTCAAAGAAATTACAATCCAAATTATAATCCTAGTGCAAACATGCAACAAGATTCAAGAAGCTAATCAAAAAATGTAAGAAATCATCACCTAAATGCATCAGAATTAACCAGACCCGAAGACATAAATAATGAAAGTTGGTACCCTGATTTAGGAGCAACTAATCACATAACTAGCAATTTAAGCAACTTGAATCTGGAAAACAAGGAGTACAAAGGTAATCAATCCATTCATATGGGCAATGGTGAGTCAATTACAATATCTCATACTGAAAATGCATGTATTAAGGGTGAGAGACAATTATACCTTAATAACCCGCTAAGAGTGTAGGATCGATTTCACCCTAGAGGGAGGGGGGGTGAATAAGCTGATACTAATAATTACGAAAATTAAATGCGGAAATATATAAAATAATAAAAGCAGAAATAGAACAACACAGAATAATAAAAGCAGAAATAGAACAACACAGATTTACCGAACTTCGATAAAAACCTACCTACGTGCTGCCCCCAAGGTTTCTACTAGAAATTAAGTAGTCAGACGCTTACACACGTAAACTCGCGACACCCGCTATCAACTAACCTAACTCTACGCTCAAAACCCTGCCACAACTCAACCACTGAGTTTCGAATTGTCGAACTACACCACCGTAGTTCGTTCCCTAGTCACACGACTAGAATTTTATAAAAGTTTAAAAGTAAATCACAAATAAAAACAACTTAAAAACTCAAAACCCTATATAATATACTAAGCCCAAATTATAAGAGACCGGCCCAAATGAATATAGTGTTTAAATGATATCCCCCTTTTATTTTCTTTGGCCTGTGTCCTATACTTCGTGAAATTAACGTCTGCTTCGTTCCTTTGCTCGAGAATGTTCGTTCCTCTTTCAAAATAAATTAGGGCATTGATAAATGTTGAAGTCGCTGCTTGTAAAATGATGCTCAAAACCTTTGCTGGTATGCTTGTAAGAAATGAGGCTTGAGTCGTCTGTTGATTCCATTCCTTCGTGGCTGCTTCTCGATCGAGTTCGAATCGAACAAAAACTGGTATGCGATTTCCTTTCTTACTCTCGTTGATATGCTTGAACTCGATACTCGATAATGCCGATGATGATTGGGTTTTATAGGGTTGAAAACCCTAAATTAACGTTCGTATTTTTCGAGTTGAATTCTTCAATTATTTTTTGCTTGGCCATTTGATTTTGTTTGGATGCTTGTGATTTCTTTAGACTATTTCAATTCGAATATTTTCTGATGTGCTATGCTTGATTACCACCGCTTTGATTCTGACTTGTTCGATTCCATGGTCACCACGACTCTGACTTTGGTTTGAAAACCGCTACCCTGATTTTTGTAAAACTGTACACCGCTTCATTGATTTTTTGATTTCTTTTGTTGTATGCGTGTGCTTTTCTTGTGTACCTTATTCTGTACCTTGCTCTTGCTCTGTCCACTTCGAGTACTTCCTTTCAATATTTGTGTTGCTCTTTGACTTCATCGGCTTGATCAATTTGTGAAAATAAAAACTGCTGCTTTTCTTTGAACAGTGACTCGCAACTGTGCTTACTATAACCATGTATATACATACATATATGTATGTATATATGTGTACGATTGTTGCCTATCCACTTGGTTTCATGTGAGCTTGTTGCTGTGATGTTTTGTGTTGATGTTGCACTTGATTTCACTTGAGTTTGCACTGGTTATTGAGAGCCTGGACTGTTTGGTTGCATTTAGTTGTTGAGTCATGTTTGTGCCTTTGATATTGTATTGTGTCTTGTCCAGTTGCACTTATATTTCATTGATGCATTATGGTCTTCATACATATATCTATGTATATATGTATGATTGCTTTGACTGGTCTAGTCTTGGTTGCAATCCTCTGAGTTGCTATCTTGATAGTTCTTGTTCATCTTGGTTTGTGCATTTGTTGAATCTTCATTGATCTTCATATGTATTCATGTACATATGGAGTCTTGGAAGTATTTTCTACTGGCTTCATTTCCAGTTGCAATTTGTTGAGCACCTTGTATATACATACATATATGTATGTATATATGTGTTGTGCATTTTCATTTGTCTACCTAGCTTGGACATTCATGTTATGGTAATCATGTTACTTTGAAACTGTCCATCTCATTCGACTTGTATTCTTGAACCTAGTACGGTTGCAGTTTTGGGTTTCCAGTTTCCTCTGAAGCTTTGCATTCATGTTAATTCATTTATGTTATCCTTGTTGAAATGCACTGAATCATTGCACTGATATACGTGTATATATGTTACTGTTTTGGTCTCGGTTTCAATTTGGTCTGGTTCACTTTGAACTTCTGATCTGGGTTCATCTTAATTTTGGAACTTCTCTGCACTTTGGTTGATGGTCTCCATACATATATACATACATATATGTATGTATATATGTGTGTTTGACTTGATTGCACTTGTATCCAATGTGCTACTTGCTGTATGAACCTAAACTGATGTTGCCATTACACCTGCTTGCTTTGTTGTATCTGTGATGGTCTCTTTGAAGTCTTTGTACATCTGAGCTGTTGTGTGTTTCTAATCTGGTTGTGATGGTTTGTTGGTTCATGTGTACACTTTGACTGTTGAGGCTGTGTTGCTTGATTGCTTTGATCGAGCATTTTCACTTGTACTTGACAATTTTTTGATGTTTTTGTGTTGCACCTGAGTTGAATCCAGCCTCGGCTCGGGTTTGACCTTGTGCTCACCTGTCCCTGCAGTTTTATCATGTGTCTATCGGTGTGCATGGCCTTGTGGCATGTACAATGATACACTGTGCATGTCACAAGTTGTTAGTGTAGATGAATTCAAAAATAAATGATGACGAACAACCCAAATAACCGAGGCAAATAATATTTTCAAAAACACACATTTTATTTTACACTGCAAAAATATTTCTTTTTCAATTTTACTGCATCAGTGTTTATTTTGCAGATAATTCAGATGCTGGATACAAATTGGAATATAGTTGAAGTACAAATATGAGTGAACGAGTGATATGTAGTGAGGTGCAAATGTAAAAAATTGTATTGTGATTTGAAATTGTGTTGTAATTGAAATTTTGTATATATATAGTGAGAGCTCAAATTTTGTACTATTCAAAAATTGTAATAAAATATTTGTTTGAATAAAATATCTGTTTGAATTTAAATTCCGTGTTATTTATTTTATTCGGCAAATATTTATTTAATCATGTGAAAATAAAATAGTACAATAACAAATATATTTAAATGAATATATATATATATATGTTTATTATCATCAAACAAAAATCATATACTTGCATATTCAACAATCTCCCCCTTTTGATGATAACAAACATATATTTAAGATTTTGAATTTATTAAATGTATTTGGGTATAGATGAAATCAATTTTCTCCTCCTGTTTGAATGCTCCCCTACACCAAAGCTCCCCCTTCATATATGCATGAAAATAAATAAAAATATGCAAATAAACTTAGATGAAAATATACAAATAAAAAATATGACTTGAGTTATTTGCCAACCAAAATCTTAACTTCTCTCTCCCCCTTTTGTTATCAGCAAAAGAGTAATAGTGTTAGAAAAATAGAGATAAAGTGATAGACATTAATACAACATTAATACCCAGTCGAGTATAAATATTAAATTTCAATAAAAAAAATCAAACAAAAATCATAAATACTCTGTTAGGCGCATATTCCACTTTAAAATGATAGGGGTGATGTCGGTATATAAAATCATATAGTTGTGTCTATTTGTGGTATATTTATATCAGGAATTTGAATATCTACTAACCATGCATAACCGTTAAGACTTTTAAATGAGATTAGTAGTATTCCCAATTTAAAAAAAAAACAAAAAACAAATTTCAAGTATCTTCTAACCACGCATAACCGTGAGGACTTTTAAATGGGATTAGAATCAACTCATCTATTTAATAACCAATTTTGATATGTGTTCCATACATGCATAACCGTGAGGACTTTTAAATAAGCATGAAAGCACATAAATAAATATTCCAAGTAATTTAACCATGCATCACCGTGAGGACTTTTAAATGAGAGTGAATACTTTGGATGTTAAAAAAATAAATAAAATAAAAACGAATAATTTCCTATTTAAAATACCACATTTTGACATACTATATTGGATTTTGATGAGTGATGGACGTTATAAATATGATAGAAATAGAGATGGTCATGGAATTTTTACCCATCAAAAGTTATTATAAATCTTGTTTAAATTTTTAAAGAAATTTACTAAATATACCGTCTCAAGTCATAATATATGATTAATATCAACACTCATCACTTTTTCAATCACTATTTATCACTTTGATAATCAGTAGGGAGTCAGATTAGTTAATGTAGTCACTTAAAATCAAATCCAAAAATAATTATAAAATCAAATTTTCTAAAATGACTAATCTGAAACAAGGTCAACAAAAACTATTTTTTGGAAGGGGTTTAAAAAAATGTCTGCTAATTGGAAATCAGTTGAAATGAAAAATATGCAGATATTTTCTTTGAAAACGATGCAACTACCGAATGTCTCAACATAAATCACGTTCCACTAGTAATTTTTCTATCAACTAGATTACCAGTGTAATCTGCATCCGAATTTCCCTTTGACTCAAGATTATCATTAGTTAGATGTCATAGACCAGACCGTGAAGTTTGCAACAAATACCTTAAATTTTTTTTACAGTTTTTAAATGAAATTCTTTTGAAGTTGAATTAAAACCATGCAAATAAACAAACAGTGAACATAGTGTCAGATTTAGAACAAATATATCCACGTGTACCTAGAGTAATCATCAATCAATACAAGACAACATCTCTTATCATCTAAACTTGTAATATAGTTGGTCCAAACAAATTTATATAAACTAGTCCAAAGATGAAAAGATGATTGGTTAACATTTTCGCACAAATCAGAATCAAAAATCAACATTTATTTTTTTATCACATAACTAGTTGAATTAAATCAGATATGGTGCAGATTTTCACATTTAATACATCGTTCAAGATAAATGTACCATTACCTATTTTACCTTCACGATAATTTTTCGTTGTTACCCATTGTGACTCTGCCACCTTTGTACTAGGCTAATGAACTTTGATTTGTCGCCCGTCGTGTGCCTGGAACAGCCAGAATCCAGGTAACACTGTTGTTGTTTTTTAGCCTGCTACCACACCTACACGAGAGAAGATTTTTGTGACCTATTTGTTTTTATAGGTCCATGATTGTTAGTGACAGATGACTTTGAAAAATAAGTTTGTGTAGAACCAAAACACTTTATATATGTTCCTTTTGGCACCCAAATTTGTTTGACTTTAAGGGGATTTTATATTTGTGCCTTTAGGAACCCAAATCGGTATGGTTTTCGTGTGTTTGGATCTAAACCAGCAATTGTTGTGATTGTGTCCAATTTTTCTACAAATTGTGCACTCGGATTTGACTTGATTGGTTTTACTTCTAACTCTTTCAGATTGAGTGTACCCAAGTCCTTGTCTAACAGTATTAACAGTTTGTTTCCCTAATAACATATTTAGCGATCTTTCTCCTTTGGAAAATTTTCCTAAAGTTGTAGACAATTGTTGGACTTGTGTTTTAAGAGATTTATTTTTATTCAATAATTGAGTGCACTTTTTAATAGAATTTTCTCTCCTCGTGTTTTCACTTTCTTTCAAAACCAGAATTTCATTTTCAAGTGATTTAATTTTAATTTCTGATTTTTCAATTTCTTCTTCGAATGATGGACACTTATCACACTTAGGGCTCTTATTTCGATAGTTTTTTTTGCCAATTGATCAAGCTGTTTATTTAATTCTATCAAACTATTTCTTTGTGATTCAATTTTAGCGTATTTCTCCCTAAGTCGTTCAAAACAGCCATTTACTTCGTGAAAATATATAAGTAATTCTGAGTGAGTAAGTTTTGATACCTCGCTTGGCTCGTTATCATCACTGTCAGTTGTTTCTCCTTGAAGGCATAGATTTCCTTTTTCACTCTCACTACTAGTGCTTTTATCATCTTTATCAGTTTCGTCCCAAGTGGCGGCAAAACTTCTCCTTTTTGGTTTCTTTCCTTGGCTGAGTCGATTCTGAGGACAATTTGGCTTGATATGACCGGGTTTATTGCACTTGTGAAAAATGATCTCCTGCTCTTCTGAGTTGTCTAGTGCTTTGACTATTCTGCTTTTCAATTGTTGATTTAGAGCTGGATTTCCGTATTTGCGGTTCCACCTTTTGAATCTCTTTATTAGTAGCGCTAGCTCAGCTGCTCCATCATCATCATCACTTTCCATTGTTCCTTTAAGAGCTATCGATTTTTTTCGAGTATCACCTCCTTCACGTTCTTCCTTAAATTTCATTTCTATCTTTTAAGCGGTGAGATTTCCAATGAGTTCTTCAACTTTGATTTGTTTCTAATCCTTCGATTCTTGAATAGCAGTGACTTTGGCTTCAAAATTTCATGGAAGGACTCTGAGGATTTTTCGGACTATTTCCAATTCTGTGTATGGTTTTCCGAGAGCTTTTGATTTGTATACGAGATTAGAAAGTCGTCCATACATCTCTTTGAAATTTTCATCCTTAGCCATTGTGAAGTTCTCGTATTCGCTACTAAGCATGGTAAGGCGAGATTCTTTGACTTGAGATGTTCCTTCGTGAGTCACTTCAAGTGTGTGCCAAATTTCCTGCGTAGTTAGACAATGTGAGACACGATTAAATTCAATTTGATCCAATGAACAAACAATAGAATTCATAGCTTTAGCATTAGCATTCTGTAGTTTATTTTCTAGATCTGTCCATTGATCCATCGGTTTTTCAATTTCCTGATTATCTACCACTATAGTTGGTGTCCTATATCCCATCTCAACAATATTGCAAGCATCAATGGTTTTCAGAAAAATTTTCATTTTATTTTTCCAATAAGCATATTCACCATTGAACATTGGTGGTCTAACTATGGACTGACCATCAGCAAAAGCATTATTAAAAGAAGCCATTTAAAAATAAAATTTTTAAAACAATAATTTGTTTTCGAAAAATCAAAATTTTAAAACAAATTTGGCTTTTGTTCCTAGCTCTGATACCACTTGTAGGATCGATTTCACCTTAGAGGGGGGGGGGGGGGGTAAATAGGGTGATACTAATAATTATGAAAATTAAATGCGGAAATATATAAAATAATAAAAGCAGAAATAGAACAACATAGAATAATAAAAGCAGAAATAGAACAACATAGAATAAAAAAGCAGAAATAGAACAATACAGATTTACCCAGCTTCGGCGAAAACCTGCCTACATGCTTCCCCCAAGGTTTCTACTAGAAATTAAGTAGTCAGACGCTTACACACGTAAACTCGCAACACTCGCTATCGACTAACCTAACTCTACGCTCAAAACCCTGCCATAACTCAGCCACTGAGTTGCGAATTCTCGAACTACACCACCATAGTTTGTTCCCTAGTCAAACGACTGGAATTTTATAAAAGTTTAAAAGTAAATTACAAATAAAAACAACTTAAAAACTCAAAACCCTATATAATATACTAAGCCCAAATTATAAGAGACCGGCCCAAATGAATATAGTGTTTAAATGATATCTCCCTTTTATTTTCTTTGGCCCGTGTGATATACTTCGTGAAATTAATGTCTGCTTCGTTCCTTTGCTTGAGAATGTTCGTTCCTCTTTCAAAATAAATTAGGGCTTTGAGAAACGTTGAAGTCGCCACTTGAAAAATGACGCTCAAAACCTTTGCTGGTATGCTTGTAAGAAAATGAGGCTCGAGTCGTCTGTTGATTCCATTCCTTCGTGGCTGCCTCTCGATCGAGTTCGAATCGAACAAAAACTAGTATGCGATTTCCTTTCTTACTCTCGTTGATATGCTTGAACTCGATACTCGATAATGCCGATGATGATTGGGTTTTATAGGGTTGAAAGCCCTAAATTAACGTTCGTATTTTTCGAGTTGAATTCTTTAATTATTTTTTGCTTGGCCATTTGATTTTGCTTGGATGCTTGTGATTTCTTTAGACTAGTTCAATTCGAATATTTTCTGATGTGCTATGCTTGATTACCACCGCTTTGATTCTGACTTGTTCGATTCCATGGTCACCACGACTCTGACTTTGGTTTGAAAACCGCTACCCTGATTTTTGTAAAACTGTACACCGCTTCATTGATTTTTTGATTTCTTTTGTTGTATGCGTGTGCTTTTCTTGTGTACCTTATTCTGTACCTTGCTCTTGCTCTGTCCACTTCGAGTACTTCCTTTCAATATTTGTGTTGCTCTTTGACTTCATCGGCTTGATCAATTTGTGAAAATAAAAACTGCTGCTTTTCTTTGAACAGTGACTCGCAACTGTGCTTACTATAACCATGTATATACATACATATATGTATGTATATATGTGTACGATTGTTGCCTATCCACTTGGTTTCATGTGAGCTTGTTGCTGTGATGTTTTGTGTTGATGTTGCACTTGATTTCACTTGAGTTTGCACTGGTTATTGAGAGCCTGGACTGTTTGGTTGCATTTAGTTGTTGAGTCATGTTTGTGCCTTTGATATTGTATTGTGTCTTGTCCAGTTGCACTTATATTTCATTGATGCATTATGGTCTTCATACATATACCTATGTATATATGTATGATTGCTTTGACTGGTCTGGTCTTGGTTGCAATCCTTTGAGTTGCTGTCTTGATAGTTCTGGTTCATCTAGGTTTGTGCATTTGTTGAATCTTCATTGATCTTCATATGTATTCATGTACATTTGAAGTCTTGGAAGTATTTTCTGCTGGCTTCATTTCCAGTTGCAATTTGTTGAGCACCATGTATATACATACATATATGTATGTATATATGTGTTGTGCATTTTCATTTGTCTACCTAGCTTGGACATTCATGTTATGGTAATCATGTTACTTTGAAACTATCCATCTCATTCGACTTGAATTCTTGAATCTAGTACGGTTGCAGTTTTGGGTTTCCAGTTTCCTCTGAAGCTTTGCATTCATGTTAATTCATTTGTGTTATCCTTGCTGAAATGCACCGAATCATTGCACTGATATACATGTATATATGTTACTATTTTGGTCTCTGTTTCAATTTGGTCCGGTTCACTTTGAACTTCTGATCTGGGTTCATCTTAATTTTGGAACTTCTCTGCACTTTGGTTGATGGTCTCCATACATATATACATACATACATGTATGTATGTATATATATATATGTGTGTGTGTTTGACTTGATTGCACTTGTATCCAATGTGCTACTTGTTGTATGAACCTAAACTGATGTTGCCATTACACCTGCTTGCTTTGTTGTATCTGTGATGGTCTCTTTGAAATCTTTGTACATCTGAGCTGTTGTGTGTTTTTGATCTGGTTGTGATGGTTTGTTGGTTCATGTGTACGCTTTGACTATTGAGGCCGTGTTGCTTGATTTCTTTGATCGAGCATTTTCACTTGTACTTGACAATTTTGTGATGTTTTTGTGTTGCACCTGAGTTGAATCCAGCCTCGGCTCGGGTTTGACCTTATGCTCACCTATCCCTGCAGTTTTATCAAGTGTCTATCGGTGTACTTGGCCTTGTGGCATGTACAGTGATACACTATGCATGTCACAAGTTGTTCGTGTAGATGAATTCAAAAATAAATGATGACGAACAACCCAAATAACTGAGGCAAATAATATTTTCAAAAACACACATTTTATTTTACACTGCAAAAATATTTCTTTTTCAATTTTACTGCGTAAGTGTTTATTTTGCAGATAATTCAGATGCTGGATACAAATTGGAATATAGTTGAAAAACAAATATGAGTGAACGAGTGATATGTAGTGAGTTGCAAATGTAAAAAATTGTGCTGTGATTTGAAATTGTATTATAATTGAAATTTTGTATATATATAGTGAGAGCTCAAATTTTGTACTATTCAAAAATTGTAATAAAATATCTGTTTGAATTTAAATTCTATGTTATTTATTTTATTCAGCAAATATTTATTTAATTATGTGAAAGTAAAATAGTACAATAACAAATACATTTAAATGAATATATATATTTTTATTATCATCAAACAAAAATCATATACTTGCATATTCAACAATGAGTTCCATTAATTAGAAAAAATCTCATGAGTGTGTCTCAGATTGCTAATGACAACAAAGTATTTTTTGAATTTTATCCAAAATAATGTTTGGTTTAAGACATACTAACTAAAGAAATTCTTCTACAGGGGGTGAAGAATATAATGGATTATATTAATTCAATGTAGCTAACTCAAGAAATTCTCAAATGAAAGGAAATGGTGTAATTCTTCTCAAAATTTCTAAAACTGAAAGTTGTAAGAATTTTGATTTGTGGCATTACAAACTAGGTCATCCTAGTGTAGCCGTTGTAAAGCAAGTACTTATTGAGAATAATATTTCATTTGATAATACCACTGTACCCATATATTTGTACATATTGTCAAATGGGAAAAACTCATAAACTTAGTTTCCCAGATTCCCAGATTCCCAAACTAAGTATAATAAAGAATTAGTTGTTACTGATTTATGGGGACCAGCACCCATTAATACTGATTATGGTTTCAAGTATTATATATCTTTTGTTGATGCCTTTTCTAGATATGTTTGGATTTATTTTTTAAAAGCAAAATATGAAACATGTAATGCAGTTTTACAGTTTATAGCTCATGCTGAAAGTCAAACAAATTGTCAAATCAAAGTAATTCAAGCTATTGGTGGGTATGAGTTTAAACCACTTAAACTACATTTTCAAAACAGGGGTATACTACACAGAGTCACATGTCCAAACACATCTAAATAAAATGATCTAATAGAGAGAAAACACAGACATATTGTAGAATCTGGTCTTACACTTCTGGCTCAAGCATCTTTACCCTTAAAGTTTTGGCCAGATGCTTTTAGCACAACTGTATATATAATAAATAGATTACCCACTAAAGTATGACATTACAAAAGTCCAATGAAATACTGTTTAATACTGAACCAGATTATCAAAGCTTAAAAGTGTTTGGGTGTATATGCTTTCCCTATTTAAGACATACAATGTTCATTAGTTAAATTTTAGATCATCACCATGTACTTTCCTTGGATATGCTAATAATAAAAAAGGATATAAGTGTCTTGATAGTAATGGAAAGATATTTGTATCACGACATGTTGTTTTCAATGAACATATATTTCCTTTTACTGAAATTGGCATCAAAACTTCACATAAAATTTATAATTCTAAGTTTTTTATACCACTCATACCTATACATTCTGGTGTAGTTACCTCAGTTTATGATAAGCCAACTCAGGATCACTAATGCCCACAATAGTTAGATCATACTGGATCCTCTCCACAACACATTGTGTTCAGTCCAAAACCAGGTTATGGATCAGAGGACTTTCACAGAAGTCCACAACAAAGCAGTCATAATTAGCCAGACACTCATTAAGCATCAGAAAGCTCATAATTATCTGATGCTCAACAGGCATCATCTGAAGCTGCAAGTCAACAATCTATTCCTGCTACCACTGGACATCCCGTGATAACAAGAGCCAAAAGTGGAATATTCAAGCCAAAATTATACAACATGAATCTTGATATTGAAGAACCAACTACTTATCAACAAGCAATGCACAATGAAAATGGATGTCTGCAATGCATGAGGAATATAATGCTCTCATAAGAAACAAAACATGGGATCTAGTGCCTCTACCAAAACACAAAAATATTATAGGATGCAAATGGACATACAGACTAAAGAGAAATGCAGATGGTTCTATCTCAAAGTACAAGGCTAGACTAGTTGCCAAGGGTTACTCACAACAACATGATTTTGACTTTGCTAAAACATTCTCTCTAGTAGTCAAACCAACTTTTGTCAGAATCATTCTCACCATAGCCTTACACAAAAACCGGAGTATAAAACAACTGGATGTAAATAATGCTTTTCTCAATGGCATATTATAAGAATAAGTTTATATGGAGCAGCCATAGGGATTAAAAAAAATGGAAACTGTGAATTAGTGTGCAAATTGAATAGAGCAATTTATGGTCTGAAACAAACACCAAGAGTATGGTTTAACAGACTAAAGTCAACATTGATCAAACTTGGGTACAAACCAACCAGATTAGACAATTCATTGCTCACAAAGTTTACTGAAGGTACTACAACATATATACTAGTTTATGTTGATGACTTCCAGTCTTACACAACAGTTCAACAAAGAATTTTCAATCAAAGATCTGGGCAACTTAAATTACTTTCTTGGAATTGAAGTGAAAATAATATCAGATTCTCAAATTCATTTAAGCCAAAGAAAATATATTTCAGAAATTCTTGTCAAAGCTAAAATGGATCAAGCCAATGCACTTCCTACACCAATGACAAGCAATCTACATCTATCAAGGGATAAAGGTGAACTAATCACAAATGTTAAGTAGTACAGAAGTATTGTAGGGGCACTGCAATATGTCACAATAACAAGACAAGAAATATCATTCAGTGTAAACAAAGTGTGCCAGTTTATGCAAAATTCACTTGATGAACATTGGAAAGCAGTCAAAAAAATATTAAGATATTTGAAAGGAACATTAAATCAAGGTCTAATACTTGAATCATGCAAGACAATCAACATTCATGGTTATGCAGATGCAGATTGGGCAGCAAAACTAGATGATAGAAGATCTACTTCTGCGTATTATATCTATTTAGGCAGAAATCCTATTTCATGGTGTTCAAAGAAGCGATCAACCATATCTAAATCAAGTACCGAGGCAGAGTATAGAAGTGTTGCTAGTGCTACAACAAAAATAACGTGGATAGAATCACTACTAACAGAACTTCAAATCAAGACAGATAGCAAAACTACACTATGGTGTGATAATCTCAGTACTATCTCACTTACTGTTAATCCAATTCTACATTTTAGGACCAAACATATGGAGCTAGACTTATATTTTGTAAGGGAACAAATCATGAAGAGCATATTAAATATAAATCATATAACTGCCACTTACAAGAGGACAGATCTGTTAACTAAGCCCCTGTCATCAAAGAATTTTATCAAACCGAAGCAAAGCTTAAAAGTTGGTGAAGCCAACAACAAATCAGGGATGGCTCAGAACACATCAAATCTGAGCAGAATTGAATAGCTATAAGCAGTGAAGCCAACAACAAATCAGAGATGGCTCAGTACACATTGAATCTGAGCAGAGTTGAATAGCTATAAGTAAAGACTATGAACCCTAGTTGAACTAGAATTCAGAGCCTCTCTAGCTTCTACTTAGATCCACTGTCTCTACAGCAAAATCTTTAGCCTCTATCAGATCTGCGAAGAATCTCACTATTTTCTCCTCAGATATATTGTTTCTACAACAAAATCATCAAACTTTGTCAAATCTGAGCAAAAGCGAAAAGAATCTTTATCAGATCTAAGTAAAATTAAACTACAAATCAAAGGAAGGATCTTAAAATCCCTGCTAACTCTACTCAGAAGCTATCAGATCTAAGCAAAATCGAACAGCAAATCAAATAAGAAGAATCTCAGAACTCCACTTGAAAGTAAAGAGTCCATATTCTCCTCTAGCATCGTTATCGATAAAGATTTTTCATCAAACTTCGTTAAAATCATACTGAATTTGATGATTGAAGAAATCGACAACAAATTAGGGCAAAGGCTGAAACCCTAACCTTATTTGAGGGGCGAGTTAGAATAAGAGATAAGAATGACTCGTATGTAATGTATTGTAATAATATAGAACATGTATATTGATATAACGGGTTATGGGCTGTAATAAAGCCCATTATCATTTTTAACTCAGTTATACAATATAAATACAAACTGAAGCATTGTAAATAATTGCCGAGACATTCATTCATCAATAAAGATAACAAATTATAATTTCATCTCTGTTTTACTCTTTTACAGGGTAATGATGAAGGGGGTTCAGGTAGTGGGGACAAGTTTAAAGGTTCTGAAAATAAGTTAAAGGATATGAAAAATTATGTACTAGGATTTGATAATTCTAAGAATAGGAATTTTAATACAAGAAGGGTGCAGACTGATGGTGTACTTGAAGTGTGTAACCTGACAAACTCAAATGTGCATGCTGCTTCTGATGATTGTGCACTACCAGCAAGTGATAAAAGATTTGCACAAGAGTATACGTGCACATGAGGTACATGCACATCAGGTAAGGAAGTAGTAGTGGTTCTTTGGGCGGATAATGCAGATGAGACCAGAAAATTGTTATAGTACAAGTATAAGAGCTATTGGGCTTAGATAAATCAATGAAAATGAAACTTGTTACAAGAACCATGCATGCTGAGGATGTATGCAAAGTGTGCAAATTGACTATTTCTAATGGGCATGCTGATGAATTTGCACTAGCCGCAAGTAATTCTAAAACCAAAACCATTTAACGGTGATAAACAATCTACAGTCTGCAACAATCTACAAACAAATAAACTCATTGGCAATGACGATGCCAATTCTGTAGTCAAGCTACCATGAGCCAGCTGTACATCATATAAAACTCCGTCATAGCTGATAAATTCATTCACTAGTTTTATATTTCATGAAACAATTCATATCAACATCAATTGGTATCTTTTCACCAAGTGTTAGCATCTCTATTTTTAAGCTAGTGTCTTTAAAATAAATAGAAAGGTCTTTCATTAACGGATGTCAACAGTTTCTTTGAACCTATGTATTTTCAAAATAAGTATACTTCTTAATATAATTCCTCTATAAATATCAATATAAATATCAATGCAAGCATTGTACTACATATTACTATTTTGTTCATAAAGATCTGCCAATAAACTAAAAGAATGATAACAATATATGTACTCATAATAATCAACTGCATAATTATGAACCTGGTTCATAGATTTGATAAATTAGTGTTTAATTGCAAAATGCACAACAATAGCAATAGCAATAGCATATAGTAATCAGTTGTAGATGAGGTAATACTAAATAGACATGTTTGTTTTATAATGACAATTAACAAGTTTTTTTATAGCGGTTGATCTCTTGATCGAATTAGTATATAAAAATGACGCCGCACATACCAAAATCTAAAAAATATGTAATAATGTTTAAAAACCAACAAAGTATGGCTCAAAGGATATCAAACTTACCCCATTTGCTTAGAAACATCATCTACCTAGCTTCCTTGCTCGTCCTTTCTCTTAGGAAGTAATTCATATGCCTCAATTGGATCTGGTTCATGGCCATGCTCTTTTTCCTTTTTTAACAAAAGGTACATAATAATCAGCAATAAAAACCACATTGCGAACTAAACAATTATTTCAACTAAAACTGTATTTTAAGGACGACAGTGTAAAATTCATAACTTGTACAAAACCAAGTAAAGGACAAAGCTCAGGGATTGGTCAATAGTAAGTTATTGCATTTATTAGGAAAATTGGAAACTGCTCTTCCTAGAATAAGGAACAAGTGTTTTATTTTTATAATAGAAGAACCTAAAAGTTGATAAACAGAATTTAGTAGTTTGTTATAACTAAACCGTCTTAAAAATTCATAGTTAATGCAATCTACAATAAAATAAAATAAAAGTAAAACCGCGGTAAAATAATTTGGTCCTCTCATTAGAACGATATAAAGAATGTAGAAAACATGATTACTAACATATCCCGCATAGTGTTTCACGAAGGTCATCGATCCTCCCGTATAACTCATTTCTCAACTTCCTGCGATTCTCAATATTTCTTTCAACCCTTATCTAATATCCATTAGCATCATAATAATTTTACATCACTTTGCATGCATATTAAATAAAAAGGGATATATGTCACTTACTTTATTTTTAGGATCATTATCCCAGTAGTTTACCATTTCCCTACACTGATCACTGGCTACACAATCATCTCCATACGTAAAACGTGAAGGTGAGCCAATATGAGGACTGTAATATTTATCTTTTAACTCGGCTCGATTGTTTCGTACTCTTTTGGATAGCCTCTTTAGTAGTGAATGTCAAATTTTTGGAATGTGAGGAATATCTTCCGGACGCCAATCAATGGTATCCTTGAAACAAGCATAAATTGTGTTACATTAATAGGTTGTATATTTGCATATAAAAAATAAAAAATATTCTTGTAGTAAAAAATAATGTGAAAGTAACTTCCGGTTTCAATGTAAAATGACAATGAAATTTCAAGTTACATCCAAGACATATATTTAATATAATCAAGAAGGTGTTAATTTATAGCATTCATGTACAAGTTGTAGTACGATTTTATATGCCAACTCATTAGTGTCTTATTTTTAGGAAACTTTTATTCATATCCACGTTAATTATTAGTTAATCCACCCTAATTCTTTTGGATTAATTCATGCTTTTATGGTCTTTTTTAATTTTTAATAATTGATTATTTAGTCAACACAATGGACACTTGCATCTTCTTCTTTCAGTTCTCCTTTTCCAGTTAGCTAATCAAGTCACAAATATTGTAGAATTTCCTTCGCTTGAAAAATAAATCCACTAATTTTCAGGTTTTAATACATAGAACTCTTCTTAGTTTAGATTATATGCCGAGTAATTTTGTATTGGAATAACTAATTTCCATTCTTCTTTATATAAAAATGCTTTTAAATATCATGAGTGGATGGTAAAATTGATATGGTAAAATTTGATTCATGTAGTGGAACCAAAATAAAGGATGGGCAAGTACAATCTTCATAACAATTTATTCAGCTGCTATTTATTTAAATTTGCATTGCATTGTTTTATGAATAAAATATCAATGTTATTTTTTCTTACTGTGTTTTAATACAGTAATTTTGTTTTTGTTTGTTGCTGTTTACTTAGAAATGTGGTTTGATTGTTGATAGTTTATTAGTATATTCTTTTTTTTCTTTTACAATGCTAGATAACCAATGATATTACCATGATTACAGGAAAAAGTATGGGACTTCCAATGCACAACCAACATATAAAAGTGCATTGGTAGTTTTTTTTGCTTGGGTATTTGATTTCGACGAAAAATTATCTTCAGATAACATATCTTTGAATGCTTCTAAAAATAAAGAGAAAGTTGAGTTACTCACGTTTCACAGACACTTGATCTGGTACAGTTTCACAATCACATCCAGTTTTTTATACTTATTACCAAGATACAATCTCTTATTTGCTTCTTCTAACAACTTATAGAAGCATTCTGCCTTAGGTGTTTGACCTTCAGAAGTAGAAGGATGCATTGATGAATCAACTCCTTATGCAAGTTGCACAAATGTTTCACTAAGAAAATCATACATACCATCTCCCTCTCTTTCATTAATAATATCAACCGATGTATTAATTTACCGAATTGACATAAGTTTCACCTTCTACATAAGACTCATGAACATAAGTTTCGCCATGATGTGTCCAACAAGCTATCATATATAAGGGATCCATTACATACCAAAGAAGATGACCACCAACAGTAACTCTATCATTGAAATAATGATTGCCACATTTTTTACAAGAACACATTATCATATTCTGAGGAGCGGATTTGGAAAAGGCCCCATCCAAAAATAGTTCCATCTTTTTTTTATATTCATATGAATTTCAATCCAAATTTACCCAACTTTTGTCCATTGTATAGTACCAACTGCTACAATAACATATCAAGCAAGCATTAAATGTAATTATATGATTTTGTAACTTGGAATCTTATATAAATAAAATATAAACTTTCCTCAAATTCAATTTGTATTTAATTTTTCTGTACCAATTAAGAATGCCTAATTTATAATCAAATGATTCAACTTTTCAATTTATTGAATTTTTAATATCCAAAATATGACAGTGGTAGTGTAAATATGGCATAGCAGCTAATTTAGATTGTAAATACACTAGTTTATCTAGACACATCCTCAATAATTGTTAACAGATCATTAAAAAAAGAAGGAAAATATTATTCATGAAACGTAAGTTACTATAGTTACACTGAAAATTAACTAAAATCAGATACACCATTTTTTGCTTAACATATACCGTACGTATTACGAAACTACCCTCACTCTGGAATGAAACAAAACACTTATCTTATTTCAAACTAAGGCTCCTAATTTCTCTAAATTCACTTTTGTAAATTTTGGTTTCCAAGTTCAAATACCTTAAATAGAATTCATATTTATTTAATTATTTATTATTTATATATAACAATTCAAATTAGATTTTGATGGTTACAATGTTAAACTATTCAAGTTTTGATGTTTCATTTAACTAAGAGTTAGAGAAGAATTCAGTATTATACAAATCATAATAATTAGTTATATTTAATTAGTAGACAAAATTGTTAAGATTGACTACGAATGAAACCAACTTGAAACCGTATAAACAGAATTTGGTATATGGAAGAAATTTAAATCTAATTCAACTACTTATGTATATAAACTTTAGTTACTTATAAAAGAAATTCTATTGATTATGCTATGAACTTGTGATTCTTTAGTATTGATTTTTATTTTTTATTATAGAGGCATTATTGTCTAAAACTTTATTAAATCTTTTATGGCGTAGGTAAAGCAATTAATGATGTATGAATAGAATTTGCATTTGCTAAAAAAGAATGTAAATTAACTTTCGTTGTAAAGAAAATGCTAAAGCAAAATGCCAACTACAAACGGGAATGCATAGCAACCATGTCAGCCAATATATTTTAATAAAACAAGAGCACTAAGCGTGACTACCAATTATTATTTCTAACATGTCTTTTAGAAAGTTGCTAAAATTGTCGCCGGTAGCAACCTAATCTTGGAAAATGTGAAAATTTCATATATGGTGCAAATTTTGTGGTAGCTAGAGCAACAACACATTAATAAGTATAATGTTTGCGAAAACGATCGTTTAATATTTTTATCACAACAATCCAACTAATTCACGTTTTGTTGTATGCATAGTGTCCACTTAATATTTTGACATGAACCAGAGATGGAACACGGTGACATAATAAGATACAAGAATATATTATATGCAAATATAGATCAACCATAAGGCATCTTTGTACGTGCATAAAAAATGACACTTTAATCTAAATAATAAGGTTTAAAAAATACCACATTTTAATATCTCAATTGCCACTATCGCACGACCAATGTCGAAAATCCTTGAACATAAGCCTCTCAGTCCTACAAACAAAACAATACAGAATACGTTGTTATTTATGTATTTCTAAACCAAAAAATTAAAACAATACACAACTAGCAAAGGTACATATACTAAACAAATGAATGTACATAAAGACCGCAAAGGTATAATATCCATTAGTGTGTACCAACAAGTGAAATGGGAGACCTTTTCGTACCCATGAACTTGACTTTAAAACAACGAGAATAGTGGTCTCTGTTCATGAAGAAGTGAGCGAGTATATGACACAAAAATAAAATGTTAAAGCGGATAGTTTCGTACTTGTAAGAGAAAATTCGTAAGTAGGGTAAAATACATGTTAACTAAATTAGATCAACCAAAGAGATATATCTACTAAAGCATCCTTTTAAATAAATCAAGATTCTCAAACAAGCAAAAACACATCCCTCTTAAGAACTAAATTAGGTAAACATGAATTAAAAAAGTTCAACTATGTATAATGCATAATAATTTATATATAATACGCATTTCGATAAAAAAAAAGATCAGCAAATTCATACGTAAAAATGTTACGAAACCACTATCCTTTAAAGGTTAAGCACATAAAAGTGTGATCATCAATTGATAAGATTTTTGCAAAACAATAATTAATATTATATGGTTTCAAATAATTGTTTTTATGATAAACATTTAAGATGTTTGTTTATTTTTGCTGCAATCTTGATTTTCGGTTATGTCATGCAATACTTACCCCAAAGTCAAAAGCTTGCGTATTTATAGTTAACATAGATGAATTTTGTAGGATTTTTAATTGAATTTTAGTTTTGAATTATTCTAGGAAACTGAATTTTTATTTGTATACATTTTTATACAGAATCGTAGTTGATTATTTGATATTAAATAAAAAAGACATTACATTATTCAAAATGATGCTAAAGAAGATGTTATCTGTGTCGGTCACAGAACTTTATTGCTGATGAAAGTGGAAAAATAAATTAGGGATGCAAATGAATTTGGCTACACAAATTTTCTCTTATAGTTGTATTTTTCATTCATTTATATGGAGGAATCAACAAATTTCACTTCACAAACTTCCATATTTGCACATTCTTCTACGCATGGAACTCCTAATTATCACATAGGTAGACAAAATACATTTGGTGGTTTTTTAGAATATTTCACAAGGAAAACATGTTTAAACAATCACCTATCAAAGAATGCTCGTGTAATTACAAAGGGCTGCTGTACCTACTTCTAATATTTCAAAGATATTCATAGATATGATGGTCAGTTTAATGGGTCACCTTCTAAACCACAAGCTCAATGTAAACAAACATAATCTATTAATGCTAATTTCGAACCAATCAGTATACGAATATCAAAGTAAACAAACAAATGACAATAGAAACATATATATATATATATATATATATATATATATATATATATATATATATATACTAGAATAACTCAGATGAACGAAACTTAGTTTTATGATTGAGCAGCACAATCAAACAGTTTCAAGTACCAATATGTGTACAAATTTTTTAATGCTCATTAGTATATGATATACAATATCTATGCTTAACCTAGTTAATTCAAACAACTTACATGTATCATTAGTTCAGACAAAAATAAAATTACATGTGTTAATGATTAAAGCTGTCATGTATATAGATTGTAGAGTACTTTAAAAAATGCATAATTTTGAAGCTCATGGTCAACATCTTTCCATTAGCTTCCGCAACTTGCATGGACTTAGTAAATGAAATAAAATACCGTTGTGTAACATAATTCATCTTAAAGTTTTTAACAGGAAATTGTAGTTTTTGTCAAACCTTTGTAGGACAGAGATTTATATCAGATTTTTTTTACCAATATATGTTTTGTATTTTGTGCTTGTGTGCAGTTTTTTTATTACAGTAAAGAAGAAGGAGGGCGTACAAATCAGTTTTCACGATAGAAATATACTCGACACGCTATGAACCAACATCATCTATTGGCGGATAACAGTAACTCTAATAATACATAACAAAGAGCGATAAATTGCATTCAACTTCATCATAATAAAATTTAATGATTATACTAATAAAAATTAGACAAATAATCAATGTTATTAAGAGAATTATCAACTAGAACTTGTCAGATTAAAGGTATTGAGAAAAGTATCCCAATGGTATCAAATTTAGCATATTAGAAGTAGAGAAATCAACTGTAAACACTAAAATTAACCGCAAAAATAAAAACCTTGGAATTTTGTTCACCACACCAAATAGATATTTTGACACAATCCAATATTGAATTCAAGCTAACCAGGCAATAAAGAACTTATGAGAATAGATAGGGAAAAGACATGGACCTTGATTGGAATCTGGCTATTCGATCGGATGAGTGGAAGAATACACAACGATCGAGAAGTTAATTTTTAGATCAAAATGTTAGAGCTCAAAATTTGGACCAAAGCTTATTAGAGAAGAAGGAAGAAGAAGGAGGCAATTCAACAAACACTTTTGTACCAAAGCAATTTACAATCACCACCGATGATCCAGAGCACCAGGTGGTCAATGGTCAACATGGTTTAAAAGAGCTACGAGAGGCATGCACTCCAGCGCCACCTGTTGGGTTCAATCTTGATTAGGTGTGTTGTGCACATGCACAGGTGCACAAGTTGATTTATAAGTTATATATTCATGGGCCTGTACTTTAAGAATGTGCTATGTAATTTAGTCATGTGTGTGTTGAATCAGTTGCCTCTTAACATGTATAAATAGGCAGCATAAGCCATTTTGTAAAAGTGTGTAGATTGAAATCTAATAAAATTTTCTCATTTAATTTGTTGATATTTCTTATTCTTGTTCTCTTTCTTATTAACTGTTGTTTACACCTCTGCTTTTCTATTTCATTATTCTTTCTCTTGAAAACCATTTCGTATATTATCTGAAGCAAATTGTATTATCGGTATCAATATATTCCATATAACAACTGCTATATGTAACTAGATCTATGGCAAAGAAACAAGAGCATAACAAAGTGGTATCAGAGCAGTCCAAAACCAGAGGCCAACTTGATCTCTCTGATGAGGAGAATATTGATCATACTGAAATCACTCCAGACTATTCACCTGGGGAGACAAGGCAAGAGCAAATCAATTTAAAAGCTATGTAGCCATCAGGGATCTTCAAGTATCTAATCAAACATTGCAAGATACAACCCAAGATCTGCAAAAAGGGAACCAAGAACTCAAAATCAAGATTGATAACATCAGTGAGGTTCTCAACAGTGTGGTTAAAGAACTGAAAGAAATCAAGAACCAACGAGACAACAGATATGGTGAAACCAGTAACCAACCACAACCCAAAACTGCTCCTCCCTATGTGCCACCTTCACAAAGAATACAACAAAGAATCCATCAAGAACCTCTTCAACATGAAATACCTTTCCACACTTATATTCCACCACCAAGAAATACCACAGGAGTATTAGCAAGCTCTCCAAACCATAACCTAAACTCCAATCAGACCACAAAATTGTTGCAAAACACCATTATCAAATTGGAATTCCCTACTTACAACGGAGACAACAATGTAATGGAATGGATTAGCCAGGTAGAGCAACTTTTTTAGTGTCATAACACACCAAAAATAGAGTGGGTACCCACTTGTTCTTTTCATCTAAAAGGAGAGGCACATTTATGGTTTGGGTGGCTTACAAAGAAGGTAAAGAATTATGAGCAATGGGTAATCTTCAACGAAGGGTTAATTGTTAGGTTTGCATCAGAGGACTTACAAAGACCTTATAGGGCAATATCCAATATCAAACAGTCAACCACTGTAAGAGCCTACCTCACTAAATTTGAGGAGTTGTAGGAGGTGGTCAAGCCTTACCTGACCAGTTCTTGCTTGAGAAATTCATTGACGGTCTCAAAGAAGAAATTAGATTTGATGTCATGGCTTTACATCCAGTAGACTTTAAAGAGGCAATAAGCCTGGCTAAGGTATTCGAATGGATAAATACAAGCAAGAATAAAAGTAAACTTAGCAATTCAACAAGAAACAAATTCCAAAATAAAGAAAAATGTTCAAAAAGGAGTTATAAGGAGGCTCATGCTAAAGTAAAAGGATTGATTCCCCAAGAAATCATAGATAGGAGGAGAAAGAATCTATGCTATGGGTGTAATGAAAAATGGCATCCTGGCCATGTGTGCAAAAACAAACAAGTATATATTGTTGAAGACATTATGCCACTTCATGAAGAAGGTGTGGAAATGCTAGAAGATGATACCATGGAAGATGATCAAGGATTGAATGAAGTACCTACCTCAGCTGTAGAAACGAAGGAAGAAACTTATGCCATCATGCTCAATGCTATGAACAGTATTCCTACACTATATACTATAAAAGTACAAGGCATAATTGATGGAAAACCCATTACTGTACTTATAGATTCTGGGTCCACCCATAGTTTTATAAACACTGAACTATCCAGAAGAATGCAGTTGAATGTTCAAGAATCTTTGGAATACCCAGTGCAAATAGCTAATCGGGACAAAATTCATGGCAAGGGTATTTCCAAGGGTATCATATTTAAACGTCAAGGATGTATTATGCCCATTGACTTACTGGTGATACCACTAGAAGGATGTCAAGTTGTTCTCGGTGCACAATGGATGAAGGAATTAGGAGATGTATCCTTTAATTTTTCAAAATTACAAATTAAATTTCAATTTCAAGGTCAAACATATATTTGGCAGGGAATCAAAGACAACAACAAGTTAATGAAAGATAAAGACATAGCAAAAGAATGTACAAAGGGACAACTCACCTTGCTTTTGTACTCTAAAGAACTGCAAGTTTCCGCTAGCAATTGTTTTAATCAAAAGATTCTTCCTGAAGTTCAAGCCATACTGCAACAGTACCCTTCTGATACAAATGCTACCCCACCACTACCTCCCACAAGAAGTTGTGATCATAAAATACCTCTCGTATCAAATGCTAAGTCAGTATGCCTCTGACCATATAGACATTCTTTCCATATAAAAAATGAGTTAGAAAAACTTATTAAAGAAATGCTGGAGTCTGGAGTGAAACGGCCTAGCAAAAGTGAATATTCATCTCATGTGGCCGTGGTCAGAAAAAAAGATGAAACATGGAGGATGTGGATCGATTATAGATCACTCAAAAGTCAGACCATTAATGATAAATTTCCTATCCCTTTAGTTGATGACTTGTTGGATGAGTTATATGGTTCAACTTACTTTTCTAAGCTTGATTTGAAGTCAGGGTACCACCAAGTTCGAATGAATCCCTCTAATATTTATAAAACTGCATTTAAAACTCATGAGGGGCATTATGAATTTATTGTGATGCCCTTTGGGCTTTCAAATGCCCCCATCAACATTCCAAGTTTTGATGAATAATGTTTTTAAATCATATCTAAGAAAATTTATACTTGTGTTTTTTGATGATATACTTATTTACAGCCAGACTTGGTCTGAGCATATGTTGCACCTTAGTCTCACCTTGTAGTTATTGGAAAGTAACCAGTTGGTCATAAAGCTTTCAAAGTGCTCTTTTGCAGTGACTCGGGTGGCTTACTTAGGTCATATAATATCCAGAAATGGCATTGCAGTGGATCCAGACAAGGTGCAAGCTATCAAACAATGGCCTCAACCAAAAAATATTAAGAGCTTAAGAGGGTTTTTGGATCTCACTGGTTACTACAGAAGATTTATAAAGAATTATGGAAGCATTGCTAAACCAATGACTGAACTCCTGAAAAAGAATGCATTTGAATGGGATGAGAAAACTACTGCAGCTTTTAAAAGGTTGAAACAATGTTTGACGGAACCACTCATTCTCAGCATGCCGAATTTTAATAAAGATTTTGTCATTGAGTGTGATGCTAGTGGAGTGGGTATAGGTGCAATTTTAACATAAGATGAAAAAACAATAGCCTGCCTCAGCCAAGCACTCAAGGGGAAGAATCAATTATTGTCTACATATGAGAAAGAGTTGCTTGCTTTAATTTTGGCAACAAAAAATGGTCACAATATCTGATTGGTCGAAGGTTTATCATAAAAACTGACCACAAAGTTTAAGGCATCTCTTATCAGAAAGGCTATCAACTGGAATTCAATGTAAATGGTTGGTCAAGCTACACGGTTTTGACTACAAAGTTGAAAATAAAAAAGGGAAAGAAAACACTGTGGCAGATGCACTATCAAGATTACCAGAGGAACACAACTCAACTATAACCACAATGCACTGCTATGCTATATCAACTATTGAGAGTAGTTGGTTACAAGAATTAAAGAGTAGCATGCAGCAATCTGAAAACTATCAAGACATGCTACAGAGAATCAATGAAGAAAAACTCAACCCAGAAAAATATAAGTTAGTTGATGGTCTCATTTTTTATAAGGGAAGAATTTATTTAGATTACAATAGCAAGAAAATCATTTCTACTATATTTCAGGAGTATCATTCTACTCCACTAGGTGGACATGCATGCATCAAAAAGACTAAGCATCAACTCAAACAAGTGTTTTATTAGAAGGGGATGAAATCAGATGTAGAACAATTTATCAAGGAATGTGATACTTGTCAAAGGAGCAAACATGAAAACGTACCAGCGCCTGGACTTTTGCAACCACTGCCTATTCCCGATAAGATATGGAGTGAAGTTTCAATGGACTTTATTATTGGTCTCCCAAAGAGCAACAAATATACTGCTATATATGTAGTGGTTGACAGACTTACCAAATATTCACATTTCTTCCCCTTAAAACACCCTTACACAGCTAAGGACATAGCCAAAATCTTTTATGATGTGGTGTTCAAACTTCATGGTATGCCACAAAGCATAGTTAGCGATAGAGATGCAATTTTTACTAGCACATTTTGGCAGGAGTTGTTTAAATTACATGGATGTACACTCAAATTAAGTTCAGCTTACCATAACCAATCTGATGGACAAACTAAGGCAGTCAATAAAATATTGGAGGGTTATTTGCGATGTTTTGTTTGCCACAAGTCGCGGGAATGGTCACACTGGCTACCAGCAGCGGTGTATTGGTACAATACCAGTTGGCATAGTTCTACTAACACTACACCCTTTTCTGCAGTATATGGAATCCCACCACCAACTCTACTTTCATATGTTCCTCATATTGCTAAGATGCCGCAAGTGGAACAAGAATTATTTTGTATAGATATAGTGTCGCTGTAACGTCCATAGATTTTTTCGCGCTCGAAAATCGACATCCATACTTTACATCGTACTCGAATGCCGTAGATTCGACCGTTCAAATCCGAGTCGTCGAAGCTTATAACACAGTTAAGTAAACAACACAGCGGAAGAAATGAATAATACATTGATATACAACACTGATACAATATCTGATACAACAGAATGATAAAATGAATATCAATATTCATCATAGAAGAAGATTTGAAATAATTTAGGGTTATGAACTAGTTGGGTTGCTTAAATTTGTGAGGCCACCGCGATGTCTCAAGATGATCGAGTGGTACGAGATTGGGGGGGGGGGGGGAAGAAGCGTCGATGGTCAGGGAACGCGTGGCCGGAGGCGCTGGGCCTCTGGTGGTCTGTAGCGAAGTCAGGAGAAGGTTTTCCGATGAGGGCTTAGTTCCAGTTTTGCACGTGTATGCTCGATTTTGACTCATTGACGATTTTGAACTTCTGGGTGTTTGCCTGACATGGGGTGGTCGGCGGCGACATGCGGGAGGTCTCGGGGGTGGTCAGATCACTGGCGAGCAACGGTGCACGTGCACACGTGCACGAGTATCAGGATATCTGGTTTATAATATTTTTAAATTTAAATGATTTATACAAAATTTATTTTAATTCGGGGAAACTCGCTTCCATTTATAATAAATTTTACAATTTTTTATTCAAAAATTTATTTAATTATCAATTTAAATGTAATTAAAATCTAGGGTCGTTACAGTTGCAGTTGTTAAGGGACAGTTTGGCTTTAACTCAAGAAAGAATAAAGAAGTTCGCAGATGCAAAAAGGACAGAAAGACAGTTCAATGTGGGGGACTGGGTCTACCTCAAATTACAGCCATATAGGCAAATTATAGTTAGTAACTCGAAAACAACAAAGCTTTCACTCAAGTTTTATAGGCCTTATCAAATCCTTCAGAGAATAGGCGAAGTAGCTTACAAGTTGGAATTACCACCTGACGAAAAAATCCACCCTATTTTTCATGTATCTTGGCTCAAAAGAAAGCATGGAAGAGGTGTAGTTATTCAAGACAATGTTCCGACCTTCATTGAAGAAATAATAGAGGAACCTGAGGCAATTCTTGATAGAAGGATTTTCCCTAAAAATAATAGAGCCGTGACTCAAGTGCTTGTCAAATGGAAACAACGAACTGAACAAGAATCTATGTGGGAGGATTTTTGGGAGTTGATTAAGAGGTTTCCAGCTTTTGAACTTGAGACAAGGTCAAATTTTGAAGGAGAGGGGAGTGTTAGAGCTCAAAATTTGGACCAGAGCTTATTAGAGAAAAAGGAAGAAGAAGGAGGCAATTCAACAAACACTTTCATACCAAAGCAATTTACAATCACCGCCGATGATCCAGAGCACCAGGTGGTCAATGGTCAACATGGTTTAGAAGAGATATGAGAGGCACACACTCCAGCACCACATGTTGGATTCAATCTTGATTAGGTGTGTTGTGCACTAGTTGATTTATTAGTTATATATTCATGAACCTGTACTTTAAGAATGTGTTGTTTAATCTGGTCACATGGGTGTTGAATCAGTTGCCTCTTAACATGTATAAATAGGAAGCATAAGCCATTCTGTAAAAGTGTGTAGATTGAAATTTAATAAAATCTTCTCTTTTAATTTGCTGATATTTCTTCTTGTTGTTCTCTTTCTTATTAACTGCTGTTTACACCTCTGCTTTTTCTATTTCATTATTCTTTCTCTTGAAAACCATTTCCTATATTATCTGAAGCAAATTGTATTATTGGTATCAATATATTCCATACAACAACTGCTATATTAACTAGATCCATGGCAAAGAAACAAGAGCATAACACAAAATCGATTGAATCATGCTGACTAATTTTAGTATTTGAAGAGAAGAAAAGGGGTGTATAGGGTTTAGAAGAGGGGGGAGGCAAATTAGGAATTAGTGGATGGAAAGTTTTAAGTGCATTGGCATTTTTGTTGGTAAATTAAAGGCATTTTAATATGCCTGCTTTTAATGTATTGCTGACTAATTCTTTTTCAGCCCTTAATTTCTACTTAATAGAGGCAATTTACTTAATTTGCCTCTAATTATATGCTCTTAATAACTACAAATTTGGTAGTGTCATAACAATGATATATAAAACTAATATAGACAGTAATAAAAACCGTAAATTGCATCACAGGAAATAATGCACCCTCATTTAAGGTTCAAAATTTCCTTTTTTGTTTCCGTTCCGGTCATCGGAAAATTCAAAAATTTCTGTTTCGTTTTCAAAATTATGGTTTTTTGGATATGATCCAAGAACAGATACAAAAGTATCATTCGACATGCATCAAAATTGAACAAGTGCTTTGAAAGAAATATCAAATGGTTTTATTGTCTGTCAAAATGGACAGGAAGCGTGTGTTCATAAGAAAGAAAGTTTAAAAGTATATAGATATTTCTAAACCATAAGTATTCAACACATTATTGATTGTCAAAGATGTACTAGTGTTAAAATCAGGTTTAGTTGTTTTAATATTCGATATTAGATTTGCAAACGATGTCTTTTATAGATAGTATAAGGGACATTGGTAATGTCCTAAACAATACACAGAAACGCCCTATTAAAGTGTTTAATAAGGAACATGTGAAATAGATTCCTTATGCATTGACAATATGATCTAGAATTCATGTTATGTTGTTTACAATATCGTGATTTGTTTATGTATTTGATACATGAAGCAAATATCAAATCCAAATTGATATCACTAAATGGTTGTTTGAGGCATTCTCGTGTATTTATGAAATACTAGAAATTGTTTACAGAAACGACGAAATCCTGAAGGATTGTTTGGACTCAAATTTCATAAGTGATATTGAGTATAATATGTCAACAATAAATTCAAGTAAAGAAGTTTTAAGTTGGAAACGTTCCAACCAAAACATTGTGGCTGATTTAATAAAAAGGTTGCATACATCGCCTTAGATAGCACCATAATAAAAGCGTAGTATGTATATAAATGCATAAATTTATAACCGAGCTAAGGGTGATTCCAAGTATTAAGAATACTAATCATTGTTATATGATAACAATGTAATAATAAGAACTCATTGGAAGTCGACAAATATACTCCGAATAGTTCCATATGATAAAAATAGTTTACCAGCATCAGAGAGAGTTGATTGGCAGAGTAGATAATTAAACCAACATAGCAGATCCATTCTGGAAAGGTCTAACTTGATCAGTTCTCATTAAACCTACTGAAGGGATGAGATTGAAATTCCATGATTGGCCTCAATTGTAAGTTGGAGATTGATAAAGTTAGGGGTATGCTCTATGGATAATTATGTAATTTGATACACATATCTAACTAGATAACCAAACTAGTTCGAAATAAAAGATGTTTTTTTCTATTATATACTTGATACAATGTGTTATCTTAATTAACTAATTTAATTAAAAATATATTCAATAGAAAATCCATAAATGGTATGTTTTGTGATGGTAGTTATAGTATGTTGTAATTATGAGTGATTTATCACAATAGAATAAATGTACTGTTTTAAATATTCCAAGTCAAGATGTATCGAGATTGGATATCAATACATCCATTGACACTAGAATACGTAATACTCTCCAAATGTTGGGCAGTGTATTGCTCATGGCTGTTAGAGGCACCAATTGGTTACATACTAATAGTTATTGGATAAATATGCAATAACACACTTGATAGTTTTCTGTTGGCTAATATAAAGGTCAAATAGAAAATATTGATGTGACAATATCACACATTTCTCTTGACTTGATAATATAGTTGATCTTCAATGTGGAAGCTCAGCTTTGATTATAGTTAAATCACGGCACAACGTCCATCGAACGACTGTAGTTGGATCGAGTGGAAGCATTAGAAGTGAAACACTATTCAAGTGTGGATTTATCTCCTCAATTATATGAGGTTAATATCACGGTCAACTAAAGTCAACTCAAAGTCAAATTCTTTGGCCAGAGTAGTTCAATAAATAATAATTGTTGTTATCGAACCAAGGACTTTGTGTTTGGACTATAGAGTTGAATAAGACAATATGGGAATGTTGACCATCAACAAGTTTCATATATCCAAAGTGATATAGTTTTGATGAAGAGAATTGGTGTAAATAATTATCACCATTAGGTAAAGCTTAAATTTGTAAATTGGATTTTACCAAAGCTTTGTAAGCAATAAATTTGGCCATATTGTCATGCCACTAGCTAAGGTGAAGTGTGAACATTAATATTCAAATTATTTAATATTAATCGCTAACTGAATTTGCACCTAAAGAGTCAACACAACCGCAATGCTGAATCCTCCATCTACCACCTGATTTAATTAATTATAATTGTTATAATTATTTAAATCAATTAATATTTATGATATATGAATTATAAAATTTTATTTGATTTTTTTTATCAATATTAAAAATAGTGATTATGCAAAAGTTGTATACACACTTGTCGACATATGATATATATGTTTAAATTTGATTAAAATGTAAAATATCTAATTAAGCTTAAAGTGTTTTGAGACATAATAGTGGGATGTGTGTGGCTGGCCATTATGGATGGGAAGAATCTTGGAAGTTGATTACAAAAAGGTGTGAAATGGCTTAGGAAAGAAAGATATGTTTACCTCTTTAAACCCCATCTTTCCTGCCACTTGGACATCTCTACCCACTCTTTTTCTCCATTCTCTTTGTAGGGTTTTGGCCTCCATCTCCCTTCATGATTTCTAGCAAAAATCTACAGATCTTCCTCTCAAAAATTCAAGCAAAAAACAAAAATCAAACACAAATTTAATTAAAATCAAAAGAACAGTGTTTAGTTATCTCAATCGGGTTACACCTTTTGGAAGTGTCGAACAAAGATTAAGCGGAGTTATTAAGATTCAACATTGAAGGTGTATTATTCACAATTGCAAGGTACTATCCATATTTATAAATTTATATAATTGTACACTTGACCATCATACGCTTTATGTTCAAATAGATCAGGTTTTATCACGAACCTCTATTTGTATGTGTTGTCAACATGAGATATGAATATGTGATTATGTATACATACTTGATTACAAATTTCTTTTGTATACACATATGACTGGACATATGACTTTTGCTATTGAACCAAAAGTAAATTTTTCCTTTTTTCTTAATTTTCGAAAATTGACAATGTTTAAAAGAGACTTTTAAAACATTAATTTTAGTTAGATAAGAGCAAAGTACGTGGTTGTATATACAGTTTTTTAGATCATGTATTTACTTTTAGATATGTCATTATTTTGGAATAAAAAGGAATTACAACTTTATTTGATTATGTATATGGCAAAATTTTAAATCTACACACACACACACACATATATTCGGGGTGAGCATCTGTTTGGTTTGGTTTATCCAATGATGAAATTTTCTAAACCGAAGTAAAACTAATAAAAATGAAAAGCAAAGCAAACCAACCAAATTAAGTTCGGTTGGTTCGGTTGGTTATTTTACACTTTATATTTGGAATATTCATTGTAATTTGCAATAAAACATAAATATATGATTAAAATATTCTTATTTATCATTCTTTTGCTTTCTAAAAGTAATTGTAATGACCCAAAATTTTTGTTATTTAATTTTAAATGTTTAATTAATTTTAAATATTTAAAATAATTAAATTTTGGAATTTAATAATTTATAATCCAAATATAAGGAATAATTAGATATTTGAATTGTGAATTTAATGTTAATTAAATGGTTTTAATAATTTTATTTAACTCCTTTTAATTAATAAATAATATTGGTGAACTCAATTTTTAAATTTATTTACAAACATAAATAGACCAGATAAATATCGATAATTAAATAATTAAATCTGTGAAATCAGCCTTTCGGGGCACAGTCTTGGATTTCGATGAAACCAGTTTTATTGGATCCGTAATAGTTAATTATATTACGTCATCAAGTTTCGAAACGATTGGGCGTATCGTTTGGTCGTGTGAGATAGAAACGCGTTGAAATTAATATTGGAAATTTAATATAGTAACTGGGTCTAAAAACCTACGTTCTGCATACGATCGAATTATGTCTCAAAACAAGTCCCATTGCGTTCGGAATAAGGGTATAACATATAGAACGCCAGGCAACACCACTCGTTTGGAGTTTGAGATTTTTGAGTATGTTTTGTTGATTGTTTTAAAATTAAAATAATATATAGATATATACATATGCTCCATTCCCAAGCCCATACCCTTGCTTTTCAGCCCATGCCTACCCCCATACCCCCACATTCACTCCATACCCTCCTCCCCTTTTTATATCTGCCTGTAACCAAAAAATTGAATTCCCCTCTTTGAATCCAAACTTCAAAAATCAAGAAAAATATAATACTCAACTAAAAATCCTCTTTTTCGATTCGTTGAGCTCCTACCATGTTTTTCTTCAATCCTATACCCTTTTTTTATGCGCGTGTGTTTGGATTAGCTCGGATTTGGGAGGCCGACTTAGGGTTTTCGATTTTGCTTGATTGGAGAAGAATTGATGATATTGGAGTTTGGTTATGGGATTGTCGATGGAAGGGAATGTCTTGGCCGCGTTTTGGCAAGGCGCGGTGGTCTAGGGAGAGGTGCGACATGTGTACGGTCGCCATGGAGTTGATGCAGATTGCGATGTGGGGGAAGAACACGGTTGGTCCATCTTGGTGATAGGCGAGTCGAGTGAGTGAAGAGAAGGAAGATGGCATCGTCAGAATTTGGATTCGAGCTTCGAGGCTCCATATTAGTCCCGTGCATGCACGTTTGATGATATCCTATGCACCATCTTTTTGGGGAAGATGAAGATACGAAGGAGGGGTAGGATTGTAATTTGTATTAAGTTGTTTCGATTTTAATTAAATTTATCGATAACTTCTAAAATGTATACCTCGCTCATACGAGGTCGGATTCGAACTCTGTTTTTTGCATTGGACTCGTATTATCGGGATCTTCGCGATGGAATTGGTTTGGATGGATTTAGAGCAAGTGAAAATTTAAGCTAAAATCGAACTACCATTCGGTTTTAGTCCAAAATCGGGACGATTCGACAAAAATGAAAATCAATGTGAGTTTAACTCACATTAAATTTTATATTATCATATCAATGATGTTAACACATTTATTAATTATTTGGATGTTAGTTAAATTGTTTGGTTACTTGTTTGGTTGAATTTCCATTTGGAAAATGGATGACATATTAATTTGATCGTTATAAATCCATATGATTATCTATATATTATCCATAACCATTGTTTTGCAGGAAAAATATGTAGAGAGACCCAAAGGGGGTTTCTTGTCCAAAATTATTTATTTACATCCATATGCTGTTATTGATGGTTAATTGAAATAAATTTATGATATTCCATTTAATAGTTTAAATGTTGTTATAGCAATCCCAAAACCTTGTCATATGAAATTGAGCTTGCGTTTTTGATAAAAAGAATATTGAAAATTCATTAATCATTTTGATTAATGTTAATTTAGATTTATTAATCATTTTAACTAATGATTTTGAGATTAATTGACCGATTTAATAAATGATGATTAAATTCGGTTTATCTTTAGATTTAATTAATCATTTTTGCTAATGATGTTTTGTACTTAATTAATCATTTTAACTAATGATTATTTGAGTTTAATTAATTATTTTAATTAATGATAATGGAGTTTAATTAATTAATTATATTAGTTAACGATAATTGAAATTAATAATCATTTTAATTAATGATATTTAAAAGTAATAAATCATTTTAAATAATGATATTTGAATTTTATTAATCATTTTAATTTATGACTGTTTTTAAATTTAATTAATTGTTTTAACTAATGATATTTGGAATTTAGTTAAATCATTTTAATTGATGATGTTTTATAATTAAATAAATCATTTTATCAAATGATGTTATAATTAATCATTTTAGATAATGGAGTTTGAATTTAACTAATCCAATTAATTTATGATTGTTTGAACTTAATTAATTGTTTTAATTTATGGAATTTAAAACTACTTAACATTTTAATAAATGATGTTTGAGATGACTTATTCGTTTTAACTAATGATTATTTGAATTTAATTAATCTTTGTAATTAATGATATTTAAAGTCAATTTATCGATTTAAATAAAAGTGATTTAGGTAAGTTATCTAATACAATAAAATTGCTTTAATCAACTAATTTTAAAGTTAAAAAACTGATTTAATAAAGATTTTAAAGTTAGTTACCAATGTTATATAAGTATTTGGAAATAATTATCTATTTTATTATAGATAATGGATTTGTTAATTTAAAAGAGATTTTAAATGTGATTAATTATCTTTCGAGATAATTAATATTATTTTAAAGTTATAAAAAGGAATTAGAACTCGATTATTGAGATGTTAAGTTGGATAACCTTCTTGGTGTTCGGGCTGATGTTGGTTTAGGCCTTCGGGGTCGCGCACTTGGAAACATTATTCTCTTAATGTTTTAACAACGAGGAACTAATTCTAAAAGTGTTTTACCGATATAGAAATATGGAAATCAAGCACAAGTTCAGTTCATTTTAAAAGAAAAAGTTCGATTCATTTATGAAAATGAATTAATTTATGTAAAGCGAATCACTTATATGGAAACGATTTATTTGTATATTTAGCACTAAACATCGAAGAAGTAAACTTGTCACTATTTCGAAAGTTAAGAATAATCGTTGGACATGACTTTGAGGTAACACTACCTTGACTTGTCTGGTATTATTGTTAACCAAGAAAAAGTACAAGTTTGAATTCAATGAGTGGTGATAAGTATACAGGACTTAATTTCAATATACGATTGTTTGATGTCCTCGATAGTTGGTATCTCAGCTATCGGTTACTTCAGCTACTTTGTTAACGTCATTCTAGGATGATTTATTGCTCCGTTGAGCTTTGTTATCCTTTGTTGGAAATGAATAAATCCAAAGAGCTAAGGGGCGTCCATCTATGTGGGGTTGCTCCCATCTAAAGTTTATTTCATATCTCATCTAGATTTTTGTGTACCGTCACGTGAAAAATAGTTTGTGTTTAGATGTGAAATATTTGGATTCTTGGGAAGGTTTGGCGAGGTTCGGCTGGTACTTTTCCTGAGGAGGTCACCAAGTATATGACCTTCTCAAGAGTATATTACTAGAGGTTTATTTAAGGGGGGCCGCACTCTCTTAGTCATTTGTTGGAAATTTTCCTTTCCTTATTCGGTTTGTATCCCTGAATCCGTTTCAGCTTTAAATTGCCACGAGTAGAGCCAAATCCTTACCACGACATTTAAATATTGATTTAGTCCATTCTATCAAGTTGGACTGTTACCTTATTCTATCCATTCTATCAAGTTGGACGGTTACTTTATTTAGTCCATTCTATCAAGTTGGACCGTTTCCTTGTTCTATCCATTCTGTCCAGTTTTGATTTTACTCGGTTTATTTCCATTCTTTCAAGTCTGGTTTTAATATCAATTATGCCCATTTCTATTTGCATTTGCTGATATTAATTTCTGCTCTTGCCTGTATGGATGTTTTTCTTGTGAGGAAAAAAACCCGTTCCGCGTTAGCGGCGTGGTCTCACAGAACTTTTATTTGTTCCCCATTTTTCGAGTTATCTCACGCTGGTATTTTCAGACTGATCCATGTGTTATTTATTTATAATGCTCGGGTTAGGCCGAGTATTTTCCCAGGTTGGCATTGGTGTCATAGAGATCGTAGAGGGGAGCTGAAGATTCACCTATCGTAGTATTTTAAATTTTCTGTTGTATTATATAGTATATCTATCAGCATTTGTAAGGTCGGAATTTTATAACTGTCCAGCTGATATGGTTTGTTTTTAACTCTGATATCTCTGTATGTTTAGATTAACAGTTTCTACTGTCCTTATTATATTATATGTTGTCGATTCCACTGTGAGATTCTCTTTTCCTCTGTTCTCTATTCTTTTCTTTTTATTTACCCTAACAATCTGCCCTTTTGTCGATTGGATGCGCGACATTGGAAAACAATGGTAGTGTTTGGTGTCGACTTTCGATGGTCAAAAGGGTGGGTTGTTATAGCATGGTATCAGAGTGCGAGGTTAAGCGAGAACCTTGGCTTTTGTAGGGTTTGGCTCATTAGAGATAGGGTAAGCGACACTCTACTAGAGAAGTATTATATATTCGAGAGCGTATTTGTTAATGTTATAAAAATGTATTATGTAAATTGGTCTATTGAGTTTTTATGAATTTTGGTCGAGACGTAGGACACCACGGTAGCGATAGGGGTTTCTAAATGCCTGACCAATGCCAACGGACGTGGTATTGAAGTTTTTGAAATTTTGGCAAATTAAATATTTTGCCTAGGGTTATATTTCATATATATAAAGGAATAATTTTCAAAACTTTATATAGTTATAAAGTACGTCTGTTTAAATGTGATAATATTTATTTATTATCACTATTGTTTGTTCGGTTATGCTTAATTTAAATAATAAGCATTGACTATTGTTGGTTAATTGCTAAATTGTGCTCGGTTTAATTAGGAGCATTTATAGTTTTCATTTAAAATGAACCCTTTGTGAAGTAATTTTCACAATTTAACTATAAAGGTGTTCCAAGAAAATGTTAACTTGAAAATTCACCTTTTAATAATAGCGAGTTAATGATTGAACTTTAATAAAATGTTGTAAATATAGTCTAAATGGTACGATAAAACATTTAGATAATAAACATTTGAAATAATTCTATTATAATAAAGAAGAGTTATTATGATATGAAATGATTTTTATATAAAGGAAATTTTATATAAATTTAGTTTATAAAACATGTTCAAAAAGGATTTTTAAATCTAATTCCCGGAATTTCCAAAAATAATTTCAAAGGAACTTTTGAGAAACGAAATAACAATACTTTTGAAAGTATTTAAAGGTAAAAATATATTGGGAAGTAAAATTTTAAATAGAATACATTTTCTTTGGGATAATTAGGAGGACATTGTTTCAACTAGTTTTGTTGTAATCTAAATAATCTTCTAAGTGACGATCGGACGTTTGCTTGAGCGAATGTTGTGCAGTACTTAGTAAATTATTCTCTTAATCATTGTGCGATCGAAATGAGTTCAAAATTCAAATAAACCCAAAGTAATGTTTTAATAAATAAATTGTTTAAAGTTAATATACATCAAAATATATTCAATATGCTTTCAAAAGAATGGGTTTTTGAAATTAAAACCAGGTATTTAATTTTTAAGTTCCCTTAAAGGGTATTGGTTCCAAAACAAAAGGTATTTCTAATAAGAGATTATTTTGATAAATAAGATTTTTTTCCTTAGATAAGATATGAGACAATTTAACACAGGTTTAAATTGGGTTAAATTAAATAAGTAGATTTTAATAAACAATATTTTATTTAAAACCATATAGTTGCTTGAAAACATTTTAGTAGTGTAAACTACTTGTTGATTGGGTCAACCAGTAAAAAAATTTGTTTTAACACTCCAAGTTAAAAAGATTAATAGGTTGACTGGAATTTTAAGAAATCATAATTTGATTTGATCTCCATCTAAATCTTTGAAAAAGTAAAATAAAAATTTATATGTATTCTCAGGATATAAAGGAATATTATATAAGTAAATACATTGGAATAAGTTATGATTTGATGTTTTATAAAGAAATAACTTTATAAGGTATTTTAAACTTGGGTGAGAAATTATGACATAACTCATAAATAATTTTAGTATTGAATAAAATATAAAGTGAAAATGTAAGTTAATTAGAAAATAATATAATTAAGAAATTAATAAAATATAGAGTATAACTTTCCATTTTGTCCGAGTGAGTTTGGTTAATCTTCTAAGCAATAAATAAAGGCTAATGAGCAAAACGGTACGCTTTGATAATTTTCTATATTTTTGGACAATTAAGAAAGTTTTGAACCTAAGTTAAGATTTGCTTGCTAGTCATTTGACATTTTGAAAACAATGTTAAGTGATAAGTTTTCCCTTATGAAATTTGATTGACTGTTAATTTTAGTCTATTCCTATGCCTACGACCATTTGTTTCTTTCTGACTAACTTGTACGTACATAATTTTTTCATGAGAAAACATTCTCATCATACATCCTTCTTCCTCTCCAAATCTACAGAGAGTTCTAGATCTAAAAACTCAAAATTTCTCCAAATTAAAACTCCTTCCTCCTCTCTTTCGAAACTCTTCCTTCCTCCTTATTTAGCCACCACTCTCCTCCATCTCCAAGGCCATCTCCTCCTCCTCATTTCCATCCAAGCATAAGCCAAAACCCCTCCTCTTTCCCTAACCCTAGCAGAATACAAACCACCACCAAACCCACCCAAATCACCACCATCTCCTCCTCTTGCATAGCCGCACCATCTCCTCCACCCTAGGCCACCTTAGCCTCATCGAAACCCATCCAAAAGCACCATGGCCAAGCTCTATTTTAGCCCTAGGCCGAGCCCTTTGTACCCCTCTTCCTCCTTTATAAAAAAACAAAAGCTATATATTTCTATTTTGGCGATCCATCGATTCTAGCTTGCTTTGCTTTGGAATTTAGATTAAAATTAATAGCTTTGTTTTGTCAAATTGTCCTAGCCTCAAAAGGTGAGCTATTCACTCACGATTTATAATCCAATGCTAAGTGAATGAATATCAATTGATATGTTATTGGAGTGTTGCAATAGTTTAGAAATTTTGCGTAGTTTGTTTATGATTTTGATATGACATATGTTCACCTATGTTCACTTATTATTTTGACATGATATTGTTATTTATAATATGTTGTTTATTTATAAAAATAGATGTGATGATATGGTTATTGATATGCTTCATGATGTTAATATGAAATTTCTATGTTGAAAAAAAAGAGAAATGTTATACCGATTTAAAAAGTTGTCACCCATGTTATGTCACTAATATGATATGTGTAAATTAATGAGTGGAAAGAAGAAAAAGAAAAAGAAAAAGAAAAAAAGAAAAGAAAGAAAAGAATAAAATTTATATGCATATATGTGTTACCTAAAGTGCTATGTAAGAAATGATTGCATATTATGTTATGTTATGGTAGAAATTTTATGTCACATTCCATGTTAAAATATGAATATATAATATATTATGAAAATTTGCTATGCATGTTATATGCTTTGCTATGTAATTAGTTATGTAAGTTACATGCTATGTTATGTAAATTGTTATATAAGTTATATGCTAATTTATGCAATTTGTTATGTAAGTTATGCGCTATCTTATGTAATATGTTATGTATGAATATGTGGTATGTTATTTATTTTATGTAAATCATGCTGTAAGTTCCCTTAGCTTTAGGAAATCACTATGGGTTGAAATGATACATACTCAAATGAACTTTTAGAATAGGGAAAATCATCATGGGTTGAAATGATAAACCCAAGCGATTTTATTGATTTTGGAATATTGGGATTGCGGGTTGAAATGATATATACCTATAAATTTTAAATTATTGCGGATTGAAATGATAAACATTCGTATCACTTGACCATAGGATAGAAAACTATATACGGACACCGTTGGTCTGTTTTTTAAAAAGATTTTTGAAACTTTGGGAAGATGTGTTTGAAAGAAAAAAAAGAAAAATGATTTTTTAAAAATTTAATATAAAATTTTTATTTTAAAACATATATGTATAATTTAGATTTTAAATTTATATGTTTTAAGAATTTTAAGTTTATAAGTTAAGTTTTAAAAACGTAAATTTTAAGGTTTTACTTATAACTTTATTTTTATAATAATAGATTTAATTTAATAAAATTTAATAAAAATAAATAAATATATATACATATATATTATGTTTTAAAATATTTAAATTAATGTAATAAAACAGACTTTTGTAATAACTGTAATAAATGAGATTTGAAAGGTAAGTTGGAATTAATCTGTGACTGAATGGTTTTAAGAATTGAATGCAAATAAGAATTGATTGAAACCTATTGATTTTAAAGACATGACTTTATAATTTGATTTTATTAAAGATGATTAAGTGAATATTTTCAAGATTAAATAGAAATGGAAGTTGAATATTAAATTTTGATTTTAATTGTAAAATGAGATTTATTAAAGTGATTTTTTTAAAATGACCACGGTGTGAAATAAGCGGTTGGTTGTTAAGGAGACCGGGATCAGATATTGTCATACTCTCTGCCAATACCGAAAACCACTTTAACAACTGTGCACGTGGTGGAGAATCCAGAATGAAGTAGGATGGTTTGGGGAACGCTACTGGAATGAAGTAAGAGAACGATTATGGATAGCCTTGACCTTTGGGTCATAATTAAAATGACTAAAACAGAAGCCATGTCGGGCTAAGTGGGGTCGCTCCCCCTATCGGGCACATTTCTTCAATACCATTTTATTACTTTGTGATTGATTTGGTGGCTACCCTTTGATTTGATTTGGGAGTGTGTCTCGAGGTGGGCGGTAGTAGCTGCTATGCGTTACCACCAGTCCGGATCCGCAAAACGGTATTATCCTACCCTGGGCATTGCCTCACATGCCTTGTCATATTTATCCTGATCGCGCCCATTACGAGTTTGGTGTGTATCGTACCTATGGAGTTCTCACTGAGTAAACCACCGGTTTAGTGGAGCTTACAGTATCTGTATAGACTACGGTATTTATATAAAAATGTGTTAAGAGGGATATGGGTAACGCCTTAACGCTATTTTAATATTTTACTTTACTGTAGACATTATTTATGTAGCATACTCTATTATGTATGTAGATAGTTCCATGGATCTTTAAAGGATGGAAATCCCAAAGATCCTTTAAGTTATATTGCATTTCATTTGAACATTTCACTTGATTTGATTTACTTGCATAAGATTGTTAATCCTGACTCGAGTGTTTTATGTTTTGCTTTATGCTCGAGTCAGCCTGAGTATTTCAGCATTTGAGACTCACCTTTGGAGCTTGGAGCTTTGCTTGGAGATTTATCTTTATCTATTCAGCTTTCAGTCATCTTGTTATTTCATTTATATCCAGTTATTTATGTTCAGACTTTGTCAGTTGCTTATGTATTAGCAGACTTCTATGTATTTAGAATTTCTGTTGTATTTGCTTTAGACTCTGATGTTGTAGTAGCTTCATGAACTACTATTTATCTATTCCGCTACGTATTGTTGTATTACTCTATGTCTGTGATTGTGCGATTGATTTATTTACTGTATATGCTAAGTTTTGCCAAATATAAATAACAATCCGTTGTTTTGAACAATTCAAGTCTGACATGTGTGGTTTATTATCGATTTGAATGGTTCAAAATAGCGGGTTGTAGTAGTTTTTATCAGAGCTAGGTTTAGGCAAAACTTAGCTTATGGAGTAAAAACTCATTAGAAATAGGGTAGCAATACTCTAGAATGAATAGAATCAATTAAGGAATCATCCTTCCTTTCGAGCCTATCTTCTTAGTTAGAATTCTCTTTGATTAGAGTTCCTTTAAATTTGAATCTCTATCTTTGTTCTAAAATCCATTCTTGAATCCTCCTATGAGAGAGCATATTTGTTAGTGTTATAAAATTGTTTTATATCATATTGTTTATTTTGTTAAATATGATTATATTTTATATATAAAAGTATAATTTTCTGAAATTAGATAGTTAAATGAATTGGTTGTTAGAAATGATAATACTTGATTATCATTTATTGTTTTGTTAACATTCCTAAACCGGTAACTATTGCTGTATGTTATAAGGAGATGAAATTTTATAAACATGGTTTATAAATCTGATTTGCAAATGAGATAAAATTAAATTGTGGATTTGAGAATTTAATTTTCGGTGCTTTTCAAAATTTGGTTTTCAAAGTTCTGAAAATAATAATATTATTAATATTATTTGAAAGTATTTTCGAGTAGAAATTGTTTCCAAAAGAATTTTAAAAGAAGCAGGTCAGTACTGTCCTCTTATGTCACTAGAAAATAATTTCGGTGATGACTGCAGCATCATCGACATTCATTTTCGAGTCTCAAAGTAGGGGAGACCACTTAGTAATTTTGCTACACTTTTATTTTGGAAATTGGATTTTGATTTGAATTTCTTAAGTATGATTTGGTATACAAAAATGTATATGCATATATTTATTTCAAAATGATTTGAAGTGAAACCGGAAATTAAACTCTTAAGTTTATGTTAAGTAATGGTTTTCAATTATTGAAATGAAGTAAAATTTCTAAATAATTGGAGTGTCTAAAATGAGAAATGAAATTGAAACAACTTGAAACAGTTGAACTAGGACAAAATTAATTTGTATAATACTCAATTGCATTCTAAAACATATAACTTACCCGAAATATTTAAAAAGTTAAAGTATTAACATGAATACGTAATTGAAGGGTATACAAGTGGAAACTTAAGTAATAAAAAAATGTTCAAACTAAATTTTGCTTAATAAAAATATTGTAAATAAAAGGTAAATTGTATAGTGCTCAATTACATTCTGATAATAAAAACTTACCATAAAAAAGTTTGAATATTAATGAGAACATGTAATTGAATAGTATACAATATAAAAGGTAAGTAATAAGATGTCCAAAATGAAATTTGTTAAGGAAAGTTATAAATAAAATTTGAGTTGTTGTAATGAATGTTTATACACTTATCTATGTTATAAGAAATGTTAAGTGAAATAAATTGAATAATAAAAAGAGAATGCTATTTAAGTAAATGAATATGAACTTAAAAAAATAAACAAGTAATAAATAAATTTATATTTGTAAACTGTTTGTGATACAAAGGTAAATTACAAAGAATGGTTGAAATAGAATTATAAAGTGGAATTAACTTAAGTGAAGTCAAATGGATTAAATAAATGAAATGAGTTAAATAAAATAGGATTTGTTTTGAAAATAAACAATAAATAAAGAATTTGTTTAAAAAAAACAATAAATGAACTTAAGTTATAAAGAGGAGGTGAATGTAAATAAATTATGAATGAAAGTTAATTAAGTAGAGATGTAAGAAATTTGGAATATATAAGTTATATAACATGAAACTTGAGAAAATAGGAAGAAAAAAAACCAAAATAAGAATGTGGTTAAACATTTTGGATAGGCAAAAGAAATTATGGAATGTTGATATTAAACTTCAGTAAATTTGTAGAATGGTTAATTAAGTGATATTGACATTAAAGGAAATATACTAGTGAATGAAATAAAATAAATGATCATAAATAAATTTGAATGTGAAAGAGAATAACAAATATGATTGTAAACGAATGTAAATAAATAGGGTGAACATAACGAACGTTAATAATTGAATGTAAGTTAATTGGACATAATAGAATGAAAATTAATGGAATGAGAATTCATTGAATATGAATAAGTAAGCATGGAATTTTTTTGGGTAACAAATGTTAATAAATTGAAAGTAAATAAAGTGAATGTAAACCAATTAAAAGTGGATGAAACAAATGTAAATAATTGAAAAACTCAATTGAATGTAAATACATTAAATTGGAATCAATCAAATGCGAATGTAATGAATATTGACTGATTGAATAAAAATGGATTGAAACCAAATTAGTTGAATGTAAATAAATTAAAATCGAATGAATTAAATATAAATCCATTGAATGATTAACGAGATGAATAATAATAAGTGAACGTTAATCAATTAAGAAGTAAATAAGGTGAATGCAAATAAATTGGATATGAATGTAAATTAATTGAAAGTGAGTTAATTAGAATGATAATAATAAATGGATGTTAATAAGTAATAAAAATGTATAAAGTTAACATTCAAAATGAAATTTATATGGTTTTGAATTAATTGTTTGTATCTGGTACTATTCATTTCGAATCTATCTTATCTTTCTATTTGCATATATTCTACCATCTCGTTCCTTTTCGAGGACGAAAAGTTTTGAGTAGGGGAGAGTGTAACGACTCGTAAATTCGAACAAATTTTAAAAGTATAATTATAATTGTTGAATAGAATATGGTTAGAAATAAAGAATTTTCAATTATTACTATAAATAATAATAATAATAATAATAATTTTGTTTGAATATAAAACATGATCTTAGATAAAATTCTAAAACAACTAATCTTTAATGAAATGGAAGGTGGTAATGCATATTAGAATATAATTTAATAATATTGATTGAATGTAATTGACAACTGTATTAATGTCATTTCAATCAACTGTAACAATAAATGTTACTAAAGAATGTGATAAACAATATTCTAAATATGTTAGCATACAATAAGAAATCAATTATTTGTTAAGTAGATTAATACTTCTTGTGTAAACAATAAATTAATAGATATGAATTACTAAGTTGTAACAATCGATTTATTTCTCATCCCATTGATTAATCCATTTTGGAATTCATTTTGTAATCAATGGAATTAAATGTAATTGAAATCTTTCAAATAAAAGGAAAGAGAACATTAATTGTAATTAATGGACGTAATAATAGAAACGTATGTTTGAATTAAAATAAAAGAGGAAGTTGAGGAAATAAAAAGGAAACATATGTTTTAATTGAAAGAGAAATTTGGTGTAATATAAAGAACATGTGAATCGAAATAAAAGGATAAAACTTTGTTTGAATTATTTAATGAAAATAAAACGATTAGTGTGTAACCAACATTCAATTGGAAATTTAATATTGAATTAATTGGAATTAAATCTTTTAATTAAGGTAAAGAGTAATAGATGGTAATAGATTCAGTCAAGAATGAGCAACATATGTTGAATTGAATAAAATGAACATTTGAATGAAGACAAACCAATGTTAATAAAATGAAGGTTCAATTCAGTCAATTTTAAAATATATTATTATTTGAATTTAAATAAAATTTAAAGGTTAAAATTAAAGGACAAATTTTGGAATATTGAGTAATATATTTTTCCAAATTCAATGAAACGGAAAATTTTCTAAAATTTTAAATTTTGGTCAAACTTAGTCAAAATTTGACCTTTGGTTGAAAAATTTAAATTTGAATTTTAAAATTTGTTCTTTTTATGATACCAGACTGAATCCTGATCTTTTCTCCACTTTTCGTTTCGTCAAAATCAAATTCCTATTGCTCTAAATATTTGAATTTCTGTGAAAACTGACATAAGTTTGTAGTGTTTAGTTATGAAATTTGGCTTAGTCCAAATGGGTTTGTTTGGTCTAATGGACCTTGGTTAACCAAGAGACTCTAACCATACCAAGAGACTTGTGTCTATTCCTAAGCCTACGACCATTTGTTTCTTTCTGACTAACTTATACGTACATAATTTTCTCCTGAGAAAACTTTCTCATCACACTTCCTTCTTCCTCTCCAAATCTACAGAGAATTCTAGATCTAAAAACTCAAAATTTCTCCAAATCAAAACTCCTTCCTCCTCTCTTCCAAAACTCTTCCTTCCTCCTCCTTTAGCCGCCACTCTCCTCCATCTCCAAGGCCATCTCCTCCTCCTCATCTCCATCAAAGCATAGGCCAAAACCCCTCCTCTTTCCCTAACCCTAGACGAACACAAACCACCAAAAAACCCACCCAAATCACCACCATTTCTTCCTCTTGCATAGCCTCACCATCTCCTCCACCCTAGTCCACCTTAGCCGCATCCAAACCCATCCAAAAGCACCATCGCCAAGCCCTATTTCATCCCTAGGCCAAGCCCTTTGCACCCCTCGTCCTCCTCTTTTTATAAAAGAAAACAAAAGTTACATATTTCTATTTTGGTGATCCATCGATTCTAGCTTGCTTTGCTTTGGAATTTAGATTCAAATTAATAGCTTTGTTTTGTCAAATTGTCCTAGCCTCGAAAGGTGAGCTATTCACTCACAATTTATAATCCTATGCTAAGTGAATGAATATCAATTGATATGTTATTGGAATGTTGCAATAGTTTAGAAATTTTGCGTAGTTTGTTTATGATTTTGATATGACATATGTTCACCAATGTTCACTTATTATTTTGACATGATATTGTTATTTATAATATGTTGTTTATTTATAAAATTAGATGTGATGATATGGTTATTGATATGCTTGATGATGTTAATATGAAATTTCTATGTTGAAAAAAAAGAAATGTTATACTGATTTAAAAAGTTGTCACCCATGTTATGAAAAATGTCACTAATATGATATGTGTAAATTAATGAGTGGAAAGAAGAAAAAGAAAATGAAAAAGAAAAAAAGAAAAGAATAAAATTTATATGCATATATGTGTTATGTTGTAATATTAGAAATCACCTAAAGTGCTATGTTAGAAATGATTGCATATTATGTTATGTTATGGTAGAAATTTTATGTCACATTCCATGTTAAATTATGAATATATGATATATTATGAAAATTTGTTATGCAAGTTATATGCTTTGCTATGTAATTAGTTATGTAAGTTACATGCTATGTTATGTAAATTTTTATGTAAGTTATATGCTAATTTATGCAATTTGTTAAGTAAGTTATGTGCTACCTTATGTAATATGTTATGTATGAATATGTGGTATGTTATTTATTTTATGTAAATCATGCTGTAAGTTCCCTTAGCTTTAGGAAATCACTATGGGTTGAAATGATACATACCCGAATGATCTTTTAGAATAGGGAAAATCGTTATGGGTTGAAATGATAAACCCAAGCGATTTTATTGATTTTGGAATATTGGGATTGCGGGTTGAAATGATATATACCCATAAATTTTAAATTATTGCGGATTGAAATGATAAACATCCATATCACTTGACCCTAGGATAGAAAACTATATACGGACACCGTTGGTCTGTTTTTAAAGAGATTTATGAAACTTTGGGAAGATGTGTTTGAAAGAAAAAAAAGAAAAATGATTTTTAAAAATTTAATATAAATTTTTTATTTTAAAACATATATGTATAATTTAGATTTTAAATTTATATGTTTTAAGAATTTTAAGTTTATAAGTTAAGTTTTAAAAGCGTAAATTTTAAGGTTTTACTTATAACTTTATTTTTATAATATAAGATTTAATTTAATTAAAATAAAAATATACATTATGTTTTAGAATATTTAAATTAATGTAATAAAATAGACTTTTGTAATAACTATAATAAATGAGATTTGGAAGGTAAGTTGTAATTAATCTGTGACTGAATGGTTTTAAGAATTGAATGCAAATAAGAATTGATTGAAACCTATTGATTTTAAAGACATGACTTTATAATTTGATTTGATTAAAGATGATTAAGTGAATATTTTCAAGGTTAAATAGAAATGGAAGTTGAATATTAAAATTTGATTTTAATTGTAAAATGAGATTTATTAAAGTGATTTTTTTAAAATGACCACGGTGTGAAATAAGCGGTTGGTTGTTAAGGAGACCGGGATCAGATATTGTCATACTCCCTGCCAATACCGAAAACCACTTTAACAACTGTGCACGTGGTGGAGAATCCAGAATGAAGTAGGATGGTTTGGCGAACGCTACTGGAATGAAGTAAGAGAACGATGATGGATAGCCTTGACCTTCGGGTCATAATTAAAATGACTAAAACAAAAGCCATGCCGGGCCAAGTGGGGTCGCTCCCCCTATCGGGCACATTTCTTCGATACCATATTATTACTTTGTGGTTGATTTGGTGGCCACCGTTTGATTTGATTTGGGAGTGTGTCTCGAGGTGTGCGGTAGTTGCTGCTATGCGTTACCACCAGTCCGGATCCGCAAAACGGAAGTATCCTACCCTGGGCATTGCCTCGCGTGCCTTGTCATATTTATCCTGATCGCACCCATTATGAGTTTGGTTTGTATCGTACCTATGGAGTTCTCACTGAGTAAACCACCGGTTTAGTGGAGCTTACAGTATCTGTATAGACTACGGTATTTATATAAAAATGTGTTAAGAGGGATATGGGTAACGCCTTAACGCTATTTTTGTATTTTACTTTACTGTAGACATTATTTATGTAGCGTACTCTATTATGTATGTAGATAGTTCCACGGATCCTTAAAGTATGGAAATCCCAAACATCCTTTAAGTTATATTGCATTTCATTTGAACATTTCACTTGATTTGATTTACTTGCATAAGATTGTTAATCCTGACTCGAGTGTTTTGTATTTTGCTTTATGCTCGAGTCAGCCTGAGTATTTCAGCATTTGAGACTCACCTTTGAAGCTTGGAGCTTTGCTTGTAGATTTATCTTTATCTATTCAACTTTCAGTCATCTTGTTATTTCATTTATTTCTAGTTATTTATGTTCAGACTTTGTCAGTTGCTTATGTATTAGCAGACTTCTATGTATTTAGGATTTCTGTTGTATTGACTTTAGACTCTGATGTTGTAGTAGCTTCATCAACTACTATTTATCTATTCTGCTACGTATTGTTGTATTACTCTGTGTCTGTGATTCTGTGATTGATTTATTTACTGTATATGCTAAGTTTTGCCAAATATAAATAAAAATCTGTTGTTTTGAACAATTCAAGTCTGACATGTGTGGTTTATTGTCGATTTGAATGGTTCAAAATAGAGGGTCCTTACACATTTATTATAGGATATCCTCTTGTTTGTCGCATATAATTGAGATATGGTTGTTGGTTGCATGCAGAGTTACATCACATTGCTTTTGTCAGCCTGATTTTCTTTTAGATTTTGTAAGTACAGGCATGCAAGAGAGACATTTGATTCTTGTGCACCTGCATTTATATAGAAAACAATAAATTACTTACCAAAATATAAATCAAACGCCAAATGGTACGTGATAAATTTGGAAAATTTGGTTTGGTTGATGATTTAATGCCCCGGAAATGGGAGGCCACTTGGCTTTTGTTTTCTTTGATTGATTTGGAGTCCATAGAGGCGATTTGTAGTTGTTCTGATGGAGCTGCGCAAAGGAGACGCTGGAAATTTTTTTGTAGCAACAGGCAGTTCCGTACCCCTTGAGTTGATAATAATTTTTCCTCGCTCAACCCAAAGTGTACGAAAGAGCGAATAAATGGGGTAAAGAAGAAGAAAGAGATAGAAGAAAAATAAACTACAACACAGAATCTCACAATCGCAGCGGAACAAAATATAATATATAATAACAGATTTTTATAAAAAAGAATCTGTAACTGTTTTAAAGTTACAATCATCAGAGTACAACAATCAATACATCAAACTGGACAGTTATAATAACTTGTCTTCACACAACGAAAATATAACCAAGTACGGAGATACGTCTCTGTCGTCCAGCTCGTCTCCTAAGCTCCATAGCATTCTAACCTGAATATGTAATACTCGGTCTAACCCGAGTATTATAATAAAATAACACCCGAGTCAGTCTGGAAAACCAGTGTGAGAAAACACACTCAATTTGAATTATTAAAGTTATCAAAATCCTTTGAAAAACGAAGGTATCTCGTAAGACCGTATTACACATAAACACGACGGGTCTTTTCCTTACGATAACCAAAACATTTTAAAGAAAATCCAGTGATATTATAATAGTGTCTAAGTACAAATACTTATTCAAATAGCCGAAATTGTTACATTAATTAAATTACAGCATACTAGGCTCTACAAACAAAACCGTAAGCTCGTATTGGAGAATGGATTCCATACGAATGACTGGGCCACTGGGGCACCGCCCATCACAGTACACCTCTAGAACAATGTACCGATGACCATCGCCGGGGTCCCCTGCTACACAAGACCGGCCTACCCCTAACCCGGATGGACTGAAACCATGGGTGTTCCCACCCTTACTATCGAGCGCTCATTCTTTCATGCATAACCATATCCATAATATAAAGGTTTCCGAGGACATCTAGAAAAGTGATAACATACCCTAATTGGGTGCGACCCACTTAGCCTTGATACATCTCCCATGTTTTAGTCATTCCCGGTTGATGAGGTTTGAGGCTAAGCGTTACCTTTCAAGAAGCAATTTTACTTAGAATGCTCATCGTCCTCCAATAACGATGTTCTGATAGCATTCGTCAATACAAGTTGTCCTGGGTCTGGACAAACCGAATCACCGTCTTCATCATCTTCACGGTATTCATTCATTAAGTTCAAACCGGATCGAAGTGGTTTTTGGATAATTAAATCCGATTCCGGTCTCTTTGAAACGATTAATGAAATTGGTCAGTTATTGATAGTCAGTTATTTAACTAACAATAACACATCCATAAGCAATCATTTGGCCTTATCATAATTTTCCAAAAATATTCTCAAATATCTTTATAAGATATATATTCAAACCCTTCCAATATTTTTATAGTAGAAATCAAACTCAAATTCTTATATCCTTAACAGGATATTTTCAAGTCATTTCAATACTTAGAATATTTTTCTCGCTTCCAATTATAATCCATCCCTTTGAAAATATTTTTATAATTAAAATCTCAAAGATATTTTCAAATTCTTCCCGTCCAATACTTAGGAATATTTATAAGTATATTTCCTAAGATCTTTTTATCCCTAACATTTAGGAAATAGTCTATTTATTTTTCCTATTTCTCAAACCCTTTACAAATTTTATTTGTAAATCCCTTAATATTTCCAAAGTCGAATACACTTGCTTATATCTCCAAATGCCCATTTCTAACTCCTTTTAGGAATTCTAATTCATTCTCCGAAGTTCTCGTATTTTAACACTTTGGAAATTTCTTTAAGCTCCCAAAATCCCACTATAAGATTTCTCTTCTAAAATCATACTCGTTTAATAAACTTCGCTTCGAGAGGATTTATAAATAAATTCAATCTTTTAAAACTATATATATATAATAAGTATTTTTAAGGCATAGTAGTTTATTTTTAAAATATGTTTAAGTAAACCAAAACATCCCAAATAACATCGATAACTCATATCCAAATCATTTTTAATAACTAATCAATTTACAAAGCTGATTAATAAAATTAGAATTTATTTCAATAAATATTTAATATTATAATAACTAATCTTTGAAATCATCTAAATCTAAATAATAGTTTAAGTTATATAGCATAGTAATTAAAAATCCCATTTAAACCATTTTTAATTTCCCAACAAAAATCTATTTTAAAAATCCAATATTGCCAACTTTAGTTTATAAATGCCTCTCGATTCGTGTCACATCGATTATATCTCAATTTTACCACTATTCTCACATTCAAAAATAGATTCCATATTTCTTTACCAAATCGATTCCCATAACTTGATATAAATTCACATCGTAAACTTATATTCCAACTTATTCACTGATATCATTTTCCTTTATTTATAAAACTCGTTTATAAACTTATAAACTCCTTTGAGTTTCACTTATTTATAAAACCAATTTTATTTATAAAATTTCATTTTATAAATCCCTTCCTTAATAAATCCCATTTTTATTTCAAATCTATTTTTTTAATATCGATTTCAACTCCTTCCCATACTTTCAAAATATCATTTTCGAATCCTTTTATGAAATTTTATTTAAAAATCTCTATTTAAACCAATTTACGAATAGTTAAGTATAACTCAAATCAAATTATATATATATATATATATATATTTTCTACTTAATTTCCTTTAAAATAATCCAAATTTCCCTATAAATATTTTTATATTTAGAATCTCCCATTTTTTTATTCCTTCAAATTCAAAAATGACTATTTATGGTATATAAAATACCACTTTAAGGTCCGTGCTATTATAGCATTTAATAATTCAACATCATAGCAATAATCTATAACAGATTTTTCACACTAATCATATATCACTATATATGAAATTTAATCAACATTTTTGAGGAATCTAGTTGGATCCCTCCAACCTGTTTCCCTACATCCACAGATGTTAATACAACATATAAAAATACCAATCCCACTTCGAGGGGGATATCGCGGTATATAGGGTCATCCGCTATTATGCGAGGCGCATAAGGTCTCATCCGCTATAATGTGCGGGAATATCACTCCAAATACTAGTATATATATTACTTATATATATAATATAATATCATTCAACAGATAATCAATTCAACCAAACATCCAGAATTTATTTTAACTATTTTAATTTGAATTGGAAATCCAAATGAGTGAGAATTTTCTCACCTTGATTTTTAGTTGCTAATCGTTCCAATTCAAAATTTATTCCTTTGAGAAAATTTACCACTGCGAATCCAATGTTACATAAATTGTCGACTTCGTATAAAAAGGTTACGAATTTTAGTAAGTTAATGAATTTAAATTTAATTCAATTTGCTAGTTACATATTTTAATAACTAATTACCATACTAAAAACAAATTACCTTCTTCCTAAACACGAACAGAAATCGCACACCTGCGTCACCAAACATCACCCTCTCACGACCGTTCTTCGACCATTAGAGGTCTCCTCTTTATTGACGAAACTGCTTCTCCTTTGGCCATCTCGACGCCGCGGCAGCCCATTCCCCATCGCTGTCCCAATCCACTCGAGCCCATCCTCCACATCGCGCGCTTTGTTCCTCTACCGCCTTCACTCGAGACATCTTCCTGAACGCGACCGTCCTCTTTCGCCCTCTTGCGCCTGCTCCTTGCTCCTAACGTCGATCACACTACCATTTCAAATCGTGACTTCGACAATAGCCAGCTGCTCGCCTTCGACTTGCCTGCACCGCCGCCTTATCACTCGACGTCGCCTAAAACCCCCTTGGTTCGCCTAATCGAAGCTCGTCGATCCCTGCCGTGCGCTTCCATGCATACGCATGCGTAGCCCTAGCCTCGCCCATCGATGCCGCCTCTTGCCCCTTGCGATCGCACATCTGACAACGTGATTCGCTCGTGTGATCTTTTCTTTTTGAGCGATTTGATTTCGTTCGCCCCGCCCTCTTCCTTTTTTTTTGAACGAACGAATTGGATTTTGTATTATATTTTTTCCCCTCTGTATTGCCCTTTTAAAAAGATGAAAAGGGAAAGCGATTGATAAGAAGGAGGCGCGTTTTAGAAGGAATAGTGAAAGATAGAACATACAGCTGAAAAGAAAGGTTGGCATGCCAGTATATATTAATAAATTCTCAAAATGTTTTTGATTTACGTAACTTAAAATTTCGAATTCCTATCGAGGCGTGCGGCTAGGCGTTTATAATGTTATACCCCTATTCCGAACACAATGAAAAAGTTTCGAGTCCTAATTCGATCATATGGAGAAGATAGCTTTTTGGACCCAATTATTATATTGAATTTTCAATATAAATTTCAACGCGTTTATATTCCGTACAGCCAAACGATAACTCCAAACGTTACAAAATTTAAAACCCGATAATAATACACTATTACGGATCCATTAGAACTGATTTCGTCGAATTCCGAGACTGTGCCCCGGATCGCTATTTTAACGTGTCGATTAAATCGACGATTTCAAAATTTTGTGAAATAACTTGAAATTTCAGTTTAAAAAACTTATTAGCTCAATTATAAATTCCAAATCAATATTTAAAACCATTTAAATATTCAAAATTAACCGTCGAAAAATCCGGATCGTTACATTCCTCCTCCCTTAAAAGAATTTCGTCCCCAAAATTGCTAAGACAGGAAAAATGCTCCAAACCCATTAACTTTTTCCAAATCCAATTAGTGAAAATTCGGTATTCACTTTTCTAATCTTATGTTTAGCCCAAAACAATTAGTTTTCAATTCTAATTCCAAAATCCTTTATTTCAATTCCAATTTGAAATCAATTTGTCGTTAACAAAATTTTTTCAAAGATTTTCAAAATTTTTTCTAACACCCTGAATTTCCAAAAATATTTGGCAATCTCCTTTGGACGGAGGACCATTTACAATATGACAAGAGAGATAAATATATATACATCGACCCACACGGTCGGAAAGCAATATATATATATATATATGAATATTTATAGTTTGCATTATTTAATCTGAAAACGTACCTTATTTTAACATTTTTAAGCATTACTAAGCAAGCAAGTTTACTTCATATGCAATTACGCAACCCAAATCTAGCCCGACAGCCTCCGGGTACCTGTACTTACTCAATTTAAACACGTAAGTACCAAAACATGAAATTTGAATAACATTTCAATTATTTAACTAGTTAACGCTTGAATTTCATAAGCAATACATGCTAACATATTTTTATAAGCAATTATGAACACCAATTTAATTTCTTCCAATCGATCCATATATCATTTTACTCAATTCAAATGATTTACAACAAAATTTATTTGCATCCGATTCATTTTATATCAAAAAACCCATATCCATTCCAAATTGATTAAAAATCAATTTATTCACATTCTATTTATTCATAGAATTTTATTCACTTCCGTTTGCGTTGAACAACAATTTTTCTATGCAAATTCGGCGCTACTCATTTAATAAAATAACCATTTAAGCTTATAACCATTTTAAATTGATTCCAAATCAATTTATTCAATTTTATTCCATTTTGAATTTATTCCCAATCAATTCATTTACTAATTAATTAGTTAGTTCATTCATTTTATTCACTTCAATTTCAATTCCATATTCAAATTCATTTTTGAATTCCTTTAAATGATATCAAGGCCATATTCAATTTATTTGTGACTCAAGTCATTTCTATTCCAATCCATATCTATTTTATTTGATCACCTTTTCAAATATATTTAATTCGCTTCCATCTAAGTCGAATTTTATTTTTATACTTAAGTTCCACATTCAATTTCTAATTTCTATTTCAAAATCACTTCATTTAATTTTTCTTGAGCTCAAACTCATTTTTTTATAATTCAAGTTTGGATTTATTTCCCTTACCAAAATATCAAACAATTTTATTTTGGGTTTTCTATTTCACTTTTAAATTTTATAAGTCACACAACTTATTTTTCACATTTCCATCAATTCTATACTCGAATATATTCACATTTTATTTTTAACTCGAGATTATACATTTATTTTATAGCCCAAGTATATTTTTATCCCATTAGTTTAAATTTTATAAGCTATTCCAATTAATTTATTCACAATTCCAATTCTTCACTTGAATTTTATCTCATTCAAAATTTTATCCATATGGTTATATAATTATTTCACAACTCGAAATTTATATTTACTTCAATTCAGCATTATTTTTAATCCAATTCAAATTTTATAACTTGTAGTTGTATAGTCACTTTATAATTCACATTTACATATTTAATTCAATTCCATATGATTTAAATCCAATTCACTATTTATTTAAATTTCAATTCCTTTTAACCAACATTCCAAAACCAAATTCGAGATATCCATACTTCAATTAATTTCACTCCAAACCATTTTATTTTTAATCCTTTCAATTTTATTATATATTCCAATTACTTTGCTAAGTTAACTCCCATTTCATTAACAAGCTATATTAATTCAATTCAAATCGAGCCAACTAAATTTCCAAAATTTAATTTATCCAACTTAACTTAAGATGAATTTCCATTTTAACTTACTCAAGTTAAAATTTATTTCCAAAATTCAATTTCCATATCTTTCTTTAAAATCATTCACCATTTATAAGTTCTTGACTTATTTTCTGATATTTTCTAAACATTTAATAAGGATTGCAAAATTCAAATACCCGGTATTTATTTCAAATCACTTTGAAATCAATTATATATACACACACTCTCTTTGGTTTACAAACCCTTCTTTTGGAATTTTTAAAATCACTTGGTTTTATTCCAAAACAAATTCCCTTGGAATTTCTAAACAACGTTTGTTTTTCAACAAGAGTCTCCAAATCAATTATTTCGGTAGCAACCCGTTACTTAGAAACTCAAAAATGAACACTGATGATACGACCGTCATTATCAGAATTATTTTCCAGCGACTGTAGTGAGTTCAGTGCTATATCTCTTCCAAAATCCATTAAAACAATTTTCTTTAAAAAATATCTCCAAAATAATATTACTATTATTTATTTCAAAATACTTTGGGAAACATTTCCCAAAATCTTCAGGATTTTTTTTCTTTTCGAATTCTGGTTTAAACCCATTTGTAGTTATTAACTCACCTGTATAATTACTTATACAATCTAATTTGGTTATATAAACCATTTTTTTCAATTTTTATAAACTTGTTTTGATTATAACATCCAAACACGTCAATTTATAATTTAATAATTTCTAGAAAATTATTCCTTTTATATCAAAATATAATTTGGGTAAAATTATTTCATTTGCCCCCTTCAAAACAATACTGTGCTAGTTAATCGTGTTTAAGTGTTTAGAAACTTCCATCGATCTAGTGGCGTCCCACTACTCGAATAGAATTTATATACTACTCAACAGATAAATTAACACAATATAAAACCATTTATATTCACTAACAAATACGCGCTCATAGCTATTATTACACTCAACTCATTCTAGAGTACTACTAACTCTATCTCTAATGAGTAATCCCCACCAGAGCCAAGGTTCTCGCTTAACCTTCAGCTCTGATACCAAGTGCAACGACCCGTAGTTCCGTACCCCTGAGTTGATAATAATTCTTCCTTGCTCAACCCAAAGTGTACGAAAGAGCGAATAACTAGGGTAAAGAAGAAGAAAGAAATAGAAGAAAAATAAACAACAACACAAAATCTCACAATCGCAGCGGAACAAAATATAATATATAATAACAGATTTTTATACAAAAGAATCCATAACCCTTTTAAACTTACAATCATCAGAGTACAACAATCAATACATCAAACTGGACAGTTATAATAACATCCTCACACAGCGAAAATATAACCAAGTACAGAGATATGTCTCTGTCGTCCAGCTCGTCTCTTGAGCTCCATAGCATTCTAACCTGAAACTGTAATACTCGGTCTGACCCCAGTATTATAATAAAATAACACTCGAGCAGTCTGGAAAACCAACGTGAGAAAACACACTCAATTTGAATTATTAAAGTTATCAAAATCCTTTGGAAAACGAAGGTATCTCGTAAGACTGCGTCACACATAAACACGACGGGTTTTTCCCTTACGATAATCAAAACATTTTATAGAAAATACAGCGATATTATAATAGTGTCTAAGTACAAATACTTATTCAACTAGCCGAAATTGTTACATTAATTAAATTCCATCATATTAGGCTCTATAAACAAAACTGTAAGCTCGTATTGGAGAATGGATTCCATACGAATGACTGGGCCACTGGGGTACCGCCCATCACAGTACACCTCTAGAACAATGTATCGAGGACCATCGCCGGGATCCCCTGCTACATAAGACCGGCCTACCCCTAACCTGGATAGACCGAATATGTTATCACCCGGGTGTTCCCACCCTTACTATCGAGCGCTCCTTCTTTCATGCACAACCATATCCATAATATAAAGGTTTCCAAGGAAATCTTGAAAAGCGATAACATACCCTAATTGGGTGCAACCCACTTAGCCTTGCTTCATCTCCCCTGTTTTAGTCATTCTCGGTTGATGAGGTTCGAGGCTAAGAGTTATCTTTCAAGAAACAATTTTACTTAGAATGCTCATCGTCCTCCAATGACGATGTTCTGATATCATTCGTCCATGCAAGTTGTCCTGGGTCTGGACAAACCGAATCACCGTCTTCATCATCTTCACGGTATTCATTCGTTACATTCAAACCAGATCGAAGTGGTTTTCAGATAATTAAATCTGATTCCGGTCTCTTCGAAACGATGAACGAAATTGGCCAATTATTGATAGTCGGTTATTTAACTATCAATAACACATCCATAAGCAATCATCTGGCCTTATCATAATTTTCCAAAAATATTCTCAAATATCTTTATAAGATATATATTCAAACCCTTCCAATATTTTTATAATGGAAATCAAACTCAAATTCTTATATTCTTAACAGGATGTTTTCAAGTCATTTCAATACTTAGAATATTTTTCCCGCTTCCAATTATAATCCATCCCTTTGAAAATATTTCTATAATTAAAATCTCGAAGTAAGATATTTTCAAATTCTTCTCGTCCAATACTTAGGAATATTTATAAGTATATTTCCTAAGATATTTTATCCCTAACACTTAGGAAATAATCTATTTATTTTTCCTATTTCTCAAACCCATTACAAATTTTATTTGTAAATCCCTTAATATTTCCAAAGTCGAATACACTTGCCTATATCTCCAAATGCCCATTTCTAACTCCTTTAATTAATTTTAATTCATTTTTCGAAGTTCTCGTATTTTAACACTTTGGAAATTTCTTTAAGCTCCCAAAATCCCACTATAAGATTTCTCTTCTAAAATCATACTCGTTTAATAAACTTCGCTTCTAATCTCCGGAGGATTTATAAATAAATTCAATCTTTTAAAACTATATATATAATAAGTATTTTTAAGGCATAGTAGTTTATTTTTAAAATATGTTTAAGTAAACCAAAACATCCCAAATAACATCGATAGGTCATATCCAAATCATTTTTAATAACTAATCAATTACAAGGCTGATTAATAAAATTAGAATTTATTTCAATAAATATTTAATATTTTAATAACTAATATTTCGGAATATTCTAATTCTAAATAATAGTTTAAGTTATATAGCATAGTAATTAAAAATCCCATTTAAACAATTTTTAATTTCCCAACAAAAATCTATTTTAAAAATCCAATATTGCCAACTTCAGTTTATAAATCCCTCTCGATTCGTATCACATCGATTATATCTCAATTTTACCACTATTCTCACATTCAAAAAAAGATTCCACTATTTCTTTACAAAATCGATTCCTATAACTCGATATAAATTCACATCGTAAACTTATATTCCAACTTATCCACCAATATCATTTTCCCTTATTTATAAACCTCGTTTATAAATTTATAAACTTCTTTGAGTTTCACTTATTTATAAAACCAATTTTATTTATAAAATTTCATTTTATAAATCCCTTCCTTAATAAATCCCATTTTTATTTCAAATCTATTTTTTTAATATCGATTTCAACTCCTTCCCATACTTTCAAAATATCATCTTTAAATCCCTTTGTGAAATTTTATCTAAAAATCTATACTTAAACCAATTGACGAATAGTTAAGTATAACTCAAATCAAATTATATATATATATATATATTCTACTTAATTTCCTTTAAAATAATCCAAATTTCCCTATAAATATTTTTATATTCAGAATCTCCCATTTTTTTATTCCTTAAAAATTCAAAAATGACTATTTATGGTATATAAAATACCACTTTAAGGGCCGTGCTATTATAGCATTTAATAATTCAACATCACAGCAATAATCTATAACAGATTTTTCACACTAATCATATATCACTATATATAAAATTTAATCAACATTTTTGAGGAATCTAGTTGGATCCCTCCAACCTATTTCCCTGCATCCACAGATGTTAATACAACATATAAAAATACCAATCCCACTTCGAGGGGGATATCGCGGTATATAGGGTCATCCGCTATTATGCGAGGCGCATAAGGTCTCATCCGCTATAATGTGCGGGAATATCACTCCAAATACTAGTATATATATTACTATATATAATATAATATCATTCAACAGATAATAAATTCAACCAAACATCCAGAATTTATTTTAACTATTTTAATTTGAATTGGAAATCCAAATGAGTGAGAATTTTCTCACCTTGATTTTTAGTTGCTAATCGTTCCAATTCCAAATTTATTCCTTTGAGAAAATTTACCACTGCGAATCCAATGTTACATAAATTGTCGACCTCGTATAAAAAGGTTACGAATTTTAGTAAGTTAATGAATTTAAATTTAATTCAATTTGCTAGTTACATATTTTAATAACTAATTACCATACTAAAAACAAATTACCTTCTTCCTAAACACGAACAGAAATCGCACACCTGTGTCACCAAACATCACCCTCTCACGACCGTTCTTCGACCATCAAAGGTCTCCTCTTTATTAACGAAACTACTCCTCCTCTAACCATCTCGACGCCATGGCAGCCTATTCCCTATCGCCCTCCCAATCCACTCGAGCCCATCCTCCACATCGCGCGCTCCGTTCCTCTACCGCCTTCACTCGAGACTTCTTCCTGAACGTGACCATCACCTTTCACCCTCGCGCACCTGCTCCTTGCTCCTAACGTCGATCACACTACCATTTCAAATCATGACTTCGACAATAGCTAGCCGCTCGCCTTCGACTTGCCTGCACCGCCGCCTTATCACTCGACGTCGCCTAAAACCCCCTTGGTTCGCCCAATCGAAGCTCGCCGATCCCTGCCGTGCGCTTCCATGCATACGCACGCGCCGCCCTAGCCTCACCCATCGACACTGCATCTTGCCCCTTGCGATCGCACACCTGACAACGCGATTCGCTCGCATGATCTTTTCTTTTCGAGCGATTTGATTTCGTTCGCCCTGCCCTCTTTCCTTTTTTTTGATCGAACGAATTGGATTTCGTATTATATTTTTTCCCCCTCTATATTGCCCTTTTAAAAAGATGAAAAGGGAAAGCGATTGATAAGAAGGAGGCGTGTTTTAGAAGGAACAGTGAAAGATAGAACATACAGCTGAAAAGAAAGGTTGGCATGCTAATATATATTAATAAATTCTCAAAATGTTTTTGATTTACGTAAATTAAAATTTCGAACCATTATCGAGGCATGCTGCCAGGTGTTTATAATGTTATACCCCTATTCTGAACGTAATGGAAAAGGTTTCGAGTCCTGATTCGATCGTATGGAGAAGATAGCTTTTTGGACCAAATTATTATATTGAATTTTCGATATAAATTTCAGCGCGTTTATATTCTGTACGACCACACGATAACTCCGAACACTACGAAATTAGAAGTCCAATAATAATATACTATTACGGATCCAATGGAACTAGTTTCGTCAAATTCCGAGACTGTGCCCCTGATCGCTATTTTAACGTGTCGATTAAATCGACGATTTCAAAATTTTGTGAAATAACTTGAAATTTCAGTTTTAGAAACTTATTAACTCGACTATAAATTCCAAATCAATATTTAAAACCATTTAAATATTCAAAATTAACCGTCGAAAAATCCGAGTCGTTACAATTTTCCGTCAATTTAAGAGTTAGAATTTTTTTAGAGAATTTTAGAAAATTTTTAACAACTAAAATTTAATTTTCTGGGTTATAATGGAAATTTTAAAATCTATTCTAGCTAATTGGTTTTGAAAAGTTAATAAGTTTAATAATTAATTTTAAATTGATAGTTTTAAACTTAAGGGTTTGGAAACATTTTCTTCCTTGGGAATTTCGGGGACGAAATTCATTTAAGGGGGGAGAATGTAACGACCCAAAATTTTGGTTATTTGATTTTAAATGTTTAATTAATTTTAAATATTTAAAATAATTGAATTTTGGAATTTAAAAATTTATAATTCAAATATAGGGAATAATTAGATATTTGAATTATGAATTAAATGTCAATTAAATGGATTTAATAAGTTTATTTAACTCCTTTTTAATTAATAAATAATATTTGTGAACTCAATTTGTAAATTTATTTACAAATATAAATAGACCGGATAAATGTCGATAATTAAATCTGTAATTACCCTTTCGGGGCACAGTCTCAGATTTCGACGAAACTAGTTTCATTAGATCTGTAATAGTGAATTATATTACGCCGTCAAGTTTCGAAACGATTGGACGTATTGTTTGGTCGTGCGAGGTAGAAACACGTTGAAATTAATATTGGAAATTTAATATGGTAACTGGATCTGAAAACCTATCTTCTGCATACGATCGAATTAGGTCTCGAAACAAGTTCCATTGCGTTCGGAATAGGGTATAACATGTAGCACGCCAGGCGGCACATCTCGGTTAGAGTTTGAGATTTTAGGGTATGTTTTATTGAATATTTTAAAATTAAAATAATATATAGATATATACATATGCTCCATTCCCAAGCCCATACCCTTCCTTTTCAACCCATGCCTACCCCCATACCCTCCACGTTCACTCCATACCCTCCTCCCTTTTTTATATCCGCCTGTAACCAAAAAATTAAATTCCCCTCTTTGAATCCAAACTTCAAAAATCAAGAAAAAAATCTAATACTCAACTAAAAATCCTCTTTTTCGATTCGTTGAGCTCCTACGATGTTTGTCTTTGATCCTATACCATTTTTTGTCTGCACGTGTGTTTGGGGTAGCTCGGATTTGGGAGGCCGACTTAGGGTTTTTGATTTTGCTTGATTGGAGAAGAATTGGTGGTATTGGAGTTTGGTTATGGGATTGTCGATGGAAGGGGATGTCTTGGCTGCGTTTTGGCAAGGCGCAGTGTTTTAGGGAAAGGTGCGACATGTGTATGGTCGCCATGGAGTTGCTAAAGATCGTGATGTGGGGGAAGAGCGCGGTTGGTCCATCTTGGTGATAGGTGAGTCGAGTGAGCGAAGAGAAGGAATATGGCATCGTCGGAATCTGGATTCGAGCTTCGAGGCTCCGTATCAGTGTAGTGCATGCATGTTTAAATGGTGATGTCCCGTGCACCATCGTTTTGAGGAAGATGAAGATATTGAGGAGGGGTAGCATTGTAATTTGTATTAAGTTGTTTCGATTTTAATTAAATTTATCGATAACTTCTAAAATGTATATCTCACTCATACGAGGTCGGATTCGAACGCTGTTTTTTGCCTTGGACTCATGTCGTCGAGCTCTTCGCGATGGAGTTGGTTTGGACAGATTTGATGCAAGTGAAAATTTAGGCTAAAATTGAATGACCGTTTAGTTTTAGTCCAAAATCGGGACAATTCAGCAAAAATGGAAATCAATATGAGATTAACTCACATTAAATTTTATATTATCATATCAATGATGTTAAAACATTTATTGATTATTTGGATGTTAGTTAAATTGTTTGATTGCTTGTTTGGTTTAATTTCCGTTTGAAAAATGGATGACATATTAATTTGATTGTTATAAACCCATATGATTATCTATATATTATCCATAACCATTGTTTTGTAGGAAAAATATGTAGAGAGACGCAAAGGGGGTTTCTTGCCAATAAATTATTTATTTACAGCTATATGTTGTTATTGATGGTTAATCAAAATTAATTCCTGATATTCCATTTAATAGTTTAAATGTCGTTATAACAATTTTCGCTATACCGTCGTTTATTCAATTTCATTCCCAAAACCTTGTCATATGAACTTGAGCTTGTGTTTTCGATAAAAATAATATTGAAAATTTATTAATCATTTTGATTAATGATAGTTTAGATTTATTAATCATTTTAACTAATGATTTTGAGATTAATTAACTAATTTAATAAATGATGATTAAAATTGGTTTATCTTTATATTTAATTAATCATTTTTGCTAATGATGTTTTGTACTTAATTAATCATTTTAACTAATGATTATTTGAGTTTAATTTACTATTTTAATTAATGATAATGGAGTTTAATTAATTAATTAATTTAATCAATGATAATTGAAATTAACAATCATTTTAATTAATGATATTTAAAAGTAATAAATCATTTTAAATAATGATATTTGAATTTTATTAATCATTTTAATTTATGATTGTTTTTAAATTTAACTAATTGTTTTAACTAATGATATTTGGAATTTAGTTAAATCATTTTAATTGATGATGTTTTATAATTAAATAAATCATTTTATCAAATGATGTTTTAATTAATCGTTTTAGATAATGGAGTTTGGATTTAACTAATCCAATTAATTTATGATTATTTGAACTTAATTAATTGTTTTAATTTATGGAATTTAAAACTACTTAACATTTTAATAAATGATGTTTGAGATGACTTATTCGTTTTAACTAATGATTATTTGAATTTAATTAATCTTTGTAATTAATGATATTTAAAGTTAATTGATTGATTTAAATAAAAGTGATTTACGTAAATTATCTAATATAATAAAATTGCTTTAATCAACTGGTTTTAAAGTTAATAAACTGATTTAATAAAGATTTTTAAGTTAATTTACCAATGTTATATAAGTGTTTGGAAATAATTATCTACTTTATTATAGATAATCGATTTTTTTATTTAAAGGAGATTTTAAATGTAATTAATTATCTTTCGAGATAATTAATATTGTTTTAAAGTTATAAAAAGGAATTGGAACTCGATCATTGGGATGTTAAGTTGGATAACCTTCTGGGTGTTCGGTCTGATGTTGGTTTAGGCCTTTGGGGTCGCGCACTTGGAAAATTATTCTCTTAACGTTTTAATAACCAGGAACTAATTCTAAAAGTGTTTTACCAATATGGAAATATGGAAATCAAGCACAAGTTCAGTTCATTTTTAAAAGAAAAGGTTTGATTCGTTTATGGGAATGAATTAATTTCTGTAAAGCAAATCACTTATATGGAAACGATTTATTTGTATATTTAGCACCAAACATCGAAGAAGTAAACTTGCTGCTATTTCGAAAGTAAAGAATAATCGTTGGACATGACTTTGAGGTAACACTACCTTGACTTGTCCAGTATTATTGTTAACCAAGAAAAAGTACAAGTTTGAATTCAATGAGTGGTGATAAGTATACAAGACTTAATTTCCATATACGATCATTTTATTACCTCGATAGTTGGTATCTCAACTATCAGTTACTTCTGCTACTTTGTTAACGTCATTCTAAGACGATTTATTGCTCCGTTGAGCTTTATTATCCTTTGTCGAAAATGACTAAATCCAAAGAGCAAAGGGGTGTCCAGCTATGTGGGATTGCTCCCATCAAAAGGGTATTTCATATCTTATCTAGATTTTTGTGTACCGTCATGTGAAAAATAGTTTGTGTTTAGATGTGAAATATTCGAATTATCGAAAAGGTTTGGCAGAGTCCGGCTGATACTTTTCCCGAGGAGGTCACCGAGTATATGACCTTCTCAAGAGTATATCACTAGAGGTATATTTAAGGGTGGTCGCACTCTCCTTGTCATATGTTGGAAAATTTACCTTCCTTATTTGATTTGTATCCCTGAATCTGTTTTAGCTTTAAATTGCCATGAGTAGAGCCAACTACTCACCATGGCATTTAAATATTGATTTAGTCCATTCTGTCAAGTTTGACTGTTACCTTATTTTGTCCATTCTATAAGTTGGACGGTTACTTTATTTAGTCCATTCTATCAAGTTGGACTGTTTCCTTGTTCTATCCATTCTATCTAGTTTGGATTTTACTCGTTTTATTTCCATTCTTTCAAGTCTGGTTTTAATATCAATTACGCCCATTTCTATTTGCATTTGTTTCCTGATATTTATTTCTGCTCTTGCATGTATGGATGTTATTCTTGTAAGGTAAAAAACCCGTTCCGCGTTAGCGGCGTGATCTCACAGAACATTTATATGTTCTCCATTATTCGAGTTATCTCACGCTGGTATTTCTAGACTGATTCGGGTGTTATTTATTTATAATACTTGGGTCAGACCGAGTATTTTCTTATGTTGGCATTGGTGTCATGGAGATCGTGGAGGGGAGTTGAAGATTTACATATCGTAGTACTTAAATTTTCCGCTGTATTATATAGTATACCTACCGGCATTTGTAAGGTTAGACTTTTATAACTGTCCAGCTGATAAGGTTTGTTTTTACTCTGATATACTCTATATGTTTGGAGTGACAGTTTCTACTGTCCTTATTATATTATATGTTGTCTATTCTGCTATGAGATTCTCTTTTCCTTTGTTCTCTGTTCTTTTCTTTTTATTTACCCTAACAATCTACCCTTTTTCCGATTGGATGCGGGACATTGGAACACAGTGGTAGTGTTCGGTGTCGAATTTCGATGGTTAAAAAGTTGGGTCATTACAGCAATTTTGACACATACACGAAAAATAAAATTTCTTTGGATCACTAAACTAATCTAAAAAATTTATTATAACATCGATAATTTTGAAAATATTATAAAAATTCGGTTAATTTGGTTAAACCGATAACCAAACTAAATGTATGTATGTATGCATGTATCTATGTATATCTAATATAATAAATTGTTCTAATATGTATGTTAAACGAAATACAAATTTTTGTATTTATTTGTTTGTATATTTAATAAGCATGAAATTGTTTTGTGTACATATATGTATGAAAAAATATATATTTTGTTTATGATTAAAGGTGAAAAGGAAACAAATTATTTAAGATTAAGATGTGAAAGATTTTAAATCTAATATTAAAAAGCAGGAGAGTAATAAAAGGAAGAAGAAAGATCTCGTCATTGATTCTCTTTTATTATTTCTTAAATCCTAATAAATTTTAGTAAATCTCCATCCTTTCCTTTTCTTATTAATTGCCTATTTAAATTTAATTGATTACTACTTGAATACAAATAAACATTCGATTAGTCAAAAATAACTTTATAAGATTTTTTTGTGTATGTGATGGAACCCGGGCCAGCCCACAACGGAAGCAATGGGTGGATTTCAAAATTTTTACCATTTTGAAGATTTTGAGCCTGTAAAGTCTAAAGGTATATTAGATCAAATCTAATAAAGTTTTTCAATAAAATCTTATTTTATTTAAAAGTTGATCAAATTAAGTTTTTAATTAATTTAATCTTAAATTTATAATGTATCAAATACCTTCAACAATTACTCATAGTATTAAATTTAGAGAAAGAAACCTTTCGTTTCTTTCTCCAAAGTTATGTAATCTAGAGAAGAAAATTTTCTATTTCTTTCTCTTAACTTATTTAATTAATGAGAAGATAATTTATTTATATGGAGAGAGAAAACTTTCATTTCTCTTTCTTTAATTAAATTGATTGATTATTTGAAAGTCGTTAATTAGCAACATTGTAACGACTCGTATTTTTGGATCTTCGAATTTGAATATTTAATTTGTTTAAATATTCGGATTTGAATTAAATTATAATAAAAATCCATGTTTTAAATTTAGATCTGATTTTTGGTGACGTATTTTTAATTTAATTTTTAGAATTTTTCCATAACTTTTAATTTGAAAAAAAATTGTAAATTTCCGTTTGACGTATTTTACAGCGAACGCTGGCATATTGAGACGTCACAGAATTTAATAACTTGTCTATTTTTTTGTAATCGTGTAACATTGTTATACACAATCGTATATTATTTTCTGTCATTCATAGCTCGAACGCGGATGCGATGTAAGGTAGTCGGGCACTGTAATCTATTCAATTTCAAAACAAATTACATATGAACGTTTTACAGATAACTACACTTTGCATCTTTGTGAAGTCAGATATACTACAAACACGGCAAAGGAAATATATATAATGGAACGATTCAAAAGATAAGAACTGGCCATGAACCTTGAATATTAATTCACTGCTTATCCTTAATCACATCACTGAAAGAGGATTGTGCCAATCAATGTGAATATAAATGAATATGTTCAAGACATGTTATACATCTAAAAACAAACAACTTGTTCCTGCCTGTTATTTTCCCAACCATTTGGGGGCTTTGCATTAATTGGTTGTCCTTTTCTTTCTTAGCTTAGGAGTATGTTTATATATATATATGTGTACCCAAGCACACACAAAATATGGACATTTTTTTCAGTTCTCTGTATAGAAATTTTACACAGCAACACAAAATTTCACACAACATTCATGTTCATTTCTTCCTCCCTGTATATCTCCACTGCAAATGAAAATTTCCTATTCTCTTCACATATACAAGCAAAAGGTAATCTATGCAAACTTGGACATGCATAAGATATTAGAAGGGATTGGAGTATACTTCAGCAAGAAGAGGAGGGTGCATGTTTATGATGGAAGATTACATCATCTCCAACCATGCTACAAACCAGAAAGCACCATTATCGAAACAAGGAATGGATGCACCAACCTGTACTATTTCGAATGAGGAAGGCCAAGGTTGCGAAGGGATGGCGGCAGGTTGTCGAGGATGAACGAGGCAGCGTGGGGAATATTAGCGAGCTCGGTTATAGGAGTGTTCTGGTGATCATCAATGAACCTGGAAAGGCCCACATCAAGAAAATCATGGCGATGAAAGGAGATGGTGGTCTCGGCAGTCAAAGCTATTGGCGCACGGTGCAGTTCTTGGTCAAAAGAAGTAGGCGTTGGCCAATGCTAGGCGGTGAAAGAGGAGCAAGGCACCTGTGAACTTGCTTTAGAAGTTTTGTTGACGATTCTACAGGAGTACGATCAACTCCAGTGTTTACGGCGGTTGGTTTGTTTTGTATGTGGGTGATTGGGCCTTGATTTTGAATTAGATGAGAAATCATTATTTAAGTTAAATTAGTTGAGTTTAAATACTTAAACTTTGAAAATCCACATCTCGTTCATGTTAAATCCGTTTGACCCACAGATTTTTGCGGTGTACTCATATTGACGAATATAACGCCTTAGTGTAACTTGTTGATAACTTTGGATATGTAAAAATTTATGACATATTTAAATGGACTAAGTTTAAATCACACTATTTAATTTCAATAGCGTTGTTTAAATTTAGATACCTTAATTATTGATGTTTATTTGGCCAAATAAATTATTGTTGAGTTAAAATTGGATTGAATATGGTAATTGGACACCTCTTTAGCGGAATAAAACATTGTTCTGCTAATTAAAGTAATTTGATAATTGATTAGCAGAATAAATTCTCGTTCTGCTATTTTATAGATTTTGACATTAGATTATATGTCGTCAGTTGATATTCTGTTTTGAATAAGTGATATGTTTACCAATGATGGTTGAGGGTTGAATTTATTTACTGTCGTTGATTATGTAAATATATGTTATTAACTTGAAAAGTTAATTGAATAATATGGTAGCTTGTTTAAGTACCATGGTGGTCGTTAAGCCTCCTTCAAAATTTGAAAAGCTAATTATTGATTTGAAAGTTATTTGAGAATAATTATTTTTATTATAAGGTTTAAAGGTAACTAATTTTTAGTAATAAGATTTAAAAAGGTAATAATTTATTAATAATATTATTTTAAAGATAATTTATAATTGGTTTAATAATGTTTTAAGTTAATTATTTTATTAATATGATTCTTAAAGGTTATTCCTTAATGAATGTTTAATTATTATTTTAAAGTTATTTAGTTATTATTTTAAAAATGTTTTTAATTTTAATTTAATTACTTATTTAAAATGATTTAACAATATTTAATTTTTAATTAAAGTTAATTAATTATATTGATTTAAGTTATTTAATTATATTTAAAGGATAATTAATTTTTATATTAATATTGGTTTAAGGTTAATTAATTACTGTTTTAATAACATTTTAAAGTTAATTAATTATTATCTTAATGTTATTTTGAAGTTAACTTATTAATACAACAACAGTGTTTAAAATTTATTTAATGTATTATTAATGAGATTTAAATTAAAGGAAAAGAAGGATGTTTAAATAATAACTTATTATTTTAAGTTATTTTAAATAAGGCATGGTTTATCATGGGAACCTTGTTGACTTAAGGAGTTTATTAAAGAGGTTTGTTAAAATATGGAAAGAGTTTATAAATGGTTTCAGATATTTATAAAAGAATTTATAAATGGGTTTTAAAGGTTAGAGATGGAAAAGTTTTATAAATGGATTTGGGATTTAGGAAGGATGTTTATAAATAGATTGGAGATTTATAAAGAGCTTTATATACAAATTTGGAAATATTTATAAGATAAAGAAATTTGGAATTTTATGATTAATATTCATGACGTAATTCGAGGGGCAGGGATTGCCTACAGTTTACTATGGATTCGCTGGGATAGTGACGTAACCATTGTGTAAGCTACGATCCATAGTCGATACTGAACGGTACTTTCTACATCTACTATTAAGAGTTTTTGCCAAGTTTTTAAGTTTTGAAAGCAAATGGTTTATGAATATACTTATACCATTGAGATAAGTATATGGTTGTATTTTCTAAGTATTAGAAATATAATGGTTTGTGAATATATTTATCCTGATGAGATAAGTATATGGAAGTGATTTCTAAGTGTTTAAATGTGATTTTAAATTAACGAAAGATTAATTTAAGAGGCTTGGTGATTTCCATGGGAAATGTAATCTTTATTTTGAATGTTTGCTTATTTGATAGTTAAATAACCGACTATCAAATCTTGGCCTAAATATGTAAGCCTTCTTAATTTTGGTTTTAGGGAAATATTCCCTACTTAACACCAAAGGATTTTAACTCTGGAAATATCTAAGGGAAACACGGGGATTATATGGTACAGTTACCATTGGGGGTGCTATACTGTATGTATAAACTCGTTTTGTTCTTCTAGAAAAAATGATAAGGAGATCCATACAGTTAAACGGTTAGGGGGTGATCCCCGCTTTTATGTATTGTCTGATTATTTCCTAAAGAACCGGTATTGAGCATTCCAGAAATTGGCGTTTGGTTTTGTGGAGCAACTGGGAAGCGGAAGAGTGTACTCCTAAGAGATGACTCGAACTTGTAACCACTCCAAAAACCATATACGGTTCTATGGAGGAGATTCGTGATATATTGAGATGTTGGGATCCATGTGTGATTCCGAGACCCGTTAGGGTATGGGAATCCATGTGTGATTCCAAGATCTATTTGAGATGAGGGAATCCATGTGTGATTCCGAGACCCGTTGAGGTATTGGAATCCATGTGGGATTCCGTGATTTATTTGGCAGCGATGCGTCAGTTGAAATTCCAGACATAGCCTCATCTGCGGGAATGACTAAAACCAGAGATAGGAGGCATGGCTAGTAGGGTTGGCAAACCCATAGGGTATAGTCGGCTCCACCTAGACATTGCCTACAGTTGTTATGCATACATGGGCCGATGCACTCGGTCTCAGCGAGACTAGCTATGTTTTTCCTATGGTACATCACTAGGGATGTATGCTGCTTCGGAAGGATATCTCTGATCCTTGTGCAGGAGGACCGTTCCTCGAAGTATTGAGGGCACCTCCATGGAAATCCTACACAATTAGCGAACGTGCCTTATCGATTTTCAATTATATATCTAGTATTGCTGTGATGTACACTCACGAGCATCACAGCTACTATATTATTATTATTTTCGCCCTTAGACATTATGATAATATCATTGGGTTTTCTGATATACAGGTTTTGGTTATCGTAAGGTAAAAACCCGTCCATGTTTATGTACGGTGTGGTCTTACGAGATGCCTTTGATTTTAAAAGATTTTACAAGTTAAAATAAATAAATTTCCTTGTGATTTGAGTTCTCACGCTAGTTTTACCAGACTGACCCGGGCGTTATTTTCCTATAATGCTCGGGTCAACCGAGCATATTGCCAAGTTTACTTGGATATTTGGAGCTTCAGGAGATGAGTTGGAGGCCCTGAGACATATTCACGTAGATGGTTATTTTTCTTCCACTGCATTCATTGTTATATATTATTCAGCAATTGTGAGGACATGTTGTTATAACTGTCCGTGCTAAATAGGTTAGTATGCTCTGATTGATGTCTATATATACATATTACAGTTTTGTTTTATGTAAAGATTTGTTATCTATTATAAATTATTCGTTCCGCTGTGAGATTCTATGTTGTTTAGTTTCTTCTTATCTTCTTTCTTCTTCCTTTTCCCTAACCATCCACCTTTCCGTTCAATTTGGGTTGGACATATGTGGTTTATTGTCAACTTAAAATGTACGAAAAAGTGGGTCGTTACAAACATGTACGTGACATAAATATAAGTATAACCAAATATATATATTATAGTGTAAATTGTGTAAGCACAACATATGATAGGTGTTATCAATTGATGATAAGGTGTAAACAAGTAAATAGAAACAAATGGATAACTAATCACATAAGAAAGGAAATAAAGAAAAGGTAACAAGGATGATCGATTCAACTTTCCATTTGATAAACTCAATTAATGCAGCATATAAATGACAATTTATAGGTGTCAAAAAATATAACAGTCAACAATAACTTTATATATAATTGCTTCGTTTTAAATTGTTTTTTTCTTTGGAAATAAATCTAATTCATACTTTGACAATATGTAATACATATAATAAATTTTATATGTATAAACATACATATAAAACTAATTGTGTGTATATAAGATTAAATCTAATCTTCCTAACTAATACAAATTAGAGATTTATAGCAATCAATTTAAAAATAGATTTAATGTCGGAACATTAATTGTGTGTATGTAAGATTTAATCAAATTTCTTTAACTAATGCAAATTAGAGCTTTACAGTAATCAAATTAAAATTTAGATTTATTACTGAAACATCTTCTCCTTTTCAATTTCTAATACAATACAAACACAAAATACATACATTTAAACTTTCAAATCTAAAAATACACATTGTTTTATATGATTTAAAACATGAATCTTCAATAAAACATCGTACTGTTCATACACAAATTTTAGCTTAATTTATTAAAGTAAAATCAAATCAAAATAATATGACAATACAAAGTTTTAGATTTAAAGGGTTATACTCTGAATTGAATGTTTACAATATAGATCTATAATAAAACATTGTATTTAAACATATACAAATTTTAATTTTTAATTTAATAAAATAAGAACACAATTGATAAATTGAACATACAAAATTTCAGATCTAAAAATTAGACTTTAAATTGAGTGTTTATAACATAGTTATAAAACATTGTATTTAAACATGTACAAAATTTAGTTTGGGTTAAATTATAACCCCAATCAAATCATTCAATAAACAATTCAAAATACACAAACAATTTTCAAATTAAATAAGGCAATGATATGTACATACAAATTATGATAATCAAATTTATCTTTCATCAAATATTACGTCAAATGTTATTATCTATAAAAGAAAAACATACATTATTACCAAATCCTTGAAGCATAACTTGAAATTAAATTCACCTTAGGATGTTGCCTAGGAATTATACCTTGAATGATGATATCTCCTCATACCTTCAAGATCTCCATCATATCCTTGCAAGAGATGGATGAACCAAATTTTTTTAATTTTATTTGATGTTTCTATTTGGAGTTGAAGATTTTGGAAGTTTTATTTTATTTTTGCTTCCATGAAAAGTTAGTAGGAGAGAAAGAAAAAGAATGAATGAGAAAGAATGAGTTGTACGTACTGAAAGAATTAAAGATTATGTTTTATTTGAAAGAATGAAACCTTTCTCATTCTTTACTTAAAACTTTCCTAAATAATTCCCTTTTTTGTCTCTCTCTCCACCCCTTTCTTTTCACATGATACAGCTAAAACTACATGCCATCAAATGACATAAAATTTCCATAAATCATTTTATGCAATTATCATTTATTTAAATTACATCGATATCGTATATCAATGCACATAAATATAACTTTTATAAATGCATTCAAATAATTACAGACAACTTCAAAACATAAAATAAATTTAATAATAATTAATATTTCTCAAATATTAGTTAATTTAATCAATTTGCAACATTTTATAAATTAGTTAAATCATATGGTTTTTCATGGAATTCATCATTACGATTGTGCGACTCAAAGGTGTAAATTTAGTCAGCGATTAGCATCGAATAATTCGAATATTAACGTTTACACACCACCTTAGCTATTGGTGTGATATTTTAGCTGAATATATCGCTTACACATCTTTTGGTAAAATCGAATTTTACTTATTATAAGCGGTACCCAGTAGTGATAATTATTTACTCCAATTCTCTTCATCAAAACTATATCACATTAGGACTTATGGGATTTGGTAATGGTCAAAATTCAACTATTGTCCACATTCAACTTTATAGTCCAATCATAAAGTCCTTGGATTAATAATAAAAATTATCATTAACTGAAATGCTTTGGCCAGAGACTTTGATGTTGAGTTGATTTCAGTTGACCATGATACTAACCTCATATAACTAAGGAGATGAATTCTCACTTGAATAGTATTTCACTTCCAATGCTTCCACTTGACCTAACTATAGTCGTTCGATGGACGCCATTCCACGATTTAATTATAATCAAAGCAGAGCTTACACATTGAAATCAACAATATTCTCAAGTCGAGGGAACTATGTAAATTAGTCACATCGATATTCTCTATTTGTCCTTAGTTATATTAACCAGCAGAAATATCGAGTGAGTCATTTCATAGTTATCTAATAACTATCAGTACGTAACCTCTTGATGCCCGCAACAGTCATTAGTAATACACTGGCTAACATTTGCAGAGCATTATGAACTCTAGTCTCAAAGGATGTATCGACATCCAGTCTCGATACATCTTGACTAGGAATATTTAAAATGGTATATTTATTTTCATTATGATAAATTACTCACGGTTACAACACTTTGTAACTACTATCGCAAAACATACCATTTATGGATTTTATATTAAATATACTTTTAATTAAATTAATTAATTAATATAACATATTATATCAAGTATATAATAGAAAGAAACACATTTTAGTTGAACAAGATTGGTTATCAAGTTAGATATATGTAACAAATTATATAACTGCTCCTATGGCATACCCCTAACTCTATCAATCTCCCACTTGCACTTGTGATCAATGGAATCTTATTCCAATTTCTTCAATCGGTTTTCTCAAAACCAATTGGGTCATTCCCTTAGTGAACGAGTATGCTATTATGTTTCAATTACCTATTCTATTAATCAACTATCTCCGACGGTGATGAACTATTTTATCATGTGAAACAATTTGGAGTATGTCTCTCGACTTCAAGTGAGCTCCAAGTTATGTTACGAACAATATCACGACATTGTTATTATATAACAATGTTATGAGATTCTCAACATTTGGAATCACCCTCGACTCGATTATAAATTTGTGCATTTATATGTATATACATTGCTTTTATTGCAGCGCTATTCAAGACGACATACTTAGCCTTTTTCATTGAATCAGTCATAGTCATTCATTTGGAACATTTCCAACTTAAAGATTCTTAACTTGAATTTAATATTGACATATTATTCATAATATCACTTATAAAGTTTAAGTCTGAACACTCCTTCGTAAGGAGTTTGTTGTTTCTGCAAAAAATTCTTTAGTATTTCATAAATATACGAGAAACCTCAAGCAACCATTTAGTGATATCAATTTGGATTTGATGTTTGCTTTATATATCAAATACATAAATAAATCACGATATCGTGGATAACATAACATGTATGATAATTTCTATTGCCAATACAAAAGGAATCTTACATGTTTCTTATTAAACATTATAATAAGGCGTCCTCGGATATCGTTTGGGAAACTCCCAATATCTTTTATACTTTCTATAAAAGACATCATTTACAAATCCAATGTTGAGTATTAAAACAACTAAAACTGATTTTAACATGAGTACATCATTAATAATTAGTGGTATGTTGTTTGCTTATGATATAGAAATATCTATGTACCTTTTAACTTTCTTTCTTCTGAGCACACGCCTCCTCTGCACTTTTATTTAATAATCAAACTATTTGATATTTTTATCAAAACATTTGTTCAATTTTGATGCTTATAAAATTATATTTTCTATCATTTCTTGGATCATATTCATAAACTCACAAACTCAATATCACTCCTACTTACTTTGAGATACTTTGATTATTCTATTTAAATAATTAACTCTATATCATTATTTAGAATTTCCATTTCAACACATGCATACCAAAACATAAAGTCATATTATGCGATAATTTGTGAGTACAATCCGAACCTACTTGAGCACATCGAATGGTGAATCTGTTGTGTTAATTTCAACAGTTGAAATTTAAGGTATTATTCTTATCAATGTGGCTTACTATATTCCAACTGCATTGTCTTTATCTTAAGACACATTTGTGGTCAACGGATCATGTCCTTTGGGTACAACTTTCAAAATCATATTTTGATAATGTACTTGGAATCTATTTCGGATTTATGCATCATACCATATCGTAGAGTCAATACTCTTAATGGTTTAATTGACATTCGAGGATTATCTATTCTCGTCATTGATAAGGAATTCATAATTTCTCTTCAATGTACAAGAATATTTATTAGACATTCTAATGTGTTGTGTTCAATTTGGTTTGGTTAATTTCATTTCATCCCTTGCAATCAATTTTATCCTTGGTTCATATCCAAATCCATTTTATACCAATAATTTCTTAAAAAATTCCTTCGCTAAGTTGATATTTCTTGAAACAATAGTTGTTCCTCAATACAATGGAACAAATATTCATAAATTGTTTTATGAATTGCTTTATATAAAACTGATTTCGCATTAGTTCAAAATATATTTATGCTCACAACATAAATTAGTCATCTAATGACTTTCCAAAATTCTCTTTTGACAATTCAAACAAGATCCCTTACATACAATTATTACGTGCAGTTTTTCAATTCGCACAACTTACCAACTCCTTAGTCTAGAGTATGTAGAGGTTTCTTATAAACCCTTATCTTATATGGTTTGTAAGCTATTCTTTGGATGATATTAGTTTTAACCTTGTGTACCATTCTAAAATACACACCTTATAGAAAGAATTTATCTCAACTTCACTCGTCATTAATTGTGCTTTGTCGAACAATGTTTGATTACTCCTTATTAATAATTATGTGTTATAGGGAGGTGTTACCTTTGAGATTGAATCTTTATTCATTTTCAGGTACATTCAGAACTCTTTCCAATGTACTCACCTATTCGAGTAAATCAAATCATTTTATTTTATTTACTTTCGTTGTATATTCTATGATCTTATCATAGACATACCACACATGTATCAAATACACACATCTGTGTTGGTGATAAATCATCAATGAATATAACCAAGTATGTGGAATCGATTTGGTTTTAATAGACTTACGATTACATGCATTTATATGTATCAATCTGAAGTGTTCATCAACTCTTATGATGCTCCCACTTGGGTGCGTAGCTCTTCAATTGTTTGAGATATAATTAACCACTGTCATATGATTCATAATCATATAATACAAGTTATTTCTCAAAACTATGACTTAGTCTATAATTCCAAAATAATTATAAATAACTTTAGATACTTCTGTATTTTCAATGCATCACTTTTGTTATAAAAACAAATACCACATTATAGTTTTATTTCATAACGAATATTCATAATATTCACATTGAAATATAACTATGTCTATTTTTCAGTCGGTACCAAAAAAATAGTCATTATTTCATAAATAATGTTCGGTATGTTTTACGAAAACAATTTTGTAATTTGATGCAATCAATAAGTGTTATATGGAATGCTTCCACTATTTTCGCCATTCCAATAATAGCATACTAAATTTGGAGGGCCATTATTCACTTAATATAGATTATTTATTTCATATATTGTAGCTAGTTTATAATGGAGAGTTCTTTGATTAAATTTCTTGAACTCAAAGAAATAAATCTCATAGAAAACAATTTTCTATCTGAAATTACATTTCGAAATAGAAATCGTATTTCTTATTCCAATGTTAAGTATCAATCATTATTATTACAATTCTCATTTTTGATGTTTCTTAACAAAACAGAAGTGACCATTCCCTCTCTTCATCCTAATTGTACCTTAAATCACATTTACTCTTATACATTCTTTTTTCTTTCTAAATGGTCAAACCATGCAAAAGAAAACCTTTACTACAATATCATAACGAACTCCTTACAAAAGCGCATTCGATTATCTTTAACATTTAAGGACATCAAATATGTTACATTTTACATACACCGATCAAATCGACATTTCAACGATCGAGTTCTTAGATTTATATTGTAGTTTGGTTTATGTTACATTTAACATAATATGATCTTTTATGTAATTAATCAAATTGAATACTCGATCTCATAGTACTGTTTATTTGTTTTATTCAAATGAACTAATTTCATCGAAGTATCGTACATTACAAACTGTGACTGTTCCCCATATATTACTTATATGCAATAGTATATAGATCAAATATTCATAGTCTTATATTGATTTTAGAGTTCGAAAATCACAGAATGCAATAAAGGGTCTTGACCAAACAAACACGTAATTGACAGATACAAACGTATTAAGTAATTGTAAAATTAGGCACTTGCATGGGTATAGAAAACATTAACATGCAATAGGCATTTAATAGTGAGTATATATTATATTTCTACTAGTCAATGTAACGAACCAGATTTTCAACCCTTGAAAATCGACACTAGTACATCCTTGATATTCACGTGCTACAAATCCAAGAGCCGAAAAGACCGATCGTTAGGGAAAAAACAAAATAAAGGTAGAATAGAACAGAAAAAAGAATCTCACACGAATGAAATAACATATATTATTTCAATATAAAATCTTTACAGCAGAAAATTTGAATACAATGTCAGAGTCTAACCTAGATTCAGCCTGGATAGTTATAAACCCTTTGTCCTTACAAATGCTGAAAAATAAAAAAACAAATGCAATAGATGCAGCAGATAATAGAATACGTCCATACATAGATGAAGATCTCCAGCTCTCCTTTGGAAACTCCAAGCGTCATCAACTAAACCTGAAACTATTCGGATCTAAACCGAGTATTAAAAATACTTGGATCGGGCTTGATAGACTAGAGTGAGATACTCGAAATTTTAGATGTATAGATCATGCTGATGTCAATTAAAACCTTTGAAAAGAAGGTTATCTTAGAAGACCATGCCCACACATAAATACGGATGGGTTTTTACCTTATGATAACAAACACTTTTATACCAATAATTCGATGTTATTTCTAATGACATTCCTTTGAAAACACTTTTCAAATAATATACCAAAGATAGCCGAAATTGTTACATTGATTCAATTTGAAGGCTTACTAACTATTTTTAAAAGTTGGTTCTACAATCAAAACCATAAAGGCAACGCATTGGAATTGGATTTCCAACATGATAGGGAACTAGTCACCATTCAGATCCGAAAATCCATGTACAACAAATAGTTTCAACATGGCTTTACATGATCAATGCAGCCTTCAAACGACACTGTTATACTACTATGGAATAGAGTATTACTCGGTTAGGCTTTACACGATCTCCGTCAGCCTCCAGTATATGTCTATTCATACAATAAGGCAACAAGTGCCTACATGGACATCTTCCCTCAATAATAGCTCGAAAACATGTCCTTCGGACCACATAATATCCCTACATTCGTGGGATGTGAGACTACGCTCCACAAAGCCATGCTTTGATCATTACAGGTTCCGCTTTGAATGTCAAGCTGACATTCCTTCGATCACTATTGACTTTCACGAACATACAACCTCTGAGCTCGTACGTCTCAAAGATGGGTGTTAAGCTAAGAGAAGTTGGCTTCTCCACCACCAACATTTGTAAAAGTCAATGTTGTGATCTTAGAAATGCAATGTTAGACATTCGTTCATACAAGTTCGTTCTAGGATTGAACGAAACTGAAGGCACTCCTCCTACTACATCCTGTTGGGAATTATCTGTAACGACCCGCTATTTTGGACCATTCAAATCGACAATAAATCCACACATGTCTGACTTGAATAATTCAAAATATTAGATTGTTAATTTAAATTTGGCAAAACTCAGCATATGCAGTAAATAAATCAATCACAGAATCACAGACACAGAGTAATACAATAATACGCAGCGGAATAGATAAAATAGTAGTTCATGAAGCTACTATATACACATCAGAGTTAGAAATAAAATACAACGGAATATCTCGAGTACAGTGAAGTCTTCAGTACAACAGATGACTTCCCTGGACAAATCAACTAGAAGAGCTGAAAGCTGAGGCGATAGTTGGATCTCCAAAGGAAGCTCCAAACTCGAAAGGTGAGTCACAAATGCTGTATCACTCGGTCTGACCCGGGCGTAAAGCAAAATACAAAACACTCGAGTCAGGATTAACATTCTTATATAAATAAATCCAACTCAAGTGAAATATCAACTGAAATACAAGTAACTTAAAGGATGTTTGGGATAACCATCCTCTAAGGATCTTTAGAACTATCTACAAGGTGGAGATATACATTATAACACCGTGGTCATTTCAATTTAATTTATACTTCAAAACCCAAATATCATTTCATTTCAAATATACCTATTTTCCAAAATAGTGTATGTTCATTAAATAATTTATAAAGTAAAGTATTTATAATTTCCTCAAGTCTCACAAATAGATTCAAATTAACTCAAATTCCAAATTCAAATTTATTCAAAGCTCAATTCATCAATTTAATTCGGTTCTAAATATACCCTTTATTTTCAATATATTTCAAAGCTTTAGTATTCAACATTTTCAAAGTTAGATTTAACAGTTTCATATAGCTCTTGATTTAACTTCATTATTATTTAATCAGGGAATATTCACTTAATAGATTCAATATCATTTAACTAGCCTTAAATTTCCTTTTTACTAAATATTTCCTTAAATTTATTTAAACAAGAAATATTCATTAAATTATTTAAATCAAACTCAAGTTATAAATCATATCTTAAATTTCAATAAGTTTTAAATCGGTTTAATTAGATAAAATTCTTTAATGAATCCAATTTCAACTAAATTCAAATTATCTTTCTAACCTTAACTTATTCAAATTATTACCAAAATCTATTTTGAAATATATTTTAAATATTCAACATATTATATGTATTTAAATCAATCATTCCCATTTATATATAATAATTTAAGGCTCAACATTTATTAAAACCATATATTTCTTTCCAAAACCATAGAATTCATTTTAATATATTTATATATATGGACCAACGGTGTCTGTATATATATTCATCATATGGTTAAGTGATACAGATATTTATCATTTCAATCCGAAATTTAAATATATACGGGTAGATATCATTTGACCCGTAATCCCAATTTCAATTCAAATGAAAATTGCTTGGGTTTATCATTTCAACCCATAACGAAATTCTCCTATTCTAAAGTCCGTTCGGGTATGTATCATTTCAACCCATAGTGAATTCTATACTAACAGGGAACTTGCAGAGTGATAACAGATACTAAAAATATACAACAGGCATATATCATCAGTATACATAACAGATACGGGTGTCAGATGTCACAGGTGAACAGATACAAATAATAGTAATAACAGGCATATAATACTAGATACTGGTGTCAGATGTCACAGGTGAACAAATACAAATAATAGTAATAACAGGCATATAATACTAGATACTGGTGTCAGATGTCACAGGTGAACAGTTATAGATAATAGCATATATAACAACTTAAATAACTACAGCAGCATATTTCAATTGCTATTTCAATTGAAATCAAATTTAAATAATAAAAGAACGTTAATCGTGAGTGATTGCTCACCTTTCGAGGCTAGAGAGGATAGGCAAAGAAGTTGAGTTACGAAACACAAGCACGAATCCAAACAACAAGGTTGGCACGAATCCAACGATCAGAGCTGATAACAAGAATTTATGGAACAAATCAGAACGGAATCGATGAAGAAAATTGACGTAAGTGAATACACACATATATATAACTTAGAATATATATATATATATAATCAAAATAAACCTATATATATAAATTGGTATATCTATACTCTTATAGCATACAAAAAAAAAATCAGTATAAAACTGCAATATTATATACTGTAGCCATAAAATTACAGTTCTTATATATATATTATTAAATATACAACATATGCTTAAATATTAACAGACTTTATATATATATATATATCTAAAACATATACATACAGTTGTGCATTTACATAGGTCTATATACTATATATACTGTAAGTATGACTTTGTACTGTAACGTTGAGACTAGTTACAAGCTTTATAACATAATATATGATACTTTTTATATACATACTCACTACATAATAATATATATATACATACGTATACTCATAAAATCAAAATACTAACATATATAATATATATATTACAGTAGCTAATAAAATTTTACAACATGCGAAACCACTTATATAACTATATATATACACGACGTATATAATACAAATTTAATAAACTATTATACCATAACAATCAACATTTTAAACATGCATATATACAAACACCTATACTACAGTATTACTCAAGTTAGAATATAATATCAATACATATTATTGCATTACACATACATAAATATAAACTTTTAATTTTTTTTATCTCATTTTCAACACCTTTATATATATACTCTATTGTAAGATTTCTAAAACTGAATATAATATATATAAATACATATATATATAAACTATCTTAAAAATCCAAAATCTATATATAATACCAAATATGTGTTACCTAATACGAAACAGGAGAAGATGCTTGCAAGGGAAGATGCTCAGCGGATTGAGTCAGGTTTGGCTCGACAGTATAAAAGTTGAGAAGGAAGTAGGTGTGGTGAAGCCATGGTGTCTGCTGTACTAGGTCAGAGGAACGACTTCGGCGCGGGGAGGCCGATGGGAGGTGATGCTCGGTGACTCCAGTGGCCGCGGTCTTGCTGCTGGGAGGACATAGAGGGCTTCGGCCGTGGAGGAAGTGACGAGCAAGGTCGGCAAGTCAGGGGAAAAAGGGATGGCCGAACCTGGGTGGATCTGTAGAGGAGGGGAGGCTAGGTGTGGAGTTGTGGGTCGGAGCAGGCACGGTCTTTGGTGGTTCAGGTGGCGGAGTCGTATGGGTGGAGATGGTGACGTGGGGAGGAGATGAAGCAGGTGGGCCGCGAGTGCGAGCGGAGGAGTGGAGTTTATGCGGTGGATGGAAAAAGGCTGAGGGAGGGAAAGGTATAGGCGAATGTAAAATGGCAGTGGGGAAAAGGCAAAAGATGATGGAGCTGCGACACTAGTGGGATGACGCGGGTTTAGGGGAAGGATGAAATCGAATGGAGGACAGATAAGAAGATGGTGAGCTGGAGAAAATGAGATCCAAAAGAAGGAGAAATAGTAGGCAAAATGAATGGTAGAAGAATTCAAAGCAATGATTTGCTTGAGTACAGAAAACATATTAAATTAAAGCAACGCATTTAAAGCAATGGTCACGAAACTCCAGCTGGCTCATTCAAAGCAATAATTATTGTTGTTTGTACAGTACGCTTCAAAGTTTGGAACCGAAGGAAAGTGAAAAGTTAAAAGTGGTACCGTTACAACGGATCGTTATCAACGTTTCTGTTGTGTATCGGACTTCAAAATACGGAAATAAATATACCGTAGAGATCAGCACGACGAGACGATCAAAACGATATATAGATATCAGTGGTACGATCATCCGATCAAAAGTCGATAATCGGTACCGAAAAATGCTGCTATTTTGCTAGAATTAAGATAAACGGAGCAGTAGAAGTCCAAATTTGGAAAAACGAATTTCGCAGTCTGATTCAGAATGATCTGAATAAATTTTCTCCTGTTGACATATTTTGGTTTTGGAAAACTTATAAATTCACTGTTATTAACCGGCTTGATTTGAAATGAAATTTCACAGGAAAACAACTTCAATATTATCAGATGAAAATTTACCAGTTGCTATATTAAAATAGTCGTATCCCAAATAATAAATTTTTATTTTCAAATTTTATTGTTTAAAATTTCACAAAATTTCAATTAATTTAACAACAAAAAAACACCAAAAGTTTAGGGTCGTTACACTCTCCCCCACTCAAAACTTTTCGTCCCCGAAAAGAGAGAAGGTAGGAGAATAGAAGAACTAGGCAGAAAAGGTAGGTTAAAAGACAAGATTAACAATTAATTTGAAACTATATATAAATTTTACTTGAAATATTCATTTGAAAACTTCATTTACAATTCAATTATCTTAAATACTTTAATATCTTCCAAAACCCATTTGTAAAATTTCTTGTTTCCATTTTAAATACCATTTATGTTTAAATAACACCTGTATAAAGGTATGAAAACTATTCCAAGACAATTATACATTATTACTTATTTTTACAAAGAAGCTATTAAATCCATAATTCATAAATTTATTAATTTATCTCAAGATACTTTTCAACATTATTAAGAAATCAATAATTATTTAAAAAAAAATATAGTCAACAAGGAAAAGAAGGAGGACTTGGAAAAGCAGAATATAGGTGAATAAATAAAGCTGAGCAGATAAGATAGATTCAAAAGATTAGCATCGGGCACGAATAATTAATTCAAACCATTAGGATTTCAATTCCAAATATTAATTCAAAATTTCTTTGTTGGAAATACCTTTATAATAAAATACCTTTATAGTCGAAACAAATTTCCTTTCGAAAATACTTTTATAACTCGATGTTTCAACAAGTTTATCCTTGTTCCTGTAGACTCTGGTAGTGCGTTGATCAGGCGCAAAACTAGAATTCTCCAGGTACTTAGTAGACCTGTTTCAACACCCAGTGAAAATACTGGAAAAACTTTTAAAACAGATATGGAAAGTACAATCCAATCAAACGAACAAAACCTTTGTCTAACCATGGTTCGCAGATACACAATGGTTACGCCTGGGTCCCCCAGGAAACAATCCATATCCGTAAGCTTTCTCAGCCCTGCGAGTTACGCCATGATGACTAGTAGAATGCAGGATACACAATGGTTACGCCTGGATCCCCCAGGAAACAATCCGTACCCCCAGGCAAGACTCAGCCAAGCATTTGCGCTACTATTCGCGACCTACACAGATTGCAGGATACACAATGGTTACGCCTGGATCCCCCAGGAAAAAATCCGTACCCCTAGGCAAGACTCAGCCAGGCAGTTGCGCTATGCAGTCACGAGAGAACGATAAGACCATGGGTAACGCCATGGAATTCGAAGGACACTCGAGTATCATATCCGGAAAACCAAAATCAGAGAGAATAATATCGATAGAATGAATCCAAGATGTGGCCACAAATCGGATATCAAGCAGAAGGCACTTTCCATATCTTTACTTCGAAAATATGTATCATATAGTACCTTTTCAAATCACTTTCAAATTTCGTACTTATATAAAATCCATTATATATAAGATTTAATTTTCAAATCAAATACTTTCCAAAATCAATAGTATATCAAATCATACTTATATAGATTTCAATTATATAAGATTTCACTTTCAAATTGAGTACCTTTTCAAATCTATAGTTTTCGAATCAATTTCATACTCATACAAATCAATTTTATATAAGTTCGACAACTCCCAAATCAAGTATTTAGTAACACAAGGTTCTCAAATTTCAATTTGTTTCAATATCAGTTCAATTTCAAAATCATATACAATTTCACCAAATTATTTCTTCTCAAATTAATTATTTTTAGTTTCAAAGTTTCCAAAATAATAGATTTAGAAAATAAATCCAAATTTCCAAATCAATAATTTAAGTCAACCAATTCATTTCCAAAATCAAATGTTTTCGAAATCATCTTATTCTTACGTAAGGTCTATCTTACATAAGGATCAAATTTTCAAATAAATTTCGCTGTATGAATAGCCATATGGAATTTGAATATCTTTGCTTTTATGGGTTATATATCTTTGGAATTTAAGTTAGAATTTTTCTTTTAGTAAGCAAAGATATTCTAACTCGACAGCTTTCAATTTCAGCGTCAAAATGTATCCATGATATTAGAATATAAGATGTACATACGTCATCATTTCGCAAAATCACCTTTGATCGCTCGCTCGATCACACAAGTTCGCTTTCAAACTAGTATTGTTCATTCGACTTCCCTAATGCGGATTTCGATATGGTATCTCGACTAGAAGCCATCAGTCTCCTTGCATAGCCATATACTATGATAGAGAATTCTAGAATCAAGCCCAAAATCCATATCAAATATTCGCCATCAAGAATCGAATGAAAAATCCTAACATGAAATGGTGTAATCCACCTCGAACTTGTGTACTCAAACCTGGATCAAATTAATTATGCGAATAAAACAGTATACGTACAACTTATATATTTATTCCAACTTGTTAAATATATAGTTCCATAAAGATGTTACTAAGTTAAAACATTTAAGCTAAATTTTATTCAAAATATATTGAAGACGAAATTCTTTTCAAAACATTTCAAATCTAAATTTCATATTAGAAAAAAAAAATTAAAATTTGCCTTGTTCATTTTCTTAACAAAACAGTTTCAACTTATTTAAATCATATTACTTCATACTTTACCATACATACCAAACTTATATACTTTATCAAATAATTCATACCTTTCAAAATTACTTGGCTTTGAAAATTAAACCTTGATTTGGAAGTGCTCGAACCTTCAAAATAGTTGAAGAAATCATTTTCAAATTCAAGAGTTGGAAATCAGCAACAATCAGTAAATCAATTTTAATAGATAGGGTTATATCAAATCCGAAACTCAAGGACTGAACACCGGCTTACTTCAAATCATTTCAAACATATATATACATATATCTTTCGAATATCAAATCATACTTCAAAATTTCGAAATCAAAATTGGTTCCGCAAAATCACTCGCGTAGCAATGCTACTAAAGTGGCCTATCCCTTACTCTGAAACTCGAAAATCAATGTCGATGATGCGTGCACTCATCACCGAAATTATTTCCCAGCGACATAAGTGAGTTCTGGACTTCTATTTTCTCAAACTTCTTTTGAAATTTCTTTGAAATCATTCGAATCATTTAAAACATTTCTTATTCGGAAAATATTTTTAAATCATATTATTATTATATATTTCGAAATCTTAAAACCAATTTCAAATTTACTGGGGTTCAATTCTCGAATTTCAAATTTAAAGTCCTTTAGTTATAAATCATTTTTATATAAATCAATTTCTTATATAACTTTTCAAAATTACAAATCCTTTCGAAACCTCAAATTCCCATTTTAAAAAGGTATATAATCTTTATCGAAAATATTTCACTTTTATATATAGAATATAATCATACTTATAAAAATAATAATTTCGATTTAGAAAACAATTTCTTAAAATACAAACAAACCCGATTTCAAAGGATGATTTAAGAATGGATTTCAAACAAAGATAGAGATTCAAATTAGAGGGACTCTAATCGATTAGGATTTCTGATTCGAAGATAAGTTCGAACGAAAATGAGATAATTAATTACAAAACAGTAGATGGATACACTTATATAAATCGCGGGTGACCTTAACCGGGTCAACCGTGACTTCAAGAATATAATCGATGCGGAAATCTAAGGTAAATCGACATTCCAAACCGAGTGATATATAAATCTTCGGTGAATCAATGCCAATTGTAAAGGAGTTTCACCCCTTTACAAAACATTCAAAGATCGGCGGGATCACCTATTCTTATAGAGATCATTCGAAGTGGAGTTATGGGATACTCCAGAATCAAAAGAATACCAATAGAGAGAGACAAGAATGAATTTTGGAACCGTAGGGAACGTTCCAAAGTTCAAAGGAAATCGAGTCAAAAGGAAGAGGTTAAACTCAAACGTAAGTGATTCTGTAAATAAATTTTCAATATATGCTAAGTTTCGCCTAGAGCCAAAGCTCTGATACCAACTGTAACGATCCGCTATTTTGGACCATTCAAATCGACAATAAATCCACACATGTCTGACTTGAATAATTCAAAATATTAGATTGTTAATTTAAATTTGGCAAAACTCAGCATATGCAGTAAATAAATCAATCACAGAATCACAGACACAGAGTAATACAATAATACGCAGCGGAATAGATAAAATAGTAGTTCATGAAGCTACTATATACACATCAGAGTTAGAAATAAAATACAACGGAATATCTCGAGTACAGTGAAGTCTTCAGTACAACAGATGACTTCCCTGGACAAATCAACTAGAAGAGCTGAAAGCTGAGGCGATAGTTGGATCTCCAAAGGAAGCTCCAAACTCCAAAGGTGAGTCACAAATGCTGTATCACTCGGTCTGACCCGAGCGTAAAGCAAAATACAAAACACTCGAGTCAGGATTAACATTCTTATATAAATAAATCCAACTCAAGTGAAATATCAACTGAAATACAAGTAACTTAAAGGATGTTTGGGATAACCATCCTCTAAGGATCTTTAGAACTATCTACAAGGTGGAGATATACATTATAACACCGTGGTCATTTCAATTTAATTTATACTTCAAAACCCAAATATCATTTCATTTCAAATATACCTATTTTCCAAAATAGTGTATGTTCATTAAATAATTTATAAAGTAAAGTATTTATAATTTCCTCAAGTCTCACAAATAGATTCAAATTAACTCAAATTCCAAATTCAAATTTATTCAAAGCTCAATTCATCAATTTAATTCGGTTCTAAATATACCCTTTATTTTCAATATATTTCAAAGCTTTAGTATTCAACATTTTCAAAGTTAGATTTAACAGTTTCATATAGCTCTTGATTTAACTTCATTATTATTTAATCAGGGAATATTCACTTAATAGATTCAATATCATTTAACTAGCCTTAAATTTCCTTTTTACTAAATATTTCCTTAAATTTATTTAAACAAGAAATATTCATTAAATTATTTAAATCAAACTCAAGTTATAAATCATATCTTAAATTTCAATAAGTTTTAAATCAGTTTAATTAGATAAAATTCTTTAATGAATCCAATTTCAACTAAATTCAAATTATCTTTCTAACCTTAACTTATTCAAATTATTACCAAAATCTATTTTGAAATATATTTTAAATATTCAACATATTATATGTATTTAAATCAATCATTCCCATTTATATATAATAATTTAAGGCTCAACATTTATTAAAACCATATATTTCTTTCCAAAACCATAGAATTCATTTTAATATATTTATATATATGGACCAACGGTGTCTGTATATATATTCATCATATGGTTAAGTGATACGGATATTTATCATTTCAATCCGAAATTTAAATATATACGGGTAGATATCATTTGACCCGTAATCCCAATTTCAATTCAAATGAAAATCGCTTGGGTTTATCATTTCAACCCATAACGAAATTCTCCTATTCTAAAGTCCGTTCGGGTATGTATCATTTCAACCCATAGTGAATTCTATACTAACAGGGAACTTGCAGAGTGATAACAGATACTAAAAATATACAACATGCATATATCATCAGTATACATAACAGATACGGGTGTCAGATGTCACAGGTGAACAGATACAAATAATAGTAATAACAGGCATATAATACTAGATACTGGTGTCAGATGTCACAGGTGAACAAATACAAATAATAGTAATAACAGGCATATAATACTAGATACTGGTGTCAGATGTCACAGGTGAACAGTTATAGATAATAGCATATATAACAACTTAAATAACTACAGCAGCATATTTCAATTGCTATTTCAATTGAAATCAAATTTAAATAATAAAAGAACGTTAATCGTGAGTGATTGCTCACCTTTCGAGGCTAGAGAGGATAGGCAAAGAAGTTGAGTTACGAAACACAAGCACGAATCCAAACAACAAGGTTGGCACGAATCCAACGATCAGAGCTGATAACAAGAATTTATGGAACAAATCAGAACGGAATCGATGAAGAAAATTGACGTAAGTGAATACACACATATATATAACTTAGAATATATATATATATATATATAATCAAAATAAACCTATATATATAAATTGGTATATCTATACTCTTATAGCATACAAAAAAAAATCAGTATAAAACTGCAATATTATATACTGTAGCCATAAAATTACAGTTCTTATATATATATTATTAAATATACAACATATGCTTAAATATTAACAGACTTTATATATATATATATATATATATTTAAAACATATACATACAGTTGTGCATTTACATAGGTCTATATACTATATATACTGTAAGTATGACTTTGTACTGTAACGTTGAGACTAGTTACAAGCTTTATAACATAATATATGATACTTTTTATATACATACTCACTACATAATAATATATATATACATACGTATACTCATAAAATCAAAATACTAACATATATAATATATATATTACAGTAGCTAATAAAATTTTACAACATGCGAAACCACTTATATAACTATATATATACACGACGTATATAATACAAATTTAATAAACTATTATATCATAACAATCAACATTTTAAACATGCATATATACAAACACCTATACTACAGTATTACTCAAGTTAGAATATAATATCAATACATATTATTGCATTACACATACATAAATATAAACTGTTAATTTTTTTTATCTCATTTACAACACCTTTATATATATACTCTATTGTAAGATTTCTAAAACTGAATATAATATATATAAATACATATATATATAAACTATCTTAAAAATCCAAAATCTATATATAATACCAAATATGTGTTACCTAATACGAAACAGGAGAAGATGCTTGCAAGGGAAGATGCTCAGCGGATTGAGTCAGGTTTGGCTCGACAGTATAAAAGTTGAGAAGGAAGTAGGTGTGGTGAAGCCATGGTGTCTGCTGTACTAGGTCAGAGGAACGACTTCGGCGCGGGGAGGCCGATGGGAGGTGATGCTCGGTGACTCCAGTGGCCGCGGTCTTGCTGCTGGGAGGACATAGAGGGCTTCGGCCGTGGAGGAAGTGACGAGCAAGGTCGGCAAGTCAGGGGAAAAAGGGATGGCCGAACCTGGGTGGATCTGTAGAGGAGGGGAGGCTAGGTGTGGAGTTGTGGGTCGGAGCAGGCACGGTCTTTGGTGGTTCAGGTGGCGGAGTCGTATGGGTGGAGATGGTGACGTGGGGAGGAGATGAAGCAGGTGGGCCGCGAGTGCGAGCGGAGGAGTGGAGTTTATGCGGTGGATGGAAAAAGGCTGAGGGAGGGAAAGGTATAGGCGAATGTAAAATGGCAGTGGGGAAAAGGCAAAAGATGATGGAGCTGCGGCACTAGTGGGATGACGCGGGTTTAGGGGAAGGATGAAATCGAATGGAGGACAGATAAGAAGATGGTGAGCTGGAGAAAATGAGATCCAAAAGAAGGAGAAATAGTAGGCAAAATGAATGGTAGAAGAATTCAAAGCAACGATTTGCTTGAGTACAGAAAACGTATTAAATTAAAGCAACGCATTTAAAGCAATGGTCACGAAACTCCAGCTGGCTCATTCAAAGCAATAATTATTGTTGTTTGTACAGTACGCTTCAAAGTTTGGAACCGAAGGAAAGTGAAAAGTTAAAAGTGGTACCGTTACAACGGATCGTTATCAACGTTTCTGTTGTGTATCGGACTTCAAAATACGGAAATAAATATACCGTAGAGATCAGCACGACGAGACGATCAAAACGATATATAGATATCAGTGGTACGATCATCCGATCAAAAGTCGATAATCGGTACCGAAAAATGCTGCTATTTTGCTAGAATTAAGATAAACGGAGCAGTAGAAGTCCAAATTTGGAAAAACGAATTTCGCAGTCTGATTCAGAATGATCTGAATAAATTTTCTCCTGTTGACATATTTTGGTTTTGGAAAACTTATAAATTCACTGTTATTAACCGGCTTGATTTGAAATGAAATTTCACAGGAAAACAACTTCAATATTATCAGATGAAAATTTACCAGTTGCTATATTAAAATAGTCGTATCCCAAATAATAAATTTTTATTTTCAAATTTTATTGTTTAAAATTTCACAAAATTTCAATTAATTTAACAACAAAAAAACACCAAAAGTTTAGGGTCGTTACATTATCCCTAGGATTAGTAGCGATTACTGCCACCATAAATATATGATATGGTAAATTTCACCTCGAGGGACTGGTGGCAAGCAGCCTTTCATCATGTCGATCCCCATCTTCAAATATTATCATGATCATGTCTTCACTTTCGAACGTATACATTGGTTCGAAGTGGTTTTCGGATAGGAATTACCCAAATCTGACCCCGGTTCCTCCAAACCAATCATTGATTAAAGATGTTAAGTTCATATATGATTATCAACCATCATTCAATTTAATTCATCTTTTTATTCATTCATAAATATCTCAAAGAGACATATTATTTATTAAATTTATCTTCTTAATAGTATACAGAACCATTAAGCCTCACTTATCAAATCCTTTTTGTTAATTAAACCTTTTTGAACCTTGGAATAATTCCAATTCATTTCAACTTTTATTTTGGAAAACATTTCCAAATCATTTACTTAAATCTCATATGGGAAAACCTTATTGAGTAAAAAGGATCATAGAAATTATACTAATTCTACTCAATATCAATTTCCGTATTTGACCTTTACTATCCGTCGAATATCGGTAAAATCACCTTTTAAATTCATACGGGTATTATGTGTTCCCTCCTTGAAATTTAACGCCAAGTGTAAGAAGATTATCTCCATCCAATCCAAGTTGTTTAAATTTGGAAAGTTTAATCTTTTATACTTAGCTCGTTTCCGACATTTCGACCTTATCTATCCCTCGCCGAGGAGAGCCCAAGTGAACCAGGGCACTGGTTGCTCTTGAACATCTCCTTAGTTTAAGTACCTCACCCGAATCTCACAAACATAAAAATCCCGTCTATTCACCGGCTTTTAGAGCTAAAATTAAATCACTTGATTTTGGCAGCTTTTCTTTAAATCATTTATTTAAACTCCATAAAATAAATTATAAAATCCTCCAATCATTTTTAAAACACTTAATTATTTATTTGGAAACATTTATAAAAGATTTGGGAAAGAATACATAAGCTTAAGTTCATATTTCAAAAGTTATCAAAGTACTGCAAAAAGTGATGCGAATAGTGCTGCAGATAGTGTTTCAAAGCTTATTTGATTAAAACAACTTTTCGATCATTTAGAAATCCATTTTTATAACTCAAATCTCTTTTAAACATTTTAAAGGATTTGTAGAATTTATTCCATAATTTTAAATAGTTTGAAAATATATAATTAGAACATTTGCCACTTTGGCCACCGAACTACCAAAGCGTGAAATTACCGAGAAGTTGATTTGCTCATATTTTAAAATCTATTAGCGGAAGTCTCGATCGTTTTCTTTTTTTGAAAACTATAGTCATAAGAGTTCAGAAAATTCTTATTGCAAAGAAATCCGACTCTGATTCCATTCTATGGAAGGATTTAACTTTTACTGTGTGAAATCGCACTACCGTTACACGACACGCCTACTTTTGACTCCAAATTCATTATTTGTCAAAACTTCTTCAAATTGAATTTTAATGTTTATAAAACATTTATAAAACATTTTCAAACATCTAACCAATATTTTTCATATTAAATCTCTTTTTCACTTTTAAATCATTTCATAATATTATATTATTATAATATTCATTTTCAACCTTCTTATATTCTTAAAACCATTAAGAGGCTCAATAAACTCCATACACATGTTATATGAATTCATTTTCTATTAATCAACCATTTTTATTATGATTTCTCATAATTTGTCACAACCAAGTTGTCAACCATACGAACACCATATAATCAACCAAGTTATCAAACATTCATACAAATCATTAAGAGATTAAATGTTCATATCATCATACTTAAAAATAGTTATAGAGATTATTTATCATTTAATAAGCATTGAGTACTCACAATCATAAATGCTCCCTCCTTCCCAAGCTCCAGAAAATCCGGTAGAGTTTCCACGACACTTTGAACTTTTTCCTAACTTCTTAGAACAAAACCGGCGGCACTTCATTCTCTTTTTCTTGCTCCAGAGCTTCCCGGATATCGTTCTAACCTCAATATGGGTTAGGCCTCGATGTATTTGAGGTGTATGCTCTCGGCCAATGGGGAAAATGGTGGTGGTCGTGGATTGGAGGAGAGGAAAGGAGGTGATTTGCATTGGTTTGAGGAGTTTTGATCACTTTTGAATATGTTTATGTTTTTATTTCTTTTTGGAGATATTATGGCATTACTTTGTCATGCCTTAGGAAACCATTAAAATAACTTGAGAGGAAGGAGAGGATGAAGAAGATGGTGTGTAAAACTGTGAGAGAATGGGTGTGTATTTATAGGAAAGGTTTGTGTAAAAATATCTAAATATGCAATTACATTTCTACCCCTTGCCCACACCCCTTCCATCCCATCATTCTACAATTTGGTACCACCTCCATGTGCCTCCATCACTTCATTCACTTCCATGCCATGTGCATGTTCTAAGCGTGTAAGATAGTTGACTTAGAGTTGCTTAAGGGATAAGTATTTAAGAAATATCTTAGTTCTTGTACATGTTTATATATAAATGTATTTGTATATTTCTATGTGTACATGTGTGCATATCTATGTTATATATGTGTACATGACATATAAATAAGGTTGCAACAACTTTTGAACAACTTCTGTTTGTTGAACCGTTGAAAATCGGGAAACCGATTACCAGTCACATTTTTTCTTATAATTTAAATTACATATATATGTAAACAAAATTTGAAAATAATTTTTAATCATTTTTAATTAATAAAAATGATCTCATTTGAATTATAAAATAACATAAGTCAATATTAACAATTATTTAATAAATTGCTATTATACCGATAAAGCGATATCAATTTTCTAATATTTTTCAATTCAACATATATATCTTTATAAAACTATTATAAATCATTTATTACCACTTTATAGCTATTTAAAATGAATTGCTATCATTTAAAAACAATTATTTAAATAATTATAATAATTACTAAATCATTGAATCTTAATTTAAAATCATAAATTAATTATTAAATATAAGGGCATCACTAATGATGTCATAAATACTTTTATTTTTCCAGAAATAAAATAAATTATTTTATTTCATATTCCAGTTCAAAACTAAAAATAATTGTATGTATCCAGCTCCGTACGCGACGTTTTACGATTTTAGAGCTGTTTATCAATAAAATTGTTTTCGCATTTTATTGCTATGTTTCTAAAGTATATATTTCTTTAAATACTTATACATTTATTATTTATTGTTTAAAACATCATAATCTAATTTAAAAAATCATATATTTGAATATTTTAAAAATAAATATAATTTATCAAATTGATAAATTTGCGGGTCGTTGCATACTTCCCCTCTCAAAAGAATTTCGTCCCCGAAATTACACCAAAACAAAATCCAAAGGTATTTGCCCAAAATATTTATTTTTAAACTTACATTCATATGATGTATACACATCATCCGATTCGAACTACTATTTGAATCCAAAACCTTACGTCCGAACTAGTATTGATCCCGCGATTCTCTTGTGTGGAATTTGATCGGGCTTCCCAATTAGTACTTTTAGTTTTCCTTGCATAGCTCTCAAATATGATAGAAAACGTAAGTATCCAAACACAAATCCTCATCAATGTTCATCGTCAAGAACCGAGTGACAAATCCTTTTTCGGACCGGTGTATACACCTCCAAGTTTCGTATTTGAATCTTAGACCAGAATCGTGTGACGAAATGATCTACTTACAACTTATTTAACCTTTTCAAATCTTTATGAAAACATCTCATAAAACTTTTATTTTTCATTTAAATACCTTTGTAATCCCTTTATTTCTTCAAAATATTTATTCCCAAAAATATTTCTATCTTTTTTCCAAAAGAAATGGATTATCCATTTTTTGGAATAATACCATTATAATTCTTATTACAAAATTCCTTTGAAATTTCTTTGTTAATAAATCTCATTATAAATTTAATTCCAAACTTATTATAATTACATAAATTTCCCTTTTATACTTTTTCAAAACATTAGGATATGAACTCTCAAATCCATCTTTCTCAAATATCATTTTATTTTTGCTAATTACACTTTATTTTATAAAATATTATTTTATAAAATATATTATTAAAAGAATTTGTTGATTTAAACACTTTTATAAAATCATTTTATAACATCCCTTTTTAAACTTTTTATTTCCAAATTTATTATTAAATTTGATCGGATATAAGATAGAAGAAGTGCACCGAGAGGATAATCGAAAAGAAGTTTATTAATTAACATCATATTTACACATCTATTCCCAACCTTAGCCTGTATTACAAATGTTAGAGATAACTTCCTAGGGAATACAACCTATCACACACCACCATCATACATATATAGATACTTGAATTGTTATACGTACTATTCTTGGAAGCCTTTTTGAGGTAGACGGTGCTTTATCTTTGAGGCCCTATGTTAGCCACCCTTATTTTTAGATGGTCCTTCATTAAGTGTTTCCCCTGGTAGCACCAAATGCATCTTCGGGGACAATTTTTGGCCATCTGTCCTAGTCCCTTACAACGGTAGCAACCCTTTACATTTCCTGACGGAATTATGGGTTTCTTCTTCGTTTTAGGGCACCTACGTAGAAAATGTCCTTGCCTTTTACAGTTGTAACAGAATATATCAACCCTAAAAGATCTTTCTTTCTACTTTTTCTCTGCTTTCCTTTTATCCCTTTCCTTTTCTTTCCTATCCTTACAGAGAACTACTTAACGCCCTTCTTTACCGCATCTGCAACAGTATATGCCAGCATAAGATCCTATTTTTAATTTCTCTTGTGCTTCTTTTGTTTTACATGCTCTTCGTGCCTGCTTTGGAGTCATCCAAAACTCATTACCGAGAAAATAAGACATCTTGACCTAAGCGATATAACAAGATATCATTAGATGGGTTATACCATTTTATTTCTTGACTTAAAATCCTTTTATCCAAATAACTTTATTTTACTTGTTTGGATTAGAACTTGCCGTGATTGTACATTGATAAAAGGAATAATTTACCAAGTGTTAAGTACCATTCGCCAAGCCAACGTATGATTGATACTAAGATATTATTCCCACCATCACTAAGCAGATCAAGGTCTTATTCTTGATACTAAGATATTATTCGCCAAGCCAACGTATTCTTGATATTCTAGTTCAAAATTAAAAATAATTGTATATATCCAGCTCCGTGCGCGACATTTTACAATTTCAGAGCTGTTTATCAATAAAATGGTTTTCAGTTATTTTATCGCTATGTTTCCAAAGTATATATTTTTGTAAGTACTTATACAACTATTATTTATTGTTTAAAACATCATAATCTATGTTAAATAAAATCATATATTTGAATATTTTAAAAATAAATATAATTTATCAAATTGATAAATTTGTGGGTCATTACATACTTTCCCTCTCAAAAGAATTTCGTCTCCGAAATTACACCAAAACAAAATCCAAAGGTATTTCCCAAAATATCTATTTTTAAACTTACATTCATATGATGTATATAGATCATCCGATTCGATCTATTGTTTGAGTCTAAAACTTTACTTTCGAACTAGTATTGATCCCCCGATTCTCTAGTGCAGACTTTGATCAGGCTTTCCAATTAGTATTTTTAGTTTTCCTTGCATAGCTCTCAACTATGATAGAAAATGTAAGTATCCAAATGCAAATACTCATCCATGTTGGTCGTCAATAATCGAGTGATAAATCCTTTTTCGGACCAGTGTAAACACCTCCAAGTTTCGTATTTGAATCTTAAACCAGAATCGTGTGACGAAATGATCTACTTACAACTTATTTAACTATTTCAAATCTTTATGAAAAGATCTCACAAAACTTTTATTTTTCATTTAAATACCTTTATAATCCTTTTATTACTTCAAAATATTTATTCCCCAAAATATTTCTATCTTTTTTCTAAAAGAAATCAATTATCCTTTATTTGGAATAATACCATTATAATTCTTATTTAAAAATTCTTTCGAAATTTCTTTTAATAAATCTCATTATAAATTTAATTCCAAACTTATTATAATTACATAAATGTCCCTTTTATACTTTTTCAAAACATTAGGATATGAACACCCAAATCCATTTTCTCAAATATCATTTTATTTTTGCTAATTACACTTTATTTTATAAAATATATTTTTATAAAATATATTCTTGAATGAATTTGTTGATTTAAACACTTTTATAAAGTCATTTTATAACATCTCTTTTTAAACTTTTTATTTGCAAATTTATTATTAAATTTGATCGGATATAAGATAGAAGAAGTGCACCGAGAGGATAATCGAAAAGAAGTTTATTAATTAACATCATACTTACACATCCATTCCCAACCTTTGCCTGTATTACAAACTGTTAGAGATAACTTCCTTGGGAATACAACCTATCACACACCACCATCATACATATATAGATACTTGAATTGTTCTACATACTATTCTTGGAAGCCTTTTTGAGGTAGACGATGCTTTATCTTTGAGGCCCTTTGTCAGCCACCCTCATTTTTGGATAGTCCTCCATTAAGTGTTTCCTCTAGTAGCACCAAATGCATCTCCAGGGACAATCTTTGGCCGTCTGTCCTAGTCCCTTGCAACGGTAGCAACCCTTTACATTTCCTGACTGAATTATGGGTTTCTTCTTCATTTTAGGGCACATACGTAGAAAATGTCCTTGCCTTTTACACTTATAACATAATATATCAACCCTAAAAGATCTTTCTTTCTTCTTTTTCTCTGCTTTCTTTTTATCCATTTACTTTTCTTTCCTATCCTTACAAAGAACTGCATAACGCCCTTCTTCACGGCATCTGTAAAAGTATATGCCAGCATAAGATCCCAGTTTTAATTTCTCTTCTGCTTCTTTTGTTGTACATGCACTTCGTGCCTACTTTGGAGTTATCCAAAACTCATTCCCGAGAAAATAAGACATCTTGACCTAAGTGATATACCAAGATATCATTAGAAGGTTTATACCATTTTATTTCTTGACTTAAAATCCTTTTATCCAAATAACTTTATTTTACTTGTTTGGATTTGAACTTGCCTTGATTGTACAATGATAAGTAGAATAATTTACCAATTGTTCGTTATCATTCGCCAAGTCAACCTATGATCGATACTAAGAAGATTATTCCCACCATCACCAAACAGATCAATACCTTATTCTTGGTACTTTCCAAAGGGACAACATCTTATCAATTTTCCAAAACACAAAAATATGTATGCTTTTGTATATATAAAATATACTCCTTTCAAAATGGTGTGTCGATTCTCCTTGTTTGAGTATTTAGGAATCCCTATCGATTTAATGGAGCACTTCATGCACCGACCAAAATTCGTAAACCACTCATTATATTAATCATCACAATACATTTTTATATCAAATAACAAATACGAGCTCATATATATAATACTCTCAAACTCATTCTAGGGTGTTACTAGCCCTATCTCAAATGAGTCACTTGTTAACCCTGAATTATCCACGACCTAAGAAGTATACGTCTCAGGACTTAACAAGTTAAGGATTGCGAGACTTAACAAGTTGACTTAGATGATCTACGACTCAGTAGACTCCGATCTAAGGAATGGTCCTACTCAGCGACCTACGAGTTAAAAGGTTAGCGACCTGAGACATGGTGGGACTTAACAGTTTACGAGTTAACAAGTTTACGACTCAGTGGATGTACGACTTGAGGGCTTGACGACTCAGCGAGTTAAGCGACCTACGACTTAAGAAGTTAAGAAGTCTCCGACTTAACTACTTAACGAGTTAAAGTCTCTACGACTTAAGAAGGTTTCGACTTAACATGCTACGACTCATCAGGCTTACGACTCAAAAGGATCTTACGACTCACAAGGTCTGTACGACTCATCAAGCTAAGCCGCCTACGACTTAGGAGCTTTACGACTCATCAAGTTAACTCTTCTACGACTTAAGAGACTCAGCGACTTAACTTGCCTAGCGACCTAACTATCTGGAAGGCCTTAAGTCGTCTACGACTCATGGTTTGCTATAAGTCGTCTACGACTCATGGTTTGCTATAAGTCGTCTACGACTCATGGTTTGCTATAAGTCATCTACGACTCATGGTTTGCTATAAGTCGTCTACGACTCATGATTTGCTATAAGTGGCCTACGACTTAAGAGCTTCATGACTCAACGAGACAAGCTTCTTACGACTCATGGTCTTACGAGATAAGAGGTGTACGACTCATAGTCCTGCGAGATAAGAAGTGAACAACTTAAGTTATGTGGCGACTTAGTGATTGAAAAGAATCAACGGCCTAACTGCTAAAGGCTCTACGACTCATGAGGTTCTACGACTCATGAGGTCCTACGACTTAAAGACTCTACGACTCATGAGGTTCTACGACTCATGAGGTCTTACAACTTAAAGGCTCTACGACTCATGAGGTTCTACGACTCATGAGGTCTTACGACTTAAAGGCTCTACGACTCATGAGGTTCTACGACTCATGAGGTTCTACGACTCATGAGGTCTTACGACTTAAAGCCCGTACTTATGCTACCTCTATCTGGTAAGTCGGCTACGAGTTAGCACTTGTCTTCAGCTGAGCCACAAGAAGAACCCAGTATGGCGCCCACGAGTTATCTTAAGTCGGCGACGAGTTATTGCTTACCTTAAGTCGGTCACGACTCATGCCTTAGCGAATTTTATGCCCAGAATCCAGAGCTGCTCCTATAAATACCCCATCACTTCCAACATCAAGGGGACTTTTGGCCATTCATTTCTCCAAGCGTCGTTACGCTGTCGAAGCCTCCTCTCATTCAGCAATCAAAGATCTTCAAGCATTCGAGACACTACAACAATCTTCGAGAAGAGCTCCTTACATCCAACACGGATTCGTCGAGTTTCATCATCAAAGATCGAGCTAGTAGTCAAGAGTGTTTTCATGATCAAGTTGTATTGTATTTTGAAGGATATTGTATCAAATTGTAACCGAATCAGCAATAAAAGACTATAAAGTGGACGTAGGCTCAATTACGGGCCGAACCACTATAAATCTGTTGTTCATTTACTGCTTTTCTGCTATTTTCAGCTTATATTCTGTTCCCGTACCAACGGGTGGTGCTTTCACAATTCTATTACACACACCGGGTGTTAGCGTTCACTTTTTACCGTTAACATTTTGGTGCTTTCACTGAGAATTGAACTCAGGCGATCATCCACCGTTGCTTCGCAAAGATTCATAAAAAGAACCTCTCTTAAAAACCAGATCCGAAATAATGGCTCCTGGAAGAAGAGGTAGACCTATCAGATCCGGAAATGCTCACGAAGGAACTTCCGCTTCCCCAATAACAGATCAAACAACTCCAACCGTTGGAGTCACCAGGGCTGAATTGGATAACGCAGTTTCTGGATTATACCAACAAATTGAAACTCAAAATGCTTTGATGATGGATAGAATAACTGCCCTGCTCGGGGCAAATCGTCAACCAGAAAACCATCAAACCACCCTTCCTGAAATGCCACCTTTCCAAGCTGATGGTTCTATGCCGCAACCAACTTGTCATGAACATATGCCCGGGCAAACTTCCGAGGGAAGAACTGATGCTTGCTCGGAGGTGTCTTTGAACAATAAAGAGTACCTGTCTGAAATGGTTGGCCGCATCATGAAAGAGAGCATGCAAAGGGAAGAAGATGAGGCTGACTGGGGATTTGCACCAAGCAGAACTCCGTTTACTGAAAGGATCCTGAGAGCGGAGTTTCCAAGGAAATTTTCACCTCCTACTATCCAAGCCTATAGGGGAACCGGTGATCCTAATCATTTCCTATACAAATACGATTGGCATATGACCGGTGCAAGAGCATCAGACGAGATCAAGTGTCGATACTTTCCAGTATATCTGGAAGGTGTGGCTTTACTTTGGTTCACAAAGCTTCCAGTTCGGTCTGTAGATAAGTTCTCCGACTTGACACAAAAGTTTAAAGAACAGTTCAGATTGTATGCTTCAAAAGCTAAGGATATAATGTCACTGTCTAACCTTGAACAAGCGCCCGGAGAATCAATCAAATCTTTCTTGAGCCGTTTCAATATAGCTTTAGCCGAAGTAGAAAATGCGGAACCACGCATGATCCTGACTTATTTGATGCGAGCCATTGATAAATCGAGTAAATTTGGAATATGGCTAAAGATGAAGGAACCGAACTCACTTGATAAATTTTATAAAAAGGCCGACGAGTTCATTCGCCTTGAAAGCCTTTCTACGACGTCGAAGGTGGTTGCTGCCCAAACTAATAATAACAGTGTCCCATCTAAGAAAAGAGAATCTGAAAGTCAGAAAAGGGAGAATGAAGGAGGAAAGAACCAGGGAAATGAAAAGAAACCTCGCCGCTTTAATTCTTCGGATTATACTCCTTTAACTGATACACCAAGAAATATCTTTTTTGCAACAAAAGACGTTGTCCGGTATCCTAAGCCACCTGAGATGACGAAAGGTGCAAAGAGTAATGGAAAATTCTGCCAATTTCACAATCAACCTGGCCATGACACTGACCAATGTCGCCAGTTAAAGAAAGTGATTGAAGAATTGCTGGAACAAGGTAAACTCCAACAATACGTTAAGAGAAGCGGAGTCGATCCAACCTCATCCACTCGGGATCAACAACACCCTACTCATCAATCCGATTCTCACAACAACACTACAGTGCAAGATTCAGAAAAGCTTGTCATTAATGCTATCACAGGGGGACCATACCCAGCAAGCAGAAGTTGGGATGACTACTAATTACCCACAAAACTGCGGCTGGGGCATCTCTCACTTTCTCTGGCCTAAAAATCCAAAAGCTATGAATCAAGCACAAATGGAAATCCAGCTTGGAGATTCTGAAACAACAATAACTAGCATTCATTTTTACTTAACAGCATTGCTTGAATTTGTAAAGATAATGATGGATGTGTAACTTCTGCATTGTAAACCGCTGAGAAATCAGCGTGACTCAATAATGAAAAACTATGCATTCTGTGTTTTCTATTATAAAATGCCTGTTATATTTCGATGTGTAAATACTCTAAATGTATTGCTAAAATGTCGATCTAATACTGCAGGTCATTAAAGCAAAGCTCACCCATCGCAAAGCTAAGCGAGCCTTACAAATCATTTATTAAAGCAAATTTCAAGCAACAAAAATTCCAAACTCAAATCCCATACAAGAGGAACTTCACATAAAAAGTTGACGGCTCCACTGTGTCAAGCCCTCGTTAACTGGTTGTGATCGTTGATATAAAAAGGCATCCAACCAAATAACTTGCGTTTACTCTGTGGAGTCATTCAACAGTGAAGTCTACTTCTTCGGATAAAGCAATTTACTTGCAAAAGAAAGGAAGACGCGCTTGGAAACGATGATAAAGGATTGCAGATTGGCGGATGATGATACAATATGAGCGGACAAACATGGAAGTAGCCAAAGGGAGGTATGCCTCTCAACAGGAAAGCCGGTAGATCCACTAAAGGGATACCTTCCCAAGTAGAAGGAATAAGACCCTCGCTAACTGATTGTGATGCATCCGATCAGGCAGCCTGTGTCCATCCCATGGATCTACTTGCCCCTAAGACGCAACCTTCCTGGCACACCAACCAAAGCCCTCTAACGAGGCACGCCAATAAATGGGAGTGCTTTCCTCAATCAAAAAGATGGGTAGGACCACCGAAGGGGCACCTTGTTAATTGATTGCGATCGTTTGTACAAACAAACATCCAATCAAGCAACTTGAGCCTGTCCCGTGGACCCCTCCGACCATGAGAAAGTAACTTCCAGGCAATCACAAGCCCTCTTCGGAGGCACAAGCCCTCTTCGGAGGCACAAGCCCTCTTCGGAGGCACAAGCCATCTTCGGAGGCAAAAGCCCTTTTCGGAGGCACATTTCACCCGTGTAGAAGTGCAAAATGCTTCTCTTCGGAGACCCACTTCACCAGTGATGAAATACTAAAAAGCACTTTTCGGAGGCACATTTCACCCGCGTAGAAGTGCAAAATGCTTCTCTTCGGAGACCCACTTCACCAGAGCTGAAATGCCAAAATTGCTTCTCCTCAGAGACTAAAACTGCTTCTCTTCGGAGACCAAAATTGCTTCTCTTCGGAGACCAAAACTGCTTCTCCTCAGAGACCAAAACTGCTTCTCTTTGGAGACCAAAACTGCTTCTCTTCGGAGACCAAAATTGCTTCTCTTCGGAGACCAAAATTGCTTCTCTTCGGAGACCAAAAGACCTCTTCAGAGGCGTACTTCACCTTGCTTGAAGTACCAAAAATAAACCCTTTACTGGGGCATAAAATCAAAACCTTCTTCAGAAGCTCATTTCATTGTACAGGAAAATTCACTTTCAAACAAATAAAAGTGATCATTCCCAGAAGTCGAAATGTTCTTCAGGAAGAAAAAGAAAATAAAAATTTCTCCAAAGACAAGATATACTCTATTAAAAAGCAGAATAATTCTTCCCTGAAAAAGTGGAAAGTTATTCTCTAAAATAAGAGTATCGGTCTTGTGAAAGCAAGAAATATTACAATATACTTGTGGTATGGGGGCAGCATTATACAATTCAGTTACAGTAATAAAAGTAATATACAAGCGACATACCACAAGTTCATTGCAATATCACGTAATAAAGATGTGGAGTAAATGCGTTCTTGAAACACAGACAAAAAGTTTGTACAAATAGAAAGAATCGTTTACTCTACACTTCAAATGAAAAACAGATGTATTCCTACATACACAAGGATTTGTACAAGAAAAATATCTATTTATTTCAACACTATGAGAAATTTTTTACATTGTACAGGTTACAAAAAGAAGCGGAGACCGGTATCCGCACAATCCTCGGTCAATACAAAAAGCAGAAAAGACAAAATCAAACTCATTTCCCCTTCTTCCCACCCTTGGAGCTTTTACCCGGCCTGGTAATTAGCTTCGTAGGCCGTATCGGAGAAGAAGGAGAAAGAGACTCAGCCGGATCAATCTCTGCTTCATCCCCAGCAGCAGAAGAACTCTTCTTTCCTTTCTTCGAAACCGCACGCTTTCCCTTCTTCTTGGAAGAAGACTCGCTCCCCGGAGCAAGAAATGTAGAAAGCTTTGTGTCATAGTCAAAAGACCGCTCCGGGGTCTTCTCGCTATCTTCCAGACCTTCTGCCTTCTGTTCTTCGGAAGCAGGTGGTTCGTCTAAACCTTGAAGGGCTGCTATTGGTTCTTCCTTTGAACCTGGTTGAGAAGCTGGAAGAGGTATAACTTGAGGAGGAGGAGGAACGACAGCTGAAGAAGGAAGAATTGGTGCAGTTTCCGGCACGACTGCTGCATAATAAAAGAAATCAAAATCAGTATTCTCCGAGAAAAAAGAAGACCGTGAATCGTCAAAGTTACCTGGAGAAGCCGGTTTAGCGAGATCAATCTCAAATTCCCGAGCTTGGAAGTCCTTCATTGCCTCTTCCTCTGTAGGGGTGGTTACAGTTTCTTTGTCAACCTTAGCGGGAGGCGTGGAATGAGAACTAGAGCCAGTAATATCCGCGTAAGCTAAAGCCGAAGTATAAGCAGGAGCAATAGGAGGTGTTTCTTTCTCAGGAAGCTTCTCTCCCGTCGCCTCGGCCCGCACTCGGATAAGCTGCTCTTTTCCTTTGGCAAGGGCAGCGCGATCGCTCTCACCTAAGTAGGTAGCTTGAAGATCTATTTCAGAATATCCGGCACCACCAAATAAGTCAATGATTGCCTCCCATACTTCCGCTAAGGTGACTTCATATTCTGGTCCCAAAAATGAAAGGCTCCCACGCCCCAGGACACAATGCATATAAAAGTCGAACAGAGTCGCGTCAATGGTGGCTATGGTCGCCTTATGGGATTCTTCGGCTGCAGCTTTACCAGAGAGAACTTCATCACGTTCTCTTTCAGCCTTCAGTAGCTGAGATTGCAGTCTTATAATTTCTAAATCTTGAGAGCTGACTTTCTCTCGAAGCTGAACAGCATCATCGCGGTATTTTCTCGTAACCTGCTGTTCTGCTTCGAGTTTCACCTCAATATCTCTCTGAGCAGCATGGGCGTCTCGAACTTGTTTTTGAAGCATTTCTTCTTTCTGAGAATAAGAAGTGGAAGAAGTAGCAAGCTCTTTTTTAAGTCTTTCAACTTCAGCTTCGAGCTTCCCATAACCATCGCTAATGCTTTTCATCTCCACGTCATGCTGCTTACGCCATTTGTCCCACTCAGATTTATCATTCTCCATGGTCATCATCGCCTCAAGGTTCATATGGTTGACCCTTTGAAGTTCATCAACCAGCTTCTGCCATCCAGACATTCTTTCGATGTCAAGTTTTACAGCATCGACATTTTTCAGCATCGCCTGCTTATCAATGGGGACCAAATCCAAATCAAAACGCACTCCTTTCAGACACCAATTCGGAAATCGGCTCTGGAGTGTGGGAGGACCATCTCCAGCTTGGTACTGTGGCCTATTAATGATTGTCTGGATGTCAGACTCCTTAAGGGCAGGAGAACCGGAAGATGTATTAGGAGGAATAGAAGCGGTAGTCTTTTCCGAGATATTAGATGTATCTTTCTCGCCAAGTCTGATCCGTTTGCTGGAATCATCGGAAGTATGACTCTTCCCCTTGTCATCGTAAGATTTCCTCTTGTAAGGATCGTCGCTTCTACGGGAAGAGTCACGTCGCTCGTCCCTATTCCCATAGTATCCCTCATCTTCTCTCCGGCGATGCTCTTCATGAGCTCGCCTCTCATGAGCCTTTCTGGCAGCCCTCTCCTCATCAGTTTCCTTCACAGCACCGATATAACTCCTAAAGTCATAAGCCTCACGGCTTCCGTAACGCTGGAATTTGTTGAAGTAAGAGCCGCTTCGCCCCATCAAAGAACCTGAGATTGAAGAAAAAGACCAGTTTTAGAAATCCTCAAATTGAAGAAGCTAAGTGCATATAAGTGCCAAAATTCTTAGTGTGTGTGATGTGCAAACTACATGCGTCAGACTACAAACCACTTTTGGGTGTAGAAATGGCAATAAGTTGTGTGGAAGGCGTTGTGGTTTGTTGCAAAGAAGAAGTTGCTTCGATAACAGGAGGGACCACTTTAGAAACATCATCTTTAAAGAGCTCCTGAGAGGTTATCATAATGTCGCTCAGACTGTCAAAAGTATCATCGCCATGGTGCATGGGAGAATTATCTTTTTCAACTTCCACCTCAGCCGTGTTTCAAGAGTGTGAAGATTTTCCTCCTCTTCAACAACCGGGGCAAGTGCTAAGTTACTGGACGATCCAGCAATGTCGGTAGGAGTAGAACACTTTACCAATGAAGTCTCAGCGGTAAGATCTTGCGGTAAAAGTTCTTTAGCAGGAACAGGGGCATCTGACTCCTCGGCAGGAGAATCAGGGACTTCATGTGGCTGAGTGGAACGGGAAGGATGTAAGAGTCCAAATTCGTGGAGGAACTCATCTCTCAATAGAAATTGAACACTCCTCTCCTCAACCGGCACGGCCATAAGCCTCTCAAAGGTAGTCTTGTGACGAGGTTCCCTAGAGGGGGGAGGAAGCGCTGAAACAGTAGAAAAAGAAGTTAACACTTGACAATTTGGACTTCAAAGAATTTAGAAAACACAGGGAAAAGATAGATAATCGTACTTCCCACTCTCCAAATGGCGTAAAATCCCGGGGGACAACGAACAAAGAAAAACTGGCTCAGAAACCCAGGAACGCTTTCGGGAAGACCAATAATCAGTTTACGATTCCTGGCACTCCTTACAACTGTGATAGAGGGATGGTCTTTGTTCTTTGTAAATGAGCATAGAAAGCAAATTTCTCCAAAACTGGGAAAACGGTCCAGCATTCTCCTAAAAAGCACACACAGTCCCAGCAGGATGGCGTAGCCATTAGGATGAAGTTGAAAAGGGGAGATAGATAATCGAAGGAGAAGTTCTCAAAGACAGTCATTAAATGGGGGAATCGCTCCACTCAAGCACATTTGGCGGTTCACTGCGATAAAGCCGTGGGGCGGCCTATCAGCAGTGTCATTTACTCCAGGGAGCAAAGCGTCAGATTCAGCGATGCCAAACTGGGTGCATAGTTGACGGAAGACTTTATGACTCAGAGTGGTAGGAATCCTTTCCGGGGGATCATTCAGCGGGGTAGCAATTGGAAAAGCTTCTCCAGCTGATTCCAAGTCTTCTTGATGAGATGCCATTCTACACAATCAGCCGAATGTTCAAAAGCAAAGGTGCACGTTTCCTAAAAGTGTGAAGTGCTGTGCAAAACTAATGAAAATAAGAAAAAGCAAGTATAACTGGAATTAAACTAACTGACAATCAGTCGATTACGAGATTTCAGAATTTGTTAATGCTCAAGTGCAGTGTTAATGCAGACAAATCAGTTTTAGTTAACCATTACGATTTTGCTTTAATACTTCACTTGAGTTGGTTATTGTGTAGCATTTCACTCATACAGTTCATTTAATTTAATTTAATCTTTATCAACTAATCTGTCATTCGATGTGGGCAGTCGGTGGCAGTATATTCGTCCCAGTTTTTTGTAAATGTTATAACAGGCAGTTAGAATTATTGACAATCTACAAAAGAATGCAACAAGGTTCAAATAACTCAAGTCTCAACATTCGAGGCAGTGCAAAATTTGCTCAAGTTCTAATTCATTCTCGACTTAGCATGGGTCAGATTTTCCTCAAGTTCTAGCTCGGTCACGGACTAAAAGATATGCTATGAATCAAGTTGAGTCGTAACTCTCCAATCGTACCACATTCAAGCAAAGTCTGAAGTGTTAAGTCGCAAAACGACTCAAATGGTTCCTGCGAGCTAGGGACAATTATTCTCTAAGTCGTAAGTCGTGGGGTTTAAAAGGGGACTTCAATTCTCTAAGTCGTAAGTCGTAACTCGGCTACGACTCAAAGCTTAGGTTGCTGTAAGTGATAAGTCGATCTAGAATTTAGTCCATCTAACTCCTGACTCGTTTGATCCCTAACTCGTTAACCATATATCCATCCAACTCCTAACCCTTAACTATCCAACCCGTTAACCCATTCACCGGTTAGCTTCTTCGTCAACCCTATTTCTAAACCACCATAGATCACAAATCATTACAAGCCATATCAAGCCACCTTAATTCCATGAATATCCTACATAGCAGTATTCGCAAGGACCGAGGGAAGAATTCATGGAGAAAGGTCGATAGAAATGGTCAGCGATTGGGAAAAGGGAGAAGACGCTTACGCGATGTAACTAGAAGTGGTTGGAGGTAAATCGAGTCGAAATCGCCTTTGGAAGCTTGAGATCTTGTTAATGGCAGATACGACTTAAAGCACGAGTGATAGGAAGAAGAAGATAAGAGGTACGACCTAAGCGTTTTATACCTCAGGTCGAAGGAATTGGAATCGACTCACACGAGCTAAAATGAATCGAAACACACGACCTACGACTTAGGCGTGTATTTCGAGGGGCAAATGTTAACCCTGAATTATCCACGACCTAAGAAGTATACGTCTCAAGACTTAACGAGTTAAGGATTGCGAGACTTAACAAGTTGACTTAGATGATCTACGACTCAGTAGACTCCGATCTAAGGAATGGTCCTACTCAGCGACCTACGAGTTAAAAGGTTAGCGACCTGAGACATGGTGGGACTTAACAGTTTACGAGTTAACAAGTTTACGACTCAGTGGATGTACGACTTGAGGGCTTGACGACTCAGCGAGTTAAGCGACCTACGACTTAAGAAGTTAAGAAGTCTCTGACTTAACTACTCAACGAGTTAAAGTCTCTACGACTTAAGAAGGTTTCGACTTAACATGCTACGACTCATCAGGCTTACGACTCAAAAGGATCTTACGACTCACAAGGTCTGTACGACTCATCAAGCTAAGCCGCCTACGACTTAGGAGCTTTACGACTCATCAAGTTAACTCTTCTACGACTTAAGAGACTCAGCGACTTAACTTGCCTAGCGACCTAACTATCTGGAAGGCCTTAAGTCGTCTACGACTCATGGTTTGCTATAAGTCGTCTACGACTCATGGTTTGCTATAAGTCGTCTACGACTCATGGTTTGCTATAAGTCATCTACGACTCATGGTTTGCTATAAGTCGTCTACGACTCATGATTTGCTATAAGTGGCCTACGACTTAAGAGCTTCATGACTCAACGAGACAAGCTTCTTACGACTCATGGTCTTACGAGATAAGAGGTGTACGACTCATAGTCCTGCGAGATAAGAAGTGAACAACTTAAGTTATGTGGCGACTTAGTGATTGAAAAGAATCAACGGCCTAACTGCTAAAGGCTCTACGACTCATGAGGTTCTACGACTCATGAGGTCCTACGACTTAAAGGCTCTACGACTCATGAGGTTCTACGACTCATGAGGTCTTACAACTTAAAGGCTCTACGAATCATGAGGTTCTACGACTCATGAGGTCTTACGACTTAAAGGCTCTACGACTCATGAGGTTCTACGACTCATGAGGTCTTACGACTTAAAGCCCGTACTTATGCTACCTCTATCTGGTAAGTCGGCTACGAGTTAGCACTTGTCTTCAGCTGAGCCACAAGAAGAACCCAGTATGGCGCCCACGAGTTATCTTAAGTCGGCGACGAGTTATTGCTTACCTTAAGTCGGTCACGACTCATGCCTTAGCGAATTTTATGCCCAGAATCCAGAGCTGCTCCTATAAATACCCCATCACTTCCAACATCAAGGGGACTTTTGGCCATTCATTTCTCCAAGCGCCGTTACGCTGTCGAAGCCTCCTCTCATTCAGCAATCAAAGATCTTCAAGCATTCGAGACACTACAACAATCTTCGAGAAGAGCTCCTTACATCCAACACGGATTCGTCGAGTTTCATCATCAAAGATCGAGCTAGTAGTCAAGAGTGTTTTCATGATCAAGTTGTATTGTATTTTGAAGGATATTGTATCAAATTGTAACCGAATCAGCAATAAAAGACTATAAAGTGGACGTAGGCTCAATTACGGGCCGAACCACTATAAATCTGTTGTTCATTTACTGCTTTTCTGCTATTTTCAGCTTATATTCTGTTCCCGTACCAACGGGTGGTGCTTTCACAATTCTATTACACACACCGGGTGTTAGCGTTCACTTTTTACCGTTAACATCACTCATCCTAGGGTATTACTAACCCTATCTATAATGAGTTTTACCCCACCAAAGCCTAGGTTTTCGCTCAACCTAAGCTCTAATACCAAATATAACAAACCGGATCTTCGACCCTCGAAAATTGACACCAATACATCCTTGGTATTCACGTGCCACAAATCCAAGTGCTGGATAGACATAGTGGAAAAAGAAAATAAAGGTAGAATAGAATAGAAAATAGAATCTCACACGAATGGAATAACATATATTATTTCAATATAAAATCTTTACAGCGGAAAATTTTGAATACAATATCAGAGTCTAACCTAGATTCAGCGTGGACAGTTATAAACCCTCTGTCCTTATAAATGCTAAAAAATAAAAAAACAAATGCAATAGATGCAGCGGATAATAGAATAGTCCATACGTAGACGAAGATCTCTGCCTCTCCTTTGGAAACCCTAAGCATCTTCAACTAAACCTGAAACTACTCGGATCTGACCCGGGTATTAAAAATACCCGAATCAGGCTTGCTAAACCAGCTTGAGATACTTGAAATTTAAATGTATAGATCATGCTGATGTCAATAAAACCTTTGAAAAGAAGTGTATCTCATAAGACCACGCTCACACATAAATACGGATGGGTTTTTACCTTATGATAACCAAACACTTTTATACCTTAATAATTTAATATTATTTCTAATGACATTCCTTTGAAAACACTTTTCAAATAATATATCAAAGATATCTGAAATTGTTACATTGATTAAATTTAATGGCTTACTAACTACTTTTTAAAAGTAGGTTCTACAATCAAAACCGTAAAGGCAACGTATTGGAATTGGATTTTCAACATGATAGGGACCTAGTCACCATTCAGACCCGAAAATCCATGTATAACACATAGTTTCCGCATGGCTTTACACGATCTCTGTCAGCCTACGAACTACGCTGTTATACTACTATGGAACAGAATATTACTCGGTTAGGCTTTACACGATCTCGGTCAGCCTTCCATATCTATCCATTCATAAAATAAGGCAACAAGTGCCCACATGGACATCTTCCCTCAATAATAGCCCGAAAATATGTCCTTCAGACCATATAGTATCGCGTGCCATTCCTGGGACGTAAGGCTCATGAGGCTACGCTCCACAAAGCCACGTTTTTCTTTTTGCAAAGCCACGCTTCGATCATCACATGCTCCACTTTGAATGCCATATATCCATTCCTTTGATCACTATTGACTTTCACAAACATACAACCTCTGAGCTCGTACGTCTCAGAGAAGGGTTTTAAGTTAAGAGAAGTGGCCTTCTCCGCTACCAAACAGATGTATGTTTGTAAAAGTCAACGTTGTGATCTCAGAAATGCAATGTCAAACATTCGTCCATTCAACTTCGTTCTCAGATTGAACGAAACCGAAGGCACTCCTCCTACTACATCCTGTCGGAAATTATCCCTAGAATTAGTAGCGATTAGTCCTTGTAATCGAAGATTTTCATAACAGAGCACTATTGCAACCATAAATATATGATATGGTAAATTTTAACCACAGGGACTAGTGGCAAGCAACCCTTCGTCATGAAGATCCCCGTCTTCAAAAATTATCATCATCATGTCTTCACTTCCAAACATATACAATGGTTCAAAGTGGTTTTCAGATAGTACCCAAATCCGACCCCGGTTCCTCCAAACCAATCATTGATTAAAAGATGTTAAGTTCCTATGTGATGATTAATCATCATTCAATTTAATTTTTCTTTTATTCATTCATAAATTTCTCAAAGAGACATATTATTTATTCCATTTATCTTCTTAATAGTATATGGAATCATTAATTCTCAATTATCAAATCCTTTTGGTTAATTAAACCTTTTTGAATCTTGGAATAATTCCAAACCGTTTCAACTTTTATTTAGTAAAACATTTCCAAATCATTTATTTAAATATCTTATTGGAAAACATTATTCAGTAAAAGGATCATGGAAATTATACTAATTCTACTCAATATCAATTTCCATATTCAATCTTTACTATCCGTCGAATATCGGTGAAATCACCTTTTAAATTCATACGGATAGTACAGATTCCCTCTTCGGAATTTAACACCAAGTGTAAGGAGATTATCTCCATGCAATCCATGTTTTTTAAATTTGGAAAATTTAACCTTTTATACTTAGCTTGTTTTCGATATTTCGACCTTATCTATCCCTCGCCTAGAAGAGGCAAGGTGAGCTAGGGCACTGGTTGCTCCTGAACATCTCCTTGGTTTAAGCACCTCACTCGGATCTCACGAGTAGAAAAATCCAGTCTACTCGCCGGCTTTTAGAGCCAAGATTAAATAACTTAATTTTGACAGCTTTTCTTTAAATCATTTATTTAAACTCCATTAAATAAATTATAAAATACTCAAATCATATTTAAATCACTTAATTATTTATTTGAAAACATTTGTAAAATATTTGGTAAAGAATACTTAAGTTTAGGTTCTTATTTCAAAAATTATCAAAGTGCTGCAAAAGGTGCTGCGAATAGTGCTGCAAATAGTGTTTTCAAAGCTTATTTGATTAAACAACTTTTCGATCATTTAAAAATCCATTTTTATAACTCAAATCTCTTTTAAAATAATTTAAAGGATTTATAGAATTTATTCCATATTTTTAAACATTTTAAAAATATATAATTAGAACATTCACTTTGGCTATCGAACTGCCAAAGCTCGATTTTATCGAGAACTTGATTTGCTCATATTTTAAAATATATTAAATGAAATCTCGATCTTTTTTTTGTTTGTAAACTATAGTCATTAGAGTTCAGAAAATTCTTATTGCAAAAAAATCCGACTTTGATTCCATCATATAGAAGGATTTAACTTTTACGGCGTGAAATCGCGAAATGTCGTTACGCGACGTGCCTACTTTTGACTCCAAATTCATTATTTGTAAAAACTTGTTCAAATTGAATTTTACTGTTTATAAAACATTTATAAACCATTTTCAAACATTTAAACCAATATTTTTCATAATAAATCTCTTTTTCACTTTAAAATCATTTCATAATATTATATTATTATAATATTCATTTTCAACCTTCTTATATTCTTAAAACCACTAAGAGGCTCAAGAAACTCCATACACATATTATATGAATTCATTTTCTATTAATTAATTATTTTTATTATGATTTCTCATAATTTATCACAACCAAGTTGTCAACCATGTGAACATCCATATAATCAACCATATAATCAACCAAGTTATCCAACATTCATACAAATCATTAAGAGATTAAATGTTCATATCATCATACTTAAAAATAGTTATAGAGATTATTTATCATTTATTAAGCGTTGAGTACTCACAATTACAAATGCTCCCTCCTTCCCAAGCTCCAGAAAATCCGGCAGAGTTTCCACGGCACTTCGAACTTTTTCCTAACTTCTTAGAACGAAATCGGCAGCACTTCATTCTCTTTTCCTTGCTCTGGAGCTTCCCGGATCTCTTCCTGATCTCGATATGGGTCTGGCCTCGATGTGTTTGGGGTGTATGCTCTCGGCCAATGGGGAAAATAGTGGTGGTCATGGATTTGAGGAGAGGAAAGGAGGTGATATGCTTTTGTTAGAGGAGTTTCAATCACTTTTGAATATGTTTATGTTTTTATTTCTTTTTGGAGATATTTTGGCATTACTTTGCCATGCCTTAGGAAGCCATTAAAATAGCTTGAGAGGAAGGAGAGGATGAAGAATATGGTGTGTAAAATTATGAGAGAATGGGTGGGTATTTACAGGAAAAGTTTGTGTAAAAATATCTAAATGTATAATTACATTTCTACCCCTTGCCCATGCCCCTTCCATCCCATATTCTATAAGTTGGTACCCCCTCCATGTACCTTCATCACTTCATTAACTTCCATGCCATGTGCATGTTCTAAGTGTGTAAGATAGTTGACTTAGAGTTGTTTAAGGGTTAAGTATTTAAGAAATATCTTAGATTTTTTTCTTGTACATGTTTATATATAAATGTATTTGTATATTTGTATGTGTACATGTGTTCATGTGTGCATATCTATGTTACATATGTGTACATGACATATAAACAAGGTTGTAACAACTTTCGAACAACTTCTGTTTGTTGAACCGTTAAAAATCGGGAAACCGATTAATCGTCACATTTTTACTTATAATTTAAATTACATATATATGTAAAAAAAATTTGAAAATAAATTTATAATCATTTTTAATTAATAAAAATGATCTCATTTTAATTATAAAATAATATAAGTCAATATTAACAATTATGTACAATAATTGCTATTATACCGATAAAGCGATATCAATTTTCTTATATTTTTCAATTCAACATATATATCTTTATAAAACTATTATAAATCATTTATTACCACTTTATAACTATTTCAAATGAATTGCTATCATTTAAAAAAATTATTTGAATAATTATAATAATTACTAAATTATTAAATCTTAATTTAAAATCATAAATCAATTATTTAATATAAGGGATCACTAATGATGTCATAAATACTTTTATTTTTTCCAGAAATAAAATAAATTATTTTATTTCATATTCTAGTTTAAAATTAAAAATAATTGTATATATCCAGCTCCGTGCGCGACGTTTTACAATTTCAGAGCTGTTTATCAATAAAATGGTTTTCAGTTATTTTATCGCTATGTTTCCAAAGTATATATTTTTGTAAGTACTTATACAACTATTATTTATTGTTTAAAACATCATAATCTATGTTAAATAAAATCATATATTTGAATATTTTAAAAATAAATATAATTGATCAAATTGATAAATTTGCGGGTCATTACATATTTTCCCTCTCAAAAGAATTTCGTCTCCGAAATTACACCAAAACAAAATCCAAAGGTATTTCCCAAAATATCTATTTTTAAACTTACATTCATATGATGTATATAGATCATCCGATTCGATCTACTGTTTGAGTCCAAAACTTTACTTTCGAACTAGTATTGATCCCCCGATTCTCTAGTGCAGACTTAGATCAGGCTTTCCAATTAGTATTTTTAGTTTTCCTTGCATAGCTCTCAACTATGGTAGAAAATGTAAGTATCCAAACGCAAATCCTCATCAATGTTGGTCTTCAATAATCGAGTGATAAATCCTTTTTCGGACCAGTGTAAACACCTCCAAATTTCGTATTTGAATCTTAAACCAGAATCGTGTGACGAAATAATCTACTTACAACTTATTTAACTATTTCAAATCTTTATGAAAAGATCTCATAAAACTTTTATTTTTCATTTAAATACCTTTATAATCCCTTTATTTCTTCAAAATATTTATTCCCTAAAATATTTCTATCTTTTTTCCAAAAGAAATCGATTATCCATTCTTTGGAATAATACCATTATAATTCTAATTACAAAATTCCTTTGAAATTTCTTTATTAATAAATCTCATTATAAATTTAATTCCAAACTTATTATAATTACATAAATTTCCCTTTTATACTTTTTCAAAACATTAGGATATGAACTCTCAAATCCATCTTTCTCAAATATCATTTTATTTTTGCTAATTACACTTTATTTTATAAAATATTATTTTATAAAATATATTATTAAAAGAATTTGTTGATTTAAACACTTTTATAAAATCATTTTATAACATCCCTTTTTAAACTTTTTATTTCCAAATTTATTATTAAATTTGACCGGATATAAGATAGAAGAAGTGCACCGAGAGGATAATCGAAAAGAAGTTTATTAATTAACATCATACTTACACATCCATTCCCAACCTTTGCATGTATTACAAACTGTTAGAGATAACTTCCTTGGGAATACAACCTATTACACACCACCATCATACATATATAGATACTTGAATTGTTCTACATACTATTCTTGGAAGCCTTTTTGAGGTAGACGATGCTTTATCTTTGAGGCCCTTTGTCAGCCACCCTCATTTTTGGATAGTCCTCCATTAAGTGTTTCCTCTAGTAGCACCAAATGCATCTCCAGGGACAATCTTTGGCCATCTGTCCTAGTCCCTTGCAACGGTAGCAACCCTTTACATTTCCTGACTGAATTATGGGTTTCTTCTTCATTTTAGGGCACCTACGTAGAAAATGTCCTTGCCTTTTACACTTATAACATAATATCTCAACCCTAAAAGATCTTTCTTTCTTCTTTTTCTTTGCTTTCCTTTTATCCATTTCCTTTTCTTTCCTATCCTTACAAAGAACTGCATAACGCCCTTCTTTACGGCATCTGTAAAAGTATATGCCAGCATAAGATCCCAGTTTTAATTTCTCTTATGCTTCTTTTGTTGTACATGCACTTCGTGCCTGCTTTGGAGTTATCCAAAACTCATTCCCGAGAAAATAAGACATCTTGACCTAAGTGATATACCAAGATATCATTAGAAGGTTTATACCATTTTATTTCTTGACTTAAAATCCTTTTATCCAAATAACTTTATTTTACTTGTTTGGATTAGAACTTGCCTTGATTGTACATTGATAAAAGGAATAATTTACCAAGTGTTAAGTACCATTCGCAAAGCCAACGTATGATCGATACTGAGATATTATTCCCACCATCACCAAGCAGATCAAGGTCTTATTCTTGGTACTTTCCAAAGGGACAACATCTTATAAATTTTCCAAATCACACAAATATTTATGCTTTGGTATATATAAAATATACTCCTTTTAAAATGGTGCGTCGATTCGCCTTGTTTAAGTATTTAGGAATCCCTATCAATTAAATGAAGCACTTCATGCATCGGCCAGAATTCATAAACCACTCAATACATTAATTATCACAAAATATTTTTATATCAAATAACAAATACGCGCTCATATATATATATATATACTCTCAAACTCATTCTTGGGTGTTACTAACCCTATCTCAAATGAGTCACTCATCCTAGGGTATTACTAACCCTATTTATAACGAGTTTTACCCTACCAAAGCCGAGGTGTTCACTCAACCTAAGCTCTAATACCAAATATAACAAACCAGATCTTCGACCCTCAGAAATTGACACTAATATGTCTTTGGTATTCACGTGCCGCAAATCCAAGTGCCGGATAGACCGATCGTTAGTGGAAAAAGAAAATAAAGGGAGAATAGCATAGAAAATAGAATCTCACACGAATGGAATAACAAATATTATTTCAATATAAAATCTTTACAGGGAAAAATTTGAATACTCAGATCTGACCCGAGTATTAAAAATATCTGTATCAGGCTTGATAAACCAGCGTGAGATACTCAGAATTTAAATGTATAGATCATGCAAATTTCAATCAAAACCTTTGAAAAGAAGGGTATCTCATAAGACCATAAGAACACGCTCACACATAAATACAGACGAGTTTTTACCTTATGATAACCAAACACTTTTATACCAAAATAATTTGAAGTATTTCTAATGACATTCCTTTGAAAACACTTTTCAAATAATATATCAAAGATGGCCGAAATTATTATATTGATTAAATTTGATGGCTTACTAACTAGGTTCTATAATCAAAACTGTAAAGGCAATGTATTGGAATTGGATTTCCAACATTATAGGGAACTAATCACCATTCAGACCCGAAATTCCATGTATAGCACATAGTTTACGCATGGCTTTACACGATCTCCGTCAGCCTCCGAACTACGCTGTTCTACTACTATGGAATAGATATTACTCGGCTAGGCTTTACATAATCTCCGCAGCCTCCAATATCTGTCCATTCATACAGTAAGGCAACAAGTGCCTACAGGGACTTCTTCCCTCAATAATAGCTCGAAAATATGTCCTTCAAACCACATAGTATCTCGTACCATTCCTGGGATGTGCGGCTCGTGAGGCAATGCTCCACAAAGCCACACTTTGCTTTTTGCAAAGCCATGCTTTGATCATAACAGGTTCCACTTTGAATGCCACATTTCCATTCCTTCGATCACTATTGACTTTCACAAACATACAACCTCTGAGCTCGTACGTCTCAGAGAAGGGTTTTAAGCTAACAGAAGTGGCCTTCTCCGCTACCAAACAGATGTATGTTTGTAAAAGTCGGCATTGTGATCTTAGAAATGCAATATCAGACATTCGTCCATTCAAGTTCGTTTTGAGATTGAACGAAACCGAAGGCACTCCTCCTACTACATCCTATTGGAAATTATCCCTAGGATTAGTAGCAATTTGTCCTTATAACCAAAATTTTCATAACAGAGGACTACTGCAATCATAAATATATGATATGGTAAATTTCAACCCTAGGGACTAGTGGTAAGCAGCCCTTCCTCATGAAGATCCCGGTCTTCAAAAATTATCATCATCATGTCTTCACTTTCGAACATATACATTGGGTCGAAGTGGTTTTCAGATAGGAGTTACCCAAATCCGACCCCGGTTCCTCCGAACTAATCATTGATTAAAAGATCTTAAGTTCATATGTGATGATCAATCGTCATTCAATTTAATTCTTCTTGTTATTCATTCATAAATTTCTCAAAGAGACATATTATTTATTCCATTATCTTCTTAATAGTATATGGAATCATTAAGCCTTAGTTATCAAATCCTTTTGGTTAATTAAACCTTTTTGAATCTTTGAATAATTCCAAATCGTTTCAAATTTTATTTAGTAAAACATTTCCAAATCATTTATTTAAATCTCATATTGGAAAACATTATTGAGTAAAAGGATCATGGAAATTATACTAATTCTACTCAATACCAATTTCCGTATTCAACCTTTACTATTCGTCGAATAGCGGTGAAATAACCTTTAAATTCATACGGATAGTACGTATTCCCTCTTAGAAATTTAACACCAAGTGTAAGAAGATTATCTCCATGCAATCCATGTTGTTTAAATTTGGAAAATTTAATCTTTTATACTTAGCTTGTTTTCGATATTTCGACCTTATCTATCCCTCGCCTAGGAGAGGCAATGTGAGCTAGGGCACTGGTTACTTCTGAACATCTCCTTAGTTTAAGAACCACATCCGGATCTCATGAATAGGAAAATCCCATCTACTCGTCGGCTTTTAGAGCCAAGATTAAATCACTTGATTTTGGCAGCTTTTCTTTAAATTATTTATTTAAACTCCATAAAATAAATTATAAAATCCTTAAATAATATTTAAAACACTTAATTATTTATTTGAAAACATTTATAAAAGACTTGGTAAAGAATACTTAAGTTTTAAGTTCATATTTCAAAAATTATCAAAGTGCTGCGAATAGTGCTGCAAATAGTGTTTTCAAAGCTTATTTGATTAAAACAACTTTTCGATCATTTAGAAATCCATTTTTATAACTCAAATCTCTTTCAAAACATTTTAAATGAATTATAAAATTTATTCCATATTTTAACATTTTAAAAATATATAATTAGAACATTTGCCACTTTGGCCATCGAACCGCTAAAGCGCGATTTTATCGAGAACTTGATTTGCACATATTTTAAAATCTATTAAATGAGATATCGATCGTTTTCTTTTGTTTGAAAATTATAGTCATAAGTGTTCAAAAAATTCTTATTGCAAAGAAATTCGACTCCGATTCCATCCTATAGAAGGATTTAACTTTTACACCTTGAAATCGCAAAATGCCGTTACGCGACTATTTTTGACTACAAATTCATTATTTGTCAAAACTTCTCCAAATAGAATTTTAATGTTTATAAAACATTTATAAACCATTTTCAAACATTTAAACCAATATTTTTCATACTAAATCTCTTTTTCACTTTTCAATCATTTCATAATATTGTATTATTATAGTATTCATTTTCAATCTTCTTATATTCTTAAAACCATTAAGAGGCTCAATAAACTCCATAAAAATATTATATTAATTCATTTTCTATTAATTAACCATTTTTATTATGATTTCTCATAATTTATCACAACCAAGTTGTCAACCATATGAACATCCATATAATTAACCATATATTCAACCAAGTTATCAAACATTCATACAAATCATTAAGAGATTAAATGGTCATATTATCATACTTAAAAATGGTGATAGATGTTATTTATCATTTAATAAGCATTGAGTAATCACAATCACAAATGCTCCCTTCTTCCCGAGCTCTAGAAAATCCAGCTAAGCTTCCGCGGCACTTCGAACTTTTTCCTACCTTCTAAGAACGAAACCGGCAGCACTTCCTTCTCTTTTTCTTGCTTTGGAGCTTCCCGGGCCTCTTCCTAACCTCATTATTGGTTCGGCCTTGATGTGTTTGGGGTGTATGCACTCGACCAATGGGGAAAATGGTGGTGACAGTGGATTTGAGGAGAGGAAAGGAGGTGATTTGCTTTGGTTTTGAGGAGTTTTGATCACTTTTGAATATGTTTATGTTTTTATTTCTTTTTGGAGATATTTTGGCATTACTTTGTCATGCCTTAGGAAGCCATTAAAATAGCTTAAGAGGAAGGAGAAGATGAAGAAGGTTGGGTATAAAATTGTGAGATAATGGGTGTGTATTTATGGGAAAAGTTTGTGTAAAAACATTTAAATGTGTAATTACATTTCTAACCCTTGCCCACACCCCTTCCATGCCATCATTCCACTTGTTGGTACCACCCTCCATGTGCCTCCATCACTTCATTCACTTCCATGCCATGTGCATGTCCTTAGTGTGTAAGATAGTTGACTTAGAGTTGCTAAGGGTTAAGTATTTAAGAAATATCTTATATATTTTTCTTGTGCATGTTTATATATAAATTTATTTGTATATTTGTATGTGTATATGTGTTCATGTGTGCATATCTATGTTATAAATGTGTACATGACATATAAACAAGGTTGCAACAATTTTCGAACAACTTCTTTTTGTTAAACCGTTGAAAATCGGGAAACCGATTACCGGTCACACTTCTACTTATAATTTAAATTACATATAAATGTAAACAAAATTTGAAAATAAATTTCTAATCATTTTTAACTAATAAAAATAATCTCATTTGAATTATAAAATCATGTAAATCAATATTAACAATTATTTACAAAAATTGCTATTATACCGATAAAGCGATATCAATTTTCTTATATTTTTCAATTCAACATATATATCATTATAAATCATTTGTTATCACTTTATAAATATTTAAAATGAATTATTATCTTTAAAAAAATTATTTGAATAGTTATAATAATTAAATTTCAATTTAAAATCATAAATCAATTATTAAATATAAGGGCATCACTAATGATGTCATAAATACTTTTATTTTTATCAGAAATAAAATAAATTATTTTATTTCATATTCTAGTTCAAAATTAAAAATAAGTGTATGTATCCAGCTTCGTGCGCAATGTTTTACGACTTTAGAGCTGTTTATCGATAAAATAGTTTTCGGTCATTTTATCACTATTCTTCCAAAGTATATATTTTTGTAAATATTTATACCATTATTATCTATTGTTTAAAACATCATAATCTATGTTAAAAATCTTGTATTTGAATATTTTAAAAATAAATATAATTTATAAAATTGATAAATTTGCGGGTCTTTACATACTTCCCCTCTCAAAAGAACTTCGTCCCTGAAATTACACTAAAACAAAATCTAAAGCTATTTGCCCAAAATATTTATTTTTAAACTTACATTTATATGATGTATACAGATCATCCGATTTGATCTACTATTTGAATCCAAAATTTTACTTCCGAACTAGTATTGATCCCCTATTCTTTAGTGCGGACTCTGATTAGGCTTTCCAATTAAAACTTTTAGTTTTCCTTGCATAGCTCTCAACTATGATAAAAATGTAAGTTTCTAAACACAAATCCTCATCAATGTTCGTCGTCAAGAATCGAGTGATAAATCCTTTTTTGGACTGGTGTAAACATCTCCAAGTTTTGTACTCGAATCTAAGATCAGAATCCTGTGACGAAATGATCTATTTACAACTTATTTAACTTTTTCAAATCTTTATGAAAACATATCATAAAACTTTTATTTTTAATTTAAATACCTTTATAAACCCTTTATTTCTTTAAAATATTTATTCCTAAAAATATTTCTATCTCTTTTCCAAAAGAAATCGATTATTCTTTATTTGAAATAATACCATTATAATTCTTATTTCAAAATTCCTTTGAAATTTCTTTGTTAATAAATCTCATTATAAATTTAATTCCAAACTTATTTTATATTACATAAATTTCCTTTTTATACTTTTTCAAAACATTAGGCTATGAATTCTCAAATCCATCTTTCTCAAACATCATTTTATTTTTGCTAATTAAACTTTATTTTATAAAATATACTTTTATAAAATACATTCTTAAATGAATCTGTTGATTTAAACACTTTTATAAAGTCATTTTATAACATCCCTTTTTAAACTTTTTATTTCCAAATTTCTTATTAAATTTGATCGGATATAAGATAGAAGAAGTGCACCGAGAGGATAATTGAAAAGAAGTTTATTAATTAACATCATATTTATACATCCATTCCTAACCTTAGCCTGTATTACAAACTTTTAGAGATAACTTCCTAGGGAATACAGCCTATCACACACCACCATCGTACATATACAAATACATGAACTGCTATACATACTATTCTTGGATGCCCTTTTGAGGTAGACGGTGCTTTATCTTTGAGGCCCTATGTTAGCCACCCTCATTTTTGGACAGTCCTTCATTAAGTGTTTCCCCTGGTAGCACCAAATGCATCTCCGAGGAAATTCTTTGGCCATATGTCCTAGTCCCTTGCAACGGTAGCAACCCTTTACCTTTCCCGACTGAATTCTGGTTTCTTCTTCGTTTTAGGGCACCCATGTAGAAAATGTCATTGTCTTTTACACTTGTAATAGAATGTATCAACCCTAAAAGATTTTTCTCTCTTCTTTTTCTCTGTGTTCCTTTTGTCCCTTTCTTTTTCTTTCCTATCCTAACACAGAACTGCATAACGCCCTTCTTTACCGCATCTGTAACAGTATATGCCAGTATAAGATACTAGTTTTAATTTCTCTTCGGCTTCTTTTGCCGCACATGCTCTTCGTGCCTTCTTTGGAGTCATCCAAAACTCATTCCCTAGAAAATAAGATATCCTAACCTATGTGATATACCAAGATATCATTCGAAGGTTTATACCATTTTATTCCTTGACTTAAAATCCTTTTAACCAAATAACTTGATTTAACTTGTTTGGATTTGAACTGGCCTTGATTGTACAAGAATAATTTACCAAGTGTTCGATACCATTTGCCCAAGCTAACATATGATGGATACTTAGAAGATTAATCCCACCATCACCAAACATATCAAGACCTTATTCTTGGAACTTTCCAAATGGACAACATCTTATAAATTTTCCAAATCACACAAATATTTATGCTTTTGTATATATAAAATATACTCCTTTTAAAACGGTGTGTTGATTCGCCTTGTTTAAGTATTTAGGAACCCCTATCGATTACATGGAGCTCTTCATGCATCGACCAGAATTCATAAACCACTCAATAGATTAATCATCACAAAACATTTTTATATCAAATAACAAATACGCGCTCATATGTATAATACTCTCAAACTCATTTTAGGGCATTACTAACTCTATCTCAAATGAGTCACTCATCCTAGGGTATTACTTATCCTACCTATAATGAGTTTTACCCCACCAAAGCCTAGGTGTTCGCTCAACCTAAGCTCAGATACCAAATGTAACAAACTGGATCTTCGAGCCTCAAAAATCGATACTAATAAATCCTTGGTATTCACGTGCCGAAAATCCAAGTGCCGAAAAGACCGATTGTTAGGGAAAAAGAAAATAAAGGTACAATAGAACAGAAAACAGATTCTCACATGAATAGAATAACATATATTATTTCAATATAAAATCTTTATAGCGGAAAAATTTGAATACAATATCAGAGTCTAACCTAGATTCAGCCTGGAGAGTTATAAACCCTCTGTCCTTACAAATGCTGAAAAATGAAAAAAAAAACAAATGCAATAGATGCAGCGGATAATAAAATACGTCCATATGTAGATGGAGATCTCCAGCTCTCCACTGGAAACTCTAAGTATCTTCAACTAAACCTAAAATGACCCAGATCTGACTCGAGTATTAAAAATACCCGGATCAGGCTTGATAAACCAGCGCCAGATACTCGAAAATTTAAATGTATAGATCATGCTGATGTCAATCAAAACCTTTGAAAAGAAGGGTATCTCATAAGACCACGCCCACACATAAATACAGATGGGTTTTTACCTTATAATAACCAAACACTTTTATACCAAAATAATTTAATAGTATTTCTAATGACATTCCTTTCAAAACACTTTTCAAATAATAAATCAAAGATAGCCGAAATTGTTACATTAATTAAATTTGACGGCTTACTAAATACTTTTTAAAAGTTGGTTATATAATCAAAACTGTAAAGGCAATGTATTGGAATTGGATTTACAACATGATAGGGAACTAGTCACCATTCGAGCTCAAAAATCCACTTATAACACATAGTTTCCGCATTGCTTTACATGATCTCCGTCAGCCCCCGAACTATGCTGTTAAACTACTATGGAACAGAGTATTACTCGGCTAGGCTTGACACGATCTTCGTCAGCTTCCAATATCTGCCCATTCATACAATAAGGCAATAAGTGCTTAAAGGGACATCTTCCCTCAATAATAGCTTGAAAATAGGTCCTTCAGACCATATAGTATCCCGTACCATTCTTGGGATGTGAGGCTACGCTCCACAAAGCCACGCTTGATCATCATATGTTCTACTTTGAATGCCGCATTGTCATTCCTTCGATCACTATTAGCTTTCACGAACAAACAACCTTCGAGCTCGTACGTCTCAGAGAAGGATGTTAAGCTAAGGGAAGTTGCCTTCTCTGACACCAAACAAATGTAAGTTTGTAAAAGTCAACGTTATGATCTTAGAAATGCAATGTCAGACATTCGTCCATACAAGGTCGTTCTAGGATTGAACGAAATAGAAGGCACCCCTCCTACTACATCCTATCGCGAATTATCCCTAGGATTAGTAGCGACTAGACCTTGTAATCGAAGATTTTCATAACAGAGCACTACTGCCACCATAAATAAATGATATGGTAAATTTCACCCTAAGGGACTAGTGGCAAGCAGCCCTTCATCATGAAGATCCCCGTCTTCAAAAATTATCATCGTCATGTCTTCACTTCCAAACGTATACATTGGTTCGAAGTGGTTTTCAGATAGGAGTTACCCAAATCCGACCTCGGTTTCTCCGAACCAATCATCAATTAAACGATGTTAAGTTTACATGTGATTATCAATCATTATTCAATTTAATTCTTCTTTTTATTCATTCATAAATATCTCAAAGTGACATATTATTTATTCCATTTAACTTCTTAATAGTATATGAATCATTAATCCTCACTTATCAAATCCTTTTGGTTAATTAAACCTTTTTGAATCTTGGAATAATTCTAAATTGTTTCAACTTTTATTTAGGAAAACATTTCCAAATCATTTATTTAAATCTCATATTGGAAAACATTATTGAGTAAAAAAGATCATTGAAATTATACTAATTCTACTCAAAATTAATTTCCTTATTCAACCTTTACTATCCATCGAATACCGATGAAATTTCCTTTAAATTATAAATTTTTACGAAAAAAGGATAGTACGGGTTTCCTCCTTGGAATTTAACACCAATCCAAGTTGTTTAAATTTGGAAAATTTAATCTTTTATACTTAGCTCGTTTTCGACATTTCGACCTTGTCTATCCCTCGCTCAGAAAAGGCCAGGTGAGCTAAGGCACCGGTTGCTCTTGAACATCTCCGTAGTTTAAGCACCTCACCCGGATCTCACGAATAGAAAAATCTAGTCTACTCGTCAGCTTTTAGAGCCAAGATTAAATCACTTGATTTTGGCAGCTTTTCTTTAAATCATTTATTTAAACTCTTTAAAATAAATTATAAAATCATCAAATCATCTTTAAAGCACTTAATTATTTATTTGAAAACATTTATAAAAGATTTGGGAAAGAATACTTAAGTTTAAGTTCATATTTCAAAAGTTATCAAAGTGCTCTGAGTAGTGCTACAAATAGTGTTTTCAAAGCTTATTTGATTAGAACAATTTTTCGATCATTTATAAATCCATTTTTATAACTCAAATCTCTTTTAAAACATTTTATAGGATTTAGAGAATTTATTCCATATTTTAAACAATGTAAAAATATATATTTAGAACATTTGCCACTTTGGCCAACGAACTACCAAAGTGCGATTTTATTTAGAACTTGATTTGCTCATATCTTAAAATCTGTTAAATGAAACCTCGATCTTTTTCTTTTTTTTGAAAACTATAGTCATAAGAGTCTGGAAAATTCTTATTGCAAAAAAATCTTACTCCGATTCCATCCTATAGAAGGATTTAATTTTTATGGCGCAAAATCGTGAACTGCCGTTTCGCGAAGCGCCTGTTTTTGACTCCGAATTCACTATTTGTCAAAACTTTCCCAAATTGAATTTTAATGTTTATAAAACATTTATAAACCATTTTCAAACATTTAAACAATATTTTCCATATTAAATCTATTTTTCACTTTTAAATCATTTCATAATATTATATTATTACAATATTCATTTTCAACCTTCTTACACTCTTAAAACCATTGAGAGACTTAATAAACTCCATACACATATTATATGAATTTATTTTCTATTAATTAACTATTTTTATTATGATTTCTCATAATTTATTACAACCAAGTTATCAACCGTATCAACATCCATATAATCAACCAAGTTATCAAACATTCATAAAAATCATTAAGAGATTAAATGGTAATATTATCATACTTAAAAATAGTTATATAGATTACTTATCATTTAATAAGCATTTTAGTACTCACAATCACAAATGCTCCCTCCTTCCTAAGCTCTGGAAAATCCGCAGAGCTTCCGCGACACTTCGAACTTTTTCCTAACTTCTTAGAACGAAACCGGCGGCTCTTCCTTCTCTTTTTCTTGCTCCCGAGCTTCTCGGGTCTCTTCCTAACCTCAATATAGGTTCGGCCTTGATGTGTTTGGGGTGTATGCTCTCCGCCAATGGGGAAAGTGGTGGTGGTCATGGATTTGAGGAGTGGAAAGGAGGTGATTTGCTGTAACGAATGCGATTTTTCGACGCTCGAAAATCGACATTAATACGTCCACTGTATCAACTGCCGAGCAATCAAATGCCGGAAAACCGAATTGTTATGGAGAAAAAGAAGAGGTAGAAGAAGACAAAAGGAAAAGAAAGAAGAAACAACAGAAAAACACAGAACAATATCAGAATCTCATATATCGTAGCGGAACAACATATAATAGATAAATGAATAATCTTTTAAATCAAAGAACTATATCATTTTATACATTACATCATCAGAGTCAATATACAACATAATACATCAATGGACAATTATACAAACTTGTCCTCATACAGAATATACAGCGGAATAAATAATATCATATACAAGTGCTACGTCTCGCCATCCAGCTCGCCACTGAGCTCCACAGCATCTCCTGAATCCAGAATGACCTGATAACCTGACTCTAGACTGCCCGTGTGGAAATTGGTGGGCACCCAGAGTTTAGGAAGGAAACAATAAACTCCAGGTCAGTCATGGTGACTGGTGTGAGAACTAAAACAGCTATTATCTTTAAAACAACAACAACAACAGAGGAAGTGGAAAATATTCGCAATGCTTTGGGAAAATGAAACTACCATAAGACCTCACGCCACACACACAATGCAAACGCGGAATTGGAGGAGATTTCTTCTTATGATAGTCAAAGATGCTTACTACGCAAAACAAATCATTTTTGATATTATTATTAGTGCATAGTGGAAAACATTTCGAAAGTATAATATTAATCTTAGCCAACATACAACCATTATTGTATGCCTACTATAGCTACTATGTTCAATAGCAGGTTACCGCCACATTCCATAGCAGGTTATACAACTAAAACCGTACAAGGTTCATATTGTTTCTTTGGATTTCCAACAAATGATCAGGCTAAGGAACTTCCTACTGCCAATGGAATCGCCTCTGGTGGGACGTCCCGAGAGTCAACCTGCTCTTTGCCAACACAAGGCCGGGTTACCTCTGGAAATAGGTAACTACTACACGAATATGCCACTCCCCGGTCCTTTGGGACCTTTATTGTAACAGCCCAAAAAATTTTTAACGAAATTTCGTTTAAAAATTAACATTTTGAAATATTGATTTGAAATTAAAAGTGTAATAACTAGCATAAAACTAAAAATTTAAAGCGTTACATTTCGTTAGGTATTTTTTTGTCCGTTCTTAACTTTATAATAGAATCAAATTTTTAATTATGGTAATAGCTATTTAATTGTGGGGTAAAATGATGCGTTATTATTGGAAGAAACCGTTAGCATTTTAAATTTTATTTACTAAAAGGAACAAGTAACGGTTGTACGTTACTTTGGGGCGTTACACTTTACGTTCGTTGTTCCTGGTCCATTTGATCTTTCCTTGCGTTAACAGTGCTAGTTCAGCCGTATTGCCTCAGTTGGTATTGCAAAAATCTCGCGTTTACTAGTTCACGTGAGAAAGTTATTCGCTACCCTTGCGTTTCGTTCAATATTTATTATTGCATAAATTTCCTCTAACCGATCAAGACTTTTCTTTTGCCTTCCCTCTGTAAATTATAAGCAGCTGTCGTCTTCCATTTTCGTTCAAAATTTTCAATTCTGCAAATCTCTTTTGGAAAATCTCGTGAGCATTTGCAAGGTAATGGACACGTGCCCTCTTTCATTTATCTTCAAATTTTTGTTGTACCTTGTTTTAAAATTTTGCTGTACCGTGTTTTGCCCACCTCCTACCCCATATTTTCTCCACCACGTCAGCCCTTCCTCCACCACCATGCCGAACCCACCACTACGGTGCCACCACGACCCCTTTCGCCATCAGATCACCACGCCACCAGCCCACCACCCACGCCTACACATCAGCCCACCACCATGCCGAGCCCACGCCAAAACCCATTCGGCAGCCCACCCCAGTCCACCTCTACGCCGCCAGAAACCCCATGCCCTGCTAGAGAACCCCACGAACGAACCACCCCACGCCTACCCCAGTCTCCTGACACATACCGAACCCCACTGACTCGCGCGAGACCATCCATTCACCACCACTTCATACCGTTCGCCACCCCTTCCCCATACGAGACCGAGGCCAACCCGCCACCAACTCCAGACCGAGCCCCCTACCCCAGCCCTGTCACCACCAAAACCATACAAGACCGAGCAATGATGAAACTGCTTATGTGGGATTGGTTTCCTGCACCGTCGACAATTGTGTGATATAGCACCTTGGCTCTGAATTATTAAGTGAACAATATATATTGCCTCTGCCTTGTATTCGAATAAAGAAAAGAAATGAAATGGTTGCCTTGTCACCATGATTGATATCTTAGTCTATTTATCTTTCCACTGATTTTGTTTTGAACAGAAAAAAAAATGAACAAACAAATGTTTCGTCCTTTGCATTTTTGGGGTACCTTAGTTTTATTTTGCCTCTGGCTTTGAAAAAAAAGAATGAGAACTAAAGTGGTTTGTTTTGAAGTTGTTAGTTTTATTTTTTCGGCTGAGCCCTGCTTTTGAAAAAGAATATGGAATGAACAATAAAAGTGGTCGAGCCATTTCCTTCTATTTTTCAACTTGATTTATATTTTCTTTTTCGTTCGTTTGCTTCAATTGGAAAATTCGTTATTCGTGCATTTTTGATTGTCTATTTATTCGCTTTATTCTTTTGACTTTAGATTTGAATCTAGTCGGCGAATCCGCTAACAACAAATCGTGCTTTCCGCGGGCTTTCGACTGATAGCGTACTTCTTTCTTTCCGAATCTCCAGCTCCGTAGAGGTGAGTAAATCTCACACGAATATTCAGACTTATATGATTGTGAAACAACCGCAACTGAATGTGTAGAAATAAATAAATGATGTTATAACTACCTGTGATTTATTTATAGTTGATGTTAATTGTTAAAAACTGCATATCGTATCATCTGTTATATTCTGTTCTTATTTTACTGTATTCTATTCTGTTAAATCACACTGCAAGTTCCCTGTAGAATAGAATCACTATGGGTTGAAATGATACATACCCGAACGGACTTTAGAATAAGGGAAGATCGTTATGGGCTGAAATGATAGGCCTGAACGGTTTTCAATTAAATTTTATTTACTTGGGATTGCGGGTTTGAAATGATAAAACCCGGATTTTTCTTTGTAAATTACGGATTGAAATGATATAGTATCCCTATCACTTGACTTAGGCTAGAAAATATTATACAGACCCGTGGTTATTTTATGTATTTTCTGGATACTTTTAAATAATTTAAATATTGTAATAATATTAAATTGATTTAAATCGAAATTTTAAGTGATTTATTTAGAATAGAAATGATTTTTCTATGTGATAAATATAAATAAATGGAGGAATATTGATTTTAAAACGAAACTTAAATTTGAAATTTTGATTAAAAGAAAAGATGGAAACTTAAGTTAATTAAATTGAAAAGAAAATTTAGTTTTAAATTGGTGGAAAAATGGAGTTTAATTTTAAATGTTGAAATGAATGTAATAAGCAAATTTGTAAGTTTTGGTTTTAACTTGTAAAATTTCTCTTTAAAACAAATTAGTTAAAGGATCGAAATGAACCTTTTAATGTATGATTTTATAAGTTCTGAACTAGGTAGAATCTGTAGCACTTGTTAAGTGTTGTGGATTATATAAGTGAACCAAAAGACTAAAATGAACTAAGGCTATGATAGTACTTGGTAAGTGCTGTTGTAGCAGAAACTAAAATTTGAACCTGAACTAATAAAAGGGCTACTGTAGCACTTGTTAAGGACTGCAGTAGGCTGAAATATGATTTTGTTTAAAACTGAACTATTATAGCAGTTTATAAATGTTGTTTTGTTGAATAAAATTGCTTTCAAATATAATTTACCGCCGCACTTTTTAAATGCCGTGAAAGCTGGAAATTTTAACGTTATTGTTTTAAGTGAATAAGTGAACTCCGAAAGGATTAGATTTTGGAAAGTTAATATTTGATTTTAAAAGAATAATGACTTTGTTTTAAATGGTTTAATTCGAAGTATATTTGATAAATTGTTTTAAATCTATAACCACGGGTTATAATAACGATTGGTTGGCAAAGAGACTGGGATCAGATATGGACATACTCTCTGTCGATACCGAAAACCACTTTGACAACCGTGTACGCGGTGGAGATTCCAGAATGAAGTAGGATGGTGACGACGTTCCTAAGGTATGTTACGTGGACCCAACTCCCGTGAGTTGGCATAAGGTGGCTAAAACAGGAGCGATCTCGGACCAGTGAGGTAGCACCTCTTCTCGAACATATTTCTTCGATATTATACTCTTACTTGTGATTTGACTAGATGGCCATCCTCCGATTTGGGAATGTTGTTCGAGGTGGACGATAGTGGCTGCTATGCGCTCCATCAGTCCGTGTGCGTAATTGGTAAATCTACCCTGGCATTGCCCTAGTTGTGCCGTGTCACCTACCATATCGAGCTTTACTACGATTATTATTTTAAGATCTGACCGCGTTAAGGTTCTTCATCCCCTTAACGCTATTTTCCGATATGATTATACTTTACTTATTTAGACACTATTATAATAGCGAATATTACTACATAGTAGATAGTTTAACGGATCCTTAGAGGATGGGCGGTCCCAAGCATCTTCTAAGTTACTTGTACCTTTACTACAGTTCATTTGAGTTGGTTTACATTGTATAAGTATGTATATCCTGACTCGAGTGTTTATGTTTTATTTTACGCTCGGGTCAGCCTGAGTATTCACAGCTTTGGATTCACTTTTCTGGAGCTCGGAATCGCTGGAGATTCTGCTTATCTAGTTATCTACCTATTTCAGTTTCAGTTGTCTTATTTCAGCTTTTGTTTTAGAGACTTGTGTATTTGGGATTTCTATTGTACTTGTGTCAGAACTGTATTGGGTTTCAGACTATGTATTTTGTATTTGATTTGAGACTATGTATTTTAGTGGCTTCATGAACCACTATGGTTATTTTAAATTCCGCTGCGAGTTATTCAGATATTTCTGTGTCTGTGATTCTGTGAATGATTTTATTTGCTCCAAATTTTATTACAATCTGTTATTTTGCATTTTTCAAGTCTGACATGTGTGGATTATTGTCGATTTGAATGGTCCAAAATACCGGGTTGTTACATTTGGTATCAGAGCCTTGGTTTTAGGCAAACCTTAGCCTATGGAGCAAAAACTCATTAGAGATAGGGTAGAAATACCCTAGAATGAGTGAAATCAAACTCAGAATCATTTCTTTGTGAGTGAACGTATTTTCAAAGTATAAAATGATTTTAAAATGATTTCTCAAATAATTTTTCAAAGATTATTTTGATATAAAGTTCTCTTGTTTTAAGAAGAAATTTTTTCTAAACTTCCTTCTTTCCGTATCTACCTTGTTAGGAATTTTGTTATTAGGATATTCACCCAAGTGATCTTATCGTGTTTTATCTTAACTTATCTTTGTCTTCTCTGTACCTTGTCCTAAAGTTTATTCTTGATTATTTCCAGGATGAATCGTGGAAATGCTAGAGGTAGGGGTCGTGGTATTGCCCCAGTTCCTCCACCTGTTGCACCAGTTAAGTTCACTGTTCTTTGCAAGGAATTCTCTCAGCTCGGTGGCACTAGGTTCACCGGTTCAGAGAGTATTATCGAAGCCCAACAATGGCTACGAAGTTTGGAGAGAATTTTTACTGGTCTAGAGATCACTGATGCCCAGAAGCGTCAGTTAGCAGCATGGCAGTTGCAAGAGTCAGCTTTAGATTGGTGGGAGTCTGTTACGACTCACACTAACGAAGGTGATCTTTCATGGGAGCAGTTCAGGTATCCTTTGTGTTAACTTGAATTTTTCCCATTTCCTTTCCTTTTGAATCTATCTTAAGTTCGGTTCTGTATCTTCTTTTCAGGGAGGCTTTTGTGGCAAAATGGATGCCCGAAGCCGGGAAATCTCAGCTTTACCATGAATTCATGGACCTCAAGCAGGGTACCATGTCTTTTTCTGAGTATGAACGGAAGTTCAATGAACTTTCCAAATTTGGTCCTGGTCTTATCGACACTCAGCTAAAGAAGAATGAGAAGTTCATTTCTGGAGCTCGCCTAGAGTTCTACGATCGTCTTATTTCACATGTTCATGGCACTTTTACTGAGCTCATGGATATGGCTATTCGCTATGAGAACCCTACTTCCAAGGGTCCTGCTACTTCTGGTGTTCATGTCTCACAATCTTCCTCTGCAAATTCCAAGAAGAGAAAGCCCAACTTCCACCAGCAGAAGAAGAATTGGATCAAGCATGCGGGCTTGGGATCTTCAGCATCTGCTCCTTCCTAGAGACACTCTATTGATCTTTCCTCCATTACTTGCTTCAAATGTGACCAGAAGGGACACTATGCCAATAGTTGCCCTACATCGGTTAGTGCTGCTGTTCCTCCACCCCAGGTTACCAGGAACGATCTTTGTCATGTTTGTCTTCAGCCGGGTCATTTTAGGAAGGACTGTCCTTTATATCAGAAGGGAAAGCCATTTGGTGTATTTGCTGTCACGTTTGCTTCATCTCCTGCTGCACCTGCTCCTGCTCCTAACGATGATCAAGGTACTCTTCAGGGCACCTTTACTTTATTTCATCATCCTGTTCGTGTTTTGTTTGATACTGGAGCTTCGCATAGTTTTATTTCTGATGATCTGTGTAACAAGTTTGAACATCTCCTTTCCCCTGAGTATGCTTCTGTTCCTCTTTGTGTTTCAAATCCTATTGGTGGTCCCGCAAATCTTAATAAGATTTGTAAACATGTGAAACTCCACCATTCCGATCATCGTTTTAGTGGTGATTTCTATATTCTTGGTTTTGATACTTTTGATTTGCTGCTTGGAGATGATTGGTTAAAGAATCATGATGCCCATATCTCTTGTAAATCCCGAATTGTTTCTCTTAAGGATGATCGGGGTAATTCTTTGGTTATTCAGTGTAGTCTGTCTCATAATTGTGCTGGTAGCTTTATCTACTCATTGGATGCTTCTCCTGTTGATCTTCAGTCGACTCGGGTAGTCAATCACTACCCGGATGTATTTGGTGAAGTTACTGCTTTACCTCCCAAGCGGGAAATTGATTTCCGCATTGATCTCATTCCTGGGGCTCGACCTGTAGTTCTTCCTCCTAGAAGAATGGCACCCCGCGAGAAGGTTGAGTTAAGGGAACAAATTGAGGACCTATCTTCCAAGGGTCTGATCAGACCTAGTTTTTCTGAATGGAGAGCTGTGGTGGTTTTCGTTACCAAGTCCGATGGTTCTCTCTGGATGTGTGTTGACTATAAGGAGTTGAACAAGCTCACTATGGAAAATAGATATCCAATGCCTCGCATCAATGACATGTTTGATCAGCTTTATGGTGCTACTGTTTTCTCTCAGCTTGATCTTGCCACAGGTTTTCACCCACTCAGAGTTGCCGAGGAAAGTATTCCCAAGACTGCTTTCCGTACTGAGAATGGATTCTTCGAATGGTTAGTCATGCCTTTTGGTTTGACTAATGCTCCCGCTTTCTTTGTTGACTTGATGAATCGTGTTTTCCGGGATGTGCTTAATAAATTTGTTCTAGTCTTTGTGGATGATATCCTCATTTTCTCTAAGTCTGAAGAAGAACATGAGTCACATTTGAAATCTGTTCTTGAGACTCTTCGAAATCATCAGTTAAAAGCAAAATTTTCCAAATGCCATTTCTGGAAGGATGAAGTCCGATTTCTCGGACATATTGTTTCTAGTAATGGAGTTTCAGTTGATCCAGTCAAGATCGCTGCGATCAATGTAAGTCTTTTTTTCCTTCTCTTTCATTGTTTCATTTCAATTTATTCTATCTTTCCTATTATCCTTCTTTTCCCTATTCTGTACAGGATTGGGAAACTCCTAAGACTCCTACTGATATCCGTAGTTTTCTGGGCCTCGTCGGTTATTACCGAAGATTCATTGAGAATTTCGCTCGGATTGCTGCACCGCTCACTGCTTTAACTCGGAAGAATGCTAAGTTTATTTGGAGTAATAAGTGTGAAGCCGCATTCAATGAGTTAAAAGACAAGCTTACTTCTGCACCTGTTCTTACCGTTCCAAATGGAAATGAGGGATTAACGGTATACACTGATGCTTGTCGAGAAGGTTTGGGAGCTGTTCTGATGCAGGATGGTAGAGTGATTGCTTATGCTAGTAGACAGTTGAAGACCCATGAAGTAAATTATGCTGCCCATGATCTAGAGTTGCTTGCTATTGTTTTCGCTTTGAAGCTTTGGAGACATCATCTGTTGGGTACCAAGTTTGAACTTTTCACAGATCATCAGTCTTTGAGGTATATTTTATCTCAGAAGGATTTGAATCAGAGACAAGTTAGGTGGTTAGAGTTCCTTGCTTCTTATGACCTCGACATCAACTATACACCGGGAAAGGCTAATGTAGTGGCAGATGCTTTGAGTAGGAAGAAAGCTTTGTTGTGTCAGATTGTTGTTTCTTCACCTCTTGTGGATCGTATTATGGCTAGACAGGATGAGGATCAGATGCTTAGATTGATGAAGGAGAGTGTTCGAAGCAGAGTTGGAGGTAGTAGTCTTGATGGCAGTGGAGCTCAGATTGACGATAAGGGTGTATTGAGGATTAATAATAGGATTTGTGTCCCGAATGTTGATGGATTGAGACAGGAGTTACTTCGGGAGAATCATCAGTCCAGACTTTCTATTCATCCAGGCGTGACCAAGATGTATCAGGATATGAAGAAGTTATATTGGTGGAAAGGTATGAAGCGAGATATTTCCATTTTCGTCAATAGGTGTGCGACTTGTCAGCAAGTCAAGGCAGATCATCAGAAGACCCCTGGTTTATTGCAGCCTCTTGAGATTCCCAATTGGAAGTGGGAACAAGTTTCTATGGATTTCATTGATGGTTTACCGAGGACTAGGAAGGGTAACGAGCGTATCTGGGTTATTGTGGATAGATTGACCAAATCAGCTCATTTCATTCCAGTCAAGTCTACCCGTTCAGCGTCTAGTTTGTCTGAGATTTACATAAGGGAGATTGTTCGTCTCCATGGTGTTCCTCTCAGTATCGTTTGTGATCGTGATCCTATCTTTACCAATAGGTTTTGGAAAGCCTTTCAGGATTCTTTGGGTACTCACCTAAATCTGAGCACTACTTACCATCCACAGACCGACGGTCAAACGGAAAGGGTGAATCAGATTTTAGAAGATCTTCTTCGTGCTTGTGTGCTTGATTATGAAGGATCTTGGGAAGATCATCTCCATCTTGTCGAATTCACTTATAACAATAGTTATCAGGCCAGTATTGAGACATCTCCATTTTTTGCTCTTTACGGACGACCTTGTAGATCTCCTTCTTGTTGGATTGAATCCGGTAATCGTTTGGTTCTTGGTCCTGAGATGGTTTTAGAAGCTTCAGAGTGAGTTGAAGAGATTAAGAGGAAGATGAGGATTGCTCAGGATAGACAGAAGAAGTACGCTGATCGTCGAAGACGGAGTTTAGAGTTTGCTGTTGGTGATTTGGTTTTCCTTAAGGTCTCTCCCTTAAGGAATGTTATTCGTTTTGGTCGTAGAGGAAAGCTTTCTCCTAGATTTATAGGTCCTTTCCGCATTTTTGGAAAGAATTGGCTCTCTTGCTTATCGTCTGGATTTACCCGAGAAATTTTCTGGAATACACAATGTCTTTCATGTATCTCATCTTCGCCGCTATCTGCATGATCCATCTCTTATTATTCAGCCTTCTGCTCTTGATAGTTTGGATATCGAGCCAAATCTGACTGTTGAGAGGAAGCCACTTCGTATCGTCGATCGAGGTACGAAGCAGCTAAGAAGAAAATTTGTCAACCTGGTCAAAGTGCAATGGAGCACTGATGAACGGGATTGCACCTGGGAGACGGAGGAGAGCATTCGTGCTTCGAATCCGGAATTGTTTATTTTAGGTACTTTGGCTCTTCTGTCTTATCTTTCTTTGTTTTCCTTCTTCGTTCCTTTTCGGGGACGAAAAGCTTTGAGTGGGGGAGAGTGTAACAGCCCTAAAATTTTTTAACGAAATTTCATTTAAAAATTAACATTTTGAAATATTGATTTGAAATTAAAAGTGTAATAACTAGCATAAAACTAAAAATTTAAAGCGTTACATTTCGTTACGTATTTTTTTGTCCGTTCTTAACTTTATATTAGAATCAAATTTTTAATTATGGTAATAGCTATTTAATTGTGGGGTAAAATGATGCGTTATTATTGGAAGAAACCTTTAGCATTTTAAATTTTATTTACTAAAAGGAACAAGTAACGGTTGTACGTTACTTTGGGGCGTTACACTTTACGTTCGTTGTTCCTGGTCCATTTGATCTTTCCTTGCGTTAACAGTGCTAGTTCAGCCGTATTGCTTCAGTTGGTATTGCAAAAATCTCGCGTTTACTAGTTCACGTGAGAAAGTTATTCGCTACCCTTACGTTTCGTTCAATATTTATTATTGCATAAATTTCCTCTAACCGATCAAGACTTTTCTTTTGCCTTCCCTCTGTAAATTATAAGCAGCTGTCATCTTCTATTTTCATTCAAAATTTTCAATTCTGCAAATCTCTTTTGGAAAATCTCGTGAGCATTTGCAAGGTAATGGACACGTGCCCTCTTTCATTTATCTTCAAATTTTTGTTGTACCTTGTTTTAAAATTTTGCTGTACCGTGTTTTGCCCACCTCCTACCCCATATTTTCTCCACCACGTCAGCCCACCATGCCGAACCCACCACTACGGTGCCACCACGACCCCTTTCGCCATCAGATCACCACGCCACCAGCCCACCACCCACGCCTACACATCAGCCCACCACCATGCCGAGCCCACGCCAAAACCCATTCGGCAGCCCACCCCAGTCCACCTCCACGCCGCCAGAAACCCCACGCCCTGCCAGAGAACCCCACGAACGAACCACCCCACGCCTACCCCAGTCTCCTGACACATACCGGACCCCACTGACTCGCGCGAGACCATCCATTCACCACAACTTCATATCGTTCGCCACCCCTTCCCCATACGAGACCGAGGCCAACCCGCCACAAACTCCAGACCGAGCCCCCTACCCCAGCCCTGTCACCACCAAAACCATACAAGACCGAGCAATGATGAAACTGCTTGTGTGGGATTGGTTTCCTGCACCGTCGACAATTGTGTGATATAGCACCTTGGCTCTGAATTATTAAGTGAACAATATATATTGCCTCTGCCTTGTATTCGAATAAAGAAAAGAAATGAAATGGTTGCCTTGTCACCATGATTGATATCTTAGTCTATTTATCTTTCCACTGATTTTGTTTTGAACAGAAAAAAAATGAACAAACAAATGTTTCGTCCTTTGCATTTTTGGGGTACCTTAGTTTTATTTTGCCTCTGGCTTTGAAAAAAAGAATGAGAACTAAAGTGGTTTGTTTTGAAGTTGTTAGTTTTATTTTTTAGGCTGAGCCCTGCTTTTGAAAAAGAATATGGAATGAACAATAAAAGTGGTCGAGCCATTTCCTTCTATTTTTCAACTTGATTTATATTTTCTTTTTCGTTCGTTTGCTTCAATTGGAAAATTCGTTATTCGTGCATTTTTGATTGTCTATTTATTCGCTTTATTCTTTTGACTTTAGATTTGAATCTAGTCGGCGAATCTGCTAACAACAAATCGTGCTTTCCGCGGGCTTTCGACTGATAGCGTACTTCTTTCTTTCCAAATCTCCAGCTCCGTAGAGGTGAGTAAATCTCACACGAATATTCAGACTTATATGATTGTGAAACAACCGCAACTGAATGTGTAGAAATAAATAAATAAATAAATGATGTTATAACTACCTGTGATTTATTTATAGTTGATGTTAATTGTTAAAAACTGCATATCGTATCATCTGTTATATTCTGTTCTTATTTTACTGTATTATATTCTGTTAAATCACACTACAAGTTTCTGTAGAATAGAATCACTATGGGTTGAAATGATACATACCCGAACGGACTTTAGAATAAGGGAAGATCGTTATAGGCTGAAATGATAGGCCTGAACGATTTTCAATTAAATTTTATTTACTTGGGATTGCGGGTTTGAAATGATAAAACCCGGATTTTTCTTTGTAAATTACGGACTGAAATGATATAGTATCCGTATCACTTGACTTAGGCTAGAAAATATTATACAGACCCGTGGTTATTTTCTGTATTTTCTGGATACTTTTAAATAATTTAAATATTGTAATAATATTAAATTGATTTAAATCGAAATTTTAAGTGATTTATTTAGAATAGAAATGATTTTTCTATGTGATAAATATAAATAAATGGAGGAATATTGATTTTAAAACGAAACTTAAATTTGAAATTTTGATTAAAAGAAAAGATGGAAACTTAAGTTAATTAAATTGAAAAGAAAATTTAGTTTTAAATTGGTGGAAAAATGGAGTTTAATTTTAAATGTTGAAATGAATGTAATAAGCAAATTTGTAAGTTTTGGTTTTAACTTGTAAAATTTCTCTTTAAAATAAATTAGTTAAAGGATCGAAATGAACCTTTTAATGTATGATTTTATAAGTTCTGAACTAGGTAGAATCTGTAGCACTTGTTAAGTGTTGTGGATTATATAAGTGAACCAAAAGACTAAAATGAACTAAGGCTATGATAGTACTTGGTAAGTGCTGTTGTAGCAGAAACTAAAATTTGAACCTGAACTAATAAATGAGCTACTGTAGCACTTGTTAAGGACTGCAGTAGGCTGAAATATGATTTTGTTTAAAACTGAACTGTTATAGCAGTTTATAAATGTTGTTTTGTTGAATAAAATTGTTTTCAAATATAATTTACCGCCGCACTTTTTAAATGCCGTGAAAGCTGAAAATTTTAACGTTATTGTTTTAAGTGAATAAGTGAACTCCGAAAGGATTAGATTTTGGAAAGTTAATATTTGATTTTAAAAGAATAATGACTTTGTTTTAAATGGTTTAATTCGAAGTATATTTGATAAATTGTTTTAAATCTATAACCACGGGTTATAATAACGATTGGTTGGCAAAGAGACCGGGATCGGATATGGACATACTCTCTGTCGATACCGAAAACCACTTTGACAACCGTGTACGCGGTGGAGATTCCAGAATGAAGTAGGATGGTGACGACGTTCCTAAGGTATGTTACGTGGACCCAACTCCCGTGAGTTGGCATAAGGTGGCTAAAACAGGAGCGATCTCGGACCAGTGAGGTAGCACCTCTTCTCGAACACATTTCTTCGATATTATACTCTTACTTGTGATTTGACTAGATGGCCATCCTCCGATTTGGGAATGTTGTTCGAGGTGGACGATAGTGGCTGTTATGCGCTCCATCAGTCCGTGTGCGTAATTGGTATATCTACCCTGGCATTGCCTAGTTGTGCCGTGTCACCTACCATATCGAGCTTTACTACGATTATGATTTTAAGATTCGACCGCGTTAAGGTTCTCCATCCCCTTAATGCTATTTTCCGATATGATTATACTTTACTTATTTAGACACTATTATAATAGCGAATATTACTACATAGTAGATAGTTTAACGGATCCTTAGAGGATGGGCGGTCCCAAGCATCTTCTAAGTTACTTGTACCTTTACTACAGTTCATTTGAGTTGGTTTACATTGTATAAGTATGTATATCCTGACTCGAGTGTTTATGTTTTATTTTACGCTCGGGTCAGCCTGAGTATTCACAGCTTTGGATTCACTTTTCTGGAGCTCGGAATCGCTGGAGATTCTGCTTATCTAGTTATCTACCTATTTCAGTTTCAGTTGTCTTATTTCAGCTTTTGTTTTAGAGACTTGTGTATTTGGGATTTCTATTGTACTTGTGTCAGAACTGTATTGGGTTTCAGACTATGTATTTTGTATTTGATTTGAGACTATGTATTTTAGTGGCTTCATGAACCACTATGGTTATTTTAAATTCCGCTGCGAGTTATTCTGATATTTCTGTGTCTGTGATTCTGTGAATGATTTTATTTGCTCCAAATTTTATTACAATCTGTTATTTTGCATTTTTCAAGTCTGACATGTGTGGATTATTGTCGATTTGAATGGTCCAAAATACCGGGTTGTTACATTTATCTGAGGCGCCTCGATCAAACAACAATCACACAGTAAATGAGATTGGAGTATCCACATAGGTTAAATACCAGGGCTCCATACCTGATACCACCCTTTTCCAGAAGGAAATGACATACCCTAAAGGGCGCGACCCTCATAACCTTGTCGCATCATTCCTGTTTCGACCATTTCCGGGTTGTGAGGTCCGATGAGGTCTCGTCCACAAAGCTACGCTTTTTCACAAAGCCACGCTTTGATCACAAATGATCAATAAATGATCATCACACATCAACACTCAGCATGCCACACTACCAAATTGGGAGTATATCACTGATAAATTTCAACTACATAACCTCTGAGCTCGTACGTCTCAGAGAAGGGTGTTAAGCTAAGAGAATAAATTCTCTGCCACCAACAGAAATGTATTTGAAAGAAATCAGCTTTATATCTCAAAATGTAATGTCAGACATGTAACCATACAAGTCTGTTCCGGGTTCGAACAGAACCGAAGGCACTTCCAAAGAAGCCCTTACAATCCGGGTATTCACAATCCCGATCGAACTTCCCATCACAAAGGAAATCTCTATACCGTAGCTAACGGTGCAGAGACAATCGATAGGTCATCCTATCGTTTTCACAAATACCCGGTCTTCACCACCGGTTTTCAATACGACCCATATCGTCGTATCACTAATTCGGAATGGGTTATATGACACAAAGGTCTTTTCCCGGCTAACCCGAATAGTGAGCACAATATTTAAAACATATGGATATAGGGATTTCAATTAAGTCACAACTTATTACCCAAATCCTTTCCTTTAAATGGTTTAAACAAATTACCATTTTTAAATCTTTAAACAAAAAGATTTACTTCACAAAGTTTACCCAGTTTCACAAAGATTCATTCACAGATTTCCAAATCAATTTCCATTTCAATTTGATTAACCCATTAAATCTCTAAATCAAGATTTAATTTATAGCTTTCAAAACTATTCACAATTCAGGTCTTTTATAATATAAAAGATACATCTTTTAAAATCTTCTTTGATTTCAAAATAAAGTTTAATCATTTTCACAAAGGTTAATTCCTAGTTTTTCCAAACTATTCACAATTTCATTTCAACTTGAAATGTTTCGATACAAAATTGGGTATCTTTACTTTATAAAAACTATTAGTATTTGAAGATAGATAGTTTTCGTTCTTGGGAAAAACTGGTTACATTTACACAGGTTAAAGCTATTCAAGTATAAAACTTGAATTTAAATTTAAATTTCCAAACCCATATTTTAAATGGTTAAAAACCCATATAAACACCTTTTATACTTATAAAATCTTTTAAACCAAAATTCCCGAGTCATTGAATTCAATTTCAAAATATTGAATTCAAACTTAAATCAAATGATTTAAATTCCAATTCTATTAAGTTATTTAAAATAACTTTTATTTTTTTGAAACTCATTTTCAAAAACTTTCAATTCTAATTCCAAAACTATTTTGGATTCAAAAACTCAATTTTCCAAAATTGATAAAAATCTGTGACTTAAACGATTTCCACGTGAAATCCATATTTGTGTGTGTATTGTGTAGTCCACAGTTTTAACACAATAGTGCAACAACATTCAACCATCACAGATTAAATATAACAATATAATCGATAAGCGGTATAAACGATAACGCTTATCTTTTATTCACAGATCACAGATATATCTATCACAGATAAATAAATCACAAATCACAACACAGAATATGATATATCACAAAACATCACATATCAAAGATGTCAAACAATTCAACATCCAATATAATCCAAACATCCATAAGTAGGATTAATTTAATTATCTGATTAATTCAAATTAGATAAATTTCAATAAATCAATTTTACTAGTTATAGTAAATCAATGATCAATTTATTTCAAATTGATCTTCCAATTTATTTTAAAACCCCAAATCAAATTTCCACTTAATTTCCAGATTATTTCCTTTTTAAAATAAATTTCTTTATCTCTTCTAACTATTTAAAAATCCAAATTTTGAATAAATTCTCAACTTATAAATGATATTTCTCGAAATCCATTTATTAAGCCCTTTTTCCCAAATTTGAAATTTAATTCAATATAGTTCAAAAAATAAGACTTTAATCTTTTTTTTAAAACTCCTTTCTAATTTATCAAATTCTTAAAAATAAATTTTTGATAAATTTTCAACTTGCATTTCGAAAATCTAATTTATTTATTTCTGGTATCCAACGATACCGAAAATATATTCGGCTAAATTATAGCCGTCAACAATTTCAATCACAATATAATCACACGGCGATTATAAATAAATCAACACACAACAATGAAATAAATTCAAATGTTTGAGGAATCTAGTTGGATCCCTCCAACCTGTTTCCCTGCATCCACAGATGTTAGCACAATACCAATTCCACTTCAATGTGTAATTTTCGCGGTATATGGGATTTATAAATATTATCCGCTATTATGCGGCGCAATAGGGTCTCATCTGCTATATAATGCGGGAAATCAACTCCAAATACATATATAATACCAATTCCACTTCACGGTGAAATTATCGCGGTATATGTTTTTAATAAATAACCTCCGCTTAATATACGGCGTTGTTTCCTGGAGATCTGACTAGGCAACTAGGTACTCGGCATTCAGGAGCACTCGGCATCTGAGAGCGCTCGGCATCAGAAGACGTTCGGCGCGTACAATTGCTCGGCATGGCTGCATTGTTCGGCTAAAGCTATCGTTCGGCCTGAGCCCTCGTTCGGCCAAAGACATCGTTCGGCCAGAAGCATTGTTCGGCTAGAGCTATCGTTCGGCCAGAAGCATTGTTCGGCTGAAGCTATCGTTCGGCCAGTGCCATCGTTCGGCCAGAGACATCTTTCGGTTAAGAGCTTCATTCGGCCAAAGGTAGCGCTCGGCCAGACGCTTCGTTCGGCTAGAAGCACGTTCGGCTTCGACTGATATTCGTTCTACTCTTCCTGCGCAACAAGTGCCTCGTTCAGCACGGAGAGTGTGGTTCGGCATCCAACCGATCAGCCTATTTAGTTCAGCATACAACGACCACTCCATTTGGGCCAAAGTGTTCGGCTGCCAAGCCCACCTGGGAAGTCCAACCCATCTTTGTCTATAAATAGAGGGGCAGGGGCACAATGAAATGGACCTTTTTTCGGGAACACTGGGGAGGCTCTGCCATTTTCAAGACTCATCTTCTTTACTTAGCAATTGCATTCAAGCATTTGATCTACAAATTGTATTTGTAATGAATCATTAAGAAGATCAATAAAGTTTAACCTCAAAGTGGACGAGGTAATTACGCTGAACCACTATAAATCCGGTGTTCTCACTTTCTACATTTAAATTAGCAAATTCTTCCTTGTTTAATTCATCTTCATCACTTATATCTCTACACAATCTTTCTCAACGAGGTTAGTGACCAATTTTGATGCTAACACTTTGGTGCTTTCACTGAGAATTGAATTCTCAGACCTCAAGGATCTGCTTTGAAGCTACTGGATTGAATAAATCCCCCAAAGAAGATCCGACTCATTGATAGGACGTCCGTTGATTCTACTCAAAGTTCATACCAATAACTCTACAATGGCAAGACCGCGTACCAGATCATCTTCTCATAATGCGGACGCCCACGAGACTGCTAACGTGCAACAAGCAGGACCTAACAATCAGCCAGTGATTCCGGGTGTAGGAATTACCGCCCAGGACCAGACTCTGGTTGTCACCAGAATAGAGTTCAACGACTTGATGAGAGAACTCAGGGAAAGCAGGAGACAACTAGGAGAGCAGATGCAAGCTAACGCCAACCTGATGGCACAACTCACTCAACAACAACAACAGAATGCTGGGGGCAATCCCGCTCCTTACTCCTCATCCGACAGCTCAACTTCATCCGATGAACCTCCTAGGCGTAGGCGTCGTAAGACTGAAACTGCGCGGGCAGGTGCTGCTGTCCGAACAACTGGAGACCGTGACCAAGTCGGAGCTGGAAACATAGGAGCTGGAGTGCAGGTGGAGGCTGAAGGCCCAGACCATCAAAATGCTAACAATGTCGAACCTCAAGATGCGCATTTGGCAGATCGCCAACAGAGGAGGCATCGGCATGATCAGTCACGTAGAACAGACTCCAGCATCCCACCTTCTATACAAACACCAGACCTGACAGCCATGATCAGGCAATTAATGAAAGAGAATCAAGGCTTATCGAATGACGATTGGGGAGTGTCAAGAAGTCATACTCCATTCACAGACATTGTTCTACAGGCAGCATACCCCAGAAAGTTTAATATGCCAACTATCCCTGCTTATGAGGGAAGGACTGATCCCAGACAGCATGTCATGAGGTACGAATGGATGATGGATTCAGCTAGAGCAAATGATGCAACCAAGTATAGATGCTTTCCAATTACTCTATCTGGGATCGCTACTATGTGGTTCACCCAACTTCCTCCGCGGTCCGTATCCAGTTTTGAGGAGTTGGCAAAGAAGTTTATTGAGCAATTTAGGATACACACTACTCGTCCAAAGGACGTGATGTCTCTATCAAGTGTAATCCAAAATCCTGGGGAGTCACTAAAGGAGTATTTACAAAGATTCCATGTTGCGGCGACTGAAGTCAGTAATCCCAATGATGATGCAATTCTAATGGCTGTGATGCGAGGTGTGGATTCGAATTCTGAATTTGGAGACTGGTTGGCAGGAAAACCCCCGACTACGCTAGAGCGTTTTTACTCAAAGGCACACCAGTTCATAAGAAGAGAGGAAGCTAGGTGGGTAAGGTGAGATAAGGCACCTGGACCTGTCCAGGAGTCCGTGAAAAGCAACATTGCTGTGAAGCAGTCCGGAGACAACTCGGGAAAAGTCCAAGTCAATGTCCAGAACAAGCCTGGGCAGCCTAAGGAGTCTGGAGGAAGAAATCAAGGGAAGAAGAGAGAAGCGGGGAAGTGGAAGCCAAGAATTCCAAGCTACAACGAGTATACCCCGCTGAATGCATCTCTTGAAAACATTTACCTATCAACCTGCAATACCTTTCAATACAGAAAGCCACGTCCAAAAGAGTCTACCGAGGTACAGAAGCCACTGGGAAATATTACCGCTTCCATGAGACTTATGGGCACAATACGGAAGAGTGCAGACACCTACATGACGCTATAGAGAAGTTGATCAGGCAGAAAAAGTTACAGGAGTTTGTGAAGGATCCACAAGAGGGAGGATAGGGAACATCCAACCTAGGTCGTGCACCAGCTCCACGTCATCCCGAAGAGCCTGCCCGGACTGTGGGTAGACTAGTCATAAACACGATCATCGGCGGGCCTCACCCCGCGGATAAGAATTGGCAAGAGATGGAGCGGTATGCTAGTTCCCTGAAGCACACAGATTTCGAGTGTTGTTCAAACGCAGAGGATGGGACCCCTGCTAAACAGCTGCGTGTGATGACATACGATATAGTATTCAGAAACAGAGATGCTGACCAAGTTGAAGCTCCTACCATCGACCCGATGGTCATATCCGCGATAATCGGACCGGCCTATGTGAAAAGAATTCTGAATGATTGTGGAAGTTCTGTCAACATCATCTTCAAGAAGGCTTATGACCAGATGAAAATGGAAACAAAGGACTTGAAACTATCCAAAGCTCGTATACATGGCTTTAATGGCGCAGCGACCGATGCAGTGGGGTATGTTGAGTTACCAGTTGAACTGGGACAAGGCGAACGTCGGAGGGTGCGAATCCTACCCTTCGTAGTTTTGGATGTGGATTCTCCGTATAATGTTTTCTTGGGCCGACCGGCCCTGGCTGAGTTTAGGGCAGCATTAGCCCCGTGGTGCTAAACTTTGAGGTTCCCAACTGACAAAGGAGTAGGTTTTGTTCATGGTGACCAAGCGACTGGTCGAGCCTGTTATGTGGCTGAGCTCCGAGAGGCTCATCAGAGGGAGAAAGGAAAGGTTGCGGACAATCCCGTTCGCATCCACAATTCTGATAATTGACAAGTAGTGCCCGAGCCCTGGCTCGAGCATAATTCTCGGATCTTCAGAGACATAGATCCGAGAGACGACGATGAGAAACCCAGGGAAGAAAAGGCAGCGCCGGCTGAATTAACAGTTGATATTTCAGTCAGCCGAGACGACCCATCGCGAGTACTGAAGATCAGATCGCAACTCAGTCCCGCAATGACTGAAGACCTTAGTGATTTCCTCCGAGCAAATCTTGACGTTTTCGCCTGGATGCATTCTGATATGTGCGGGATTTCTCCTGCCATTACGAGTCATATGTTGAACATAGACCCGAAATACGTCCCGGTTAAACAAAAAAGGAGAGGGATGGAACCAGAGAGGTCCGCTGCTCTCAGAGAGGAGGTGGACAAACTCAAAACCAATGGGTTCGTCCACGACGCCCTCTACACTGAATGGGTATCGAACCCCGTGCTGGTGAAAAAGGAAAATGGGAAATGGAGAACTTGCATAGACTATTCCGATTTGAACAAGACATGCCCCAAGGATAGTTTCCCGTTGCCTAGGATTGATCAATTGGTTGATTCCACTACAGGACACGAGCTGTTATCATTCATGGATGCATACTCGGGCTACAATCAAATCCCGATGCATATTCCGGACCAAGAACACACCAGTTTCGTCATAGACGTTGGGCTATATTGTTATGTAGTAATGCCCTTCGGATTGAAAAACGCAGGAGCGACTTATCAACGTTTAGTGAATCGAATGTTCAAAGACCAGCTTGGTAGAACGATGGAAGTCTATGTGGATGACATGCTCGTGAAATCACGACGGTCAAACGGCCACATTCGAGACTTAGCGGAGATGTTCGATATACTCAGATATTTTGGGATGAAGATCAACCCTCTGAAGTGTTCCTTCGGCATTGCGTCGGGGAAGTTTTTGGGATTCATTGTCAATGCTAGGGGAATTGAAGCTAATCCAGAAAAGATCCAAGCCATTCGAGATGTGCAAGTGCCTAGGACTATAAAACAGGTTCAAAGCTTAAATGGAAAAGTGGCTGCGCTGAGTCGATTCATATCCAGAGCCACAGACAAGTGCATTCCTTTCTTTGATATAATAAAGAAAGGGAAGAGGAATTTCGAATGGACGTCTAATTGTGAAGAAGCATTCCGAGATCTGGTGAGGCATCTGGAAAGTCCTCCAGTGTTGTCAAAACCAGTAGACCACGAGATGCTGTACGTATAATTGGCCGTATCCCCACATGCTATAAGTGCAGCTTTGGTTCGCAAGGAGGACCGAGTCCAAAGGCCGGTATATTACGTTAGTAAGCGTTTAACGGGGGCAGAAAGAAATTACCCTAAGATTGAGAAATTGGCCTATTGCTTGGTGATTGCATCACGTAAGCTACGCCTATACTTTCAAGCACACTCAGTCAGTGTCTATACCGATCAACCCCTACGGCAGGTACTCCAACGACCAGAAACTTCTGGGAGATTGTTAAAATGGAATATCGAGTTGAGCCAGTTCGATATCGCCTACTTGCCACGTAGAACCATACAAGGGCAAGCGTTAGCAGATTTCATCGCTGAGTTTACTGTATCCGACGAACCAGATAATCACAATGTCATTCCCCCCGTTCGCTGGAAATTGTACACCGATGGGGCATTAAACGACCGTTGCTCCGGCGCTGGCATAGTTCTTGTAACTTCGGAAAATCGATCGATTTGTTACGCTTTGAAGCTCGATTTCCCGACCACGAATAATGAAGCAGAATATGAAGCACTGATTGCTGTCTTGAAACTCATTGGAGAACTCGGGGTCAAATCAGTTGAAATCTTTTGTGACTCACAGTTGGTGGTCTACCAAGTGCGGGGAGATTACCAAGCAAAGGGACAGAAGCTTGCTCCGTACCTTGTTCTGGTCCAAGAACTACTGTCGAACCTTGAGCGTTATGACATTTCGCACGTCCCGCATGAACAGAACAAAGAAGCCGATTCATTGGCAAAATTCGCAAGCACTGGCGATGCGCAACAAATGGGATTGTTTCCCGTTGAGGCCTTGCATGCTCCAAGCATAGACGTGATGAAAGTTGATTTTGTGTTGGAAATCGGAATTGAGAGGGAATCGTGGATAACCCCATTCAAACTATACCTAACGACCGGGGTTTTACCAGAAAAAAGGAGCGAAAGACGACAGGTAATTCGAAAGGCCGCGCGATATGTGATGCAGGATGGACTAATGTATCGAAAGGGGTTCTCAGTCCCCTTATTACGATGCATAGCACATGATGAGACAAAGCGGGTCTTGAAGGAGGTTCACGAAGGAGAATGTGGTGACCATACCGAGGGGCAAACACTAGCAAAAAAGATCCTCCGCTATGGATACTATTGGCCAACCGTAAATCGGGATGCTGCAGACTACGCAAGGAAATGTGACAAGTGTCAAAGATATGCGAAAATTCCAAGGACTCCACCAACAGAACTCACACAAATGGTTAGTCCCTGGCCATTTGCAATCTGGGGAATCGTCATAATCGGCTCTTTACCTATATCCAAAGGTGGTGCGAAGTATGCGATAGTTGCAGTCGACTATTTCATAAAATGGGCTGAGGCAGAACCTTTGGCCACAATCACCTCTAAGAAAGTCATTAACTTCATTGTACGAAACATTATATGCCGCTTTGGCCTCCCTCGAACCATCATTACGGACAACGGGACGCAGTTTGAAAGCATAGAGTTCAAAGAGTTCTGTTTAAAGTATGGCGTTGATAAAAAGTTCGCCGCCGTTGCGCATCCAAAAGCTAACGGACAAGTCAAGGCCGTAAACAAAATAATCAAGTCCATACTGAAGAAGCGTTTGGAGAAAGTCGGAGGCAAGTGGGTAGATGAACTCCCGACGGCATTATGGGCTTATAGAACTACCCACAAGTCCGCGACCGGCCACACTCCATTCGCTTTGGCATACGGCTCGGAAGCCGTTATACCCGTGGAACTTGAAGTTCCATCACATCGAGTGACATATTATGATCCCAAGACGAATCAGGATCTCTTGTTGGAATCACTGGACTGCATCGATGAAAAACGCGAGGAGGCTGAATTAAGCGCGGCAGCACATAGGCACCGAGTCAAGCGTTACTACGACGGCAGAGTCCACCCAAGGATTTTTGATGTGGGTGATCTCGTTTTGAAACGAGTTTTCCCGGTACCATCACGTATAAATCCCAACTGGGAAGGTCCATACGTCGTCGAACGGATGCTTGGAGAGGGAACATTCAAGCTAGTGACCGTTGATGGCGTGACACTCCCCTGAGCGTGGAACAGTGAACATTTGCGACATTATTACATTTAGTATGTTTCTTTCCTGTTTTAGGCACAGTTATTTCCTGTATGTTTTCGTTCAGTCGTTACTTAGTTTCCTTTTAACCATGTAATCAGGCAGTTTAGTTGGTTTTCATTAATAAAGGCTTGAAGCTGTCTTTCCCATAAATTACTAATGTTTCCATATCCCACAGTCGGGTGATGAATTACTAGAACTACATTATTCAGTACGATGTACGAACTCGCATAAACGACTTCAATCTCCGAGTCCCCTGAGTGCGGACCGGAGTACTTTAAGTCCCCAGAGCGCGGACTAGAGTATAAACGATTTCAATCTCCGAGTCCCCAGAGTGCGGACTAGAGTACTCTAAGTCCCCAGAGCGCGGACTAGAGTATAAACGATTTCAATATCCGAGTCCCCAGAGTGCGGACCGGAGTACTCTAAGTCTCCAAAGCGCGGACTAGAGTATAAACGATTTCAATCTCCGAGTCCCCAGAGTGCGGATCGGAGTACTCTAAGTCCCTAGAGCGTGGACTAGAGTATAAACGATTTCGATCTCCGAGTCCCCAGAGTGCAGACCGGAGTACTCTAAGTCCCCAGAGCGTGGACTAGAGTATAAACGATTTCAATCTTCGAGTCCCCAGAGTGCGGACCGGAGTACTCTAAGTCCCCAAAGCGCGGACTAGAGTATAAACAATTTCGATCTCCGAGTCCCCAGAGTGCGGACCGGAGTACTCTAAGTCCCCAGAGCGCGGACTAGAGTATAAACGATTTCAATCTCCGAGTCCCCAGAATGCGGACCGGAGTACTCTAAGTCCCCAGAGCGCGGACTAGAGTATAAACGATTTCGATCTCCGAGTCCCCAGAGTGCGGACCGGAGTACTCTAAGTCCCCAGAGCGCGGACTAGAGTATAAATGATTTCAATCTCCGAGTCCCCAGAGTGAGGACCGGAGTACTCTAAGTCCCCAGAGCGCGGACTAGAGTATAAATGATTTCGATCTCCGAGTCCCCAGAGTGCGGACCGGAGTACTCTAAGTCCCCAGAGCGTGGACTAGAGTATAAACGATTTCAATCTCCGAGTCCCCTGAGTGCGGACTGGAGTATTCTAAGTCCTCAGAGCGTGGACTAGAGTATAAATGATTTCAATCTCCGAGTCCCCTGAGTGCGGACCGGAGTATTCTAAATCCCCAGAGCGCGGACTAGAGTATAAACGATTACAATCTCCGAGTCCCCAGAGTGCGGATCGGAGTACTCTAAGTCCCCAGAGCACGGACTAGAGTATAAACGATTTCGATCTCCGAGTCCCTAGAGTGTGGACCGGAGTACTCTAAGTCCCCAGAGCGCGGACTAGAGTATAAACGATTTCAATCTTCGAGTCCCCAGAGTGCGGACCGGAGTACTCTAAGTCCCCAGAGCGCGGACTAGAGTATAAAGGATTTCGATCTCCGAGTCCCCAGAGTGTGGACCGGAGTACTCTAAGTCCCCAAAGCGCGGACTAGAGTATAAACGATTTCAATCTCTGAGTCCCCTGAGTGCGGACCGGAGTATTCTAAGTCCCCAGAGCACGGACTAGAGTATAAACGATTTCAATCTCCGAGTCCCCAGAGTGCGGATCGGAGTACTCTAAGTCCCCAAAGCGCGGACTAGAGTATAGACGATTTCAATCTCCGAGTCCCCTGAATGCGGACCAGAGTACTCTAAGTCCCCAGAACGCGGACTAGAGTATAAGCTATCTCAATCTCCGAGTCCCCTGAATGCAGATCGAATTACCCTAAATCCCTGGAGCGTGGGTTTAGAAAAAATTCTAAGTACTCAAAAATGTGGAACAAGAACAATGCCACTCCAAAGAACGTTCGAACGACGTAAGAATGGATCGAGAAATTATGCAACTCATAAGAACTTGAGTTATGACCACAGTTAGCCAGCAAACCAAAAAAGCAAAAGAATTATTCGAGTGAAAAAGAAACTAAACTTTATTTAATAGTCCAAAATGGGGTTACACAGTTATTCCTCCAAAACTTGGAGTCAAGAACCTATCTACATAAACTTCGGAAACAAAAGATGAAAGTAGTTACAAGACTTAAGCAAAATCTCGTTGAACGAGTGTAGCGACTATTTCTTTGGTTTCTTCTTCTTGTCTTCCTTTGTTTTCTCAGACGATTCCTCTCCCTCATGCTTCTTCTTGGATTTCTTGCTTGCTAAAGAAGCGGAGTCAGGAGTGGGAGAAGGAACATCCAGCGGTTTGGATTTGCCAGGGAGAATGATCTTCAAAGGTCTATTCCGCGGGTCGGTAAGTTCCAGTATTTCAGGCTCTACTTTGATCTCGACTTTCTTTTTCTCCTCTTCGGCGAGACACTCTTTCATGCTCATCTTCGAAGTATGTTCGGAGGCGCCAGTGATCTCGATTTCATAACTCCCTTCGGCGGGAGATGAAGTGTCAAACTTATCATCATCTAGCGCCCCGATCACTTGAGCGTCAGGGCCAGGAGTTACTCCCGCATGAGCAACATCGCTTGTTTTCTCTACCTCCTCCTTGGCGTCATCGCTCCTCGGAGTTGGCTCAGGATCAGAGCAGCCTGCATGAAAACATAAAGAATGAACATTAGGATGAATAACCGCTACTAGAAAGTGACAGATCTTTTAACTTCTAAAAGAAGAATTTCCTACCGGGTTCTGGCTGGCTATCAGTTGCGCGTGGAGTTTCACCCTCTAGAATAGGGGATAGCACATGAACGCCAAGTCCGGGACCTTCAGGATCGTAGCCGGCATGCTGCTCGAATGGGTCAAGTGTCGGCCGACCAGCCAATTGAGCAGTGGGAGGAGCAGCAGTATGAGGAGCCGTAGTCTTAGCCCCAGATGGACCAGCTTCATCATTTTTCTCTTTTGGTAGGGGAAAGCCTTTGCTATAAAGCACCAAAGCTGCAGATAAGTCCGCTGGCTCGTTCCCTCCAAGAAATTCCTTCACCAGAGCATCCTCATCGACTTCTTTAGAGCCCGACTCGATTTTTCTGATCTTCACTAAAGTTTCCCAGGCCTCAGCTAGGGATTCAAGATAGCCCTCGCCTAGGAATGTCAAGTCGCGATGCATAAGGATGCGGGCGTCGTACTCAGCAATCAGCGGGTCAAACTTGCACTTGACCTCTTCCCTGCCGGCCTCTGCAGCTGCTTCGAGGCGAGAGTCAATCTCCTCTGAAGCTTTCCTCTTACCCTCCTCACGGGCTTCGTTTTTCGCCATCTCAACCCTAGCAAGTTCGTCGTCGAGCTTCGTTTTCAAGAGCCGTGTAGCAATGATTTCATCGCAATATCGTTGTGACTCTTCTTGAGCAGCTATTTTATCCTCTTTCTCCTTAGAGAGTAATTCTTTCAACTCTTTAACTTGTATGGCAAGCGCGTCCCTTTCTTTTTGGATAGAATCTTTTTCTAAGGCAAGGGCTCCGCTGCGCTGGACTGCTTCATCGAGTTCCTTCTTATGGGTCATCTCCAAACGAGTGACTGCCTCGGCAATGTCTTTTGCACTTTGCTCTGCGGCTTCAAGTTTCGACTTATATGAAGCAAGCTCTTCATCTTGACTCTTGATGATGTCCTTGTCGAAGCCAGCTTCCAACCTCAAACGATCAATTTCATGTTGTCGCTCAACAGATACCTCCGAGACTTTCTCGACCAAATGTGCAAACACGTCATGTTGAACATAGACGTCGTTGTTGCAGGCAAGAGCGCTCTGTTTGACATGCCCGGGGATGTGATGAATAGTTAGGAGAAATTTTAGGCCATCGAAACAGATTTTTGGGAATTTGGCCTTGAGTTCGACCATCTTCTCTGCTACAGTGGGGTCGGCCGCAGGAATAGGGGGAGGAGGCTTTGAAAGTTCTGCTCTTTTCCAATGCTCCCGAGTTTGCCTTGTGCTTGACGAACCGGAATGTTGTTCTCGGGAGACATCGGGTAGGGACCCCTTCTGTGAAAGCTTCTCTCTATCTGTCTCAGTTTGAGGAAGAGGATCACGAGAATGTGAAGATTGAGAATATGTTTTCTTTCGATAGGATGATTCGCGAGGACGCTTGTCTCGATCCTCGTAATCGTCTCTATCCCCACGCCTACCCGAACCTGAATCCCGTCCGGAATGATGAAATATGGAAGAGCCATGGAGGCGATCGAGTCCGTGGGAGCGCCCCATGTCACCTGCAAAGAATAAAAATAACAACGGGTTAAGAAAAATCGGGGTAATAAAAAAACGTGAAGTGTTTGGTGACGTGCGTGTGTGCGTGTATGTCCTAGTGTTCCCCCCGACGGACCAGTTCCTCTATCTTTACTGATTGGAGTATTATCTCCCTGGGCTGGGGGTTGAACTCCCGCGTTGCCTCTAGCCGGTGAATGAAACTTAAGGGCTTCCGGATCGTCGAAACCATAATTGAGTATATCGTCGGGGATGGTAAGGTTCGACAGACCCTTTAAAGAACTTTCCATATGCTGTGAAGAAGCCTCTTTCTCTGACGGGATAAGTGTAACTTTCGAAGTTCCGCCAACTTTCTCCTTCCGTATCTTGTACATCAATTTCTTCTTTCCCTTCGAAGGGGAGGACGACGTTTCAATATCATGCACTTCGACCGCCGGGTTCCAAGCGGGACCCATGTTCTTGCCTTGAGTCTCAGGAGCTTAATCCTCCTTGTGTTCACGCTCTTCGTGCGCATCGGGAGTATGGCGTGATGACGATCCAACTTGTTTTTTCCCTTTACCGGATGCAGGCTTGGGAATGGAAACACCCTCCGGGAGACTAATCCGGCGACCACTTGCTAACAGTCCGAACCTCGATAGTGATTCATTTGAAAGGAGGGTTCGGATGTCTCGTTCCTCGGTAGGAAGAGCTCAAATGGCTTCAACGGCCTCAGAATATCCTCGGCCCTCCGGACGCGGGTTAATACCTGAAAAGATGAAACAAGGAGTTAGAAAAGCATAACTCCGATTGAACACGAATGATAGCTCAGCGAAGAGACTTACTGCCTTCGACCCATCTTCTCGCGAAACCAGGAGGGCAACACACATAGAACCATTCCTGTTTGTACAGGGAAAATTTACTGCATGCTTCGGTTAAGATCTGGCACTTGTGGTACGGCTCGAGGAACATGAAAGAGGGGCTATCTTTCCGCTTCTTGATCATATAAATATATCTGATGTAGCCAGAAGTAGGAGGCCTAGAGAAGACGACCATGAAAAGTAGGCAGGTCCCGTATATGAACGCGTGACCGTTTGGGTGCAGCTGCGTCGGGGCGATATCTATGTACTGCAACACGTCCCGAAGGAATAAATTGAATGGAGGCACGCTGCCCATCCAGCACATGAACTTGTTACAAGCGGTATATCTTTCCGCTTCTTGATCATATAAATATATCTGATGTCACCAGAAGTAGGAGGCCTAGAGAAGACGACTATGAAAAGTAGGCAGGTCCCGTATATGAACGCGTGACCATTTGGGTGCAGCTGCGTCGGGGCGATATCTATGTACTGCAACACGTCCCGAAGGAATAAATTGAATGGAGGCACGCTGCCCGTCCAGCACATGAACTTGTTACAAGCGGTATATCCGACTGGGGGCAGGTGAGGACGATCGTGTCGCGACGGGACCAACACATCGGCAAAGGGGATCCTATGGATGGAGCATATTCGTCGAAGTGCGACTTCATTAATCTTCGAAGCCTGTGAGTCGATCGGATTGTCTAAGAGAATTGTTGCCTCCAGGGCATCAGGAGCTAAGTTATGGGCAGGGGAAGTTGACGGATTTGAAGTATCAGCGACTTCTTGCCTTGATGACGGCCCATGCCTATCAGATATAGTGGCGGAGCTAGACTTTTTAGACATCCCCAATAAATAATGAATCTGTCTAAGCGCCTGTGAAAACTATACTTGAAAAACGTTGAACGTTAGAATCGACAGCATGAGTATTCCCCCCACATGGTGTGGAAAACTAGTGCAAGCAATCGTGTATAAGCATTGAAGAATCTAAAGGTTACAAAGATATGAAAATGAGCTTCGAATCGTCGCCTTCGGAGACCGTCTGTTGAGTCAAGATTTTTATATAGTTTTGATTTCTGACAAAGGGATAAACCGTGATCGTCAAAAAGAAGTCATTCATTGAGACACAACGAGCTTCATACATTAGAGGTGGATTATTTGGTATGTTGGTAATATTAGTTATGTTAAAATCTATCCTCAAAATAATCATGTATCTCAAAAGAATCGATGTATAAACGTTTTGGATGACAGCGCACATTCACTGTGCAATTTAACAGCGACCGGTCGACCGGTCCAAAACCAGGCGGTCGACCGTTCCTGTATAAATTGCACAATGAACGTGCACACATGCACATAACGTCTATATATTTGAAATTTTCGTCTACTGGTCATTTTTGACCTGTCGACCGTTTTTAAACAGAAAGCAACCTTTCCCAAAAGACACTTCCTTCTTCAATGGTTGCTTCTCTTTCCTTTCATCAATGATCACATCTGTTAATGGCTACTCTTCACAAAGAGTTACAACCATTTATTCTCTATATAAACATATCTAAATCATTGATTGAAATACAACAATTCTTTGCTTTAAAATTCTGATCTTAATTTCTAAATACTCTTGCATTCAAAAAGCTTTCTACTTCAAAATTGCTTATTGAATCATTGAAATTATTTCATATCTTTTGATTCAAATAAGTAATATACTTCCTTCAATCTTCACAAACATCATTCACATATTTTGAGGATAAGATTATAGGAAGGGTGTACTACAAGTGACAAATCAGTGTTGTTAAGAAGCACAAGTTGTCAACGACAATTGTATTTATTTTTGTTGAAGTCCTCGGTGTTGTAAGAGGCACGAAATCCCGTTCGGCTGTTCGGGTGTTATAAACCTGTTCCTCCGGGTGAAGCGAGGTAGTTGGTAGTGAAATCCAGATAGAAGTCTGGGACTGGACGTAGGACGGGAGGTCCGAACCAGTATAAAAATCCCTGGTGTGATTTTACTGTTTACTGCATTTACTATTCTATATCTGTGAATTGCTATATAGTTAGTTTATTGAATATTTACTTATATAGCAATTGTAAATAACATTCCGCATATATTAGTCCATATTACACGATCCGTAATCAGTGTGCACAAGCGTACACACTTTCATTTGGTATCAGAGCACGGTTATCATATAACCGTAACACCGTTATTTGATATATTCTTGTAATATGGCAAATAACGCAAGCACTAGCTCTAGCACTTACACGGAAGGTCAATCAACACAAAGACCTCCATTCTTTAATGGTCTCAACTATAGCTATTGGGCTACACGTATGTCATTTTTCATGCAATCAAATAGCTATGATGCTTGGAATGCTACTCAAAAAGAAATAGTAAATCCAACAACTGAATATTCAGAATGGACAACGGCTGAGAAAACAGCAGCAGCTGTAAATGCAAAAGCAATAAATATGTTGTTTTGTGCATTAGACCAAAATGAATATAACCGTGTTAGTATCTGCACTACTGCATATCAAATTTGGCAAACGCTGAAAACCACTCATGAAGGTACTAACAAGGTTAAACAAGCCAAAATAGCCATGCTGAAGAGTCAGTTTCAAAATTTCAAAATGAAACCGAATGAGACAATCAATGATATGTATTCAAGGTTTCAAACTATTCATCATGCACTTATCGGATTAGGGCAAAAATATTCAGATTTTGATGTTGTTTCAACAGTCCTACATTCTCTGACTAGTGAATGGGAAGGAAAAGTATTAGCAATTGAAGAAGCTAATGACCTTTCCATCATGAAGCCAGATGAATTGATAGGAAATTTAATGTCCTATGAAGCAAATTTGCAGGCTAGAAAAGAACAGAAAGAAGAAAAGAAAAATGTAGCATTTCATGCTGAGAAAGATGAAAATGAATCAGATTCTGAAGATGAAGATTTGGCATTCATTGCAAAAGGATTCAAAAAATTCCTAAAATATCGAAAAGCCAGTCGCTACAACAAAAGGAAACCTGGATCAAGCAAACCATCTTCATCAACTATAGAATGTTTCAACTGTCACAAAAAGGGGCACATGCAGAAGGATTGTCCAGAACAGAAGAAGAAGTCAGAAAATGATAAATTCAAACATAAGAAGGACAAGTCAAAGAAACGAGCCTTCTCAGTAACATGGGATGATTCAGACTCATCCTCATCTGAAAGTGAAAGTGATCAGGAAAATGAACAAGCTAATGTTTGTTTTATGGCAACAGAAGATGAGGTACAAATTCCTACATTTGATGAATTACTTGATATAAATTCTGAGTTGATAGTCAAATATAAAGACATAAAACGTCAATTAAAAGTAGCCAAAGCAGATTTGAGTAGAGTAGAGTTTGAACGAGATATGTTAAAAGACGAGAAGAAAATATTAGAAGAAGAACTTGAAAAACTTCAAGAATCATCATCTAATGTTGACTCTCAATTATCTCTTTTGAGTCAAGAAATTGAAACTCAAAAAGAGAAAAATGATGCTCTCGCTACTGAAAATCATGAGCTTAAGGCAAAAGTCAAAAATCTGGACCTAGAAAAGGCGAGCTTACAAACTAAGTTAGATGATATAACTCAAAATGTTTCTAACTTTAACAAAGGTCGAGAAAATTTGACAAAAATCATTGAAAGTTCACAATCTGTTTCAAATAAACAAGGTTTGGGATATAGGAAACCAGAAATCAAGAAACATCTTGGTAATGGAAGGAAAAAGAAAGTACAAAAGACTGAAACTAAGAAAAATCTTAGTGTATTATATTCCAAACCAAAACCAGTTGTGAAATTTCAGAAGAAAAATGTCAAGACTATCAAAATATGGGTTCCTAAAACAAATAACAATTTGATTAGGAATAAATATATTCAGAATTTCATGAATACTGTACATCTTAATACTAATTATATATATAAAGGGGATACCGGACCCGTATGGGTTTGGACTCCTAAGACCTAACTCTTAGGACCCCATAAAAAGTGGGTACCATGGACTTAATTTTATTTTTTGCAGGTCCCACTTAAGAAAAGAGGAAAGTGGATATTGGACAGTGGTTGCTCGAAGCACATGACTGGAGACAAGAGCTTATTAACAAATATTACATACTCAGATGGTGGCTCCGTCACTTTTGGAGATAATTCAAAAGGCTATATCATCGGCAAAGGCGATGTGAGCAATTGCGGTACATCTAACTTACCTCTTATTACAAATGTCATGCTAGTTAGAAATTTAAAACACAATTTACTTAGTATCAGTCAATTATGTGACAAGGGTTTTACAATTTCTTTTTCAAATAATAATTGTAGTATTCTAGATAAAGATCATAATTGTAGTATTCTAAAAATCCAGTGAATCATTCTAGAACCAAGCACATTGATATCCGTCATCATTTCCTTAGAGATAATATTGAAAAAGGAAATATATGTCTTGAATATGTCCAAACTGATAATCAATTAGCGGACATTTTTACTAAACCCTTGCTCGAATCTAGTTTTATTAAATTAAGAAGAGAGCTTGGTTTAATTTCTTTAAAAGACCTTGTCTAATAATTACTGATGTTAAACTTTTAAGTTCTTTCGTTTGATTATTTTTTTTTAACTATAGCTATTTTAAGCTATTTTTAAATTTGAGCCTCTGATTATTTTACACCATCAAATTCCTCTTTTTACTCTTATTCATAGGCTTATATATAAGAACTGTATATATAAGCTGTCAAAAACATTCGTTCTATTCATCTTCCCTTATCTAATCATAAATACAAATTTTTCTATGGCACATATTTGTGATGAGTGTGCTCAAAAAACTCACATTTCCATTACAAGTTCTGAATCAGAAGAATATCTTTCTCCTGAAACACCAAAATATAAACCAAAGTGCCATCATCAATGCTCTCGTACACCTGGAAGTACGCCTAAATCAAAAAAGGCAAAGAAAGTGCTATTCTATTCTCCTCAAACCAAAGAGAAGATCGATGAAATTCATCACTATCAAAAACATCAAATAGATCTTCAACGTCAGCTTCATTATGGACAACAACAGCTCCATCATGAACAACAGCAGACTTCGGCACGATTATCTATTTTAGAAAGAATGGCATTCTTCTTCTGTGGATCAAACAAACGAGATGTTCATGAGCCAATGCCAAATGCACCTTCATCTTCTAGAACCCCAAACTCATGGGACAGAAACTATGCTCAGAATGAAGGGGCAACTGAAAAATGGTCATCTTGGAAGGCTCGCATTGATGATATTAACGAAGATTCAACCGATCTTCCTTCTCCCACTCTTCATTAATTTTATTTTTATATTGTACCGTTGTTTATTTTCTTTTGTAATCACTCATTTAATAACAATTAAATATTATAATAAGAGTGATATACAATTTATAGGACACAACTATATTGAAAACAGGCTGAACTGAGCTTCCAGAACAGCACCGGTCGACAGCTCAAAATGGACCGGTCGACCGTTTTGCTCTCTGGATAAAAACGGTCGACCGCCCCATTTTCACCGGTCGACCGGTTACGAGCATTCTTGTTTTTTTTTAATATATCCGTCCGTTCTTTTTTACCCCTATCACTCTTTTCTTCTTCATAACCAGTCTTCTTCCCCCAAATCAAAGAAACCCTACATTCCCTTATTAAATTTCTTTCTTCAAACTTATCCCTAATGGCTCCTCAACAAAAGAAATTTAAGCAAGCTTCTACCTCAGAGACGCAACCCATTGATCTCTCTATCAAGAAATGGCTTGTGGATCCAATTTCACTCAAAAGGTGGAATGAAATGAAAGATTTTACTATCCATCCGGGTTCGTTTGTTAAATTCTCCGATTTCTCTAGTTATCGTATTTTAGATTTAGCAAGGGATACCGACATTGAAAACCTAATTGACTATGATCAAAACAATGTGGAAATTAATCATGTCATGATCAAGTTATTCTATGCTAATCTAAATATAGAGAAAAACAAACCCGCAAATCCCAATTATTGTCTTTGGTCTGTTGTATGTGGCAAAGAAGTGTTTATCTCATGTGATAGGATGGCAAGTGTTCTTGGTTCTAGGTTTATTGGTGAAAAATTCTCAAATGACTTTTGCAATATTCATGTCCGTAATCAAATTAGTCATCAATTTACTGAAGATGACAAGGATAGCACTAAGTCTATTGGCTTAAGGCCGTCTGCAAGAATTCTTCATCATACTCTTATGCACTCCCTTTTCCCAAGAACTGGAAATTTTGATGCCGTCTATAAGGAAAATTTCAAGGCATTATACGCAATTTATGGGGGTATTCGTATAAACTGGATTGGTATGATCTTTGATGAGATCTTGAAAGTAAATGATAGCTCTAGACCACACTTGTTTTATAACGAGTACATTATGCGACTCTTGCTCGATTGTGGCATTGAACCACCAAAGTCTTCTATTTCCAAACCAAAAGCCATCAACAAAGCTTCGATTGCAAGAATGAAGCTTCCAGCTCCATACTTCAATATTATGCCTTTTGAACAATGGAAAGACCAAGGACATAGAAAGGCTTCCTTCCGTTCATCCCGATCTAAACATGGAGAAGTTAAACTTTTAAGATCATCTTCCTCAACAAAAGAATCACTTAACACTATTGCTCAAAATCAATTTCTTCTAGAAGCTCGACTTAAGCGCATGGACACCAAAATGGATAAACGATTTAACAAACTTAAGTCGTTCTTCAGTTCTATATGGGAAGCAATATCATGTGGAGCATCATCCTCATCCATGCCAACTCAAGACCCTGGCAAGCGCCCAGCTCCTCCTACTTTTGCTTGGACATCCTCGGAGGAGGGTACAAGCTCGGGAACGAGTCATGGACGTGGATACGGAAAATCTCAGCTTGTTGAAGAAGAAGAAGAGGAGGGTGAGACAGATTCAGATTGAATCCTTTTAGTCTATGTCTTTATCTACTATTATGTGTAAGTTATGACTTAGTTCTTGCTTTAAGACATTATCTGGCACTTGTACTAAATAGTGTCGCATTTTAATTCGTCTTAGACTCTTTGGCATTATCATATTATGTGACTCTTAACTCTTGATCTATGGTAGTAGTTTTATTTTGCTTATAATCTGGAGTATATAATTTATATCCTCTATTTTTATACTCCTTTTTGTCGATGACAAAGGGGGAGAAAATTGTGCTAACAGTATATATGCAGGAAAATATAGAGTTACAGGCACAATCTCAGGGGGAGATCAAATACAGGGGGAGATTCATAACTATGTTGTCATCAATCAAAAAGGGGGAGAATGTTGAGTCAAGATTTTTATATAGTTTTGATTTCTGACAAAGGGATAAACCGTGATCGTCAAAAAGAAGTCATTCATTGAGACACAACGAGCTTCATACATTAGAGGTGGATTATTTGGTATGTTGGTAATATTAGTTATGTTAAAATCTATCCTCAAAATAATCATGTATCTCAAAAGAATCGATGTATAAACGTTTTGGATGACAGCGCACATTCACTGTGCAATTTAACAGCGACCGGTCGACCGGTCCAAAACCAGGCGGTCGACCGTTCCTGTATAAATTGCACAATGAACGTGCACACATGCACATAACGTCTATATATTTGAAATTTTCGTCTACTGGTCATTTTTGACCTGTCGACCGTTTTTAAACAGAAAGCAACCTTTCCCAAAAGACACTTCCTTCTTCAATGGTTGCTTCTCTTTCCTTTCATCAATGATCACATCTGTTAATGGCTACTCTTCACAAAGAGTTACAACCATTTATTCTCTATATAAACATATCTAAATCATTGATTGAAATACAACAATTCTTTGCTTTAAAATTCTGATCTTAATTTCTAAATACTCTTGCATTCAAAAAGCTTTCTACTTCAAAATTGCTTATTGAATCATTGAAATTATTTCATATCTTTTGATTCAAATAAGTAATATACTTCCTTCAATCTTCACAAACATCATTCACATATTTTGAGGATAAGATTATAGGAAGGGTGTACTACAAGTGACAAATCAGTGTTGTTAAGAAGCACAAGTTGTCAACGACAATTGTATTTATTTTTGTTGAAGTCCTCGGTGTTGTAAGAGGCACGAAATCCCGTTCGGCTGTTCGGGTGTTATAAACCTGTTCCTCCGGGTGAAGCGAGGTAGTTGGTAGTGAAATCCAGATAGAAGTCTGGGACTGGACGTAGGACGGGAGGTCCGAACCAGTATAAAAATCCCTGGTGTGATTTTACTGTTTACTGCATTTACTATTCTATATCTGTGAATTGCTATATAGTTAGTTTATTGAATATTTACTTATATAGCAATTGTAAATAACATTCCGCATATATTAGTCCATATTACACGATCCGTAATCAGTGTGCACAAGCGTACACACTTTCACCGTCATCGCTGACCGTCTCAAAAAGCCCGCCTTGTGGTGATTACAGTTCCAGATTCAGAAAACGTATGATAATCTAAGTTCAGATTTGTGTTTGCTAAAGCTAGGAGGTTGATGATCTAGGTCAGTTTCATATGTGCTAGTATACTTAGGTCCTGGTCCTTGTTTTGCTACACGAATATGCATGGTTAATAAGTGTTCGGCCTAATTCATGTTCGGCTAAAGGTATCATTCGACACGTACGGCTAAGTTTTGTTCGGCCAGAGTAGTTTTCGGCATTCACAATCGTTCGGTGGACTGTGGTTCGGCATTTATTTTGTCCGGCTTTTATGTTGGTCGGCATTTGCACTGTTCGGCATTTATGTTGTTCGACATATATTGTTCGGCAGTTAAGTATTGTTCGGCTGAGATATTGTTCGGCATTTGCACTGTTCGGCATTTATGTTGTTCGACATATATTGGTTCGGCAGTTAAGTATTGTTCGGCTGAGATATTGTTCGGCATTTGTAGTAGTGTTCGGCCTTAACATGGGCCGGCATTTATGTTTGTTCGGCTAAGATATTGTTCGACATTCGTAGTTGTTCGGCATCCCACTGGTTCGCGCCTTCACCTTAGCCTACCATTTCACTGTCCGACGCACGATGACATACGCCAAACCAGAGTTATGCCGTTTGACATCCTTACCACCTCCAACGCTTCCACTTTCCATCCTTCTCCTTTAGCTTCGATCCGGCACGAAGAAGCTAATCGCTCAATGATCTTATGTGTGCGAACACTCCTGATCATTCCCCCTCGCCTTGCATCGTTTAGCAATAAAAACGACTTAATCGAAAGTTTTCTACACGACCCCTTGTCCCGTGTTGAAACTATTTAAATCATACAAGGGGTAATACCTAGTTTGTAGATCGGAGCTTACGAAGGAGTGGTTAGGCTTTAAGTCTGATTGACTGGCGAGGATTGCGAGTCTTTATGGAGTGACAAAAGTAAAAGTGTAAAAGGAGAGAAGAGGGGAGATGCCTGGTTTTATAGGGGAAAAAGTGGAAGTCGAAGGGGCTATATCCGGTAGAACCGGTCAAAGCCGTAGCGTTCGGCTTCAAAACCTAGGATTGCTCAGCACATGAGGAACGTTCGGCTTCGAACGTGTCGTTCGGCATTTACACCACATCAGGCGCACACCACAACCACTGATATTCTCAAAAAGGCATCTCCATTAGAAGTTAGTCAAGGATTTGAAACGAAACGCGGAGGTTACATAACTCAAAGTGTATCACGTTCAGTCACGTAATACACTTTCGGGGGCAAGTGTTTCCTGGAGATCTGACCAGGCAACTAGGTACTTGGCATCCAGGAGCACTCGGCATCTGAGAGCGCTCGGCATCAGAAGACGTTCGGCGTGTACAATTTCTCGGCATGGCTGCATTGTTCGGCTAAAGCTATCGTTCGGCCAAAGCCCTCGTTCGGCTAAAGACATCGTTCGGGCAGAAGCATTGTTCGGCTAGAGCTATCGTTCGGGCAGAAGCATTGTTCGGCTGAAGCTATCGTTCGGCCAGTGCCATCGTTCGGCCAGAGACATCGTTCGGTTAAGAGCTTCATTCGGCCAAAGGTAGCGCTCGGCCAGACGCTTCGTTCGGCCAGAAGCACGTTCGGCTTCGACTGATATTCGTTCTACTCTTCCTGCGCAACAAGTGCCTCGTTCGGAATGGAGAGTGTGGTTCGACATCCAACCGATCGGCCTATTTAGTTTGGCATACAACGACCACTCCATTTGGGCCAAAGTTTTCGGCAGCCAAGCCCACCTGGGAAGTCCAACCCATCTTTGTCTATAAATAGAGGGGCAGGGGCACAGTAAAATGGACCTTTTTTCGGGAACACTAGGGAGGCTCTGCCATTTTCAAGACTCATCTTCTTTACTTAGAAATTGCATTCAAGCATTTGATCTACGAATTGTATTTGTAATGAATCATTAAGAAGATCAATAAAGTCTAACCTCAAAGTGGACGTAGGCAATTACGCTGAACCACTATAAATCCGGTGTTCTTACTTTCTAAATTTAAATTAGCATATTCTTCCTTGTTTAATTCATCTTCATCACTTATATCTCTACACAATCTTTCTCAACGAAGTTAGTGACCAATTTTGGTGCTAACAGGCGTAAAGGGTCTATTTAACACAACAGATAACAATTATCATTCAATTCACACAATCAAGCAAGTTTAAATCTAACTATTTAAAATTTAAATCGAAACAATTATTCGATTGAGTGAGAAGTTCTCACCTTTGCTTTTTAAAATGTCGAGCTTTCAATTTTTTACATTAAATCGAACACGTTCGATTTAACGCAAAATTTTCACTTGCTCGAAATGATTCCATGTCTCCACCACAGCGAGCTGCTCGTCGCTGCGATTCCGGCGCCGCCAGTTTCGCTTGATTCCGACCTCATATGACAAAGATATAGCTTTTTAAATATCACGCGAATTATTATATAAATTAATTTACATTTCTTTTTTTTTATTTACAAACCCTTACATCCAGCCGTTGATTTTCTTTGAAGAGATCAAGACCGCGCGTGCTTTCTCTCCCCCTCCCAGATTTTGTTCGAACGCAACTAACCACTCGGCCGCCAATTTTCGCGAATTAGCACGACCACTTCAATCATCTACACGACGATCAGAGATGTCCCCCGCCTCCGCATACGCGCGCGCCGCCCACGGCTTCAATCTCGACGAACTCGGTGGCCCCAGGTTCTCGAACGACGTGCAAGAATATTGTGCGTTCGTGCCCAAATTGACGATGATCCGGAGCTCCATTTCCCATCATAGCCGTTGATTTTAAAGAGCATGATGTGCTCTACAATATTGCAGAAGCAAGTTTCTCGAATTGATTTACGGATTGGATGATAATAGAGGAAGATGAAGATGAGATTTCTGCCATTGAAATGTTAAACGGCGGCTAGCCCTAACTGCTAAGGGTTTCAATGCAAATAGAAAAAGTTAAGTCCTTTTATAGAAAATTCTCCAAAACACTATTCATCGAAAATTTTCCGAACTCCAAACGAAGCATGCCGGCTGACATTTCTAAGGTTTACCCCACGTTCCGGACACAATGGAACATGTTTTGGGAGCTAATTCGATCGTATGTGAGAGTTACGGAATTAAACGATCAAATTTAAATCAAATCGATTTAAACCGATTTCTATGCGTTTTGGCTTTCCCCGGACAAACCGTAAATCCGATTGACACGAAATTTGAAATCTTACAATAATTTCACATTACGGATCCGATGAAACTGGTTTCGTCAAAATCCGAGACTGTTTGAAAAATGGTCATTTTCACTCGTCAATTAAATATTAAAATATTCAATTTTCACAAATTAACTTTTAAATCAATTTTAAAAGTTCTATAACATCATTATAACTCCAATATGATTTAATATAACTTTATAAATCATTTTTATACACATTCAATTCAGATTTCAATTATTTCTGTAATTTCAAATATTAAATTAATAATTTAAATTATCCAATTAAATCACTATATTTGAAATTAAATTTATTCGACTTACAAATCTTACTTGTTAATATTTAAAATCAATATACGAATTTCAAATGACAGAAATTTTGGGTCGTTACATTTGCTGTGGTTTTGAGGAGTTTTGATCACTTTTGAATAGCTTGAGAGGAAGGAGAAGATGAAGAAGATTGTGTGTAAAATTATGAGAGAATGGGTGGAAATTTGTAGGAAAAGTTTGTGTAAAAATATCTAAATATGTAATTACATTTCTACCCCTTTCCCACACTCCTCCCATCCCATCATTCTACACATTGGTCCCTCCCTCCATGTGCCTCCATCAATTCATTCACTCCCATGCCATGTGCATGTCCTTAGTGTGTAAGATAGTTGACTTAGAGTTGCTTAAGGGTTAAGTATTTAAGAAATATCTTAGATTTTTTCTTATACATGTTTATATATAAATGTATTTGTATATTTGTATGCATATATGTGTTCATGTGTGCATATCTATGTTATCTATGTGTACATGACATATAAACAAGGTTGCAACAACTTTCGAACAACTTCTTTTTGTTAAACCATTGATAATTGGGAAACCGATTACCCATCACAGTTTTACTTATAATTTAAATTACATATATATGTAAAAAAATTGAAAAAAAATTTCTACAAATTTTTAATTAATAAAAATGATATAATTTGAATTATAAAATCATATAAATAATTATTAACAATTATTTACAAAAATCCTATTATACCGATACAGCGATATCAATTTTCTTATATTTTTCAATTCAACATATATATCTTTATAAAACGATTATAAATAATTTATTATCACTTTATAACAATTTAAAATGAATTCCTATCATTTAAAAACAATTATTTAAATAATTATAATAATTATTAATCATCAAATCTCAATTTATAATCATAAATCAATTATAAGGGCATCACTAATGATGTCATAAATACTTTTATTTTTTCCAAAAATAAAATAAGTTATTTTATTTCATATTCTAGTTCAAAATTAAAAATAAGTGTATGTATCCTACTCCGTGCACGATATTTTACGTTTTTAGAGCTGTTTATCGGTAAAGTGGTTTTCGGTCATTTTTTCGCTATGTTTCCAACGTATATATTTTTGTAAATACTTATATATTTATTATTTATTATTTAAAAATCATAATCTATGTTAAAAAATCTTATATTTGAATATTTTAAAAATAAATATAATTTATCAAATTGATAAATTTGCGGGTCGTTACAATCAATTTTCAATTCAGTTCATTTGTATATATTAATTGATAAACATTTTATCAATCATATTAAATGCACAAATTTATCATTCAAGATAATCATAACATTATTTAGCATATGTTCTTACAATATTAGAAAGGTTAAATGTTACCATTTCATTTTTCTAATAAGGCTTCCACTAGTCATTTTTATGTTTCGCCCAACCCTAAGACAAAACATAAAAGTTTTTCTACTTCACTAGTGGGTGTTAGGACTCGTTTGTCTTGAGATTCTGACCTTGAATCTTCTCAACAAAGCATAGCCCCATAAAAAATAGATGAATCATTATCAATTGTATCATATACAATTCCTAAACCTTTGGTACTTTGTCCTAATCTCATTTTGAAGTCTACTCAACAAATCAAAATGAAATTATTCACTCATACCTACCATATCACAACGACCTAAATATAGTATATGTACCTTAAGTTTGCTCAATAATACATATTTTTATCTTACCTCCTCTATTCAATATATTAATAATACTACACATGACATCTCCAACTTTAATCTACAACTAAGGAGTATGCTAGTAATTTATTAATATATATATGGTAGAGGACAACAGTACGTTAAAGATTCATAATCTTCAATATATTATATTAAGTGATATAGACTTACGAAATAATGTATTTCTTATGAAATACCCTCGTGATTCAAGTATCAGACATCAGAAATCATGATATACATACATTTACATATGTATTTACTCCTAAAGTCTATTTGGGTTTCTTTAATGCTCCGCCTTTAGTTTATACATTCATATTATATAAGTTTTATTATTATATAACTATATATTTCATATTACTTATATAATAGTCTTATGTATAAAATTTAATTAATTAGATCTTATTTAATTAATTTTAATCAGTTAAATCTTTAGTTAACTTTATATTAGTATTCCAATACAATTTGTGTGTTGGACATATCTACTATAACCTTTATAGTGTATGCTATAACCTTTTGTAGTATAGCACATATATCTTATATATATGTATATTTTTATTTAATTAATTAACCTTCAATTGATTTATTTAATTAAACAATTTTAGTTAAATTATTTTAATTTCAAAATTTATCTTACATACATACATGTATACTTATGTTATCTTAACCACTTTAAAATAACATTACATATATCAACATATATAATACATGCATATAAGTATTAATTAATTAACTAATTTGATTAATTTATTTTATTAATCTTATTAATAAATTTTGAATTTTGAAATTAATATTTAAATAGTTTCAAACATTTTGAACTTTTCATTTCCTTTGCAAACATTTTGAAAATTTACGTTATTTTATAATCTTTTATAATAAATATGATTTTATTTTAAATTTAACTTTTAAATTTAAAATCTTGTCTTAATTTTCAAAACTATTTTGAAAATCAGTCCAAGGCCCAATTCAAATTGAGCATTTTCTATTAGAGGTAACCTTTAAGCTCACTTCACCTTTTAGGTCAGGCTAGTAACCAAGTAGTACAAAGTACTTAATTACCTAATTCCAATTCTAGACATTACCTTTCTAGACACCGTAGTAAGTGGGCAAGCTTAATTAGTTAGCACCAACATGACTAATTTAGATCACATAGGCTATTGAGCTTAGATACCATTGTTGCTCCGACCCAAACTCCTTTGGGGCGACACAACTAGGTACCTCAACAGCAAGTTTTACATGTAGACTCTCGACTAGCACAACCATCATAGGACATGTAGGGGTAAGAGGCAATGCTTCATCATGGATCACACATTGAGAACCCCATATCATGCTAGTTGTAGGGATTGAACCCGAGACATCCAATGCGCCAGGTGAACGCCTCAACCAACCTCTCTCTGATACCATTATTGAAACCAGGCTAGCCCATAAACTTTTACGATGTTGAATCTTTTGGGCCTATAAAGTCTAAAGGCATATTAGATCAAATCTAATATAATTTTTAAATAAAATCTTATTTTATTTAAAAGTAGATCAATTTTTTTTTTAAATTTATAGTGCATCAAATACACCCAACAATTACTCATAAGGGTAAAATTAGAGTTTAGTTCTCTCTTCAAAAGTTATGTAATTTAGAGAATGAAACTTTTCGTTCCCTTCTCTAAACTTATTTAATTAATGGGAAGATACTTTATTTATGGAGAGAGAAAACTTTCATTTATCTCTCTTTAATTAAATTGATTGATTATTTGAATGTCATTAATTAGCAACATGTACGTGACATAAATGTAATTATAACCAAATATATATATATATATTATAGTGTAAATTGTGTAAGTGCAATATATGGTAGGTGTTATCAATTGATGACAAGGTGTAAACATATAAATAGAAATAAATGGATAGCTAATCACATAAGAAAGGAAATAAATAAAAGGTAACAAGGATGATTGCTTCAACCTCCTATTTGGTAAACTCAATTAATGCAGCATATAGATGATAATTTATAGGTGTCAAATAATATAAACAGTCAACAATAACTCTCTATATATAATTGCCTCATTTTAATTTATTATTTTTGAAAAAAATCAAATTCATACTTTCATAATATGTAATACATATAATGAATTTTGTATATACAAACATACATATAAAATTAGTTGTACGTATATAAGATTAAATTAAATCTTTCTAACTAATACAAATTAGAGACTTATAACAATCAATTTAAAAATAGATTTATTTTCGAAACACTAATTGTGTGTATATGAGATTCAATCAAATCTCTCTAATTAATACAAATTATAAATTTATACTGATCAAATTCAAATTTAGATTTATTACCAAAACATCTTCCCTTTTTCAATTTCTAATACAATATAAACATAAAATACATACATGTAAACATTCAAATCTAAAATTATACATTGTTTTATATGATTTAAAACATGAATCTTCAATAAAACATTGTACTGTTCATACACAAATTTAACTTAATTTATCGAAGTAAAATCCAATCAAAACAATATGAACATACAAAGTTTAGATCTAAAGGATTATACCTCGAATTAAATGTTTACAATATAGTTTTATAATAAAATATTATATTTAAAAATTTACAAATTTTAATTTTAATTTAACAAAATAAGAATACAATTGAGAAATTGAACATACAAAATTTCAGATCTAAAATTAGACCTTAAATTGAGTGCTTAGAACATAGTTCTGAAACGTTGTACTTAAACGTATACAAATTGTAGATTTGGTTTATTAAATTAAAATCCCAATCAATTCATTCAATAAACAATTCAAACTACACAAACAATTTTCAAATTAAATAAAGCAATGATATATACGTACAAATTATGATAATCAAATTTATCTTTCATCAAATATGACATCCAATGTCATTATCTATAAAAAAACATATCTTATTACCAAAGCCTTGAAGCACAACTTGAAAATAAATTTACCTTAGGGTGTTTTCAAGAAATCATGCCTTGAATAATGATATCTCCTCAGACCTTCAAGATCTCCATCCAATCATTGCAAGAGATGGATGAACCACTTTTGTTTTATTTTATTTGATGTTTTTATTTGGAGTTGAAAGATTTTAGAAGTTTTTTTTTTCTACAACTAAAAGTTAGGAGGAGAGAAAGAAAAAGAATGAATGAGAAAGAATGAGTGGTACTTATTGAATGAATTAGAGAATATGTTTTATTCGATAAAATGGAACCTTTCCCGTTGTTTAATTAAAACTTCGCTAATTAATTCCCTTGATTTTCTCTCTCTCTCTCTCCACTCCTTTCTTTTCACATAATATAGCTAAAACTACATACCATCAAATGACATAAAATTTCCACAAATCATGCCTTCAAATGACATAAAATTTTCATAAATCATTTTATGCAATTATCTTTTATTTAAATTACATCGATATCGCATATCAATGCACACAAATATATCGTTTATAAATACATTTAGATAATTACAAACAACTTCCAAACATCAAATAAATTAAATAATATTTAATATTCTTAAATATTAATTAATTTAATTAATTTACAACATTTTATAAATTAATTAAATCGTGTCGTTTTTAAGAGAATTCATCATTATGGTTGTGTGATTCGAAGGTGTAAATTCAGTCAGCGACTAACATCGAACAATTCGAACATTAACGTTTAAAAACATCACCTTAGCTAGTGGTGTGGCATTTTGGGTGAATTTATCGCTTACACATCTTTTAGTAAAATCCAATTTTACTTATCATAAGCGGTACCCAGTATTGACAATTATTTACACCAATTCTCTTTATCAAAACTATATCACATTAGGACTTATGGAATTTGGTAATGGTCAAAATTACAATATCATTCACATTCAACTTTATAGTCTAAACAAAAAGTCCTTGGTTCAATAATAATGATTATAATTAATCGAAATGCTCTAGCCAGAGACTTTGACTTTGAGTTGTTTTCAGTTGACTGTGACACTAACCTCATATAAATAAGGAGATGAATCCTCTCTTAAATAGTGTTTTACTTCCAATGCTTCCACTCGACCCAACTATAGTTGTTCGATGGACGTCATGCCACGATTTAACTATAATCAAAGCAGAGCTTCCACATTAAAGATCAACAGTATTCTCACGTCGAGAGAATTGTTTAAATTAGTCACATCGATATTCTCTGTTTGACCTTAGTTATATTAACCAGCAGAAAACTATTGAGTGAGTCATTCCGTAGTTATATAATAACCTAATAACCATCAGTACGTAACTCCTTGGTGATCCCAACTGTCATGAGTAATACACTGCCTAACATTTGGAGAGCATTACATAATCTAGTCTCAACAGATGTATCGATATCCAGTCTCGATACATCTTGACTAGGAATATTTAAAATGCTATATTTATTTTCATTGTGATAAATTACTCACGGTTACAATACTCTATAACTACTATCACAAAACATATCATTTATAGATTTTTTATTAAATATAATTTTAATTAAATTAATATAACACATTATATCAAGTATATAATAGAAAGAAAATACATTTTAGTTTGAACAAGATTGGTTATTAAGTTAGATATATGTAATAAATTACGTAATTTCCCCTAGGGTATACCCCTAACTCTATCTATGTCTGTGTATGTCTGTATATATATAAGCAGAACAATATATATATATATATATTGAATTTAAATTTATATTTGTATTTACAAACATAATAATTTATAAATATATATATAATATCTCTTATATATATATATATTTATAATACTATAAGTATAATTTCACATCATAATTATGGACATACACATACACAAATACACACACTACAAAAAGCTTACGATTTTGACGTCGAAGTCTAAAGAATGAAATTTTTCGGTGTTTAACTAATAACTATTCAAAGAAAAAATATTCAGTCTTTAATTTTGAAAATTATAGACTTAAATTTGGTCGTTGTTCGGTTTAAATTTGTTAAGACTACTTGGATACTTATATTACAGTCTCTAGTTTGATATTAAATTATATTTACATTAAGCAAACATCTTATGGTCTTAATTTCATTTTATTACAGATCCAATAGACATACATGGAGATCCACGTCATTTAAAATTGATTCGTAATCTATGTTTATTAGGAACAATTTTTCAACTTTATATGAAAATTTAGTTTTTACACAAATAGACTTTATATCAGTATAATTTTCATAGAACCACAGCCACATTCCTATCACTTAAGGCCCACTACACCATTCATCAATTATTTCTCGTGTTAAATTACCTTCCTCACGCAACCTATATTGCAATTTCTCTTCCTCCTTCCTCCTTCCTTCTCCATAACCGACCTCCATTTCACCTACTCCCTTCCTCGACTCCTTTACCATACCTTCTCCATATCTACTTAATCCCACTCTCCACCATTCACAAATACTTTTGACTCCTTCTAATTCAATTCTACCCATAGTTTCCTTGATTTTTGTTTCCATTTCTTTTGACGTTTCTGATTCTAACAAGATCTGACCATGGTTTCAATTTGAGCAATAAAGTAAGAAAAAATATCAACAATTTCTAAAGATGGTCCCTGTTATGGATAGTGCTGAGAAAGGAGGTGATGATATGTAACATCTCCTATTTTGAGGCCCGAAGCTAAGCGTTACAGATGCTGCAGTCATCTATAGTATTAATTTCTGGTGACAAAATATGGTAATGTTAATGGTATCCATAATATTAGAAGCACATGAATATGAAACAAAATCACAGATTCCAAAAATAGAAACTTTACCGGTCACATTTCAAAAACATGTTTCATATTCCATTACATAATCCAAAACGTTTCCCAAGTTTTGATCAAATATAATTATTCCAAAGTACATCAAGAGAGACATATGAAGATGCCCCCTTGGATGATCAGAGTACTAAATAGACAAAATTGTCTTAATACATCACAGCGGAAATAAAAATAACAACTACTAAATAGCTAACTTTGCCTCCTACGCGTCTTCGGAAGTTTTATTCGTCCACCTACTAAACCTGCTAAACCTTAACTCTCAATCTACTCAAATTAATTTTGAGCACCCAAGAGTTTAAGGAGAAAACATAAACTTCGAGTCAGACATAAAGCTCGGCGTGAATAATACTATACATCTCGATTATCTGATATTAAGTGAGACCACGCCGCTTTGCGGAACGGGTTTCGCCTCACTAATATCCTTTTAAAAACTATCTTTTGCAAATCTAAATCCTGCAACCAAACTGATTAAAACAATAATAGCAATATCATGCATGCATACAAATCAGGTAATCAATGGACTATATGTCTGAACCCTATAGTTTTTGTTGGCTGACTACTAACCTTTGCTGACTCGGGCCTACCAAACAAAATAAACAAATAATCTAACTTCTGTTAGATACTCTTTTGGATGGTATGTCCTAACATACTTCTCCCAGGGTTAACTGATCCAAATGGTTTTGCGGGCTCACCAATAACCTATCTTCACTCTATATATTCCTTTCTATATGTAACATCATTTTAGTCTTACCTATGACAAAGCCCTACATATTGGAATTTTGGACTTATATTAGCCAGGGGATACTAGCTAAAGTATAAGGCGCGACCCCATACCAGTCCCATCTGGTATTCTAATATCCGAGTCATTTACTTAGGATCAACTACCCCATCAAAATTTTCCTTGAAAACCTTTTCAAATTGATTTAACCCTTTAAATCGTACTTAAACAAGGAAAATATACTCTATGCTTTACTCAAATCACTTTGCCATCTTATCTATACTTTACACGAAACATTGTTGATGAAAACATTCGAAACCTTTGTTTAAAACCTTTAAACAATCTCTTTCGAAACCTTTGAAAGTACCCCTTTCTGAACCATTGAAAGTACACCCCTTTCGATACAAGTAAACTACTTTACTTTATAACCTTAGGTCGAAAGGCAAAAACATACATTTCGAAACCATTTACAATAGACCTTTCGAAAATATTAAAAGTATCCTTTCGAAAGCTTTACAAAACCTTAGACATCCACTTTTCAAAACACTTTAAACATGCCTTTCAAAAACATTGGAAACCCTCCATTTAAAACTAAGGTAAACCTTTCGAAAATATTAGGGAACCACCCTTTCGAAACCTTTATCATATACCTTTCAAAAGCATTAAGTCCATTACATAAATCAAACCTTTCGAAAGCATTGGGTTCAAGTAAAAACACGTGGAACAACCTTTCGAAACCATTTAAAACCATTCCTTTCGAAACCTTTGAGTTTAACTTTCAAAATCTCAAAAGGGTCTTAAAAGAACTAAGTCGAAAGCAACTCTTTCGAAAGCAATTTCCTAAGTAAAAGAAGTGGATGGTGTCGAAACCAATCCCTTCAAAAGCATTGGAGAAGCAGCTCAGGGTTTAAAGAGAAAGCACCCTTTCGAAAGCCTTGCTTCGAAAGGTTGAAGGCGGCAGCAGGGGTTTCGACCCCTTCAAAAGAATTTTCTAAAAACAAAGGCGCAACCTCTTTCGAAACCTTTCTTTAAAACATTTGATTAAGTCGAAAGCTATCTTATTCGAAAGCATTCTTTTTGAAAGCAGAGCAGACGCGTTTCTTTTTAAAAGCAAAATAAGGTTTCGACCCCTTCGGAACCCCTGTTTCGACTCTATACCTTTCGCCTATCTCCAATCCACTGCGTACCAAGGCTTTTGATAACATGTGTATTGGTTTCGACTAGGATTGATGGGAAGTATGAAGTCGAAAGGCAGCTGTCGAAAGTAGTGAAATTAAAAAACCTTATAAAAACTGATTTTTGGCTTTAAAAAGTAATTTCTTTTCATCTAACCTACTTTGTTTGTCAACATATGATTGGTTGCCAATTTCTTTTTCAAAATATTTTCCAAAAGTGCTGCCAAAATTCAGAATTAAACAATTTAAAACATTTACAAATTACCTCTTCTCCTTTTATAAACATATAAAACATTTAAGTCTCATACCTTAAACAATTTTATATACTTATTAAAACACTTATGAAAATTCTACAAAAATTCCCATAAATCACTTTTAATATGTTTTCTAACATATATAAATTTCTGACCCAAAGCTAACACAAAATAGCCATAATTAATTTTAAACCCAATTAACCAATTTCTTCACTAGAAAATTCATAATAAATCCACAATAATTCAGAAAATTATAAAACTTGAAACCCATCTCTAAAATATTATTTCTGACTTTATATTAAAATCGCAAGGCATTTGGATGTCATTTAATTGTTTTTTGAAGTCAAACCTTATCATAAAATCTATATGAGCATAAATCATTAATAAGCATATATATATATATATCCATTTTAACAATCAAAACATGGCAATTCACTTGCAAAATAATTTTGGATCTCAACTAAAACCGAAAATAAGAAAATATAAGATGTAACCTATATTCACCTTTAGCTTGTTTGTTAAGGAGTTGAGATTTGTTTCTTGAATGAATTGATTAATCTTTCTTCTTTAGATTCTTGCTTATCTTCCTCTTGCTTTCCCTTAATGGTGGTCGGCCTCTTCTTTGTTTAGTTTTGTTTATGAACGTGTAAAATGAAGGTGCATGAGGGTTTAAGGTATAAGAATATGACTTATTCCTATTTTTTCCTTATCTAATTTCCCTTACGATTTCATTTTAATTTCATTTAGTTCATTGGTTAACTAGGCATGGCTACCTTCGTATTACACAAATCTCAATCCCCTAACCACTTACATTATTTCATTTAATTTAGCTAATTAAATGCCCTAAATAATGTTAATCAAAATTAGGGTTGTTACAGACTCACCTTCATAAAGAATTTTGTCCTCGAAATTACGATAAGGTACACATCAAATCAATCATAAAGGTAAAACATACCATGAATCAAATCAGGATAAGCACCTCTAATCATGCTCTTAGTTTCCCAAGTATAGTGTCTCTCGTCGTCGCTCCACTGGACCTTAACTAATTTGATTGTCTTGTTCCTTAGCCTCTTCTCATCTCTCACGACCATATGAACTGGTTTTCTAACTATATTCAAATTCAGTTCCACTACTAAATCCTCTAACATAGTTGGTGCTATAGTAGTCTCTGAATTTCGAATACACTTTCTTAGATGAGAAACACGAAAAAAATCGTGGACTCCTGTCAAATTATTCGGTAACTCTACTCTATTTGCGAGTTTCCCGATCCTTTCTATAATAGGAAATGGTCCTACAAATCTCATGCCAATTTTCCTGATTTTCCAAATCGAATTACACCTTTCATTGGTGATACCTTGACAAAAACATGATCTCCAACTGAGAATTCTAAGTCTTTTCGTCTCTTATCGGCATAGCTCTTCTGCCTAGACTAAGCTTCCTTCATCCTAGCTCTAATTAACTCAATCTTTTCTACAGCTTCTCTAACCAAATCCGGACCACGAACCAACCTATCCCTTGTCTCTAACCAACAAAATGGAGATTTGCATGGCCTTCCATACAAAGCTTCAAATGGTGCCATCCCTATACTAGCTTGATAACTGTTGTTATACGAAAATTCGACTAAGTGTAGATGGCCTTTCCATGATCCTATAAAATCTAGCATACAAGCTCATAACAGATCTTCTAAGACCTTGTTAACTCTTTCCGTTTGCCCATCTATCTGTGGATGGGAAGCGGTACTCATCTTAAGCTTGATACCTAAAATCTCTTGTAGACTTCCAGAACTCGCTAGTGAATAAGGAATCTCTATCACTTACTATACTACTAGGAATTCCATGCAGTCTAACTACATTCTTCATAAATAACATAGGTAAAATAAATGCCGTCCGGGTTGACTTAACTGGAATGAAATGGACACTCTTGGTTAACTTGTCCACTATGACCGATATACTTTCATTTCCTCCATTAGATCTTGGCAACCCGTCTATAAAATCCATTGAGATAGAATCCTACTTCCATTATGGAACATCAAAAAGCTGAAACAACCAACTTGGTTTATGATGTTCGGCTTTTACCTGTTTACAGTTCAGACACTGCTTTACTTGTAAGCCTACATCCCTCTTCATACCTTACCAAAAGAAACTCCTCTTCATGTCCTGATACATCTTAGTTCCTCCTGGATGAATAGTGAACTTTGAATGATGGCATTCTTCGAGAACTTCTTTCCTAATGTCTCCCACATTCAGAACACACAGTCTTCCTTTCTTTCTTAATCATCCATTCTGGTCAAGACGGAAAATTTTCAAGTCATCGCTCTCTGTTCCATCCTTAACTTTCTAATCCGTTCAACTAATAAAGGATCCTCCATCTGCTTAGAAGCAATCTTTTCGATCATCACCGGTCAAACTTCTAAGCACGATAACACAACAGTTTCCTTACTAGATCTAGCTTCAGATCTCCACTGTAATCTGCATGTCGTCAACGCTTCTAAATCTTTCCACTCAGCTATCATTGCCAACATTGCATTGTGATGTTTTCTGCTAAGTGCATCTGCAACTTTGTTGCCTTTTCCTGGTGTGTAGTCAATACCAAAGCCATAAGCCACTAAAAACTCTAACCACCTCTACTATCTCATATTCAACTCCTTCTGAGAAAATAAATATTTTAGCGACTTATGATCCATATACAACTCAATTCGTTCCCCTAAAAGGTAGTCTCCACACCTTCAATGCAAAAATCACTACAGCCAATTCCAAATCGTGCGTGGGATATCTAACTTGATGTGGTCTAAGCTGTCGAGAAGCATAGGCAATCATTTTACCTCTTTGCATCAGCATAGCTCCTAACCCTATTCCACATGCATCCGTGTACACCACTAAGTATTGATTCCCTTCTGAAACAACTAACACAGGTGCATTAGTCAATAAGTGTTTCAGCTTCTGGAATGCCTCCTCACACTTATCGGTCCAAATGAACTTCACATCCTTTCGCGTTAGCTTAGTCATCGGTGCTGCTATCCGTGAAAAATCCTTAATGAATCTCCGATAATAGCCAGCTAATCCAAGAAAATTCTTTATTTCAGTCACCGTCTTGGGTCTCTTCCAATTATTTACTACCTCGATCTTAGTCGGATCTACAGACAAACTTTTATCTAGACTACATGACCAAGAAACTTCATTTCCTTCTTCCAGAAATGACACTTTGAAAACTTCACTTTCAGTTGATGCTGCCTCAACATCTCAAGCACTACTCTAAGATGAACTTCATGCTCTCTTTCATCTTTAGAGTATATCAAAATATCATCTATGAAAACTAACACGAACTTATCCAAGTGCTCTCGGAAAACTCGGTTCTTCAAATCTATAAAGAATGTTGGCGCATTAATTAGTCCGAATGACATTACTAACCATTCGTACACTCCATATCTGGTCCTAAACACCGTTAAAGGAATACTATCCTCTGCCACTGTAAGCTAATGGAATTCTGTCACCAAATCCAACTGGAAAAATACTTTGGCCCCACTCAACCGGTCGAACAAATCGTCAATTCTAGGTAATGGATATCGATTCTTAATCGTCTTCTCATTCAACTTATGATAATCAATACATAACCTTAACGATTCGTCCGACTTCTTAGCAAACACTGCGGCTACTCCCCAAGGCAAACTGTAGCAAACACTGCGGCTACTCCCCAAGGCAAACTGTAGCAAACACTGCGGCTACTCCCCAAGGCAAACTGCTTGGTCCGATAAAATTCTTGCCTTCCAAATCCACCAACTGCACCTTGAGCTCCCTCGTCTCGGTAGGTGTCATTCTGCTTGGCGGCCTACTCACCGATGCTGCTCTGGGTACTAAATCTATTCGAAACTCAATAGCTCATTTCGGTTGCAATCCTACTACAGGTTCAAAGACATCGACGAATTCTCTAACAACGAAAACTCGATTCAAGTTGTCTTCTACCTCCACAACAACCAGTAAAGCATTAACCTCAAAACTGGGGTTTTCTACGGAGTATATAATCCGGTCACTACAATCAGGGTGTCTAAGTGATATTTTCCTATCATGGAAAAATATCCTAGAATCGTATTTACTTAACCAATCCATACACAAAATAATTTCGAACCTTACGAAATCAAACACATGCAAACTTCAAACAAAGGTATGACCTAAAAATTCAAACTCTAAGTGGTTATAACTCATCCCAAGAGTCGCATAACCTCCTATCGGATTTGCAACCCTTAAGGAAGTAACTTGGTATGAGGGTTCTAGGTTAAGCTTATCTACCAAACAATGAGATATAAAAGAATGTGGTGCACCAGTATCAAATAGAACTCTAACTGATACACCATAAATCAAAAGTGTACCTCCCAACACAGCTTTTCCCCTCTCCTCTGCTGTTGGTTTCGAGGTAGTTGGCTCCAATGCAAACACTTTGCCTTTCCCATCCTTGGCTGGCTCCTTGCACTAGTTCTTATAGTGCCCAATCTGATCACAGTTTAAGCATCTAATATTCTTCTTCCCAATCACCTTCTTTCCATCTCTCGAGCGACATTCATTTGCAAAATGCCCTTTCCTATCACATTTATAGCAGACAACCTTCGCCTTACCTTTCTTGGTAGCTCCTCCCTTTTGAGCTCTCTTCTTATGGAAAAACTTTCTTTTCTGACTCTACACTCCCTGAGCTTCCTTTACCTTATTTCTTTTAAGAAAAGCAAGAATCTCTTCATGCCTTAAGGCCATCTCAACTACAACATCACATGGATCCCTAATATGCGGTAATGTGGCCTTAGCAAGCTCATGCTTCAACCTTCGAATGAACTTTTCATTCCTCTTAATCACAGTATCAACCGTAGCGTAGCCATATCTCACTAGCTCCTCAAACCTTGTTGCATACTCAAGTACAATCATATCCACCTGCTCCAACTCAGCAGACTTCCTGAGCAAAGTGGACTTAGCAATCCTGAAATAAACCTTTCTTTGAACCTCCTTCTGAACTCAGCCTATGTCATAGTCTCCTCGTTGACTCCAACAGTAACATTGTTCCACCAATACAGTGCAGCTCCTTGTAGCTATCTAAATGTAAGCCTTCTAATCTGCTCATCATTGAGCCCTAAGTCAGCGAAAATCCTCTCGCAATGAAGTAACCAATTCTCCACTTCAATTGCATCTTCAGTACCAATAAATGGCTTTCCTCCCAGCTGGGCATAATCTCTACTCAAAACATTATAGTTATTCACCACCGGAGCTTCTTGATTTCCTCCAACTACTCCAGCAGCGAATCCCGCTTGCATCATGTTTACAAAGAACTGATACATCGCTCCCATATCAACTTGCGGGACTCCAGCACCCACATTTGCAGCTTGTGCCTGACCTGGGTTCATCTTGGTATTTGGTCTGGAATTTCCATTAGTTGTGGTGCTTCCCTAACTAAGGTTAACTCTTTCACTTTTAGTATCCATATCTGCATTCGAGTCTTCATAAGATATAGAAAAATAGCCAAAGAGAGATGGGAGAATAGAGATAAAATGTATACTTATATATAGCAAATACAAGTACGTTACTATAGCGTTATCCCATACCCCGATCTTTTCTCTAATTCCTTAGGATTATGTTTTCAAAATCATTTTAGGTTTAAAGTTTTTCATAAACCTATGCTCTGATACCAAGTTGTAACATCCCCTATCTTGAGGCCCAAAGTTAAGAGCTACAGATGCTGCAGTCATCTATAGTATTAACTTCTAGTGACAAAATACGGTAATGTTAATGGTATCCATAATATTAGAAGCACATGAATATGAAACAAAATCATAGATTCCAAAAACATCAACTTTATTGGTTACATTTCAGAAAACGTGTTTCATATTCCATTACATAATCCCAAACGTTTCCCAGGTTTTGGTCAAATATAATTATTACTAAGTACTCCAAAAGCGACAAATGAAGATGCCCCCTTGGATGATCAGAGTATTAAATATACAAAACCGTCTCAATACATCACAATGGAAATAAAATAACAACTCCTAAATAGCTAACTTTGCCTCCTGCACGTCTTCGAAAGCTTTATTCATCCACCTACTAAACCTGTAAAACCTTAACTCTCAATCTACTTAAAACAATTTTGAGCACTCAAGAGTTTAAGGGGAAAACATAAACTTCGAGTCAGACATAAAGCCTGGTGTGAATAATATTATGCATCTTGGTTATCTGATATTAAGCGAGACCATGCCACTTAGTGGAACGGGTTTCCCCTCACTAATATCCTTTTAAAAACATATCTTTTGCAAATCTAAATCCTGCAACCAAACTGGTTAAAAAATAATAGCAATATCATGCATACATACAAACCAGGTAATCAATGGACTATCTGTCTGACTATAGTTTTGTTTGGCTTACTACTAACCTTTGGCTGACTCGGGCCTACCAAACAAAATAAAAAAATAATCTAACTTCTGTTAGGTACTCTTCTGGATGGTTTGTCCCTAACTTACTTCTCCCAGGGTCAACTTATCCTAATGGTTTTGCGGGCTCACCAATGACTTATCTTCACTCTATATATTCCTTTCTGCGTGCAACGTCATTTTAGATTTACCTGTGACAAAGCCATACACACTGTAATTTTGGACTTATATTAGCTAGGGGCCACTAGCTAAAGTATAGGGCGCGACCCCATACCAGTCTCATCTGATATCCGAGTCATTTACTTAGGGTTAACTACCCCATCAAAATTTTCCTTGAAAACCTTTTCAAATTGATTTAACCCTTTAAATCATACTTAAATAAGGAAAATATACTCTATGCTTTACTTAAATCACTTACCATGTTATCTATACTTTACATAAAGCACTGTTAATGAAAACATTCGAAACCTTTGTTTAAAACCTTTAAACAATCTCTTTCGAACCCTTTGAAAGTACCCTTTTCGAAACCATTGAAAGTACCCCCCTTTCAATACAAGTAAACTACTTTACTTTATAACCTTAGTCCGAAAGGCCAAAACATACCTTTCAGAAACCATTTATAATAGACCTTTCGAAAACATTAAAAGTATCCTTTCGAAAGCTTTACAAAACCTTAGACATCCTCTTTTCAAAACATTTTAAACATGCCTTTCGAAAACATTGGAAACCCTCCATTTAAACACTAAGGTAAACCTTTTGAAAACATTGGGAAACCACCCCTTCGAAACCTTTATCATATACCTTTCAAAAGCATTAAGTCCATTACATAAATCAAAACTTTCGAAAGCACTGGGTTCAAGTAAAAACATGTGGAACAACCTTTCGAAACATTTGGGCTTAACTTTCAAAATCTCAAAAGGGTCTTAAAAGAACTAAGTCGAAAGCAACTCTTTCGAAAGCAATTTGCTAAGTAAGAGAAGTGGATGGTGTCGAAACCAATCCCTTTGAAAGCATTGGAGAAGCGGCTCAAGATTTAAAGCGAAAGCACCCTTTCGAAAGCATTGCTTCAAAAGGTTGAAGGCGGCATCAGGGGTTTCGACCCCTCCGAAAGCATTTTCTAAAAACAAAGGCGCAACCACTTTCAAAACCTTTCTTTAAAACATTTGACTAAGTCAAAAGCTATCTTATTCGAAAGCATTCTTTTCGAAAGCAAAGCAGGCACATTTCCTTTAAAAAGCAAAACAAGGTTTCGACCCCTTCGGAACCCCTGTTTCGACTCTATACCTTTCGCCTATCTCCAATCCACTATGTACCAAGGCTTTTGATACCTTGTGTATTGGTTTCGACTAGGATGGAGGCGGAAGTATGAAGTCAAAAGGTAGCCATCGAAAGTAGCGAAATAGAAAAACCTTATAAAAACTGATTTTTGGCTTTAAAAGTAATTTCTTTTCATCTAACCTGCTTTGTTTGTCAACATATGATTGGTTGGAAATTTCTTTTTCAAAATATTTTCCAAAAGTGCTGCCGAAATTCAGAATTAAACAATTTAAAACATTTAAAAATTACCCCTTCTCCTTTTATAAACATATAAAACATTTAAGTCCCACATCTTTAATAATTTTATATACTTATTAAAAAACTTAGGAAAATTCTACAAAATTCTCATAAATCACTTTTAGTATGTTTTCTAACATATATAAATTTCTGACCCAAAGCCAACATAAAATAGCCGTAATTAATTTTACACCCAATTAACCAATTTCCTCACTAGAAAATTCATAATAAATTCACAATAATTCAGAAAATTATGAAACTTGAAACCCATCTGTAAAATATTATTTCCGACCTTATATTAAAATCGTAGGCATTTGGATGCCATTTAATTGGTTTTTCAAGTTAAACCTTATCATAAAATCTATATGAAATAACATAAATCACCAACAAGCATATATATCCATTTTAACAATCAAAACATGGCAATTCACTTGCAAAATAATTTTGGATCTCAACTAAAACCAAAAATAAGAAAATATGAAATGTAACCTATTATTCACTTTAGCTTATTTGTTAAGGAGTTGATATTTGTTTCTTGAATGAATTGATTAAGCTTTCTTCTTTGGATTCCTTCTTATCTTCCTCTTGCTTTCTCTTAATGGTGGTCGGCCTCTTCTTTGTTTAGTTTTGTTTATGAACGTGTAAAATGAAGGTGCATTAGGATTTAGGGTATAAGAATGTGACTTATTCCTATTTTGCTCTTATCTAATTTCCCTTACTATTTCATTTTAATTTCATTTAGTTCATTGGTTAACTAGGCACGGCTACCTTCTTATTACACAAATCTCAATCCCCTAACCACTTACATTATTTCATTTAATTTATCATTAAATGTCCTAAATAATGTTAATCAAAATTAGGGTCGTTACATGATAGAAAACATATTTTGTTTTAGGTTGCATTTATGAGACGGCAATATTAGGATTATTGAATACGATGCCAATTTGTGGTGCTTATTTTACTATTTTTGTGCTTCAATTATTATTTTAGGCAATGGAGGAAATGCACTAAACTATGATGTGAATTTGTTGTTTTTAAAGTATTGTTTGGATAATAATTACGTGGGAAGAAAAAAGAGAAACGGGGTTTGTATTTTTTCAAAAAATACCTTTTATTATGTGGGAAGAAAATGCGACGGCCCAACTTTTTGAACAACTCAAGTTGACAATAAACTACACATGTCCAACTCAAACCATTCAAAAGGTGGATTATCAATGGGTTTTATTCTAAAAAAAAAGAAAAAAAAGAAATAATACAGAATCTCACTGCGGAATGACAAAATATAATAAATACATAAACAGTTCATGAAGCTGTTTTACAACATAAGTTTAGTTTCATTTTTTTTCAATATCATCGGAGTTATACATTTTAACCAATAGAATGAATAGTGCGGCGGAATAATAATAGTAAATACGGCCTTTAACTTCATCTTCGTCTCCAAGAACAAATGTCTTCGAAACACTGAAGACCCAAGCGTAATCAAATGGCAAAACACTCGAGTCAGAATTAAAAATTCTTGTGTAAGCTAAACCAGAATCAGGTGAAATATGGGTGTACATAACTTCATTTTTACTTCAAAAATTCACAGAAAAGTTTCAAAGCTTTCAAACACCTTTTTCAAATTTCCCGTAATTGTCATAATTTCCAATCCATTTAATAATTCTCACAATTTCGAACGACCACTTCAAGGTTTAGATTTTCAAGAATTTTAAATCATCAAAATAAATACAGGTTCCTTTGTCAAATATTCTTCCAATATTCAACTAATGTTTCCTGAAAATTCAACTTACTTTACTATTTCTAAAGTATCGTTTATTCCATTTTTAAAATATAAAATACCAAAATAGTTAAATGGTTGAATTTTAAAAACACTCATTTCTTTATAACACATTTTCTTTTACTATATAAAGTTATAGCAAAATTTAGAAATATATATATTATTATTAAATTTTAATCTAAAAGCTTTATAAATGAATTTCAAACTATTTTTCGAAAATTTGATTTAACCAAATTTACAAAATTAAGTTCTTAACAACATATAATTTCTAAAGTACAAAAAAATTAAAATTTGAAAACTTTTCTGAGTGTAAAATCCAATTTATGAAAACCTATCAAATTTTACCTTAACGGTAATCAAATATCAACAATCACATTCTTGCCGAAGCAGTCAACAATATATCCAATAACTCACATGTCCAAATAGGATGTCTAGAGGTTCATATCACAATTCAGTGGTCCAAATGATCAGTATGGCAAACCATATAATGATGATCATAATAATCAGGGTGGCAACAGGGATATATCGAAATCAATAAACAATATACATCCAATCAAAATCATCCATCACAACATCATCCATAAGCATCCATGCAATAAAAATTCAAATCAACTAATTCAACCATATATAATGACAGTCATGCATCATCAAATGTCACGGTGTTTAACTAGTGGCAATATTCGATTTCAATATCAATTAAAATGTCAATTTAAAATTTATCAACTAATTTCAGTCAATTTAATTTCAAACAGCAAACAATAAAATTTATCGCTTCAAGAATCAGTTTAACTTACAGTAGAATTTTTAGTATTACTTGAGTGCATTTTATCGGTAACAAATATGAAAAATTCGATTGAAACGAACAACCATGAAACTAACTCCATATCAAAGATCTCGTTGATACAAATCCGACGCCAAAGACGGCATCCGAATCCAACCTCGAACGAGAGAGATATGAATTTATTAGCATTTGAAATTAATTGGATTTATAAATTACTTAATTAAGTTTTAAAACGTTAATTACTCACCTTAATCCAACTTAGCCTGCTAATCTCTCTTCGCCAAACCTAGAACACGAAATCGATAACCACGCCACCTACTCCCTAAGACCGGACTCCGCCCTCCATCGACCAACCCAGTCCACGCGAACTTGCTGCCACCCGATTTGCCGCCCCTCGGCCTCTATAGCTTAAGACCAAGCTCGATTTTCCAGTCCCCTATCTTCTTGAAACTGCCGCCACCACGGTCGATTTTAGACCGCCAAACTCCAGCCGAGCATAGCCCACATCATCCTCTTTTAGTTTCCTTCAGGTGCCATCGGCCATCAATCAACATCGACGACAAAAATTCAAAACCTAGCTGCGATGGTCGCAAGCAATTTCTGATCGCCTCGCTCCTCCGTTCGACATTCCAATTGGTCATCTTTCACATCTCACTGAGACGAACAACTTTCATGTTGGGACCTTCGCCGGAAAACGCCTCTAGTGGCGTCGATCGATGATGGCCATTAGATGAAAGGATTTGATTTGTCTTGGTATGCAAAAATGAGAAGGAGAGGGTTGATTAAATAGATTTTAACTCGCTAATAGTCTGTCCTTAAAATTACGGACCCTAATCGAGACTTACTCGCCAGTGTTCCAAGCCAAATATCCCTCTTCCAGACTCAATGGAACTTGTTTCAGGTTCTAATTCTATTGAATACGAAAGTTAGATCTATTAATCGCTCGATTTATAAATTAAAATACTTCACTAAACCCAATGGTCCCATTCGTACTTTTCTTTCTTCAATTTTTTTTTCTTCTTCATCATTTCGTACTTTTCTTCATTCACATCTGCAGAAATGTTTTAAAAATGGCATCCCCCCCATTCCCCCCCCCCCCCCCCGTACCTCCGATCTCCTTCGTCCCCAGTAAATATAACACCATCCTCAATGGTACTCATACTCTGCATGCCTCCGCGGCCGCATCCAATCCTCCTCCGCTCCCAACCCAAGCCTCATTGCCCACTCCCTCCCCCAGCCAACCTCTTTGCATTGAGATCCCCATAGCCAAAACCTACGCCCAGGTGGCGGGCTCGGTACCACGATCCCCCCTCCTGCCCAACCCCCCATCCAAGCGGCACCTCCCCCTGCCGCTCTTCAAAAACGTGCGTCACACTGTTGAATTTTTGAAATTGGAAAGCCGTTGCCTTCGTTGTGCGGGTTTGAGACACGTGGCGAAGAATTGTAGAGGCGCAAAGATTTGTTACAAATGCGGATTTTTTGGGCATCCACAAACCCACTGTCCCGATAAAGTCTTTAATCACACTCGGGCACAAAAAAACAGAAGCGGCCCTTCCTCTCCCACTAAAAACAAACCCAATTCTACCCAGTGGGTCCCCAAGTCACATCCCCCTTCAGCTCAGCAGAAACCTTCCATCTCCCCAACGCATTCTCTCTCCCCTCCAGCTCCCCAAAATATGCCCCAATCCCTAATGCAGCATCATAACACAGACTTGAATTCGAAAACATTTTCAATGGCGGACCCATCACTACTCCTCACCGCAAACATCATCAGTGGCGCTTGGTCAATCGACTCCCTCCACCATGCGCTCTCCTCTACCTTTCATCACCGCGACTGGCCGCTTTGGTTACTGACCAATAATAGCTTCATTTTCTTCTGTCCCTCATATGCAATCAGTGATCAAATCCTTCAGTGTTCGACCATTACTTGGGCAGGAGGTGTTGTACAATTTCAGCCATGGTCCGAACTTGATCACCCAGCTCCGTCTTTGGATCCACCGTCATGGGCGCGGATTACGGGTTTTCCGGAACTTTTGCGGTTCAACTCAGAGGCCATTTCCGAAGCTGTCAAGCCAGTGGGTAGATTGCTGGTGCAAGACGACTGCGAATGGGCGGAACTCGACCATCACTTTTTATATATCAAAATGCAATTCTTTAGCGACATCAACTCTCCATCCTCCTTCGTCACAGTTTTGAACAACGTGGAGTACCTTCTGAACATTGAAAAATGGGAACACGAGCACCCGAATAAACGACCGGAAAACTACTTGATTGTAATAGACTATGAGAGAGACTTCCCCCACTTCGAGCGGCACATCCCGATTGAAAATTTAAATTCAGAGGACAGGTTTGACGTAATGAACTACGTTCCTCTCTTCTCCGGTTCCCCACCGGTACTTGGCCAATTCAATGATCAGTCGATTGAAGTGGTAGGTCCAAGGGGCTGGGACCCATGGCCAGTCCAGGAGCATAGGTGGGACCCGTTCTCTGATTTGGACCTATCAACCCTGCTTTTTCAGCAAATCCCAACATCACCAGCAATCCTAACACCGCCCCACAATGTAGCCCCTCAAACAGATACTCAATCTCCCCCTCACCAGTTCCCTGTTCCCCAGCCTGATGAACAAAGCCAAGCGGCCCATCCAGCGACTGGTTTGTGGTCCCAGCTAGTCACTCCAACGTCTGTCCGCCGTAGCTCCAGACTGGACAAAGCGGCATCTCACCCTGGTATTTTCTTTAAACATGTAGTTTTTTCCTCTCTTAATAAAAGTCTAAACAAAAAAATGGCACGTTGCATGGGCGTGAGTTTGCGTGAAGAACACTACACCTCCATGCATGCACTCGAATCGGAGCGCTTATCGTTCTCCCAATGAAACTAATTTCTTGGAATACAAGGGGGTTGGGGGACCCCAGTAAAAGTTATTCTGTTAAACTTATAATAGCCCCACACAAAATCGACATCCTTTTCCTGCAAGAATCTAAACTATCAGACCCATCCCCTAACCTACTCAAACAAATTGGTGGGCCATTCCTATCTGGGTGGGCCCACCTAAACGTTGTCGGCTCTAGTGGTGGCATTATGACAGCTTGGAATGAATCCGTGTGGTCCCACTGCCAAACTTTTTACCACACATCAGCCCTACACGTAGCCCTTCGTCACTTACAAACCGGGACGATCTTCTTCTTCTCCAATATCTATGGTCTACAAAATACTCAAGATCAAAGTGATCTATGGTCGAATTGTCTCATCTTCGCCTCACACATTAATGGCCCTTGGGTGGTTGGTGGAGATTTCAACACCACCCGATCCTCAGTCGAAAGAAATTCGGGCAATCTTTCCCATGACTCTGACTCCTTCAACTCCTTCATCAATCTTTGCTCCCTGATAGACCCACCCATCTACAACCGCCTATTCACTTGGTCTAGCCGCAGATCAGAACCTTCATTAGCCAAACTGGACCGTTTCCTTTTCAACCCGGCCTGGGATGACTTATACCCACTTTCCTTGGTCTCAGTCCTAGCCACAATCATCTCCGACCATTGCCCACTCCTACTTGATACCGGCTCCCCTACTTGTCCTATCCGACCCTTCCGCTTCGAGCGTCTCTGGCTCCTTGAACCATCATTCGATAACTTCATCAAAGAAATCTGGTCACAGCCCACCCACATCCCCTCAGCCACCGCCAGAGTTGTCTCCAAACTTCGATCTCTCCGAAAGATTATCAAACCCTGGGCCAAGTCAGTTTGGGGCTCCATTCGCTCGCGTATTTCAGCAATTCAAGATGAAATTTTGGACCTAAACATACTCGAAGAATCTAACCCTCTTATCGAATCGGATCGGTCTCGCCTACGAGAACTGGAAGCGGAACTGGACAGATTGACATTGCAAGAGGAAATAGGCTGGAAACAAAGATCCAAAGCGAAATGGATAGAGGATGGCGATAAGAACACTGCCTATTTCCACCGCCTTGCAAACGGCAGGCGCAGATCCACTTTCATCCCAGAAATCACCCACAACAGTACCACTATCTCTGATCAGTCCGTCATCATAAATCTGTTCTTTGACTATTATCAAAACATTTTGGGCAAACACCACCCCCTCTCCCGCATATAGACTGGAACCTACTCTACCCAGACTGCTCACCCATCCCTTTAGACCAACCCTTCTCAGAGGCGGAAATTTGGGCTGCGCTGAATGTTATGTCAGATGACAAAGCTCCTGGCCCAGATGGCTTCGGCCCACTATTCTTCAAGCACTATTGGGAAACCATTAAATTCGACATTATCGAGATGTGTTCTGAATTCCAAGCCGATCCATCATCTGTTGCTCACCTTAACTATGCTAATATCATCCTCCTCCCCAAAACCCCAGGAGCCACTACCCTTCCATCCTTCCGACCTATTAGCCTCCTGAACACCACCTTCAAAATCATAACCAAAGTTCTAGCCAACCGCCTTCAAGCTGTCATCGCCCCCCTTATTGGAATTGAGCAATTCGCATTCATCCTCGGCCGCAACATCATGGACTGCGTGGCGTCTACTCAAGAAGTCATCTCCTTCTGCCACCAAACTTCAACGCCAGGTATGCTCCTCAAATTAGATTTCTTAAAAGATTTTGACACAGTTAATTGGCAATTCATTCTGGAGCTTATGGAGCATAGAGGTTTCCCCTCAAAATGGTGCAATTGGATCCATTGCATTCTTAGATCTAGCTTGTCCTCTATCTCGATTAATGGGGTTGCAGGAGGCCTAATCAAGTCTGCTCGTGGCCTGCGACAAGGAGACCCACTTTCTCCTTTGCTCTTCATCCTTGTTGCTGAGGTATTCAACCGTATGATCAAGTTAGCTATATCGAACAACCTCTTTGATGGCATCAAGCTCCCCAACTCAAATCTGGTCATATCCAACCTTCAATTCGCTGACGACACTATCCTTTTTGCTTCGCCCACCGTCAACCACATCCACTGCCTTAAAGTAGCACTGTATTCTTTTGAACTCATATCAGGCCTATCCATCAACTTCAATAAAAGCTCCATCATCATGCTTGGAAACTCCGATCACCTTGGGCCAACATTTTCCAATTTGCTCAACTGCAACATCGCGCATTTCCCTATCTCATACCTCGGTATTCCCCTCCGCCCAACCAAACTACTCAGAGCAGATTGGCTCCCCCTCATTACCAAAATCGAAAACAAACTTCTTTCCTGGAAGGCACATTCCCTTTCTTTAACGGGTCACCTCGTCCTTGTTAAAACAGTCTTATCGGCCATCCCTTCATATTGGATGTCACTTTACAAGCTTCCAACCTGGGTGATCAAAAGAATCGACACGATCAGAAGCTCCTTTCTTTGGAATGGGGGAAGAATAAAGAAGCTCGTAAACTGGCGGACCGCTTGTCTGCACACTGACAACGGTGGTCTTGGAATTGTTAACCTATACTACTTCAACCTCGCGCTTCTCACAAAATGGCTCTGGCGTTTTCTCACCCCCGGAACCTTCCTTTGGAAATCATGGATTACCTCACTTCACTACCACTCCAATCCGCACCTTGTCCTTCACTCCACCACCAGCCTCAAACCATCCCCATTCTGGTCTGGGGTCCTCGCCACCCTCCCCGTGTTAAACCACTCTTCCATGTCAACCTGGGTAATGGGGAAAACTGCCTCTTCTGGTTGGATATCTGGTACGGCCAGCTACCCCTTTCTTCTATCCTCCCCAACCTTTTTTCTCACTCAACCACCGTCCATGCTACCACATCCGACTCTTCGAGCTTGGGCCCTGACCATCACGTTCCATCATCCTACTTCGACCTCGCCACCTTAGCCGAGCTTCACCAAGCAACCTCCATCCTCCAAAACATTCAATTCCACCCCCGGCCAGATGAGTTCATCTGGGCCCCAAATCCCGCAGCTGGCTTCTCCGTCGCCTCCTGCTATGCTCACCTGAACAACCCTGGACGCCTCTTCAACTTCCCCGGACTTTGGAAATGCCAGCTCCAACCTCGGATCTCTTTTTTCCAATGGTGCCTTATCCACGGACGCATCAACACCAGAGACAGGCTCTTTTGTAGCAACATTGTGGTGGACCCAAACTGTGTCTTATGCTCTAACGCAACCGAAAGTATCCAACATCTATTCATAGAATGTGACTTTTCCTTTAGGGTTTGGGTAGCAACGTCTGTACACATACTCGGTTATATCCCAACAATCACTTCATTTTTCGAATATTGGCAGAATAACCCCTCCAACAAGCGCTTAGATCCCTTTGTGGCTATATTCGGTTGGTGCATTTGGGCCGAGAGAAATGCACATGTGTTCAGAAGGCCCACATCTCACTTCGATGGAACATGCAGGCGTATTACTTACTATTTCTCATCTTTATCAGGACACAACTTCTCAGCTCCATTCAGGCTGAGACTGCCATTCTCTAGTTCATCGCCGGTTGAATCAGCAGGCAGCTCATGCACAGCTCCTTCCAGATGGCAGCCTGGACACCACTGCTGATCACTCTGCAATACTTATCTATTTTATTTTCTAATATATGTACTAAGCTGTTATGTATATAAGACTCTGCTATGTAGTGACTGTTGTGCAGTATTCTCCCATTTGGGCCAGCGATCAGGCTTGTTGATCGTACTATTTACATATTATTATGCTATCTAACCGGCTGTGTAGTGTCACGATACACAACCGTCTTGCTCAAAAAAAAATACTTCACTAAACCAAGTCTTATAATTAATAATTGATTTTTTATTATTGATTTCATTTGAATCAAGTTTAGATATTTATTTCAAAGAATAACAATTTCCTAAAATATTTACCAGATTCTAATTAATTTTAAATAGAGTAGTTTTTTTTCAAATTTCATAACTAATTAATTTCTTTCCATAATAAACCTATTAAAACACGTTTTAATCATATGATTTCAATTTATTGAAATTTTAAATTTAACATTAAAATCACTTCCTACCTCCTTCTATTGCTATTTAACGATTGTCAACAATTTGTTTGGAATTGATTTTTCTCTTTTTGTAAAAGTGTTTTTATATTCAAAAATGAAAACATTCATTTTAATCCATTCAAAAACATTCCTTACATTTCATTAAAATGTTCAATTTATTTAACACTAAATGTTTATTTCTCACTCTACTTATTTATTACAATTCACCATTCTTTTTGTTAATTTAAAAAGATTCCAATAAATAAATTTCAATATTAGATTTTAAATGAATTCTAATAATAAAACAATTGTTTCTTATTTATAGTAAATTCGAAATATTTATTCAATTTACTACATACAATACAAGTTATATATTACTTCCAAATAAGTGTTTATCTTATTATTTGAAATCAACTTATTTAAAAATACAATTTAAATAAGTAAATCTATGTTTTACTTTTATTAAAAATCCATCAATTCTTTATTTAAATTCAACATTCGTTATTACTATTCCTGTTATTAATTTCATACAACCAATATTTATATTTTAAAATATAAGTTACAACTTTTATCTTATTGCAATCTGCTGTCATTTAAGAATTCAATTTAAGTTCATAACTCACATTTTAATATATTTTTCATTAATAAAATCATAATTTTTTTATTTTTAACCAGTTTAATTCAACAATTATGCTAAATTCAATATTTTTAAATGGTTAAAAATACAGATCCTTACACTCTCCTCCACTCAAAACTTTTCGTCCTCGAAAAGGAACGAAGAAATTATCTAAATTTTTGATATGTTTTCCCGCAAAGTAATCAACTTATAAACATTTAAACTTACTTAGTTTTATTATTTTACAAAAAATTCTAAGTCCTAAAATTTTTAAAAAAATCGACGACACCTCTTTTGTGCGGCTTAGCCGGAAAAACTACAAACTGCCTCTACGGGCCTAAACCAATCAAAAGAAAACAAAACCCAAGTGGCTCTCCACATCAGGGGTAAAAAATCATCAACTAACCTACAATATAAATATGTACCTATTTGTCGGGCAACAACTTTTCTTATGAAATCAAAAGCATCAAATTAGTCTTTCTTTAATATACCTGAATTTTACTTACATAACCCAAAAGAGAGTTGTGACGACCCTGAATTTTGGACATTTGAAATTTGAATATTTAATTGATTTTAAATATTTGAAAGATAGTTTAACTTGAATTTCAAATATAACCATTTATTTGGCAATTAAATTATTGAAAGTTAGGTAAAATATTGAATCTTCAGTATTAAGCTTGTTAAAAATATTTTTAAGACTTAGAAAATTCATATTGATAATACTAAAGGTAATAGAACTTTTAAAATTTGATTTGAAAATGATTTGTTCAATTTTGAATTTATATCGTTTAAATCGATATTTAAAAATAGTCTTCCGAGGCATAGTCTCGGAATTCGATGAAACTAGTTCCATTGGATCCGTAATAGTGTATTATTATCGGATTTCAAATTTCGTAGAGTTTGGAGTTGTCGTGTGATCGTACGATAGGTAAACACACTGAAATCTATATCGAAATTTCAATATTATACTGGATCCAAAAAGCTATCTTCTCCATACGATCGAATTAGGCCTCGAAACCTTTTCCATTGTATTCGAAATAAGGGTGTAACCTTATGAACGCCTGGCGGCATGTTTCGATTGGAAATCGAGGGTACGAGTTGCGTAATTGTAATGATTTAAATTTGAATTTAAATTTTACAACATAAATAATATAATCAAAACACTGTACCATGCTCAGACGCGTAGAGAAATTTTTAACGCATGTTTCCTTTTCTCTGATTAACTTTACACGCGTCATCGATTGCCTCAATACTTCATTTCATCCTCGAGTTCCCCTTTATCATTTTTTTTCCTCGTTCAAAATCAATAACCGATCGGGATCAGTTTAATAAAAAAGTGTTATAATGGCTTAGCAAAATCAAAGGGGAGCGAATGTGCTCCTCCCCTCTTTCATCTCAAACTCAAATAAAATAAAAAAGGAGGAGGTCGCATTCTCGATTCGAGTGGGTCGCGGCAGCTTGAATCGCTCAGCAAGAGGGAAGATCTCGACCTGGATGTGATGCGATGGTGGGGAGAAGGGGCGGTAGGTTCGACAGCAGTGGGTCGTGACATTGATTTGGGGGAGAGGTTTACTGCGTTCGGAGATGGCAGTGCAGTCGCGATTTCGGTGGGTTCGAAGTCGATCGATGGGCTATCGTCAGTGAGGTGTTTACGGTCGAGGCAAATTCTGGCGATCGAAACTGTCGCGATGGTGACGTTGTGAAGGGAAGGCGGCTATTGGGATGGTCATCACAGCAGTTCGCTCATGCGTGCATGCTCCTGAGGCGAGTCTGGAAAGGAAGGGTTTGAGGTTGGCGATGCCGTGTGTCGTGTGGTTCGAAGGCAGTGATGCCAAAATTGGGAAACCAAGTCAAGGTCAAAATGAATACCATTAAATTTCAATAGTTAAAATTTAAATTATTGGTTGTTTGCTTGAATTGATAATTTATTATCAGCTGGATGTGATATTATATATTGTGTGTGTGTATATATATATATATATATTGGAGTGATTAATTTCCCGCATTATATAGCGGATAAGACCCTATGCGCCGCATAATAGCGGATGATATGATATGAACCCATATACCATGATATTCCACCTCGAAGTGGAATTGGTATTTTATATTGTGCTAAAATCTGTGGATGCAGGGAAACAGGTTGGAGGGATCCAACTGGATTCCTCAAATGTTTCAATTTATTTCATATGCTGTGATATGATTTATTGATAATCTGTGATTGATTATATTGGTAATTGAAATTATTAAAGGCTATGGTTTGGTCGAATATATTCTGGCATTTTAAGATACCAGAAATATAAGAATTGGATTGTTGGAAGTAAAATAATTTTTAGAGAATTGGATAAATTAAAAGAAGGAATTTGGAAAAAGATAAAAGTTTATTTTTAAAATCTTATCGAATAAAGTCCAAGTATGGGGAAAAGATTTTTGTAAATGGAAATAAAAGGGATTTTGAGAACTTAAGTAGTATTGTTTAAAAGTTGAAGGATTTATTTAAAATTCGAATTTTAAATAGTTTGGGTGAAATAAAGGAATTTATTTTAAAAATGGAGTTAGTTTTGGGAAATCGATTTGAAAACTAATTAAATGTTTGAAACTGTGTTTTAAAAGGAAGATTAGACTATGGAATTTATAAACTGGGTTTATAAAGAGAAATAATATATATCAGTGGATATTTGGAAATATAAATTATTTATAATGGAACGGGTAATTTGTTTTAAAAATAAATAATGGTTTATTTTTAAAGGTGTGAGAGAAAAGCGTATTTCCCTGAAAAACCAAGTACGTTTCCAAAGCAAATTTTTAAGTATAAGTTGGAAGTTTTAAAGTTGTTTTGGCTTAAGTTTTACATGAAAAATTATTATTAAATTTTATAACTGGTATTTTAAATAAAGTGTTTTAAATAGTTTTTATTCAAAGTATTTTAAAGCATATATATATTTAGATAAAATGATTTAAATTATTTTAAAATCTAAAGCATTTAGTCTTGGTTATTTTCAGTGAAGATAAACAATATTTGGATTTTATTCCGCGAAAGGAAAGTGATTTGAAAACTGTTTTCAAAAAGGGTTGAAGTGTAGAAAAATTTATATCTTGCGAAGATATTTGGAAATAGATAAATAGTTTGGAAAATTATTTAAATCTGATGGTTGTTTGTGGATGTTATTTGATAGTTAAATAACCGACTATCAATATTGGCCAATGCGCTGATCGTTTCGAAGAGACCGGGATCGGGATTAATTTCCCGAAAACCACTTCGATCTGGTTTGAATGTTTTTCGTGATGAAGGCAAAAGCTTGAAGTCGGAGATGGAGCAGTGAAGTGCAAAGGCTAATCGCTACTAATCCTAAGGGTGATTCCAAAATGGATGTAGTAGGAGTAATGCCTTCGGTTCCGTTCGGACCCGGAACGGACTTGTATGGACGAATGCTATCAGAACATCGTCAGGAGGACGATGAGCATTCTAAGTGAATGTGTGCTAAAAAGGTAACGCATAGCCTCGAGCCTCATCAACCGGGAATGGCTAAAACAGGGGAGGTGCAGCAAGGCTAAGTGGCTAGCAACCAATTAGGGTAAGGTCATCCCTGTCTAGATGTTCCTTTTTATTCGGCTTAGTGGACGGTTGCTGATCCCAACCGCGGGGTGATCTTATTCGGACTATCCAGTAAGGGGTAGCTACGGTCTTGTGTAGCAGGGGATCAGGGTGGATCCTTGGTACTGTGATCTAGACCACGTACTGTGACGGGCGGTACCCCAGTAGCCCTGCCATTGTATGGAAACCCATTCTCCCTACGTGCTTTTACGGTTTTGTTTGTATACCTATTATGCTGGAATTTAATTAATGTAACAATTTCGGCTATTTGAATAAGTATTTGTACTTAGACACTATGATAATATCAGAGGATTTTATAGGAAATGTTTTGGTTATCGTAAGGTAAAAACCCAACATGTTTATTTGTGGCATGGTCTTACGAGATACATTTGATTTCAAAAAGAATTTGAAAACTTTAATGATCCAATTGAGTGTGTTTTCTCACGTTGGTTTTCCAGACTGACTCGGGTGTTGTTTCTTTATGATGCTCGGGTCAGACTGAGTATTATAGATACATGATAGGATGTTGTGGAGCTCAGGAGACAAGTTGGATGGCGAGACGTATCACACGTATTTTGATGTATTTTCCACTGTGTATAGTAAGCTGTGTATTCGGTAGTTGTGGGGGCAAGTTAATATAACTGCCCAGTATTTGATATTGATTGTGTTGTACTCTGACGATGTAATGTATAAGCTGATATAGTTCTTTTTTGTATAAATATTAGTCATTTATCTATTACATATTGTTCCGCTGCGTTTGTGAGATTCTGATATTGTTTTCTATTTTCTTCTTCTACCTCCTTCTTCTTTAACCCTAATGGTTCATATTTCCGTTCACTTTGAGTTGATATGATGGAGAATAGTGTCGGCTCAAGGGGTACGGGTTTGCGGGTCGTTACAAGAGTTAAACATGACAAAAGAACAATGCTTTAGCTATTCCTATCATAAGCACAAGCAACGTAACAACAACTATATGGAACAAGGCAATAGAATGCAACTAACAATAGCTATGCAATTCTACATCCAACTCTAGTGATGTAAAAGCTACATGCAACCAAAGAATAATAATTACATGCAACAGAAGAAACCATCCCATATTAATTGATATTTATTTACTTACACAAAATTATTTTCCATTCAATTTTAAAATCATTAATGAACCATTTCTTAAAACATTACTTAAGTTTATAACATTCTATAAAATAATTATTCATAATCATTCATAATCATTCTATAACTATTTCATAAATATTTATAACTATTTCATAACTATTTCATAACTATTTCATAACTATTTCATAAGTGTTTAGGAAGTCATTTCAAGTAAAGTATAAAACACTTAAATTCGAAAGATTTATAAACATCAAGCTAAGTATAAAACAATTTTAATTCGAAAAAAATCGATTATAAGCAAAACCTTTAAGTTTTTGGTATTCGTCTTGAAGAGGAGTAAAATATTCCAATTTATCTTAAAAGATTAAGCTTATAAAACATTAAATTTACATACTTAGGTTTATATAAAAAACATATAAAATATTCTCATAGTATTAGGAAAAGATTTTTCAAAAAGTTTAATATACTGTTAGAAATTGATATCAAAACATCATAAACAAGCTTTAAAATAAAGTTCTTTAAATTCGATGATTTATTAAACTCATTATTTAAAATAAGTATAAATTCAAGGATTATTAAACTGAAACTAATAATGTACTCAAATCTTACACTAAATTTCTATTTCAAATCAAGAGTATAAAATTTTATATCTTTCATAATCAATTTATAAAATACTTAGTTTTTAAAAAATAATTATTCAAGTCATGGGAAACATTTACTTTCATTTAATAAAAATTTGAATAGTAAATAAACCTTTAAATTTCATATTACTACATCGAAAACCAAGTAAATATTTCAAACATTTCATTCAAAATAGACATTCAAATTTATTTTTCATACATATTATACTATTGATAATATTTTCCAAATCATTTATTCTATAAAAATTTTAAACAGGAAAATTTATATATATTCTATTTATATAATATCTCTAAATTTTATTTTTAAAGAAATTTATATAAATCTCATTTGAAAAATTCATTTGCAAAATCAATAATCTTCAGTGTATCAATACTTTACAAAATTCATTTGTCAAATTCCTTACTTTACATAAGGTAAATCCATTTATAAATAACATTTAAAAATCCATAATAGAATCCTTATAAATATGTGTAAATATTTGAAAATAATTATTAACATCATTGCTTATATTTAGAAACTACTTATATTTAGAAAGAAACTATTTAATTCTTAAATCCATTACTTAAAATTTGGTTAGTTTAATATAGAATACTTTTTCAAACATTATTTACAAAACAATAATCATTAATCTTTAAACATTATTATGCTAAATAATAATTTACTTCCAAGGCTTTTTTAATAAATAAAATAAGTAATTTCAAAACATTATCAATAAATAATAATGATTAACTTCAAATAGTATCAATTATGTAAATAACTTTTCACAATATTAAAATGTTGATAAATAACTTTTAAATGGTATTAATTATAAATAAACAACTTTCAAACATTTCTAAATAATTTGGAAAAGACTAATGGTTTAATACCAAAATATTTTACAACTCGTTGTCTTAACGGTTTATCCTCGTTCTTACAGACTTTAGTCATACGTTGATCGGGCGCAAGACTAATAATCTCTAAGTACTTAATAAACCTGTTTCCACATCCGATGAAAATACTTGAAAACCTTTCAAATCAAATATGGAAAGTACAACTCGATAATCAATCATCGACCGTAGTTACACAATGGTTACGTCTCTATCCCAGAGAATCCATAGTAATTGTAGGCAATCTCTACCCCTCGATTTATGCCACGATACACCGTAGATCATAGTTACACAATGGTTACGTCGCCATCCCAGCGAATCCATAGTAACTATAGGCAATCTCTGCCCCTCGATTTACGCCACAAAAACCCCCACAGATCGCAGTTACACAATTGTTACTTCACTATATGTATTGATCTGCCTTTCTTACATCTAGAAACGACACTTAATACTTCTGCTATATTTGTGTGCCGATCATTCAAGTGTCAGAAAGTTAGGTCGTTAGGGGAAAAGAAGAAGGTAGAAGAAACGAAGAGACTAAACAATCCAGAATCTCACAACGCAACAGAATAATATATATTACAAAGTAATTTCAAAAATGTTACATCAGATTCATACTAATAAAATTCTACTCTGGACAGTTATAACTGCCTGTCCTTACATATCAGATATAGGATCATATAATATAGCGGAAAACAAGAAAATAACTAGCTATCGATGAAGCCTCCAGCTCCAAGCTCCTCCAAATGCATCCGTAGGAAACCTGAACTACTTGGCTGCCCATAAAAATTTGAGCACCCAAGAGTTTTAGGGAAAGAAAATAAAACTTCGGGTCAGACTTGGGTCTTGTGTGAGCAAAACCAAAAAAAAACCGAATTATTATGTTTAAACTCCTTTAAAATCAAAGGTATTTCGTTAGACCACGCCATACATAAAAAAGAAGAGTTTCTACCTTATAATTACCAAAACATTTTTTTATATTAAAATCCAATGATATTATAATAATTTCCAGAGGTCAAAGTAAAATATGAAAATAGCTGAAATGCTTGCATCTTAAATTTCAACATAGTTGGGCACAATCAAAACCGTACGACACTTATTAGAGAATGGATTCCATACAATGACTGGGCTACTGGGGTACCGCCCGCCATGGTGCATCTCTGGAACACTGAGGATGTAACGACCCGTAAATTTCAACTGTTTTAATAACGTAATTAGTTGAAATTTTGTGAAACTTTAAACGATAAAATTTTGATATAAAAATTTAATATTTGGAATATGTCTAGTTAAACATAGCAATTGGTAAATTTTCGTCCGAAAATATGGAAGTTTATTTCGCGCGTAAAAGTCACTTCAATTTAATCAGTTAAAAAGCGTTGAAAATAAAATGTTTCCGAAACTCAAATATTTTTACATAGAAAAATTCTAAAACATCTTCTGAGCAAGATGTCAGTTTGTCGTTTTTCCAAATTCGGACATCTTTGGCTCCGTCGATCTTATTCTTCAGCGTATTTCTTGCATTTTCCGTCAGTAGAAAATTTCAAATTTTTATAATTCGATCGAACCACTGATACCTGTATATCGTTGTGACCGTATCGTCGTGCCATTCTCTACGGTATATTCATTTCTGTTTTTCGAACTCTGGTATGCAGTAAAACCAGTAAAACGGTTTCTGTATCCGTATCCATATTTGGCCTCTTTGTTTCTCGGTGTCCATTCATTTCGTGAGAAAATAAAGAGTCTTAAACTTTAAAACATATCAACCCTTTCTATTCCCTAGAGTCATATTTCTGGTGGAATTCATTTAGTGCTTCTTTCGGTTCATAGGAAAAAGGGGAATATCATTCGCCTGTATGTCGTTCCCAAACCTAGCCTATTTTCTTCCTCACTTGCAGCCATCCTCCGACTTCACTACCTAAGCAAACCCAGCCTTCCACTCCCCATTTGCTCGGCCTCCCCTGCCTTCACCATCGTCAGCCCGACACTTAGCATCCTCCGCCCTTCCCTCTGCTGCAACCACCGACCCCACATCCAACAACCCATAGCTTCACCTTCCAGTCATCCTCCCCCACAGTTTCAACCCATAGCCACTCCGAACAGCCTCTCACCACCATCACCTGCCACGTCATCACGCATCGCCACCCTCCACCAATCACGACCACCACAAACCGAAACCAAGCATTTTCCTCCACCACGTTCGCCATCATCCCACAACAGCAGCCCATGCGAACTACACCTCCTCCTCTACAACCGTGCCACATGCAGATCCTCCACCACTGTCGTGCTTTACCTCTAGCCTCGCTCAACGCACTAGCAACTGCTCCCGACTCCAGCAGCATCTCATCTCCACGTTACAACACCCTCCTTGTCTTCTTTGATATAAGGTATATTATATATATATAGTCGATATAAGCTGCTATATGGAATGTTATATACATAAGATTTCCTTATATTTGTTTACTAAGCTATGTAATATGATAGTCACTATGTCTAGATATGTTATATAGCATTTTATTAATGTCGGTACTATATATTAAGGTATAATCTATAGTTACAGTGTATATACATGATTTACTATTTTAAATTGGCCGATATATTGTTGATCCCAAAGTATGTAACAGGTTGTTATAGTTTATAGTATTATATATACGAGATATAGATTAACCTGAGATGTTTTAGTGTGGAGATTTATCATAGTTATTTCATATGAGGGTTGCTGTACATAATCTATGGTTGCATACATATAAGATATCAGCCTATATAACTATATAAATTATATAGTGGTTTCCACTATAAGTGGTATATTGATTTCCTAAATTTATATAAGTTTACTAGATAGTATGCCTGTTTATATTTGTAAGTATATATATATATCCTGTTTACACGTTATATTTAAAAGTTATCTATATAGTTTATACAAGTATATCTATATTATATGATATGTTAAGTTATATATATAAAACTTTTACAAAATTTTGTTTTACTTTTAGACTTTTGTTTGTACTGACTTTGAAAATCTATAGTAAAGTATATTTGTATGATAAGGCAATAGTATATATGTTAGCAGCTTTATATTTGTTACAGTGTATTTAGTGAAGTGTACATAAGTTATAAGAATTACAGCATATATATGTTTCTTTTATTTGTTTATAAATGTTCAGAATATGTAGATGTTAGTTGTATATTTATATTTCTGAATTTGAATTATCTGTTGTGGGTATATATGCTAGTTTTAAGTGTATACAGTATATATATAGTATAAAGTATATTAAGTATGAAAGTCTACCTAAGCTATATAAAATATGTTTGTCTTATGTGTTTTATTTTTTTTTTTAAAAAGAGGAGTTTGAATTACTTATATATTTGATTTAATATGTGCTTGAAATTCAAATATGGTTTTATGTAAAGAGTTATATATAGTTATATATCAGTTCACTTATACCTTTATCTTCATCGATTCTGTTTGATTTGACTTCGTAATTCCTATTTATCAGCTTGCATATCGAACTCTTGTCCATCGTACTTTACGTCAAACTCGTGTTGGGAATTCGTAGCTAGCTCTGTTATCTATTCTCTCTAACCTCGAAAGGTGAGCACTCACTCACGATTAACGTTCTTTTATTGATTAAATTTGATTTCAATTGAAACGACAATTGAAATATGCAACTGCTAGTTAATTACACTGTTATATATGCTATTACCTGTATCAGTTCACCCTTGACATCTGACACCATTATCTGTTAATTATTTATGCGATGATAATACAGTTTGGCTGATAATTGATTGATTGTTGATGTTTATAATGGACGTTAAATTGTTAATGTTAAAATGATGAATAGTATGAAATTGCACTTGATATAGGATAATTAAATGTTAAATTTGATTAACTGACATTTGTATAATATGACCCCTTTAACTGTTGAATTTATTGACACGTTGGATTTGTTTAATTACATTTTGAACTACTGAATGTATGTTGTTAAATTGATGATGTATGAAATTGTAAATAGATGACAAGTGAAAACCGTTTAAATATTAATGTAATAATCTTTAATCTACATGAAATGATAGTGTGGATTCTAGAAATAATTATATTAATTCGTACAAATAACAATGCGAATTAATACGGTTATTTCGGGATTATTTGAATTGATTATTGGATTGATATTGATTGTTGTTATTGCTTGTTTATTTACTTTGACACCATCCCAGTTATCACACTGCAAGTTCCCTTTGTTATGCTTTGATTTTTGAATTGAATTGGAATCGGGTTGAAATGATAAATACCCAAATTGAACTTTGACCTAGGATAGGAAATTTAATAAAAACCCGATTGGTCAATAATTTGATTTAAAAATAAAACGAAGATTTTATTTGAATAAATAATATGGTTTTGAAATGAAGTTGAAATTTGAAAATTTTGATGAAAGGAAAATGTTAATATTTAATAATCTGAAACAAAATATTAACAATGTAATTAATGAAAGAATGTTGTTAAATTTGAGAAATGATTGAATTAAAATTTGAAATGATTTAATAATTAAGTTTGAAATTGAATTGAGTTTGAAATTATTAAACTTTGAAATTATTGAATAATTAAGTTCTGAATTATTTAATACTTAAATAAGATTAAATTATTTAATGATTAAATTGATTTGGATTCTTTAATAAGAGAAATTGAATTTTTGAATAAGTGAATTTTACTTCGTAATAACTGAAATTGAGTTTCTTTATTAATTAAGTTTTGGAAAATTATTTAAGTAAGTAAATAAGTGAGATTTAATCTCTTTAACAAGAATTAAAATGTGATTTGTTGAAATTAATGAAGACTTGTAATTGAAAGAAATGATTTGACGAATTTAATTTAATTCAAAATTGTAAGTTTTGTTTTAATGAAGTTGAACTTAAGGAATTGATTTAATGAATTGGAAATTTAATAGAAATTGTTTTGAATGATAAAGTAACTTAACGAATATTGAATGAAATCGATAAATGAGTTTAAATTGATTTGAATGTTAAATTAAATTAATTTAAATGATTTCGGAATGAAATTTATATACGAATTTGAATCAATATTTGAATGGTTTTAAATAGATATTGAAATTGAATCATAAGATTTTGAAATGGTAAATTGAAGTTTTGAATCGTAAATTTTGGAAATTGGTTTTTGAAAGACAAGTGAAATGTTGATTTACGAACTGAAATTGAAATTGATTTGGTTTTGAAATATATAAACGACCAATCGGTGTAATAATTTCGAAAGTTATTAAAGAGACCGGAATTCGGTTATGGATATACTCTCTATCTAAACCGAAAACCACTTTAATAATTATACGCGGAGTGATGATCCAGAATGAAGTGGTTGGAATGTTGTACGTGATAACTAAAGAAAGAGAACGATAATGGATAGCCTTGACACTTGTGTCAAATTGGAAATGACTAAAACAGGAGTTGTGCCGGGCCAATGGAGGATTGATACCTCAAGTGGACTCACTTCTTCGAACTACTTATACTTGTTGTCGATTGGTGCACCCTTGATTTTGGGAGTGTTGTTTCACGGTGTTGTGGGCGCTGCGGCGTTGCGTTCTCACCAGTCCGGATCAGGCGAACGGTAGTATCACTACCTTGGGTATAGCCTCATGTGCCTTGTCATACTTGTATTCCATTTATGCGCGACCACTACGATTTTGATTTGTACCTTTAGTATATGGATTGCCCTCTGGTGACTTTTGGTTTTGGGGAAACTACGGTCTTGTATATGCTTTTGGGAATAAAAATGTGTTAAGGGTGGAATGGGCCATGACTTAACGCTATTTTGATATCTTTTTATATTACTGATAGACATATCTACTTAGCGTACATTACTACCTAGTAGATAGTTTAACGGATCCTTAAAGGATGGTTATTCCAAACATCCTTTGAGTTACTTGTATTTCAATTGCTATTTCACTTGAGTTGGATTTATTAATATAAGAATGTTAATCCTGACTCGAGTGTTTTGTATTTTGCTTTACGCTCGGGTCAGACTGAGTGTACCAGTTTTCGAGACTCACCTTTGAAGTTGGAGCTTTGCTTGAAGATCCAGCCATCTATTCTGCTTTCAGTATTCGATGATTCCAGTGATGTATTCTGATTTGTATCTGATGTATTGTATTACTCTTCCGTTGTATCTGGTTTAACTCTGATGTAACCCATATATTTATATAGTAGCTTCATGAACTACTATCTCTTTTATTTCCGCTGCACTTATTACTCTGTGTCTGTGATCTGTGATTATATTTATTTACTGTATATGTTCAGTTTTGCCAAATTTAAATTAACAACGCGGTATTTTGAGCAATTCAACTCCGGCATGAGTGTCTACCTATACACTTATAATGGATGCGAATGGTCCAAAATGGCGGGTCGTTACAGTTGGTATCAGAGCTTTGGTAGCTCTAGGCAAAACTCAACATATAGGGTAAATGTATTTACAGAATCACTCTCATTCGAGTTTCCATCTCTTCCTTTTGACTCAATTCCTTTGAATTTTGAAATGTCCCCTCGGTTTCGAAATTCATCCGTGTCCTTCACTAGTCGTCTTCTTTCAAATTCTGGAGCACCCCATAACTCCATTCTGAATGTTATCTAAATAGATCGGCGGTCTCGCCAATCTTAGAATGATTCGTAAAGGAGTAAACTCCTTTACAATAGGCATTGATTTACCGGAGATTTCTGTATCCTCGGTTTACGATGCTATCTATCTCCTGCAATACCTGAATTCTATTTCTTGAGATCAAATGTAGATTTACCTCGGAATTCTACAACGATCTTATTCTTGAAGTCACGGTCGACCCGGTTAAGGTTGCCCGCGAGTTATATAAACTTATAAATCTTCCTACTTTGCTATTAATCATCATATCTTGTTTCGAACTTATCTTCGAATCAAATTTCTCTTTGATTTAAGTCCATCATATTTGAAACCCTATCCTTATTTTGAAAATTCATTCCTGTATCGTCGAGCAAAGAAATGTATTTGTAAACTAATATATATAAATGTTTTATATATTGTGTTGTTTGAGTTGTTGATGTTGATTTGGATTTTCGATCGATCCGTCTGATCAACGCTATCGATAGGATTTCCAAAACACTTGAACAGAACAAACTGACATAATATTGTTTCCAAAATTAGTAAATAAAATAATCTTGTAAAATTATTTTATAAATTTTCTGAAATTGAATTGTTAACCGAATTGGTTGTCAAAAAGGTAATATTGGATTTTCACTATTTGTTTTATAAATCATTGATTATTCCAACATAAAAATAAATGGAATTATAAAAGTTGGTTGATAGAATTATTTAGAAATATAAATGAATTTAAAGTTTAGAATTTGAGAATTTAATTTTCAGTGATTTCAAGCTTTGGTTTTTAAAATTTTAAAATGTATTATCTAAAGTATTTTCGAATAGAAATCATTTTCAAAGAATTTTTAAAATGTTGAAATCAGTTCTCTTCTCTTTGTCGCTGGAAAATAATTTCGGTGATGGCGGCCGCATCATCGATATTCATTTTCGAGTTTCAAAGTGGAGAAACCATTTTGTAGCTTTGCTACGGTTTTGTTTTGAGAAAAATAATAATAATATTTTGATTTGAATTTTTCAGTATATTTTGATTTACATATATATAAGTATCTTATTTTAAAATTTAATTTGATTTGATATAAATATATTATATATATCTCTAAATTGTTTAAAGTTAATCAGAAATCTAATTCTTAAATTTTGTTAAAGGACGATTTTAATTATAAATAAAACCAAAATTTGGAATAAATATTTAAACTTGAATAATTGAATTGGGAAAATTTTTATTTGTATATTGTTCAACTGCATTCTAATACAACTTACCTAAATCATTCAGAAGTTGAATATGTAATTGAATAATATATAATATAAATTGAATTTATAAATAAAATTTGAGTGGTTATAACAAATGTTATACACTTAAATTTTAATTATAAAATGATAATAGAGATAAATAGAATAATAAGATAATTGAAAAATAAATTTGTTTTGAAAGAATTAATAAATGAAATTTGATCAACTTATGAAAATACCTTGAATTTAAAAGAAATTAATAGATGTAAATTAATTTAAATCGAAACTTTTAAGTTTTAAATTAATATTATATGGGTTAAATAAATGTGACTAGATATATTAAGTAGAATAAATTTAACAATAATTTGGAATAAAGAAGAATTTAAAATTGTTGAAGAAAATATGATTATAATAAAAGACTATTCAAATTTATGGTTTTAGAAATTGTAAATTTAAGATAACTGGATAATAAGATAATGAATTTAGAAATAGTTGAGATTGATTTTAGTGAAATCAAATGGATTAAATCAATTATCGAATATCAATTAATTTAAATTTGAATTTATATGGTTTAAATTAAATGTTATTTTGTATTTTAAATCTGTTTTTCTTTCTGGTTGTTTCTATTCTCCTACCTCGTTCCTTTTCGGGGACGAAAAGTTTTGAGTGGGGGAGAGTGTAACGACCCGTAAATTTCAACTGTTTTAATAACGTAATTAGTTGAAATTTTGTGAAACTTTAAACGATAAAATTTTGATATAAAAATTTAATATTTGGAATACGTCTAGTTAAACATAGCAACTGGTAAATTTTCGTCCGAAAATATGGAAGTTTATTTCGCGCGTAAAAGTCACTTCAATTTAATCAGTTAAAAAGCGTTGAAAATAAAATGTTTCCGAAACTCAAATATTTTTACAAAGAAAAATTCTAAAACATCTTCTGAGCAAGATGTCAGTTTGTCGTTTTTCCAAATTCGGACATCTTTGGCTCCGTCGATCTTATTCTTCAGCGTTTTTCTTGCATTTTCCGTCAGTAGAAAATTTCAAATTTTTATAATTCGATCGAACCACTGATACCTGTATATCGTTGTGACCGTATCGTCGTGCCATTCTCTATGGTATATTCATTTCTGTTTTTCGAACTCTGGTATGCAGTAAAACCAGTAAAACGGTTTCTGTATCCGTATCCATATTTGGCCTCTTTGTTTCTCGGTGTCCTATCATTTCGTGAGAAAATAAAGAGTCTTAAACTTTAAAACATATCAACCCTTTCTATTCCCTAGAGTCATATTTCTGGTGGAATTCATTTAGTGCTTCTTTCGGTTCATAGGAAAAAGGGGAATATCATTCGCCTGTATGTCGTTCCCAAACCTAGCCTATTTTCTTCCTCACTTGCAGCCATCCTCCGACTTCACTACCTAAGCAAACCCTGCCTTCCACTCCCCATTTGCTCGGCCTCCCCTGCCTTCACCATCGTCAGCCCGACACTTAGCATCCTCTGCCCTTCCCTCTGCTGCAACCACCGACCCCACATCCAACAACCCATAGCTTCACCTTCCAGTCATCCTCCCCCACAGTTTCAACCCATAGTCACTAAGAACAGCCTCTCACCACCATCACCTGCCACGTCATCACGCATCGCCACCCTCCACCAACCACGACCACCACAAACCGAAACCAAGCATTTTCCTCCACCACGTTCGCCATCATCTCACAATAGCAGCCCATGCGAGCTCCACCTCCTCCTCTACAACCGTGCCACATGCAGATCCTCCACCACTGTCGTGCTTTACCTCTAGCCTCGCTCAACGCACTAGCAACTGCTCCCGACTCCAGCAGCATCTCATCTCCACGTTACAACACCCTCCACGTCTTCTTTGATATAAGGTATATTATATATATAGTCGATATAAGCTGCTATATGGAATGTTATATACATAAGATTTCCTTATATTTGTTTACTAAGCTATGTAATATGATAGTCACTATGTCTAGATATGTTATATAGCATTTTATTAATGTCAGTAATATATATTAAGGTATAATCTATAGTTACAGTGTATATACATGATTTACTATTTTAAATTGGCCGATATATTGTTGATCCCAAAGTATGTAACAGGTTGTTATAGTTTATAGTATTATATATACGAGATATAGATTAACCTGAGATGTTTTAGTGTGGAGATTTATCATAGTTATTTCATATGAGGGTTGATGTACATAATCTATGGTTGCATACATATAAGATATCAGCCTATATAACTTTATAGATTATATAGTGGTTTCCACTATAAGTGGTATATTGATTTCCTAAATTTATATAAGTTTACTAGATAGTATGCCTGTTTATATTTGTAAGTATATTTATATATCCTGTTTACACGTTATATTTAAAAGTTATCTATATAGTTTATACAAGTATATCTATATTATATGATATGTTAAGTTATATATATAAAACTTTTACAAAATTTTGTTTTACTTTTAGACTTTTGTTTGTACTGACTTTGAAAATCTATAGTAAAGTATATTTGTATGATAAGGCAATAGTATATATGTTAGCAGCTTTATATTTGTTACAGTGTATTTAGTGAAGTGTACATAAGTTATAAGAATTACAGCATATATATGTTTCTTTTATTTGTTTATAAATGTTCAGAATATGTAGATGTTAGTTGTATATTTATATTTCTGAATTTGAATTATCTGTTGTGCGTATATATGCTAGTTTTAAGTGTATACAGTATATATATAGTATAAAGTATATTAAGTATGAAAGTCTACCTCAGCTATATAAAATATGTTTGTCTTATGTGTTTTATTTTTTTTTTAAAAAAAGAGGAGTTTGAGTTACTTATATATTTGATTTAATATGTGCTTGAAATTCAAATATGGTTTTATGTAAAGAGTTATATATAGTTATATATCAGTTCACTTATACCTTTATCTTCATCGATTCTGTTTGATTTGACTTCGTAATTCCTATTTATCAGCTTGCATATCGAACTCTTGTCCATCGTACTTTACGTCAAACTCGTGTTGGGAATTCGTAGCTAGCTCTGTTATCTATTCTCTCTAACCTCGAAAGGTGAGCACTCACTCACGATTAACGTTCTTTTATTGATTAAATTTGATTTCAATTGAAACGACAATTGAAATATGCAACTGCTAGTTAATTACACTGTTATATATGCTATTACCTGTATCAGTTCACCCGTGACATTTGACACCATTATCTGTTAATTATTTATGCGATGATAATACAGTTTGGCTGATAATTGATTGATTGTTGATGTTTATAATGGACGTTAAATTGTTAATGTTAAAATGATAAATAGTATGAAATTGCACTTGATATAGGATAATTAAATGTTAAATTTGATTAACTGACATTTGTATAATATGACCCCTTTAACTGTTGAATTTATTGACACGTTGGATTTGTTTAATTACATTTTGAACTACTGAATGTATGTTGTTAAATTGATGATGTATGAAATTGTAAATAGATGACAAGTGAAAACCGTTTAAATATTAATGTAATAATCTTTAATCTACATGAAATGATAGTGTGGATTCTAGAAATAATTATATTAATTCGTACAAATAACAATGCGAATTAATACGGTTATTTCGGGATTATTTGAATTGATTATTGGATTGATATTGATTGTTGTTATTGCTTGTTTATTTACTTTGACACCATCCCAGTTATCACACTGCAAGTTCCCTTTGTTATGCTTTGATTTTTGAATTGAATTGGAATCGGGTTGAAATGATAAATACCCAAATTGAACTTTGACCTAGGATAGGAAATTTAATAAAAACCTGATTGGTCAATAATTTGATTTAAAAATAAAACGAAGATTTTATTTGAATAAATAATATGGTTTTGAAATGAAGTTGAAATTTGAAAATTTTGATGAAAGGAAAATGTTAATATTTAATAATCTGAAACAAAATATTAACAATGTAATTGATGAAAGAACGTTGTTAAATTTGAGAAATGATTGAATTAAAATTTGAAATGATTTAATAATTAAGTTTGAAATTGAATTGAGTTTGAAATTATTAAACTTTGAAATTATTGAATAATTAAGTTCTGAATTATTTAATACTTAAATAAGATTAAATTATTTAATGATTAAATTGATTTGGATTCTTTAATAAGAGAAATTGAATTTTTGAATAAGTGAATTTTACTTCGTAATAACTGAAATTGAGTTTCTTTATTAATTAAGTTTTGGAAAATTATTTAAGTAAGTAAATAAGTGAGATTTAATCTCTTTAACAAGAATTAAAATGTGATTTGTTGAAATTAATGAAGACTTGTAATTTAAAGAAATGATTTGACGAATTTAATTTAATTCAAAATTGTAAGTTTTGTTTTAATGAAGTTGAACTTAAGAAATTGATTTAATGAATTGGAAATTTAATAGAAATTGTTTTGAATGATAAAGTAACTTAACGAATATTGAATGAAATCGATAAATGAGTTTAAATTGATTTGAATGTTAAATTAAATTAATTTAAATGATTTCGGAACGAAATTTATATACGAATTTGAATCAATATTTGAATGGTTTTAAATAGATATTGAAATTGAATCATAAGATTTTGAAATGGTAAATTGAAGTTTTGAATCGTAAATTTTGGAAATTGGTTTTTGAAAGACAAGTGAAATGTTGATTTACGAACTGAAATTGAAATTGAAATTGATTTGGTTTTGAAATATATAAACGACCAATCGGTGTAATAATTTCGAAAGTTATTAAAGAGACCGGAATTCGGTTATGGATATACTCTCTATCTAAACCGAAAACCACTTTAATAACTATACGCGGAGTGATGATCCAGAATGAAGTGGTTGGAATGATGTACGTGATGACTGAAGAAAGAGAACGATAATGGATAGCCTTGACACTTGTGTCAAATTGGAAATGACTAAAACAGGAGCTGTGCCGGGCCAATGGAGGATTGATACCTCAAGTGGACTCACTTCTTCGAACTACTTATACTTGTTGTCGATTGGTGCACCCTTGATTTTGGGAGTGTTGTTTCACGGTGTTGCGGGCGCTGCGGCGTTGCGTTCTCACCAGTCCGGATTAGGCGAACGGTAGTATCACTACCTTGGGTATAGCCTCATGTGCCTTGTCATACTTGTATTCCATTTATGCGCGACCACTACGATTTTGATTTGTACCTTTAGTATATGGATTGCCCTCTGGTAACTTCCGGTTTTGGGGAAACTACGGTCTTGTATATGCTTTTGGGAATAAAAATGTGTTAAGGGTGGAATGGGCCATGACTTAACGCTATTTTGATATCTTTTTATATTACTGATAGACATTATCTACTTAGCGTACATTACTACTTAGTAGATAGTTTAACGGATCCTTAAAGAATGGTTATTCCAAACATCCTTTGAGTTACTTGTATTTCAATTGCTATTTCACTTGAGTTGGATTTATTAATATAAGAATGTTAATCCTGACTCGAGTGTTTTGTATTTTGCTTTACGCTCGGGTCAGACTGAGTGTACCAGTTTTCGAGACTCACCTTAGAAGTTGGAGCTTTGCTTGAAGATCCAGCCATCTATTCTGCTTTCAGTATTCGATGATTCCAGTGATGTATTCTGATTTGTATCTGATGTATTGTATTACTCTTCCGTTGTATCTGGTTTAACTCTGATGTAACCCATATATTTATATAGTAGCTTCATGAACTACTATCTCTTTTATTTCCGCTGCACTTATTACTCTGTGTCTGTGATCTGTGATTATATTTATTTATTGTATATGTTCAGTTTTGCCAAATTTAAATTAACAACGCGGTATTTTGAGCAATTTAACTCCGGCATGAGTGTCTACCTATACACTTATAATGGATGCGAATGGTCCAAAATGGCGGGTCGTTACAGTTGGTATCAGAGCTTTGGTAGCTCTAGGCAAAACTCAACATATAGGGTAAATGTATTTACAGAATCACTCTCATTCGAGTTTCCATCTCTTCCTTTTGACTCAATTCCTTTGAATTTTGAAATGTCCCCTCGGTTTCGAAATTCATCCGTGTCCTTCACTAGTCGTCTTCTTTCAAATTCTGGAGCACCCCATAACTCCATTCTGAATGTTATCTAAATAGATCGGCGGTCTCGCCAATCTTAGAATGATTCGTAAAGGAGTAAACTCCTTTACAATAGGCATTGATTTACCGGAGATTTCTGTATCCTCGGTTTACGATGCTATCTATCTCCTGCAATACCTGAATTCTATTTCTTGAGATCAAATGTAGATTTACCTCGGAATTCTACAACGATCTTATTCTTGAAGTCACGGTCGACCCGGTTAAGGTTGCCCGCGAGTTATATAAACTTATAAATCTTCCTACTTTGCTATTAATCATCATATCTTGTTTCAAACTTATCTTCGAATCAAATTTCTCTTTGATTTAAGTCCATCATATTTGAAACCCTATCCTTATTTTGAAAATTCATTCCTGTATCGTCGAGCAAAGAAATGTATTTGTAAACTAATATATATAAATGTTTTATATATTGTGTTGTTTGAGTTGTTGATGTTGATTTGGATTTTCGATCGATTCGTCTGATCAACGCTATCGATAGGATTTCCAAAACACTTGAACAGAACAAACTGACACAATATTGTTTCCAAAATTGGTAAATAAAATAATCTTGTAAAATTATATTATAAATTTTCTGAAATTGAATTGTTAACCGAATTGGTTGTCAAAAAGGTAATATTGGATTTTCACTATTTGTTTTATAAATCATTGATTATTCCAACATAAAAATAAATGGAATTATAAAAGTTGGTTGATAGAATTATTTAGAAATATAAATGAATTTAAAATTTAGAATTTGAGAATTTAATTTTCAGTGATTTCAAGCTTTGGTTTTTAAATTTTTAAAATGTATTATCTAAAGTATTTTCGAATAGAAATCATTTTCAAAGAATTTTTAAAATGTTGAAATCAGTTCTCTTCTCTTTGTCGCTGGAAAATAATTTCGGTGATGGCGGCCGCATCATCGATATTCATTTTCGAGTTTCAAAGTGGAGAAACCATTTTGTAGCTTTGCTACGGTTTTGTTTTGAGAAAAATAATAATAATATTTTGATTTGAATTTTTCAGTATATTTTGATTTACATATATATAAGTATCTTATTTTAAAATTTAATTTGATTTGATATAAATATATTATATATATCTCTAAATTGTTTAAAGTTAATCAGAAATCTAATTCTTAAATTTTGTTAAAGGACGATTTTAATTATAAATAAAACCAAAATTTGGAATAAATATTTAAACTTGAATAATTGAATTGGGAAAATTTTTATTTGTATATTGTTCAACTGCATTCTAATACAACTTACCTAAATCATTCAGAAGTTGAATATGTAATTGGATAATATATAATATAAATTGAATTTATAAATAAAATTTGAGTGGTTATAACAAATGTTGTACACTTAAATTTTAATTATAAAATGATAATAGAGATAAATAGAATAATAAGATAATTGAAAAATAAATTTGTTTTGAAAGAATTAATAAATGAAATTTGATCAACTTATGAAAATACCTTGAATTTAAAAGAAATTAATAGATGTAAATTAATTTAAATCGAAACTTTTAAGTTTTAAATTAATATTATATGGGTTAAATAAATGTGATTAGATATATTAAGTAGAATAAATTTAACAGTAATTTGGAATAAAGAAGAATTTAAAATTGTTGAAGAAAATATGATTATAATAAAAGACTATTCAAATTTATGGTTTTAGAAATTGTAAATTTAAGATAATTGGATAATAAGATAATGAATTTAGAAATAGTTGAGATTGATTTTAGTGAAATCAAATGGATTAAATTAATTATCGAATATCAATTAATTTAAATTTGAATTTATATGGTTTAAATTAAATGTTATTTTGTATTTTAAATCTGTTTTTCTTTCTGGTTGTTTCTATTCTCCTACCTCGTTCCTTTTCGGGGACGAAAAGTTTTGAGTGGGGGAGAGTGTAACGACCCGTAAATTTCAACTGTTTTAATAACGTAATTAGTTGAAATTTTGTGAAACTTTAAACGATAAAATTTTGATATAAAAATTTAATATTTGGAATACGTCTAGTTAAACATAGCAACTGGTAAATTTCGTCCGAAAATATGGAAGTTTATTTCGCGCGTAAAAGTCACTTCAATTTAATCAGTTAAAAAGCGTTGAAAATAAAATGTTTCCGAAACTCAAATATTTTTACATAGAAAAATTCTAAAACATCTTCTGAGCAAGATGTCAGTTTGTCGTTTTTCCAAATTCGGACATCTTTGGCTCCGTCGATCTTATTCTTCAGCGTTTTTCTTGCATTTTCCGTCAATAGAAAATTTCAAATTTTTATAAATCGATCGAACCACTGATACCTGTATATCGTTGTGACCGTATCGTCGTGCCATTCTCTACGGTATATTCATTTCTGTTTTTCGAACTCTGGTATGCAGTAAAACCAGTAAAACGGTTTCTGTATCCGTATCCATATTTGGCCTCTTTGTTTCTCGGTGTCCATTCATTTCGTGAGAAAATAAAGAGTCTTAAACTTTAAAACATATCAACCCTTTCTATTCCCTAGAGTCATATTTCTGGTGGAATTCATTTAGTGCTTCTTTTGGTTCATAGGAAAAAGGGGAATATCATTCGCCTGTATGTCGTTCCCAAACCTAGCCTATTTTCTTCCTCACTTGCAGCCATCCTCCGACTTCACTACCTAGGCAAACCCAGCCTTCCACTCCCCATTTGCTCGGCCTCCCCTGCCTTCACCATCGTCAGCCCGACACTTAGCATCCTCCGCCCTTCCCTCTGCTGCAACCACCGACCCCACATCCAACAACCCATAGCTTCACCTTCCAGTCATCCTCCCCCACAGTTTCAACCCATAGCCACTCCGAACAGCCTCTCACCACCATCACCTGCCACATCATCACGCATCGCCACCCTCCACCAACCACGACCACCACAAACCGAAACCAAGCATTTTCCTCCACCACGTTCGCCATCGTCCCACAACAGCAGCCCATGCGAGCTCCACCACCTCCTCTACAACCGTGCCACATGTAGATCCTCCACCACTGTCGTGCTTTACCTCTAGCCTCGCTCAACGCACTAGCAACTGCTCCCGACTCCAGCAGCATCTCATCTCCACGTTACAACACCCTCCTCGTCTTCTTTGATATAAGGTATATTATATATATAGTCGATATAAGCTGCTATATGGAATGTTATATACATAAGATTTCCTTATATTTGTTTACTAAGCTATGTAATATGATAGTCACTATGTCTAGATATGTTATATAGCATTTTATTAATGTCAGTACTATATATTAAGGTATAATCTATAGTTACAGTGTATATACATGATTTACTATTTTAAATTGGCCGATATATTGTTGATCCCAAAGTATGTAACAGGTTGTTATAGTTTATAGTATTATATATACGAGATATAGATTAACCTGGGATGTTTTAGTGTGGAGATTTATCATAGTTATTTCATATGAGGGTTGTTGTACATAATCTATGGTTGCATACATATAGGATATCAGCCTATATAACTTTATAAATTATATAGTGGTTTCCACTATAAGTGGTATATTGATTTCCTAAATTTATATAAGTTTACTAGATAGTATGCCTGTTTATATTTGTAAGTATATATATATATCCTGTTTACACGTTATATTTAAAAGTTATCTATATAGTTTATACAAGTATATCTATATTATATGATATGTTAAGTTATATATATAAAACTTTTACAAAATTTTGTTTTACTTTTAGACTTTTGTTTGTACTGACTTTGAAAATCTATAGTAAAGTATATTTGTATGATAAGGCAATAGTATATATGTTAGCAGCTTTATATTTGTTACAGTGTATTTAGTGAAGTGTACATAAGTTATAAGAATTACAGCATATATATGTTTCTTTTATTTGTTTATAAATGTTCAGAATATGTAGATGTTAGTTGTATATTTATATTTCTGAATTTGAATTATCTGTTGTGGGTATATATGCTAGTTTTAAGTGTATACAGTATATATATAGTATAAAGTATATTAAGTATGAAAGTCTACCTCAGCTATATAAAATATGTTTGTCTTATGTGTTTTATTTTTTATTTTAAAAAAAGAGGAGTTTGAATTACTTATATATTTGATTTAATATGTGCTTGAAATTCAAATATGGTTTTATGTAAAGAGTTATATATAGTTATATATCAGTTCACTTATACCTTTATCTTCATCGATTCTGTTTGATTTGACTTCGTAATTCCTATTTATCAGCTTGCATATCGAACTCTTGTCCATCGTACTTTACGTCAAACTCGTGTTGGGAATTCGTAGCTAGCTCTGTTATCTATTCTCTCTAACCTCGAAAGGTGAGCACTCACTCACGATTAACGTTCTTTTATTGATTAAATTTGATTTCAATTGAAACGACAATTGAAATATGCAACTGCTAGTTAATTACACTGTTATATATGCTATTACCTGTATCAGTTCACCCTTGACATCTGACACCATTATCTGTTAATTATTTATGCGATGATAATACAGTTTGGCTGATAATTGATTGATTGTTGATGTTTATAATGGACGTTAAATTGTTAATGTTAAAATGATGAATAGTATGAAATTGCACTTGATATAGGATAATTAAATGTTAAATTTGATTAACTGACATTTGTATAATATGACCCCTTTAACTGTTGAATTTATTGACACGTTGGATTTGTTTAATTACATTTTGAACTACTGAATGTATGTTGTTAAATTGATGATGTATGAAATTGTAAATAGATGACAAGTGAAAACCGTTTAAATATTAATGTAATAATCTTTAATCTACATGAAATGATAGTGTGGATTCTAGAAATAATTATATTAATTCGTACAAATAACAATGCGAATTAATACGGTTATTTCGGGATTATTTGAATTGATTATTGGATTGATATTGATTGTTGTTATTGCTTGTTTATTTACTTTGACACCATCCCAGTTATCACACTGCAAGTTCCCTTTGTTATGCTTTGATTTTTGAATTGAATTGGAATCGGGTTGAAATGATAAATACCCAAATTGAACTTTGACCTAGGATAGGAAATTTAATAAAAACCCGATTGGTCAATAATTTGATTTAAAAATAAAACGAAGATTTTATTTGAATAAATAATATGGTTTTGAAATGAAGTTTTTTGAAAATTTTGATGAAAGGAAAATGTTAATATTTAATAATCTGAAACAAAATATTAACAATGTAATTGATGAAAGAATGTTGTTAAATTTGAGAAATGATTGAATTAAAATTTGAAATGATTTAATAATTAAGTTTGAAATTGAATTGAGTTTGAAATTATTAAACTTTGAAATTATTGAATAATTAAGTTCTGAATTATTTAATACTTAAATAAGATTAAATTATTTAATGATTAAATTGATTTGGATTCTTTAATAAGAGAAATTGAATTTTTGAATAAGTGAATTTTACTTCGTAATAACTGAAATTGAGTTTCTTTATTAATTAAGTTTTGGAAAATTATTTAAGTAAGTAAATAAGTGAGATTTAATCTCTTTAACAAGAATTAAAATGTGATTTGTTGAAATTAATGAAGACTTGTAATTGAAAGAAATGATTTGACGAATTTAATTTAATTCAAAATTGTAAGTTTTGTTTTAATGAAGTTGAACTTAAGAAATTGATTTAATGAATTGGAAATTTAATAGAAATTGTTTTGAATGATAAAGTAACTTAACGAATATTGAATGAAATCGATAAATGAGTTTAAATTGATTTGAATGTTAAATTAAATTAATTTAAATGATTTCGGAACGAAATTTATATACGAATTTGAATCAATATTTGAATGGTTTTAAATAGATATTGAAATTGAATCATAAGATTTTGAAATGGTAAATTGAAGTTTTGAATCGTAAATTTTGGAAATTGGTTTTTGAAAGACAAGTGAAATGTTGATTTACGAACTGAAATTGAAATTGAAATTGATTTGGTTTTGAAATATATAAACGACCAATCGGTGTAATAATTTCGAAAGTAATTAAAGAGACCGGAATTCGGTTATGGATATACTCTTTATCTAAACCGAAAACCACTTTAATAACTATACGCGGAGTGATGATCCAGAATGAAGTGGTTGGAATGATGTACGTGATGACTGAAGAAAGAGAACGATAATGGATAGCCTTGACACTTGTGTCAAATTGGAAATGACTAAAATAGGAGCTGTGCCGGGCCAATGGAGGATTGATACCTCAAGTGGACTCACTTCTTCGAACTACTTATACTTGTTGTCGATTGGTGCACCCTTGATTTTGGGAGTGTTGTTTCACGGTGTTGCGGGCGCTGCAGCGTTGCATTCTCACCAGTCCGGATCAGGCGAACGGTAGTATCACTACCTTGGGTATAGCCTCATGTGCCTTGTCATACTTGTATTCCATTTATGCGCGACCACTACGATTTTGATTTGTACCTTTAGTATATGGATTGCCCTCTGGTGACTTCCGGTTTTGGGGAAACTACGGTCTTGTATATGCTTTTGGGAATAAAAATGTGTTAAGGGTGGAATGGGCCATGACTTAACGCTATTTTGATATCTTTTTATATTACTGATAGACATTATCTACTTAGCGTACATTATCTACTTAGCAAAATGTGTTAAGGGTGGAAACTACGGATCCTTAAAGGATGGTTATTCCAAACATCCTTTGAGTTACTTGTATTTCAATTGCTATTTCACTTGAGTTGGATTTATTAATATAAGAATGTTAATCCTGACTCGAGTGTTTTGTATTTTGCTTTACGCTCGGGTCAGACTGAGTGTACCAGTTTTCGAGACTCACCTTTGAAGTTGGAGCTTTGCTTGAAGATCCAGCCATCTATTCTGCTTTCAGTATTCGATGATTCCAGTGATGTATTCTGATTTGTATCTGATGTATTGTATTACTCTTCCGTTGTATCTGGTTTAACTCTGATGTAACCCATATATTTATATAGTAGCTTCATGAACTACTCTCTCTTTTATTTCCGCTGCACTTATTACTCTGTGTCTGTGATCTGTGATTATATTTATTTACTGTATATGTTCAGTTTTGCCAAATTTAAATTAACAACGCGGTATTTTGAGAAATTCAACTCCGGCATGAGTGTCTACCTATACACTTATAATGGATGCGAATGGTCCAAAATGGCGGGTCGTTACAGAGGACCTCACCAAGATCCCCTGCTAGCAAAGGACCGGCCTGCCACTTGACTAGTAGTACCGACCCCGAAGCATACAAATTAGAGATAATATCGACTCTAAATAGGGATGATCATATCCTAATTGGGAGTGACCAACTTAGCAATGCTGCATCTCCTCTATTTTAGTCATCCCAGTTGATGAGGCTTGAGGCTACATTTTACCTTTCATATGGCACTTCCCACTTGGAATGCTAACACCGCCCTCCAGGCAACAATGCAATGCCAGCATTCATCTATACAAGTTCGTTCTACGACTGAACGAAACCGAAGGCACTACTTATATTACATCCTTTTTGGGTAATCCTTCCCAGGATTAATAGGAAATAGCCCTTGCACATCAAAGCTCTATCCTCGATTCCATATTCTTCAAGATGTCTTCAAGTTGAAATGCTTGAGTTGGATCGAAGTGGTTTTCGGATAACATATCTGATCCTGGTCTCTTCGAAACAACTTCCTATAGTTTCCAGTAAACTCAACCCCGGTTCTTTAGGAAATAAGTAGACAAAAGATAAGAGCGGAGATCACCTCCTAACCGTTAGTGGACGGATTTTATTATCATTTATCCTAGAAGAACGAAACGAATATATACGTACAGTATAGCACCACCGACGGTAATTGTAACATATAATTTTTGTGTTTCTCCTAGATATTTTCAAAGTTACGTTTTGGTTTAGATTTTGATAGTCGTATATTTAACTATCAAATAAACAAACATTCAAACATGGATTTAATCGCATATGGAATCCACTAAGCCTTATTTAGTTAATGTTTAACTAATTAAAATCACTTTATAAACATTCGATCAAAAGATCTTTACAAAACACTATTCCCAAACCCCTTACATTCCTTTTATACTTGGAAAAATATTTATATACTTATCTCAGTGGTATAAGTATATTCCAAACTTTACAAAAGTTTCCTTCTTTTCAAATTTCTTTTTGAAAACATTACTTACTATAAACCGATCCACTTATCCTTTATAAAAAGTTTCCTTTTTAAAAGCTCACTTCATATTTCAAATAACTTATAAATTTTCCAAATAAATTTATAACTCATTTTAAAAATTCTCCAAGTTAAATTGTAAAACCTCTTTACAAATCTCTAAAATCATTTATAAATCATTTCCCTATTTCAAAAACTCTTTTTATAAATCTTCTTAAAGAAAAATCCTTTACAGAATATCATTTAAAAACATCCTTTGAAAATCACTTTAAATAAATCCTTTTATTTAGTAATACCCCTTTTTTTATAACGAATTTTTATTTATAAATACCTTTATAAAATAATTATATAGCTTGAAAATCATTTATAAACTGTAAACCCCAAAATTGATTAAAGAATTGAAGTTAATTCAAAATCATACTTTATAAATTCAAAAGGAGGCTTGGTAAATCCAGTGGTACTAATTTAAGTTACCATTTAATTCCAATTTCACTTTCAAGTCATTCAATAATTTATTTACATCGGTTAACATATATATAAATACACTTCATGTCCAACTCAGAAAATAACATGTCAATGCAAACTAACCGGCATATACATGTCCAAATAACATAATAGCAGGATGGTGATTTATCCTGGTAAATAGATATCCAAACAATTCACCACTTATAGAAAAATAGGAATTTATTCTACTAGACATATATCCACACAATAAGCACTCACTTTATAGCTGAACAGGAATTTATTCTGCTATCAGATGTCCAAATAATCAACTTATAGCAGAACGGGAATTTATTCTGCTAACACATTTCCACACAATAAACAATTACATAACTCATTCACAATTGTTTGTCTACTTAATGGTATTAACATTTGAATCCCTTGTATTCAAAATCATCTTTGAAAAAGAAGTACCTTAAAATCAATTTGGTTCTTGGAAAATAAGGATTAAAACTTAAAACTGCCTTTGTAAAATAATTAATTACAAGTTAAACTCTTTATTAAACCATAATTAATCTTTATTAATTCTTAACTTAATTTAATTATAAATTAAGAAATAATTAACCTTAAATAAATAATTAACAATAATTAACCATTACATAAATAATTTAAAACCTAATTAATCCTTTATGAATTATAAAATAATAATTTAAACATTTATTAATAATTAACTGTTAATTAATGTCAATTAATTAATTAAATAATCTTTTAATTAAAACTTAAATAATAAATTAAACCTTAAATAAATAATTATTTTAAATTAAAACCTTAATTAATTTATAATTAAAAATAATTGAACACTTGATTAATTAAATAAATTATTGACCTTATATTTGTTCACTAATTAATTAAAAATAAATCATATACTTAACTCATAATTAATTAAAATTAATCTTACTTAATTTATAATTAATTAAAAACTAATCTTACCTTTAAAAGATAAAAATTAGTACTAATCTTTACTTAATGAAAATTAATAAATCTTTTTTAGTCTAAATTAATTATTAATTACTAAACTTACTAAACTTAGTTAATTAATAATTAATTAATAAAAACTTAATTAACTTTCTAAAATATTTTTATTAAGTATATACAACATTTTAAAATCACTTTTTAAGTATAGAATCCGTATTTCCAAAAATTGGATTTTTTAAACGAAAATGTATCCATAGCAACTATCGCTATGGATGCCTTAACTAAAAAAAGTTTCTAAGTTTTCTTTAAAAAAATTATCATTTTGAAAGCTTTCTTACTTTTATAACAAATAAATAAGTATTTGGTAAAGCTAAACAAAGTTTAAACTTAAAAATGATTTCAAAATTTAAAACTTTATAAAACTTAAGCAAACACACTTCGAAAGCAAGGAATTTCTACGTTGCTTGTTCACAACTTAATGCTAACTTCTTATACACAAACCAAAATCATGCATGCACATGTCATATACAAGCCATAAGCAAGATTGCAACTTTCCATTTACTTACTCTTTTTAAACTCAGTTTTCTAAGTCAAACTAAACATCAAATTCAAGCATATATGTATACATATTAACCAACATCAAACCCAAGCACAAATGTACACTTACATCTCAACATAATCTCATCCAAACAAGCATCATACTTAGCAACCAAGTAGCATAAAAACTAACGTTAAAACTTTTAAATTTAAATCAAAAGTTTACTCACCAAAGTTTAGAAAACTTTTTGAAAGCTTGAAATAACTTTGCAAACTTGACTTAGGACCCTTGAATCTTGAAATAGGCTCGGCCTAGGGCATGCATGGCTTGGCTATGATAAGAACAAGGATGTGTGGGCTTGACTTGGAGAGGTGGAGGTACTTCGGATAAGGTTGAATTCACAAAAACGGACCCGACGATTAGTCATATTCTCTTGGGTTTTTTTCCATATTACTCTTGGAATTTTGAAAAGTGCTCAAAAGAAAAGTTTTTGGAAATTCTTTTCTCTACAATTTCAAAAGAAAGAATCACTCAATTTCGATTTATTTTGAGGAAGATATGGTCAAAAGAAGGAGTGCTATTTTCGGACTAGAAAATATGAGTTCAAAAATGGGTCTGAAAGAAATGCATTTTTGACATAGCAAAGATCAAAATTTGAATAAGTAATAGTAGTTGTAGCCATTGGAATTTTACATGGTTTAAATAGAAGGATTTCTCCATTTGAATTAGAGAAGAGGAAGATATGATAGAAAGAAGAGGAGGAAAATTTGGAAAAGTGGAAGGCTATTTATAAGCAATAGAAAATGGAAATTACTAAACTACCCTTTGTCCTTTGCCCTCCACTCATCGTTTTCCACCTCACCAAGCCTTGTCACCCTCCTAACACTTCATGTTCCATCATGTTAAAAAATGTTTGTACTTGACTCGCCGAAGTGTCACATCATGTCTATTAAGGCATCTTTAATATATATTTTTTATATTTACTTAAACCCTACATACCTAAGTACGTGTATATTGGTAAATGAATGAATATATGTTAACCCTAAGGTTCACAATGGTTTCGACAACTTTTATTGGTAAATGAATGATTATATGTTAATCCTAAGGTTCATAATGGTTTCGACAACTTTTAGCCAACTAAAAGTTGGAAATTTAGGAAACGAATTCCAGTCATATTTTCTGTTTTTCTTAGAACTAAATATTTTTGTAAAAATATTTAAAAACTAATTCACCATCATTATTTATTATTTAAAAGAGTTTTATTTTCATTATAAAAACTATATATTGAATTATTTAAATTAATTAAATATTCATAAATCAAAGTAGTGAAATTCTGGATCATTACACTATCCCAGCGAATCCATGGTAACCGTGGGCAATCTCTGCCCCTTGATTTACGCTATGAGAAAACAAAAATCAAAAGAACACATGAGTTAATGTCCGGACAACTTGCATCAAATTCAATTGAATCCACCGAGTAGATTTCTAAGTGGATCCACCTAGTGGATCTCCAACTTTCGATTTCCATAGGGGGTGCTTCTCTATGTTTTCGATTTCAAAATATATCATACTATACATAGTTCCCTTCCATATCATAAACTTCGTATATATCGTGCTTATATAAACCCCATTTATATATGATCATTACTTTCTAAATCGAATATCTTTTAAAATCAATAGTCTTCGAAATAACTTCATACTTATATAAAATCCTCTTTAAAAGAATCAAAAACTTCCAAATTGAATATTTTACGACATCGAAGGTCTTAAAAAATCATAAGTTTCAAAATATATCACTTTGGTTTTATATTTATACAAAATCTCAAAAATCATTTTTTCTTCTTCCCTAAAATCGAATACCATCCAAAATTCATTATTTTCAAAATCAATAGTTTCAAATATATAATAGAGACTTTATATAAATCAAATTTTCTATAAAATTGAATACTTTTCAAAAAATTATTTTACAAATAAATAGAACTTATAAAACATTAACTAAGTTCATAAACTTTTCTACAATTTCATTATAAAACATTTCAAAACTTAATTTCATGCTTGTAGAATACAAAATATTCTTATTCATTTGACTTAACAAGAATATCTAACGGCTTAAAACTTGTTTTAAATACTATTATCCTTTTAATTTAAGAATTACAAAACTCAACTTTTTATAATTTCACTAAAACAATTGGCTTCGGTTCTTAGCTCAAATTTGAAACTTCCTGATTATTCAAAATTATCATAAATTCCATTTCATTTCAATAACTGAAAATCACCAATCAATATCTCAAACAGATGCCCAATCAAACTATTCTAATGCATACGATACATGCATCCAAAACATCACTTAACCAAAACTCAAGAACTAATCACCGGGTTTTATTTCAAATCATTTGAAATAAATATATACATATATCTTATGTATACAAAATCATACTTCTAGGATTTAAATCAAAATTCATTTCACCAAAACAATTGCGTAGCAATGCTACTATAGTGCTCCCCTTCTTTAAACTCGAAAATAAAATTCGATGATGCTACAGACATCACCGAAATTATTTTACAGCGACAGAAGTGAGTTATGCACTTTCTATTTCCTTTGAAATCATTTTAAAATATTTCTATTTGTAAATATTTCCAAATAATACTAATATTATTTTTCAAATCTTAGAAAACCAATTATTTAAAAAAACTCTGGAATTTAAGTTTTCAAATTCATGGTTTGAATTTCTTTTAAGTTATAAACCATATTTATATAAGTCACTTTTTGAATAAAATCATTTCACAAGTTTAAACCTTTGTTCAGATTAAAATAATCTATCTTTATCAAATTCAATTAAATTTTAACCCAACATTGTAGCCGAACGCCTTATATTCAAACCGTGAAACTAAATTCACAAGGTGTTTGATTCAATATTTCCAATAAATTAATATCTACCCATCCTATGCTGAAAAGTCAAATTACTTATAACTGGTTAAACACAATTAAAAAATCAACAACCAATAGTCAGTGTTTATAAACTGGCCGAGCACAACTAATCAACCAATAAATAATTATCATTATTATCTTTCAAACAAACACATAGTGAATAACCTTATCAATTTTATAAATTATTCTTTTATATATCAAATAAAACACTAGGTAATATTATTTATTTACTAAATTTCGAAATCAATAAAACATTTTTATAGCACTAACAAATATGTGCACACACACACTCAAACTCATTCTAGGATATTACTAACCCTATCTCTAATGAGTTTACCCTAAAGGTTTAGGTGTTCGCTCAACCTAAGCTCTGATACCAAGTGTGATGACCCACCTTTTTGGACAACTCAAGTTAACAGTAAACCAATTGTCTAACTCAAACCGTTCAAAAGATGGATTATCAATGGGTTTTATTCTAAAGAAATAAGATACAAAAGAACCAAATACAGAATTTCGCAGCGGAATGAAAAATATATAATAAATACATAAATAGTTCATGAAGCTGTTTTATAAATACATTTAATTTCATTTTTTTTCAGTATCATAAGTGTTATACATTTTAACCAACTGAATAAATAGTGCAGTAGAATAATAATAGTAAATACGGTCTTCAACTCCATCTTCATCTTCGAGAACAAATGTCTTCGAAACACTGAAATACTCGGACTGACCAGAGAGTAATCAAAAGACAAAAAACTTGAGTCAGAATTAAAAATTCTTATGTAAGTTAAACTAGAATCAGGTGAAATTTGGGTGTACATGACTTCATTTTTACGTCGAAAATTCACGAAAAAGTTTCAGAGCTTTTAAACACCTTTTTAGAATTTCCAATAAGTTCCATAATTTCCAATCGATTTAATAATTCTCACAATTTTGAACAACCACTTCAAGGTTTTAATTTTCAAGATTTTTAGATCATCGAAATAAATACAGGTTCCTTTATCAAATATTCATCCAATATTCAACCGAAGTTTCTTGAAAATTCAACTTACTTTACAATTTCCAAAGTATCGTTAATTCCATTTTTAAAGTATAAAATACCAAAATCATTAAATGGTTGAATTTTAAAAACATAGATTTCTTTATAATAGATTTTTCTTTTACGATATAAAGTTATAGAAAATTTTAGAAATATATATATTATCATTAAATTTGAATCTAAAAGTTTTATAAATGAATTTCAAACTATTTTTGAAAATCCGATTCAATCAAATTTACAAAATTAAGTTCTTAATAACATATAATTTCTAAAGTTCAAAAAAATTAAATTTTAAAAACTTTTCAGAGTTTAAAATCCAATTTATGAAAACCTTTCAAAATTTTCCCAAACGGCAATCAAATCCCAATAATCACATCTTGCTGAAGCAGTCTACAATACATCCAATAACTCACATGCCCAAATACGATGTCCAAGGGTTCATATCATAATTCAGTGGTCCAAATGATAAATATGGCAAATCATATAATGATGATCATAATAATCAGGGTGGCAACAGGGATATATCAAAATGAATATACAATATACATCCAATCAAAATCATCCATCACAACATCATCCATAAGCATCCATGCAATTAACATTCAAATCAACCAATTCCACCATATATAATAATAGTCATACATCATCAAATGTTAGGTATTTAACTAGCAAGGATATTCAATTTCAATATCAATTAAAATTCCAATTAAAATTTTATCAACTTTTAGTCTATTTAACTTCAAACCGCAAACAATAAAATTTATCGCTTTAAGAATCAGTTTAACTTGCAGTAGAATTTTTAATATTGCGTGAGTTGGTTGAATCACTCGCCTTTTAAAGAATCTGAAAAATCCAATTGAAATGAATTAACATGAAACCAACTCTATATTGAAGATCTCGTTGATATGAATCCAACGCAAAAGACGGCATTCGAATCCGACCTTGAACGAGAGAGATATGAATTTATTAGCATTTGAAGTTAATTGGATTTATAAATTACTTAATTAACTAAGTTTTAAAACGTTAATTACTCACCTTAATCCCACTTAGCTCGCTAATCTCTCTTCCCCAAAACCAGAATGCGAAATTGATCGCCAAGTCACTGTGCTCTCTAACACTGGACTCCACCCTCCGTCGACGTGCCTAGCACATGCGAACTCGCCGCTACATGGTTCGCCGCCCCTCAGCCTTCATTGCTCAAGATCAAGCTCGATTTTCAGTCGTCGATCATGTTGAAACTGCCGCCGCCACGGTCGATTTCAGACCACCAAACTCCAGCCGAGCATAGCCTACATCATCCTCTACAAGTTTCCTTCAGGTGCCGCTCGCCAATCGATTAACGTCGACGACAAAAATTCAAAACCTAGCTGCGACGGTCACAAGTGATTTACGATCGCCTCACTTCTTCGTTCGACGATCCAACCGGTCATCTTCCACATCTCATCGAGACGAACAACTTTCATGTTAGGACCTTCACCAGAAAATGCCTCTAGTGGTGCCGATCGATGATGGCTGTTAGACGGTAGGATTTGATTTATCTTGGTATGCCTAAATGAGAAGGAGAGGGTTGATTAAATAGATTTTAACTCGTTAACAATCTGTCCTTAAAATTATGGACCCCAATCGAGACTTGCTTACCAGCATTCCAAGCCAAATATCCCTCCTTCGGACTCAATGGAACTATTTACAAGACCTAATTCTATCGAACACGGAAGTTAGATCTATTGATCGCTCGATTTACAAATTAGAATACTTCATTAAACCAAGTCGTATAGTTAATATTTGATTCCTTACTATTAATTTCATTTGAATCAAGTTTGAATATTTATTTTGAAGAATAACAATTTCCTCAAAATATTTACCAAATCCTAATTAATTTGAAACATAATAGTTTTTGTCCAAATTTCACAATTTCATAATAAACATATTAAAACACGTTTTAATCACACGATGTCAGTTTAATGAAATTTTAAATTTAAGGTTAAAATCACTTCCTATCTCCTTCTATTGCTATTTAACAATTATCAACAATTTGTTTAGTGATTTTTCTCTTTTTATAAAATTGTTCTTATATTCAAAAATGAAAATATTCATTTTAATTCACACAAAAAAAATCCTTACATTTCATTAAAATGCTCAATTTATTTAACACTTAATGTATATTTCTCACATCTACTTATTTATTACAATTCACCATTCTTTCTCTTAATTTAAAAGATTCCAATAAATTAATTTCAATATTAGATTTTAAACGAATTCTAATAATAAAACAATTGTTTCTTCTTTATAGTAAATTCGACAAATTTATTCAATTTACTACATACAACACAAGTTATATATTACTTCCAAATAAGTGTTTATCTTATTATTTAAAATCGACTTATTTAAAAATACAATTTAAATAAGTAAATCTATGTTTTACTTTTATTAAACATTCATTTAATTCTTTATTTAAATTCAACATTCATTATTACTATTCGTGTTATTAATTTCATATAACCAATATCATTAATTTAAAATTTAAAATATAAGTTAGAACTTCTATCTTATTGCAATCTATTGTCATTTAAGAATTCAATTTAAGTTCATAACTCACATTTTAATATATTTTTCATTAATAAAATCATAAATTTTTTATTCCTAACCATTTTTATTCAACAATTATATTAAATTTAATATTTTTAAATGATTAAAAATGCGAGTCATTATAAAAAAGATAGAAAAGGATATCCGTAAATAATCGTTAATACCTTATAGTGTATCGCTTTGCATTATATGAATTGAATGGATTATTTTTTACAACTAGTATTTGTATATGTATATGTTTGCTTTTATATGCACATATCCATATACATGTATATGTATAATTTTTAATTAGAATAACATCAATGCAACTAAAAAATTGCTTCAAGATTCTACATTATTCTATATTAAAAAAATATTTTGCGGTATTTGAGACCAATTACAAAGAACATTTCAGTCTCAAACATTCGGCTTTTAAATGTATTTAAAAGCGAATTTTTATCCATTAAATATTAAGACTGACATTTCAGTTTCAAATTATTTTTAGGACTAGAGAATCAAAGACTGAAATTTTAATTTTTAGTCAGCCTTTAGAACTTACTTAATGACTAAACTGTTTAACGAAAGACTAAATTTTTCAGTCTTTAATTTATTTTTGTTCAGTAGTGATATATATATATATATATATATATATATCTTATACTATAAAGCAAAACCTTGGGTCAACCGGTCAAAGTGAAGCCTTTTTTGAGTTCTCCAAAATTACCTTTTTGCTAAAAAAATTCAAACAGTACTGTAAGGCTATTTCTGTCCGTTAAATTAAAGGTAGTGGAAGCCAATAGATTTGCACGTTCTCATCCATTTATCATAAACACAATCGCCACTTTTTCCTCTTCCAACCGACAAACACCTGCGATTTTTCTTCCTCAGTCTACCGTGATGGGCGCAAACTACGTAGCTTTGCTAAAATCAAATATCTCGACTTTGGGTTTGTATAAATTTTCATCCTTTTGCTTTCAATTTTGTATTTTCATCTTTTCTGTTTGGGTTTTCTCTACTAATTGATATCTTTTTCGAAATACATATTAGAAAGTTGTATAAAGGAATATATTTTAATGCGGTTATGCTTTCGTCGATAGTTTTCTTCTTCCGTGCTTTAGATCTGAGTGTTCTTCTTATCGCTGAGTTTCATGTAACCCCTTTTTCCTTCAAGCATTTTATATGCCCTAATTTGTAAGTTTGCATTAGTGTGTCTATTCTGTTTGCATCCTCTATTTTCGAGCTTCAAGCCTACTGCTGATTTATACTAATAATGATATAGTGAGGATCGTGAACTCGCCTTGAACTCACTACTAATGAATTCGACTGAGATTTTGTAAGTACTTATAGATGTTGTGCTTTGCAATATGGATGATATGATAATGCTGAATTGATGTTCTTCAGTTGTAGACTGCATTGAGAAGAAGAGCTCTGTATTGAGGTCAGAGTTTAGTAGTCGGAGTAGGTACATCTTTCGTGGAATTATGTCGATTTTATAAACGTTTGTAGTGTTAAAATTTGATACAGAATCCCAGTAAAGAAAAACAGTTTGATAAAATTAGACAGCCTGTACATAATAAAAATTCTTAACCTTATGCTATACAAATTTCAGAGTTTGAGATAACAGTTGTGATTATCATGTTACCTAAGTTTATACCATGCAAATAGTAGTAGTTTTATTAATCATTTTATGTTAGAGATACTGCTTGCTTCTTGAATATTTTGTTATTTATACTTGCTCTCTTCTCACATGCAAAGTAATATTGGAGTAACTCAACCTTAATACCTTAACAGAAAAAATTAATTGAGAGGAATGGATGTGTGTTTGCATTAGAGATTCAGTTTCTATACTAACTGTGCGGTTGATTATGTAAAATAATTAAACATTAATTTGTTTAGCATTCATGAATGATAAATTGAATTCTAATAGAAATCAATCTAATGATGACCCATTGGCTGTTTCATTAAATTAACTAGCTACCAGCAACATTTTTTACAAGAATTAGTTTTGGATTAAAAAAGTTTCAATAATTTGTGAGAGGCAAAAAGAAAATTTTCATAGTAGTTTCTTTACATGCTGATGTTACTTAACTCCCATATAATAGTGTTCACATTATATAATCAAGTGTCTTTTGTATAGAATTTCTATTTTTACATCTGATCATTTCTTTATATTAATTGCATAATTATTAATATATTTTAATATGTTGGACTAAATCTAAATTTAGTGTCACAGATTATATCTCATACAGAACTTTTGAGAAGGGAAAATTAATGCTCTGAACTTTAGAGTTAGTAATAAGTTAATCGTTTTGGTTAATTAATAGAATTACAAACTAGGAAGACTCTAGCATAATATATGATCAAGTAACTTAGAAAATGTATTAGATAAAAGTAACTAGAGCTTTACTTTTTGTAGCTAGAACGACGTCAAACTATAGTTTTGCTCGCTTACATGTCTACCTATTGGTTTTATACATAAGTCTAGCCAAAAGAGACATCGGATATAAAGCTACTATGGACATAAAATATTAAATAGGAACCATCTTGGAATAACACAAAAAATTAGCTCCAATTTTTTACAACACCTCCATCGGGCGTGTCATACGTGTACTTTAATGTCATGTTGCAAGATCCAAGAAACTTTACAAATGTTGTTTTTTAATACCAGTAACTCCTACGCATGTGCATCGCACGTGCCAACGTGTGTGTATATATATCCCACTCTATAAATTCAGTACTAATTTTTATTAATAGAGTTGCATGCAAGGATATTTGTATGATGTATTTGTTATGTAGAGCATGTGTGTGTTCTATGATGTTGGTTACTTTAGTGATAATAGGACAGTGATATCTATGCATGAAGTTGGTATTACTGATAGAGAAAGTTGTTTATTTTGTGCAATATATATGTATAAGATTCTTTAAGCTTATAGTTGTCACTAGGATCGAATGGTACACACACTTTTATTTTGTTTCCTTCGTGAATATGAATGTTTTTCAATATTCTGACTAAAGCAGGATTTTTGGAAATGACATGGGAGACATGAAGATCTCTAAAAAGTTATTTTAAGGGTAAGCAAAATCTTTGTACCAGAAAATAATTTATTAATACATGATAGTGCATGTATAGTTAGTTATGAGTGCCAAGGCACTCATTAAAATAAAAAAATTCTAGAGACTCATGCCTATTAACAGAACTATAAGACCCTTATTATTAAAAAAACATCTCATCAAAGAAGTACAAGTTTAAAAGCTCAACGAATTGATGTTCCATTTAGTCCAAGTTTGACTTAGTCCCATTATAAGCTCAATTTGTAATAAGTAGCATTTAGCAAAGTGTATCAATAACAGGTATAGTTATTGGATATGTTGAATATACTATTCAGTATTTACTATGCGAGTAAATGTTCATGTAGCATAACTATTTTAGTTTTTCTGATGTTAAATACTTTTATGGTTATACCTAAATATTTTTACAATATTTTGTAATAAGGATGGGTTATAACAACACCTTATACCTATAACTATATTAGTAAAGTAATATCTAAATTTCTACAGGAACCGCAAAGTTTATCCAGATTTATATGAAGAATACAGAGATGAGGGTTTGTTCGAATGATAGTTGAGGCAAATGAATTAAATTGGTGCCATTTTCACTATTGTGAGCTTTAGAAATCTTCTTTTACTAAAGCCTAAGATACATAACCATGACCTTCAGATTTTGCAATTTTATGCTCTTCTGAAGAACGACAGTAAGAGATTTTATGATTTGGGGTTATTCCTTCATATGGAGACATAGCTGTTTAGTATTAGGAATTTTTGTTTATACGATTATTAAGGTATGTTTAGCATTATGTTATACTTTGATTACCATGATAACAGCTATTGCAATGCTCTCAATTTGAAAGAGCCATGCATTTTTTCCAGTGAGCAGCTCGGTAACATAACAAAGAAATACACAATAGCTAAAGTTTCCTCCAACTATCCTGAAGGAGGTTATCTACCGGTGTATGCTAGCTATTTCTATGGATGATCAAGGGGCTCATGCATTGGTTGGAAGGGCTGTCGCTCCTTTAGAGGTGGTCGGTGAGAGCTACCTTTGTGGATATCATTCAGTTGTCTTACTTCACAACAAGGAGTATGCTTTATATTGTCTAAGGTTGACTGTTGATTTGAATTTATTATTCTTTTGGTTGCCAGAAGTTTAGCATATAATCTCACTGATATGATTTTCAGATGAATCCAAATGATATGTAATTTATCATTTAACAAAAAAAATCAAATTTTTTGTTACAACTAAGTTAAAAATGATTTTAAAGTTGATAATAATTCATCTGTTATTATCATGTCTTCATTTGATGAAATACAAATACCATCATGTATACTTTTACTTTCAAACAATTGGTATTAGGACTAAGTGGCCTTTTGGTAGGAATGTCACATATAATTGGTATCTTAGCAACAAGAACATAATTGAGATCAATAATTATCCTACTTCATTCGGACAATTGCAAGACTGTCTTTAATCTTCCATCGTTACTAAAATCACAATATATTCTCTTAGATCGCCATAACAAGATTTTGACAGACTTGATTGAATACCTCATGCGTAGTTTATTCCGTTCACTATGAATTTCCAAAGTCTTTTGCACGTATTTTTACTATTTTCATATGGTGAAATTATTAGAATGAAGGTTAATATCACAATAGCAAAAAATGAAGCGAGCCATGGAAAAACTTTGATAGGTTAGGAAATTGTTTATGCAAAGTTTTTTTGTAAACTTTTAAATTCAATCCATACACTCCAAGCACTCTTGCATGTGCAATGATTTTGTCAAATGTTTCTTGATTTGGAAATTGAGTGACATCTTTGTGAATATATCTACAAGAAATTACCGAACTATCCAAATAACAGTAGACTATATTATGTTACAAGTTCTTTGCTTGAAATTCAGCAATATTACAATAGACTATCATTTGAGTGTAGAAAAGATATTCTTGGTTGAGTAGGCATTTTTTGGAACTTCTACGGTGGCTTACTCAAAGATTTGGTTGCCTAAGTCCACAAACAAAATTTTAGTATGCGTTATAAAGAAATTTTAAAGTAAAAATTAGTCCACTACTGAACTCAAACCTTGATCATCTGCACCAATTTTGTATAACTTACCCATTGGTTGTAACAATTTTGTTTCTGAGTATATTAGATTTTATCTTTGTAATAAACATGACCCCTTATATCTTAAGAACTCAAAGAATTGGAACTCTTTTACAATATAGCAAATATTGTATTTAGTATGTATACAAATTTTATTTTCTATCCTTCTTCAACAAGATAAGCCTAATGAATCAGCGGAGCTTAAATTTGTTATAGGATTGCCTTAATTATTTCATTGCCTGTTGGATTAGAAGGAAGAAATAAAGCAACTGTTGGATTATATTTTATGCTAGGCCCTGATAGAAAAATACATGAAATTTTCACATAAAAAGAAATGCAAATACTGCTTTAGAAGCATAAGCTGCTGCTCATTGCTTTTCAAAATTTAACTATAATAGTTCAACATCTCCATCTGAACTAGAATACAACGTTTTTAACTCTTCCATCAACATATTACTAATGTCGGTCTCAAGTCATAGACAAGGAGGAGATAAAATGACTCCTACACCTATATATATTTTTTATTGATTACTTACAAGTTACTCCTATTGACATTAACCTTGGAAAAACAAAGAGAAAAATTATTACACTAATTTAAGTCTTGCATGTTTTTAGAACGATATTAATCTAAATGAAAATTCAGTATTATTGATATGGTGATTTATTACTTTTAAAAAAAGAGAGAATGCAAGTTTTTTTAAGTTCCAAACTACTAGAAGCGCTAATTTTAATATTTGTTACATTTCTCTAGATATTGGTGTAATAGTTGATTACTCTCTTTAATTATTTCATAAAATAACTTAGTCTCATTCATATTTTGACAAATGGTTTATTTGTGCATGTAGACATGCAACATTACGTAAACGTCAACGTCATTTTGTAAGATTCATAAAAATCTTACGAATGGAGTTGTATGAGCATGTTAAACTAAGTACACTACATAGGTTGCACGTGCACACATATGTGTATGTGATACACATGTTCATATTATAAAACATAGATATAATGCCAAATTAAAAGTTTATTTACAAATAAAATAAAATAATATTTTATTTAAAATTTTATTAGATCAAATCTAGTATACATTAAGGTTTCATAGGTCCAATAAAGATCCAATTGTTTTGAAATTCACCCATTTTTTTCCGCTGTGGGTTGGCACAGTTCCAACATCCATAAGAAAGAACCACTAAAAGGTATATAGATATTTCTAGACTATAAGTAAACAACATACTGTTGATTATTAACAACGTACTTATGCTAAAATCAGTAATAGTTTGGTAGTTTAATACTCAATATTGGATTTTAAAGTCCCTTCGGGGACATCCGATAAAAAATATTGGATTTTAAATTATATGTTTTATATAAGGCATAAAGGATGTTAGGAATGTCCCAAATGATATGCAAAAATACCTTATTAAAATATTTAATATGAAACATGTAAGATGAATTCCTTATGCATTGACAACAGAAATTATCATACATGTTATATTATTTATGATATCATAATTTGCTTATCTATTTGATATACGAAGTAAATATCAAATCCAAATTAAGATCACAAAATAATAGTTTAGAATGTTATCGAATATTTATGGAATACTAGAGAACCGTTTATATAAACAACGTACTTCTTATGAAAGAGTGAATGGATTCAAACTTCGTGAGTAATATTGAGTATAATATGCCAATATTAAAATCAAGTTCAAACCTTAATTAAGGAGCACTGAGTTTGAAATATTCCAAACAAAAGGTTGTAGCCGATTCAACGAAAAGGTTAAGTACATCGCTTTGAATAGTGCCATGGTAAAAGAAATGTATAAATATAAATGCAAATTTTTATTGTTGAGCTAGGGGTGATTCCAAGTATTAAGAATACTACATTATTGTTATATCATAACAATGTAACGGTAAGAGCTCATTAGAAGTCGAGAAACAAATTCCGACTAGTTCCACATGACAAATGTAGTTTAAACATCAGAAAGAGTTGATTGAGATAGTGGGTAACTGAAACAACATAGCAGATCTATTCACGAAATGGTCTAACTCTATCAATTCTCACTTAACTGGTCGACGAGATGACACCCCTGTTGGGAGTACCTATTTCAGTCATAAGTTTCTATTTAAATAATTGAATGAGTGAAGAGACGGTTTGTAAGAAGAGAGAGAAACAGAAATATGGATGGATATCACATGACTGAAGAGGTACTGTAGTGTTTGAGGTATTGTAATGTTTGTTTATGTTTTCTCTGTCAAACACATTTTAATGTATATGCTATACGCACATACCAGCACCGCACATAGCAACAAATACCCAATCAATCGTTTTATATCACAAAATAAAAACATGGCTAGGCCTTCCCTGGCATAAACAAAGTTTGACAGCCAGTATAGTATACTTTTGACTCATTTACTAATTATTGAACCAGAATGCGAAACTTTTGACTCATTTACTAATTATAAACAATGTTTGGGCTGTATTAGAATATACATTAAATATGAATAAAAGTATAGATTATGGTTGAAGTTTCTCGGGTTTGACCAATACTTGTATTGAATATAATGTTTGTTTATGTCTTCTTTGTGTTTGCATTTTAATGTTTATGCAGATACCTCCACCACACACAGCAACAAATAACCAATCAATCATTTTATATCACAAAATAAAAACATGGCCAGGCCATCCCTGGCATAAACAAAGTTGACAACCAGTATAGTATACTTTTTGACTCATTTACTAGTTATTGAACCATAATGCGAAACTTTTTTACTTCAGCGATTTACCAAAAAGATGGGAGAGTTCATCATAAAGCTCAGTGGCCAGCCTGGGCTCAACCACCACCTCCAACGGCTCTTTTTTTGGAGTAGACAATCCAAATATCTCCTCCATGCTCAGCTCTTCCTTGCTCATTCCTTCGGGCAATCTCCACATAAACCCATGCAGCAAGTTAGCCAAACTCATCTGTATCACCTTCAAACCCAAACTGTAGCCCGGGCACATTCTTCTCCCTGCACCAAACGGCAACAGTTCAAAGTCATTCCCACTTACATCAATCTTCTTCCCCATAAATCTTTCCGGTTTGAACTCATTCGGCTCTTCCCATATCGTTGGGTCTCTTCCAATTGTCCATACATTCACCAGCACCCTCGTACCTATAATTAGAGTATAATGTTATACGGTTCAGAATCTTCAGATACATACTTAAGTGAGATTGTATATAGCAATGCATGGAAGCATGAACTGAAACGCATTATGTCACCTGCTGGAATATCATAGCCATCAAACGTGGTGTCCTCGCGAGCCAGTCTAGGTACAAGCATCGGTGCAACCGGGTGCATCCTCATCGTTTCCTTCACAATCGATTCTATATACGGAAGCTGTGCCAAATCATTTTCCTTTACCCATCTGTTTTTCCCAATAACCCGATCTAGCTCCTCCGTTGCCTTCTCGAAGATGTATGGGCTTTTTAGAATGTTCGAGATGGCCCATTCAACCGTCACCGTCGAGCTCTCCGTTCCTCCCGCTAGCAGGTCCTACAGCATTAATTAAATCCATCCACAAACGTCAGATCATACAAGGGTAGCTCATCATCCGATCAAAACACAGACAGTTATACATGTATTGAAGCAAACCTGAGTAAAAGCTTTGACGCCATCCCTGCTAAGCTTGACATCCAAAGTAGGATCATCTGAAATTTGAAGCAACACATCGACCATATCCTTAGCCACAAACTTTTCACCACACTCTTTCCTACGTTCGTTATGCTCGTCCAAAACATGTTCTAGAAACCTGTCGAACTTCTTGCTTAACGCCTTCATCCTTTTAATGTAGCCTTGCAAATCCAAGAAGTTTAGCCAAGGAATGGAGTCTCCGATGTTCAAGACTCCGCTAAGCAAGAACAACTCATCGATCATTCTCTTGAACTCTTCCTCCTCGTCCTGCACGTACTTCTTCCCAAGAACCATCCTGCTTATCACGTTCAGACTGAGCGTGGATAGGAAATCCTTCAAAACTATTTTGGTTTGAGAATGGTGGTAGAGGTTCTTCAGCATGTCACCGAGCTCTTGGGCCCGGATGTACTCGTAGGAGTCGAGGCGCTTCATGCTGAAGAGCTCCACGGCGCACATTTTACGGGCTTGGCGCCAGTATGCTCCGTAGGGAGACCACGTGATGTCTCCGTAGTTGTACGTTGTGTACTTCCCTGCTGCTGTTATTGGCCGATCCACGAATGAAATATCGTGAGTTTTCAGGAAAAAGCGAGCTGCTTCTACTGAGGAACCGACTACTACAGGAAATGAACCGAACTGAAGTTGCATTATGTGGCCGTATTTTTTGGAGAGGTCATGGATTGATCGATGGGGAAGAGAGCCGATTAGGTTGAGGTTTCCGATGATCGGGTATGGAGATGGGCCTGGAGGCAGTTTGTAAGGGCGGCGGTTTTTGAGTTTTTTCAGGATGAAAATGATGGTGATTGCGAGAATTGACAGGAATAAGGTGTAATCCATTGCTGCTTCTCCGGTTAACTTGATGTATTATGTTTTGATTAAGTTTCCGTATTCATATGTGTATATATAGCATGGAGTAGAAGGTTGACTGGTTATACTGGCACCTACTTTGAATTTGAAACTAATACTTTTATGCAGTTTAATTTTCAGTCCGAAATTTCTTCTTCTTTGCATTCATTTTCTTGGACTGAAATTCTATAGTTGCATGGAAGTCTTTTTAAATGAACTTGTTCAGAAGTTCTCTATCATTACTTATTGTCAAATAAATATATTTTAATAGGTAAACTTTTCTATGCAAAACGTATTTTAGTAAACATTTGTCTATGCCAGTCGTTTTTAATATGAGGAAATTCTACTTCGACGTAGCCCCCATGTTAAACCGAAATTCATACCATTAGTCAGACAAATGTGAAGATTTACTTCTTCCCCCGGGCAACGGTTAATTTTGAGCCATACAAAATACACCATTTACTTCTTCCCCCTGTACTTATTTGATAACTTTTGCAATGGCAAATGAATATCGGTAGTGTTTTGCTGGCCTCATTGCATAATAACCTAATTATGCAGAACATACCTAACAGTGATATATAAAACTAATATAGACAGTAATAATTAAAACCGCAAATACAATTCCATTTTCAGTTTCCATTTTGATCCTAGGATAATTCAAAATTTCCGGTTTCATTTAAGTTTCCACTTTAATTCTGCTTTGTAAATATGCAATACTAACATTAATTCATAATAAATTCTTCGAATTACACAAAAGATTACAACATAAAAACTAGTATCTAAATCTGATTTTGTAAGCATCGTATAAACCATGATCATTGTTGTCTTTATCTTGTGTTGGACTATTATATATATTAAAAAAAACATACTGCTGCATCTAACCCGAATTAAAATGTTGTCGTAAACGTTACACCTCCACTAGAAATTTCTTTTCGTCATAAGCATACTTTGAATTTGAAATTTATACTTTTATGCAGTTTCTTTAGTCTGAAATTTCTTTGTTCTTAGCATGAATTTTGTTAGAAAGGAACTCTGAAGTTGGAAGCCTTTTTAAATGAAGTTGTTCAGAAGATCTCTATTATGACTTATTGTAGAATTATATTTTATTAACTAAACTTTTCCACGCAAAACGTATTTCAGTGAAGATTTGTCCATGCGCCAGTCATTAAATTAAAAGAAAATTTTCTTGAATCTATCCCCTGTGATAATCGAAATTTATAGTATTGATAACCAGTATAAAAAATTGGAAGCTTTACTTCTTTCACTGTTAGCATGAAATTTGAGCTAAACAAGAAGTTTTCTTGAGTCATCAAGGCGAGGGTAACTTTAGTCTTTAAACCATACGCAGTACGACATCTATGCTTTTAAATTTGTATTACTTGCGTCTTGTTCTTAGTTTATAACTTTTGTAATGGGAATAACCATCAGTAATGCTTTGCTGACATCATTGCATAATTACCTAATTATGCAGACCACACCTAACAATGATAAAATAATATACATACTATTACAAACCCGTACCCTTAAATACAAGAATTTTGTCACTACTCTCGTAAATGTAATATACCTGGAAATAACTTCGGAAACAATATTCCTCGTTTTCTCATTGCGTAATTACCTGGAAATAGCAATGTCAAAATGGGTAGTCTTAAGTACAAACATTCCTCATATTCTCTTCTATTATTTTCATACACAAGCAGCATCATGTACCCGTGCTACCCAGCAACGGTGAGAACTCTACAAATATGCGTAAATTCAACTTGTTTGTAAACACAAGAAAATGACAACGTATTTATAGTAAATTACGCACTCTTATAAACAGACACAACTCTTTGGATAGATATATTTTCGTTTTAACAAACACAACTCTTCGCTTAACAGATATGATTCTTTGCTTCAACAAACACGACTCTTTATTCAATGGACATAACTTTTCACCTAAATGAATATATTATTTTTCATACACATGACTTTTCACTAATAGACATGTTCATTATGTTTACCTTTAAAGATCCCCCTAAACTCAATTCATTACTCCAAGTAATAAACGAAACTTTTGAAAAACATCAGTCTTTAATGGCTTTGCGAAGATATCTGTAGTATAATATTGAGACTTCACGAGCTCAAGCTTCACTTCTTTATTGGATATGCTTTCTCAAATGAATGATACTTTGTATTGATATGCTTACTCATATCGTGAAAGATTGGAGTCTACGGCAAAGCAATAGCAAATTTATTATCAACGAAAATCTCTGTTGAATCAGTTTGTGGTGAGTTAAGCTCTTTCGACAAACTTCGTAACAAAAAAGCATGACAAACACAAGAAGTGATTGCAACACTCTTCGCTTTACATGTAGAAAGAGTTACAACGGGTTGTTCCTTAGAATTCAAATGTTGAATGTCTCATAAAGAAAACAAACCTTATAGTACTTTTTCGATCATCAATATCACTAGCCCAGTCGCTATCGCAGTAGCCCACAAGTTTAAAGTCGCGAGAAGAGGAATATAAAATCCATATTAATCACTTGTATCTTATATGTATGAAAAAAAAATTAGCCACTTTTAGATGTGATATAGTAGAAGCTTCCATTTAATGACTAGTAAGTCCAACATCAAACAAAATATCGGGCCTTGTACATGTTAAGTACCTAAAGCTTCCAACAAAACTCTTAAAGAATGTAGGGTTTATAGTTTCACCATGTTGATGCAAGGATAATTTGACTCCACATTTCTCAGGGGTGTTAACCGGCATCTAACTTTTCACTTCAAATTTCCTTAGAACATCATATACTACTTGAGAAATAATATACCATCATTTCTTTGTTTCACTTCAATACCAAGATAGTGTGACAAACGAGGTTTTCGACTCTCAAAAATTGACATGAATACATCCTCGGTATTCACGTCCCGTAAATACAAGTTCCGCAAAACCCAATCGTTAAGGGAAAGAAGAAAATAAAGACAGAACAGAATCTTACACGAATGGAATAACATATATTATTTCAATATAAATATCTTTACAGCGAAAATTTTAAATACATTTATCAGAGCCTATCTTATAAATCAGACTGGACAGTTATAAATCTCTGTCCTTATAAATGCTGAATAAAATCAGTAAACTAATGGAGTGGGAATGGAAATGGAGAACTTTCTACATGAACATCTTCAGCTCCAGACTTCAAACTCCATCGCAATGTGCCAATTAAATCTGACTACTTTGCTGCCCGGAAAAATATAGCAGCCAGAGTTTAAGAGAAAAAAAAACCTTCGGAACAGTTATAGGATTGGTGTGAGATACTCAAAAATACGGGTATTGAAAAATAAAGTGCATCTCATAAGACCACACCACACATAAACACGAAATGAGGTTTTACCTTATGATAACCGAAACATTTGCTACGCAAAATCGGGGATATCATCTTATGACATTCTTTGAAAACTCTTTCAAATAAATATATATAATCTTAGCCGAAATTGTTACATTATTAAGTTCCAGCATACTAGATTCTACAATTAAAATCGTAAAGGCTTGTATTGGAGAATGGATTCCATACATTGACAAGGTAAAGGACTACCTTCCGACAATACATCTTTAGAAAAATGCACCGAGGAGATGGTCCTCTACCAACACAGAATCGACCTACCTTTACCGTAGATAGTACCAAATATGACATCGTCCTGGCCATTCCCGACCTATCTAAGAGCTCTCATAGTATATACAACATACCCGATATATAGAGGATGATCTATAAAGGTGATGACCATATCCTAATGGGTGCGACCCGCATAGACCCACCACATCTACCATGTTTTTGTCATTCCCGGGTGATGAAGCTCGAGGTAACGATTACCTTTTACATAGCACATTCCACTTGAATGCCACATTGCCAATTTCATCACACATTATTAATTTTCAAAAATGTACAATCTCTCAGCTCGTACGACTTAGAGAAGGGTGTTAAGTATAAGAGAGTTATCTCCTACACCACCAAACAGATGTACGTTTGTAAAAATCAATATACGTGCATTTTAGAAATGCAATGTCAAACATTCGTCCATACAAGTTGTCCAGGAATAGAACAAATTGAAGGAACTCTCCTACTACATCCTTTGGGGAATAGCCCCTAGGATTAGTAGAAAGCAGCCCCTACATCGAAGATCAAATGAAGATACTACTGCCATATATATATATATATATATATATATATATATATATGATATAAGAGATTTCCCCTGAGGGTCAGTGATAAGAAGCCCTTCATTTCATTTATTATCATTCCATGTCTTCACCTTCGAATGCGTAACTTGATTCGAAGTGGTTTTCAGATGGGAATCATCCAAATCGGACCTCGGTTCCTTCAAACAAATCATCGATAAAAAGTTGTTAAGTAAATAGGTACTTATCATTTGATTAATTACTTTCCCTTTATAAAAAAAAACTTCTTCTAGATAAATATATTTTTAAAACATTTCTTTCCAACATATACGGGATCATTAAACCTCTCTTTAAATTTGGAAATACCAAATCAAAATCATTTCTCATAAATCATAATGCAAAACCTTTTTGATTAAAAATGGTCGATAGAAATTATACTAATTCTACTCAACATCAATTTTCATATTCAACATTTACTAACCATCGAATAATGGTGAAATCACCGTTTAAATTCACACGGATAGTACGGATTTCCTTCTCGGAATTTAATACCAAGTATAATAAGATTATTTCTATACAATCCAAGTTGTATTAAATTTGGAAAAATTAAATCTTTTATACTTGCCTTGTTTCCGACATTTTGACCTTATCTATTCCTTGTCCAGGAAAGAGGCCAGGTGAGCTAGGATATTGGTTGCTCCTGAAAATATCCTTAGTTTAAGCATCTCACATCCATATCTCATGAATAAAAAAAATCTAGTCTACTCATCGGCTTTTAGAGACAAGATTAAATCACTTAATTATAACAGCTTTTCTTTACATCATTTATTTAAATTCTTTAAAGTAAATTATAAAACCTCCACATTATCTTTAAAATACTTAATTTTTTATTTGAAAACATTTATAATTGATTTGGGAAAGAATATTTAAGTTTAAAGCCATATTTCAAAAGTTATTAAAAGTGCTGCAAAAAGTGTTGCGAATACTGTTTTCAAAGCTTATTGATCAAAACAACTTTTATATCGTTTACAAATCCATTTTTATAGCTTAAATATCTTTTAAAACATTTTAAAATATTTATAGAATTTATTACATATTTTTAAAGAATTAAAAATATCAATTTTAAAGAATTTGTCGCTTTGGTTTCCAAACTGCCAAACCGCGGCTATGTTGAAAACTTGTTTTGTTCATATTTCAAAACATACTAAACGAAACTCGATCCATTTCTTTTGTTTGAAAAATATGGTTATAAGAGTTTGGAAAATTCTTATTACAAAGAATTCCGACTCTGAATCCATCGTATAAATGGATTTAAACTGTTATGGTGAAATCGCGAACTACCGTTACACGACACGTCTATTTTTTACTCAACTTTCATAACTTGTCTAAACTTGTCCAAACTTCACCAAATTGGGTTTTTTTGTTTATAAACCATTTGAAAGAGGTTCAACAATCTCATATACACCATTTCATTTATTAAAGGAAAGTGATTTCTTTTGTGATATTCGATGTGTATTAAATGTGAATTATTTATACATCCAAAAAAACATATTTTCATATTCGAACATGGTTTACAATCATCATAACCAAGTATAACCAAACATATATATCGTATAATATAATATATCATAATATAAATAGAGGTTCTCACATTCATTGATTTCTAACTTTACGAAAGTTCGCTATAGCTTTGTTACGATCGAATCAAAGCCTATGGAATTGAGCCTTGGACCTTTGAATGAGCTCGGCCTATGCTTGCAACTCAGCCTTTGTGGTAGGAGGTGGTGGTCGTGGGTTTTGAGTGAGGGAAGGAGTGGATTTGAGCTTGTTTTTAAGTGGATTTCAAATGTATATATTCTTATATAAAATTTATTTTCTTTTTGCTAATTTTTCTAAGTAGAGAAGCCATTAAACAGGAGTATAATAAGATGAAGAAGCTTAGGAATTTATGAACAAATGAAGTGAAAATGGATGGTGGTATTTATAGGATATGGACCGACGGAAAGAGCCGGAATGAGGACGAGCAGCTCCCGTCGAATAAACAATGGTTGTTCCAGTCAGCCGGGATGACCCAAATAAAGTCTCGAAGGTTAGATCTCAGCTCGGTACTAGTGTGATAAGGGATTTGGTTGGTTTTCTCTTGGCAAATCTGGATGTATTTTCTTAGCACACTCGGATATGTGTGGGATCTCGCCTGAGATAGCGGGCCATGCATTAAACATAAATCCCAAATGCATTCCTTGAAACTGGAATTCCATAGCAGAGATCCGTTGCACTCAAGGAAGAAGTGGATAAGCTAAACGACAACGGCTTCATCTGCGATAACTTATACCAGTATTGGGTATCAAACTCTATTTTGGTGAAGAAAACCAATAGGAAGTGGAGGACATCCATCGACTATTCGAACTTGAATAAGGCATGCCTAAAGGACAACTTCCTGCTGTCGAGAATAGATCAGTTGGTGGACTCGAGTGCATGACATGAGCTACTCTCCTTTATGGATGTGTACTCCGGATACAATCAAATCCCAGTGCACGTCCTAGATCAAGAACACACCAGCTGCATCATCGACCTCGGACTCTATTTCTATCTGGTCATGCCCTTGGGATTAAAGAGCGCAGTAGCGACTTACCAAAGACTCGTAAATTGGATGTTTGAAGACTAGATTGGATGATCGATGGAGGTTTACATGGATAACATGCTTCTGTAGTCATGACGTTTGAGACACCACAGTGATGGTCTAGTAGAAATGTTTGGTGTCCTCTGATAATACGGGGTAAAGTTCAATCCCTTGAAATGCACTTTTGGTGTTGCATCAGGGAAATTTTTGGGTTTCATTGTCAACTCCCATAGGATTAAAGCCAATCCAAAAAAGATTAGGGCTTTGAGGGAGATCGAAGCTCCAAAGATAATCAAGGAGGTCCATAGCCTAAATTTGAATGTCGTCGCCTTGAGTCGGTTCATCTCAAGAGCCACTGACAAATGCATCCCTTTCTTCGAGGTGATCAAGAAGGGAAAGGGAAACATCAAGTGGAATCAAGACTGTGATGACGCATTCCAGGCTTATATGGATCACTTGGAGAGACCTCCCATTCTCTTGGAATAGGTGGATGATGAGGATTTGTTCTTACACCTGGTAGTGTTGGTATATGCTCTGAGTGTCGTACTTATACGTGAGGAATCTCACATTCAATGACCGGTCTACTACATTAGCAAGTGGTTGATAAGAGAAGAAAGAAACTACCCGAAACTAGAAAAGCTCGCATACTATCTGTTGATTTCTTCGAGAAAGCTCTGCCCATATATCCAGGCTAATCCGATCAATATCCTTGTCGACCAGCCTTTACGACAAGTCTTGCAACGACCTGAGACTTCTGGATGGCTGTATAAATAGTACATTGAATTGAGTCAATATGATATCACTATCACCCACGGAGAGCAATCTATGGTCAGGCCTTAGTGGATTTTATAGCCAAATTCACTACACGAGATGATCCTCCAGAAAATAGTGGAAAGAAAGAAGTTGGATGGAAGATATACACAAATGGTGCATCTAACAATTGGTGTTCTAGTGTTGGAGTTGCACTTATCACTCCCGAAGAACACCCAATCAGCTACGCTTTGAAACTCAATTTTCCAACAACAAATAACGAAGCTGAATATGAGGCCTTGATTATAGGGCTTAGAATTGCCAAAGAGCTGGGGATAAAGACTTTACACATTTTTTGCGACTCCCAACTAGTGGTATGATAGGTTCGGAAAGAGTATCAGGCGAAAAGAGCACACCTGGCTGCTTATTTAAACCAGGTTCTCGAGCCGCTCAACAATTTTAAGTACTATACGATAACACACATTTCTAGAGATTAGAATGAAAAGGCTGATTCATTAGCTATAGCTAGTTTCGGAGATGCGCAGCTCATGGGCTTGGTTTCAGTGGAAGTACTTTTAGCTCTAAGAATTGAGCAGATGGATGTCGATTGGATCTTGGAGACTATACCCGAAAGGGAGTCATGGTTGACTCCGATTCAGAATTATTTGCAAAGAGGAATCCTTCCAGAGAGAAGGAATGAATGGCGGAAAATCCTTTGACAAGCTTTGAGATATATCAGGCAAGAAGGAATACTGTATAGGAAGGGTTTCTCTATCCCTATGCTATGGTGCGTTGCTCATGACGAGACCAAACTAGTTCCGAGAGAAGTTCATGAAGGGGCATGTGGCGACCACAGTGGGGGATAGACCCTGAGGAAGAAGATCCTTCGTTATGGATATTTCTAACCGAGTGTCAACCAAGATGCAACCGACTACACTCGAAGATGTGACAAGTGCCAGAGATTTGCTAAAATTTCTTGGGCACCACCGACCGAAATTACTCAAATGGTCAGTCCTTGGCCATTTGCAGTTTGGGGTATTGATATCAACGGTGTATTGCCGATATCTAAAGGTGGCGTAAAGTACGCTATCGTGGCGGTTGATTACTTTATTAAATGGGCTGAGGCGGAGCCTTTGGCTATGATTACCATGAAGAAAGTAATCAAATATATTATTCAGAATATCATCTGTCGTTTTGGAGTTTCGTAAGCAATCATTACCGACAACGGGACGCAATTCAGTAGTACGAAGTTTAATGATTTCTGCCGCCTACATCACATAGAGAAGAGGTTTGCAGTGGTGGCACACCCTTAGGCAAATGGACAGGTTGAAGCTGTAAACAAAATTATTAAGTTCATTCTTAAGAAGTGATTGGAAAAGGCCAAAGGCAAGTGGATCGATGAACTCCCATTAACACTTGGGACTTATCGAACCACTTACAAGTTCGCAATTGGCCCCTCTCCCTTTGTCTTGGCCTATGGATCGGAAGCTATGATCCCGGTCGAACTGGAAGTGCCTTCTCCTCGGGTTATTCACTATGATCCACGGAAAAACGAGCAACTCCTCTTGGATTGTTTTGATATGATCAATGTGAAACAGACCGAAGCTGATGTGAAAGTAGCCACGCATAGACACCAAGTCGCTCGATATTATAATACCAAAGTCAAGAGCTGAACCTTTGAAATTGACAACTTGGTCCTCAAATGAATATTCCCTGGCTCTAAGAACTTGGGCCCAGTTTGGGAAGGTCCGTACGTAATAGAGGAAAAGCTTGGAGATGGCATTTTTAAGCTGGCAACTACGAACGGGATCTCACTCCCAAGGGCATGGAATAGGAAGCATTTATGACACTATTTCACTTAGAGAATAAATTTGTAAATAACTGGCTAGTGTCGTGTAATAAGACAGAATTCTGTCACTTTCCTTCTTTAATCAAATAAAATGACCTTTCAAACTAGAAATTCTATCTCTTCATTTCTTAAGAGTTGTGACTTGACTGACTCGAATGAATCTGCATATGATTAATGCAGGTGTGCAAGTACCTAGAGATAGGTGCCGACCAAACTTCTACGGAACATGATCGGTCCCATGAAGTCCCTCTTAATGTCCAGAGATCGACATTAGCTAACTCTTGCCTTCGAATTGGGGGTAAAATATAAACATAAGTCGGACATGATACGATCGTCCATACCCTAACTCTTACTCCCAGAGTAGGAGCAAGAGTATAGACATAAGTCGAACATGATACAAATATCTGCACCTTAACTCTCGCTCCTGAAGTAGGAGCAAGAGTATAAACATAAGCTAAATATGATATGACCATTCGCATCCCAACTCTTGCCTTCAGATTGAAGGCAGGCGTATAAATGCAAATCGTGTGGAATATGATCATCCATAAACCAACTCTTGCCTTTGAATTGGGGGTAGAAGTGCAAACATAAGCCGAATGCGATACGACTATCCGCATCCAAACTCTTACCATTAGATACAGTGTGGGAGTATAAATTAAAGCGAATGCGACACGACCGATCACTCACTCAGCTCTCGTCCCCAAACCGAGGCAGGAGTATAAATGCAAACAGGCATGACAAGTCCGTCTAATCCTTAACATCTTGCCCGGAGTAGGAAGAACGGAAGGTCCACGTTTGGAGTAAAGTGGGATCCAATTTTTAAGCCTTTGATTAATGCCCGGAGTTAGGCATGGTCGAATGCTAACATCCTAGATGAGGATGTACGGACTACGATTCTAAATAGTTAACTTAAACTCACGCCCCGAGTATGGTGCGGTTGGAACTTATTATCCTGGAAAAGGATACTCTAGCCACTATTTTAAGTGGTTTACCCTAAGGATTGCTTTACATTCGCTGGAGCAGTGCGAGGTTGGCAGGACTTTTTTTCGAAAATGATCATTAAAAGAAATAAATCACAAGTACATTGAATGGAAGGCGTATTTCTTAAGTACTTAGACAAATTTGAACAATGATTTTACAAAACAAAAAGTCTTTGTTATTAACATTAAACTAGGAAAGCTAAGTAAAAATGGTTCACAACAAAAGTAAAAAAGTAGAAACGGTGGCCAAACCCGTACAAAGCCAGCCAACAAACAAAAGGAGTCTATATACAAAAAAAAAACTAGCAACTATTTCTTCTTTGACTTCTTCTTCTTAGAAACATAGGAGAAGTCACTTGAGCTCTCTCCTTGCCTCTTTCCACCTCTTCCTCTACTGCCTTGACCTTTGGGAGGAGTGCTTTACGAAGGTCCAACATGTGCACTCTAGTCGCTCCTAGGTGGAGGAATGGAATTTGGAATGCTTTGTGAAGACATTGTCGTCATGCTCTGAGCACTCTCAGGTGGAGGAATGTCAACTGGGGTGAAAATGGTTTTCCCGGGCAAAGCGACCAACAATAGAGGAGTGAAAGCTTCTATTTTCTCCTACTTGATTTTGACTGGTAAGGAGGATATCCATCTCAAGTTTTTTCTCAAGCTTATACATGGTGGGACCCGATAGGGACTGGGGGACACCAGTAATAATAACATCCTTATCAACTTGAGTCCCCTTATTCTTATCGTTTCCTTCTTCCAACAAATATTCTTTCATGCGCTCATCAAGGCTCGAGATCTCTTCAATTGGGATGTTAGGAATTGTTGTTGAAGTCTTGATAGTTGCGAAGTTCATCGTCGATATTTGTTGCCCCAGTTGAGAGTCCTTGGGAGGTAGCAGAGCAATTGTAGGCTAACTTGTAACTAAAGAAATAAAAAGAGAGAGACATTAGTGACGTTGATCAGTAACACGTCGACTCTTTGGAAAACAGGAGAAGTCAACGAGATACCTTCTTCAGTTTGAACTTCCACATGAGCTGGAGTGCTGCCGAGAGCTCCCTTGGGAATAGGGAGAGAATAGTGGATTTTTGGAGTTGTGGCTTCTCTGGGTCATGACCAGTTTTAGTAGAGGAATCAACTGTGAAACTAGGAGTAGCCTGAGTTCTAGGAGTTTGACAAGCTGTAGCATTATGATGTGGAGCGCCGGAACCTTCATCTAATTCTTTTTGAGCGGTCGCATCAAGTTCCGGATGGATAAGATGCTTCTTGTCATGTAGAATTTTGGGCTCGTTGCCCCTCAAAACTTCCTTCTCCAACAACTCCAAGTTTACCTCACCACCTTGGAGATGTTCCTTCTGTTCCTTGATAACTTGTTCCCAGGCATGGGCGAGCATTAAAAGGGTTGTACTCTCTGAACCACTCTAGATTTCAAAACTTGAGCACATTAGCGTTGTATTGAGTGATCACTTGCTCAAATCTCTGCATTATATGTTTTTTACCTGCTGTTCCGTGACTTCGACTTCTCTTCTACTACGGCTTCAACCTATCTTTTAACAAGGGTATCTATGTCCCTGGCTTTCTCAAGCACTTCATTCCTCTCTATTCTGGTGGTCACCAACTCGTCGCATGCGTCCTGAGCAATTTTTTACGCTTCATCTTTTTCCTTGATCTCATGCTCGAGCTTGGTTTAAAATCCAACTGCGTTCCTCCTGGCAGCATCTCTTTCTATTACAAGCTCGTGGTTCCAATGAAGCGCTTGCTCGATTTCGTTTAGATGTTTGGATCTCTCGGCTTCAAGCTCTTTAATGGCCTCCACGGCCTTCTTCTCCGCTTCGGCTAGGGATTTTCTTGAGTTCTCAATCTTAGTGTCAAGAGCTGCTATGATTCTATTGTTCTCAGCCTCAATGAGCATCTGGTTCTCTATCTCCTACAACTATCTCTTGAAACTTTTGAGATCTTTTCGACCAACTTCGCTCATTCGTTGTATTTATTATGGACATCGATCATGCAATCGATGATCCTATACTGGACTTCAGTAGGAATTCTCTTTAAGTTTGGCAAAAACAAAACTCCATCAAAGCAAATGTTAGGGAATTTATTCTTAAGCTCGGCCTTCGACATGTAGTGTCTATCTACTGCTCCTCGGCAATGGTGGAGCAGTAGCGCTTCCTTTACCAGGCCTCTGATGAAAAGTATCGGAGCCACTCATATGATGTCTGTGCTCGGAGGACCTATTAGAATTACATAATGTGGTGGGCTGTATAGGGATAGAGGCGGGCGGTGGAGCTCAAGAAGTGTCGGCCAGTGGAATTTCTTCATGGCGATCTGGTTGCCAATTCGGACCTCTGAGAGAAGGTGAATTTGATCAGAGTCGTCGCTTAGAAGTGGAATCATGAGAAGATCGGTCCCTATCATAATTGCTCATGTCTTGGTCGTCTCTATCCGATTGGAGTGATGGCTTGAATCGTAGTCTAGACAACTCCCTTGATGGTATGAGCTTGACCGGGGCCATTGGATGTGATACACTTTCTCTTCCAAGTATCAAAATGAATGTTTTCTCTTATCCATAGGACGTGCAAGGCAAACATGAATGAGTTGAATCAAACATGCAAGGACATGCGTCAAGTGCAAGTGTCGTGATGTGCACGTGTGCATGTATCTCCTAGTGTTCCCCCAACGGACCATATACTGGAGCTTTACTCATGGGAGTAACCTCCTCCACACCGCCAGGAATGGTTTCCATCTCAAAGCAGATCGGGGAACCGATGTCACCGATGCTGATGTTACAAACGTCGAAAGAGCTAAACTCCGTAGGGATAGGCCCTAAACCAACAAACATGCCCGTCAAAGGAATAGATGGAGTTTTCTCTGCACTTGTGACTGGTGGAGGCTGAGTGGAAGTATACGTCTTTGAAATTTTCATAATCAATCCCTTTTTAAGAGCAGGCTGTAGGTCATCTCTTGGTTGTTCGGTCTGAGACCCGTAGCCCACTTCAATGTTATTTTGGCCGGCCTCACCACTCTCTCCAATAATTTCGCCTTCCTCGATGCCTTTATGTTCTTGTTTTATGTTTTTTGCAACTCCAGCCCCAGGACTTGGGACTAGAGGCAAATCTCGATCGACTTCGCTTCCTACGGGCGAATTGTTATCATCATTATCGCCATCATCGTTAGGTCGACAACTGGAACTATGCTGGTGTTGCGGCTTTCCGCTAATAAATCATGGGCAAGAAGATTCTCGTCTGTCAATAGAGTTCTTATATACACCTATCCTCGATTAGGACTGCTAGAGTATTGATGATATCCAAAAGTGATCCGCTGCTGGGTTTCGCTGGAACATCTGTATAATAGAGAAAGATAAATTAAGTATGTAGATTATAATAACTTTTGAAATAAAACTTACGTCCAAATATCCATCTACAAGCAAACTTGGGTGGATAGCATACATAAAACCATTCAGCCTTAAAATAACTCAGTTTGCTCCAAGCCCCAGTAACTATTCTGCAACCCCTCATCGGCTCCTAGTAAATAAAAGATGGGTTTTTTCTTGTGTCTCTTAACGCTATAGATGTATCAGATTTCTTCATCGTTAGGCACTCGATTCAAATGCTCAAAGAATACCATATAAGTGCTAAGAAGAAAGGCATAACTATTTGGATGCAGTTGTGTCGGAGCCAGTCTCATAAAGTTCTGGACTTGACAAACGAATTGATTAAATGGCAGGATGCAACCCACCAGGCACATATATTTGTTGCAAGCTATATATCCATCTGGAGGATCGTGAGCTCTCTGGTCACGAGACAGTGCCGGAAAGTCGTAAAATAAAATTTCATGCTTATTGCATATCCTCCGAAGAGATCGTTCATCGATTTTAGAGGGAACGGAATTAATCGGGTCATTCAGTATTACTGCATCCTCAAGAGTATTGCGCATTGGATCTATTTGAGGCCCATCTACCGTTCAACCGAATTTTCAAGAATCTGTTACTTTACTTTAGGATTCTCAAGATTTTGTTGACTAACATGTGGAATTTCTAGTTGCTGACCTTGCTGCATAGGAGTTTGCTGCACCTATGAAGTTGTGGTTGGGCTTGACTCTACATCAGATTTAATGTATTTGGAAGTTGATGTACCTATGGCCTCAGCAGCCAGACGTTTGGAACGTCTTTGGTCCATTTCTATTTTAGGCCCATCTACCGTTCAACCGAATTTTCAAGAATCTGTTACTTTACTTTAGGATTCTCAAGATTTTGTTGACTAACATGTGGAATTTCTAGTTGCTGACCTTGCTGCATAGGAGTTTGCTGCACCTATGAAGTTGTGGTTGGGCTTGACTCTACATCATATTTAATGTATTTGGAAGTTGATGTACCTATGGCCTCAGCAGCCAGACGTTTGGAACTTTACAAATAATAATCATTAGAAGACTAACTACAAACTAGACCCCCCATGCTAGAGTGGATTTTAGTGCTTGCTGTACAATGCTATGTAGTTCAGATTATTAGCTTTTAGTTCTAGCAGTTCATTTTCAAATCCTGGGCATCACTTGATGTAACCGTCATCGCTGACTATCTCGACAAACTTAGTGTTATTAGCTGTACTTCAAAAAAGATCGAGATGAAAGAGAAATTCCGCATGAATCCCCAAAGAAAAGTTGCAAAACTTGGAGTAGGAAAAAATTAGCTAAGTGTGGAAGTCTCAGCAACCCCCATGATCAAGGAAATTCTACCCTCCTTCATTCCTACCAACTCCAAAATCATCGCCTTTAACGCCCTCCTTCATCCACGCCTACGGCGATTCCATTTCCTCATCATCATCAAGTTCGCCATATACCTACCTAAATTGAAGAAAGGCTCGATTTAAGAACATGGAAATTCAAGGGTTTGGATCAGTGAAGCTTCATATCGAAGCAAGGCGGTGATTCGACAAAGTCTGGGTGGCATCGGCGAGAGTTCTAAATGCGACGGCGGTCATGAAGTAGGACGAAGGTAGAAAGTGATTTGTAAGTCTAAAATCTTTAATGGTGGAGGAGAAGGTTCTTAACTCGAAGGCAGAAATACAAGTGAAGAAAAAATTGAAATAGAAATGGGTTATATAGTGTTTGTAGCCCATACTCTCAAATAGACTTGAAGAATTCACCAAGTCTAGAGTCGGTACCAACTCCTAGATTGGGGGTCGGCACCGAGTCTTGAGTTTAAAAAAAATTCATTTATATGCATAAATTTTTGTGTATACATGGAGATGTGCTAATGCATGTACATGCGACTGACTGTGTATATGTACTTCTTCCAATTCAAGAACATGCATATGGGGGGTGTGCACGTATAGTTATCCAATACTTGACAACCAAAATCAAAGTGAAATCAGATGCAAACCTGAGTAATCCATGAATGGAATTAGTTCAAAATCATTAGACTTGGAATGATAGATCATGAGGTTATGTTCTTAATTAATAATCCCCGATGTTGTGAAACGTCATGACAGATCACTATGGATATAGCATTTCATAGAACCGATTCGCGAAAGCATAGTGACCATTTAGAGCATAGAGTGGAGTCCTTCGAAGGAATCCGAACTTGTTTCGATTCAAAGCACATCATGTTGGAATTAAGATGTATTTTGGGGGATAAGTGTTATCTAGCCTTTTGATCAGCAGAATCCGGATAGACTGGTAGATAGAAATTGGAGTTATCAAGGCAGACGGCACAGAGAGATAACCCAGGGGTCCAGAACCCAAGCACAAACAGAGTCATAAGACCAAAACCTAAATAGCCCAAGTCAACAGAACCATGGGATCTCCCAAGTTGGGGATCGATACCGACCCCTATCTGGGGATCGGTACCAACTTCGAAATACAACTTGGGTGGACCCATCTCTCGCCTACTTTCCTATCATGATGCCAATGCCCTATTTCAAAAGTCATTTCAATGCAATTCTCCATCGATCTCCATGAGCACTTGAAACTACAACTTTGTTCTTCCACAACTCCATCATTTGGGCTCAAAAAATGCTAATATTGGGGAAAACAATTATGGAATCTCGAAACTAACCTTAAGACGATCCAGAGCAAGAAGTCAAAGATACCAAAATTGGTGAACTTGGGGATTGGTATCGACTCCCAGATATTGCTGAGGTGACAACTATTATTTTGGAAGAATTGGTCAAATTCGTGCACAACATCTTGGAAATATTTTAGACGAGATTTTAGGCTTCCTACCTCTATAAATAGAAGGTATGACTCATTTTCAGGATATTTTGGCTCTAGCTCTTGTATTTCATGTATTTTGGTATTTCTGAAATTCTAAGTGTTGGAGTTGTACCGAGTCTCAAGAACTTTTGCACCCAAGTCATAAATCAGCAATAAAATATTAAAGTGGATGTAGGCAAAGCTTTGCCAAACCACTATAAACGGTTTTGTCTCTCTTTTTCTTCATTTTCATTTATATTTCTTCATATTTTATTCTCTTTTATAACTTCGGAGTGTTTGTGCCATTTTTCGTTCAAGCAGCAAACCAACCAATAACCTACCTCATCTTTATGTATTTCTTTCTATGCGTTAACATATTTTTAGTCTTACCCTTGACGAAGCCCTACGCACTGAAATTTTGGATTAATATCAGCTAGGGGCTAACAGCTGAATAATCTCTGAGTTAATTCATCCTATCATAATTTATCTAAAGGTGATAAGAATAATCTTTCTAGTAAAATTTTGGACTAAATACCCTTTTTATTCCCTTGAAACCATTTCTTTATAATTGATTTAACCTTTGAAATCATACTTAAAATAAGGAAACTAAAGCCCTTTACTTTATCCAAAATATTATGCCAATATATATAGGCTTTAATAAAATAGCATTGATGAATTTCGAAGTAATTTAAATGTTATCACACATCAAAACATAGGCTTTGAAACCATATATAATAAAACCACTAAATTGATAATGTGCGGCATTGATATAGCCGCTATGGGATTATCGCAACCCTATATATCGAAACCATGTTAAAGGATCTATTTTAATAAAGCATAAGGCCAAAATCATTTACCTCGCGTATATAGGTCATCGAAGCAAAAAAGCATATAGTTTGGTTTACGTAAAATATAGGCTTATAGCCTTATTAAAATAATGTCGAAATCATGACTAGGTGGCATCGACGTCGTAAAATAATCAATGTCAAAAATGACTATAGTGGCATTATGGTCAAACACTACGGCATAAGAAAATAGTGATAATATTTCCGTATAAAACCAATGTCGGAAGTAATAATAGACGATATGTGGCATTGAATCAGCCATAGAATAGTCAATGCTGAAAAGGTAAATTAGCCGCATAGACGATATATGGCATTGAAATCATAAGAAGTTGATATTGAAAACCAGCAGCACCATTAATGCTGACATAGATAGGCAGTGATATGCAACGTTGATATTCGACAAATGAAACATGCCAGATGGCCAACATTGCAAGCATCATTGTCAACATCGAAGCTATACTTCTCACTTCAACAAACGTTGACTCATTGCATACCAACCAGAGTTGATATCATATGCATCAACATTAGTTGACAGCAAAAAGCTTAGGTGCAACATAGATGGGTTGTGACATCAATGAGTCAATGACAACTCTCGTAATTATTATAAAAACTATAAGTTTTCTATATAAAGTAATTTCTTTTTACCAACTCCGACTTTTTGTCAAATTCTTATTGGATAATAACTTTCTTTACCAAATCCTTTTCAGAAAACCGCAATAGATCAAATTTCACACTCTTAAAATATTTTGCAAACCATATAATTTATTTTAATATTTTAATATAATTATTAAGCTTTTAGCCTAATAAATTCATAATAATTGTTAAACACTTGGTAAAAATCCTCAAAAATCACAATAAATCAGATTTATTATATTCTTTAACATATAAAAATTTCAGGACCAAAAGCATTATTTACTTATTTTTCATAGTTAAAACTTGAAATAAACCATTTTCTTGACTTAATAAATTCATAAAATATTCATACTTGGTTGGAAAATTATGAAATTAAGGACCCACTTCTAAAATAATGATTCTAACATCATCTAAAAATTTAAGTCAAATAGATGTAATAAACTAGGTTTTCACTCTTAAAACCTATTAAATAATTTCATAATTCATCATCAAGCATATAATCAACTAATCATTTAAAATATGGCATAAAATAATCATAAGATTCAGGTTTAATCATAAAACCCAAATTAAGTAAGCAAACTTAAGATGGGTTATCATTACTCTCCTTGATTTGATAAAGAAACTTAAGGTTTGAGTGTTGATTTGATTTCCCCTAGCTAAATCTTGGTTTCCTAGCTTTTTCTTCCTCTTAGTTCTCTAACAATAGCTAGCCTTGGTTCTCTTTTAATTTGTATGAATGAATGTGAGGGAGGAACTGAGAAGGTATATGTTAAAAAATATTGTATTTTCCTATTTTGCCCTTTTCATAAATCCTCCTTCTTATTAATGTTCTAATCACCCTTATTAGTTCATTAATCAAGGCTCGACCAAATTGATCATCAAATCTCATTCTCCTTATCACCCTACATTATTTTTTTAATTCATCTAATTAAATATCCTAATAATGTTAATCAAAATTTGGGGTGTAACACTGGTCTTTCGTTTTGCCATTCCATTCTCATATACCTTCCTCGTCAAACTTAACGTCTCGATTTATAACAATTTTTCCACTGCTTTGATTATATAGTTTATAACCTTTAAAGTTGATCATAGCCGAGAAGACATACATTGCACTTTTATCATCAAGTTTAATTCTTTTCTCATTGATAATGCATGCATAGGCTATGGTTCCAAAAAATTTTAAGTGTGAAATACTTTCTTCGCAAACACTCCAGGCTTCTTGAGGTGTTTTTCCATGAACAGTTTTGGTGTAACACTTATTCATTAAGTATACTCCATAAGAAATGGCTCGGCTCAATATTCACTCGGCATGTTTTTACTTTTCAACATACTTCTTGTCATGTTAAGGATGCTATGGTTTTTCCTTTAAGCTACTTCATTTTGCTGAGGTGAATATGTAATTGTCATGGAACGATGGATGCAATTTTTCTCATAAAATGCTTTGAACTGTGTTGATGTGAACTCACTACCTCTATTAGATATAAGGATTTTTATTTGACAACGAGTTTCCTTTTCAACTAGTGTCTTGATCTTTTTGAAAGTTTCAAACACATCCGATTTCTCTTTCAAAAATACACCTAAGTATTTCGACTATGGTGATCGATGAAAAGTACAAAATAATTGGTCTTTCCAAGTAATGATTGTTCAATAGGCCAACATATGTTCGAATGGATCAACTCCAATGTGTGTCGGGCTCTTGTCAAAGAATCATTAGAGAAACCCTTTCTTGCTTGTTTTCCAAGAAGACATCCTTCGCAAAGTTGATTTGTATGGTCAATAAAAGGCAATTCTTTTAGCATTCTTTCCTTACTCGTCAATTTCAAGCCATCAAAATTCAAGTGCCCTAGCCTCATATGCCATAGCTAAGATGAATCTTTGAAACTATACTTCAACCACATAGGTATGTTGTAACGATCCACCTTTTCGACCCTCAAAAGTCAACACTAGTACATCCACTGTATTCATGTGCTGAGCATCCAAGTATCAAAACGACAGGTTATTGGGATGAAAGAAAATAAAAGGAAGAACATAATCTCATATCATAACAAGTAAACTATAATATACACAGTGATCTTTAATAAAAGAAAACTGTAATACACACACACACATCAATCACAGTACTAATCTATCATCAGCCATGACATTTATAATAGCATGTCCTAACAATTGCTGATAGGTAGCTGAGTCTGTGTTGGAGGTCTAGTCTGGAGACCCACGTGTACGACTAGCTACTCTGACATTGGGATTTCCACTGCCTCGGCCATACATATCAAGAATGAAAACAAATTAGCTACTACCTATGCCACTACAAATGAGATCCAAATAGATTGTTTCTAGCCCAAGAATTTCTTCTTTTATATTCTCGTCTATAGTAATAAAATTTTCTACCATGTCTTTGAAACTGAATATAAAAAATTAACAATGCAGCGAAAATAAAAAGTTATGCGAATACGTTTTGGAGCATCCAGCTTGTTTCCTGAAGCTCCAAAGCATCTAGAACTAAATCTAGAACATAATCAGGCTGACTCGAGCATTATAAGAAAAGAATGCCCATATCAGTCTGGTAAACCAGCGTGAGAAAACTCTATCAAATCATATTGATTTCTATATTTATAAAACCCTTTAAAAATAAAGGTATCTCGTAAACCATGCCGCACATAAACACGGACAGGTTTTTACCTTACGATAACCAAAACATTTCTATAGGAAATCTCTGATATTACAATAACGTCTAATAAATATTGAACCATAGTCGAAATTGTTATATTAATTAAATTCCAGCATAATAGGTATACAATCAAATCCGAAGGCTCGTATTGGAAAATGGATTCCAACTATGAAGAGGTAAGGGTCTACCCACCGAATCAGTACACCACTAGATAAAATGTACTGAAGGCTACAACATGTTGCACTTCAGCTACTCAAGATCGGTCCTAACCTTTACGGGATATCAACGAAGATGATAACCCCTAGGTTGGGCACAAAAGCATATATAAATACCAATTCTAGATAAGGGATGATCATATCCTAATGGGAGCGGACCACATAGCCTTGCCGCATGTCCCTGCTTTAGTCATTTACCAGGTGAGAGGCTCATGAGGTAATGATTCCTGATTCCTCTTAGCAATTCCCTCTTGGAATGCTAACACTGCCCTCCAGGCAAAAATGCAGTACTAGCATTCATCCATACAAGTTCATTCTACGTCTGAACGAAACCGAAGGCACTACTTCTTTTACATCCATTTTGGAATCACCCTTAGGATTAGTAGCAAGTAGCCCTTGTACATCAAAGAACTCCATCTTAGAAACCATCATCAAGATGTCTTTCATTCGAACGCTTATGCCGGTCCGAAGTGGTTTTCAAATAATATATCTGATCCCAATCTCCCTGAACCGACAATGATAGTTTAAAAACTGGCTAAGTTTGATAGTCCGTTATTTAACTATCAAATAAAACAACAATCACATCAGGCATTAATTCCGTAGGAAAAACCAACATTGCTTAAGCACATAAAAAACCACTAACCTCTTTAATTAATCCTTTATTAATAAAATAACCATGTAAATACTTGTATCAAAATACATTTTCAAAGGTATACTCATAAACCCATTTTACTCCTTTAAATACTTGGAAGAATATCCATAAACTTATCTCAACGGTATAAGTACATTCACAAAAAGACTACACTTTCACTACTTAGAAGATGTATTTATAAACTTATCTTAACAGTATAAGTATATTTACAAAAACTAAGAAAGATTTTATATTTGGTATTGAGTATGGAAAGATGTTTCCATACCATCATAATTATTTAAAGATCATTTTTTGAAATCAATCTCATCTTCTTTTATAAATTCCCTTTTTATATAACTCTAAAATCATTTATAAAATCCCTTTTATAAATCTCTAAAATCATTTATAAAACTCTTTTATAAATCTCTAAATGTATTTCTTAAACCTTTTTTATAAATTTCTAAAACCATTGATAAAATTCATTTTATGAATCTCTAAACCATTTGTAAAGCCCTTTTATAAATCCATAAAACTATTTATAAAACTCCGTTTATAAATCTTTAAATCCACTCTAAAACTTTATTCTTTTATATAACTCTTTTATAAAGATCCTTTATAAAAATCCCTTCTAAAATTACTTTATAACTTATCTACAATCCCTTTGTAAATTTTTTTATAAAGCCTTTATAAAAATCCTTTATAAATACAAACTCAATTTTCATTTATAAACTCTTTTTTGAATGGTATTCCTTTATAAATCAGTCTATTATTCATACATACAATTAATCAAATAACTTAATTAACTTTAAACAGATAAATAAATACTAAATTAACTTTCAACAACATAAATAATATAGTTAATTTCCTTTAAAACATCATTAATGAAATAATAAGTAACTTCAAAACATTATTAATATAATAATTAATAATTTCAAGCATTATTAATATAATAATTAATAATAATCTTCAAAAACCTTATTATAATAAATAATTAACTTCCAAAACATTATTAATAAATAATAATTATTATCCTCAAACAATATCAATTATTTAAATATATAACTTTTTATAATATTAAAATAACTTTAAAACAATATTAAATGGAAATAAACAACTTTTAAACATTATTAAACAATAGTTAAAGAACTTTCAATCATTATTAAATGATAGTTAAAAAACTTTAAAACATTTCTAAATGATTTAGAAAAGACAAATAAAAAGGTTGGGGTAAAATAGAGAAGTTCAAAATCTGCTTAGATAAAAATATTCCAAAAACCCCAAAGATTACATTTGAAATCATTCTCCAAATAAAAAACGCATTTCAAGCCAAAACGACAGTTAATAGTATTTCAAAATACAAAACTAAGGCCAATAGCCACTAAGCACTTAACCAATATTGTTATTGATTTTTATCACTATAGGGTTATATTTTAACACATAACAATGTCATAACCAATAGGGCCAAACAATCGGGTTTTGCTATCTAATAATTCATACAATAGGAATATGATTGAAAACAAATATCCAATGGCGAGGAATCCCATTGGATCCCTTTACAAATTCCCTGTACATCAGATAAATTCCCTGCAAATGATTTCATATATTGACCGTTTTCAAAAGCGACAATTCATCAAAACCAAACAATCAACCTATTTAAACATCTAAGCATACAACCAATGATTTCAACCAAACACAAACAATAAATTTTTATCTATTATATAATATACTGATTTATCCAAAGAGGTGAGTTTAACTTACCGAAATACCAGTTATAGTCGAAGCATTCTGGTTCCATCTATAATTTAACAGCATTCGATTTTAGATTGAAATTCTACATGCTCCAATTTCAACCAATCCAATTCCATCGCGTAGCTTTCACCATAACGAGTGCAACTCAAAAAGTTTCGTCTCGATTGGAACTCGTGTGCAAATGTTATTCAAATTATAAGTTTTTGATTTTTAAATTATATTAATTAAAGACTAATTACAATTTAAAACCTAATTACCCCACGAAATCATCTTCCTCATATAAAACTACTCTCACTTCTTGCATGTGAACCCACCACCACCGTGCCTCTCTCTCCTTATCTCTTGCTCGTTTCACCATGAAAATTAGTTCCGACTTCGCTAAACCACCCTACTACGCGAGAGCCACCACCTCGACACCCTAAAATTCCACTTGGCCTCTTCCCAAAAGTTGCAACCGAACCCACCTACATGCGATAGTCCTAAATGATGTGTTCTACCTGAGTAAACCGCTCACCACCAAATTCACCCCGAGATGCTCCTCGACCCAATAATCACTCCTGAAATCTCCAAATCCCAAATCGCCGACCTAGGCTCGAGAAAAATGGAATCCTAGGCCACCAATATGCTGTCAAGCTTAGAAAAATGCCGATGCACCCCCTACTCAAAATGAAGCTCTACTCACATGGGTTCCAAAGCTACAGTTTTTGTAATTTTTAGAGGAGTATATAATTCATTTTGAATTTTTGAAATGATAGAGAAACTTTTTTTCTTATTTTGATAGAACATGATGCATAGGAGACAGAGAAAAAGGTCATAAAACATGTTGGGTGTTGAAGTAGTGTGTTATATTTATTTGCAATTTTTCTAGCATCTCGTTGAACAGACTTTTATTCGCATATGAACTCCGAATGATAAAACAAAAATATGGTCATGCTCAGAACAACGATGCGACCCTAAGACAAAAATAATATACACTGATTATTGGATTCTTGAAAATTATAAAACACTGTTGTTTGTCGATAAATTGTCAAATGAATAATTTCAACATTTTCCAAATTAAAAATTATGGAAAAATCAGATAAATTAAATTAAAAATACACCAATAAAAATCGATTAATTATTTTAACAAAAAAAAATTAGATTATTTATTCTAACCATTTATCTGAACTATTTATTACTGTAATTGAATATACAAAATGAATTCACCATTATTATTTATTAATTTAAAAGGAGTTAAACAAGTCCATTTAATTCATATAGTTAATATTCAATTTAAAAATCCAAATATTTAAAATCACTATTCAAGTGTTAAATTTATAATTCCAATATTTTTAAACAATCCTTATATTTGAATCCTAGTTTAAAACCTTAAAAACCAATTATTCAAATATTTAAAATTAATTAAATATTTAAATCCAATGACCAAAATCTCGGGTTGTTACATTCTCCCCCCTTAATAGGATTTCTTCCTCGAAATTCCAAAGGAAAGAAATATGCTTCCAAACCTTTTAAACTTTTGAAAATCAATTAGTTATAAATTGTTATTAAATTTTTTAAGTCTATTAAAGTTATGGAAAATTTCGGCAGCATCTCCTTTGCGCGGCTCGATCGAAAAAACTACAAATCGCCACTACAAGCCCAAACCAACAAAAGAAAACAAAAGCCAAGTAGGCTCACATATCTAGGGCATAAAACCATCAATTAAAATCAAAAAATAAATAGGCATGATTAGTTGGGAAACCAGCTTTATTCATGAAATCAAAAGCATCAACTAGCCTTTTTTCCATACTGCAGACTCCGGTCACACAATTTCACTTTCAAACCAGTATCGCTCACTGGACTTCTCTAATGCGGGCTCCGATTCGGTTCCTTAGTTAAAAACTGTCATTCTCCTTACATAGCCATCAAATATGATAGAAAACTTTGAAATCAAATCAAAAATCCATATCAGTGTTTGTTGTCAAGAATCGAGTGAAAAATTCTGGCTCAGATCGGTATAAAACACATCGAAATCGTGTACTCGAATCTGGATCAAATAGTTTTACGAATAAAATAATCTACGTACATCCTACATATTTATTCTAATTGGTTCTTAACTGCACCAATTATTTTCAATTGATACTAAAATTCCTTTAAGAACCATTTCATGAAATCATTACTTAAGTTTATAAACATTTTCTGAAACACAACTCATATTTATTAATCACTGATAAACTTAAGTTCATATTCATGCAACATTCTTCTACCTCTTAAGAGTATATATACAATATCATATTTTGTTTTACTTATCCAGGATGTTCAACAATTTTAAATTTGTTTTTAATTTTTATTCATCCCAACTTTAGAGTTACAAAAACTCAACTTCTATATTTTCTAACCAAGAACACTTAGCTTAAATTTCTAAATCAAAATTGGAAGTCCCGACTGTCCAAAATCGTCGGAATTCCATTTCATTTCAAAAAATGAAAAAACACCAAACAACATATCAAAATAAGATGCAAAACCAAATTACCCTAATGCATATAATATATGCATCCATATACTAATTTGACATAAAGCTTAAGAACTAAACACCTAGTTTTATTTCAAATCATTTTGAAATAATAATAAAATATATAATTTGTATATCAGATCATACTTTTGGAATCCAAAGCAAAATTTGTTTTATCTAAACAACTCTATGGCAAAATACTATGGTAGAGTCCCTCACTCAGTAACTCAAAAATGAACACCGATAATGCTGTAATCGTCATCAGAATTATTTTCCAACGACTGAAGTGAGTTCAATGCTTTCTATTTACTTTAAAATCCTTTTAAAAATATTTCTATTCAAAATATACTTCCAAATAATACTATTATTATTTTCACCAAAACTTTTTGAAAAGCAATTTTCAATACATCGGGATTTAAGTTATCAAATTCTCAACTTAATCCTTTTTATTTATAACCCACATTTATAAATTATACTTAGATAATTTCAAATCTTTTCACAAATGTTACTTTGTTTAATTATAATAAATAACTTTTATTAAAGTTAAATTTAACTAACATTATCATAGAACGCCTTATAGTTAAATTATGAATCTGAATTCATAAGGATTTCGTTTCAATGTTCCCACAATTACTATTTACCTCACCCATGCAGTGAAAAAGATAAAACTGCTCCTAATCAATCACAATAGTCAATGCTCATCAACTGGTCGAGAACAACTACTCAATCAACAAACCATGGGTAATGCTCCTAATTGGATGAGCATGACTAATCTAACAATAAATGATAATAGTTAAATATTATAATTTCCTAACAATAACATCATTAATAACTATACTTATTTTATGAAAACTATTCCTTTATATTCAAAATATGAAATCTTGGTAAAATTATTTCATTTACCAAATTTTATAACAATACGGTGTCTTGCCCGGTTCAAGTGTTTAGAAATCCCTATCGATATCTGGCATCCCACTTCTTGACCAGAATTTACAATCCACTCAACAAATCAATCAACACAATACAAAACATTTTTATAATCACTAACAGATACGCGCTCTCCTACACACACACACATTCAAATCATTCTAGGGTGATACTGACCCTATCTCTAATGAGTTACTCATTCTACGGCATGACTAACCCTATCTCTAATGAGTTTACTCCACCAAGGCCTAGTTGTTCGCTCAACCTAAGCTCAGATGCCAAGTGTAATTACCCACCTTTTCGACCCTCAAAAGTCGATAATAATACATCCACAATATTCGCATACCGATCATCCAAGTGTCGAAAAGACAGATTGTTGGGGTGAAAGAAAAGAAAAGACAAACAGAATCTCATATCATAACGAGTAAACTATAATATACACAATGACCTTCATAAAAGAAAACCGTAATACACACACACACACATATATCAATCAAAGTACTACTCTATCATCAGGCTGAAGAGTTATAACAGCCCGTCCTTGAAAGTGTACGTGCAGTACTAAGGATCATGTAATATGGTATATAAATGCGGAAACTGATAATAGCAGTAAAATAAAAATTAAAGTAAGCACACCAGGAATTTTTATACTGGTTCGAACTTCCCGTTCTACGTCCAGTCCCAGAATACCCTCTGGATTTAAACTAAACCCCTCATTTAACCCGGAGGAATAGGTATACGACACCTGAGCAACCGAACAGGAATTTTTCCGCCTCAACAACCGAAGAGGACTTCAACTTTAATACAAATAACTTGTTGACGAATGTGTTCTGAATAACACGGATTGTCTTTTGATAGTACAATTCTCCTATAATCAAATCCTCAAGAGTATATACTGTGTGTGAAGATTTAGAAGGAGGATAATCGCTTAGAATCGAAGTATATGAATTAATTCAGAGATTCTAGCGATAATGAATGAGAATGAATGCTTTTATTTGCAGAAATAAATAGAGAATAGATTTCAGAATTATAAACAAGAATCGGTGATTGTAGAAGTGAATTAAACATGTTTATATAGTTGTAGAATAGTTACAATCTTTCATGAAGAGTTTCAATCAAAAGTTGTGACCATATCTCTTGGATTGAAGATGATTCCTCTTCACGAACGATCGCAACTCTTCAAAAATATAGCCGTTATTTCCAAGTCGGTTGACTGAAAATTCTGGTCGGTCAGCTGAGTTTAAAATCGTGCACAAAACAGTGCATATTTGTGCACTAACACAGGTTTGGTCAGCCGAGCTTACTGGCCGGTCGACCGACCTGATGTTATGTGCACAGATCACATTTTTTTAAATATAAAATAATATACAACTATTTATATGTGTGTGTGACTACTTGAGGAATGATTTTAACAATATTCTAAGACTCAACAAAAAATATTCATACTAATCTGTCTCCTTTGTAGTGCATAATATACGTTTATTCTCTTTTTGTCGCCTTTGTATAGTATTCTCTTTGTAGTTCGTCTTATGATCTCTGAAGCTTGTGTCATGAATCAAAACCCATGAATCAACATTCTCCCCCCTTTTGATTGATGATAATACTTATGTGACGAAGTAGTATATACATATATATTGTAATTCTCCCCCTGAATATATGGCGACTTTTCTGCAAAAACTTGTTAGCTTTCATATTTTTCTCCCCCTTTGTCATCGACAAAAAAGGAATACTTATGATACATAAAAAATAATACGGAACATGTATCAAATTTAGGAACGTAGAGTTAAATTTTCATACCGAAACCAAATAAAACGTCATAAAATAGAACAATTGTTCACAATAAAAACAGAATGTAGCAAGACCAAAAAACAACAAGATCACTCCTCACCCTCGTCGGTATCTCAAAATTCCGGATGAATATTTTCATCAGGAGGTGCATGTTCTTTAACACGACGTTGAGTATGAGAAGTATGAGTCCTGATGTTTCGGAACTTGTATTCTCCGAAGTTGACCAAGAGAAATTAGGTACTGGTCTTTTTCCGGGAGCAAGATGAGAGGCATCGGCTTCAGAAGTGTTTGACAAAGCATCCCAAAGATTAACAAAGAAGCCTTTGATTTTCTTGAATCTTCCATCTATTTTCCGTAGACGGGCATCTAAAGCTAATTGATTCCGAGCCAAAAGATCAATAGCTGCTTTCGTACCAAGTCTGGGAGTTGGTCTTTGAATTGTGGACTGGCGAGTTAAGCGTTCCGTAGAATGAGTGGTTGGATGTGGTGTGGAATGGCTACGGCGTAGTTGATCTCTAGGAGTAGCACGCCATTGGTCAAATCTTATAAATCTTGGTGGAGCATCTGGCAACTTCATTAATTTAATGGTCCTTGAATCAAAATGGTGAACTTTGGTAGTTTCGGATTCTGGAGCATGTACGACTAAGTCGTTGATTAATCTCATTATATATTCTCCATAGTAAATATGAAGCATCTTGCCTTGGTTAAATGAGAGAAACCCATCCATAAGTAATTGTGCCCAATTGACTCGAATATTCCCACATAGAGCATATAATGCTTTAAAATTTTCAGGATATACTAGGTGGTAGGAGCCGCCTCTTGGAACAATGGATTTCATCATGAATCGATGAAAAAGTCTAGCTTTTGGTCGAAGAGATGATGTTTGTCTTAAATCTATAACATCATCTTCGAAAAAGAGATGGCTTATTTGGTCGCGTCTCATTACATTGCAATCCACATCATGTAACGATATTCCACCCGGTCGAGCATTCAAGGTATGATTTATTCTATCTATTGAAAGGAAAATTTCCGTACCACATACCGATGTCCAAACACAATTTTCAGTGTTTCTAGGAGGATTGACAAGGTTTAGGTTAGCAAGAAATAATTTGACCATAATGTGGTTAATTTTCAAATTGTTCTTCCTATGGTCAAGAAAGGTGTCAAGTCCACTTTCAATTGCGGCATGTTCAATACCGTAAGTAGAGAAATCGGGGTAACTTACGAAGGATTCCTCGAAGATCTTGGCATCTTGAAGCTTTATCCATATTTCGAGTGCTTTATCACTCACAAGCCATGAGGCTATTTGAGAATCCACTGGAGTAGATGAAGAAGCGGCGGTAGTCTTAGTTTTCTTTCTAGGAGCCATTGATTTTTAGGAAAAAATATAAAATTTGAGAGAATTTTAATGGAGTTTGGGTAAAAAATCTGAATTTGGGAAAGTTGAAATGAAGAGATAGGTGAAAAAGTGAATAGGTGGGTTAAATAATTGAAGAGGCAGCATCAGTTTTAGTGTCGTTCGGTCGATCGAAATCTCTGGTCGGCTGACCGACTTTGTTAACAGAAACATATGAAACTTTCGGGAATGGATTCGGCTGATCGACTCAGTATTTCGGCTGACCGACTTTGTTAACCGAAACGTATGAAACTTTCGGGAAGAAATTCGGCTGACCGACTCAGTATATTCGGTCGACCGTCCCTGTTGTTTTGCCCAGTTTTGATGTTTCTGATAAAAAATTGTATAAAAAGAAACTTTATTATTTGTGCATGATATTAATACAACTTATAGAAAATTAGCAACATATATATATATATATATATTATAAAATGCTTAGCCACCAGTTGTTAATATCGACGTTCCCAAGAATTTGGAGATGGGACATTCTCTATAGGTGACCACGTAGGAGCTACTGGAGATTGAGCAGGATTTGTGGAGGTTGAGGGTCTAGATGTGGGTTTAACAACGTCTTCCTTTTTCGACGAACAAATTTTTATGGCCATCCGTTCTAGAAAGCTCAAACGTCTTGCCGTAATTTTTTTGTTCATAGTATAACTCCTTTTGTAGATCCAATTGTTGCCATTGATAGTGGTGTATCTCATCTATTTTCTGTTTAGTTGAAGGAGATATGACCATAGCATTCTTGCCTTTCTTATTTTCCGGTATATAACCGGTACGAGTGTACTCCCATGGTTTCCAGCCATGTCGGGGGTCTTTATCTGGAGAAGGAGAGAATTTAAGAACACGATTAGGTAAGGGAAAAATAGGATAGGGTCCGTTTTCAGGAATACAATCGGAATCATCGTCCGGAGATTTATACGATAGACGAGAGTTTTCGGAATTGTAAATATCATTGTTGGATGACATTTTCAAATAATTTTGAATATAGACTTTCTTAGTATTTGTTTGAAAAACTGAACATAGTTTATATAAGTATTTGTTTTTCTAAAAAAACAAGTGGATAAGAATTATTATTTAATTCTCATCACAGGTAATTAATAGCAAAACAGTTTGTATATAGATGATTACAAAATTTTAAGACTACAAATAGATTTCTGAAAATACGATTTAAACTATAGCTCAAGTGGCTATAATACATTATTTAACAAGCAAGTAAAAATTTTTGTTTTAAACATTTTGCATATTTTTAGTTATAGCTCTTTTAGAGACATTATTCCTAAATCTCGTCTAAGTTTGATAAAAATATTTTCATTTAATGGTTTAGTAAAAATGTCAGCAATCTGATTTTCAGTATTAATAAACTCTAAATTTATCAATCTTTTTCCAAACAATCACGAAGAAAATGATGACGAATATCTATGTGTTTTGTTCGTGAGTGATTGACATGATTTTTAGAAAGATTTATTGCACTAGTATTATCACAATAAATTATAGACTTTTCAAGATGACAGTTAAAATCCTGAAGTGTTTGTTGCATGTAAATGACTTGTGCACATGCCAAAGCAACAGATATATATTCTACTTCACATGTCGATAAACAAACGCAGTTTTGTTTCTTACTGAACCAAGAGACTAAGGAACGTCCAAGAAGTGACATGTTCCGCTAGTACTTTTTCTATCCGTCCGACTTCCTCCAAAATCAGCGTCGCTATAGGAAACTAATTCGAAAGGACATTCTTTTGGATAAAATAGTCCGAAATCTTTGGTTTTAGTTAGATAACGAATAATGCGTTTAACCGCTCGCATATGTGATTCTTTGGGATTTGCTTGAAGTCTAGCACATAAACAAACACTCATCATTATATCAGGTCGACTAGCTGTTAAATATAATAAAGGTCCAATCATACTACGATATAGTTTTTGATCAACACTTTTTCCTTCCTCGTCTCTATCGAGATGAATAGTTGTGCTCATTGGAGTTGGTTTGGCAGAAGTGTTTTCCAGACCAAATCGTTTAATTAAATTATAACAATATTTTTCTTGATTAATAAAAATTCCATTTTCAACTTGTTTAATTTGTAATCCAAGAAAATATGACAATTCTCTCATATGAGACATTTCAAATTCATTTGTCATTATAGTCGAAAATTCCTGACATAACTTTTCATTTTTTGATCCAAAAATAATACCATCAACATAAATTTGAATTATCAAAATATCTTTCTTAGTTTTCTTAATAAAAAGAGTTTGATCTACTTTACCAATTTCAAACCCAGATTCTAATAAATAGCTTTTAAGACGATCATACCAAGCACGTGGTGCTTATTTTAAACCGTATAAAGCCTTTTTGAGTTTATACACATGATCCGGAAATTTTTCATGATAAAAAAGAGGTGGTTGTTCAACAAAGACATTTTCTTTTATGTAACCATTTAAAAGTGCACTTTAAACATCCATTTGATAAAGTTTAAAATTATGAAAACATGCAAATGCCAATAAGATTCGTATTGCTTCAAGTCGGGCGACTGGAGCAAACGTTTCTTCGTAGTCAATTCCCTCTTCTTGATTATATCCTTGTGCAACTAATCTAGCTTTATTCCTAGTTATATTTCCTAGTTCATCTGCTTTATTTTTGAAGACCCATTTAGTACCAATGACTGATTGATCACTTGGTCTAGGAACAAGTTCCCAAACTTCGTTTCGTTCGAATTGATTTAGTTCTTCTTGAATGGCAAGAATCCAGTAGTCATCAGTTGAGGCTTCTTTTATATTCTTAGGTACTATGTTAGAGAGAAAAGCTACATGACCAACTTGACTTAATTGATGTCTAGTTTTAACATTCATATTTACTTCTCCAATTATATTTTGTACAGGATGATCCCGTAAAATTCTAGGTGGAGATTTTATTATATTAGTAGTAATGTTTATATTCTCGGTAAATTCATGATTATTATCAAAATTTTCACTAGTATTACTGTTTTTATTCTGAATAGTTTCATCATCAGAATCGATAGTAATATTTGGGTTTATATTTTTAAAATTTTCGTAAAATGAAACATGTAAACTTTCTTCAATAATTTGAGTTCTTTTATTAAAAATTCGATAAGCTTTACTTCATTTCGAATATCCTACAAATATTCCTTCATCGGATTTTGGATCGAATTTGCCTAGCTGATCTTTAGTATTCAAAATAAAACATTTAGAACCAAAAACTTTAAGATATGAAATATTTGGTTTTCTTCCATTTAGAAGTTCATATGGAGTATTTTTAGTTAATGGTCGAATGGAAACACGATTCAATACATAACAAGCAGTAGCTACAGCTTCTGTCCAAAAATGTTTTGATAAAGTGGTTCCATTTAATAAAGTTCTTGCACATTCTTGTAACGTTCTATTTTTTATTTCTACAACGCCATTTTGTTGTGGTGTTCTAGGAAATGAAAAATTATGGTTAATACCTTTCTTGTTACAAAATTGTTCAAAAACTTCATTTTCAAATTCTCCTCCATGATCACTTCTGATATTTTTAATTTTCAAACTTTTAATATTTTGTATTCTTTTAACAAAAACTTTAAAATTATCAAAAGTATCACTTTTATTTTTCAAAAAGAAAGTCCAAGTGTATCTAGAAAAATCATCTACAAGAACAAACACATATCTATTATGATTAATAGACTGAACTTGAGTTGGACCAAAAAGTTCCATGTATAAAAGTTCAAGTGGTTTTTCTGTAGAAATTACCTTTTTAGATTTAAAAGAAGATTTTGTTAATTTTCCTAATTTACATGCATCACAAAATATATTAGTTTTGAATCTTATGTTAGGTAATCCTTTAACTAATTTATTTTTAGCTAATTTGTTGATGATATTAAAATTGATGTGATAAAATCTTTTATGCCAAAGACAAGAATCATTTTCCTTAGCTACTACACACAAATTTGAATCATTATTAACGTTCATATTTAAGATATAAATGTTTTTATCTCTTATTCCTTCAAAAATAGTGTTATGATTTTTATCGAAAATATTACATTTATTTTCTGAAAAAGTTATATTAAAACCTTTATCACATAGCTGACTAATACTCAATAAATTATGTTTTAAATTTTTAACTTATAAAACATCAGTAATGAGAGGTAAATTAGTGATACCGTTGCTGCTGACATCGCCTTTACGGATGATATATCCTTTAGAGTTATCTCCAAATGTGACTGATCCTCCATTTGAGTAGATAATATTTGACAACATTTCTTTGTTTCTAGTCATGTGTTTTGAGCAACCACTATCTAAAATCCATTTTCCTCTCCTTTTATGTGGTACCTGCAAAAATTTATAACAAGTTGGTACCCATTTCTTTTTAGGGTCCTAAGAGTTAGATCTTAGGAAGCCAAATCCATACGGGTTTAGAATTCACTTTATAAACATAGTTTTTGTTATTATGAATAGTTTCCATGAACATTTTGATATGTTTATTCCTTATCAAAACATTATTTGATTTTGGAATCCTTATCTTAATGGTTTTAGTGTTTAAACAAACTGTTTTCTTAATATCCTTTTTATTATTATTATTAATCCTACTTTTAGAAAAATTATTCTGTTTCTTAAATCCTAGTCCATATTTATTGTTAGTGGATTGAGAATTTTCAAGTATTTTAGAAAGATTCTCTCTTCCTTTATTGAAATTAGAAACATTTTTAGAGATGTCATCAAATTTTATTTTTAGACTAGATTTTTCTAAATCTAAATATTTAATTTTAGAATTTAAACTATTATTTTCCAAAAATAAAGCATCATTTTTATTTTTCTGAATTTCTAGTTCTTCAGATTTTGAAGAAATTTGAGAAGATAAATTAGAATTTGATTGTTGAGAAATTTCAAGTTCTTCTTCTAATATTTTCTTCTCATCTTTCAGCATATCTACTTCTAAGACTGTCCTATCTAATTTTCTTTGTAAATCTTTATTTTTCTTTTTAATTTGCTTTGCTAAGTCTACTAATTTAGAATTAATTTCAATTAAATCTTCAAAACTAAGATCACTTACATCGTCTGTCGAAGCCATGAAGCACACATTTGCTTGTTCATTTTCACTGTCACTTTCACTCTCTGATGAGGATGATGAGTCTGTGTCATCCCAAGTGACTGAAAAAGCTCTTCTTTTGGTTCTGTCCTTCTTAAAATTGCTCTTTTTATGTTCTGGACAATCCGTCTTCATGTGACCTTTCTTGTGACATTCATAACATTCCATTGCTGAAGATGATGGTTTGCTATTGTTGTTGGAATTATTTTTGTTTCCCTTGAATTTATTTCTTTTGAATTTCAGAAACTTTTTGAAATTTTTAGCAATCATTGCCATATCTTCATTCTCTGAGTCGGAGTCATCTTTTTCTGCTTGAAATGCCACATTCTTCTTTTCTTGTGCTCCATTTCTCTTTGCCTGCAAATTTACTTCGTAGGACATTAAATTACCTATCAATTCTTCTGGTTTTAATGTTGACAAATCACTTGCTTCTTCAATGGCTAGGACTTTTCTTTCCCATTCGTCCGTTAAAGAATTTAAGATTTTTGTGACAATATCAAAATCAGTAAATTTTTGTTCTAATGATAGTAGAGCATGATAAATATCCTGGAATCTAGAGTACATATCATTTATAGAATCAGTAAATCCCAGATTGTTACAAATGTCACATTGGATATTTAGCGAAATTATTATATTGTTTTCCTTTGGCTAGCAATTTTCATTTTTCATTTTTCATGGTCAAAGTTCTATTATTCAAGTGTATCACATAAGTTTTCTCCAAAAGGTACCCTAAATTCAAAACGTTGTTTTTCATGTCAGACATAAAGAAGAAGTTGGAGATAAATTGATGACTTGCATCTTTCAACCAAATTAAAATAGTACTTTTCCTTTTTTACTTTACTTTTGAAGAGTCTCCAAATGTGATATCACCATCGGTAGTCTCATCAAGTTCCATAAATAGATTTCTTTTCCATAAATATTCCTACTTGCACCAGAATTAAGATACCAATGGTTATTCTCCTCCTCTTCATTACTTTTGCACATGAGAAGTAAAGCGGGTTCTTCATCTTTTTTGTCGATCTCCATAAGGTTATTTAGCTCCTCTATGCTACTTCTACACTCTTATAAAAATGACCAAAGTGATGACAATTTTAAAATTCGATATTTGATTTATCATTTCTTGGCTGGCTTGTTTGAAACTTCCACTTCTACCTCATCCACCACCCCTTAAGTTAGCCTTAATTCATTATTATTTAAAATGTGTTTTTCACCTCTTCCTCCTCTTCCATAACCTCGTCCTCAATTTTTTCCCTTGACCACAGCCTCCTCTATGTCCTCAGTCTCTTTCAAATGTTCTATGAATTGTTTTCATCTCTTTTAAAGATAACTTTTCTTTCAGTGCTTATTTTACTAGTTTCTGAATCCATTTCTCCAACCTTTCTTTATGTGCTAGTAATGATCTAATAAGTTTATCCATAGTTATGGTTTCCAAATCCGTTGATTCTTCAATGACAATAACGAGTTAATTGAATTTTGGATCTAGTGATCTCAAATTTTTTCCAATAATTCGATCATCTTTTATATCTCCTCCATATCTCATCATTTGGTTACTAATAGCCAAAACTCTCGAAATATAATCCAAAACAGATTCAAAATCTTTCATATGCAGAGTATCATACTCGCCTCTTAATGTTTGGAGACACACTTTTTCACTTTTTCAACTCCTTTGAAAGGGGATTGAAGGATTTCCCATGCTTGCTTTGAGCTGGTTGCTATTTACGCTAAAAATGGGCATCAATATCCAATAAAATCTAGTAAAGATTAAATTAAGAATGAAATTAAAATAGAGCAAATATCATAAATGAACACGTAGATTTTTGTAGTGGTTCGGCAATCTTGGCCTACGTCCACTTCATATTTTTATCGATCTTCCGCTTGATTATCATTACAAGAATGTTTGGATCAGCTAGGATCCATTAGTTGAAAAGTAAAGTATAAAAATGGCAGAGCCTCGGTAGAAAGCAGGATCCCTTTTTTGATGTCATGCCTGCTGTATTTATAGCAGAAGACTTGCATGGATCGGGCTGAAATTTTGGCAGAAGGTTCGGAAGACCAAGACGAGGCTTCCCAAAAATTTTCAGGCCCTTCAGGGCCCACAATAGGGACCGGTACCGATCCCTATTAATGCATCTAAATGGGTTGCGATCAGTATGAAGGATGCCACATGATGTTAGCTACTTGCTTCCCAAATTTCGTGCAATTACGACGTACGGTTTGTGAGATATCGCATTTTCCATAAAGCAGTGTTACTTGAATTCTTATTTCTACCGATCCCTCCAAAGGGAGTTATGCCGATCCCTCCAGTTTCCTCTAATTGGAATGATATCAATAAGTTGTGTTCCATATGTTGTATTAAGCTTGTACTCCAAGTTTCATGTTGATAGCATGTGTATATTTTGAGTTACTGACCGATCATCACTGCAAAATTGAGTTGTGGAACGGTACGATCCATAGTATTGAATATGGATCTTACCTGATCCATCTTCGGGGAATAGTGAGCTTTCGTACTTCTGCTTCATATTATCATTTATGCTTAATTTTTGGACCCCACAATCATCACTCTGGGATACTGGCCTTGATGACAGTCGAGTCTAACTCGTCCAGTTAGTTCGGACATAGCCGGGTCAAAATGCCAGATAACATTTGCCTCCCAAAGTACGTCTTGTTGTGTACATGACGTGCTTTGAACCAAAGCAAGTTAGAGTTGTCGAAAAGAAATCCATCTAGTTTCCTGAATAGTCGTCATCCTTCCATTGAATTATCTTCCCAAAGTGTTGTATCTCTCTTTGATTGTCATTATGCTTGGTCGATTTCCAATAGTGTAAATTCTGGGTTGTATTCCATCAGTTTTTATCTGTGCCCGGTTCTATGGAGCTAGTAAGCTTTGGCTATCTGATCCAGTCTTTTCTTTAATAAAACCAGGTGAAAACTCAATTTCTGTCGACTTTAAGAAATCGAATTTTTAAGAGATACAAGTGCACGTTAAGGTACACGTTCTTGTCATTGGCTCCCGGATGCGTTTGCACGCTCACGAGTCATCACCAATTCTAGTTTAATTGCAATTGGATTGCAATTACTTGTTTATATATTATTTTATAATGAAATAGGGGTTGTAATAAGTCATTCGACGAGAGGGGACCTCAAGTACTGTAGGGATGATGGCCTCGGAGCCGTAAGCAAGGGCGAATGGAGTTTGGCCAGTCGTGGACTTGTAGGTGGTTCTGTATGCCCATAATGTTGATGAGAGTTTGTCGATCCACTTGCCTCTAGCCTTTTCCAAACGCTTCTTTGGAATGGGCTTTATGATTTTATTAACAGCTTCGACTTGTCCATTAGCTTGAGGGTGAGAAATTGCCGCAAATCTCTTTTTAATATGATGCCATCGGCAGAAGTTTTTGGATTTAACGCTGTCGAATTGGGTTCCATTATCAGTTACAATGGTTCATGGAAGGCCAAAATGATAGATGATGTTCCACAAAATGAAGTTAATTACTTTTTTTTGTTGTGATCGCGGCTAAAGGTTCAGCTTCAACCTATTTGGTGAAGTAGTCCACTGCTATGATGGCGTATTTTGCACCACCTTTAGAAATCAGCAAGGAGCTGATGATGTCAATACACCAAGTGACAAACGGCTATGGAGTAATTATTTGAGTAATTTCCGTCGGCGGGGGCCCTCGAAATGTTTGCAAACATCTAGCACTCGTTGCATTGTCTAGCATGATTAGATGCATCTCGATTATGAGTTGGTCAATAATACCCATAACGGAGTATTTTCTTTGTCAAGGTTTACCCCTTGGTGTGATCGCCGCAGTCTTGTTCATGGACTTCTCTCAAAACTCGTTTGGTATCATTATGGGTGATACACCGAAGTAGGGGAATGGAGAAAGCCCTTTCTATACGTGACTCCTTCTTGGATGATGCAGCGTGAAGCTTTGAGGAGGATCTGTCGTTTTTCATTCCTCCACTCAGGAAGAATTCCCCATTGTAGACAGTCTTTGATAGGAGTCATCCATGACTCCTTTTCTGGCTCCATCTCCAAGATCTAGTCGATCTCTATCTATCAATACTTAGAATGTTAAGTACTTTAATCGAAACAAAGTCTACTTGGTGCGCATTCCCAGAACTGGCCAGCTTGGCCAGTGTCATTTCGTTCTCTGAGGATGTGTGTAATGGTGCAATACTCGAAGTCGGCTAGTAGCTCTTGGACCCGACCTAGATAAGGAGCAAGACGCTGCCCCCTAGCAAGATTAACTTCCCTGACTTTGCATACTACTAACCAGGAATCACAAAAGATATGTAAATTTTCCACCCTTAGTTCTCTAGCAAGTTTGAGCCTGGCTGTCAAGGCTTCAACTTAGCATCGTTATTTGTAGCAGGAAAGTCGAGTTTCAGGGCATAGCAGATCGATCGTTCCTCAAGTGTCATTAACACAACTCCGACACTAGAACACCGATCATTGAGAGTTCCATATGTGTACATTTTCCATCGATTGGTCGGTTCTCCACTGCTCTTTGAATAGTCGTCTGATGCTATGAATTCAAATATGAAGTCTGCTAATGTTTTTCCATGGATAGCTCTCTGAAGTGATATCGAATTGGCATAGCTCGATATTCCATTCGAGTAACCTTCCATACGTCTAAGGTTGCTGTAGGACTTATCGTAACGGTTGGTCGGTACAGACGTTAATGGTGTGAGCCTGTCAATCGCTTGCTTACATCATATACTGATCTTTGGATCTATATCTCTTCGCACAGCTTTGCGGTGCTTATGGCGTGTACCGACATAGCTAAATAGATGTATAAGTCTTAACGATCCAGTGGCTTGGATAGGATGGGAGGTCTCTCTAAGTGATCTACTAGAGCTTGAAATGCATCTATGTAATCCTACATCCATTCAAAATTCCTTTTTCCTCTCCCGATCAAGTCGAAAAAAGGAATAAACTTGTCGGTGGCCCTAGAGATGAAGCGGTTTAGGGCGGCAACCTTCTCATTTAAGCTCTGTACCTACTTAGTCGTCTTCGATACCTAGATGTTTCGAATTGCATGAATCTTCTTGGGATCTGCTTCGATTTCGCGAGAGTTGACTATGAAACCCCAAAATGTCCTTGACCCAACGCCGAAAGAGCATTTCAAGGGATTTAGTTTCATTCCATATTTTTGGAGAAACTGAACATCTCCGCTAATTCATCGATGTGGTCATTTGATCGTCGTGACTTCACTAGCATATCATCCACATATACTTCCGTCGATCGCTCGATCTGATCATTGAACATCCATTTGACTAGTCTCTAGTAAGTAGCTTCAACATTATTTAGTTCAAATGGCATCACAACATAATGAAATAACCCTAGATCAGTAATGAAGTTGATGTGCTCCGGGTCGAGGACGTGCATCAGGATCTGGTTGCATCCGTAGTACACATCTATAAATGAAAGTAGTTAATATCCAGCGGTTGAGCCTACCAGCTGGTCGATCCTCGAAAGTGGAAAGCTATCTTTCGGGCATGCCTTGTTTTGGTCAAAGTAGTCAACATATGTCCGCCAGTTTCCATCAGCTTTTTTTACATGAACTAGATTGGATACCCATTTTAGGTAGAGGGCGTCATGGATAAGTCCATTGTTTTTAAGTTTATCCACCTCCTCTTTAAGTGAAGCAAATCTTTTCGGATCCATGCCGCATTGCTTTTGTTTCACCGGGACATGCCTCGAGTCGATATTCAATGCATGGCTCACGGTAATTGGTGAGATCACACACATGTCAGAATGGATCCAAGAAAACACATCAAGACTCATTTGGAGAAAGCATCTAATTCCTTTATCATCACTGCACTGAGCTGTGCTCCGATCTTCAGTACCCGTAATGGGTCACCATGGCTGCCCGTAATGTTGATCATAGCTCTACGGGTGCAGCCTTGGAATCCTCGAGTTCAAACGTAATTGTTTCACGCAACAATCAACGTGAAATTCGATTGGAATGGTTAATGATGATGGTTACTCCGGTCGTATCCCAGAGTCTTGTCATGAGTTATTGAGTCTGATAGTGAAGGGCTCTAGATGCTTTGAGTGATTTTGTACAACTGGCCGAAGATCAAGCTTAGAAGCTCACCGAATCAAGTGTCGAGTACGGTTCTGCCTCGTGTTGCACGCAACTGCATAGCTGGCTCTTGCTTTGAGCTTGAATCTGCTTGTATATTAGAGTAACGTGCTTTCCACTCAATGTACTCATAATCCATTACTCATCGTTCGGGTTAGAGTGATGGTCAGTTGCCAATGAGCTTGAGCATTGATTCGATGATTCTATCTTTAGGCATCCGTTCGGTCATAGACTTGAGTCGTTGTAAACACCAGGTACAAGTCACAATGTTGAGCTATCATAGTCAGTCTTTGGATGATCAAACTTCTACTCCCAGTCTTGAGTTGATAAATGTATTGCATGGACGGTCGTGTCTTGTCCTAGTCGTGTTTATACTCCCACCTAAGCTCTAAAGACTTAGAGTCGATCGCTGAATGGTCAGTTCACATTCATCTTGTTTCTCGCTCGTGCCCCCAAGTCTAGGGTATACGTCGATAAGTAGGAAGGCAAGTTATGTTCACTTTAGCTTTATACTCTTTCCCGTTGAACCGTGGGATCAAGCTAGTTGATGGAAAGCTAAGTCACACGTGTTCTGGTTTTCTCTTACCGGGGGAAGACTTTCATGCTCCGTTTGATTTCAAGCATGAGTTGGGTACTAGGCGGTCAATCACGTCTATTTTTGGTGCAGACGTCACCGTACTATAGGTAGGACCAAAGAATTTATGGTTAAGTCACATCTAACTAGTGATTGATGCTTTCACTGTCGAACAACAAGCAAGGATCGGTGTAAGGATGGTAGAGCCGCGTCAGTTTCGTATTTCTCTTCTAGTCGAATCATGGTAAGAGTCAATGAATGAACAGTTGCATCACATTCATTCGAAGCTGGATGGTCAGACCCATTCATTTTGATTCATATTCTCCCGCCAGATCTAGGGATGAATTGGCTTAGGTGCAGCTGGGTCATGCTCATCCGGTTTCATACTCTTTCTGACGGATCGAAGGAAGGTGATGGAGAATGAATGGTCAAGTCACACTCATTGATGGTTTATTCTCCTATCCACGCTCTGGTAACCGGAGTTATTCGATGGATGTTCGTGTCGCATCCATCTATGGTTGGGCAGACCCATATTGCCCCTCGATCCGAAGGTACGATATAGTTGATCATTCGTAAATTAGGATGTCCTTCCGATTTGTTTTGTTTCAAGGCCTCCTCGCAGTCGTTGCCTTGAGTCATAAAGAACACCAATCTGGAGCTATAGTGAACTATTGTATTCAGCTTTCAACAATTTGTACTCATGCCCCTAATGGGGTTAGTTCATTGATGGTCGAATTCCATCCATAATGAGTTTATACTCCTCCTGTCGAGTTTTGGTCGGAGTTTAGGGAATATTGAGTGGTCGAACTACATGCATCTATTTGTTTATACTCATATCTGCACTTTGGGATAAGAGTTTGTTGGCGGGCGGTCGAACCACACACAATTTGTGTTTACACTCTAATCCGCACTGGGGGACCAGAGTTATTTCGCGGGCGGTCGGCTCTCACCAGATTTATGTTTATACTCCAGTCCACACTCTGGGGATTTAGAGTTGTTTCGCGGGCGGTCGGTCTCCACCCGATTTATGTTTATACTCTAGTCCGCACTCTAGGGACTTAGAGTTGTTTCACGGGCTGTCGGTCTCCACCCGGTTTATGTTTATACTCCAGTCCGCACTCTAGGGACTTAGAGTTGTTTCGCGGGCGGTCGGTTTCCACACAATTTATATTTATACTCCAGTTTGCACTCTGGGGACATAAAGTTGTTTCGCAGGCGGTCGTTCTCCACCCGATTTGTAACGACCCAGAAATTTTGAACATTTGAAAGAGAATATTTTATTTGAATTTAAATATTTGAATGTTAATTTAACTTGAATTTCAAATGTAAATATGAAATTGGAAATTTAATTTGTAAATTTAATTGTTGCAATTGGATAAAAAAATTGTATCTTCAGTTTTAAGCTGATTAAAAATAATCTGAAAGCTTAGAAAATTTATATTTATAATTCTTAAGATACTGGAACTTTCAGAATTGAATTTGAAACTATTTTGTTCAGTTTTGAAATTATGTTGTTTAAATTGAATTTAAAAATAGCGGTCCGGAGCACAGTCTCGGAAGTTGACGAAACCAGTTCCATTGGATCCGTAATATTGTATTATTATCGAATTTCAATTTTCGTATTATTTCGAGTTGTTGTGTGAGCGTACGATATATAAACGCGTTGGAATTTAGATTGAAATTTTTAATTGTGAAACCAAGGCAATTTGAATTTTTGTTACGTAACTTGAACACGTTGCTTCTATTTTCAAACACGTGGCAAATTGAAGACACGCGTCTTTCCAATTAAATACGTGTCCTCTCCCCATCTGATATCACGCGACTATCTTCGTTCTGAAGCCAGATAACAAAAGAAAACTATTCTCGTTCTAAATTCAAACCGAACTCCTCTCGTTCCTTCTTCGAATTTGAGGCAGTTCAAGCCCTAACACCTCCTTCATTTTCAATTCAAAATCGAAAGCCAGAGGGAACATATTTTCATCTTCAAAATTTAAACGAAATTCAGATTTTCGTTCCTCATCAGAAAATCTCGTTCAAAAGCAAACGAACGAAGCTCTCCTTCGTTCCAAATTGAAATCGAGGCCGAGCCTCTTCTCGAAATTGAGCAGCGGGGAACTTCGAGGCGTAAGGATGGCACGCGAAGCAAGGAAAGGGGAGTTTGGTCGGAGTCTTGACTTTTGGGAGGGTCGAGTGAAACTGGAGCTGAAGATTTGGGGAGTCGCGTACGTTGTCGCGATGGTTTTGGGTTCGAACTCGAACTCGAGTGGCACTCGCAAGCAAGGCGGCAGGCCGTGAACGTAGTCGCGTTGTCAAGTGAAGTTGACTGCTATGGAGAGTGGGTCTTCGCGAGCTCGAAGTCGCGATTTTGGATGCTGCGGTAGTGACGCCGTGATACGAGCAACGAAACAGTGGGATTTTTGGTGGTCGCGAGTTCTTCAGCGTGAGGTATTCGTCTCCCCTTCTCGTTTATACTTAATTTAAATGTATATATATATATAGACTGAAAGAAAAAAAAAATATTAATAACAGTGAGATATATGTACATGTAGTCTAATTTTCCAGTTAGAATATATATTTGTATATGTATGTATAATATGGTTAAAAAGAATATTTTTACAGTAAAGATGTAAAATTCTGTTTTTAATTTAAAGGTAATAATTATGTACACACAGGAAAATATATATGTATATATATTTTAGGAATTTTGGGATATTGTAGAGATTTTATAAAAGTTAGATCCTTTGAAGTCTATTTTTATAAGTGTGTATATATATATATATGTATAGTTTCAAAAGGAAAATTAGTTTTGAATTAAATTTTCTTGTTAAATCAATTTATTAAAAAGAAATTTCTTTAGAAAAAAAAAGTATCGGTTTAAAATTAATATATTTAATTATCTTAAGATACTAAAAAGCGATTGGTTTAGAGAATTAAAGGTATTAGTTTAAATTAAATAAATCTATTTAAAAAGAGAAATTTAATAATTAGTTAGATAAAATTATTAAAGAAAATAAAATTGGTTATTTAATTGGTTCGAAAGTTAATTTAAGTGTATAATATTTATACAAGGTATAAATCAAGAAACCGAGTCAGGATGAATATCTGGATTGCAAAATAAAAAGCTAAGGTGAGATCTTCTCACTCAAAATATATTTGGATTGCAGTTATTGTTTGTTTAACTGTTTGGATGTGATATTAGATATAGTAGGATATATCTATATATATATATATATAGCAATATATACATATTGGCATATGTATATATTGGATTGATTGATTTCCCGCATTGTATAGCGAATGAGACCCTATTGCGTCGTTAGTAAGCGGATGATATTTTATAAATCCTATATACCGCGATATTCCACCTTGAAGTGGAATTGGTATTGTGCTAACATCTGTGGATACAGGGAAACAGGTTGGAGGGATCCAACAGGATTCCTCAAAACATTTGAATTAATTTCATATGTTCTGTGATTGATTATTTATAATCTGTGTATGATTATATCTGTGATTGAATGTGTTGAAGGCTATAATTTAGCCGAATGTAATTTTGGTATCGTTGGATACCAGGAATGAATATAAATTGGATTTTGAAATTAAAGTGGAAAACTTTAAATGAATTTATTTTTAAGAATGTAATATATTTGAAAGAAGGAATTTTAAAGTATTAAAATGGATTGTCGAAATCTTATTGAATAAATTCCAAGATATGGGAAAAGATTTTTATAAATGAATTTTGAATAGTATATTCAAAAGTTGGAAAATTTATTTGAAATGAAATCTTGAATGGTTTGGGAGTTATAAAGGAATTTATTTAAAGGCGATAAATTTGTTGAAATCCAATTGATAATTGATTTTGTATTGAAGAAATAAATCTTTGAGAAATTGATTTGGAATTTGATTTGGAGTTTGAAATAAAATTGAGAAATAAATCTGAAAGTCGATTTGGTGTTGAAAGTGAATATTTGAGAAATGTAAATTCAAATTGGAATTTATGAAATGAAAGGGAATTTGTTTTAAAAATAAACGTTGATTTATTTTAAAATGTGGAAATAAAATTTACGGATTTGAACGTAAATTAAAAATAAATCGATAAGGATTTATTAAATTGGTTTAAATGGACCATTTTGAAGTGAAATTGTATTTTCACTATAAAGCTGAGTATATTTTCCAAAGTAGCCTTTTAAAATAAGAATTAAAGGTTCTAAAGTTGATTTTTGAAAAGATATGATTTGGAAATATATTTCGTGTAAGGAAAAGTGATTTGAAATTTATTTTCAAAATGATGAAGTGTGGAAATAAATTTACTGATTGGGATGTAAATTTGAAATAAATCGATAAGGATTTATTTAAGGGGTTTAAATGAATATGATTTGGAAATTGTTTTCAAATGGTTGAAGTATAAACCATATATCGTGAAGATATTTGAAAATAAATAATTTGGGAAATTTATTTGAATCTGATGATTATTGTGAATATTGTTGATAGTTAAATCACCGACTATCAATATTGCCTTCGAAATGGCATTTGAATTTGTTTTTAAAACAAACGCTTATTATTCGGTTTAGCTGGGAAAGGACCTTTGTGTCAGATAACCCATTCCGAATAATAATACGACGATATGGATCGTATTGAAGACCGGTGATGAAGACCGGGTATTTGTGAAAACGATAGAATGACCTATCGATTGTCTCTACACCGTTAGCTACGGTATTGAGATTTCCTTTGTGATGGGAAGTTTTATCGGGATTGTGAATATCCGGATTTGCAAGGGCTTCTTTGGAAATGCCTTCGGTTCTGTTTGAACCCGGAACAGACTTGTATGGTTACGTGTCTGACATTACAATTTGAGATGTAAAGCTGATTTCTTTCAAATACATTTCTGTTGGTGGCGGAGAATTTATTCTCTTAGCTTAACATCCTTCTCTGAGACGTACGAGCTCAGAGGTTATGTAGTTGAAATTTATCAGCAATATATTCCCAATTTGGTAATGTGGCATGCTGAGTGTTGCTGTGACGGTGATCATTTATTGATCATTTGTGATCAAAGCACGACTTTGTGAAAAAGCGTAGCTTTGTGGACGAGACTTCGTCAGGGCCTCACAACCCGGAAATGGTCGAAACAGGAATGTTGCGGCAAGGTTATGAGGGTCGCGCCCTTTAGGGTATGTCATTTCCTTCTGGAAAGGGGTGGTATCATGGTATGGAGCCCAGATACTTACTCATGTGGACACACCTTATTTATTATGTGTGATGATGCTACCGAGCGCTCGGATAAAGGTCCCAAAGGACCGAGTGATGACATATTCGTGAGTTACCTTATTACAGGGGTAACCCGGCCTTGTTTGGCAGAGAGCAGTTTGTCTCTCGAGACGTCTAGCCAGAGGCGATCCCATTCGGCAGTAGGAAAGGAAGTTCCTTAGCCTGACCATTTGTTGGAAATCCATTTCCCAAATACGAAAATCGTACGGTTTTAGTTGTAGAACCTGCTATTTAACATAGCAGCTATAGTAGGCATAGTATAATGGTACCTATGCTGGCTAAGATTAATATTATACTTTCGAAATGTTTTCTATACTAGACATTAATAATAATATCCAATGATTTGCGTAGTAAGCATTTTTTACTATCATAAGAAGAAATCTCCTCCAGTTCTGCGTTTGCATTGTGTGTGGCGGGAGGTCTTATGGTAGTTTCATTTTCCAAAAGCATTGCGAATCTATTTTATTTTCTTTATGAAAATAACTGTTTTACGATCTCACACCAGTCACCATGACTAACTCGGAGTTTATTGTTCCCTTCTAAACTCTGGGTGCCCATAAATTTCCACACAGGCAGCCTAGAGTTATTTTATCAGGATATTCTGGAGCTTTGGAGATAAGCTGGATGGCGAAGCGTACTACCGTACTTGTTATTTGTTTCCGCTGTGTATTCTGTAGGAGGACAGGTTTATATAACTGTCCATTGTTGTATTGAGTTGTATATTGACTCTGATTGACGTATGTATAAACTGATATAGTTCTTTGTTAAAAGACAAGTGATTATCTATTATATTTTGTTCCGCTGCGAAATGTGAGATTCTGATATTGTTTCTGTTTTTCTGTTCTTTCTTTTCTTCTGTCTTCTTCTACCTCTTCTTTTAACCCTAATGGTTTTGTTTTCTGGCATTCGATTGCGCGACATTTGATATAGTGGACGTATTAATGTCGACTTTCGAGCGTCGAAAAATCGTGATCGTTACATTTGGTCTCAGAGCATTCGGTTAAGCGACAACCCTGCTCTGTTGGGTGTTACTCATTAGAGATAGAGTCAGTAGTACTCTAGAATGAGTGTGAGTGTAATAATAGATATGAGCGCGTATTTGTTAGTGAATACAAAAATTTTGTTTTGTATTGTGTTGACTTATTGGTTGATTGTTTATAGATTCTGGTCGGTGCAGTCTAGCTAACTGTAATCGATAGGGGTTTCTAAACTCTTAAACAAGATAAACTGACACAGTATTGTTTTAAAATAGGGTAAATGAAATAATTTTGCCCAAAACTATTTTGTGTAGAAAAGAAATGTTTTTTCGTAAATTATTATAGTATATGGATGTTTGGTTGTTAAGAAGTGATAATATTAAATTATTATCATTGTTATATGAGAATTGAATAAGAAATAAAATGATATAACCAAAGATTTGAAGATAAATTCATTTAACAAATGAAATTTATAAATATGGATAAAAAAATGAGGAATTGAATTCATATACAAATGAGATTTGTAAAAGGTAAATTGTAATGTGAATTATAAAATCAAATAGAATTCCAGAGAGAATATTTGAAAATAAATTCATTAATGGAATAATAAATGAGTTGATAACTTATACAAATTGAAATTTGATAGAATAAATTTAACTTAAAGGATGAAGTTAAATTAAAGAAAGTATAAGTGAATCAATTAAATAAAGTGAAAGTTAATTGGAATGAGATTCAAAGTGAAAATGAATGAATTTGTGAATGAACAAATGAGTTTACATTTGTAAATAAATAAATTGAAAAGAAATGGAATGAAATTTAATTTGAATAAAGTTGAATAAAAATCCAAACTTGGAATAAAATAAAGTGGATTGAATTCAAGTAAATAAACTTGATAATTTATTAATTCACGCAATAATAATTTGGAAGTTGAATTGGTTAAATTAAAGCTTTGTTGTAAGCTAAATTTGAAGATAAAATTTGAAATTGTAAATAAATTCAAGTAGTAGAAATAAATTGAATTTCCTTGATAAAGATAAAATAAATTCGAGATGAATTGAATATGGAAATTGAAATTTAAAATGAATAAGTGAATGTACTAATTGAACTAAATTAGTAAATGGAATAGATTTGATAAATGAAAAAAAAATCGAATCTGAATAGAAAGAATTATCGTTTGATAAAAACGAAATTTTATAAATTCTATGAGTTAATAAAAGCAAATAGAAATTGATTTTTGTATCAATTGAAATAGATATAAGTTAGATTCACTTAGAAATGAATTGAATGTAAGAAAGTGAGTTGTTAATCATTTGAATTGAACAGAAATTGAATGTGAATCAGATGGAAGCGATTTAAGTTGTATTGAAACCTTATGAATTACAAGTAAATAAAATTTAAACTGAATGTTGAACTTTGTTTTGAATCTGTTGGTAAATGGAATTTAAGTTGAATATTGGAAATTTAATTTGATTTTTGATAAACAAAGTGAAGTATTGAAATAAAATTAGTAAGTGAAACTAATTGAAGGAATGACAAAGTAAATATGATTTGGAAATAAATTTGAATTTTTAAATCTTGAACTTAAGAAAGGAATAGCAGATAAAATTCAATATTCAAAGTTGTAAATGAATTGAATTCATATGGTAACGGAAAAGATATTTGAATAGAAGTAGATATGAAAACTTCTGTAAGGAAATGTGTGAAATGATTTTTGGAATCTGTAGTTGGATATAGTTAAATTGGATATACAAGTATTATAAGGCTAAGGAAAATTAGATTTGATTTCGAAGATGAATTTGAAATTGCTCGACAAAAGGTATGTATTTTAATTTTCGATATGAGATTTGATGATTTCTTGTCTAGCCGCTTGGCGTTTTCTTTTTCTTTTGAGATCTGAGAGTCCGTAGGGACGTTTTGTAGTCGTACCGAGCTAGCCGCGCAAAGGAGACGCTGGCGAAATTTTTCGAAAATTTCGAGAATTAGAAAAATTTTGGGAAAATTTTGAATTCACAATTTGAATTTGAATTTAAATTTGAATTGTGAAGTAAAATGAAGTTGTTTGAAAACTATGAAAGTGTTTGAACAGTTAGTTGAAATGATAATCTTTAATAAAAAGATTTGTTTTGAAATTTTGAGAAAACTGTTTGGTTTGGTAAAATGATAAACGGGTATTGGATCATTCTTCTTTATTTGTAATTTCGGGACAAAATTCTTTTAAGGAGGGAAGATTGTAACGACCCAGAAATTTTGAACATTTGAAATAGAATATATTATTTGAATTTAAATATTTGAATGTTAATTTAACTTGAATTTCAAATGTAAATATGAAATTGGCAATTTAATTTGTAAATTTAATTGTTGCAATTGGATAAAAAATTTGTATCTTCAGTTTTAAGCTGATTAAAAATAATCTGAAGGCTTAGAAAATTTATATTTATAATTCTGAAGATACTTGAACTTTCAGAATTGAATTTGAATGTTTTGTTCAGTTTTGAAATTCTGTTGTTTAAATTGAATTTAAAAATAGCGGTCCGAAGCACAGTCTCGGAAGTTGACGAAACCAGTTCCATTGGATCCGTAATATTGTATTATTATCGAATTTCAATTTTCGTAATATTTGGAGTTGTTGTGTGAGCGTACGATATATAAACGCGCTGGAATTTAGATTGAAATTTTTAATTGTGAAACCAAGGCAATTTGAATTTTTGTTTCGTAACTTGAACACGTTGCTTCTATTTTCAAACACGTGGCAAATTGAAGACACGCGTCTTTCCAATTCAATACGTGTCCTCTCCCCATCTGATATCACGCGACTATCTTCGTTCTGAAGCTAGATAACAAAAGAAAACTATTCTCGTTCTAAATTCAAAACGAACTCCTCTCGTTCCTTCTTCGAATTTGAGGCAGTTCAAGCCCTAACACCTCCTTCATTTTCAATTCAAAATCGAAAGCCAGAGGGAACATATTTTCATCTTCAATATTTAAACGAAATTCAGATTTTCGTTCCTCATCAGAAACTCTCGTTCAAAAGCAAACGAACGAAGCTCTCCTTTGTTCCAAATTGAAATCGAGGCCGAGCCTCTTCTCGAAATTGAGCAGCGGCGAACTTCGAGGCGTAAGGATGGCACGCGAAGCAAGGAAAGGGGAGTTTGGTCGGAGTCTTGACTTTTGGGAGGGTCGAGTGAAACTGGAGCTGGAGATTTGGGGAGTCGCGTACGTTGTCGCGATGGTTTTGGGTTCGAACTCGAACTCGAGTGGCACTCGCAAGCAAGGCGGCAGGCCGTGAACGCAGTCGCGTTGTCAAGTGAAGTTGACTGCTGTGGAGAGTGGGTCTTCGCGAGCTCGAAGTCACGATTTTGGATGCTGCGGTGGTGACGTCGTGATACGAGCAACGAAACAGTGGGATTTTTGGTGGTCGCGAGTTCTTCAGCGTGAGGTATTCGTCTCCCCTTCTCGTTTATACTTAATTTAAATGTATATATATATAGATTGAAAGAAAAAAAATATTAATAACAGTGAGATATATGTACATGTAGTCTAATTTTCCAGTTAGAATATATATTTGTATATGTATGTATAATATGTTTAAAAAGAATATTTTTACAGTAAAGATGTAAAATTCTGTTTTTAATTTAAAGGTAATAATTATGTACACACAGGAAAATATATATGTATATATATTATAGGAATTTTGGGATATTGTAGAGATTTTATAAAAGTTAGATCCTTTGAAGTCTATTTTTATAAGTGTATATATATATGTATAGTTTCAAAAGGAAAATTAGTTTTGAATTAAATTTTCTTGTTAAATCAATTTATTAAAAAGAAATTTCTTTAGAAAAAAAAAGTATCGGTTTAAACTTAATATATTTAATTATCTTAAGATACTAAAAAGTGATTGGTTTAGAGAATTAAAGGTATTAGTTTAAATTAAATAAATCTATTTAAAAAGAGAAATTTAATAATTAGTTAGATAAAATTATTAAAGAAAAAAAAATTGGTCATTTAATTGGTTCGAATGTTAATTTAAGTGTATAATATTTATACAAGGTATAAATCAAGAAACCGAGTCAGGATGAATATCTGGATTGCAAAATAAAAAGCTAAGGTGAGATATTCTCACTCAAAATATATTTGGATTGCAGTTATTGTTTGTTTAACTGTTTGGATGTGATATTAGATATAGTAGGATATATCTATATATATAGCAATATATACATATTGGCATATGTATATATTGGATTGATTGATTTCCCGCATTGTATAGCGAATGAGACCCTATTGCGTCGTTAGTAAGCGGATGATATTTTATAAATCCTATATACCGCGATATTCCACCTCGAAGTGGAATTGGTATTGTGCTAACATCTATGGATACAGGGAAACAGGTTGGAGGGATCCAACAGGATTCCTCAAAACATTTGAATTAATTTCATATGTTCTGTGATTGATTATTTATAATCTGTGTATGATTATATCTGTGATTGAATGTGTTGAAGGCTATAATTTAGCCGAATGTATTTTTGGTATCGTTGGATACCAGGAATGAATATAAATTGGATTTTGAAATTAAAGTGGAAAACTTTAAATGAATTTATTTTTAAGAATGGAATTTATTTGAAAGAAGGAATTTTAAAGTATTAAAATGGATTGTCAAAATCTTATTGAATAAATTCCAAGATATGGGAAAAGGTTTTTATAAATGAATTTTGAATAGTATATTCAAAAGTTGGAAAATTTATTTGAAATGAAATCTTGAATGGTTTGGGAGTTATAAAGGAATTTATTTAAAGGCGATAAATTTGTTGAAATCCAATTGATAATTGATTTTGTATTGAAGAAATAAATCTTTGAGAAATTGATTTGGAATTTGATTTGGAGTTTGAAATAAAATTGAGAAATAAATCTGAAAGTCGATTTGGTGTTGAAAATTAATATTTGAGAAATGTAAATTCAAATTGGAATTTATGAAATGAAAGGGAATTTGTTTTAAAAATAAACGTTGATTTATTTTAAAATGTGGAAATAAAATTTACGGATTTGAACGTAAATTAAAAATAAATCGATAAGGATTTATTAAATTGGTTTAAATGGACCATTTTGAAGTGAAATTGTATTTTCACTATAAAGCTGAGTATATTTTCCAAAGTAGCCTTTTAAAATAAGAATTAAAGGTTCTAAAGCTGATTTTTGAAAAGATATGATTTGGAAATATATTTCGTGTAAGGAAAAGTGATTTGAAATTTATTTTCAAAATGATGAAGTGTGGAAATAAATTTACCGATTGGGATGTAAATTTGAAATAAATCGATAAGGCTTTATTTAAGGGGTTTAAATGAATATGATTTGGAAATTGTTTTCAAATGGTTGAAGTATAAACCATATATCGTGAAGATATTTGAAAATAAATAATTTGGGAAATTTATTTGAATCTGATGATTATTGTGAATATTGTTGATAGTTAAATCACCGACTATCAATATTGCCTTTGAAATGGCATTTGAATTTTCTTTTAAAACAAACGCTTATTATTCGGTTTAGCCGGGAAAGGACCTTTGTGTCAGATAACCCATTCCGAATAATAATACGACGATATGGATCGTATTGAAGACCGGTGATGAAGACCGGGTATTTGTGAAAACGATAGAATGACCTATCGATTGTCTCTGCACCGTTAGCTACGGTATTGAGATTTCCTTTGTGATGGGAAGTTTTATCGGGATTGTGAATATCCGGATTTGCAAGGGCTTCTTTGGAAGTGCCTTTGGTTCTGTTCGAACCCGGAACAGACTTGTATGGTTACGTGTCTGACATTACAATTTGAGATGTAAAGCTGATTTCTTTCAAATACATTTCTGTTGGTGGCGGAGAATTTATTCTCTTAGCTTAACACCCTTCTCTGAGACGTACGAGCTCAGAGGTTATGTAGTTGAAATTTATCAGCAATATATTCCCAATTTGGTAATGTGGCATGCTGAGTGTTGTTGTGACGGTGATCATTTATTGATCATTTGTGATCGAAGCACGGCTTTGTGAAAAAGCGTAGCTTTGTGGACGAGACTTCGTCAGGGCCTCACAACCCGGAAATGGTCGAAACAGGAATGTTGCGGCAAGGTTATGAGGGTCGCACCCTTTAGGGTATGTCATTTCCTTCTGGAAAGGGGTGGTATCATGGTATGGAGCCTAAATACTTACTCATGTGGACACACCTTATTTATTATGTGTGATGATGCTATCGAGCGCTCGGATAAATGTCCTAAAGGACCGGGTGATGACATGTTCGTGAGTTACCTAGTTACAGGGGTAACCCGGCCTTGTTTGGCAGATAGCAGTTTGTCTCTCGGGACTTCCAGCCAGAGGCGATCCCATTCGGCAGTAGGAAAGGAAGTTCCTTAGCCTGACCATTTGTTGGAAATCCATTTCCCAAATACGAAAATCGTACGGTTTTAATTGTAGAACCTGCTATTTAACATAGCAGCTATAGTAGGCATAGTATAATGGTACCTATGCTGGCTAAGATTAATATTATACTTTCGAAATGTTTTCTACACTAGACATTAATAATAATATCCAATGATTTGCGTAGTAAGCATTTTTGACTATCATAAGAAGAAATCTCCTCCAATTCTGCGTTTGCATTGTGTGTGTGGCGGGAGGTCTTATGGTAGTTTCATTTTCCAAAAGCATTACGAATCTATTTTATTTTCTTTATGAAAATAACTGTTTTAAGATCTCACACCAGTCACCATGACTGACTCGGAGTTTATTGTTCCCTTCTAAACTCTGGGTGCCCATAAATTTCCACACGGGCAGCCTAGAGTTATTTTATCAGGATATTCTGGAGCTTTGGAGATAAGCTGGATGGCGAAGCGTACTACCGTACTTGTTATTTGTTTCCGCTGTGTATTCTGTAGGAGGACAGGTTTATATAACTGTCCATTGTTGTATTGAGTTGTATATTGACTCTGATTGACGTATGTATAAACTGATATAGATCTTTGTTAAAAGACAAGTGATTATCTATTATATTTTGTTCCCCTGCGAAATGTGAGATTCTGATATTGTTTCTGTTTTTCTGTTCTTTCTTTTCTTCTGTCTTCTTCTACCTCTTATTTTAACCCTAATGGTTCGGTTTTCCGGCATTCGATTGCGCGACATTTGATATAGTGGACGTATTAATGTCGACTTTCGAGCGTCGAAAAATCGTGATCGTTACACGATTTATGTTTATACTCCAGTCCGCACTCTGGGGACTTAGAGTTGTTTCACGGGCGATCGGTCTCCACCCGATTTATGTTTATACTCCAATCCATACTCTGGGGACTTAGAGTTGTTTCGTGAGCGGTCGGTCTCCACCCGATTTATGTTTATACTCCAGTATGCACTTTGGGGACTTAGATTTGTTTGATGGGTGGTCAATCGCACTCGTTTTTTATTTATACTCCATCTGCCAAGTCGAGGTAAGAGTTATCGAATGAACGGTCGAATCACGTTCACTCATGGAATGGAGTTCTGCCCCCAGCATCAAGGACAAAACTTGGCAAGTGAGCTGATCGATTCGTATCCGCTTGGTGGTTGTAGCTCCTCTTGTCAAGTCAAGGAAGGGATTAGGCGATGGATTGTTGGATCATATCCATGCTTGGGTTGGACGGTCAGGTCTCATCCACCTCAAGTTGCAGTCGTATCCACGTGTTGAGGGCGGTGGTTGATGAGTAGGCAGTCAATCATGCCTACTTTAAGTCGAGCTTTCGAACTGCCTCCTGTGTTCAGGGTAGGAGTTAATGTGTGGATGGTCAAATCACATCAACTTTAGTTAGATGTCGGTCATGCTGAGCTTCAAGAGCGGCATAAGTATTATTTTGGTGAACTTCAAGTATAAGCTGGGGAGTGGATGGTTGGGTTGCATCCACTCCAAGTATTTCTTTAGTCTCCAAGTCAGGCGTGAAAGTTGATGAGTGGACGATCAGTCGTGTCCACTTTTTGCTGGTTTCTGATCTTGTCTGGCTTTTCCATTTAGAGTCCTTGGCCCTAAGTCGGGCGCATATGGTAGTTGATGAGCGGTTAAATCATGCTTATCTTGATGAAACTCCAAATGTATGATCATGGTATACAGAGATTGGTTGGTGCCCAACTCTAACTGCTTGGTCACCTGTATCGTTTGGAAGTAGTTTAGTTCAAGGTTGTCGTAGTTCACAACAAAATTGAAATTGAAATAGAAATAATTCAAAAAAGATCGGAATAAATCTCATTGATAAGTGAAGCAATGTTGTATGCTCGCTATTCCACTTTGTCTAAGCCCTTATCAACTGGAAGTCGACCGCGGCTAGTCCAATTAATAATCAAAGTTCTTTATTGTTGAGGTCAGATTTTCCCTGCCCGCTATTCCATGAGGCTTGTACATATTGTCGAAAATTTCCTTTTCGAATCAGCTTTCCGATCACATCTTGGAGGTGTTTGCAATCGCCAGCGTTAGGACCGTATGCATCTTGAAATATACAACATTCCTCGGATTTTCTCTTGGCTTCGGTGGACTCCCTTGAAGCTATTTTTTAAGACTGCTCCGAGTCGTGAGTCTCCAAGTAGATGTTATCGATTGAATCATTCAAAGAAGTATATGAGTCGACTTTTGAGATTCTAGGTTGTCTCCTGGAATCTGGGTCCTTAGCCAACGGGCCTGTATTGTTCCTTCTCCTAGTCTACTCTACCTCCTCATTGCTTAGGTTCTGATTCACTTTGTAATAGAAATGATCCAAGGTCGTAGGAGGGTTTCTAGCTAACTAGCTGCCAAAATCTGTCTAGGGGTCCATTCCCCTCATCAATGCCATTAGTATGATATCCTCATTGGGATTGCTCTCTTTAGTCACGATGACGATGACATTGAATCTCTATGGGAAGTCTTTGAGTGGCTCACCTAGCATCTGGAATAAATTGGATAATGACACCACATCCTTGGTGTGAGTCGCATGCATTCTGAACTGCTCGACAAACTTCTGATCTGATTGATTGAATGAGGAGATGGATTTGGGCGATAATTGCATAAACCACATGATCGATCTTCAGGAATATAGGAAAGGATTTGCATTCGATGGCATATATCGCTCTGGAAAAATTCATATACCACTCAAATTTCATGAGATGTAGTCCAGGGTTGGGTTTTCCTCAGTAAACCGATATGATTGGTACATTGAATCTCCTCGGATATTTTGCACACTGAACGACTTCAATGAATAGGCTTCTACTGGGGGAGATGCTTCTTCAGTCATCGTCAATCCGGTTTGTTTTTAAGTTACAACTACTCGTTATGCTTGTGAAGGATCTATGCATGCTCGAGATATGAGCAAAGCAAGATGGACTGGTATTGATGGATCAGTGGTAAGTTACTTAGAGTCGGACACGAGAAAATCTGTTATTTGCTTGGAGTCAGCAATTGGTTTGCTTGGAGTCACTGAATTCGAAGTGCTGGGTCAGTGAAGAATGGTGCTTGGAGTCATCTTGGCGTTTTCTTGGATAAAATCTTGGTTTTACCCGAGTTTGGCTTTGGGCCAAAGTTTCTTGGGTTTGCTTAGAGTCACATCACCTATGTTCTCCAACCTTTGAGAGTATCGTTTGAGTAGCGGTTGCTTGTCCGTTTCTTAGTTGCAATTCAGAAGCTGCCGCTTGATCCTCTATGCCCCGGTCAGTCATAGGACGTAAGGGAAGTGGATATAATGTACCGTCTTTAAGTTGAATTATGAATCTAGAATGCGAGGGCACTACGCTGCGGCACGGGTTCGGGAGACCAAAACGAGGCTACCCAAAAGTTTAGAGCTATATTTTTAAAAAAGGATCATACCCGATTTATATTTTCTTTTTAAAATGGATCGTACCCGATCCGTATTTTTTGGTATAGGGATCGGCAGTTTGCTATAAGAGAGGGATCGGTCATTTGAAGGGATTGGTCATATGAGGGTTCGGTAATATAAAGGGATCGGTCATATGGAGGGATCGGTCATACGAGGGATCAGTAATATGGAGGGATCAGTCATATGAAGGGATATGTAATATGGAGGGATCGATATATACCTTGTAGAGGGATCGGTATAAATACCTTGTAAAGGGAACAGTATATAAACTTTGTAGAGCGATCAGTATATATCCCTTGGAGAGGGATTAGTATATACACCTTAGAGAGGGATCAGTCTATATGGAGGGATCGATCGTCTGGAAGGATCGGTCATACGAGGGACAATCATATAGAGGGATCGGTCATCTAGAGGGATCGTTCATCTAGGCTTCGAGAGAGGGATCGACCATCTAGGCTACGAGAGAGGGATCGACCATTTTAGCCTTGAGAGCAACTTCAGCATCTGATCCCAAGAACTTGCATACATGAGTGAATCCGATCCCTTCCAAATGGACATGAACAACTCCAAACAAGAACACTGGCATAATCAAATCCTCCAAAAACACGGGAAGTAGACTTAGTTCCTTTAACCATGGCTATTAGCTTCCTTCAGATTTCCTTCAAATGTGAGTAGAATAGAAGTTTGAAGGTTAATAACTGGACCTATCTTGTGAATATGGGAATCTAGAAGTAGATAATGAGATCGAATCAAGCTGAGAATTCAATTCTCAGTGAAAGCACCAAAATGTTGAGGCTAAAAATGGTCATCAACACCCAATAGAATCTAGTAGAGTTAAATGAGGAATGAAATTAAAACAGAGCAAATATCATAAATGAACACGTAGATTGTTATAATGGTTCGGCAACTTGGCCTACGTCCACTTCATATTTTTATTGATCTTCACTTGATTATCATTACAAGAATGTTTGGATCAGCTAGGATCCATTAGTATAAAATTGAAGAATAAAAATGGTAGAGCCTCGGCAGAGAAAGCAGGATCCCTTTTCTGACGCCATGCCTGCTGTATTTATAAGGAAAGACGTGCATGGATCAGACTGAAATTTTGGCAGAAGGTTCGGAAGATCAAGACGAGACAACCCAAAAATTTCCAGGCCCATAGGGACCCATAATAGGGACAGTACCTGTAACGTCCCTGTACTTAGAGGCCCAAAACTAATGGCTACGGATGATGCAGTCATCGATAGTTATTAATCCTCGGCGGCCAAATATAGTGGTGTTAGATTCATTGGTGCACAGAAACACATGATTATGGAAAATTTTAAACTTAAAAAAAAATCACATTCCATATCAAAACATTTCCAATTAATTACATAATCTCATGTTCACAAATCACGTTCAGATAAAATATATTTATTACAACATACGCCAAGAGTGACATATGAAGATGCACTCTTGGATGATCAGAGTATATAATGGCAATATAACAACTTTGCTATTACCAAAAATACAGCGGAATCAAAAGAAAAGAGAACTCTAAATAGCTATCATGCCTCCTACACGTCTCCGGAAGCTTATTCGTCTTAAAAGTACCTGTAAACCTCAACTCTCAAACTACTCAAAATCAATTGAGTACCCAAGAGTTTAAGGGGAAAACATAAACTTTGAGTCAGACATAAAGCCTGGTATGAATAATAATCTACCATCTCAAATCATTCAGATACCTAGTGAGACCACACTACTTAGCATAATGGGTTTCTCCTCACTAATATCTCAAAACCTTTTTAAAACCATATACTTTGCTCCTGCATTCACAATGGTTAATTTTAAAACAGTATAATACGATGATATACAAAACAAATGAATCAATTCTGGATTACCCATCCTCATTCATTTTAGGCTATCTTTCTCAAATATAGTTTCTAGGATTACTATTAACCTATTAGTTTTCATGGACTGACTAATAACTGGTTAAACATTTATAGACTCCCTGTCCAATTACAAAGTTTTCATGGGATCACTACGAACCTTTTGGTAACTCCAATATTGTTTTTATCCTAATTTTCATGGGTTGACTAGGAACCTATTGGTAATCCCAATATCCTCTCTCTTATCCTAGTTTTCATGGGTTGACTAGGAACCTATTGACATCTGTCAATATTACATCTGGATATAGTTTCCATGGGCTAACTACAGACCTACTAGCCCTGCCACTATCCAATCATAGTTTTCATGGGCTTATTATGAACCTGTCTGTTTGACATCTTTCTTTTCACATAGTTTTCCTGGGATAACTATGAACTTGTCTATCTGACATCTTCTTTACACAAAGTTTGCATGGGCTAACTGTGAAGCTATTGGCCCCTGCCAATATCATACAGTTTTCATGGGCTTACTGTAAACCTAATGGCCCTAGCGAATATCTTTCCTTTATATTTTTGCATCTTATATCCTAATCTTCCTGACCTCCTGGATGCAATTCTACTCATTCAGGAGTTTATTCAATTTATATTCACTACTGGATTAACCTAACTGGTTCTCCTACCCTTTATCCCCAAAATGCAGTTATGGGTCCATTATAAAGTGAATATATCCATATTAGAAGTAGCAACATCACAACATAGCAATACCACTCCTGTTGCTTTAAAATAATTTATCATAGATAACTTCTTCTCAAAACCATTATAAAAACTCCTTAATATAGCCATGGGTTTTTCCTTTAAAAATAGAGTTTGAGTTATAAAACCTTTCGATACCTTCGAAACCTAGCTTTCCACTTCATAGGATAGCCTCCTTCGAAAGTTCTTAAAAACATTGGCTCCTGCCTTATATTACTTTAAAATCTACCTTTTGAAACCTTTCGAATACATTAAAGTATTAGCTTTTAACATTAGAAGCTTAGCTTTGATACCAGTTGAAAGTACCCCTTTCGACACATATGAAAGTAACCCTTCCGAAACCAATGAAAGTACCCCTTTCGAAAGCATTGGGTTTATACTTAAAACATAATTTGGGTCAAAGTGAATACAGGCGCAAGCATCTATTTCGAAACCATCCTTTATCATATAAAAATACCGAGAAAAATTAATGGTGTCGGCACCATCTCTTTCGAAAGCATAAAACATTGGAATGTTGGTTTTGAAACCATCACCATCGAAACGCCTAATCCCTTTCGAAAGCTTTAGGAAGTGGCATAAACTTTATAAAACAAAACACTTTCCGACAGCATTAATATCTTCAGTACCATCGAAAGACTATAAAAAATCAGCAAGGTTTCGACTAGGTTGGAACCCCTTCTTTTAAACATTCTTTCATAAGTAAAGAACCCAATCGAAAGGAATTATAAGTTAATGGCAACCCTTTTGAAACCTTTGTAAATCCTCTCTCGAAATCAAATGCTTTGACCCTATCGAAGGCTTTAAAACAAAATAAAGGCAGGCGCTTTTCTTTTAAAACAAACTAAGGTTACGAATCCTTCAGAAGCTATGCTTTCGACACCTTACCTTTCGCCTATCTCCAATACACTATGTACCATCATAATGATACCTTGTGTGTTGGTTTCAGCATAGTTGGTTTCGACAAGGATAAAGGCGGAAGCTACTGTGTCGGCAGGCGCTTTCCTAAATAGGCGGAACCATTTTTCTGAGCTTACCAGGTTTAATTCTTGTTTAAGTAAACTTTTCTTTAACTAACTTGCCACCAGTTTGGTTGCCTTAACTTTTCAAATTATTTTTCAAAAGTAATTACCGCTGATCCAGATCTAAACCATGGTTAAGTTAATCAATTATGCCCTTCCAATTTTTGCAAAGAAGTCCCTCTTCTAAAACAATTTATTTTGCATAACAAATCACTTTGGAAAAATCCCCAGAAATTCTAGAAATTCAGTTTAATCATGTTATCCAGCATATCAAAGTTCCAGACCCAAATTGTCAATATATTTTCCAAAATAAATTATAAACCCAAATAACCATATTTTACTTCGAAAATTCATAATAATCTTTCCATAGCTTGGAAAATTATCAAAATGGAAACCCAACTCCAAAATCATGTTTCTCATAACATAAAATTTTCCCATGGCAGTTAAACAACATTAGATCTCGGTTTTGATCTAAAACCGTATAAAAACTCTTTTAAACAACCTTGTTTAAATCAAATGAATAATGAATCAAGCATATCATCATCCAATATATCATAAAAACAAATTTACCCTTAAATCCAAAAATATATGATTTAAATCAAAATAGAGATGGAATTATTATTCACCTTACTTTAGATAAGGAGATTGGATTGAGATTGATTTCCCATAAGCTTGATTTTCAAGCTTTAATTTGATTTCCTCTTCCTCCCCTTAATGGCTGGCCGTTTCTTCTCTTTTAATTTGCGTTTTAAAATGATGTGAATGGGAAGAAATGGTAGGAAGGAAAATATATATAAAGGTGGAGGGTTTTGGATGGTAATTTCCTAATATACCCTTATGCTACTTAATTAACCAAAACCCATTCTTAAGCTCATTTGTTGGTTTATTAGGCTCGGCCCTTACTAAATCAATTCAAGTCTCAATCCCCTTATCACTTGCATTTACATTATTCTATTTAATTTATCTAATTAAATCTCCTGAATAATGGTATCAAAAATTAGGGGGTTACAGGCTCCCTTCCTTAAGGAATTTCGTCCTCGAAATTCAGTAACGACTAAATATCAAACATAGAAATCATCTGTAATGACTCCTAATAACCATACTAGTCTACCTGACTAGGAAATATCTATATAAATCTAATATAGACATACTCTCAAACCAGATCAGTATAAGTATCTTGAATCCTGTCCTCTGTCTCCCAAGTACAATCTGTCTCGTTGTTGCTCCATAGAACTTTCACCAACTTGACTATCTTGTTCCTCAATCTTTTCTCCTCTCTTGCTACAACCTGAACTGGTTGTCTAACAAAAGTCAAATCAGGCTCTACTACCAAGTCCTCCAACTCTGTCTAAGGAACAGTAGCCTTTGGATCATGCACATACTTGCAAAGATGAGACACATGAAACACATTATGGACAACTGCCATATTGCTCGACAACTCTACTCTTTATGCGAGCTTTCCAATCCTCTCTATAATCTGGAATGGACCAAAATATCTCGGTGCCAGTTTCTCTGACTTCCTGAACCATACCACACCCTTCATTGGTGATACCTTTATAAAAACCTGTCTCCAGCTGAGAACTCTAGGTCCTTACGCCTCTTATCTGCGTAACTCTTCTGTCTAGATTGAGATTCCTTCATCCGTTCTCGGATTCACTCAATCTTCTCTGATGCCTCCCTTATCAAATCTGGACCTAAGACCAATTTGTCTCCCGTCTCCAACCAACATGTAGGGGATTTGCATGGCCTTCTATATAAAGCTTCAAAAGGCACCATTCCTATACTGGTCTGATAATTATTATTATAGGAAAACTCAATCAAATGCAGGTGATCCTTCCAAGATCCACCAAAATCCAACACACAAGCTCCCAAAAAATCCTCAAGCACCGTATTGACTCACTCTGTCTACCATCCGTCTGTGGGTGATATGTGGTACTCATCTTGATCTTAGTGCCTAACACATCCTGTAGACTCTTCCAAAATTCACTAGTGAATAAAGCATCTCTGTTGCTGACTATGCTACTAGGAACTCCATGAATTCTTACCATGTTCTTCATGAAAAACTTCGCCAAAGTCGGTGCTGTCCTGGTCGACATTACTGGAATGAAATGGGCACTCTTGGTCAACCTGTCCATAATAACCCATATACTTTCATTTCCTCTTCTTGACCTTGGAAACCCATCTATGAAATCCATAGATATCGATTCCCATTTCCAAACTGGAATATCTAGAGGCTGAAGTAACCCACTTGGCTTCTGAAGTTCGGCTTTCACTTGTTGGCAGTTTACACACTGCATAACCCACAAGCCAACATCCCTCTTCATACCTTCCCAATAGAAGCTCCTCTTCATATCTTGATGCATCTTGGTCCCTCCAAGATGAATCGTAAACTTGGATCAATGACATTCCTCAAGAACTTGTCTTCTCAAGTTCTCCACATATGGAACACATAACCGTCCCTTCTTTCTCAACCATCCTCTCTGGCCAAGACAAAAATCTTTCAAATCATCGACCATGGTTCCAACCTCAAGCCTTCTGATCCTCTCGGCTAATAATGGATCCTCCTTCTATTTAGAAGCAATTCTCTCGATCAACATTGGTCGAACTTCTAAACAGGACAACATGGCAGTATTCTGACTAGAACTAGCAGTCGATCTTAACTACACACCACTACTGGCCAAAGCTTCTAGATCTTTCCACTCTGCCAACATAGCTAGCACCACATTCTGATGTCTTCTGCTAAGAGCATCTGCTACTTTATTACCTTTCCTTGGGGTATACTCTATACCAAAGTCATAAGCAGCCAAAAATTCTAGCCACTTCTGCTGTCTCATATTCAACTCACTACACGTAAATAGTGAATGTAAATCATAAGCAGCCAAAAATTCCAGCCACCTAATTCAGGAAAATACACGTAAATAGTGAATTCATGCATATATCCCAAAAGAAAGAAATTATAATAAAGTTTCAAAATATAGACCACGACTAAACCTATGATAATAAATATTAAAGTTTCAAAAACTAAATCAAGCATTCAGGAGATGGGGGTTCATATGGTTGTGCAATAAATTATCGAGATAAAGATGTAAAGTTGAACTATAATGGTGCATAAATCACATCCTTTGAAATATTTGAATAAATGTTAGGGGAAAAAATAAATCATGCTTACTAGAAGTTAAATATGCTATAACTTTTGCAGAAGGCCAAGCTATAGTAGAATCAAATGCGTCTTTGATAATTTCAAAATCTGGAATGAAGGTTCCATGTATTCAATAAGATGCACGGGTGTTGAACTACAATGTACAAAGCTAACAAAATCAAACTAAAAATGCAATAAATTTTTGCAGCATAATTGAACTAAATATTAGTTGATTAAAACTAGCATCTGGATAAATACTTATAAATGGGCCAGGTGGAGTGCTTGTTCAGAAGAGAATAAATGAAGGCGATAAGCAAAAAGAGGTGATTACAGTAAGAGTTTCTACTGGTTGGAAATAGCATTATATTTGAATTAGAGCTACTTCTACCTTTAGTAAGTTTCCATTCCATTTCATTACGAAATTTTTCTGTGATTTTTCTACTTAATCTCATTATTTGATTTTATTAATGCAGGAGAGATGAAACTATTAGTCTCAATAGTGACAGGAGAGCTGAAGCTATTAGTCTCAGCTATTAGTGTCAATAGTGACAGGAGAGCTGAAGCTATTAGTGTCATTAGTGACAGGATTAAAACTACGAGAGCAGAGACTATTGTTAAATGGAAAAGAAAGAGAAGATGAAGACCATTTGCATATGATCGAGTTAATGATTTAGACAAAGTTTTGCTACTAGAAGATCCTGCATTCAAAGAAAGAAAACTGAAGGTTTTACGAAACTAAGTTTTAGGAAATACTAATTACCTCACCATTATTGTGTGACAGTTTCAAATATTAAAATTCTGTTTATTCAATAAAAAAATTACCCTTGTTTTGTAAATTATAAGCAGAACAAGGTAGTGAAATTTCCCAATTGTACATTTAATTTATACTATAAAAGTGTACAAATTTTATATTTATAAATTAAATGTTTTCTTTTCTTTTCTTTTTTATTTTTGGGCAAAGAATTTAATTTTATCCATTTCTATCAGTAATTTATTATTCATTACAAAGCATATATTTTTTTAGCATTTGGATAAATACTTAAATGTTAACATATAAATTCTTCAATTGTAGTTGATTAAAACTAGCATCCAGCCTTATATTTAATTATGAGATGATTCAAATATAAGTGGATTATAATGACTATTAAAATCTTATATTAAATGAAAAATAAATTACAATAAGTTTTCAAATTGAATCAAAGATTTTTATTTATCTCACATGCTCAACTTCCTTTTCCTAACCGCTGTTTATACTAACAGAAGCATGTTCAGTTGAGAACTATAGCCATTTCTTCTAACATCAATGGTTGTAAAATTTATTGTAATCACTGAATGCTAAATATTATGGTGTTCTCCATTAAATGTGGATTTCTTCTAACATCTATGGTAAACATGTATGTTTGTCAAAACCCAGCCAATCCATGGCTCTATACACATCAACAAACTATATGTATCAACTTAGCCCGATATAGTACATACATGAACCATCTTAGTCTATAGCTCTTCCTTACATACAACAAATTGTTAATTTCATTTTTTGCTTTTTAGAAAATTAGAAAAATGAGAAAAATATCTAATTTATAGATGAAGAAACGTGTATAGGTAGCAAATACCTGATCTTCCCTCAAGTTTTTCAGCAATGAGATTCCAGTTTTGAAGGCCATAAAGAGTAACAAGTTCTTTGAGTTTAGAGTCTTCAGCAGGTCTCCAATGTCCTCTTGAGCACAGTTTTGACTGAACATCATTCATAGTTCCGTTGTTTTCGCCTTCTACGGTAGTAGTGGTTGTTGTAGCAGCAACATTGTTTGGATTTTTATGTTGCTCTTCTCTAGCATCATTATCATCAGCTTGAACTTTAGTGGTAGTAGTTGTATTTAAATAGCTGTTGTCAACAAAAGAAGAAGAGTTTGATGAATTAAGTGAGGGAGCACACATTTGAACAAATAAATTTTTTGAAGAGGAAGAAGAAGATGGATAATATTTGTTCATTGTGTGATTTTGTGTAGAATATTTGATATGTCTATTTGTCATGGCTTTGATGCAATAATGTTTTGAAAGAAGGATGGTAAAATAAAGGGAGATATATAGATTTGAGTGAAGGGTGAAAACAAGGAGGCAGTTTTTTTCCTTTGTTCACAATCCTTTCACTTGTTTAACAACTTGTGTGCTTTGCTTTACTCATATCAATAAAGAAATAGAATAAAACAAACCATGGTATTGCACACATGTGGATGACATTTACCACACTTATGTGAGATGTAACTCTTTACTATTTGTTTGTGTCTGTTAGTGTAGAGCCTCGTCAAGTGTCATAGCAAATATATTAGTATCTCTTCCAACTCTCAAAGCTACATCCAAATTATCCCATCAGATCTGCATAAAATTATTACTGTATAATGTTGTTATGATGTATTGCATATAAAGAGAGAAAGGAAAAAAAGAAAGAGAAAAAACATCTTCTATGGCAATATAACAAAAAACTCTCCAGCATAGTATAATTAAGCTTAGCCACAGTTTCATTTCAACCAGCCAAGGAAGATGGATGAAATAAAGTTTAAACCAAAACCGACAAAGAAAAAAAGGCCCATAACGAGAATGACATGAGCATGTTATTGACTAAGGGAATGATCCAAAAAAGCACATCAACATGTTAATTATTCCTCTAATCACACACAAGAAACCATTTTCAAGAAATATATCTATAAATTTCCACTGAGTTTTTGCTGCTTAAGTTTATACTCCACTTCCTCCTCCAATGCAGTATCGCAATCCACACAATAACAAGTAAGATCAAATTTCGCAAATATGTTTTTTTATTTAGGTCATCTTTAAAATAACTAAAACCATTTCAAAAAAATTAAACAACTTAGAATATAATTTAACATGGACCACTGGAGTAAAGTCATACTAACCATTGGTTTGAATTACTAATTTGAGGAGTTGATTTTCTTTTTAAACGATTTCAATTTTTCTAGGAATGATTCAACTAAAACAACATACTACAAAATTGAAGCACATTTCAGGTTATATAGATGATTATAAGTCCAAGGTGACGATGGAGCATAACAACTTGAAGAATCGAAAATTCAAAATTCTTTTAATCAGTTTGAGCTGCTTTCAAAAATTATTTACAGCTCATTTTCATAATTAATTAAACTTTGCCACTTTCTATCGCAATGACATCGAATCATTATTTTGTATTGATGCAATCTCGAATTGCACCAATATAGTTTCACTATATTTTCTATTTTTTTTACATGGACACCATATCAAATTAATATTTTGCAAAATTTTTAGAATACATGTAGGGTTTGAGATTGCGTTAGTACAAAATGCTACTCTGATGTCGAAACTAAGTGCATAATCAGTTTTGAAAGTGAATTATTCGTGCAACTAGTTTTAAGAAATGAAAGTGAAAAATCATCCAAAAATTTATGGTATCCCGCTCTCATAATTAACAGATATTTGTTTTCATCCCAAACATTCAAACCTGAAACACTTGTAGACTCAAACTTAATTGTGTTATAACTTAGACCATTACCAAAACACTTGTATTCCTCCAATAAAAATAATACATACTACTGATGGCGGATTAAGGGACACATGACGTTGGCTCCATTGCGTTCCTATGCTATTAGCAATCCATACATTGTGTACACTGTCTGCTAAATGAGGCCACATAGACTTTTCTATAGAGTTTATCAGCCATGTCACACCATCCTATAATATAATTCAATATTTATTGATTACCCTATAATTTATGATTAAGATTGTATAAGAAACATCCAAATGTTAAATACATTGCATTGTGTTGGTTTAGATTAGAAAATGATAAGTCAGAATTTTGAGTTCCATAAATAAAAGTTGCTGCATATTTATTTACATGATAGCTTTGTACATATTATGTTTGCTACAAGTACATAACTAAAAAAACATCAATGAGCTGAATGCTTATTTATGTGTTGCATATCTGGCTTAAAGAGTAAATAACATTAAGTAAATATCTTCTAGCTTGTAGATATTAAGGATCTTGTTAAAAAAAAGTCTGGAGACCTTACTATGCTTAAGATTTTTTTTCATAGCTTCTCAATTACAAAATTATCTTATCAAAATGACCAATCAAGCAAATAAAAAGCATAGCCACTAGCTTTACGGCCTGTAACACAAGGCATCTGTTAACATGATCTAATGATTCATTTGAAGTGGAAGTGTTACCTCTCCCTTGCACTTCTAAACTCCTCCTCCTTTTGCATAGCCTTTTCTATTGGTAAAATGAATCTGACCAGTACTGTTGGTGCTGCCTTTCTTGGCAGGTTATGATGACTGCATTATTCAAACTGTGAGAGTAAGAGATGAGTGGTGGGAGCTGATAGCTGGCTATAACACTTAGATTATCAAATCAAAGTGTAGTTCATTGTTTCAAATCCATATAAGAAAAGAATTTAACATTACAAGGCAATAAAAGTGCAATTCAAACTAAAGAGAAAACACGAAACAAACAACAATCAATTTAATTAAAATAATAAAATCAAGTTAATTGGCATAAACAATAACTAATATATAAAAAATAACTTGAATTTGTGATTTACCTACATCTTGGATTCTTCATTAGGAACGTTAATTTGATTACATGGACATAATGGATGCAAAGCTAGAGGAAAAGCTGCGAAAAGGAGGACCCAAATTGTGCAAAGGAGGAACTAGACTGGTGATTCAGATCAAAGAAGAAGGGAGGGGAGTAGTTTCGCTGGAGAGGAAAATGAGGAACAGTGTTGATTGACAAGTTCTGTGGAAAGTAATTAGGATGTTTGAGAGGGAAAAAAGAATTAGGGAAAAGTGGAAAATTAATTAGGGTGTTCAAGAGGGAAAATAATTTGCGTATTTAGAGTGAGGGCGGGCTAGAAGGAAAAATACCCACGTGAGACAGGCATCGTTTTGTTAATATTTAATTATGTTTTAAGATGCAATAGCAGCATATTGTATTAAACGCTGGGGTCTAGTGCTGCCAAAAATGAACTTTCTTGTAGTGACTCCTTTTGAGAGAATAGGTATTTCAAAGACTTATGATCGGTATACAACTCGAATCTCTCCCCCAAGGGATAATTCCTCCAAAAATTCAAGGCAAAAATCACCACAGCCAACTCCAAGTCATGAATAGGATACCTTACTTCGTGCGGTCTAAGCTGCCTAGATGCATAAGCAATGACTTTGCCCTTCTGCATCAACACTACTCCCAATCCAGTTCCAAACGCATTTGTTATACCACCAACCCTTGGTAACCATCTGGAACTACTAACATTGGAGTATTGGTCAACAAATGCTTTACTTAAGGAATGCTTCCTCACATTTGTCAGACCAAACAAAATTCACTTTTTTCCTGGTAAGCTTAGTCAAAGGCGCTGCTATCCGCGAGAAATCCTTGATGAATCTCTGGTAATAGCTAGTATATTCAAGAAAACTTTTGATCTCGGTCACCATCTCTGGTATCTTCCAATTGTTCACAACTTCGATCTTATTTGGATCGACTGACAATCTTTTCTCTGAAACCACATGACCAAGAAACTTAACCTCTTTCTTCCAAAAATGACACTTGGAAAACTTTGCCTTTAGCTGAATCTGCCCCAGCATCTCTAGCACAACTCTAAGATATTCTTCATGCTCTCTCTTATCCTTAGAGTACACCAAAATTTCATCTATAAACACCAACACGAATATATCCAAATACTCTCGGAAGACTCAATTCATCAAATCCACAAAGAAAGAAGGTGCAATCGTTAACCCGAATGGCATCACTAACCACTCATACGAACCATATCTAGTCCAAAATTCAGTCAAAGGAATACTGTCCTCTACCACTCTCAACTGATGGAACCCTGTCGCCAAATCCAATAGGGAAAACACTCTGGCTCCACTCAACTGATCAAACAGATCATCAATTCTCAGCAAAGGATACTTATTCTTTATCGTATTTTATTTTAGCTTACGATAGTTGATACACATCCTTAATGACCCATCTGGTTTCTTCATTAATACCGCGACCACTCCCCAAGGCGAACTTCTTGGTCTAACAAAATTCCTTCCTTCTAGATCCACTAGCCGCACCTTCAATTCCTTCATCTTTGTCAGTGGAAATCCTGCTAGGTGATCTACTTACATGTTCAGCTCCTGGCACAAGATCTATCTGAAACTCAATAGCTCATTTTGGTGGTAGTCCTGTGACTGGATCAAAGACATCTACAAACTCTCTTGCAATTCGAACCTAACTTAACTCTTTTTTCGCTTCCATTGCACTTAACAAAGCACAACAACTTCGGTCAAAATTCTCTACTAAGAATATAATTTGGTTATGACTATTAGGGTGTCTCAAAGATATCTCCCCATCCTGGCAGAATATTCTGGCCTCATACCTCCTTAATCAATCCATACCCAAAATGATTCTGAAATCTACGAAATTGTACACATACAAACTGCATGAAAACTTATGACCTAACAAATCAAGTTCTAACTGGTCACATCTTATCACCAAAGTTTCATACCCTCCTACTGGATTCGCAACCCTTAAGGATGTAACAAGGTATGTGGGTTCTAACCATAACCTATCAACCAAAGACTGGGATATAAATAAATGTGATGCACCGGTGTGAAAAAGTATCCTAACTGGTAAACTCTGAATCAAAAACGTACATTCTATCACAGTTTTCCCTTTATCAGCTACAATGGGCTTAGCTGAAGATCCAACAGCAAAAACTTTCCCCTTGTCCGCCCTGGCTAGCTCTGGACACTAGTTCTTGTAATGCCCAACTTGATCACAGTTAAAGCATTTCACATTCTTCTTGTCTCCAGCCTTCTTCCCCTTGCCTGACCGGCACTTATTTTCATAATGACCCTTCTTCTCACATTTATTGCAAACCAAATCAGCCTTTGCCTTCTTCGCAGCATCCCCTTTCTAGGCTCCCTTTTTCTTAAAGAATTTCCTCTTCTTTCCCTGAGGACCCTAGGATTCAATTGGCTTCTCTCTAGTATAAATAGCAAGCATTTCTTCATGGTGAATGGCCATCTCCACCACCACATTACTAGGTTCTCGAATATGGGTCATGGTCATCCTAGCAAGCTCAGGTCTCAGTCCCCAAATGAACCTTTCATTCCTTCTAACATCAGTGTCAACTAAAGCATATCCATATCGAGATAGCTCATCAAACTTAGTAGCATACTCGACCACTGACATCTCTCCCTGAACCAAATCCATGAACTTTCTCATCAATGCCAACTTAGCAACTTTAGAAAAAAATCTCTGCTCAAACCTTCTCCTGAAATCAGCGCATGTCAGCTCTTCCTTAGGTACCCCAGCGGTAACACTATTCCACCAGTGAAGCGCTGCCCCTTGCAACTGCCTAAAGGCTAGCCTTCCCTTTTTCCCATCATCCAAGCCTAAATCAGTACAAATCCTTTCACAACTCAGTAGCCAATACTCAACTTCAACAGCATCCTCCGTTCCAACAAACGGCTTTCCACCCAAACTGGTGTAGTCTCTACTTAGCTTAGTCATAGTTATTCCCAATTGGAGCCATAAGATTAGCTCCTCCAACATTACCAGCAACTCCTGCTTGCAATAGATTGGCTAACAACTGATACACCATCCTCGCATCTACTGGCGGATTTTCAGCACCTACATTTGCTTCAACATTTGGATTAGCATTAGCCTGTCGACCTTGTTTCCTCCTGGTATTAGGTCGAGCATTTCCATTGGTTGTGGTGCTTCCTCCACCTATATTTCCTCTTCCGTTTCCTGCTTCCATATCTTCTTTCTCGTAATTTGCATACGAGCCTTTGTATGATACAAAAGAATGGTCTAAGAGAGAGAAATATGTACTCATATATATATATATATATATATATATATATATATATATATATCAAATACAAGTACGTTACTATAGCGTTAACCCAAACTTCGATCATTTTTTTCTAATTCATTGGATTATGTTTGAAAAATATTTTAGATTTAACTGTAACGACCCGTAAATTTTCGATAATTAAAATGGTTAATTAAATTAGATTTGTGATTTAATATTGAAAGAAAAAAAATTTGTTAATTAAAAATGAAATAATAACAAAATAAAAAGTTGTAATGTAATAATGAAATGAATACTAAGATGAAACGTAACAATATTAATGTAAGTTAACTATTAACAATTTCTATGAAACTCCAATTGATTGAAATAATAAAAATGCTATACTTGGTTATAAATTCAATATAAGTGAATAAATGAAATATTGGATTAACCAAGGAAAGAATAGATAGTTAATGGAAATTGAATGAAATTAGTATTATGAAAATAAATGGAAACATTGATTTGTAAGTAATAAAAGCTTATTAATGTGACTAAAGGTTAACCGTGGCAAACTATTGTATATTACATATTTATTTAGCCTGTTAATTTAAATTGGAAATAAATTTCAATAAAAATAAATAAATATTATATTAATGAAAATTAAGTTAATATTTGGAAATAATGTTAATTTTATTCATATTATGACAATTAGTTGAATTAAAAGAATGGAAATCAAGATTTATTAATTTATTTGAATTTAAATTATAGTAATTGGATTAATTGCAATTAAAGGAAATTAAATATTTAAACATATTACATTAATGAAATTAAGATGAAATTTGAGAATATTAATGTAATTAATCATGAACCAATGTTAATTTTATCTATTTGATAATAATGGATTTAATAATAGGATGAAGGGTCAATTAAATGGAATTATTGAAAATTTAATGTATAATTTCTGAATTTAATGAAATTGAAATTAAACACTGAAATTGATGGATTAATCAACTTTAAATTTACATATAAATTTGTTTAGATTATTGTAAATGGTTAAGAAATCAAAAATGATAGAAGTTGTAAATTTTTAGATTTAAACTAAAAAGTGATTTAATTAATTTAATATTAATTTATTTAATTAAATGAAATATAGCCATTTTGGCCACTGACTTGGATTTCGACGAAACTAGTTTCATCGGATCCGTAACGGTGAATTATTATAGGATTTCAAGTTTCGTAGCGATCAGACTTGTCGTTTGATTGTACGGGCTCGAAACGCCTAGAAATCAATTTAATTGAAATCAATTGAAATCAATTTGAAATAAATTGATTTTAACATAACTTCTTCATACGATGGAATTTGGGCTTGAAACCAGTTCCATTGATTTTAAAATTATCGAAAGCATCTATTTTGATATATGGGATGACCCATTTTCGCTCCAGAGACAGAACGTGCTTTTCGGGTCGTTTATCGTTCCAATTCAAACCAATCGAGCCCATTCATTTCTATTTTGTTCTGCCTATATATATATCGTTATAAACCCTAGCTATCCCTTGTTCTCATTTGTCTGTACATACAATTCTTTCTGTTCTCCTCCTTCTAATGGTAGACAAACAAATTTCCAATTCAATTCCAAATCAAAAGCAAATCAATAATTTCAAACTCCTCAATATATATCGAATTATATATCGATTTGAAGCTCTCGATAAGCGCATCTCAAATCTGTAATTCATTTTCCATTTTGAATCACTGTTTGTCCACAAATTGAAGAACAAATTTCGGCCGTTCATCGCGTCGTGATGAACTGTGACCGATCGTCAAACCGTTTGAGGGGTTTTGTAGAGGGGACTGAGGGGACTTCATCTATATGGTTCGTTGTCGATTCGACGGTCAGATTGTCCATGAAAATTCGAGTAGGGTTTGGTTTGGTGGTGGCGGTTGCTTCCGTTTTCGCATCGATGGTGGGCTCGACCTCGTGTCGTGAGCCTAGGGGAGATGGCGGAGCTTCCTGGGAGGCTGTGGTGGTGGCGACGTGCTGCACGAGGCGTCGCGATGGCCTCCGGTGGCGAGTTGATAGCAGGCTGTAGGGTCTGGTTCGTGCGATTTATGTTTGCCTGGGGAGAATCTTGAAGGTAGACGTGGCTTCGTATGATTGGTTCATTTGTTTTATCATTTAATTTGTTTATTTAAATTTGTATAATTTTCTAATTCGAAAAACTTTCGCGTACGAGGTCCAATTCACGCGCGGTTTTCTCCATTGGGATCATATTCAAATTCCGGACATTTTGACGCTGGTTTGGACAAATTCTGAGACCGTTCAAATTTTGGGCTTATTTTGAATTTAAATTCGATTTAAATTCAAAGGTGAGTGTTTTAACCCACTCACGACTTCTAAAATTTCTTATGTTGGTTAAATTAATTTTTGATGTGATTAGAAATTTATTTATGGCCGTTTGATATATTTCAAATCATCATCTCGGTTAATTTGAATATATTTGAATTAAATCGTTATTTAATTTATTATTGAATATAAATTGCCAGTTAAATACCTGTATTGAATATAAATTGCCAGTTAAATATCTGTTATTGATTATCAGTTCTATATTGATATTTATTGATTGATTTGGATGGTGTTTGTAATGGATGTTGATTGTTGATATTGGATGAATGGATGGTGTATTTTATACTGTTATAAACTGCAAGTTCACTATGGGTTGAAATTATACATACCCGAATGATCAATAGATGAAGGAAAAATCGATATGGGTTGAATGATAAACTCGAGCGATTTTATGGATTTTATTATTATTTCGGGATTGCGGTTTGAAATGATATATAACCGTAACATTGTAAATTACGGATTGAAATTATAAATATCCATATCACTTGACCCTAGGGTAGAGAATTATATACGGACACCGGATTGGTTAAATTTAAATGATTTTGAACCCTTAAATTTTGCTTTGAATTAAGTGATATTTTTGACGTGAAATCTGATTTATTTAAATTGAATTTTTATCGAACTTCGAGTTTTATATTAAAATCTAATTGTTTTGAAAGATTTGTTGAAAGAATAAAATTGAAATTTTATAGTGAATTTGAAATATAAGTGAAGTTTATCGAAATTGAGTTTTAAAAAATCGTTGAAGTATAACTTTGAAATATATTGAAATTGGAGTAATTAAATCGATTTTTAACATGGATTTAAGCGATATTGAATTAAATATTTTATTGCGAATTGGAATTGGAAAACATTTGAAATTGGGTTTTGGGATATTGAAATGGTCCAAATGTGTTGGAATGAAATAAATAGTTTAATTTTATATAAATTTCAAATTTATGTGTTAATATAAACTGTTTTAAAAATATATTATTTTAAAAGACTTTATTATTAAGATTTTCAAACCTTTAAACTAGTTAACTTGTTTTAACTTATTTTAAATCTAATTAATCTATGTTAAAGCTATTTAATCCATTTTAATTATATTTAATCTATTTTAAATCTATATTAACTATTTATTAACTATTTATAACTATTTAAAACTATTTAAAACTATTTTCTGTTAAGTTCCAAACTAAGTAAAATGGATGAGTTTATATTCAGAGTCTCGATTTTTAAGTGAATGTGGTTAAGCGACATTATAACCTAAGTTGGGATTTAAATAACATGTTTGGTTCAATATGATAATTTTGAAATGAGAGTTTAACCTATTTTGGAAACACGACTTTTGAAAGGAAATATAATTTCGAACTATGATTTCGAATGTGATATGATTTCAAAGGTAAATATGAGTAATGATTTCGAAAATGATATGATTTGAATTGAATTTGATATTTTGATATCAATTATGAAATAGTTTTGGAAATATAAAAGAACCATCCGGTGTGTAATAAGCGATTGGTTGTTAAAGAGACCGGGTCGGATATGGGCATACCCTCTGTCAATACCGAAAACCACTTTGACAACTGTGTACGCGATGGAGATTCCAAAATGAAGTAGGATGGTGGCGACGATCCTATATGAGGTATATACGTGGCCCCGACTCCCGTGAGTTGGCATAAGGTGGCTAAAACAGAAGCAATCGATGGGCCAATCAGGTAGCTCCTCTGAGCGGACACACTCCATCGATCTATATTCTGACTTTGCGATTTATTCGATGGCCACCCTTCGATTATTACTCGGGAGTGTGTTTCGAATTGGGCGGTAGTTACGGCTATGCGTTACCAATAGTCCGGAAGTGTAATTGGTATATCTACCCTGACATTGCCTAGTTGTGCCGTGTCACCTACCCTAGCGCGCCTTCTACGAGTTTGTTTTATGTCGTACCTATGTGGTATCCTCTGGCGGCTCCAGTTTACTGGGAGTTACGGTACTGTATAGACTATTGGCATACCCAAAAATGTGTTAAGGTGGAAAATGTAAAGCCTTAATGCTATTTTTAAATAGTATACTTTACTATAGACATATTATAATAGCGTATTATACAACATAGTAGATAGTTTAACGGATCCTTAGGAGGTGTGAATCCCGAACATCTCTTAAGTTACCGCACTCACGTTAGACACTGGATAGGAGATGTCAAACCCCGTAAACATCTCCGACGCCATTTACACTCATATTTATTTACCGTTGATTTAACTCACATAAGATCTTTTAGTTTTGACTCGAGTGTTTTGTCTTTTCAATTCGCTCGGGTCAGCCTGAGCATTTCAGGATTTGAAGACCTTATTCCCGAAGGACGAAGACGAAGATTGTATTATTATTATTTACTATATTTATTCCACTACACCATACTGTTCCGCTGCATTATTATTTGTTTATCTCTGATATGTATAACTCTGATTCTGTATTGTATAAGTATAATCAAATGTTTTGTAAACAACTTCATGAACTGTTATTTGATTATTATATATTGTCATTCCGCTGCGAGATTATGTTTTTTTTCTTTCTCTGCCTTTTCTTATTCACCCTAATAACAATTCGCTCTTCTGTATGGTTTGAGTCGGCATGCGTGTCTGCTTAAAGCGTGCAAAAAGGTGGGATGTTACATTTACTTTCCTTTAAAGTTTCATAAACCTATGCTCTGCTACCAACTTGTAACGTCCCCCTACTTAGAGGCCCAAAACTAACGGTTATGGATGCTGCAGTCATCCATAGTTATTAATCCTCGACGACCAAATATGGTGGTGTTAGATTCATTGATACACAAAAACACACGATTATGTAAAATTTTAAACTTCAAAAAAAATCACATTCCATATCAAAACATTTCCAATTCATTACATAATCCCATGTTCGCAAATCATGTTCAAAGAAAATATATTTATTACAACATACGCCAAGAGCGACATACAAAGATGCCCTCTTGGATGATCAGAGTATATACAGGCAATATAACAACTTTGCCATTACCAACGACACAGCGGAATCAAAAGAAAAGAGAACTCTAAATAGCCATCATGCCTCTTGCATGTCTCCGAAAGCTTATTTGTCTTAAGCGGTACCTGAAAACCTCAACTCTCAAACTACTCAAAATTAATTGAGTACCCGCGAGTTTAAGGGTAAACCATAAACTTCGAGTCAAACATAAAACCTGGTATGAATAATAATCTACCATCTCAAATCATTTAGATATCTAGTGAGACCACGCCACTTAGCGGAATGGGTTTCTCCTCACTAGTATCTCAAAACCTTTTTAGAACTATATACTATGCTCCTGCATCCATAATGGTTAAAACAATTTACAACAGTATAATATGATGATATGCAAAACAAATGAATCAATTCTAGATTACCCATCCCCCTTCATTTTAGACTATCCATCTCAAATATAGTTTCTAGGATTACTGTTAACTTATAGTTTTTATGGGCTTACTAGTAACTGGTTAAACATTTATAGACTCCCTATCCAATTACATAGTTTTCATGGGATCACAATGAACCTATTGGTAATTCCAATATTGCTCTTATCCTAGTTTCCATGGGTTGACTAGGAACCTATTGGTAACCTCGATATCCTTTCTCTTATCCCAATTTTCATGGGTTATCTAGGAACCTACTGACATCTATCAATATTACATCCGGATATAGTTTTCATGGGCTAATTACAAACCTACTGGCCCTGCCAGTATCCAATCATAATTTTCATGGGCTTACTATGAACCTATCTATCTGATATCTTTCTTTTCACATAGTTTTCCTGGGTTAACTATGAACCTGTCTATCTGACGTCTTCTTTATACATAGTTATCATGGACTAACTATGAACCTATTGACCCTTGCCAATATTATACAGTTTTCATGGGCTTACTGTAAAACTAATGGCCCCTGCCAATATCTTTCCTTTATATTTTAGCATCCTATATCCTGGTCTTCCTGACCTCTTGGATGCAATTCTACTCATTTAGGAGTTTATTCAATTTATATTCACTACTGGGTTAACCTAACTGGTTCTCCTACCCTTTATCCCCAAAATGCAGTTATGGGTCCATTATAAAGTGAATATATCCATATTAGAAGAAGCAACATAACAACATAGCAATACCACTCCCGTGGGTTTAAAATAATTTATCATAGATAGCTTCTTCTCAAAACCATTATAAAAACTCCTTAATATAGCCATGTGTTTTTCCTTTAAAAATAGAGTTTGGGTTATAAAACCTTTCGATACCTTCGAAACCTAGCTTTCGACTTCATACGATAGCCTCCTTCGAAAGCTCTTAAAACATTGGCTCCTGCCTTATATTACTTTAAAAGCTACCTTTTGAAACCTTTGAAATACATTAAAGTATTATCTTTTAACATTAGAAGCTTAGCTTCGAAACTAGTTGAAAGTACCCCTTTCGGCACTTATGAAAGTAACCCTTCAGGAACCATTGAAAGTACCCATTTCGAAAGCATTGGGTTTATACTTAAAACATAATTTGGGTCAAAGTGAATACAAGTGAAAGCATATGTTTTTAAACCATCCTTTATAATATAAAATATTAGGAAAAATTTAATGGTGTCAGCACCATCTCTTTCGAAAGCCTAAAACATCTGGGTGAAACATTGGAAGGTTAGTGTCGAAACCCCTTTCAAAACCATCACCTTCGAAACCCTCGACCCCTTTCGAAAGCTTTAGAAAGTGGCATAAACTTTATAAAACAAAACACTTTCCGACAGCATTGATATCTTCAATACCATTGAAAGACTATTAAATGGCAGTAGGGTTTCGACTAGGTTGGAACCCCTTCTTTCAAAACATTCTTTCATATGTAAAGAACCCAATCGAAAGCAATTATAAGTTAATGGCAACCCTTTCGAAACCTTCGTAAATCCTCTTTCGAAACCAAACACATCGACCTTATCAATGGGTTTAAAACAAAATAAAGGCAGGCGCTTTTCTTTTAAAACAAACCAAGGTTACGACTCCTTTGGAAGCTATGCTTTCGACACCTTACCTTTCGCCTATCTCCAATCCACCACGTACCATCATAGTAATACCTTGTGTATTGGTTTAGGCATAGCCGGTTTCGACAAGGATAAAGGCGGAAACTACTGTGTCGAAAGGCGCTTTCCTAAATAGGCGGAAACTACTATGTCGAAAGGCGCTTTCCTAAATAGGCGAAATAACTTTTCTGAGCAAACCAGGTTTAATTCTTGTTTAAGAAAACTTTTCTCTAGCTAACCTACCACGTGTCAACACCAGATTGGTTGCGTTAACTTTTCAAATTCTTTTTCAAAAGTAACGGCCGCTAATCCAGATCTAAACCATGGTTAAGTTAATCAATTATGCCCTTCCAATTTTTGAAAAGAAGTCGCTCTTCGAAAATAATTTATTTTGCATAACAAATCACTTTGGAAAAATCCCCAAAAATTCCAGAAATTCACTTTAATCATGTTATCCAACATATCAAAATTCCAAACCCAAATTCTTAATATATTTTCCAAAATAAATTATAAAACCAAATAACCATATTTTCCTTTGAAAATTCATAATAATCTTTCCATAGCTTGGAAAATTATCAAAATTGAAACCCAACTCCAAAATCATGTTTCTCATAACAAAAAAATTTTCCCATGGTAGTTAAACAACATTAGATCTCGGTTTTGATCTAAAACCGTATAAAAACTCTTTTAAACAACCTTGTTTAAATCAAATAAATCATAAATCACACATATCATCATCCAATATATCATAAAAACAAATTTACCCTTAAATCCGAAAATATATGGCTTAAATCAAAATAGAGATGGAATTATTATTCACCTTGCTCTAGATAAGGAGATTGGATTGAGATTGATTTTCCCTAAGCTTGATTTTTTAGCTTTAATTTGATTTCCTCTTCTTCCTCTTAATTGCCGGTCGTTTCTTCTATTTTAATTTGAGTTTTAAAATGACGTAAATGGGAAGAAATGATACGAAGGAAAATATATATAAGGATGAGGGTTTTGGATGGCAATTTCCTAATATTCCCTTGTGTGACTTAATTAACCAAAGCACATTTGTTAGTTTTCTAGGCTCGTCCCTTACTAAATTAATTCAAGTCTCAATCCCCTTATCACTTACATTTACATTATTCTATTTAATTTATTTAATTAAATTTCCTAAATAATGTTATCAAAATTTAGGGGTGTTACAGTACTGATCCCTATTAACGCATCCAAATGGGTTGCGATCCGTATGAGGGATGCCCCATGATGTTAGCTATTTTCTCCCAAAATTTCGTGCAATTTCAACATATGGTTTTCTAGATATTGCATTTTCCGTGAAGTAGAGTTACTTATTCTTATTTCTGTTGATCCCTCCAAAGGGAGTTATACCGATCCCTTCAACTTCCTCTAATTGGAATGAGATCCCTAGGGGGTGTTCCGCATGTTGTAGTAAGCTTGTACTCCAAGTTTCAAGTTGATAGCATGTGTAGATTTTGAGTTACTGACCGATCATCGCTGTAAAATTGAGTTGTGGAACCGATATGGTACGATCCATAGTGTTGAATATGGATCGTACCTGATCCATCTTCGAGGAGTAGTGATCTTTCATAATTTTGCTTCATATTATCATCTATGCTTGAATTTTGGACCCCACAATCATCGCTCTAGGCTACTAGCCTTGATGACAGTCGAGTCTAACTTGTCCAGTCAGTTCGGATATAGCCGGGTCAAAATGTCGGATAATAGTTGCAATGGCAATCTTCTTGAACATTTTATCATGCAACCTTGATGGATGAGTGTGAGCGCTTTTTGATCTTTCTTCTTAGTGGCTGCATCTTCTCCTTCATCACCTTTGCCTACAAGATCCAGACTTAATAGGCTCCAAGCAAGACCTCTTCATTCTTATGCAAGTACTATAATTATCCTTAGTGAGTGATGGAACTTTAAATGGTGTTCCATGTGACATATCTTTTTAATCTTTAATCTCCAAACACATGTGGATCTGATACCACTTACTAGAAGGCCGAGAATTATACTTGGAAAATTAATGGAGAAGGGAAGTATGGAAGAAATATTTCTTTTATTAGCACTTCAATTCAACTTGCATAAAAACACAATAAAATGACCACATATTTATAGTAGACTACACACCCTTACAAATAGACACAACTCTTTAGATAGATATCTTTTCATACAAATGAACATGACTCTTTACTGAACAGACACAATTCTTCATTGAAATATCCACGAGTCTTTATTCAATAGACACGACTCTTCAATTAAATGGGCATATGACTTTTCACTTGAATAGACATGACTTTTCCCTAATATACATGTTGATTGGGTTTACTTTTCAACATACACTACACGTTGCCCCTTCTTTGTAGTTTTTTTTACCTTCCTACCTTTCTTTCCAAGTTAGGTTTTTCCCTCTTCTGACAACTATTATCACTCTATCTAATATTGCTTCATTAGCTCCTCTGGCTCAAACCGGATCTACTGCAGCTCATTTGGTAAACTTGCACAGCTTTATCAAGGACAAAAGCATCTAGGGAAACTTCAAATATGCGTTATTGAAGTAACCTAGACTAGCTACAACTACTCCTTCCAATCTCCTTAGTAACCATACATACTATGTTGAGGTAATTTTTTATGATTGGAAACTAGACATCCGCACTTCAACCAACATTGTTTGGCATGATACTAGTAGTTGCAACAAATATTGTTGCCCTATATGTAAGATATGATCTTTGAGACATTTTGGCCTACCTATTAAGCAATAAAGGTTCATTTTTTAGCTTGGTTAGGCGGATGACTGAATCTTTATTTGAAATTAATGCCTATAATTAGTATCCGTTAATTTAAAGGACAAATAATGTTTATCAATGTTTAAAATTAATATTCACATTTAATATCCATTAATTTGACTAGATATTCCTTCACCTATTCCAATAATTTAGTCTTTCCAAATTGTAATCATCGTTATAAATATGAATAAAGATTTAGTTTCATGTGCCTTAAAATTTTTATTTCATTTCTATTTCTTCGTAGTATCAAACATCTTTCTTAACCAAAATTTTTTTTGTTCTTTTTTCTTCATTACCTCCATTATGGGCGAATAAACAAGATATTCTTCTAACACTCTATGCATCTCAAATTTATCAAGTAATAATATTATATTAATCAATGTTGCTTCTCAGATCCCTTTAAGCTTACTTCCTTTAATTTTCTTTCATGGAGTGCTCAAGTAAATTCTCTTCTCATTGGTTATGATCTGATGGGCTATGCTGATGGCACCATAAAACCACATTACAAAACGATCAATCATACAATCGTTGGCATCGCCAAGACCAAGAAATTTTACATCTCATTATTTATTCAACCTCTAAGACTTTCTTACCATTAATTACTTCTGCAAAAAATTCCAAGGGATCTTGGGAAAAAAATTTGTTGACTGCATGCAAATAAAACCTGACCTTGAATCATGAGTCTTAAAGAGCGTCACTCTTACCAAACTTGACACATGCTTAATTGAAGTATGTCTTCAATTGATGGAAACTATATCTAATGAACTTGGAATTATTAGTTCTCCTATTAACAATAATGCTTAGTGTTGTATATTTCGAATGGTCCAGGGCTGAATTTAAAGAAATTTCTACAACAATTCAAGCTCGTGAGCCTCCTGTAACATTTGAATAGCTTCATGGAAAACTTGTGGAGTTTGAGCGTTCTTTCAAAAAATATGGGTCAAACACAACCAACATTACCAACTACATATTACATAAGAAATTTTTCGGCGTTATTAAAAAATCAAAGACATATGATAATCGACAATTAAATACCTCTGAAGACCATCCTAACAGAGGTAGGAATACGTAAAGGACATTCCACAAAAATAAATTATAGTGTATCAAATCTTTGAGAAATCTGGACACTTAGCTAAGATGTGCTACGAAGTAAAGAATTTTTTTGGCTTTACATCAACTGCTAATTACGCATTCTTAACTGAAGCTTACATTCTTAACATAGGGTCACCTATAAAATTAAACAAAATGAATATAGGCAAGAGTTTACTTAGGTTACATTCTTAACATAAAAGGGATAACCCTATATCTTAACTTATTTAAGATGAGGTTTCTTTGTAGATCATATCTTCATTGAACTCATAGGCATGGTTTTAGATAAAACCAATTACATTATGTGCTTGAATCTTGAGAACATATATCCAAAATGAAATATCTAAATCATTTTTGCTCATTAGTACCCAAATCATGTCTAATGGAATTTGGTTTCACTTATTCTAAGCATTATAATATTGCAGATTATAATGACGAACGATAGGAGATCGAATCTCACTCCCTTTTAGGAGATCTTCAGATTCATACCTAATATACTTAACTCTTCGATCCAATCGAAGTACTTTTGCATGTTTTATTTTTTACATCCAACTTAGGAATATATAGTAGATCTTTGGCTAATTCTTTATATGACACTTATGTCAATATCCAGATAAATTGTCTGCAAATATGATGAAATAAGTGGATACGCCTTGATATTCATGGAAAATGGATCTAATACTTATATATATATATATATATATATGAACAAGAAATATTTTCAACATCTCCAATGTTATTCATAAGATAATTTAATTTGAACAAGACTAAGTTGTTGAGAGGATTCTCTCCTTCGCAAACATGCCTTTTTATTAGAGTGATACGGTCAAACTGATTTGAGGTGATAACTCTATCTTTCGACCAAATTGGCTTAATCGAAATGATTAATATGGCTGCCCAACCTTTCAACCAAATTAGCTTAGTCGAATGAGTTAATGAGGCTGCCTAACCCTTTGACCAGGCTGGTACAGTCGAAAGGCCTCAAGGAGTTAACTTTAGGGCATAGTTTTCAAGATCATCATTTTATTGAGTCTCATCCTCCCAATGAGTCGAAAGCAGCCTATATTCTTTGTGTCCCACCCCTTTCGATCATGTTGAAAGGTAGCATTAATACCTTTCGATTATGTTGAAATGGGATGCTTACTTCACCAGTATGTCTCAGTTGCTTTCGACCCCATGGTTTTGTTATTCTTACAATGGAAACCCTTCGAAAGGGTTATTGGTGTCTCAAAGGGTTGATCCCCTTCAAATGAGTTCCACTATGTATGACTATTAGCTAAATATAAACTAATATTCTTTTCGGAAATACTCCTTTTGATCAGGTCGAAAGGGGTTTTTACTTTCGAAGCGGTCCTAGCTTATTATTGTCTGCAATTCACTTTGTTTCCACATATAAGATCAATCTAGGTATTCCTAAGACTCATGCACTCAACATGGTCGACACCCCATCATCATGTAGGTTTCGATGATGATGTGTTTCGACTAGAAATGCCCAAGTCAATCTTATAAACAACATAGACAAAAAGAGATCATGAGAAAAGGTTAGAATCATGTGTAATTGATCATTAGTCTAGCTAATGGTTTAAATGATCTTCCTCGTCACCAATATCCTTAATGTACAAGCCATCTCCCCTTTTTATTCATAATACAAAATGAGTTACAAGATATTGAGCCTTTCCCCTAATTTGATTTAGGGTTTCTTCCAAATACAATTGTCACTAAGAAAGTAGAGTAAAGAAAATGAATTCAGGATTCCAGAATTCGGTCCCCAAACCTGGACCCCTTGGGTCTTATTTATAGCTGCAGGTTGGCCCCCTTCCGCGCCTTTACTTTCGACTGGGTTGGAAGGACCCCCTTTTTATATGATGTTTTATGCCTTTCGACATAGTCGAAGGCCATGCCTCCTTTCGATGTTGTCAAAAGGTGTCCTTTGCTCTTCTTGTCTTACTCTAGAAGTTCCTTTATCTTTTCTAGACCCTTCGACTGAGTCGAAAGGGCCTTTATAATCCTTTTGCCTTTGTCGATTTCGGAGTACTTCTTCCTTCATAGCAACCATCGACATTGTCGAAAGGTGTCCTGAATGCCTCTTTTCCTTTTTGTTGTTAGTGGAAGTAAGTTTGGGGTTTCCGACACCGTCGATAGGTCGATTATATTGGTTTCGAAGAGATTCAATTGTCTATGGTTTCGATGATGTTGAGTAGCCCCTGAATGCATGCCTGTGGGCTGGTGCGAAATCTTCTTTAAATATTATGGACTTACCGGTTTGAAAGGCTTGTATATGCTTTCGAAAAGGCTGTGATGTGGACGAAACCTTTGACTTTGAAAGGTTTGGAATGTAGTAGGGAGAACACCATCTGCTACCTTCAAAAGGGGTTCTGAAGTCACCCTTGATTTTTATCTGTGTCGAAAGGTTGGTAGTGGGGGAAGGGTCCATCTATTTCCATCTGGGTCGAAGGCCTTTGCACTATATGAGTAGTTGGTGCCTTCGACTCCCTCGATACCTGCTCAATGCCTACGAAACATCATTTTTATGTCCTTTGTGATGCCTTGGCCTGTTTCTTCATCGAAACCTCAATCTTATTAGCCTTCTTTCATACTTCTGCTCTCAAGTAGGTTTACGGCTTACATTTTTCCCCCTTTGTATGAAGCTTTTGTTCTTTAGGACAAAGTTTTCATAACTTTCTTACTCTTCATAACTTTATTTGTCCTGTAAAATTCAAAGTTACTAATATTCGCTGTTGTTATTATCATACTTACATGCATGTTTAATAATAGGTTAGCATACTAATGTCCTCATTCGCTTGGTAAGCACCATTTGGAATTAATAAACACCAATTTTAATTTTGGCATTAAGGAGACTAGCTTGAAACTTTCGGTTGTCTACAAGAGACTCAATTACATCATATTCCTAGTTTAGAATTTGATAAAGATTATAAAACCATGAAATCCAACCTAGATCAGGATGTTAACCTGTGAAGTTTGGAAATTGATAACGTGACATTCAGAATCCAGATGACAATATCCAAAAAATAGTCCTCTGTGTGGCATTTCTGAACCCAAATTTTGGTATTTCGAGTAAATTAGACAGCAATTAATATATATTGTCTTCATATCAAATCCTAAGCCCATATTAAGGTATAGGTCGAACAATTATCTTTGTAAAAGAATCTTCAACCAAAATTAGGGCGTATATTGTGTAAGCAGGCATCTATAGTAGTTTTTCCTAAAATAGAAATCCTTTTCCCAGATTGGGGAAAATGTTGGACAACTAGAAGTCCATGGAAATTATCTTTGTAATAGATGCCACAAACCCAGATTAGGGCAAAATCATATAATAATCCCGAAAATCAAGTTCGAGTATAAAAATTTTGGTGATCAATAATGTCCCCCTACCCAAATTCGGGTATAATAAGGGTAGCGATTGATATCGACCCGAAACCCAGATTCAGGTATTTGTGACAGAAATCCATCATTGAAATTTTACACCTAGATTAAGGTTTAAATAAGTAGTAGTCTTGATTTCCAGATTCGGATATAATAAAATTAGTGATTGATAAAGACCCGAAACCTAGATTTAGGTGTTAGTAAATGAAATGATGAATGTCGCGAAACCCAGTGGGTATTAATTGATGAAATTCAGATACGAGAAACCCAAAACCCAGATTCGAGTATTAACCGGTGATGTTTAGAAATGAAAATCCTGATACCCAGATTCGAGTAATATGTGGAGTTCTGTCCCACACCTTTGCTTTTTTCTTCTTTGACATGTATAAACCCTTCAGGTTTTGAATATATAGAAATGATCTGATTAGTCGCCTCTTGACCTAGGACGTCTTAGTCCATGATTGAATATGCTCTTTCTTGAGCTTGAACATCTCAGTTCATGATTTGATGAGCCTCTTTTCGGGCTTAGATATCTTAGTCCATTACTGAATGTGCCTCCTCTTGGGCTTGGACATCTCAGTTCATGATTGAATGAGCCTCCCTTGGGCTTAGACATCTTAGTCCATTGTTTGATGAGCCTCCCCTTAGGCTTGGACATTTTAGTCCATTGCCTGATGGGCCTCTTCTTGGGCCTGGACGTCTTAGTCCATTGTTGTTCGTGCTCTTGGTTAGCTCATCTTAGAGGCTGGAACCAAGGACTTACCAGACCTCCCTCCAGGAGGCGCACTACCCTGGCCCTTTTGCGGTGTGGACAGGGACTTGTTCGGTGCTTTACCCTGGCCATCTTATGGCGCGGATAAAGGCTTACTCCATCCTCCCTCTAGGAGGTGCCTTACCCTGGCCATAGCGTGGCGCAGATAAGGGCTTATTCGATGCTTTAACCTGCCCACCTTATGGCATGGATAACGGTTTACTCCATCCTCCCTCCAGAAGATGCCTTGACCTGACCAGAGGTGCGGCCAAGGGCTTGTCCGAAGCTTTAACCTGGCCATCTTATGGCGCGGATAAAGGCTTACTTGCCCTCCCTCAAGAAGGTGCTCTGCCCATCTCGGCGTGGACAGAGCCTTTTCTACCATCTTAGGTAGGCTACCATCTTAGGTAGTATCTAATATAAGGAGCATTTCACGCCCAACCATGTAGATTTTCTCTTTTAAAAAGAAGTTCTTTATTGATTCATCTTCGGAAAATATGGTCTTAAATGCTCAGCATTCCATGTTCTAGGTACCATACTGCCATTTGGGTGGCACAACTTGTAGGCTCCCGGGGGATTACCTTACACAGAACTAATGGTCCCTCCCAGTTTGGTCCCAAGGGTCCATCTACCAGATTCTTAGTATTGGCCATTACTCTTCGGAGTACCAAATCCCCTTCTTGGAACGATCGAACTTTTACTCTTGAATTGTAATACTTCGAGATTCTTCTTTAATATTCTATGGTTCTTACCGCTGCTTCATCTCTTAGTTCATGTATTAAATCCAGTGATTCTCTTTTCAGCCCTTGATTCTTATCAAATGCATAGGAAATCCTTCGGTGTGAGGGTATCTCAATCTTGATTGGTAGCATCGCCTCACACCTGTATGTTAAAGAGTAAGGGGTATGTCTCGTTGCTATCTTAACAGACGTCCGGTAGGCCCATAGCACTAGTGGCAGCTCCTCTACCCAATTTCTATTTGCCTTATTTAGTCACTTTTTCAGTTTTTATGGTTTTGTTTGCTGCCTCAACTACTCCATTAGCTTTTGGATGTGCGACAGGAAACTTTTAATAATCCCATTCTTGTGGCAGAAGCGGGAGAATTATTCGCTCTCGAATTGAGTTCTATTGTCAGAAATTATTTTTTGGGAAATTCTGAACCTAGTTATGATGTTCTTGATAACAAATCTTAATACTTTCCCAAAAGTGATTTTCGAAACTGGCTCTACTTCAACCCATTTGGTAAAATAGTCAATGGCCACTACAGCATACTTCGCCCCTCCCTTTGAATTTGCATTGGACCAATTAAATCTATTCTCCATACATCAAAGGGCCATGGACTTGTAATTGGAGTTAATTGACTTGGGGGCATTCTGGGTACCTTTGAATACTTCTGGCACTTTTCACACCTTTTCACATAATCTATGGCTTGGCTTACCATAAGGGGCCAGTAAAACCCTTGCCTCATTATTTTCTTTGCTAGTTTTGTCCCATTTGAATGGTCTCCACATAACCCTTCGTGTGCCTTAGTCATTAATCTTATTCCATCATTCGTGCTCACACATCTTAGGTAGGGAAGAGATATCCCTTTTTATAGAGGATTCCATCCATCATTGTGAAGGTAGGGGCTTGGCTCCTGATTTTTCTTGCTTCTCCTTTATCAGATGGAAATGTTCCTTTAACTAGGTACTCAACAATGGGTAACATCCAGGTATCATCATATGTGATACTTGACCTTTATTGGTCCACTTTTATATTTGTTAATTCTTTATCATTTTCTTTTTCCTCTCCCTCTTGAGACTTTGCTTGAGATCTTATCATAACTAGCAATTCTTTCCCCTGTTTGGATGCTTCATCTTCAATGCTTGGTTTTTCCTGATATCCTACTGGGACAATTCATGTTTCTGAGGCTCCCCTTGAGCTAGCTAATTTTGCCAAAGAATCTACCGGTGCATTTTCTGCCCTTGGAACTTGATTTACTGAAAAATCCTCAAACAGAGCAAGCATTTGCAATATCTTCTTCACATATAAAGATAACTTGGGATCCTTTGTTTGGTATATTTGCTTTACTTGATTCACCATCAGTTGAGAGTCACTAAAGATCTGTATTCGTGGGATTTTCAGTTCTAGTGCCAAGGTTAATCCTGCTACCATTGACTCATACTCTGCCATATTATTAGTTGTAAGGAATCCCAGTATCATGGCATAATACAAGCGATATCCATCTGGGGTTATGATTATATATTCTGCTCCAGCCCCTTGTTCATTTTATGCTCCATCTACAAATAATTTCCACATAGGCTTCTGGTCTATTTCTTTTTCTGATTGCTCCTTTATAAAACTAGTACACTCATTAACAAAGTCTGCCAGTGCCTGCCCTTTGATTGCAGCCCGTGGTTGAAATCCTATATCGTATTGACTAAGCTCAATCCCCCATTTCACCAATCTTCTAGAAGTCTCAGGCTTACTAAAAACTTGCTTAAGAGGAAAATTGGTTAATACCTTGATCGAATGTGCCTGAAAGTATGCTCTGAGCTTTCGAGCTATGAGAATCAAGCAATAGGCTAAGTTTTCTATAACTGGGTATCGTACCTCTGCATCCTTTAATCGCCTAGTTACGTAGTATACCGGAAGATGTGCTCCATTTTCTTCTGTAATGAGTACCGAGCTGATTGCATGTTTTGATACCGCCATGTATAGGTACAATATTTCCCCTCTCTTGGGACTTGAGAGTATCGGTAGTTTTTCCAAATGGCTTTTTAATTCCAAGAAAGCTTTCCTGCAATCCTCTCCCCATTCGAAGTTCTTCTTTTTCTTAATCACATCGAAGGATGGTATACACTTGTTAGTTGCTTTTGAGATAAACCTACTTAGGGCAGCTACCCTTCTGTTTAAGCTCATTACTTCCTTGTTGGTTTTAGGTTCGGCCATGTCCTTTATGGCTTGAATTTGGTCAGGACTCGTTTCGATTCCTTGAGCACTTACTAGGTAGCCTAAGAATTTTCCAAAGTGGACTCCAAAAGAGCACTTTTGTGGTTTAACTTCATTTGATACTTCCGCAATATTATGAACATTTCCTCTAGATCCTTAAGATTGTTTTTAGGTTCACTAGACTTTACCAGCATATCCTCAACATAAAATTCCATGTTTCTGCTAATTTGTTCCTTGAACATTCGATTAACCAATCTTTGATAAATGGCCCCTGCATTCTTTAGCCCAAATGGCATTGCCTTGTAGTAATAAATTCCCCATTCGGTTATGAATCTAGTATGATCCTCATCCGGCTTGAACATCGGTATCTGGTTGTACGCTGAATAAGCATCCATGAGGATAACAATCTGTGTCCGCTTGTTGCATCCACCAACTGATCTACCCGTAGCGGGAAGCAATCCTTTGGGCATGCTTTGTTTAGGTTTGTGTAATCAATGCATGTTCTCCATTTTCCGTTTGGCTTCTTTACCAAAACTGGGTTGGCTAACCATTTAGGATAATATACCTCCCGGATTAATCCATTCTCAAGGAGTCTGTTAACCTCCTCCTTTAGAGCATCTGATCGAACTTTATCCAATTGTCTCTTTCTCTGCTTTATGGGGGTTACTCTCGAATTGATATTAAGAGCATGACACATGACAGTCGGATCGATTCCCACCATATCAGAATGTGACCAAGCAAACACATCCTTGTTAACTCTGAGGAACTGCACCAAGTCTTTTTCAAGTCACTATCAAGATCTTTTCCCACTTTAACTATATTAGAAGTATCCTTTGAATCTATATGGGCTTCCTCAAGGTCTTCTATGGGTTTTATCCTCTTTTTTTCACCGCGGCAGTCGAACTCTATGACTATAGGACCCTCCTCTGTTGTGTTAGCATCAATTCTCTTTCTCTTACTTCCTGTAAGGATGTGCCTTTGATACATACATTTGTTAGACTTTTTAATGTTAATCTTTGCTTCGAATGTTGGATGTGAAAATCCATCATCCGAAGGCTGTAAAATAGTAGAAGAATCAAAGTAAGCAGAATACTCCCATTTGTATTGGTCAAGTGTAGCAAAGTACATTTCTCGGTAGCTAAATTGTTTCCCCCGTATAGTTCCCCAGCCTTGCTTGTCAGGAATTTTACCATGAGGTACTTTGGGGAGAAAAAAGCATCGATCTCATCAAAGGCTGGTCTGCCAAAGAAGGCGTTGTAGTAGGAAGGTTAATCGATTATCACAAAAATAGTTTCAAATGTTCGGCAAGTTGGCGACACTCCCATTTGTACGAGTAGCTTTATCTGCCCCATTAGAGTTGACCCTTTATTATTGAACCCAAATATGGGCTCTATGCTCAGCTCTAATTTACGCTCAAGGATTTTCATCTGATCGAAAGCATGTTTGAAGATTACATTGACCACGCTGCCTGTGTCGACCGGAATCTTGGATACAATAGATAGCCCAATTTTTGCAGTAATCATGAGGGGGTCATTATGAGGATGATGGACCCCTTTGCATAGCTCTTGCGGAGTTACCACCAGATTAGGCATTTGGATGTTAAGACATGGATTTTTCATTGGAGGTTCTTGCTGAACAGAATAGATCCCTTCTATAGCCTCTCTAATATATCTGCTTCGGGCCCCTTTACTACTCCCTGCTGAATGTGGCCTGCCATGGATCACATCAATCCTGTTGATTGGTGTGCTTAAGCTTAGAGGGTCCTCATCTTATAGCACATTCACAGTGTTGCCTGGGCGCTTCTGCGTTCGCTGGGCTTTATGCTGGTCTTGAAAAAATTCTTTTAGATGGCCTTCCCGGATCTGCTTTTGGATTATTCCGGCTAGAACTCTACACTCTAGATTATTCTTAGCTTTGAAGGAGGTTGGAAAGTTGACTCTTTCCTTAGCTATAGCATATATGTAAGACAGTGGCTTGTTTAAAGCAATTGTGTTAGCAACCGATTCTTTCCATCTTGTCCTTTTATGGCCACGGTCCAAGCCAAATCTTCCCCCTTCCTTCCTAGGAATTGTTTTCTTCTTGGCGTAGTAAAGTTCATCCATTCGGATGAACTTGTCGGCTTGAAAGTGGAAGTCCTGTAGATCTTTGCGGCCATTGACAAAGACCTGTTTCTAGAAAGGGGTATTCTCAATCAAGCCAGAATGGACAGCTATGAGCTTATCACGATCATTCATATCCTTGGCCTTTAAAGCTTCGGCATTAAACCTTCTCAAGTAGTCCACCAAAGACTCTCGTTGCCTTTGCTTTATATTTGCTAAGACATTATAATCAATAGTAGGATCCTTACAGATGCAGAATTGGGCTGAGAACTCATAAGAAAATTGTTTCTAGGAGTAGATGGCCTTTTCTCTGTATTGCCATACCATTTGGTTGCCGCTCCCTGGAGAGTAACGGGGAAGAGTCGACATCTGACTGCCCCGGAAGCATTATACAAATCCATCTGGCTATCAAAAGCCATAAGATGATCATCGGGGTCTGTATACCTAAGATATTTCATGGATGGGACTTTGACATATGGAGGTATTATTGTGGCCATGATCTCGTCGGTGAAAGGTGGCACCCTCTCATTGTTTTTGGCGTTTTCGTCCATAGTTCTTTTTCCCTTGGAATTCATAGCATCTTTGATAGCCTTCTCAGCAGCATCTTTTAGAAAAGCTTTGACATTGCCGTAATTCTTCTGACTTGGGTAGTACTCTTTAGACGTTGAACTACCAGACTGTTCCAATGATTTGTCGACAACTCTTCCCTGATGATTGGCTCTTATTTGGGGAAATTTCCTCTTTTCTGAGGAGGCCAAGTCCACTTTGTCGTTGCAATCTTTGGAATTAGCCTTTAGATTCCTCCTAGGAGAGACCACTTCTTCTCCTTAAGTCTATCTCAGGGTCTTTGAAGACTTTTGAATAAGGTCATCTTCAAAAACTCCTGCATTTCTTGCAGTTGTTGTTCCAAAATCTTGATTTTTCTGCATTTTCATCTTATCATGCCGACGATGAAGTCTGCCCCGGAATGACCCCATCCAGGTTAAATGATGGAGCTATATTTTCTTCTAAGGTGGTAGTGTGTATTGTTTCCTCCACAATTCCACTCCAAACGCTTAGACCTCATTTGTCCTATATAAGAGAAATGAACCACAATTAGTCTTTATATAGTGACAAGGGCGGAGGTTCAAGCCCTCCTTCTAGCGCCAAAAATGTTAACAAGAAATCTTGTCAACATCTCCAATGCTATTCATAAGATAATTTAATTTGAACAAGACCAAGTTGTTGAGAGGATTCTCTCCTTCACAAACACGCCTTTTTATTAGAGTGATACAGTCAAAATGATTTGAGGTGATAGCTCAATCTTTCGACCAGATTGGCTTAATCGAAATGATTAATAAGATTGCCCAACCTTTCGACCAGATTGGCTTAGTCGAATAAGTTAATGAGGCTTTCCAAAACCTTTGACCAGGTTCGTATAGTCGAAAGGCCTCAAGGAGTTAACTTTGGGGCATAGTTTCTTAGATCATCATTTTATTGAGTATCATCCTCCCAGTGAGTTGAAAGCGGTCTATCATCTTTGTGTTCCACCCCTTTCGATCATGTCAAAAGGTAACATTCAATACCTTTCAATTATGTTGAAAGGGGATGCTTACTTCACCAGTATGTCTCAGTTGCTTTCGACCCCATGGTTTCGTTATTCTTACTATGGAACCACTTCGAAAGGGTTATTGGTGTCTCAAAGAGTTGATCCCCTTCGAATGAGTTCCACTATGTCTGACTGTTAGCCAAATATAAACTAAGATTCTTTTTGGAAATACTCCTTTCGATCGGGTCGAAATGGGTTTTTCCTTTCGAAGCAGTCCTAGCTTATTATTGTCTACAATTCACTTTGTTTCCTTGAATAAGATCAATCTAGGTATTCCCAAGGCTCATGCACTCAACATGGTCGACACCCCATCATCATGTAGGTTCTGATGATGATGTGTTTCGATTGGAAATGCCTAAATCAATATTATACATAACATAGACAAAAAGAGATCATGAGAAAAAGATGGAATCATGTGCAATTGATCATTAGTCTAGCTAATGATCTAAATGATCTTCCTCGTCGCCAATATCCTTAACGAACAAGCCATCTCCCCTTTTTATTCATAATCCAAAATGAGTTACAAGATATTGAGCCTTTTCCCTAATTTGATTTAGGGTTTCTTCCAAATACAATTGTCACTAAGAAAGTAGAGTAAAGAAAATGAATTCAGGATTCTAGAATTCGGTCCCCAAAACTGGACCCCTTGGGTCTTATTTTTAGATGCAGGTCGACCCCCTTCCACTCATTTGCTTTCGATTGGGTCAGAAGGACCCCCTTTTTTTACGCCTTTCGCCATAGTCGAAGGCCATGCCTCCTTTCGATGTTGTCGAAAGGTGTCTTTTGCTCTTCTTGTCTTAATCTAGCAGTTCCTTTATCTTTTCTAGACCCTTCGACCGAGTCGAAAGGGCCTTTATGATCCTTTCGCCTTTGTTGATTTCGGAGTACTACTTCCTTCACAGCACCCTTCGACACTGTCGAAAGGTATCTTGAATGCCTCTTCACCTTTTTTCTAGTTAGTGGAATTAAGTTTGGGGTTTTCCGACACTGTTGATAGATCGATTATATTGGTTTCGAAGAGATTCAACTATCAATGGTTTCGATGATGTTGCGTAGCCCCTGAATGCATGCTTGTGGGCTATTGCATAATCTCCTTTTAATATTATGGTCTTCGACCAGTTCAAAAGGCTTGTATATGCTTTTGAAAAGGCTGTGATGGGGGCGAAACCTTTGACTTTGAAAGGCTTGGCATGTAGTTGGGAGAACACCATAGGTTACCTTCGAAAGGGGTTTCGAAGTCATCCTTGCTTGTTTATCTGTGTCGAAAGGTTGGTGGTGGTGGAAGGGTCTATATGTTTCCATTCGGGTCGAAGGCCTTTGCACTGTATGAGTAGTTGGTGCCTTCAACTCCCTCGATACTTGCTCAATGCCTTCGAAACGTCCTTTTTATGTCCTTTATGATGCATTGGCTTGTTTCTTCATCGAAACCTCAATCTTATTAACCTTCTTTCATACTTCTGCTCTCAAGTAGGTTTTGTGGCTAACAATATCAATCCTCAAATTTATTAACTCTTTCACCACTCCAACTGAATTGGCACTTCATCATTTTCAATGAGGCATAATACACAGATATTATGTGATTATAAATCAAATAAAAGATGACATTTTTCATTTAAACTTGTGAAATTGTTGTGAGAAATGCGGATTAAGGATCTTAAGGCTAGAATTAATACTAGAGGGGGTGAATAGTGTTTTAAGAAATTTGTTAATCTTTTTGAGTTTATCTTACTTTGTTAACAATATATACACTAATCAGACACAGATATGAACACAGAATCAAACACAGATGCAAATATAAAGTAAAAGCAGTAAAGGAAAGAACACACCGGATTTTATACTGGTTTGGAGTTACCATCCAGTCCCGCACAACTAAGTACGGATTTCCTTTCAAAATCAATTCAACAATTACAACCCTCGGTTTCAAGGCTACGAGGTACACCCTGCAGAATAACAATCCTCTGGGTAGAGATACTTGATTTCCGGGGCAACAAGTTCACCCAATTGATTTCCAAGGCTACAATCACACCTTCTCTCGCTCAATTGATTACAAAAAGTCTATAACTCAGATTAGCACTTGGATCTTGTAGAGATAGTGGAGAGAATCAAAACCAGAAATTATCTAGTTAGATTCGATATTGATTTCGGTAGAGTAATGGTGTAATTTGTAAATAAGAAAGTGGAGAAGAAGAAGAGAAGTTAAATCAGAGAAAAAGTGATGAAAAATTCATTGAAACTGACCCCTATTTATAGAAGAACAACAGCCATGACCATTCATGAAAAGTTATGGCGAATAAACACTTCTTTTGAAATTTGAATTTTGAATTAAGCTGTCACCATGTCGACATGGTGCCTATGGGCATGTCGACATCCCTCATCCAAATTTGATGTTTTGAATTTCTATAAAAATAATATTTATCTTATATTAAAACTTTATAAATATACTTGAATATAGTTGAAATTCATAAGTAAATATAAAGAACAATATATATATATATTATTTAACTATAATTTAAATCAAAGTATAAATAATTTAAAAGTTAAATATATTATTTGAAAAGATAGTTTAAAATCAGGAGAAATTTTGACTCTGAAAATAAAGATGTTTTGAGGCTAAAATTATTTTAAAAACGGAATCGAGGGTTTTGAATCTTTTTAAAAGGAAAGTTTTGAAATCATTTCAAAAACAAGATAATTTTGAAAAATCATTTGAATTAAGCTTAGTGGATACAAAACAATGTCCCACTAGATTTTCGTAGGTTCCATCCTACGTAGGGTTGCATCCCTTTAACGGGCTCGAAGTGGATTCCATTCCACGAATAAATTGGATATTAAGATGCCAGTGCTTTTCTATGAGTTTTAACAAATATTCCTAATAAAAAAACTTAACCTTGAAATCTTGAACTCTTGATAATCTTGATACTCATGAGTCTTCTATCTCTATATCTTGAATCTCTATACTGTACAGTCTTCATTCTTGATACCTGCATGGTTAGATCCTGCATATACATATATATCTAAACTTGTAATGTTAGTATTTATATTTTATAATCTATTCTAAGGTTGTTGTCATCAAAACCATCATCTCATGGACTAACAATCTCCCCTTTTTGATGATGACAACCTTTGTTTATAAAATATTCCTTCTATCCTAATAACTCCCCCTAAAACTAACAACTCCCCCTTAATCTATGCCTAACTACCCTATTTTAAATTTCTCCCCCTTTGTCATCAACAAAAATTTAATCCCCCTTACCAAGTTGGGGTCAAAGTATGTTGTAAGAGAAGATTGACAATTCTTGCTTTAGGACGAAAGTTTCAATTCTTAAATTCAAAGTTTTCATCTCCTTCAAAAATATGATGAAATGTCTCACGATCATGTTCATCGATTTGAAAACTAGAAAGATCCATTCTCGTGCTTTTGCAATTGAGAATGGTAACCAAAAGATCACAATTCAAAACAATTTGAGTGCCTTTGACACTACTCCAAATTTCATTCTCATTTCCAATATAAAAACCACAGTTTAAATTAGCATAGAAGATTTTGACAAGATTAGGATATCAAACAAAATCATTTTGAGAAGAATCAATAAGACTTAAAACACCATTGTTTGCAAAAAGAGAATCAATTTCATAAGAAGAAAAATCTTGAAAAATAGCAAATTTTCCGGAAAGGACTTTGGCATAATTAGCATAATTGATGTATGCTTTAATTGCCTCCGGATCATTGAATAATTGCTCTTTGATTTTTCTGGAGATTCTCATGGTTGAGAGGTTGCTTGAAGAAGCCATTAGAGTAGAGAGTAGAGAGCTTGAAGATATGAAGAGAGAGTTTGAATTTGAAAATAATAGCGAAAAGGTATGATAAAAGATAGTGAATAAATAGACTTTCAAAGGACATATTCTTTGGTCAAAAGGTATCTTTTCAGAGAAATAAATGAAGTGAAAAGGTGGAGGGAAATTCAAACATTTGAATTCAAAATTTGAAATTCAAATTCAGGTAGGCATGTCGAGATCATGGTAGGGGCCATGTCGACATGTGGCTTTGAATTTTCATGACATGATTTTTCCTAAGTTATCTAATATACATATATATAAATATTATTATTAATGTCTATATTTCTGAAATATTATTGTACTTATAATATATTTCAGAATGTGTCAAAAATAATAATAAAATAATAGTAAAAAATAGAAAATAAATATTTTAAAATTCAAATAGCATATCAAATAAAAATCAATCAATCAATCAATTCAAAAACAACAAATCAATCAATCAATTCAAGCATGTAATTTCAGCCAATGTATTGTAAACGTGTACCTTTTTTAGAGTCTGTGTCTTTGGTATCGACTAAATCGAGAATTGCTGTGAAACACAGATTTGAATTATCTTTCTTCTGTTCATCGTCGCTGGAGGATGAGTCAGAGTCATCTAGAGTAGCAGTGAATGCACGTTTCCGTTTCTTTGCAGAATCATTATTTGTAGAAGGGTTTTGCTTATCTGGATGCGGACAGTCTCTTTTGATATGACCTGGTTCGTCACAATTGAAGCATTTGATAAAGTTTGGTACTGTAGTCTGATTACCGGAATTCTTAAAGTTGTTTCTCTTGGAACTATTCAATTTTCTGTACTTCAGGAATTTCCGAAAATTCCTGGTCATAAATGCTATCTCTTCATCATTATCACTGTTTGAGTCTGATCCGTCGATTAATGCATTGAATGCCATTGATTTCTTTTCAGATGCTTTGCTTTCTCTTCTCCCGATCATTTGAACTTAAAACAACATTAGATTTCCAATCAATTCTTCTATCTTTAAAGTACTGATGTCATTTGCCTCTTCAATTGCAAGTGTCCTTTGATCCCATTCTGGAGTGAGAGAATTTAAAATTTTTCTGACTTGATCTTCTTCCGAAAATTCCTTTCCCAAAGATATTAAAGAATGCACAAAATATTAAAATCGACTATACATATCTGAAATAGACTCATTAATATTCATTTTAAATAAATGAAACTGATTTGTGAGCATGGAAATTTTGGTCTGTTTAACTTTGCTTGTTCCTTCGTGAGTTACTTGCAAAGTTTTCCAGATTTCATATGCAGACTCACAAACCGACACTCTATTAAATTCATTTCTTTCAAGTGAACAAAACAGAATATTCATTGCTTTAGAATTATTTTGTGCAACGGTCTTTTGCTCAGTAGTCCATTGTGCAAAATTAGTTGTGGGTTCAGAATATTCAGTTTGTGTGATATTCCAAGTATCTAATCCTACAGATTGTAAATATATTTTCATCCTACATGCCCAATATGCATAGTTACTTCCATTAAAAAGTGGTGGTCTGGCAGTAGACTGACCTTCTACAAATGAACTAGTGTTAGTGGTAATAGCAGTACTAGTGTTAGTAGCCATTTTGAAATTTTTCAAAATTCAAATAATGGAACTTTTGAAAACCTCACTCCGATACCAAATGTGAGAAATGTGGATTAGGATCTTAAGGCTAGAATTAACACTAGAGGGGGGTGAATAGTGTTTTAAGAAATTTGTTAATCTTTTTGAGTTTATCATACTTTGTTAACAATATATACACTAATCAGACACAGATATGAACACAGACTCAAACAAAGATGCAAATATAAAGTAAAAGCAGTAAAGGAAAGAACACACCGGATTTTATACTGGTTCGGAGTTACCCTACATCCAGTCCCGCACAACTAAGTATGGATTTCCTTTCAAAATCAATTCAACAATTACAACCCTCGGTTTCAAGGCTACGAGGTACACCCTCCATAATAACAATCCTCTGGGTAGAGATACTTGATTTCCGAGGCAACAAGTTCACCCAATTGATTTCCAGGGCTACAATCACACCTTCTCTCGCTTAATTGATTACAAAAAGTCTATAACTCAGATTAGCACTTGGATCTTGTAGAGATAGAGAGAGAATCAAAACCAGAAATTATCTAGTTAGATTCGAAATTGATTTCGGCAGAGTAATAGTGTAATTTGTAAATAAGAAAGTGGAGAAGAAGAAGAGAAGTTAAATCAGAGAAAAAGTGATGAAAAATTCATTGAAACTGACCCCTATTTATAGAAGAACAACAGCCATGACCATTCATGAAAAGTTATGGCGAATAAACACTTCTTTTGAAATTTGAATTTTGAATTAAGCTGTCACTATGTCGACATGGTGCCTATGGGCATGTCAACATCCCTTAGCCAAATTTGATGTTTTGATTTCTATAAAAATAATATTTATCTTATATTAAAACTTTATAAATATACTTGAATATAGTTGAAATTCATAAGTAAATATAAAGAACAATATATATTATTTAACTATAATTTAAATCAATGTATAAATAATTTAAAAGTTAAATATATTATTTGAAAAGATAGTTTAAAATCAGGAGAAATTTTGACTCTGAAAATAAAGATGTTTTGAGGCTAAAATTATTTTAAAAACGGAATCGAGGGTTTTGAATCTTTTTAAAAGGAAAGTTTTGAAATCATTTCGAAAACAAGATAATTTTGAAAAATCATTTGAATTAAGCTTAGTGGATACAAAATAATGTCCCACTAGATTTTCGTAGGTTCCATCTTACTTAGGGTTCCATCCCTTTAACGGGCTCAAAGTGGATTCCATTCCACGAATAAATTGGATATTAAGATGCTAGTGCTTTTCTACGAGTTTTAACAAATATTCCTAATAAAACAAACTTAACCTTGAAATCTTGAACTCTTGATAATCTTGATACTCATCAGTCTTCTATCTCTATATCTTGAATCTCTATACTGTACAGTCTTCATTCTTGATACCTACATGGTTAGATCCTGCATATACATATATATCTAAACTTGTAATGTTAGTATTTATATTTTATAATCTATTCTAAGGTTGTTGTCATCAAAACCATCATCTCATGGACTAACAATTGTATCTCATGGCTAAATTTGTTTCCAAAAGTAATTTTCATTTGTTTTTAGATGCGTCAATATTTTCAATAGTCAATACATTAATTTAAATTTCGTTATAATTACACTAAGCAATTTTATTTTCATAACGAATATTCATAACATTCATACTGAAAACAATATTCATTTTTAGTCAAATGTGAAAGCAAACAATATTTCACAATAAATTTTGTCACATAATAATAATAAAAGCAATCTATTTGGAAGCATTTCATGTCAGGCTCTCGCTACTTCAGATGATACAATAGCAACATCTGCAATGCAAAGCTCCATTGAATCGTTTGCCACGAGCCTTCTATTTCATACGCTTTTGTAACAAATTACAGATATGATTTTCAGATCTAGTATTGAAAACCCAAGAAGTACATCTTTTGATTGAGAATCTTCTGTAATAAAATACTTTTAGAAGATGAGTTTAATTCCTTTTTCTTAAGCATCTTTAAATAAACGTGACAATCGTGTTTTCAATGTTACTTCTTGAAGCAATGTGACATTCATCATACTTCCTTCTCAACCTTGCCTTTCATTACTACCATCCTTAAACTTTCATTTTTCTTTTTTTGAAGGTCATGCTTTTACTAGAATAATAATTGTTTACTACTAGATTTAGATCATACTCTTTCATATAGATGTCTTCTCTCATCCTTAACATATTAATTAGATTGACTACGTTGCACTTAAGTGGGTTCAAAATGAATATAAAAAATAAGATGTCACTGTTTCAAAAATATGGCCTATCAATAGTTCTTAGTCTAAAGTTATTCCCAACTCAGCAAACTTCTCTATATACTCAATAATGTTGTGCACATGATATTACACTATGGTTTCCTTATCTAATTTTAGATGAAACAATTTCTTTGAAACCACATGTAGTGATCTGGAGAATAAATGTTTAAAGTTGATATGTGATAGCACTTGTATAGAGAGACATAAGCTTAAGAAGAGACTTTGAAACAGTGTAGCTAAAGGCGAGCTAAAGCTCTCTAAATACCCTCTATAGCGCATAGCACTCTTCGACCGCTACGCTTTTTCAATATAGTGCTATTAAACGTAGATCCATTTTAAGCCTCGTTATTTTATGCTATATCCTCTAAATCAAGACTTTTTAGCACTTGCTTTAGCAACACTAATATAAAAAGGTTGATTTGATCAGTTCTCTTTTATACCAAATCAACAAAGTTAGGATAAAGACCTAATTTTAAGGCATAAGTGCTGAATATGAGTTAGAAATCTACTGTAGTCACTAAATCTAACTGCAAAAATCATGATATTCTTCGGTTTTGTTATATAAGATTAAACAACATTTCCTTTTTCTATACAAACGATGTGAGAAAGAGAATAAATTAACTTTAAATATTTTTTTATATATAACGAAGCTTTTGCACCTTTGTTATTGCCCACTATAACTTCACTATATCCCCGTTGTAACTTTTTGCACTTCCATTGCTATGGAACCACTAAGCGCTTTAACTACACAGCTTTGAAAACATAATGGATTGGATAGAAGTGAAATAATGAGCTGGAATCCATTGGATCTTAGTCTAGATGGAGCAAACCAAATTTATGGTGAAATCATGGTTGTACAATAAAATTAATTATTTAAGTTACTAAATGTTAATTTTATATGTCGTTACACATAGTCTTGTCAAAGCACATATTTCATTTCAGGTATCTTAAAACTCGAGCCCGGTTATAATAATCAAAATCCAAGCCCGACCCGAACCTTCTGAAACTTCAAACCTAATACCCTAGCCCAACATGTTGGGCTTTCTAAGTTTGTTAGGTAATACTCATATACCTAGCTCATTATCTATTAAATAATAGTAAAACAGAAGAATTCTAGCTCTCCTATTGATCAGTATTTTTTTTCTCTTTTCTCCTTAATTCTCTCTTGATATTTTATTTTCAAATCTCAATTTACATTTATTTTACTAAATCTCTCCCATCATTTTACATTTTGGTACATACATTCAAATGTTTATATAATTATTTACAATTTTATCAATCACCTCCTAACATTTTATACTCAAGTCTATATATTTAAGATTACTACAAAATCAAAAATTTAAATTACTTAAATAAATCCAGTTATATAGTATTTCTAATAAATATTGAAAAATAACAATTTCAATATATATACCACTATTATAAATAGTAAAATTACTTTTTATTTGAATATGATACATAAATCATATAAAATAATAACACAAAAATTAATTGGAGCTCATTTATCTCATTAAATTTATCATACATTACATTGTAAGTTTCAACTTTTAAATTTAAATACCAACAATTATAATTACCATGATTATTTACAAAACAAAACCTCACTTTTTTCCTAATTTTATACATTTCAGTCTTAATATTTGAATTAATCATGCAATCTTTAATTTCAACTAATTAGATGTTTTATATCTGATGAACATCATGGTTATGTAGAGAAAATCTGGAACTGTATATATACTCTTAGGATGTAGTGGAGTATTATGCGAATAAGAACTTGAGTTGTAAAATGTTAATAGACTTAAACAATGGTTTTAGGAAAATGTTCATAAATGATTTGTAATATAAGAAAATATACTACAGGTAAAAATGAATTTGATTTAAATTGGTGTTGTTAAGAAACCAATGGAATAAGTACGTAAGCTGTACGTAAATCATTTTAATTGCATAACTGTTCTTGATTCAGATTCGAGCATATAATTTTGTGGTAATTTACACCGATCCAAATAAGGATTTTCACTCGATTCTTGATGTAAAACACTTGATACAGATTTTTGATAAGATTCCAAATTTTTCTATCATAGTATTGCTATGTAAGGAGAATGAAGGTTTTTAATCAAGGAACCTAATCGGAGTCCACACTAGGGAAGTCGAGTGAGCTATACTAGTTCGAAAGTTAAATTTGTGTGAACGAGCGAGTGATCGGATTTGATATTGCCTAAGGATGACATACGTACATCGTATTGGCATTAATATATTTTATTATTTCATTGTCATGTTTAAATATCTTTTGGGGTTATGTAACTGAGATATAGGTTCATGGAAGTAAAGGTTTGCTAGTTGCTTTTGGTTTCATGAGTAGAGTTTGTTTGCTCGATAAATTTGTATGTGTTTATGGCTTAACAGGTGTGTTTGATATGTGTTATACGCGCTACGAAAGGTATATCGTAAGTATTTATTGTTGTTGTGTTGTTCCCAGATATTGAAGGTCCCAGATATGGGCTTATATTGATGTTGTGATTTATTCGGACCTGGCCGCGCAAAGGAGGTGTTACCAAAAAATTTCGTAACATGATTGATTTTATAAGTCTAAGGGTATGGAGACATTTTTCTTCCTTTAGGGATTCTGAAGATGAAATTCTTTTAAGGAGGGAAAAATGTAACAACCCGTAATTTTTAGTGTTTTGAATGAGAACATTTAATTTATTTAAATATTCAAATTTGATTCGAATGTGACAAATAATTTAAAACCAATTGTTAATAAAACGAATCGATGTATTTTTAAATGAGTTTATTTGATTTTTCTATAATTTTTAATTTGGAAAATATTTAAATTATCGTTTGACCTATATTTGGCAAATGATAGTATTTTTGATATTTCATAGAATAAGATAACCGGTTATTTTATTGTTGTTTGGTGACCGTGTCGCATTTTTGTGCATGGTCGTATTTTTATTTTATTTTTCACGATTCGTACGTAAACAAAATTCTGTGTAGTAATGTACCAAAAATTGTAAAACAAACAAACTCATCGCTAAGACTTATCTATATATTTTTATTTCCCTCTTTTACTTTTCTTCCATCTCTTATATTTTAATCAATTTCCTATAAAACAAAAATCAACCCTCTTCCTTTAAAATCAAAACCAAAAGGTCTACTTAACTAAAAATCACCAAATCGAATCCGTTGACTTTTTATTGATGAGATCTTCAAATCCATGTGTATTGTGATGGTTGTGGTAGTGATTTGGGATGCTCGACATGGGACACTAGCAACTAGGATTTGGGATATGGTGAGATTTAGGCGGTGTTAGTTGATGTGGTGATTGTCATTGAGTTTCTTGTATCGACTAAATTCTATGGTGATGATTTGGTGGAGCTCGGTCGTTGTTTGGGGTGTGCAACTTCTTAATGCCATGGGTAGATGATGCTAGGTCACGATTGGATGGAGAGGGGCGGTCACGAGGGAGTTGGGTTAGGGGAGTCGAGATTGCGAAGAGAAGGCCAACGGCGAAGCCAATTCATTGAATGGTGGAGCGATTCTCTATATCACTGTGAAATCATGCACGAATTAGGTGTGCGTGTACAGGCATGAGGCGGTAGTGTTTTTGATTTGGGGAAGGAGTTTGGGTGGGTGATTAATTTAATAAATTACTTAAGTGATTAATTATACAGTTTAATATCAAATTCTATAAATTAAATAACTTCTTCATACGAGGTCCAATCGAGACGCGTTCTTTTGCGCTGTGATCATAGGAGCGATATCTACACATTGGAATCAGTTTCGTCGAATTTTGGAGCAAGTGGAATTTTGAGCTAGATCAAACTGGAGTGCCTAAATGTCCATTGGAATTCTGGTGAGTTATCTCGCCTTTGGATGAATACTATATGATATGTAGTAGATATAAATTATTGCTTTTGTGTTTAAATGATTTATTGGTTTGGTTTGATTAAATTTATGCATTGAAAAGCGAATGACATATAATATGAAATACATGGAATTTTTTAGAGGCGGATTCCTCTCCATTGTTGATTTTAAATTCCAATTATATACTTGTTGTATAAATTGTAAGATGTCAAAAGTTTGGTAGTTGGCCATATTGGATATGACATTGATATATGTTAAAAGTTGAAACTTTTTAGTGATAAAGGTAGCAGTAGCATTGTTTAAGTGCAATGGTTGTTATTGGCTTCATTATAGTATTTTGGAATTACTATTATTTGCTATTCTGATTTGAAATTAGTTTTGATTCGGAGAAAGATTTTTATATCTAACTTTTGAAATTTCGATGGTATTTAATTCATTATGTGTTTTCAAACTTCTCTATTTTACTCCAACCTTTTTGGAATTGATTTAAACTATTTTGGAATGTATTTATTTTACATAAAGTAAATATAATAACGGATGTTTATTTTAAAGAAAGAGGAGTTTATATTTTGTAATAAAGTAATTCTATTTTAAAAGAAGGTAGAAATATTTTAAAATAAATATTGGTTAAACGTTTTATATAGAATGTCGAATACAAGAGAGATTTATAAATGGTATTTTATAAACAATAGAATAGATCTATAAATGGTATTTTATAAAAAGAGAAATGATATCATTTTTATAATTTGGTATAATAAATCACATTTGTGGAATTATAGTAATATATGGGATGATCATTTTATGGAAAATATTTAGTTCTATCTTGAAACTGAAGATTTGTGATAAGTTAACAAGATTTGTAAAAGAAGTATTATAAATATATTTGGAGATTTATAAAAGGAGTTTTATAAATATATTTGGATATTTATAAAAAAAGATTTTATAAAAGGAAAGCGTTTGGGTTTATTATTATCGATGTTTTAAATGACATTTGTTTTAACCCAAATAAGTTTGTTTTGGAAGTGAAATCTTTCTTAAGATTTGTGAATATACTTATACTATTGAGATAAGTATATGGAAAAGTTTTCTATGTATTGAAAGTAAACTATTTTGTGAATATACTCATACCATTGAGATAAGTATATAGTTACAATTTCTAAGCATTAAAAGTGTTGTGGCTTGTGAATATACTTATACCGATGAAATAAGTGTATGTATATTTTTCCAAGCAGTGAAAGAGTGTAAATGAGTAGTGAATGAATAATATAATTGTGTATATCTTTTGTAAAAGTATTTTAATAAAGAATTTACAAAGTGGGTTTAATTAATTAAAGGATTAATTAAAGATTCTTAGTGGTTGCTTATTTGTTTAACCCTGCTTGGTTTTCTTGTGCAATTACTTCTCTGAGTTGGTTAGTTGTTTATTTGATGGTTAAATAACCGACTACCAAATCTTAGTCGGTTTTGAAATTATAGTTTGTCGATTTGGGGAGACCGAGATCAGATATGTTATCTGAAAACAACTTTGACCCCGCATAAGCGTTCAAAATGAAGACATCTTAAAGATGATGAAATTGAAGACAGAGTTCTTAGAAATGCAAGGGCTACTTGCTACTAATCCAGAAGATGTAGTCGAAGTAGTGTCTTTGGTTTGTTCATATCCTGAACAACTTGTTTGGATGATGCTGGCAATGCATTGCCGCTTGGAGGGCAGTGTTAGCATTTCAAGTGACATTAGCTAAAAGGTAAAATGTAAACTCAAGCCTCACACCCAAAAATGACTAAACATGGGATATGCAGTAGGGCTATGTGGTTCACTACCATTAGGACATGGTCATTACCCGATCAAGATTGATATCGACCTATTTATGTATGCTAGTGGCTTGGTACGGTTGCTGGCTAGCTGGCAACTGGGGTGATAAAATATTTGGTACTATCAAGTAAGGGATAGGTCGGTCCTGTGTTGGCAAAGGGTCCATGTAAGGCCATCAGTACATTTTTTAGAGGTGTACCGTGGTAGGTGGTACCATAGTAGTTTTGTCATTATATGGAATCCATTCTCCAATAAGTGCCTTATAAACTTAGTTGTGCCCAAATATGTTGGAAGTGAGATGCAAGCATGCCAGCTATGTTATATTTTATTTTAAACCATAAGCATTATTATAATATCACTGGATTTTCTAATAGAAATGGTTTGGTTATTTTCAAGTAAAAACCCATCCCCATTTATGTATGGCATGGTCTTACGAGATACCTTTATTTTCGAAAGTTTTATGACATTAAGTATCCATATGATTTGTGTTTCTCACGTTGGTTTACCAGACTGATCTGGACGTTATTTTCTTATAATGCTTGAGTCATCCTGAGTATATTTCAGAGTTAGTTATAGATGCTTTGGAGCTTTAGAAGACGAGCTGGATGTTTCCAAGAGGTATTCATGTATTTTTATTTCCGCATCATTTGTTGTTTGTATTTATCAGCATTTGTGAAGACATGTTATAACTTTCCAGGCTAATGATATGTTGGTTTACTCTGATTGATGTATGTATATAAAACTTTTCTTTTGCAAAGTTCTGTTGTATATTATATATTACTCATGACGATGTGAGATTCTATTGTCTTCTCTTTCTTTTCATCCCAATAATCTGTCTTTCCGACACTTAGTTGCTAGACACGTGAATACCATGGATGTATTAGTATCGACTTTTAAGGGTCGAAAACATCGGTCGTTGCGGACACAAAAAATACATGTTCAGTTTTACATGCAAACACAAAAATAGCTCACATAGGAGCAATTACAAAACGCAGCTACCCTTAAAAATACTAATAGGAAATATAGTAGTGCAAAGCATGAACAAGCTCTACCTTCTAGCGTTGTTGCGCCTTCCCCTCCTTCTCACTTTATGCTGACTTCAATCATCTCCACTCGCTTCCATCTCTCTATACCTGCCGATAGATATACATATTTGAGAATTTGGAATATAATAGAATTGGAACTTTTTAATTTTTCCTTGAAGCATCTGGTGTCCTACATGGCATAAAAACTAGCAAAAAGTAAAATTCAATCTAATAAATTTGTCTAATTCTTCTTGGTTAGTAATATCATCTCTTTTATAAGCCCAGAAATCAAATTGATCATGAATGAGAGGATTCCAATTCAAACTGATCCCAAGTTGAACCATATGTATGCCTTACACATAAAAGTCAAAATCACAGTTAGAAAATAAGTGTGTAATTTTTGACATCTTCATCACAAAACACACATCTTTCAACAATATTCATCTTCTTAACTTTCAACATGCTACCAGTATTTAATTTTCCATGAATTAGTATCTGCATGTTCATATTAATTTTCATAGGAACACCTTTGAAGTCCCACATGAATTGAAATCCCCAAAACTTTATGCCTAAAATGTTTTTAAGCTAATATAAGCTTTTCACTTTGAACACCTTGCTGCTGCATAAAATCCATTCAAATGTATCGTTTTACTCATTTAAATTGTAATTATCTAAAAGGACTATAATATTCATTAATTGATTTAGAGCTCTCCCTTCTATCACTAAGTTAAAAGATAACTTCCACTTGAAATTTGATGCATTCTCATCAAACGTTTCAGCCACAATACTATCCTTGTTATTCGCCAACTCAAATATAGTACTAAACTCAACAATAAGAGGAATTCACAATATCCAACTTTCCAACCAAAAATAAAGGTTTGAGCCACAATTCACCTGTGACGACCCGGAATTTTTGAGTATTTGAAATTGGAATATTTAATTAATTTTAAATATTCAGAGATTAATTATAAACCTAAATTTCAAATATCGCTGTTTATTGAGTAATTTAATAATTGAATTAAATTTATTTGAAGTTGGATAAAATAGTAAATCTGGTATTCTAAGCTAACTAAAAATATTTTGAAAGCTCGTAAAATTCATATTAATAATATCGAAGATTTTAGAACTTTTAAAATGGAAGTTTAAAGAGTTTTGTTCAGTTTTAAAATTTTATTGTTTAAATTGGATTTAAAAATAGCCTTCCGAGGCACAGTCTTGGAATTCGACGAAACTAGTTCCATTTGGGTCCCTAATATTAAATTATTATCGGATTTCAAATTTCGTACTGATCGGAGTTAGTATGTGAGTATACGATATAAACACGCTGAAATTTAATTGGTAATAATCTGATGAAATTTAATTTAGTTAATCAAGCTTCTAGTATACGCCATCTTCCTTTTATTAAATCACATACTTTCCCAATTTTAAGCCGTTCAATCAACTATTAAAATGCTCGAACTAAACTAAAAGAAAAATATATAATATTAAGAACAGAGGCTTTCTTCAGAAGCAAATGAAAAAAAATCTACTGCCTTTCTTCTATCACTTCAGGACCGAGTACCCCTTTTCTTTAATGATAGAACCGAACCCCTTCTTCGAAAACTAAAAATCAAATTCAGAAGAAATTAATAATGGCCACCCATATTCGATAATCGAAATTGCGAGTTTATCTTCGATCATTTCCAGTCCTTCAGATTGAATAACGAATCAATTCACGGAAAAAATATATAAGATCGCGACCCTCCTTTTATTCGCAGATCTAAAATCATCCACCCCTCTCTGTCTTTTTCAAATTCACAAACGAAGGAAGAGGGTAGCGACAGCGCTCGTATTCAAATGGTAAGGGACCGCGTGCTCGCGAGGCCGTGAAGAGGGGCGACTCGACTGTGGCGATTAGTTTCATACTCGCGATCTAATTTGAATAAATCTCGATTCAACTCGAAGCAGTTGGGGCGGCGACGAGAGGAGAAGCGGAGTCGAGTAGATGGCACGGTGGCAGGATTGAAGTCACGTTCGTATGGACGAGGTCGAGATTGGGTTCTAGGAAGGGTCGCGGCAGTTCCTGGTGGGGTGCGATGGGGCTTAGAGCCACGTAGGGAAGTGCAGCAGCGGTCTCGAGGTGATGATGGGGTGGCGTTGGGCCCTGTTTTACGCGTGAGGTCGCGAGTCTGGGTTCGTTTGTTATCTGTGAGGTATTCTTCTGTTTGATTTTTTTTTCTTTTTTCTGAAGGAATAAAATGTTTACACACATTTTTAATTTTAAGGTATACATATATATGCTTAAAGGAAGAAATATATATATATAGACAGGAAGTATATATAGATTCATACAGTAAAATAAAAGTAAAAGAGGGAAGTATATGCATAGGTAGACAGGAAATCTATTCAGTAGGAAATTATGTATATATATAGGTGCAGTTTCAATTTTTAATATATATACAAGGAAAAGGAAAATTATTTGATAATTGAGGAACAAAAAATAAATAAATATAGATGGCAAGTTTAGATAAATTGTTGGTCAACTAAATTTATTTAATGGTAAATTTTTATAGTTCCTCTCAGATGTTAATAAGTCGTATAATGATTGTACAAGGTCAAAAATAATGGAAAATCAAGTCGGTTTGGAATGGATTGCAAATCAGGAATCAAAGGTGAGTTAATCTCACTCAGTTGAATTTTTAATTTAAATTTAAATGGTTAAATTTAAATAATTGATTGGATGGTTGCATTGATTGAGGTGATATATATATATAGTAGTATATTGGAGTTGTCGATATTCCCGCATTGTATAGCGGATGAGACCCTATGCGCCGCATAATAGCGGTTGATATTTTATAAAACCCATATACCGCGATATTCCACTTTGAAGTGAAATTGGTATTGTGCTAACATCTGTGGATGCAGGGAAACAGGTTGGAGGGATCCAACTGGATTCCTCAAAATATTTAATTTTGTTTAAATATTCTGTGATATGATTTTGATATCCTGTGATGAATTATATGGAAAATTGGATGTTATGGTTTGGTTGGACTGATTTGGATATGCTGAGTTATCAAAATCTCTAGAATGGGATTTTTGAAAAGAAATAAAAGAGTAAAATTAAGTTAAGTAATTCTAGTGAATTCGAATAAATTAAATATGGAAAAGAAGAATTTTAAATAAACAGAGAATATTGAATTTAAAGAAAACTTATGTGATGTTATTTAAAAGAATAAATAATTTATTTTAATTCAATGTTTAAATGTAATTAAAAAGAAAGAAAGAATTTAGGAAATCTGAAACTTGTGTTTCAGTTTAAAGATTTTAAATCATAATGAGAAATAAAATCTGAAAGTTAATGAATTTGGAAATAAATGGATTAAGTAAGGAAATTTATTTCAAAGTAAAATAAATTGGGAAATCAATTATAAATTGATTTAAATACTTTGGGATTTGAAATTTAAAGAGAAATGAGATTTTGAAGAGATAAACTGGGTTTATAAAGTGAAATAAAATATCAGCGGATATTTGAAATATAAATTCAGGGTGGGAATTTATAAAGGAATATGAATTGGTTTAAAAATAAATGTTGATTTATTTTTAAAAGATGGAAATGAGAAGTGTATTTCTCTGGATAGCCAAGTACGTTTTCAAAGCAATTTTTAATATAAGTTAAAAGTTCTAATTGTGTTTTTAAAAGCATGTTTTAGAAAATTGATTATTTCTAAATGTTAATTTCCTAAGTAAGTACTTTCAAAATCTATTATTGTAGTAATTATATAAAGTGATTTGCTATTATGTTTTAAAAAGGAGAAATTTAGTTTATATTTATAAAGTGGTTTATTTTAAAGTATATATTTTTAATAAGTATTAAAGTAGTTTGATTTCAATGTTATAAAATATATTTAAAATAAAGTGTTCTTAAATTATTTTAAAATTAAAAGTATTTTGTACTTGGTGATTCAGTGGAAATAAACCTTTGGGAAATGTATTCCGTAAGCGGAAACTGTTTGAAATTGTTTTCAAATGAGCTTTGAAAATTTGGAAATATATCTTGGAAAGATATTTGGGCAAATAAATAATGTGGGAAATTATTTATTGTGTGATGGTTGCTTGTGGATGTTAATTGATAGTTAAATAACCGACTATCAATATTGGCCAATGCGCTGATCGTTTCGAAGAGACCGGGATCGAGTTTCCGTATACCGGGATTCTAGGTCTGGAGACTCGAATACCACTTCGATCCGGTTTGTACGTTTCGTGTAACGTGTTCGGAGTCGAAGATGGAGCAGTGAAGTGCAAGGGCTAGTCGCTACTAATCCTGAGGATATTTCCAAAATGGATGTAGTAGGAATAGTGCCTTCGGTTCCGTTCGGACCCGGGACGGACTTGTATGGACGAATGCTTTCGTGACATCGTCAGGTGGACGATGGGCATTCTAAGGGATATGTGCTATAAAGGTATCGTTTAGCCTCGAGCCTCATCAACCGGGAATGACTGAAAATCAGGGGTTATGCAGCAAGGCTTCGTGGGTAGCCCCCACTTGAGAGTAAGGTCATCCCTGTCTAGATGTCCCTTTTATTTCGGCTTAGTGGTGCGGTTGCTGATCACAACCGTGGGGTGATTTTACTTGGAATTATCCAGTAAGGGATGATTCCGGCTTTGTGTTGCAGGGGAGCGGGCGTACTCCTCGGTACTGTGATCTAGGCCACGTACTGTGACAGGTGGTACCCCAGTGCCTAGTCATTCGTTGGAAATCCATTCTCCCTACGTGCCTGTACGGTTTTGATTGTGCCCAACTATTGCTGAAATGTGAGATGCAAGCATTTCAGCTAGATTCTATTTTACTTTCTGTAGACACTATTATAATATCAGAGGATTTTGATATAAAGTGTTTTAGCTATCGTAAGGTAAAAACCCGACATGTTTATTTGTGGCGTGGTCTTACGAGATGCTTTTATTTTCAAAAGGATTTTTGAAACTTTAATAATCAAATTGAGTGTGATTTTCTCACGCTGGTTTTCCAAACTGACTCGGGTATTGTTTTACATGATGCTCGGGTCAGACCGAGACAAACAGGTTCAGGATATGATGCTGTGGAGCTCAGGAGACGAGCTGGATGTCGATACGTACTTCCGTACTTGCTATTATTTTTCCACTGTGTATTCAGTTGTATGTTATGGATGTTGATGTACTCTGATGATGTATTGTATAAACAGATATAGTTTTTGATTTATGTAAAGATCTGTTGATATATATATTATATTTTATTCCGCTGCGATGGTTAGATTCTGATGTTGTTTTTCTATTTTTCTTCTTCTACCTCTTCTTCTTAACTAAAATGGTTCGATTTTCCGGGTCTGGAAAGTCGGGTCGTTACCACAATTTTAACACCTAATTCAAAAAACTGAATATTACTCATAACTCCTTTCCAAAAAGCAGAACACTTACTCATATTACCGAACAAAGAAATTTTTTCATCATAACTAGTATTTATCATCCATTCTTTCCAAAGAGCCTTTTTGCTACTTTTGAACTAATAACTCAATTTTAAATTTGTCGTATTTCAAATAATTTAGTTAAATAATATTTGTTAATTTATCTAAAATCATTAAAATATGTCTACTTTGAAATGTATGCCATAATCACACTAATAAAAACGATAAAATTATTTTTTACTCCAATATAAAGATATATAAGTTATACAACACAAATTATATATAAATATTAATAAAAAAAATTAATTACGGTTCATTACTTTAACAAAATTTATGTGTGTTGCCTAACAAAGTTCTAATTTTAACACTAAATGTATAAATACTATATTTTATAACATTACCACAACGCACTGGTTAGACACTAGAATTTATGCTAAAATCATATTTTAAATCACGGTTTTTGTGAAATTTACACATAAACAATGTTAACATAAAAATTGGATAGCAAACAAGCTAAATAAACAATAAAGGCATGCAAAAACATTGACATGCAAATAAAAATAGGTTAAACAAATTGCATGCACTCATGTTTTGGTACTATGGAAAACTAATAATCAAGTCGAGCCCAAACCGAACAGGATTGTGATCAAACCATACCCAACGCTGATAGCATTTGGGTCAGGCCACATTTGAGCCTGATTAAATAGAGTTAAACACGTACCCTTATTAACAAGGCAGGTTCAAATCAGGTTCGCAACAAAACCCAAACCATTGATAGGGCATTTAAAATCCTATTTTAATAATATCAACTAATTATATAAATATCCATGAACTATAGATGATTAGTAAATTATTATTAATTTGAAAGTCTACAATTGTGAAGCAATGGAAAAAGAGTGACTATGTCTGGTAACAAGCCCAAGTTCAAGCCCTGCCTTACACAAACTTCTCGCAAAAAATAGTACTTGGAGGTTATAGATGCCATGAGTTGAAGCAGACAGACATAAGTTAATTCCTCTCAGGAGGTAACCGGTTTGTCGGCTTCTCCTGAGTATATTAAAAAAGAATAGAGATTAAAAAATAAAATAAAATTATTGCTTTGAAAATTATTATCATAGCAGTAAAAATGTGTAATTTACCATTATAATATTGATTATACTAGTATACCAGTTTATTTTTAGAATGTTAACAGTTAGTACCAAAAAGTGGCACAAACACCCAAGAAATTAAGTAGGGAATGAAAATGAAGAAATTTAAATAGAAAATGAGTAAAAACAAGACACCAAACATTTATAATGGTTCAGCCAAGTATAGCCTACGTCCACATGAGATTTCCATTACTTATATTGTTGTTTTGCAAGTACACTTCTTATGAATCGGTAAGGGTCCACAGGTGATTATAAGATAACTATGTAAAAGTTGCAGGGAAGCAAAAAGATCCTCCAAAATGAGCATAGCCTACTATTTATAGTTGTAGGTAGCCAAGAAATGCTCCATTACGATCTCTATGTTCCTGTAGCAGTTGGCCTTGAAGAAACATGGTCATGTCAGCAAATAGCTTTGGATCGGTATTGAACCATGGGCATGGATCGAAACTGATCCATAAGGATCGATTATGATGCTTTGTAATGTGGCAACTCATCGCTAGCTTCGTGATTTCCATCTTGTTTGCATTGTTATGAACTTGTTTCTGAGCCAATAAGATTGATCGATGGAGGAATGGAGTTGTTGATTTCAAGTGCTCGAGGAGATCGATGGAGATTCACACGCGATTGACGCAATAGAATTTGAAATAGGTTTTTGGCATCAATACTTGTGAATAGGAGGAATTTGGGCAGTATGGATGAAGCTTTATTGATCGGTACCGATCCATAGGGACGAATTGGTACAATTCCATTAGTTAAATGGATTTGCTTTGGGATTTCTGTGAGATGGTCTTACTTCCGTCTAGTGACTCTGATTGCACTTAGTTTCTAGACTTTATGGCTATCTCTCCGGGCATCCTGTCTCGATAGCTTTCAAGTTTGTCTCATTCAGTCCATTCAAATACTGCCTGGTCAAAAGGCTGATAATACTTGCCCTCCAAAGCACGTCTTGTTTCGAACATGATGTGCTTTAAATCGAGATAAGTCAGAATTTTCATATCAGACTCCAATCCATTCTTTGAGTGGTTGTTATCCTTCCTTCGGACCTTTTCGGTGAAGTGTTGTGTCTCTAACTATTCGGTGCAACGCTTTATTAGCATTTGGCACTATAACATTAGAGTGTGCTCTCATGATCTTTTACTCCGAGCTCAATAATTTTGAACTGGTTCCTTTTCTGGATTTTTTAGGTTTGAATCTGCTGTCTTTGATTCCGACGAGTGTTGAGTATGTACGCATACACGTTTTGATTTTCCATTGTGCTTTGATTCCGTATGCATGGACATCCTTGTAAAGCTCTATGTATACATGTACAAACTTGTGCACGTGCACATTTCTTATTTATTATATTTTATTTTTATATATTTTTTATGGATCGTTTTGTACCGGTCGATGGGCATGGAATGGTATCGATCCAACCCCTTGAGAATAGGAAAGTTAATCGCCTATTTTCTTGGTTCTGGGATTATATACCCAACTCCTCTCTCTCCTTCACCTTATCCACTGCCATTCGTGCTAAAGCTTACAGTCGCCATTAAAGCACTTCGCCTCCAACGCTGAACCATGCTGCCGCTAGCCTTGTGCTGCCACCACCAGTCACCAAACCTCCGAACTTTGACCTCCATCGAACTCTGCCTTGCCACACTTGTACTCGACCTATAGCTTCACACTCAATTAGCACCCACACTCAAACTAGGACCCAAATCAAACACCTCCTCGAGCTTTAACACCTTTAGGTAGGCAGCGGAGATGGTGTCATGCTAGGATAAACCACATTGGTGGACAAGGTTGGGATCGGGAGATGTTGTGAAAAAAGAGGCCAAAATCTATACAAGGGTATGGGTCGGTACCGATCCAACCCTTAGGGGATTTCGGGCTTTAAACTCATTCTCGAATATTGCCTTATTGACTAACTACTCAAGCTATGACAAACACTATCTTTTGGGTTTCAAGGCATATCCAATGCATGGTTACTAACGTGAAGTACATTGGGACGGTCGACAATGACAGACACTTTGAATAAAATTTAGATTTTCAAATAAACTGTTGCACAACATCGGAAACTTACACTGCACAACACTATAATTTGCACCGCATTGCACTAGGTTTTCTGTGTAATACTAGGTAGTCTTTTAATCTTCTTGGTATGACTTTTCTGTTGAGCTTTGATAGTTATGGGTCATAGACGTTTTGAGTGTCATTCCGCTTAAGCTGCAGGCCCACCAATTCCTAGATACACCGTATCAGATACTGAGTCAAGCTCGATTACGGTTCCATCTGCATGATAAACTCTGGTGCACCCTATACCTTAGCATGAGAATCCATTAGTAGAACTACTTACTTCGGAAGTTCAAATAGAGCCTATAGAAGGTCCAAAAGTCGAAGCTGCTCCTGCTATACTTGACGATGCTGTTATATTAGATGATGATTTCATCACTTCAAAGATTGAGGAAGGATCACTCAGAAGAATTTATGAGAAACACGGCATCCCATTTGAGGACGTGTTAGTTCCTACACGCCACCATAGAGTGCAACATTTGCCAACTGGATACACAGCATGCAATAAGTACATGTGCCTGGCAGGATGTGTTCCATTGTTTAACATGTTCATCCGACGAGTCTTGCATTTTATAAGGCTGGCTCCAGCTCATCTCTATTCAAACAGCTACACATTCCTTCATAGTCTATTCATCATATTTGTTTTCCATTTCGACCGAGTTCCTACAAATCAAGAAATTTTGTATCTATATAACTTCAAGCACCGCAAGGAAAATCCATCCCTCACTATCTTAGAGCTATCTAGAGGCTGCAAAATTATAATAGGTACTTGGAATAAACTGAGCAACTTCAAAGATGAATTTTTTTTCGCTCGCTATCCCTTGAATTTGCACAGCGATGGTTGTCTGGACGTATGTTTAATTCTTATCCTTTTCAAAAACATCCATGTTTAAAGATCTGCTATCACTGAATTCTTTTCCATTCTTTGCAGATGTATCGTGAAGGCTTAGCAATGCAGCTTTGGCAGAGACTCACCGACAATTTCATGAAATTCCAAAGGCAGAGAGGGAGGCTCAGACACCGCTTAGTGAAGAGAATCTTCAGGCCTATAACTTGTTGGACTCCGATCGTAGCGTTGGCCCTGCTGTAGAGCCATCGATAGCGATGAGGACGGTTTTTCATTCAGAGATCATTCACCGATGCCCCCGGTTCAAATTCCAGTTATCGAGATAGCAGGAGTAGGAGAACACTTTTAGGAGGGGGAACATGATGGGGTTGGCTATAATATCAATGATGCGGGCTACATTCCATTTGTTGATGATGTCGACAACAACCAACAACCTCTTCAAAGAAGTCTCAAGATTAAAATCACAAAAGGCAGACTCTGATCGCGCCTCCGCCAGCTACAGTCACATTTAAAACTCCTGTAGAGCCCTCTGAGGATATATATGCTGGTCTAGGACAAAATTCCGAACGATGTTCCTTCCTAGGGCCCTGGCAACATGAGCACTAGGGATGTTGGATCCTCTATTCATTTCCAAGAAGATATGCCTTCAGCTCGAGCAGTGGAGATTACCCCTGTCAATAAAATTCTAACTCATGGTCCGTTAGGAGGACATTGGGAACTTGCATGCACACACATGTACTGCAATTAACTCAGCTTGCATCATGTTCTTATCCAATCAAGGCTGATTCAACTTTGTCTCATTCGTAGGTTCAGTGGAACGACGTGGTTTGTACGAGCCTCTCGAGGGTCAAATGGCTTATCAACCAAGACGCAAACCGAGCGTGCACCACCACAGGACCAACCATGATTTTGATTCTAGTCGGCTTTCAAGTCATTATAAAGGAGGTAGAGAGAAGGATTACAAATCACATGACTCATCGTCTAAGCACCAATCCAGGTCCAAGTCGCCCCAATCTAGGAGTTTGGACAGACACTATAGCCATCACGATGACATTCCTCATGATGACCCCTCTTGTGCTTCCCTTTCTGCTAAGCAAACAACAACGTCCCGTACTTTCCATCATTCTGGTCGATCATTGAAGCCCGCTTCTTTCGATTCCTTTCGATATAAAGCTGGTAAAATGCATATTGAGTAGCCTACTGAGTAGCCTATTGTTAAAGCAATGCAGTCGGTCACGTCTAACCCTTATATAGTTGAATTGTAATGTCGCTTCCTAAAAACCCATTTTAAAGGCGGTAAGTTTGTTCCTAATGTGAAGGATATACCTTTGGGTTTAAAAGACCATATGGTGGTATATGTCAGTGATGTATACGATGAGTATTTCATTTGGAGGATGTTGGCTGAGCAGATCTCCGAATATGCCGAGAGCGTGGAGACTGAGGCTGGAGGATTGTGACTTACATGGAATCAAAATGATGAGACCATTACACAACTTGACGAAGATGTTGCCGAGCTGAAGTGGGCAAAGGTGGATGCCGATCAAAAAGTCAAGTAATTAAATGCAACGATCGATCAGGAAAGAAAAAAGCATTTAAGCCAAGTCAATTATGTTCATCACAGGGATCATGAGTTGGCTAAAGAGGTGGAGGAGCTAAAGGCACAGCTCGTAAAGGAGAAGAAAGAGAAGGATGAAGCCCTTCAATGGCTCATGACTATTGTGAGGAGTAGTTTGACGCTTGCAAACAGAGAGATGATGCGTTGGATAAAACAAAAAAAATGGATGAGTTGGTGGTAGCCATGGAGAGATGATGCGTTGGATAAAACAAAAAAAGTGGATGAGTTGGTGGTAGCCATGGAGAGATGAGTCAAAGATAGGTTTGAGCCACTCATCATCAACTACAATGTCGACGTACTTAAGTTCAGAGATTTTGCATGGCTTGGAAAATACTATCCCCAAGCTCTATTGTTGGCATGGGAGCAGATTGTATGGGAAGAGCAGCAGTATACGGAAGGAAGTGAAGTGAATCTGGTGGAGCTAGAGAGCAAGATTCTAAGTCTTGAAGAAATCAAGGTGCTCAGGACTAATGAACTTATTTTTCATCTGGAGCGGGCAACTACAGTCCAGAAAGATTAGGTGGAAGGCTCCGGGACAACACCTCAGGATCTCAGTATAAGTCTCACTTTTGGGCCTCCAGCTACATCCATTGCTCCATCTGTCCCTTCGTACAATCTAGATGCACCACAGATACATAAGACAAGCATGTTATTTCCAATTCAGGAAGAAAAATTGGATGGCACACTTGGCCACACAGAGCCTCAATCTGGCGGAGGTATATCATTGACCTTACCCATTTTTGAGAGAGCTTACATGACACATGCTGATGTAGCTAATCTCTTCTTTTATCTTTCTCAAATTTCAGGTCAGCCTGCGATTTCATGTCTCCTGAAGGAAAGCTTCCAGCTGGGTCAAAAAGCAACAACGACTGAGTTAACAATCATGACTGTCTCTGGGACGGTCCCAAGCATCTCAATTAGTGATACCCTAAGTTCGGGCATGTATAAAATTGGTGCGTTGCAAGAAGAAAATGTTGGTGACTTTCAGGGAGCTCCTACGAAGGAGGATGTTATTATCACTTGGTCAATTTACCTTGCTCAAGGGCTTTCTATGAGCAAGCTTTTTGAAGAACGGCTCAAGTTCAGCCGGTTGGCTTCATCCCTCCTCCTCTATGAGCGAGCGAGACCATTTTTGTCTCGGTGACGCAACCTATGCATAGAAGCGCTCAAAGCACGTTCGCTACTTCATTGCATAGCTTGCCTTTCAAAGGCAAAGGAAGCGAGGGAAGAGGAAGGAAGAAAATTGACTATTCAATTGAGCCATCTTCTAGAGATTGGAAGAAATCGAAGAAGCAAAAGCTTAAGAAATGAGCGTTAGCTTGTTTTGGTGTATAGCCGTAGGAACCAGCATTTTGTTTTAGGCCGGTTTTATGCGGGTTCAGTCCCAGTTTTGCTTTCTGTTTTGATGCTAATAAAACTTGTACTTTTCTCCTAAATCTTATTTTTGGATGTGAATAATAAAGACTTTTTGTTTCATTCAAATCTTGTGTGAATTTGTCTAAGTATTTGAGAAATGCACTTTGCATTCAATGCATTTGCGATCCACTTCCCACTATCATCATTGGACTAAGTTATTAGTCTGTTTTGTTGTTTAAGAAAGCAAGGGAGGATCACTAGGGCGTCTATCTACAAGTGCCCATGCACGACTGTGTTAGATTCTGAAACTTAGTCGAATTCCGATCATTTGGAAAGATAACTTAAACATTTCTTCCGAGGACGTTTTGCGATCGCGCCTAACTCTGGGTGTCAATCGAAGCAATTCATATCTAAACAGTAATTTGTGCATCCTCCTCTAGGATGTGTATTTTGACCATGTCGAACTCTGGGCGTCGATTGGACCTAAGCACTTAAGATAGTGGTTTAAACATCCAAATCCAGAATGTTTGTTTTAGACCAATGTTGATCGAAATTTGTAAGAGAGCCCACATATCTTTGGTCATAGATCATCTTTCATCTTGTCTACTTCGGGCAAGGCGTGGATACTCTGCCAGACCCTAGCACGAGCTATTGAGGCGAATTGTCTCGTTTAACCTTTGAATGTTTATACTCCTTCCCCTAAGTCATGGGTTGGAGGAGTTATTGGGTATCCACCTCCGGATACCGGGTGTAGTTGAGCTTCGTGCGTTCGAACCTGGACTGCGAAAGCTTAGTTGGCGCCTATCTCTAGGTACATGCACACCTTTATTTTACACATGTAGGTTTATTTAAATATAACATTGTTCACGGTGTAAAGTCAAGCGTAGACAGATTCAGGGGCTTTGGAAGTCATTTCTTTTATAAACACTAGAAATGAAAGATTTTGTCTGGTTACACAGCTTTGATAAAATATGTACAAATTTATGTTCAATGAAATAGTGTCGCAAGTATTCACTATTCCACGCCCACCGGAGTGAGATCCCATCCATCGTTGCTAGCTTGAACATGCCATCTTCAAGCTTTTGCTCAATTGCGTACAGACCTTCCTTACTCGCGCTCAAGTTCCCAAGGCTGGGAAGATTTGTTTGAGAATGAGGTCACCAATTTCAAAGGTCTTAATCATGACCTTGGTGTTGTATTATTGAGCGACTCGTCCTCGATGGGCAACTGCCCTCAAGTCAGCTTCATCACGCTTCTCATCGATCATATCGAGAGACTCTGTTAGGATTTACTCATTCGTCCATGGATTGTAGTGAGCTACTCGATGAAAAGGTACTTGAAGTTCAACCGAGATCATAGCCTCTGATCTATAAGCTAGGGCGAATAGAGAGTGGCTAGTCATGCAACTTGTGGGTCATTCGATAAGCCTAAAATGCCAACGGAAGATCATCGACCCACTTGCCCTTAGACTTTTCCAGTTGCTTCTTAAGAATGGACTTGATAATCTTGTTCACTACATTCACCTGAGGGTGTGCCACCACTGCAAATCTCTTTATTATGCGATGCCTGGTGTAGAAATCTTTGAATTCAGCATTGTCGAATTGGGTTCCATTATTAGAAATAATTATTTGTGGATTCCAAAATGACAGATGATGTTTCTGATCACGAAGTTGATTACTTTATTTGTAGTGATTGTGGCTAACGGCTCAACCTCAGCTCATTTGGTGAAGTAATCAACAATGATGATGTCGTACTTCACGCTACCTTTGGACATTGGAAGCACACTAATGATATCGATTCCCCAAACTACAAAGGGCTAGGGACTGACCATTTGAGTAATCCCTGTTGGCTGGGCTCTTGAAATCTTAGTGAATCTTTGGCACTTGTCACACTTTTTGGTGCAATCAGCTGCGTCTTGGTTGACGGTAAAACAAAAATACCCATAACGAACGATCTTCTTTTGCTAGGGGTGCCTCCTAGTGTTGTCGCCGCAGGCCCCTTCATGTACTTCTCTTAGGACTTGCTTGGCCTCATTGTTGGCAATACACCAAGGCATAGGAACTGAGAATCCCTTCCTATTAAGAACTCCTTGCATGATGAACCTTGAAGCTTTACAAAGGAGTTGATGTCGTTCATTTTTCCAACAAGTAGGGTTCCTCTCTACAAATAATTCTTTATCAGGGTCATCCAAGACTCCTTTTCATATTTAGCCTCTAATATCCAAACGTCATCCATTTGGTCGATTCTCAGAGCCGATAGCACTTCCACTGGGACCAAGCCTATGAGCTACTCATCTTCAAAACTGGCTAGCTAAGCCAGTGAGTCGGCCTTTGCATTTTCCTCTTTAGGGATATTTATTATGGATTAATATTCAATATCACTAAGCAGTTCGAGGTCTAGGTTTAGATAAGTAGCTAGCCTCGCTCCTTTCATTTGAAACTCTTTCCTTATTTGGCATACCACTAGCTGGGAATCACATAAGATATGCAAAGTTTTAACTCCCGGCACTTTAGCAATCTTGAGTCCTACGATCAATGCCACATACTCATGTTCATTGTTCGTCGTCGAAAAGTCGAGATTCAGAGCTAACAAATTAAACGTTCCTCGAAGGTCACCAGCACAACTCCAGCACCAAAACAACGTTCGTTTGATGCACCATCCATGTACATTTTCCACCTAGCATTTTGCTCTCTCCTACTCTCTATACTTCATCTCGTTTAGTGTATCAGCATTAAGATCCACCAAAGGTTGGCCTGGTTCGCTCTACGAGGGTGATAGGTTATGTCATGCTGGCTCAATTCAATGTTCCATTTCAACAACCATTCAGACGTCCCAGGTCATTGCAGGACCTATCTCAAAGGCTGGTCAGTCAGAACTTTGATCGGATGAGATGAAAGTAGCTGTGGAGCTTCCTCGAAGCGATTAATAGGTAGTACGTGAGCTTCTCCAACTTGGATAGTTTTTTCTGCTCCTATTAATCGCTTGCTAATGTAGTGCATTGGCTTCTGGATTCGAGACACCTCACGTAGGAGCGTGACACTCAAAGCATGCACCGACACTGACAGATAAAATAAACAAGTCCTCATCCTCCAGCGACTTCGATGGAATGGGGAGTCTCTTTAAGTGATCCACAAGAGCTTGGAATGTATCTACACATTCTTGCATCCAAGTGAAATTCCTCTTCCCTTTCTTGATAACTTCGAAGAAAGGGATGCATTTGTCAATGGCTCTAGAGATGAATCGACTCTAATCGGCGACCTTCCCATTCAAACTCTGGACTCTTTGATCGTTTCCGGGACTTTGATGTTCCTTGGTGCTTCTATCTTCTCCGGATTGGCTTCGATTCCATGGGAGTTCATGATGAAGCCTAAGAATTTTCCCAACGCAATGACGAATGAGCATTTCAAATGGGTTAAACTTCATCATGTACTTCCAGAGAACTTCGAACATCTCTGCCAAGTCATCGATGTGGTTCCTCGATAGTCGAGACTTCACGAGCATATCATCCACATAGACCTCCATCGAGCACCCTATTTTACCTTTAAACATCTTATTCATCAACCTCTTGCATGTCGCTCGAGCGTTCTTTAATCCAAAGGGCATGGCAAGATAGTAGTATGATCGTCAGTAATAAAGCTGGTGCGTTCCTGGTCGAGGATGTGCATTGGAATCTGATTGTATTTAGAGTATGCATCCATGAATGAAAGCAATTTATGCCCGACCATCTAGTTTACCAGCTGGTCAATCCTCAGGAGCAGGAAGCTGTCCTTCGAGCACGATTTATTCAGGTCTGAATAGTCGATGAATGTCCTCCACTTCACGTTTGCTTTTTCCACCAAGACTGGATTGGTTACCCACTCTAGGTATAACGCGACATGGATGAAGCCGTTGTCTTTTAACTTATCTACTTCTTTTTTGAGTGCAATGGATCTCTCTGGACACAGCTGTAGTGTTTCTGTTTCACAGAAACACATTTAGGATTTACATTCAATGTGTAGCTCGCTATCTCCGACGATATCCACACATGTTTGAGTGAGCCCAGGCGAATATATCTTGGTTCACCCAAAGAAAACCAATGAACTCCTTCATCATCCTTACACCAAGCCATGATCCGACCTTCGGGACCCGTGTAGGATCATCCTGGCTGATCGAGATGTTGATCGTCAACTCGGTTAAAGCCGCCCGCACATCATCCGGCTCTTTTCTTGGATCCATATCCTTATGGAACTGACTATGCTGCCTGAGCCAGGGCTCAGGCGGTAGTTGTTATGCATCCAAAGCCTTGATGCAGAGAGTACTCTCCATAACTTTTTCCTTTCTCTCTTCACTTTGCATCTTTAAGCTTAGTGGCATAACATGCCCGACCAAGTCTCTGATCACCTAGCACTATTCTCACACCATTCTCTGTCCGGAACTTCATCGTTAAGCACCAAGGAGCGACGGCCACTTGAAATTCATTAAGGGCCGATCGACCTAAGAAGGCATTATAAGCAGAATAAATATCCAACACAACAAAAGGCATGACCTAGTCTCTCTTGTGGTCGCCCCTTCCAAGCATCACCGATAGATCCACACATCTCACTGGCTCGGTAGTAGTCCCATTAAATCCCTAGATCCAAGATTTACTTTAAGTCCTTACCCTCTAGAAGCATCTGGTCGTAGATTTCTTAAACAAAATGTTGACTGAACTCCACAACCAACCAACACCTTCCTTACAATTGTAGGGCCTATCATGGCCGATATCACTAGTGGATCAATAGTTGGGGCCTCCACCTCGTTAGCATCTTGATTTCTGAAAATAACGTCATCTATCATAGTCCTGAGTTGTTTCGTCGAAGCACCATCTTGGATGGCAAAACAGCTCTCATTTACTGCATGTTTCAAAGCACGCACTTATCGTTTCATCTCAGTCTAGCTCTTCTCAGCTGGACATGGTCCACCGATAATAATATTAATCACCAAATATTTCTCAAGCCGCCTAGGCTCACCAACATCAAGCCAGGCCTGCCCCTACTGGGGATTTGACATTCCTTGCTCGCCATCCTGCAGGGCTTGCACAAAGTTACACAACTTCTTGCATATCAGATCTTCTATCACATCACGCAGATATCCACATTCATTGGTGTTGTAACTGTGCATCTCATGAAATCTGCAAAACATGCCAAACTTCTTCTCCTTTTCAGTTAGCTCCCTTTTAACCGGCCTCATGTATTGCTAAGTACCTTAAGTAGCTAAGTATATATGCTCAATCGAGTTGTTCAAAAGAGTATAGTTGCCGTACTTCAGGATTCTTGGACATCTCCTTGATTTCGATTTCTTATCTTTCGCTCCATTGTTGTTCTTGCTCTGCCCACCACTTCTATTTTCCATATTGACATCGACATTGTCGAATTTCCTCCAGACTGCTTTACAATAATATTACTTTATATCACCTCTGTCGACAACCCGACATTGGTTTTTCCGATAGTAGTGCTTGCCTCTTCCAAGCACAAGAACTAAGTCGACTTTATTTAGAACACGTCCATTATCGGTGGGGGTTTCATCTTCAACCACCTCCAAAATCATTATTGGGATAGATCCCCCTAATCATTGCCATTAATATAATATCTTCTTGAGGATTGCTCATCACGGTTACTACAGTATTAAACCTTGGTAAAAAATCCTTTAAAGACTCTCACTCCTTGGAAGAGGTTGGACAGTGACAGGACGTCCTTTAGACGGGTAGTGTGCAAACGGAATTCCCCAATGAACTTCCGCTCTAATTGCTTAAAAGACGATATAGATCTTGGGGGTAGCCATATAAACCACATCGTCGCTACTCCCTCTAGGAAAATCAAAATACAGTGACATCGTACAACATCAATAGCTCTGGCAGAACCCATATGCCAATCATACTTCATCAAATTCTGCCACGGATCCATCTTTCCGTTAGATGATAACATCGTTGGCATCACAAATCTCATTGGGTATTCCTCGCGTAGGATTTTTTCCATAAACGGATTCCGACGTAGGGAGGAACCCCAATCATCATTGATCCGATGCTAGCTCTTATTTATAAGTTTCCTTACCATTTCGGTCAAATCAGGCTTATATGGATCTATTGAATGGTGGTAATCGTGATCCACTCTGAGTGTTTGGCCTAGCAAAAGCTCTTGGTTAGTTTCATGGTACTTTGGTTCCCCTGACTTCGGAAGAACCGTTCGTTCAGTAGTTCCGTGTACATAGTCTCTTCTGTTAGGAAATCAAATCCATGGTTTTAATGACAACAACTATACAATGAAAATCAAATGTACATATATATGTATATATATAGGAACTTGCTAGAGCAACATCACTAGAAAGACAAGAACAAGGTGCAAAGAACAATACAAGAGACTACAAGTCGATAAGATCAAAGAAGCAACAAGAAACATGCACAAAAAGGACATGCACAGTTTTCAAACGTCTGAGTGCACAAGTCAGACGTTTGAAAATATCCTCTGGAACAACAAAATAAACAAGACCAGACGTCTGTTAGATGCACCCAGACGTCTGGAAATCTACCCTGTTAAAAAATTATATACTACCAGACGTCTGATACAAATACCAGACATCTGATTTCAAACTCGGGAACAAAAATTAAGCAGGCTCAGAAGTCTGATACAAACATCCAGACGTTTGAATTCAAACTCGGGATTGAAATTTAAACTTCAACTGCCAGATTTGAATAGACGTCTTCGCTTCTCTTCGCTGCAACTCTTCATTATCAACAGAAGCAATATAGAGCACTCATTAATGGATGCAACTACTCAACATACCTATCTACAACTATATATTGAAAAGACAGTGCGGATCATGCTATATGGAATTATACTATACTAGTGCGGAAATAAACTAAGATACTATAGCAATGTGAATAAGTAAAATAAAACAAGCACACCAGGAATTTTTATACTGGTTCGAACTTCCCATTCTACGTCAAGTCCCAGCCTCCTTCTGGAATTTCACTAAAACAACAACCCTCACTTAACCCGGAGGAACAGGTCTATACAACCCCTGAGTAGCCGAATAAGGACTTGAGCAACATAATAGGATTTCGCCTCAACAGCCGAAGAGGACTTCACATGCCTGAGCAGCAGAACAGGACTTCAACTTATATAGAGAGTATTTGACACAGTGTGTTCTTGATAACACGGATTTGTCTCTTGATAGTACAACCTTCCTATAATCTTCTCCTTTTGATATTTATGTGTGTATGTGAAGAATATGGAAGTAAATGAATGATTTTGTATGAACTTGAATGCACAAGAGTGTGTTAGAATCAAAGTATATTAAGAATATAAAGAGTTAGATCGATTAGGTTAATAAAACTGATGATTCTAACATGTTTATATAGATTATAAAAAGGTGCAATTGTTCGTGAATAGTTATCATGAAAGTATATGGTCATACCTGTTGATTAAAAGTCGTATCTCTTTATGGAAGAGAAATGTTTGTTCAGAAATATAGCCGTTATAGGAATTCAGACGTTTGAAAAATAGAATTCAGACTTCTGAAATCATTCACGTGCAAATTAGAAAGCAAATAGGTCATTTTTGACCTGATTCAGACGTCTGAATATTTTCATTCAAACGTCTGAATGACATTATTCAGACGTTTGAATTTAGCTTGTAACAAAAAATTATCATAGCTCAAATGGTTAGAGCACTTGCCTTTTGAACTAGTGACCCAGGTTCGACTCCCGCTCCATGCAATTTTTGAAAACTTGATTTTTCATTTAAAATATGAATGTATATGTGTGTATATCATTTTGAGAAGATTTTAACATTTGTAAACTCTAGACATGACACTCTATGACTAATAATACTTTGTTTGTCACCTTCGTCTTGTCTCTATCGTATATATCTCTTCTGTATCTCCATATACATTCTTTCATCCTTTTGTACTGTGTATCTTCATTTTGAACGTATTTGTTTGTCTCTTTTTGATGCTCATGTACCAGCAAATTAGCTTGAGATTCTTTGGCATAATTGTATAGTTATTGTCATTAAAATCCAACAATTGAGGTTCTAACATTCTCCCCCTTTTTGATGATGACAACTATACAATTTTAAATAATATTCATTCTATATAAAAAAATAATATTAATATGTTTAAAGCTCTCCCAAAGTATAACATCTCCCCCTAAGTATAATATCTCCCTCTATTAATATGCATATGAATTTCTCCCCCTTTGTCATTATCAAAAAGAATGAGGGAATATAATAAATTATATAAATATCTTGTAAATAACGAGATAAACTCATTATTAATTATGAAGGAAAAATAAAATAGATTTTACCATATTTGCTGAAGTCCATATTTCATTGTAAGCACGTAATTCTATTAAACGTATGGAACATTCTTTAAAATTCCAAAATCTATCCTTTTCCTTTTGTTTCTCCGAGTACCTGCAAAAAATAATAATCATTTTCGGTACCCACTATTATGTTAGGGTCCGGGGGGTTAGGTCTTAGGAAACCATACCCATTTGGGTGTGGTTGAACCTTTATAAATATAATTTTCATTATTAACTACCATATCAAAATAATCATCAATATATTTTTCTATATTTTTCCAATTAACAGGAACCCAAATACTTAGATAATTTTTATTCATATTTCCCGTCAATGATTTTGTACTTCTAGAGAAATTATAAACATTATTGGTCATAACAGTGTTTGAATTTCTATAAAAATTGGATTTAGACTTTACTCGAAATTTAGTACTAGCACTAACATTTTTACTATACATGAAAGCATATCTAGTGCTATTTCTACGATCAATTTTAATATATCCTAAACCACTTTTATCATGTAACGGTCTAGAACTGGATAAAATCATGTTTAAATCATTTTGACCTTTATTAAATTTTGTGACTTCACTGTTAAGTTTATCAAATTTAGCTTTAAAGTCACAATTATTATTTTCAAAAGAAATATTACTATTATTTAAAATATCAATTTTTTCATTTAATTCAGTATTCTCGTTTTTTAACGTACAGTTTTCATTTTTAAGAAGGAAATTTTGAGATCCTGAATTATCTAAAGAGGATTGTAATAAATCATTTTGTCTTTTCAAATCAAAAATTTCTTTTGAAATTTTTTCTCTCTCTTTCTCAAATATGGTGTTTTGTTCATCTAGAAAATCTATAAGAGCCTCAAAATTATTCTTTAAAGCACCAAGTTGATTTTCTAAATCTAACTTCTCATTTTTCAATTTCTCATTTTCAAGTTCAACAGATTTCATCTTTTCTAAAATAATATAATTAAGCTTTGAAATCTTATTGCTTACACTAACTAATTCATTATTGTCTTTTACTGAAATTTGTAAATCAGAAAGTACCTTTTTATAGTCTTCACTGGTGGCTTTGATAGGTATTTTGCCTGTTGTATTTCGACTGGATCGTTTTCTAGCAATTATTCTATTATGTTGTGACGATCGATAGAATTCCAGGCTCTGATACCAAATGAAAGTGACTATAGGATCGAGTAATATGGAATAGTATAAAGGGTACTTTTGACACAGGTCCTTATTAAGGTTCAAAATACATGAAAAGTCCTTCACTAAATTTCAGTGTAAATTAGGTCCCTGTTTTTTATTCATGGTTATTGCAGAGCATGATGCAACTTTTCATAAAAGTTGCTGACATTTCCGCAACTTTTCTGTACACTGTGAACATAGTGTATGAAAGTTGCTGAAATATCGGCACTTATTTATAAAAGTTGCTAACATTTCAGCAACATTTATGTACACTGTGAACACAGTGTATGAAAGTTGCTGAAATATCAGCACTTATTTATAAAAGTTGCTGACATTTCAGCAATAATTTTTCTTTGTTTCTAGAAAATAGGGACCGGATTTACAATGAAACTTTGATAGGGAAAGTTGCTGAAATATCAGCACTTATTTATAAAAGTTGCTGACATTTCAGCAATAATTTTTCTTTGTTTCTAGAAAATAGGGACCAGATTTACAATGAAACTTTGATAGGGACCCGCTTTACAATATGAAAGTATGATAGGGATGCCTCCCTAATTTCCACTAGTATAAAAGCAGTGCGGAATAATAGAACAATTAGCAGATAATAGTAAATAATAAACGAGCACACCAGGATTTTTATACTGGTTCGAACTTCCTGTTCTACGTCCAGTCCCAGACTCCTTTTGGAATTTCAACTAATTATAACCCTTACTTAACCCAGAGGAATAGGTTTACAACACCTGAGCAACCGAATAGGATTTCACGCCTCAGCAGCAGAAGAGGACTTCACTTTGCCCGAGCAGCAGAACGGGACTTTTACAAAACAATATTTCTTGACACTATGTGTTCTTGAGTAACACGAATTTGTCAATTATAGTACACCTTTCCTATAATCTTCTCCTTTATGATATATATGTGAATGCGTGAAGAATAAGGAAGTAAGAAAGTGAATTTGAATGATGTTGAAAGCACAAGTGTATTAGAATCAAGAATTTTGAGAGTAGAATAAAAATCAATTGAATCGTTGTTGGAAAACTTGATTCTAATGTGTTTATATAGATAATAAATAGTTGCAATTGTTCGTGAAGAGTTATCATCAATAGTTATGATCATATTTGTTGGATTAAAGATTGCAACTCTTCACGAATGGAAGTACCTTTTCAGAAAACTAGTCGTTGTAAATATTCAGACTTCTAAAATTAAAAATTCAGACTTCTGAAATGCAACGAAATCAAACCAGAAAGAAAATAGGCAAAAAATTGCCATATTCAGACGTCTGAACTATCCAATTCAGACGTCTGAATATTGTATTCTACAATATTCATATTTCCAGATTCAAACGTCTGGATTGGATCATTCAGACGTCTGAATGTAACATAAAAATGAGATTTTTCCTTTAAACCAAATATATGCATATGAAATGATAATGAGATGCAGTATATATCATATATGAGAGATTTTAACATATTTTAACTTCTAGACAAGGACTCGAAACAACGTTATATATAAAATTATACATAGTCGAATCTTGTCATAGATTAATCCCCTGCAAAAACAAGTTAGTATATAAATGATTGTATAGTTGTCGTAGTCAAAATAATGTATTTACGAAATACCGTAAACATGAAGTTTCAACATTCTCCCCCTTTTTGACGATGACAACTATATAAAATTATAGTATACAACATGATCATATAGAAGCAGGAAATACAAATACTCCCCCTTAATATAAACTCCCCCTGTCGATAGGAAATATTTCAAAAATATATCTCCCCCTTTGACATCGACAAAAAGGAGAGTTAAAATATCATGCATATCATAGATGTAAAAAAATATAAACAAGAATAGGAGAGCAAAGAACCAACAGAATCATCACAAAATACATAGAGCCAACAAGTAGTAGCATATGTTTAAATTCTTAACTAATAAAACATTAGAAATAAGAGGTAAATTAGATGTACCGACATTGCTCACATCGCCTTTGCCGATGATGCATTCCTTAGAATTATCTCCAAAGGTGATAGAACCTCCATTTGAGTATATGATATTTGTTAGCATTTCCTCGTTTCCTGTCATATGTTCTGAGAATCCACTGTCTAGTATCCATTTTCCTCTTTTGTTTGGTGGTACCTGCAAAAAATATAAGTGAAGACATTGGTACCCACCTTTTTATTAGGGTCCTAAGAGTTAGGTCTTAGGAAACCAAACCCAAGAGGGTTCAGTATTCCCTTTATAAATATAGTTTTTATTTTTATGCACAGATTCAAAGAAGGAATTTATATATCTCTTCCTAATAAAACTATTTTTTGTTTTAGGAATCCATATTTTTATGGTTTTTAAGTTGGTTTTCCTCTTTGAATGTTCCATGGAAGGTATAGTTTTAGAAACATTTCTCCTTTTATTTTCCTTTGTAGGTGGAGCTCGTGATTTCTTAACATAACCTAATCCATTTTTATTAGATGTCGGTTGAGAACTTTCAATAATCTTAGACAAGTTTTCTCTACCTTTATTGAAATTTGAAACATTCTTGGTGATATTGTCTAGCTTAGTTCTAAGACTGGTGTTCTCTAACTCAATCATTTTGATTTTTGTTTTAAGCTCATGATTTTCAGAGGCTAGAGTATCATTCTTAACTTTCTGAGTTTCTATTTCTTGACTTAATAGAGCAAATTGAGAATTATCAGAAGATGATTCTTGAATTTTCTCAAGTTCTTCTTCTAATATTTTATGTTCATCTTTTAACATATCTCTTTCAAATTCTGCTCTATTTTGATTTTCTAAAGCTTTTTTATATTTTCTTTTGAGATTTTTTAAAGTGTCAAGAAGTTCAGAATTAATTTCAATCATATCATCAAAAGTTAGATCACTAACCTTATTCTCCTTTGCCATAAAGCATACATTTGCTTGCTCATTCTCACTGTCAGTGCTACTATCAGAAGATGAAGAATCTGAATCATCCCATGTAACTGAGAAAGCCCTTTTCTTGAATTTTTCCTTCTTATTTTTGTTATTGTATGATTTTTTCTGATCTGGACAATCTTTCTAAATGTTACCCTTCTTATGGCAGTTATAGCATTATAATACAGAAGTTGACGGCTTGTTGAAAAACCGTTTGTTATTATTCTTGTTCCCTTTTCTGTATTTCAAAAACTTTTTAAAGTTTTTGGCTATAAAAGCTAAGTCTTCTTCATCTGAGTCTTCTTCCTTTTCAGCATGGAAAGCCACATTCTTTTTGTCTTGAGCCTATACTCTTTTAGCCTGCATATTAACTTCAGAGGACATTAAATTTCCTATTAACTCTTCTGGTTTCATGGTGGAAAGATCATTGGCTTCTTCAATAGCTAAGACCTTTATTTCCCAATCATCGGTTAAAGAGTTTAATAGTTTTGAGACAATATCAAAATCCGTAAATGTTTGTCCTAGTCCTAGTAATGAATGATAGATATCTTGAAATCTAGAGTACATATCATTTATGGACTCATTTTACTTCATTCTAAAATTTTGAAACTGACTTTTGATCATGGATATTTACTTTGCTTGACTTTGTTAGTGCCTTCATGTGTGACTTTAAGAGTTCTCCAAATTTCATAAGCAGTTGTGCACATACTAACTCTATTAAATTCATTTCTATCTAAGGCACAAAATAGCATGTTCATGGCTTTAGCATTAACAGTGGCTTCTATCTTTTGAGCAGTAGTCCATTCTGCATAAGCAGTAGTGGGTGTAGTGTATTCTATTTGTGTAACATTCCATGAATCAAAACTATTTGCTTGCATATAAATACGCATTCGTGTAGCCCAATAGTTGTAATTCATGCCATTGAATAGTGGAGGTCATGCAGTAGATTGACCTTCAATAAAACCGGTGTTAATGCTAGTGCTGGGGTTATTTTCCATATTAGCAAAGTATCAGATAACTTTGTAACGGTTATAAGATGCCTTTCTCTGATACCAAACGAAAAGACAGTGCGGATCGTGCTATATGGAATTATACTATACTAGTGCGGAAATAAACTAAGATACTATAGCAATGTGAATAAGTAAAATAAAACAAGCACACCAGGAATTTTTATACTTGTTCGAACTTCCCGTTCTACGTCCAGTCCCAGACTCCTTCTGAAATTTCACTAAAACAACAACCCTCACTTAACCCGGAGGAACATGTCTATACAACCCCTGAGCAGCCAAACAGGGACCTGAGCAACAGAACAAGATTTCACCTCAACAGCCGAAGAGGACTTCACACGCCCGAGCAGCAGAATAGGACTTCAACTTATACATAGAGTATTTGACACAGTGTGTTCTTGATAACTCAGATTTGTCTCTTGATAGTACAACCTTCCTATAATTTTCTCCTTTTGATATATATGTGTGTATGTGAAGAATATGGAAGTAAATGAATTATTTTGTATGAACTTGAATGCAGAAGAGTGTGTTAGAATCAAAGTAGATTAATAATAGAAAGAGTTAGATCGATTAGGTTAATAAAACTGATGATTCTAACATGTTTATATAGATTATAAAAGGGTGCAATTGTTGGTGAATAGTTATCATGAAAGTATATGGTCATACCTGTTGATTAAAAGTCGTATCTCTTTATAGAAGAGAAATGTCTGTTCAGAAATATAGTCGTTGTAGGAATTCAGACGTCTGAAAAATAGAATTCAGACTTTTGAAATCGTTCACGTGCAAATCAGAAAGCAAATAGGTCATTTTTGACCCGATTCGGACGTCTGAATATTTTCATTCAGACGTCTGAATGACATTATTCGGACGTTTGAATTTACCTTGTAACAAAAAATTATCATAGCTCAAATGGTTAGAGCACTTGCCTTTTGAACTAGTGACCCGGGTTCGACTCCCGCTCCATGCAATTTTTGAAAACTTGATTGTTCATTTAAAATATGAATGTATATGTGTGTATATCATTTTGAGAAGATTTTAACATTTGTAAACTCTAGACACGACACTCTATGACTAATAATACTTTGTTTGTCACCTTCATCTTGCCTCTATCGTATATATCTCTTCTGTATCTCCATATACATTCTTTCATCCTTTTGTACTGTGTATCTTCATTTTGAACGTAATTGTTTGTCTCTTTTTGATGCTCATATACCTGCAAATTAGCTTAGAGATTCTTTGGCATAATTGTATAGTTGTTGTCATTAAAATCCAACAATTGAGATTCTAACATATATAGCATCAGGAATCAAGAGAAAGAACACACCTAACTACCTTACAACTCGACTCTCTATCTTGATCATCTCTTGTTATAATCATCCACTTGCTATACAATCTGAAAATCTGAGATCATACACTTCTATATTCTCTCGAACAATATTGTATTCAATCATCCAAGAGATATAGGAAGTTCAATTGTACTATATAGTCAAAATACATGTAATAGAGAACACATAGTTGACAAAGAAACTCTACTATTGTAAACCTATTCCTCCGGGTGAAGTGAGGGTTATTTGGTGAAAGGAAATTCTGAAGAGGAGCTTCGGGACTGGACGTAGGACAGGAGGTCCGAACCAGTATAAAATCCTGGTGTGCTTATTCTATATGCACTTAGATTAATATTTTTTAGTTGCATCGTATATTTTTCCACATATACTTGCATATATACTACACGATCCACCCCGTATAGACTTTCAATTGGTATCGGAGCCTGGGATTCTAGAGATCGTAACAACATCCTAGAATAAATGACTATAAAGAGATCTACTCAAGGCAATATGAAGAGGAAGAGCAACAAAGAAGAATCAAATGAGAAAACAAACAAATGCTTCATGGCTAAACTCAGATCACAATCGCTATGCGTAGATTCTTTATATAAAGATCTTCTGTTAGCACATGATGAATTATTAAAAGATTGTAAAACCTTGAATAAAGTAATAGAATTGCTTTAGATAGGTTAAAAGATTGTGAGTAAGAAATTTCCAGTTTAAAAGAAGAAAATAAATTTTTGATAAAACAAACTAAATGTTTTGAAAATATCTTAGAAGAACTTGTTTCATAAAAAGATTACCTACAAAAAGAAAATGAGCAGTTAGAAGATAAAAACAATGATCTTTTAGAGGAAATCAATGTTTTGCAAAATAAAAATACTATCTTTGATAAAGAAAAGGAAAAATTTTCAAAATAAATACGGATTTGAAAAGACAAAATGATTTATTACAATCATCTTTAGATAATTCAGAATCTCGAATTTTTCTTCTCGAAAATGCGAATTGTACGATAAAAAGGGAAAATTCTGAATTAAACAAGCAAATTGATATTTTGAAAAACAATAATATTTCTTTTGAAAATAATAATTTTGACTTCAAAGCTAAATTTGATTAACTTAACACTGAAGTCACAAAATTTAAAAAAGGTCAAAACGATTTAAACATGATTTTATTTAGTTCTAGACCTTTACATGACAAAAGTGGTTTAGGATATAATAAAACTGATCGTAGAAATAGCACTAGATACACTTTCATGTATAGAAAAAATGTTAGTGCTAGTACTAAATTTCGAGTAAAGTCTAGATCAAATTCTTATAGAAATTCAAATACTGCTATGGCTAATAATATTTATAATTTCTCTAGAAGTACAAAATCATTGAATGGAAATATGAATAAAAATTATTTAAGTATTTGGGTTCCTGTTAATTGGAAAATAGAGAAAAATACATTGATGATTATTTTGATATGGTAGTTAATAATGAAAATTATATTTATAAAGGTTCAACCACACCCAAATGGGTATGGTTTCTGTAACGACCCAGAATTTCTGTCATTTGAAATTCGAATATTTAATTTATTTTAAATATTAATAAGTATGATTTGGAAGTCGAATTAATTTAATTTCGATATAGTGATTTAATTGGACGATTAAATTATTAATTTAATACTTGAAATTGGGTAAATAATTGAAATCTAAATTAAATGCGATTAAAATTGATTTAAAAATTTATATTAAATCATGTTGGAGTTATAACGATGTTATAGAACTTTTAAAATTGAATTAAAAGTTAATTTGTGAAAATTGAATATTTTAATATTTAATTGACGAGTGAAAATGACCATTTTTCAAACAGTCTCGGATTTCGACGAAACTAGTTTCATCGGATCCATAATGTGAAATTATTGTATGATTTAAAATTTTGTGTTAATCGGATGTACGGTTTGTCTGGGGGAAGCCAAAACGCATCGAAATCGGTTTAATTTAAATTTGATCGTTTATTTCCGTAACTCGCACATATGACCGAATTAGCTCCCGAAACACGTTCCATTGTGTTCGGAACGTGGAGTAAACCTTAGGAACGCCAGCCGGCATGCTCGATCTGGAGTTCGGAAAATTTTCGATGAATAGTGTTTTTGGTGAGTTTTCTATAAAAGCACCTCTATTTCTTCATTTGCAGCACAAGAGCAAAACCCTAGCCTGGCCGCCATTTTGTTCTACGGCCAGAAACTCCTCTTCTTTCTCCCACATTATCTCTAAATCCACAAATTATTAGCGAAAATGTTCAACTACGAAGTTGAAGATCGTGACGAGATCTTTAATCTCAACGGTGATGATCGTCTCCGGCGAAGCCAATCGGCGACAATATGGGTTTAAAGGCGACATGTTCAATCACATTTTTCGAGAAATAGGGCAGGCTGAGCTCGAAGCTGCTCTGGTCGTGGGGGAGGCTCGAGTAGGCGCACGTCGTGGAAGTCCCTGATCAACTTTTCGTCGTTCGTGGAGGTCGCGATAATTCCTTGTTAGTGGCGGCCTTGGGTTTGATTTCATATGAGAGTGAACGTGAGGGGGAAGAAGGCTTCAGGGGCCTAGATCTGGAGAAGCCCAATCAACAACCACGATTTGATTAAGGGTTTGGAAATAAAATTTAATATGTAAATTTAGATATTTAAAATCGTATAATGTTTAAACTATCATAACTTTGTGATACGAGGTCCGTTTCGCATGAAACGACTTGCATTGGAACCGTATTGTCGAGCACTACGCAATGGAACATGATTGGAGTCATTTGGAGCCAGTGAAAATTTTGAGTAAAATTAAACGGTCGTTTAATTTTATCCAAAATAAAACGCTGCAACCGTTATTGAAAGCAAGGTGAGAACTTCTCACTCAATCGAATGTTTTGTTTCGATTTAAATTTTAAATAGTTAGATTTAAAATTGTTGGTAGTGATTGATTGTGATGATTGGATGATAAATTGCTATTTATTGTGTTAAATAGACCCTATACGCCGCATATTAAGCGGAGGTTATTTATTAAAAACATATACCGCGATAATTCTACTGTGAAGTGGAATTGGTATTATATATGTATATAGCAATATATATATATATATATTGGAATATGTATATATTGGAGTTGTTGATTTCCCGCCTTGTATAGCGGATGAGAACCTATTGCGCCGCATAATAGAGGATAATATTTATAAATCCCATATACCGCGATAATTTCACATTGAAGTGAAATTGGTATTGTGCTAACATCTGTGGATGCAGGGAAACAGGTTGGAGGGATCCAACTGGATTCCTCAAATATTTGAATTTATTTCAATGTTGTGTGTTGATTTATTTATAATCATTGTGTGATTATATTGTGATGGAATCTGTAGACGGCTATAAATTAGCCGAAGATATTTTTGGTATCGATGGATACCAGAAATATTTAAAATTGAATTTTTGAAAATATAAGTTGAAATTGATCGAAAATTTATTTTTGATAATTGGATAAATTTAAAAGGAGTTTAAAAGATAAAAGTCTTATTTTTGGAATTGTATTGAATTAAATTTCAAATATGGAAAAAAGGCTAAATAAATGGATTTCAAGAATATTATTTATAAATTGAAAAAAATCTATTTAAAAATTGGATTTTTGAATAGTTTGGAAAATAAAGGAATTTATCTGCTTAAAAAGGAATTTACTTTAAAAAGGAAATAGATTTAGAAATCCATTTGGTAATTGATTTTTGGTGATTTAAGATAAATCTTTTGAAAATGTTTGAATTATAGTGGATGTTGAATTGTTTGACATCTTTGATGTGTGATGCTTTGTGATATATTCTGATTTGTGTGTGATTTGTGATATATATATCTATGATCTGTGAATAAAGATAAGCATTATAGTTTATACCGCTTATCAATTATATTGTTATATTTGATCTGTGATGATTGAATGCTGTTGCACTATTGTGTTAAACCCTTGGACTACACAATACACACACAAATGTGGATTTCAAGTGGAAATCGGTTAAGTCACAGATTTTTATCAATTTGGAAAAAACTGAGTTTTTGAATCCAAAATAGTTTTGGAATTGGAATTGAAAGTTTTTGAAATGAGTTTCAGAAATAAAAGTTATTTTAAATGACTTAATAGAATTGGAATTTAAATCATTTGATTTAAATTTGAATTCAATATTTTGAATTGAATTCAATGAATTGGGAATTTTGGTTTAAAAGATTTTATAATTATAAAAGGTGTTTTTATGGGTTTTAACCATTTAAAAATATGGTTTTGGAAATTTAAATTTATATTCAAGTTTTATACTTGAATGGCTTTAACTTGTGTAATTGTAACCAGTTTTTCCCAAAACGAAAACTATCCATTTTCAAATAATAATGGCTTTCATAAAGTGAAAAGATTTCCAACTTGTATTGAAACAACTCAAGTTAAAATGAAATTGTGAATAGTTTGGAAAAACTAGGAATTAACCTTTGTGAAAATGATTAAATCTTATTTTGAAATCAAAGGAGTATTTCAAATGGTGTATCTTTTATATTATAAAAGACTTGAATTGTGAATAGTTTTGAAAGCTATAAGTTAAATCTGATTTAAAGATTTAATAGGTTAATTCAAATTGAAATGGAAATTGATTTGGAAGTCTGTGAATGAATCTTTGTGAAACTGGGTAAACTTTGTGAAGTAAATCTTTTTGTTTAAAGATTTAAAATGGTAATTTGTTAAACCATTTGAAAGAAAGGATTTGGGTAATAAGTGTGACTTAATTGAAATCCCAATATTCATATGTTTTTAAATATTGTGCTCACTATTCGGGTTAGCCGGGAAAAGACCTTTGTGTCATATAACCCATTCTGAATTAGTGATACGACGATATGGATCGTATTGAAGACCGGTGGTGAAGACCGGGTATTTGTGAAAACGATAGGATGACATATCGATTGTCTCTGCACCGTTAGCTACGGTATAGAGATTTCCTTTGTGACGGAAAGTTTCATCGGGATTGTGAATACCGGATTGCAAGGGCTTCTTTTGAAGTGCCTTCGGTTCTGTTCGAACCTGGAACATACTTGTATGGTTACATGTCTGACATTACATTTTGAGATATAAAGCTGATTTCTTTCAAATACATTTCTGTTGGTGGTGGAGAATTTATTCTCTTAGCTTAACACCCTTCTCTGAGACGTACGAGCTCAGAGGTTATGTAGTTGAAATTTATCAGTGATATACTCCCAATTTGGTAGTGTGGCATGCTGAGTGTTGCTGTGTGATGAGCATTTACTGATCATTTGTGATCAAAGCGTGGCTTTGTGAAAAAACGTAGCTTTGTGGACGAGACTTCGTCAGGGCCTCACAATCCAGAAATGGTCGAAACAGGAATGATGCGGCAAGGTTATGAGGGTCGCTCCCTTTAGGGTATGTCATTTCCTTCTGGAAAAGGGTAGTATCATTGTATTGGCAGAGATCGGGGTTACCGGGGTGTGGCATACTCGAGTAGTAGTTACCTAGTGATAGAGGTAACCCGGCCTTGTGTTGGCAGAGATCCGGTTAGGTTCTCGGGACGTCCCGCCAGAGGCGATCCCATGTGGCAGTAGGAAGTTCCTTAGCCTGACCATTTGTTGGAAAATCCAAAGAAACAATACGAGCCTTGTACGGTTTTAGTTGTATTACCTGCTATGGAATGTGGCGGTAACCTGCTATTGAACATAGTAGCTATAGTAGGCATAACGTGAAATGACTATGCGGGCTAAGATTAATATTATACTTTCGAAATGTTTTCTGCACTATGCACTAATAATAATAATAATAATCCAATGATTTGCGTAGTAAGCATGTTTGACTATCATAAGAAGAAATCTCCTCCAATTCTGCGTTTGCATTGTGTGTGTGGCGGGAGGTCTTATGGTAGTCTCATTTTCCAAAAGCATTGCGAATATTTTCTACTTGCTTTGTTGCTGTTGTTTTAAAGATAAACTGTTTTAGTTCTCACACCAGTCACCATGACTGACCTGGAGTTTATTGTTTCCTTCCTAAACTCTGGGTGCCCACCAATTTCCACACGGGCAGTCTAGAGTCAGGTTATCAGGTCATTCTGGATTCAGGAGATGCTGTGGAGCTCAGTGGCGAGCTGGATGGCGAGACGTATCACTTGTATATGATATTATTTTTTTCCGATGTGTATTCTGTATGAGGACAAGTTTATATAACTGTCCAGTGTTGTATTGTTGTTGTAAACTCTGATGATGATGTAATGTATAAAATGATATAGTTCTTTGATTTAAAGATTATTTATTTATTTATTATATGTTGTTCCGCTGCGAATGTGAGATTCTGATGTTGTTTCTGTTGTTTCTTCTTTCTTTTTTCTTCCGTCTTCTTCTACCTCTTCTTTTTCTCCATAACAATTTGGTTTTCCGGCATTCGATTGCTCAGCAGTTGATACAGTGGACGTATTAATGTCGATTTTCGAGCGACGAAAAGTCGAATCGTAACATTTGGTATCAGAGCATATGGTTAGGCGATAACCATGGCTCTGTTGGGTATTACTCATTAGAGATAGAGTCAGTAGTACTCTAGAATGAGTGTGAGTGTAATAATAGATATGAGCGCGTATTTGTTAGTGAATATGAAATTGTTTTATATTGTGTTTACTTATCCGTTGAGCTGTTTGTGAATTCTGGTCGGTATGTGGGATGCCATATTATCGATAGGGGTTTCTAAACACTTAAACGAGGCAAGTTGACATAGTATCATTTTAAATTGGGTAAATGAAATAATTTTACCTCGATTATATTTTGTATATAAAGGAATAATTTTCCAAGAAATTATTAAAGTGTATATAAATTGAATTGTTTGGTTGTTGAAAATGTAAGAATATATATGAATTAATGAAAGTTGTTTGAATAAATTATATAAGAGCAACAATTGTATAAGTATAGAATTATAATTGATATGATTTACAATTGTGAAATAATCTTGCATGAGTAAAGCAAAATAGCGAAATTATATGAGGAATGTGATTTATAAATAAAAGGAAATTTTGAAAGAATTTAAGTACTGAATTCACTATTGTTGCTTGGAAATAATAAGGGTGATGACTGCAGCATCATCAGTATCATTTTCGAGTTTCCGTGTGATTGATTTGCTACCATAATAAATTGAAATTTTAAGTTTTGTTGTGATAACCAAATTTGAAATAAAAATCCAAGTTGTAGTTGATAATTATAAGTGAAATGAGTTTTATACTTATAATATGAAATAAATTTTTTAGCTTTAGTAAAATTGGAATAAAATTGGGTTAGCATAATAAATATATAAGTTGTATAACTTATAAGATGGGTAAAGGTAAGTAACATCAATTGTTAAAGTGGTTAAAAAATTTTGTTAAGCAAAATGAGATATGAATTTGAATAAGAGATAATAAATTTGATTTTGGTAAAAGTTAAATAGAATTTACTTTAGAATTGGAATCTGAATTGGATTTATAAGTGGAAATTTAAGTTAAGTTAAACAAATGATGTTTAGTTGGAAGATAACTTAAGTAATGTTGAATGAAGTTGATTTTGATATCAAAGTAAATTAATAAAGTGAATTTATTAAATGGATGTGAACTTGAGTTATATAAATGAAATTCAACTTTATTTGTAAAATGAATTAGCAATTGAATTAATAAATGGATTGAATGTAAATCAATCGAATGTAAATAAATTGATATGGAATACTGAATGTAGGTGTTAATTCATTAAAGCTAATAAATTGGAAGTTGAATGGAAGCCAATCTAATATTAAACCAATTGGAATTAAAGGTGTTAAACCAAATTGAATGTAAATTTAATAATTTGATTATGTTGGTTATGATTTGATTGTTATATGATTGTTGGTTGATTGTATATAGTATAATTCATTAAGTGTTAATGAAATTGAATTGAATAAATGAAATTAAAAGCTATGTAATTGGATTTGAATTGAAAGTGAATCAACTTGAATTTAAATTAGTGAATGTGACTAATTGAAAATGAATAATTGAATGTCATTGTATATGAATTAGTTGTAAACAATTACAAGTAATATTGAAATTTTATAAGTTGCTTATGAACCTTGTTAGTATGCGTTTCTTTTGATATGCATGTGTTGTAGTTGTTTAAAAGAGTAAATTGTTAATAATTTATATATATGTCACTTACATATTTAAAGTGAGTAAGTACAGGTGCCTTGGCTGCCGATCGGTTGGTTTGGTTGCGCTAAAATGCTAAATTAATAACTGCTTTGCTTAAAAATGCTAAAAAGGTACGCCTACGCAATAAAAATAGGAAATATAAACTGTTTTTTTGCTTTTCCGACCGGGTGGGTCGATGTATACATATTTATGTCTATTGTGATCCTACTACGATCGAACCGCGCAAAGGAGACGCTGGCGAATTTTTCTGAAAATTTAAGGCGTTTGAAAATTTTTGAAATTTTTGGAAAATTTTTGTTAATGGAAAGTCAATTTCCAAATTGAAATGAAAACGTAGGAATTGAACTAGAAAATGGAAACCATTATTTTGGTTGAAGTTAAAGGTTTTGACAAAGAGTGAATATAAAATTTTCACTAAGTGGATTTTTGAAAAGTAAATGAATTTGGGGCATTTTTCTTACTTTGCAATTTCGAGGACGAAATTCTTTTAAGGGGGGAAGTTTGTAACGACCTAGAATTTCTGTCATTTGAAATTTGAATATTTAATTTATTTTAAATATTAATAAGTAAGATTTGGAAGTCGAATTAATTTAATTTCGATATAGTGATTTAATTGGACGATTAAATTATTAATTTAATACTTGAAATTAGGTAAATAATTGAAATCTGAATTAAATGTGATTAAAATTGATTTAAAAATTTATAATAAATCATGTTGGAGTTATAACGATGTTATAGAACTTTTAAAATTGAATTAAAAGTTAATTTGTAAAAATTGAATATTTTAATATTTAATTGACGAGTGAAAATGACCATTTTTCAAACAGTCTCGGATTTTAACGAAACTAGTTTCATCGGATCCGTAATGTGAAATTATTGTAAGATTTTAAATTTCGTGTCAATCGGATGTACGGTTTGTCCGGGGGAAGCCAAAACGCATCGAAATCGGTTTTAATCGGTTTAATTTAAATTTGATCGTTTATTTCCGTAACTCGCACATATGACCGAATTAGCTCCCGAAACACGTTCCATTGTGTTCGAACCATGGGGTAAACCTTAGGAACGCCAGCCGGCACGCTCGATTTGGAGTTCGGAAAATTTTCGATGAATAGTGTTTTTGGTGAATTTTCTATAAAAGCACCTCTATTTCTTCATTTGCAGCACAAGAGCAAAACCCTAGCCCGGCCGCCATTTTTAGTTCTATGGCCAGAAACTCCTCTTCTTTCTCCCACATTATCTCTAAATCCACAAATTATTAGCGAAAATGTTCAACTACGAAGTTGAAGATCGTGACGAGATCTTTAATCTCAACGGTGATGATCGTCTCCGGCGAAGTCAATCGGCGACAATATGGGTTTAAAGGCGACGTGTTCAATCATGTTTTTCGAGAAATAGGGCAGGCCGAGCTCGAAGTTGCTCTGGCTGTGGGGGAGGCTCGAGTAGGCGCACGTCGTGGAAGTCCTTGATCAACTTTTCGTCGTTCGTGGAGGTCGCGATAATTCCTTGTTAGTGGCGGCCTTGGGTTTGATTTCATACGAGAGTGAACGTGAGGGGGAAGAAGGCTTTAGCGGCCTAGATCTGGAGAAGCCCAATCAACAGCCACGATTTGATTAAGGGTTTGGAAATAAGATTTAATTTGTAAATTTAGATATTTAAAATCGTATAATGTTTAAACTATCATAACTTTGTGATACGAGGTCCATTTCGCATGAAACGACTTGCGTTGGAACTGTATTGTCGAGCACTACGCAATGGAACTAGATTAGAGTCATTTGGAGCCAGTGAAAATTTTGAGTAAAATTAAACGGTCGTTTAATTTTATCTGAAATAAAACGCTGCAACCGTTATTGAAAGCAAGGTGAGAACTTCTCACTCAATCGAATGTTTTGTTTCGATTTAAATTTTAAATAGTTAGATTTAAAATTTTGATAGTGATTGATTGTGATGATTGGATGATAAATTGCTATTTATTGTGTTAAATAGACCCTATATGCCGCATATTAAGCGGAGGTTATTTATTAAAAACATATACCGTGATAATTCTACTGTGAAGTGGAATTGGTATTATATATGTATATAGCAATATATATATATATATATATATATATATTGGAATATGTATATATTGGAGTTGTTGATTTCCCGCGTTGTATAGCGGATGAGACCCTATTGCGCCGCATAATAGCGGATAATATTTATAAATCCCATATACCGCGATAATTTCACATTGAAGTGAAATTGGTATTGTGCTAACATCTTTGGATGTAGGGAAACAGGTTGGAGGGATCCAACTGGATTCCTCAAATATTTGAATTTATTTCAATGTTGTGTGTTGATTTATTTATAATCATTGTGTGATTATATTGTGATGGAATCTATAGACGGCTATAAATTAGCCGAAGATATTTTTGGTATCCATGGATACCAGAAATATTTAAAATTGAATTTTTGAAAATATAAGTTGAAATTGATCGAAAATTTATTTTTGATAATTGGATAAATTTAAAAGGAGTTTAAAAGATAAAAGTCTTATTTTTGGAATTGTATTGAATTAAATTTCAAATATGGAAAAAAGGCTAAATAAATGGATTTCAAGAATATTATTTATAAATTGAAAAAAATCTATTTAAAAATTGGATTTTTGAATAGTTTGGAAAATAAAGGAATTTATCTGCTTAAAAAGGAATTTACTTTAAAAAGGAAATAGATTTAGAAATCCATTTGGTAATTGATTTTTGGTGATTTAAGATAAATCTTTTGAAAATGTTTGAATTATAGTGGATGTTGAATTGTTTGACATCTTTGATGTGTGATGCTTTGTGATATATTCTGATTTGTGTGTGATTTGTGATATATATATCTATGATCTGTGAATAAAGATAAGCATTATAGTTTATACCGCTTATCAATTATATTGTTATATTTGATCTGTGATGATTGAATGCTGTTGCACTATTGTGTTAAACCCTTGGACTACACAATACACACACAAATGTGGATTTCAAGTGGAAATCGGTTAAGTCACAGATTTTTATCAATTTGGAAAAAACTGAGTTTTTGAATCCAAAATAGTTTTGGAATTGGAATTGAAAGTTTTTGAAATGAGTTTCAGAAATAAAAGTTATTTTAAATGACTTAATAGAATTGGAATTTAAATCATTTGATTTAAATTTGAATTCAATATTTTGAATTGAATTCAATGAATTGGGAATTTTGGTTTAAAAGATTTTATAATTATAAAAGGTGTTTTTATGGGTTTTAACCATTTAAAAATATGGTTTTGGAAATTTAAATTTATATTCAAGTTTTATACTTGAATGGCTTTAACTTGTGTAATTGTAACCAGTTTTTCCCAAAACGAAAACTATCCATTTTCAAATAATAATGGCTTTCATAAAGTGAAAAGATTTCCAACTTGTATTGAAACAACTCAAGTTAAAATGAAATTGTGAATAGTTTGGAAAAACTAGGAATTAACCTTTGTGAAAATGATTAAATCTTATTTTGAAATCAAAGGAGTATTTCAAATGGTGTATCTTTTATATTATAAAAGACTTGAATTGTGAATAGTTTTGAAAGCTATAAGTTAAATATGATTTAAAGATTTAATAGGTTAATTCAAATTGAAATGGAAATTGATTTGGAAGTCTGTGAATGAATCTTTGTGAAACTGGGTAAACTTTGTGAAGTAAATCTTTTTGTTTAAAGATTTAAAATGGTAATTTGTTAAACCATTTGAAAGAAAGGATTTGGGTAATAAGTGTGACTTAATTGAAATCCCAATATTCATATGTTTTGAAATATTGTGCTCACTATTCGGGTTAGCCGGGAAAAGACCTTTGCGTCATATAACCCATTCCGAATTAGTGATACGACGATATGGATCGTATTGAAGACCGGTGGTGAAGACCGAGTATTTGTGAAAACGATTGGATGACCTATCGATTGTCTCTGCACCGTTAGCTATGGTATAGAGATTTCCTTTGTGATGGGAAGTTTTATTGGGATTGTGAATACCCGGATTGCAAGGGCTTCTTTTGAAGTGCCTTCGGTTCTGTTCGAACCCGGAACAGACTTGTATGGTTACATGTCTGACATTACATTTTGAGATATAAAACTGATTTCTTTCAAATACATTTCTGTTGGTGGCGGAGAATTTATTCTCTTAGCTTAATACCCTTCTCTAAGACGTACGAGCTCAGAGGTTATGTAGTTGAAATTTATCAGTGATATACTCCCAATTTGGTAGTGTGGCATGCTGAGTGTTGCTGTGTGATGATCATTTATTGATCATTTGTGATCAAAGCGTGGCTTTGTGAAAAAGCGTAGCTTTGTGGAATGACTTCGTCAGGGCCTCACAGCCCGGAAATGGTCGAAACAGGAATGATGCGGCAAGGTTATGAGGGTCTCTCCCTTTAGGGTATGTCATTTCCTTCTGGAAAAGGGTAGTATCCTGGTATGGAGCCCAGATACTTACTCGTGTGGACACACTTTATTTATTATGTGTGATGTTGATTACTGAGCGCTCGGATAAAGGTCCCAAAGGACCGGGGTGGGGCATACTCGAGTAGTAGTTACCTAGTGATAGAGGTAACCCGGCCTTGTGTTGGCAGAGATCCGGTTAGGTTCTCGGGACGTCCCGCCAGAGGCGATCCCATGTGGCAGTAGGAAGTTCCTTAGCCTGACCATTTGTTGGAAAATTCAAAGAAACAATACGAGCCTTGTACGGTTTTAGTTGTATTAGTTGCTATGGAATGTGGCGGTAACCTGCTATTGAACATAGTAGCTATAGTAGGCATAACGTGAAATGCCTATGCTGGCTAAGATTAATATTATACTTTCGAAATGTTTTCTGCACTATGCACTAATAATAATAATAATCCAATGATTTGCGTAGTAAGCTTGTTTGACTATCATAAGAAGAAATCTCCTCCAATTCTGCGTTTGCATTGTGTGTGTGGCGGGAGGTCTTATGGTAGTTTCATTTTCCAAAAGCATTGCGAATATTTTCTACTTTCTTTGTTGCTGTTGTTTCAAAAATAAACTGTTTTAGTTCTCACACCAGTCACCATGACTGACCTGGAGTTTATTGTTTCCTTCCTGAACTCTGGGTGCCCACCAATTTCCACACGGGCAGTCTAGAGTCAGGTTATCAGGTCATTTTGGATTCAGGAGATGCTGTGGAGCTCAGTGGCGAGCTGGATGGCGAGACGTATCACTTGTATATGATATTATTTTTTTCCGATGTGTATTCTGTATGAGGACAAGTTTATATGACTGTCCAGTGTTGTATTGTTGTTGTAAACTCTGATGATGATGTAATGTATAAAATGATACAGTTCTTTGATTTAAAGATTATTCATTTATTTATTATATGTTGTTCCGCTGCGAATGTGAGATTCTGATGTTGTTTCTATTGTTTCTTCTTTCTTTTTTCTTCCGTCTTCTTCTACCTCTTCTTTTTCTCCATAACAATTCGGTTTTCCGGCATTCGATTGCTCGGCAGTTGATACAGTGGACGTATTAATGTCGATTTTCGAGCGACGAAAAGTCGAATCGTTACAGTTTCCAAAGATCTAACCCCCCGGACCCTATCATAGTAAGTGGGTACCAAAAATGATTTTTATTATAGGTACTCGGAGAACAAAAGGAAATTGCAAATATGATTCCCTCATTCTTTTTTGATAATGACAAAGGGGGAGAAATAATGGAAAGCTCATATTCAGGGGGAGATTTATAAAAATTACATATAAGTACATTGTATAGTTGCCATCATCAAAAAGGGAGAGATTGTTAGGAAATCAAATCCATGTGTTTTAATGACAACAACTATACAATGAAAATCAAATGTACATATATATGTATATATACAGGAACTTGCTAGAGCAACATCACTAGAAAGACAAGAACAAGGTGCAAAGAACAATACAAGAGACTACAAGTCGATAAGATCAAAGAAGCAACAAGAAACATGCACAAAAAGGACATGCACAGTTTTCAGACGTCTGAGTGCACAAGTTAGACGTCTGAAAATATCCTCTGGAACAACAAAATAGACAAGGCCAAACGTCTGGTAGATGCACCCAGACGTCTGGAAATCTACCCTGTACAAAAATTATATACTACCAGACATCTAATACAAATATCAGACGTCTGATTTCAAACTCGGGAACAAAAATTATACAGGCTCAGACGTCTGATACTAACATCCAGACGTCTGAATTCAAACTCGGGATTGAAATTTAAACTTCAACTACCAGATTTGAATAGACGTCTTCGCTTCTCTTCACTGCAACTCTTCATCATCAACAGAAGCAACTATAGAGCACGCATTAATGGATACAACTACTCAACATACCTATCTACAACTATATATAGCATCAGGAATCAAGAGAAAGAACACACCTGACTACCTTACAACTCGACTCTCTATCTTGATCATCTCTTGTTCTAATCATCCACTTGCTATACAATCTAAAAATCTGAGATCATACACTTCTATATTCTCTTGAACAATATTATATTCAATCATCCAAGAGATATAGGAAGTTCAATTGTACTATATAGTCAAAATCCGTGTAATAGAGAACACATAGTTGACAAAGAAACTCTACTATTGTAAACCTGTTCCTCCGAGTGAAGTGAGGGTTATTTGGTGAAAGGAAATTTCAAAGAGGAGCTTCAAGACTGGACGTAGGACGGGAGTTCAGAACCAGTATAAAATCCTGGTGTGCTTATTCTATATTTACTTAGATTAATATTGTTTAGTTGCATCATATATTTTGCCACATATACTTGCATGTACACTACATGATCCACCCCGTATAGACTTTCGTCTTCACGGTGGATACACAGCAACCGCTTGATCTCCAACATTCAGGCCATCCATAGCATGACTAAAAGTCAAACCAGCACCATCATTCGAAAGTCGACCACCCGATCCAACATTAGATAGTTCGGTACTGATCCCTCTTGATGGATCGGTACCGATCCATTAACCTTTGTCGTGGTTTAGTTCGGGATTTTGTTTTGACTTTCCAGTCTCTTTTCTAAGCATCTTTTGCTTTTTGCCCCTTTGTTTTTTCTTCAATGATGATGAACTATTAGATTCTAAACTAGAAGGTGTTAAGTCTCTCATGTTTCTCCTGCAGCTGTTAGTTAACTAATTCAATAAATCTAAGCTCTGTTTCATTTGCTGATTCAACTCATTACGACTTTCCTGGAGTTTGTCCTCTATTTTCTTCATCATATAATCCATCTCATTCATAATAATTACATCCGTTGGGTTTTGACCCTCGGTAGCGGTTGGTTGTGCAACCTCCTCAACATGTTGAGAATCGACATTTTTAATATTCTCAACAGCTCTTGAAGTGGTGGGTCGATCTCTTCGAGGGGCCATTTTGAAATAGATTATGCTAGACATTTTGAAAATCTAAGTAGTTCAAAAGAGTAAAAAACAATAAAATTGGATCATCTCTTGGATTTAAGCAATCCAATAGTAGATGACAGATCCAAACGGCGTGAGAATCATCTCTCTCAGTGAAAGCACCAAAATGTTAGTATCAAAAAGTGGTACAAACATCCAAGGAACTAAGTACAGAATGAAAATGAAGAAATATAAATAGAAAATGAGTGAAGACAAGAAAACAATTTATAGTGGTTCAGTCAAGTATTGCCTACGTCCACTTGAAATTTCTATTGCTTTTTTGCAAGTACAATTCTTATGGGTCGGTAAGGATCCACGAGTCACTATAAGAGAATTATGGAAAAGTTGCAGGGAAGCAAAAAGATCCTCAAAAATGAGCCTCTTGCCTCCTATTTATAGTTGTAGGTTGCCGGAAAATGCTCCACCATGATCTCCACTTTCATGTAGCAAGTTGCCTTAACGAAAGGTGGCCATGTCAGCAAATAGCCATGGATTAATACCGATCCATGGGCATGGATTGGTACCGATACCTAAGATCCACTCATGGATTGATTCTGATGCTTTGTAATGTGGCAACTCGTTGGTAGCATTGTGATTTCCATCTTGTTTGCATTATTATGAACTTTTTTGGACCGATAAGATGGATCGGTGGTGGAATGAAGTTGCTGATTTTAAGTGCTACAGGAGATCAATAGAGAGTCATACGCGATAGATGTAATAGAACTTGAAATAGGTTTTGGCATCAAGACTTGTGAATAGGAGAAAGTCGAGGAAGTATGAATGAAGCTTTAGGGATCGGTACGTACCAATCAATCAGTTATACGGATTTACTTTGGGAAATTTATGGGATGGTCATGCTTCCATCTAGTGACTCTAATTGCACTTGGTTTCTAGACTCTATGGCTATCTCTCCAGACTTCCTGCCTTGATAGCTTTCAAGTTCGTCTCGTTCAGTCCACTCAAATACTTCCTTTATTTAAAGGCTGGATAACAGTAACAAATTAATTGATAATGGTAAGAGAAATTTTAGTCCAAAAGGATAATCAAACTTTGACTTCATTTCTTAATGATTTATTAATGAAAAAACATGTGATTTAATATTTAAAACACATTGCATATTGCAAAATGATGTGTCCGATAAGATACTCCAAAACTATGGCATATAAGGTAGAGGGACCTAGTAAATATGGTAAGAGTAAATTTTACCATGATCAAAAAATAAAGAATAAATGGTTGACCTAAAAAAGCCATTAGAAATACATGAAAATTAGCATCACAAGTAACCAACCATATTGGTCCACGTCCAGAGCTTTGTTGGTCAGGGCCGCCTAGCGATCATGGAACAAAGTTCCTTGAAGTCGCTGGTTCAAGTCCTAGCAAGTTGCGCTATGTATCTCTCAAGACATGGAGTGGTTAACCTTAAAAAAAGCGAGAATGCCTGAAAGATTGATGCACTATGTTGGGCCACTAAAAAGTAGAATCGGTTATGGTGGGCCATCAGTATCCCCTAGTTAAAAAAATAAAAAATAAAAAAAGTAAAAGTAACCAACCATCATATAGGTACATTTTCCCTAAAACAAAAGCATTTTATTGCAACAACCAGTAAGTTTCTAGAATCTTCATAGCCTTCTCATATATGTCAGTGCTATCATGGCTTTGAAGATTTTCAATCTTATCAACCCCTATAACAATCATCTGGGCATATAATCTCACTCCTCCTTTAATACCTTGCTTCTTCTTCCCAGGTTCACCTACTTTCAATATTTTCTTAAGAGCTTCTAAACAGACTGTCACAATTCTAGGATCCGAACAAATTAGGAGATCACATAATGGTTTTATGCAGTCTTGTCTAACTAAATGCCTGCAAATACATTAATATTTTGCTTGTGATAAATTCTACTGTTTTAAGGCCTTTAAAGTGAAATGAATCCTGTTTTTATTTATTTTATAGTGCATGCAATTGATATGAACATTTGTAGCAAAATATGAACCTCATCCCTATTAAAACTTCTTGTTAAATATCTGGGATTGCCACTTTCTATAAATCAAATTAAAGATTTAGATTATTCTATTGTTATTGAAAAAATTCAAGAAAGAATGGAGACCTGGTCTTGCAAATTACTTTCTATTGCTGGTAGACTTGAACTTATTAAAACTGTTGTGTATGCTATCATTTTATATTGGCTACAAACTTTTTATGTTCCAGCTGCATCCATTAAGAAAATAGAAAGTAGGTATGCTAATTTCTTATGGAGGACCAAATATCATAAGATTAGTTGGGATAAAGTTTGTAGGCCAAAAAACGAAGGGGGCTTTGGCATTAGAAGCATGAAAGACCATAGTGTTACTTGCCATTTAAAATTATTTTGGAGATTTCTCAATGCAGACTCATTGTGGGCTAGATGGATGAGATCTAAATATCTTTTAAATGATAATTTTTGGACTACCCTGCCTAACAATAACCATTCTAATGCATGGAAACAAAATTTAAATTGTAGAGATATTAGAAAAACCTTACTAGAAAGAAAATTTAAGCTGGGTGAAGAAACTAGCTTGTGGTTTGATCCTTGGTTTAATTGTGACTCTTTTATAAATAAGGTTGGGTGGAATAGTTTGATTATTTGTGGTGGTACTAATGCTAAAGTGTCTGAAATTATTAAAAATAATCAGTGGCAACCACAATTACACCCAATTACAAACCCTCATAAATTTGAAATTTGCAAAATTCAGCTTGATCCTAATGCAGATAATGACTACTGGGAATGGAAAGCAAGCAGTAGAGGGAAGTTCTCTTTCAAAACTACTTGGAATGTTACTAGAAACAAATTCCCAAAGGAAGATTGGTATCATTGCATATGGAACAGAGTGAACAGTCCCAAGATGGCTTTTTGTACATACTTTGCCATTAATAACAGATGCCAACTTGAGATAAATTAAACAAATGGGGCAATAATTCAAATTCATTATGTTTCTTATGCAATATTTTTAATGAAAGTGCTAATCACTTATTTTTTTGAATGCAGTTATTCATATTTTATATGGAATCAAATTAAAGATATTCTGGATATTCATGACAATAGTCAGATGGATCTTTTGCATGCTATTCAAATCATCAACAACAAATTTAAGTCGAAGTCTAAGGAAAGAAACTATGCACATATCCTCTTAACTACTGCTATTTTTAATATCTGGAAAGAGATAAACTTGCGTATGCATAATAAAGTTAAAAGGAACACAGAGCAGATTTGGCTTATTATAAATACTAATAGCAGAAGTATACTTCGAAAATCAAAAAAAAATAAAAGATCAAACCAATTTTGCTTTTTAGCCAATGATTGGAGCTCTGAAGTTGGAAGCAAGCATTTAGAAGCTTATTTAAAGAGGCCGAGAAGCTTCCAGACCAACAAGCCTGTTAATGATATGACTCGAGAGACTAGCTCCCACAACCTGCAAGATTTTGTTGCCAACAGAGCTAATAGGAGCTTGAAAGTGGCTGCTAGCAATGACTTTCATTTCCAGCAAGTTTTTGATATCAATACTATGAATCGAAGCTCTGACATGGATGGTAGCAACGATTTGGAGAGGGTTTTGTCAGATCTGGGTCACGATGATGCCAGATCTAACAATCCCTCTCTCCTCTTTAGCAATCTCAGCAATTTGAACAGCTATGGTAGCCGTAAGGGTATGAGAAGTGATTTTAATGAGAGCTTATCATATTAGGAGCGTGGAGAAACTAGTGATGTGAAGAACGGCAGCAAAATTGCTTAGTTTTGAGGAATCGCCGTCCGCCATTTTTTATTTTTTTGGTGGCTTTATTGAGCTTTCTTTTGTTATGTCGGCAACCCTAGTTAGGGTTTGTTTATGTTCATCTTTCCGGTGATGGCTGTATGTTACTTAGATGAACTTATTTGTATTTATACTTGGGCTGGCCCTTTTACCCATCTTCAAAAAAAATGGACCTCATTCCTACAAAAAAATGAGACTATTTCCTAATTCTTAACCTCTTCTGCATCACAAGTCATTAAATTTAAACATCAAATGTATTATTTCACATGTATTCAAATGTGCTCAAATTTTACTCAATACGAACATATTTTATCAATTTTTTTAGTATTTATCCGCACCTTACAGCATGTAAAGGAAGATTAACCTATTCAATATTCAATCAAGTTTTTCGACCTTTTTCTTCTTCTTCTGCATTCTTTATGTTATATCTTGACCATTATATGTAAGATTAATAACTGAATATAACACCAACATACCCATTAAAATATACTTGCACCCCATCTGAAAGAGTAAGTAATAGTTTCTATAACCCAGGTTTTGAATTCTTGAACTATAATTCCAAAATGGGTTTTGATAATTAAATATCTACACAAGGGTGGAGGATTTCTCTTTAAATATTAAAGATACGATGAGCTTACATACTTTATCTGATCGTGTGTTCCACCTAAAGCAGCATTGGATATTGCCCAAGCTGCCTCTTTCTTAATGCATAACTCTGCAGTTTGAAGCAAGCGTATAAGAGGACCAATAATCCCAGCACTGATAACACCCTATTATTTCATAACATGAAAACATAAGATAAATTTAAAAAATAAATAGAAAGAAATAAAAGAAAAAATATTTTTGAGCCCATTCTTAAAAATAATATAAAGAAACATAACATAATCAACGTATGTACCATAATATGCTAATTGACTGATGTTAGTTCAGGGCAACTTGTTTGTGTTGCTTAATAAGCATAACACTCACTTAAGTGGTGCTTAAGCAATGTTTAGCTTTCCTAATCTAAATAAATATATGAATATATATATATATAGTTGACTTGGAAGCGCAATCTTTTGGTCCGACCGCGAACTTCCAAAATTTCCCTTTATATACAATTCTTTAAAAAATTTCTCCACTAAATGATCCTAAAAAATAGCATCTGCATATTTGTTCCTAAATTCAGGGCATCTATTAATTGGTCCTAAAAAATAACATCTACATACCTGATCTTAAACCCATGCATATACCACCGCACTTTTATTACGTGTAATATTATTGTCAACTGTATAATATGGTGAGTAGCGTTAAAAAGCTCGACCTTTTATTATACGTTAGATTCAAAATAGGTTGGAATAGGGAGTAAATAAACTATTATTACAATTTTTTGTTCCTGAGTTTAAGTGAAAGCATGATATTTGTCTGGTAACAACGTCAACTTACAAAAATGTCTCTCTGTAGATATTAACAAATGTTAAAATCACTTAAAAATTTGATCTAGCAAATATATATTTTTTGCAAATTCATAACGCTCTTTTACATATATTACCAAACTTAATATCGCTTAAAAATATGATCTAACAAATAAACTTTATATACATTTTTTCTTTTTATTAATTAATAAGAAAAAAAATTCAAACTAACAAAAAAAATTAAACGATACAGCTTAGAATTAAAAATTTAAACTATCAAAAAAAATTTAAACGATGCAACTTAGAAATAAAAATTCAAACCGACTACACATGATTCCAATGTAAAATCATAGCTAAATATTTATGAAAATCATTTTTTTGATATGTTAAGCATGTATAATTTGTAAAAAAATCAATTTATCCGCGAAGGATGTACTATTGTCACGCGCGAAGCGCGTGCCGCAACACTTATGAATAATTTATTTATGTGCATATACATGTACACGTGCATATATATGTACAAAGTGGGTATTAGAGGACAATTTTGTATTTTAATTTTTCTCAAAGGAAAGAATACTTTCATGATACAGCTAGAGGACATTTTTCTTTTTACTTGCAGGAGGACCATAATTTTTCTAAGACCAGATCTAAACATTTGTCCTTCTCCTTCACGAATTATTCCTATTCATTCGGAAGAAATCACTAATCCAATGACTCTTTCTTCTCCATTTAGAGTCTCTTATCCATCGTGAATACCTTCTCAAAAAACGTAAATTCAGATATCGCATTCCAGAGTTTTCACGTTTCTCTTTCCATTTAATTTTTTCCTCCTTTCAATTGCTAATTGTGTAATAGAAAAAAAACTCCTAATCAAGATATTCTTCATCTCCGAAGATTATATTCTTCTAATTCTAACAACCGACAAGAAGAGAAGCTTTTGTAGAGGAAAATTTGTATTCTAAATTCCTTCTCAAAAAGACACCTTAGTAGTTTGAACCGATATAAAAACTACGGGTTCTAACAAATTAAATGTATTAAGTTTCTTTTTACATAATATGGGGTTTTTCTTCTCAAGTACTATGCCATTGCCTTTTGGTTTTGAGTTATTGGCAAAGAATACAGGATAGGGAATATTTGAAAAGGTTGTCACTTAGCTAGCATCATTGGATTGGATTGGTAAGTTTCTTATTTATTTATTTGATATGAATAATAGAGGAGCCTTCTCCACTTAGTGTCAAAAAAAAATTTTAGACGGAATTCTTCAAAATATCGGCTTTGATGGTGATGGCCTGATTGGCTAGACGATGTAAACGTTATGGTGTAACTACTTTAGGAAAAATGACATTGCCATTTTTGTAGCTTTGAGCCTTGATTTTTCTGTAGAGTTGACAACCAATGTACCATATGGTGTATCGCTACTTAAGAGCTATTTCCTCGCATCTTTTGTTGTCTCTAGATGACGACGATGATGTTCAAGCTTGTTTATTGACGTCAAAACTTAGCCACACTCAAACCAGCAAATCCCTTCCTCTTCAAAAATAGACCTTGTCTCAAGGTCTAGGGTAAGGAATCTTCTAATAGTTGGCCAATAATCCCTCCATGTTGCTTCTTCATCAGATTTGCCCTTCCACTTTACTAAAATTTGCACAAACGCTTCATAATTTATGGGTACAATTCTCCTATCCAAAATCTTCTCAGGTTGTACCATCATTTCTTCTTCAAAACTAGGAGCATCCTCCTAAATGATTAGCCCATCCCCAATTTTCTTTTTGAGTTGAGAAACGTGAAACACTGGATGAATCTTTACATGAGCAGGCAGCCTCAATTTGTAAGCCACTGACACAATCTTCTCTTCTACTTGGTAAGGTTCATAGTACTTTGGTGAGAGCTTGTGAGTTCTTTGATTTCTAGCTGTTATTTGCCTATAAGGCTAAAGCTTTAAAAATAACCAATCATTCACTTGAAACTCCCTTTAAGTCCTCCTTAAATATGCATCTCTTCATTCTATCTTGTGCTAACCTTAGACTATCTTTCAAAAATTCTAGAGTGATGTCTCTACTGGATAAGAACTCTTATACTTACTCCACTTTAGATGTATTAGGGACATAAGTAAGTAAATTTGGGGGGTTTATTCCATATATTTCTTTGAAAGGGGTTGTATTGGTTGAAGATTTCCAGGTTGTGTTGTACCAATATTCGGCCAAAGATAGCCAATCACTCCATTCATGTGTTATATGACATACAAAACATATTAAATAACCCTCAAGAATTTTATTAATGATTTCAGTTTGTCCATCACTTTGAGGATGGTAAGAGGAACTCATTTTCAACTTGCAGCATTGTAGCTTAAAATTTTTTTGCCAGAAGTTGCTTGTAAACATAGCATCCCTGTCACTCACTATTGTTTTTGTTAACCCATGTAGCTTGATTACTCCATTGAAAAATACTTTGGCTACCTCTTTTGCCGTGTATGGGTGGTAGAGGGGAAAGAAATGAGCATATTTGCTCAATCTATCTACCACTACAAAGATCACTATGTGCTTGCGAATTTTGGGAAGACATGTTATTAAATACATAGAAATGTCTTCCCAAATTTTTTCTGGAATGGGTAATGGATGCAACAATCCAGGCAAAAGTGCATTTTCTCCTTTACTTCTTTGGCAGACATTACATGATTTCGCAAGGTATTCCACACTTCTCTTCGTATTCTTCCAATAAAATACTTGTTTTAATTTCTTTAGGGTACATTTGATCCCTGAGTGGCCCCCAAAGGCATAGAGTGTTGTTCAGCAATACGGGTATGTAGCAGTGTTATTAAATGGTGATCTATTAGAATCTTTTCTTTGTAGAAGATCAAGCTATTCACTAGCTTGTACTTGCCTTCCTGCAATTGTCCACCTTGTACTTTTGTTTCTTGATGTTGATACCATGCTGAATTTAATAAAGTGTCTTTTAATTCTTGCAACCATGGTGTTTGTACTACACACTGCTTCAATTTGCATGTCTTCCTTTCTAGATAAAGCATCAGCCACTACATTCTCTTTTCCACTTTTATATTCAACTTTATTATCAAACCCATGGAGTTTTGCTAGCCATTTATTTTGCACACCATTGTGAAGCCTTTGTGGTAAAAGATATTTAAGGCTTTGGTGGTCAGTTTTGATAATGAATTGTCTTCCCATAAAATATTAAGCCCATTTTCTTGTGGCAATAATGACGACCATCGGTTCTTTTTCATAGGTGGATAAAGCCAAGTTTCTACCATGCAATGCCTTACTCAAATAAGCTATTGGTTTCTTATTTTGATGTAGTACTGCTCCCATACCTAATCCACTTGCATCACTTTCAAGGGTAAATGGTTGTGAAAAGTCTGGCATTGTGAGTACGGGTGGATTGGTTAAACATTGCTTTAGCTGTTCAAAAGCTTCTTTAGCTTCATTAGACCATACAAATGAGTTCTTCTTCAACATATCGGTTAGAGGTTTTGCAATGAGGCCGTACCCATTTATAAACTTTCTATAGTGCCCAACCAAGCCCAAAAACCCCCTTAATGCCTTTATATTCTTTGGTAGTGGCCATTCCATCACTGCTTTAACTTTATTAGGATCAAAAGCTACCCATAACACTGATATAATGTGGCCTAAATATTCAAGTGACTCTTTGGAAAAACTTCATTTGGACAATTTAATCACCAACTAATTTTGCTTTAACACCTGAAATGTTAAACTAAAATGTTGTATATGCTTAGACATAGTCTGCCTATATATTAGTATACCATAAAAAAACTAGTATAAATTTTCTTAAGTAAGGTCTAAAAATATCATTCACGAGTGATTGAAAGGTTGAGGGTGCATTAACTAAACCAAAAGGCATCACTACAAATTCATAGTGTCCATCATGAATTTTAAATGTTGTTTTGTGTATGTCATCTTCACACATCCTAATTTGATGATAACCTGCTTTAAGATCTAATTTAGTAAAGTATTTTGAACCAAGCAATTCATCAAATAAATCATCAATTAAAGGAATGGGAAACTTATCTTTGATTGTCAGAGAATTCAGACTTCTATAATCAATGCATAGCCTCCAAGTACCATCCTTCTTTCTTACCATTACCACAGGAGAAGAATACGAGCTTTTGTTATGCCTTATAATGCCATTTTCAGTAATTCTTTGATGATTTTTTCCAATTCATTCTTGATATGGTGAGCATGCCTATATGGATTCAAACAAGTTGGGTTGGCTCCTGGCTTTAAAGGTATTTTATGGTCATGTTTTCTTTGAGGAGGGAGAGTGGTGATGGAAGAAGTTACTTCAGGATTTTGTTGCGGTGGATTTTGAATTTCTAATGGCAATACTTGCAAAGTTTCTTGATTCGACTTTAGTTGTTTGTCATCTATTGAGCATAACATCATAGTATTTTGACCTTGTGCATGATCTTTTCCTAAAGTTTTCTTGTCCACCATTTTTATGTCTTGTTGTTGAATTCCTTGCCAAGTATAAGTCCTGTTGCCATAAGCAAATTTGACCATTAATTTATCAAGATTCAAAGTAATCTCCCCTAACTTCTTCATCCAATAGGCCCCAAGCACAATTTGACATCTATCTAAACGCAATATTAACAGATCCACTAGCATCTTGCAACCTTGGTAGCTTAAAATGACATTATTACATACTCCAGATCCTTGAAGCTTTCTCCATTGCCCACCATAACTTCATAATTTTTAGATTCATCAATTTTGAGCTTTAGTTTATGAGCTAGTTGTTCATCAATGAAGCTATGTGTGGAACCAGAACCAATGAAAATTTGCACTGGTTTTCCTTTTACAGTACTTTGTACCTTAATAGTTGAGAGTGCTGGAATAGCATGCATTGCTTATAGAGTTATAGCATGGGTTTTTTTTACCTTTTTCCTCATTGATGTCCTCGTTATCACTTTCAAGAAAGTATTCTGCATTTTCTTCTAGGTCATCAAAGGACATCAAGCCTTCTAGTACATGTACTTGTGGACTTTTACATTTATGGTACCTATGTCATTTCTCTTTACACCCATAGCAAATGTTTTGTCTTCTCATCTCAATTAATTGATTTGGGGTTAGACCCTTTCTTTTTGCTAGACTCTCTAAATTGCTGGTACCCCAGTCTTTAGGCTTTGGGTTAGAATTTGGGTTCTTGGAATATGGAACAAGCTGGTTGTTATTCTTTGAAGAAGAGTATGTTCGGATTGCTTTACCTCCTTTCTTAGTTTGATTTAACACACCTTCAAACATTTTTGCTAAAGAAACAGCTTCTCTAAAGTCCACTGGTCTAGAAGTTAATACATCATACTTTATCTCCTCTTTGAGATCTCCAATAAATCTATGCAGTAGAAATCTAGAGGGCAAGGTCTCTATAATGGCTTGTAGTCCTTCAAATTTAGAGAGATAGGCTGAAATAGTGGTTTGTTGTTTGAGTTTAGCCAGAGTGTCATAAGGTCTCTCATGTCTTCAGGGTTGAACCTGACCAATATTTCTTCCTTGAAGATTGTCCAAGTCTCATGGTTTAGGATATTTCTAGTATATCGGTTGTACCATTTGAGTACATCCTTCTTAAGATAAAAAGATGACACTTCTACCCAAAAGTGCTTTTCTGTCTGATGAAATTTAAAGAATTGTTCCACCTGGTTGAGCCATTCGTACACCATATCATCTCCTGTATATATGGGAAAGTTGAGCTTAAGGTTTGGGAAGGGAGAATTTTTATTCCAAGAAGTGAGTTCTTGATTGTTTTGCTGGTTAGTATGAGATGGAGGAAGGATATTCACTATTGGGTTAATGGTGGGATTTGTCTGTGGTGGAAGGAGAGTATTTCTTGAATTTTGCTGAGGTACTGGAGGGATGGTAGTAGAGGATGGCAGCTGATTGTTTTGCTGGTGTGTCAATTTTCGAGTTAAGGCTGATGTTGGAAGAGGACTGGTTGTCAGAGGTTAACCCAGCCAATGGCTCTAATAACCCTTTGTTATGCCCAGATTGTGGTGATGATTCTGACATGGTGGAAAATGGTGAAATGATGAGTTGAGGTGGTGTAAGAGGTGAAGAGATGAGGCAGTTTGTAAAGAAAGGAAGATGAGGTGAGTAAAGAGGAAGATGAGAAGCAAGAAATGAAGAAATGACAGATAGAAAGAAGAAGGGGTTGATCAGTAAGAGGAAGGAGGAGCAATAGATGATTGAGAGGAGGGAGATAGATGATCAGAGAGTAGATTAGAAACTAGAAAAGAAATATAGAGTGAGGTTAAGAGGGTGAGAATGAGATTGTAACAAACAGATTGTAAACAAAAGAATGTAATGAAATTTAGTTTTCTTTATTCCTTTTATTTTTTGTTTACATGCATTCTCAATTTATAGTGTTAAACATAACAGCTATATTAGCCAACTTGCATCCAACTAAGCATAATTACAACTCACTCAAACCCTAAACACCCAAATCAACTCATATACATGAATATACAGTAGTATTGGGTGTGCACATGCACACATGAACGAGTGACACCACCCAATATCTTCTTCCTCAAGTCTAACCACGAGCTGCCTTCGACTCATCCATGTTGCTGCTATGGTCAGAGATGCCCTCCAGTGAACCCATGGCCGAACTCTGATCAAATAGACCAAAATCTTGGTTTTCTTGCTTTCCGGTCTTTAATATCATGGTTAACAAAGTGGAGTTGTTACACCAGCAAAATAATGCGGTGGATATAATGACATATTCATATTTGTTTACAAAGCAGGCGACACTTACACGGAAATTGCTACACTGCAATAGGCACTTCTACCAAGTTGAAGTTCAACCATAACCACCGATAAGAGGGTGAACTGCTGCAACGGAGACTAACATTGGGCTTCAGTTTTTAAGGTGGACTACAAAGAATATGAGAGAGATGCATTTTGTGTTCTTCTTTTTTGATTCAAAAAGGGGGGGAATTGGTTGAAAGGTACAAAAATGCATGTGGTTTTAAGGAGTAATAGATAGTGATTCTTTGTGTCGATATGAATTAAGTTGGGTTTGTTGAGTATGAAAATTACGTGAGACAAGAAAGAGAAGAATTGAACTTATATAAGTCATATGACTTTTGATTTTGAAGTTTGTAAAGGTCCCTATTTTGTTACTAGCTAGTGCATGATAAGCAATTTACATATATATTTGCATGCTAATTCAATTAATAATGTCTTTTTCCCTCTGTTCTCCTTGGAACTCAAACAAGGATACATTACTATATGTTTTTTATCTTAACATATACAAAAACTTGCTTTTTTATAAAGCTAATTTACATAAAGCCAATTTACATAGCATTTACATGAATTAACCTTTCATAAAGTTGGTTTTACATAGCACGTAAAAGTTCAGTTTGATTATCATTTAATAAATAAGCTACTTGTAACTTCATTAAAAGTTTTCTTTTGAAGAAAAAATACTTACAACTACTATTTTCTTGAAAATAAACAACTACTGTTTTTATAAAGCTAAATTAATTTAAACCTTGAGAAAATAAATCACTTGTAACTATCTTTTTTGCAAAGCTAATTTCACTTCACATTTAGGGAAATATGCTAATTTTCACTAATAAAGTTATTTTTAGTTAGCATTTGTTAAAATATACTAATTTTTACAAATAAGCTATATTCACTTAGCATTTACAGAAATATTTTATTTTCAATTAATAATGTTATTATTATTTAGTATTTGCTAAAATATGCAATTTTTAGATGATAAAGTTATATTTATTTAGCTTTTCAGGATAAAAAATGTGCGTTCCTCTATTATTTTATGCTAACATTAAACAATATAAGGGTATTCGAAATTACCGAAATGAGTTTAAATGAATAAGGAAAATGAAGTGCAGCGTATAAAATGAGGTTAGGCACTGTAAAAAGCACAAGCTTCGATTCACCTTTAAACTTAAAATGTGTGAAGCAAAATAAGGAAGGTGCAGTTATCCATCAAGCGAAACAACGAAGATACAGTTATCCATCAAACGGTGCAAAAGAGATGTAGGCTTTTTCCCCGATCCAATTTTATACCACAGTTTAGACGTTTTTATCCTAACTAAGCAACCATTCAGAAATGTAGGCTTTTATTACTTTGGAATTTGGATCTAAAGCCGAAGAACAGTCAGCTTCAGCATCTGATGTAGAGAATGTTGGAACTGTAGTGGAAGTAATGGAACTACACAACCTCCGCCAGATCCAGTCACTAGAGGGGAATTAGAAGTGATGATACCTGCTATTAACTAAAAGATGAAAGCAACGCAGCGAGCAATTATGGAAGAATTGGCTAGACGGTTTGAAAGGATAAGGCAAATACCTCAAGATGGCTCTCATTCGAGAGATCACGATGGTAAAAGAAATTCTCCGGTTAGATCAGACGAAGGAAGTTATAAGGCATAGCGGATCGAGAAAGAACCGGAGAAAAGGAAATAATATTGCAAGTCTGAAAGAAAATAATCTACCTGGAGCAATTGCTTCAAGCAGATTGATCGATATTAATCCATTATGGAACGATCATTGCCATGATGTCGGCAGAGTAGGGGGTTGTAATGTAAGCCCTGTTGGTGGACATATGGAAGAAATGCTGATGGAAACATTGAAGGGAGAGCGTTCTAAGGACGTAGTTCTAAAAGACCATGTAGTAAAAATGAAGGGTCAAGACGAATTGACTCCCCAGAGATAAGGAGACCTAGGCATCGGTGTGCTATCCGTAACCTCTCAAGCAACAACTATCATGGTTGTTCGTGGAGCCGAGCACACGGTGATATTTGTGATGATGATCAGTACTGGACGAGAATGTTACATCAAAAAGGTAAGGGAAGCGAGGTATAGGGAGAGCGAAAATAATCTAAAGAAGGCTCTCTGCATCAAATCACATGTTGCATAGCAACTATCGTTTGAAATTTGACTCGGGTCCAATAGCGATAAGTATGAAGCTATGGACCCATGGAAAGAGCCGAATGAGAAATGGCGGGACCAGTGGAACTGATGTATGAGATTCAAATGGACTATGATGACCCAACGAAGATTTTTTTAGCGTTATAATTTTGAAAATGAATGTATAAATTGATTCTTAGTTCAGCTTAAGGATGAAGGAAATTAGGGGTTTTAAGGAAGATCGAGACATGTTTGCATGGACTCATCCTGATATGTGTAGGATTTCTTCCATGTCATGATTCTTGAATGGGAGTGGTCTTCCTAACTTTAAAAGGTCAGTGCGTGTGTTGTGCATTGAAACCAAGAGTTCCATACTACAAATAATGAAATGGAGTATGAAGTGTTGGTTGTGGGACTCAAGGTAATAAAGAAGCTGGGAATATGGTCATTGCGAATGTGTACTGACTTTCAATTGGTGGGTTTGTCAAGTAAAGAAAGAATTGGGCTCACAACTTGTTCATTACACGTCAAAGGTGTTGGGATTGCTGGATGAAATTGTGCATTACACGATTACACACACCCTCAGAGAAGAAATCACGAATGCAAATTATTTAACCAAACTAGCTAGTTCTGGGGATGCACAATTATTAGGAATCGTTCTAGTAGAAGAGTTGAAGACTCCAAGCATTGATCATATGGGTGTAGATTACTTCATGGAGTATTGGACGACGAGAACTCTTCTAAAAAGAAAAACAAAAGTGGAAACTCTTGCATACGGTATAATGTTCCATTACGGAAGACGAAATACTATTTCAGAGGGGACTCTCGACCCCATTACTAAATTCTATCAATTAGAAGAAGAAAAGAAAATCCTTAAATGTTCATCAAGAAAGGTGTGGAGATTATATTGTGAGGTGTAATATACTAAAAACGGTATTTTGTTATGGATTTTTTCTAGCCAACTGTCAATCGAGATATGATGAAAGTTTTTAAAAAATATGACAAGTGCCAGAGTTTGCGAAAATACCAAGAGCCTCATTCAACAAGCTTATGTAAATGGTTAGCTCGTGGTGATTTGCGATTTGAGAAATTGATATTATTGTGCTACGCATGGCATGAGATAGAGTGAAATATGTGATTGTTGTAGTGGACTACCTCACAAAATGGGTAGAGGCAGAGCTACTCCTCAAAATCACTTTGGAAAAGTGATTAACTTTGTAATCAAAAACATTTTATCTAAGTTTGGAGTATTGCGGATATCACTAATAATGAAACTCAATTCAAAAGAGCGAAATTCTAAGAATTATGTGCTTGATATTGAATTCAATAGTTTTTTGATGGTAACATATCTAAATGCAAACGAATAAGTGAAGATGGTGAATAAAATCATCAAATCCATCATTAAGAAAGAGTTAAAGCAAGAGAAAGGAAATTGAGTTGACACAAGCGCTACTCGTCATGTTTGCTCTGACAGATCCATGTTTTCTACATACCAGAAATTCGATCAGGAAGAAAAACTCTACATGGGTAATTCTGCAGTTTCCATGATCGAAGGCAGTGGCACAGTAATCCTCAAGTTTACTTCTGGAAAAACTGTCAAGTTGAATAACGTGCTCCACGTTCCAGACATACGCAAGAATCTCATCTCTGGTCCAGTGCTATCAAAGAAAGGATTCACAATGGTCTTTGAGTCAGACAAGATGGTTCTGTCCAAAGCTGGAATGTATATAGGAAGGGGATATTTATGTGATGGCCTATTTAAGGCAAATGTAGCCGTTGTCGGCAATAAAACTATGTATTCTGATTATGCTATTAATAAAATTGAAGTTTCTTATTTGCTTGAGCACAAAATTTTACTATGGCATGATAGATTAGGTCACATAAATTTCCGAAAAATGAAAAAACTATCAAGCTTGGGATCAATTCCGAAATTCCAAGTAGATAAAAACTACAAATGCGAGACATGCGTAGAGCAAAAATGGTCAAAAAACCATTTCATACAGTTGATAGAAGCACTGAACCACTAGGTTTGGTTCATATTGATTTATGTGATTTCAAATCATTACCTACAAGAGGTGGGAAAAGGTAATTTATTACCTTTATTGACGATTATACACGATATTTCTTTGTATATCTTTTAAATAGAAAGGATGAAGCAATTACATCATTTATGAAGTACAAAGCTGAGGTAGAAAATCAGTTAAATAAAAAATCAAGATATTGAGATCCGATCGAGGTGGAGAATATGAATCACCATTTAAACAATTCTGTGCCGAAAATGGTATAATTCATCAAACAACAGCACCATATTCACCACAACAAAATGGTATAGCCGAGAGAAAGAATATAACATCAAAAGATATGATTAATGCGATGCTCTTAACTTCTGGCCTACCGACGAACTTGTGGGGGGAAGCCTTAAATATGTCTAATCATATATTAAACAAGGTTCCTCACAATAAAAAAGGAACAATTCCATATGAGTTATGGAAAGGATACATACAAAGTTTTAAATACCTCAAAGTGTGGGGGTGCTTGGCAAAAGTTCCAATTCCGCCTCCCAAGAAAGTCAAACTTGGACCAAAAACAATAGATTGTTACTATTTAGGGCCAGTCCAAAATAGTAGTGCCTACAGATTTTTGGTATTCAAGTCTGATATAACTGATATTCATGTAAATACAATCATGGAATCAAGAGACGCCTCATTCTTTGAAGATGTGTTTCCACACAAAAGAAATGAAGGAAATATTGTCGCCAAAAGGACAAGAGAAGAATTGAGTAAATCACATGAAGATGAAACTCATCGTGAAACTGAGAAAGTTGAACCAAGAAGAAGTATAAGGGCAAGAACTTCCAAGACATTTGGTTCAAAATTTTTAACATATATGTTAGAACACGAACCTCAAACGTACAAGGAAGCAATGTCATCTTCTGAATCCTCATGTTGGAAAGAAGCAATCCAAAGTGAAATTGATTCAATTCTAAGTAATAAAAATTGGGAAAAAGTTGATCTTCCACCTAGAATAAAACCAATTGGTTGTAAATGGATCTTTAAAACGAAGATGAAACCAGATGGCTCCATCGACAAATACAAAGCAAGATTGGTAGCCAAAGGATATCGTCAAAAAGAAGGTGTAGACTTCTTCGATACCTATTCACCAGTAACACGAATAACCTCTATAAGAATGTTAATAGCAATTGCATCCATTTATAATCTAAAGATTCATCAAATGGATGTAAAGACGGCATTCTTAAATGGAAATCTCGATGAGGAGATTTACATGGAGCAACCTAAAGGGAATGAAAACAAAGCGTGTAGATTAGTCAAATAATTATACGGACTAAAACAAGCTCCAAAACAATGGCACACAAAATTTGATAGTGTCATGATGAAAAATGGTTTTCGTATAAATGAATGTGATAAATGTGTTTATTACAAACAAATTGGACAATCATACGTGATGATTTGTCTATACGTAGATGATATGCTAATCTTCGGTCCAAATACTAAGGTAATAGAGACCACTAAGCAGATGTTAGTCAACAATTTCGATATGAAAGACTTAGGTGTTGCAGATGTTATTTTGGGAATCAAAATAATAAGAACACCTAATGGAATTGAATTATCTCAGTCACATTATGTAGAAAAAGTGATTGAAAAATTTCAAAATTTTGGAATTAAAGAAGTACGAACGCCGTATAATCCATCGGAAGTACTGCATTAAAACACTAATGAGAGTGTAATGCAACTGGAATACTCTCGTGTAATAGGATGTCTCATGTATCTCATGAATTGCACAAGACCAGATATAGCTTATGCAGTAAGTCAATTAAGCAGGTATACAAGCAACCCAGGGAAGGAACACTGGTAAGCACTAATGAGAGTGCTTGGATATTTAAAAAATACCACAAACTATTCCTTACATTATGGAAAATATCCTGCCGTCTTAGAAGGATATAGTAGCAAACTAGATTGCTGATTTAGAGGAATCAAAATCAACGAGTGGTTATGTCTTTACCTTAGCAAGGGTAGTAGTGTCATGGAAATCTACTAAACAAACATGCATTGCTCGATCCACTATGGAATCAGAGTTCATCGCTTTAGATAAAGCAGGCGAAGAAGTAGAATGGCTTCGTCACTTTTTAGAAGATATTCTGTTTTGGCCTAAACCTATACCGACTATATGCATACACTGTGATAACCAAGTAGCATTAAGCAGAGCGCAAAACTTTGTGTATAATGGAAAGTCACGACACATTCGTCGACGCCATAACACAGTTAGGCAGTTACTCTCAAATGGAACTATTTCCATAGATTATGTGCGAACAAATGATAACCAAGCGGATCCATTTACCAAAGGTTTATCAAGAGAGAAAATTAACTGCGCATCGAGGGGAATGGGTTTAAAAGCCTAAACCAACAAGAGTTATCTTATACGGAAACCTAGCCTAGCGACTGGAGATCCCACAGACTAGGATCAATAGGCAAACCAGTTTTGAATAACTCAAGGTGTAATGCATTTGTTTGGACTTAGTCCTCCTCCATTCCTATGGTGCACAATATAAATGCATGCCTACAAAAGTATTAAAAGGATAAAACTATGTTTTTTAATGATGACCATATCTTGAAAATAACAAGTGGGGTATATGTAGGATACTCTTAATGGTTGTGATCACCTATGTTAGTGTGAGCTGGGTCGATTCTATGAGAATATTAAAGGCTTTTATTCTCTATAAACACTCGCAGAACCAAAAATTGTTCAGGACCAAAATGAACACAACTAAGAGATTGGATGTGAAGGGAAATAATGCTTTGTAAAGCTTATTGTCTGGTTATACAATAACGGCTGACGGTTCAAGATTAAATAATTCACCGATTAGCCAAGTATATCCGATAAGTTTTAACTAGGGAAAGTTCAAATTGAAATATCTACTTATCCTCGATATAGCATTATTTTCATATGAACTGTGTGATATTACACTTTGTGTAGGGGAGACATATATCGTCATTCATGTGGGGGATTGTTAGAATTCTCAAAAATAGTGAATGAGATATATCCCACATCACCAAAAATAAGTCCATTTTCTTATTTATATAGTGTACTCTCGATCCCTATATTGGCCCTTAGGGTCAGGTAATTTTGTGCGAGGGGGAGGATATATATGGCCATGGACTAACACACGCGCGCACGCCGCCGCCCGCCCGTCCGACCGACCGAACCGGGCCTTGTCGGGTGCGGGTACAGGTCCAATAAGATTGGGTTGTGTCATATATTTTTGCTACCTAAAAAATGGACTGATTTTAAAACAGAATTGTGTTTAAATAAATACGGATATTCAAACTATTGTGACCGTTGCAAACTAATGAAGAGACGCGATTTTTTCAGATGACCGTTACAACGAACAGCAACAGTTCTGAACCGTTGCAAACGAACGGACGCGGCTGTTGCAAACAGCAACAGTTTTTGGCGTTGCAAATGAAAGGAAGTGCCTGTTGGGAAAAGTAACACTTTTTGGCGTTGCAAATGAAGGGATGCTACTTTTCTCAACGGGTGTAGCCATTGGGAATTCATCTATAAATAAAGAGGAAACCGGATCACTTTCCTCACTTAATTTTAAAACCAAGTTATCTCTTCTTTATCTTCGTTTCTTAAAATCATAAGCAGTCCTATCACATAGAAGATCATATACATCACGATCTCGAGCAGCTTACGTCTGTTGTATCTTAGGAGACTTTGAATAAAGTCTTAAGGAAATTATTACGACAAGCCTCAGACGAAATTTCCTTCTTCAACCGGTTAGATTTCTAGTTGATTTATATATATATATATATATCATTTTCGTTTCTATGTTGTACTATTTCTTTAAATAGTATAACGTTTGATTTATTGCTATAGTTATTATTACTATAGTTGTTAGTTTGTTGTTGTAATTAATTACAACATACTTATTGTTATAAATAGCTAATACAGAATTCCAAAGTAGTGGAAATCTGATTTGTAAACTTGTGAGACGAGTTTATTATTGATTAGTCTCTGTTTTGGTATACTAGACTTATAACATAAAGTTGGTCGCCTGAGCAGTGGACCTGGAAGAGACTCTTCATATAATTCATCAGATAAAGCTTCCATTGACTCTTGGTGTGTAGATCGATGAGGATTCCCATGGTGATTAGTTGTGCTTCCTCAGTAGCTCTTTGTTTGTGGCCCTCCTTCAAAGTGACAACAACCTTCGGATCGAAGAATTGGGTGATCACATCCGCTTCCACGAACATGTATCCTATACGTTCTACCCTTGCTCATTCATCCTTATCGGCTTATCGTGAATTTCCACCAGGACACGAGGGTATTTGTCTTCCAACCAACTAAGAGTTTTGGTCTTGAAGATCATCTTGTAGAAGCAAAATATGATGGACTCGACCTCGTTGGCAACGATTTCTTTTTCAGCTTGGACCTAAGCTTGCTAGTTTTGGAGATCAATAATCATGAATTTGAGCTTTTCAACTTCGGACTCAAGCCCGAGACCCTTCTTGGTCTCTGAATTGGATTGCTTGAGTTCGGCTATGGATCATTTCTTTCTTTATCATGATGAGCCCAACTTTAGATTGATTGGACAAGCCTTTAATTTTATCAATTTCTCTAACCAAATCACAGTTGCTATTGTGCATTTACTCAATTTGTCTTTTCATAAACTCGATTCTAAACTTGCAATCTAGAATCATCTCTTTGAGAGTGTATCTGTTATTAGCCCAAGTTGTCTCGACTTCTTCACTTTTGTTTTTTAGATCGTCTATCTCTTTGTTTAGTGAAACTATAAGTCGTTGATCCTTTTTTGCATGTTTTTCCTTCTCATCAAGCAGGGTGCAGTTGATGGTATTTATCCACCTCAAGTGTTTAGCGACCTTCTTGAAAGACTCATACTGGTCATTGGGAGTGTCCAATGCCACAGGGGCATTCTTCACCATATATGCCCGAACTTGTCTAAATTATGTGAGAAATTTTCAAACCATTAAGGTCCAAGCTTGGATAGCGAGTCGGCCAGGACAAAACGGCAAACACGAAGGAAAGCAAATTAGTAGAAGAGGTAAGAAGAACAATACCTTTTCCTTGGTGGCGAGGACGATCGATGGAGGAAGTAGTAGAGAAGCTAGTAAATTCCATTTTTGGGAAGGGGTAAAAAAATCTTTCTTTTTTTAAATTGTTAATTCTTGGTATATATTGGTAAATCTCGATCATTGAGATTCGCAAATTTTTTAGATTAATATTTAGGGATAAATCATATCTTTTTTATCTCTTCAAACAAACTGAAATGATTGAAGGTTCTCTATTTTGAATCGGCTTAGGTCTAATTCCTATTATGTCGTATCGGTTAAAGAGGAGGTGCTAAAGGATCGTTGAAGAGTTGATTTCCCTTGTGGTTGGGAACAAGAGAATAAGAGAGGTAGGAACAGAACCTACTATAGAGCCGCGGGAAGGAAAATCCATGCATGGAAGAGTACACCCCGAGAGCTGAGTGGGGAGAAGGAGAATGACTCATGTTGGAATGGAAGTTGTCGGAATGGTGCAGCTAAGATGAACGCCTAGTATATTGAGAACTTCAATCATGAGGAGAGCGCAGATGTTTGTGGTAATCATGATCATATCGGTCTTCTCTATTGCCTCGGTCTCTTTGATACTTGTCACGATCATCCCTGGAATGCTCACTTTTTTGATGTCGGTAGCTTTTGGGCAAAGAGACAGATTTATGGTTATCTGATTTATTACCGAGACCGCCATAGAACTTGTATGGAGCCATTTCACCTAAAAACAGTAGAGAAAAGATTTACGACTGATTCAAGAAGTACAACGTAGGTGCAGCATGGCTGAGTGTAGTCTTAAGTGTTGTGAGTGTTGTCCTATCTAACCTACGGAACATGCTTGGAGATCACATTGGATTAATGGGTTCATCTCCCCCGTCCAGTGATCTTGATGGGCCCCATTTTGACAAAACATTCATCGCATCCCGTAGAGTCGATGAAATCGAAATTTAATTCATTTAAGTCAGGAATGATTGGGTAGTTGGAGGGATCGATGGCTTCATCATCATGTGTGGCTGAGGTTCTATCTTTGGTCAAAGATGGACCACGGGCAGCTTCGGAAGACCCTCCTCTCTAAATTTTGTACCAAGGAGATAAAGTAATATCTTCTTTAACGTTGATGTTCTCCCTAGTCAACTCCGTTCCAGAGCCTTCTTCACTTTCTTCTTCTTCTCCGTCTCTTTCTTCTATATATTCTTCTTCTTCCGACTCATTATATTAGTCTTCTTCCTTCTCTTCTTTGTCAGTGATCACCAATCTATAGGCTAGGACTCATGTTGGCCGGTTAGCCCCGGAAAGCTTGTCGAGGAAGTTGATCCTTAACTTTTTGGGTTCTCGACGGGTATGCTTGTAGAAAATCAAACGTCCGTTGTAACTAAGGCGAATGTGACGAAAGGGTCTATTAGTTAAAAGAAAGGAAGTGCAGTGCTTGAGCTCAAGGACAACCTGAAGGACGACAACCATATGCCTTAAAAGGATCATCCTCCACTCTCGTTAGTATATTTCTCCTCCAATCACTAGTATATCTATAAAAAAAGGAGGCAAATAAGAAAATGGAATGGAATAAAGACGAGCGATGTGTAACGATTGAAAGGAGAAATGACACCGGATAGACCCATGCAATGGTTACAAGCAGGTGCAATAAGCCATAGGGTTATGAGCTTATTCATACGGTAACGAGAGCCTCAAATCATTTTCGAGAATCCCGCGTTTGTCGCCAGTGCGATGAAAGTCCACGATGGCAAGGTGTGATGGGGGAGAGTCGAGAGGATTACCTAATATGGTGACTCCATTTGAAGCGATATCCAAAGCGATGTCATTATGGGGTTCCTCAATTATCATATGCGGGAAATGATTGTTGGCCCTCGATGGACATGATATGGTCTAGCAGCCGTCGTGAAAGAGGATGCCAGCATGGAGCCTGATGCTACTGCAGACGATGAAGAAGTAGAAACGGTAGTGGAAATTCTGGTAGAACTTCTGTTGGCCTTAAGGTAACTGAAAACAGAACATCGATGATGAGCATGGTAAGGTGAGTATTTTTTTATTTTATATACTTATGTATATACAGGTTTTGCCCAGGTGCGGTCGATATATAACATCTACCGAACATTGACGTTTGTCGACCCATCAGATTTTGTACATGGACCGAGGTAGTGTATGTTGTATATGTGTGTATGTTGTGTCTTATGCATAGTGTACGAAAGCACGCTATGTAGAGAGGGTCTGCTTCTGGTGGAAAACGAGCTTCGACACATGTTGGAACCATGTGTCGGATAGAAATTGTTAACATAGTAACTATGTTTACAACCCCAGATGGATCCAACGTGAAAAGAAACTATGGCTCTCGATTAGTATTTCCTGAAGAGATAGTGCAAATGTGCAATTTTTTTAAAGGCATAGATTCTTCGACCAACGAAGGAAAACATTTGACAGAGTGCATTTTATGAGACAAGTCAACGATGAAATTCAATGTAATTTCCACATTAGCAACATAAGATCCTTCGAATCGTCTCTAAATCTGTGAAGTTGATTTGAAATCAATTCAATTGGGAAGCTCGCCATCTCGAGCACAATTCCACATAATCAGCTCGACGTTGTTTAGGGGAAGTGGTTGGTCGCACTGAAGGAGTAATGAAAACGCTGCGGTTGAGATAACGGCGTGCAAGGCATGGACGGAGCAATGTCCTACCCTGAATCTAGATTTGTAAAAGAGATGGAGTCCTCGTAACACCTCCTAGAAATGGGAATTATAGTCTGACATTGCTAAAAGACAATATGAAGTGGGTGCTTATATACTAATGCCTACACCTCATAAAAACGTCGATGCCTTCTGAGGAACAAAACCCCACACCTTGGCTTGGCTCATGAGGCGGAGGTGACTAAGTTGGGGATAATATCTGTGTTGAGTGTGGTACGGATTAATATAGTTGTACCAGAGCCTATACCCAGCCAGAATTATGCTATTATAGCCACAACCCTACGTGGAGTTGTGTTCATGAGCTAACGAAGGCGTTGTGCTCTAAAAGGAGGAGATTGTAACACCCCTCAAAAATGGGAATTATAGTCTCACATGGTGGAAAAACATTATGAAGTGGGTGCTTATATACCAAAGCCTACACCTAATAAAAACGTCGAGGCCTTTTGAGGAACAAAACCTCACACCTTGGCTTGGCCCATGAGGCGGAGGTGTCTAAATTGGGGACAATATCTACGTTAAGTGAGGTTCGGTTTGTTACAATGCTTGAAATCGTGTGCACTGAAAACCCAAGGTCGAAATCACAACTTTTGGAAAGAAGAAGTCGAGGGAAAGGATGAAGATGAAAGAATATTTTCTAAGTATGGATGAAGTTATAAGAAGATCAATCAGTACCGATCCATAATTTTCTTTAAGAAAATGGATAAAAAATGAAATGGTGAACAAGTTGAATGGATTTATCTACCTGACCTTACGCTAGAGTAATTGATGAACAAGGTGAATAAGATTTCTGGAATGTACAACTACAAGATTATATTTGTTGAAAAGACGTGATTCAATGACTGTGTGGACGGTAGAAATGAATGTTTTGAAAATGTGGCATTTCGTGGAAATAGTCTGAGTAACGAAAGGTTTATATAGATAGAGATTTGGTTACTAACCTTCGATCAAAGCATGTTTTATATTTATAGAAGTGTACTGTAAGGGCAAATGTTATTCGATATTTTCTCAATTAACATTTCGATGATATTGGACTACAGAAAAATGAATGAATGAATGTTAGGCTAAAAAACAATCATGTATGAAAATAACTATGGAAAAGTAGGAAAATATACTAAGTTCATGGGTACTAATCCATGGATGGATCAGCACCGATCCATTATTTGTCTCATTATTACCATTTCTCAATGAATAAAGCAAATATTAAAACAAGAAGGAAAATAGTGGAACCTGGCTTAATCTATTGAGTGGTACCCATCCATAAATTCACTCCATTTGGTAACATTCTCAGTGAATGCATGGAGGAACAAATTTAGAAGTATCGAAGGAAGATCAACATAAGAAACAATAAGACGTAGGGAAAACAGAAGGAAAAGCACAAGAGTTATGAATCGGTATCGATCCATCAAACCAATGACCTTGGATCCGATCTTTTCCTATCTTTATGTATCTTAATATTTGATAAGTTCTAATGCAATCTGACGACCTACAAGCCCAGAAACAGCATACTTCAGCTATAAATGTAAGACTACATGCAACAGAAATGGGATCTTGAAACTTTGCTATTTTGTACTTATGGGGAATGTATGCCATTAAAATCTTGAATAAAATTTCGAATTGTAACTATATTCTCATCTAGATCCAATTAATAATAACAATAAAAACTCATTAAAATATCAGTATGTATATATACATATGTTTAAACCGTACATTTTTTATTGAGTTTTTTCAGTTTTAGCTGTGGATTTGGATAGTACGGATCGGGCGTCCTCATCCACTGGATGGGTTGAGTATCGATATGCCTCTAGGCCCTCTATAGCTTCTTTACACCTTCTTGACAGCAGAGGAGCTCTCTCTCTCTCATCGAGGCCTCATATTTGATCCTCGTATTTGATGCTGTAGACAGACTGGCGCTTTACATATTTTGTTCTTTTTTTTCCTTTACCTGCATTTTAGTTTTTCCTAGGTTTTCTGGAAATGGTTTTTTATTTTATTTTGTTTGTACAGGTTCATGAGCAAGTGCTTCATAAGCAAGAGCTACCTATCAGATTTGTTGATAGCTCAATTTTTAAGTGTAAAATAAAATTATACTAGTATAAACTCGTGCTTTGCACACGGATTTACTCAAAATATTTATAGTAATATTATTGGATGACGTGTTTGCAAAGCATGTTGCCCAATTTAGTATGTAAATGCAAAGCATGTTGCCCAATTTAGCATGTAAATGCTAACAATGCAATACCTCATAAACATCGAAAGTTGGAGCACTAAAATTTTATATCTCAAAAGTTATGATGGAAGTGATATAGAGCCCATATTTCAGTGATTAATATTTTTAAAATACTCTATACTACTTTTTGAGTATTCAAGAATAAATTGGCATGGTAAAATTTTTTAATTAATAAACATTTAAAAACAATGACAACGATAAACAAATTCTTCAACACAATGATTATTGAGCACTTGAGAACCCAGCGTTATAAATGTTGCAAATGTCTTGAGATTCAAAATAATAACTTCTATTCACGTGGATACTGTTCAATGTTCAAAATAAGCTATTTGGTTAATTGGTAACAACAAAAGTGGCCTATGACACAACAAATACTAAAGGTAGAATGAAAATTAAACGATTTGTAACATTTATTGCACATGACAGTATGTTATTATTAAAATATTCTGGATATTCTAAAACTTTAAAATATTTTATTTGTAATATTCAATTTTATTTGTAATATTCAATTGTTATGCATGCATATTTATATGTCCACACCTTATGAAATTAGAGTAAAGTGGCTTTTATAAACCAAAAGACCATACGGAAGATTCAAATAACACATAAACAATAACCTATGAACGTAGAATAAAGTGGCCACATAATATATCTAATACTAACGATTCACGTGTAAAACAAAGACATACAACCCTGCAAAATATTTAAAGAATTAAACCATGGCTGAACAAAACCAAAATAAAGACAATTTAATTTCAAGTATGAAAAATCGTTAGTTGGATATTGCACTGAAAAATAAATATAAAATTTGGTTATACAGTAAGCAGGTATTTTGAATTTCTTCACGTCTTAAAGAAAGTCATTGAAAAGGAAGAAAATAGATGAATAACGAAAGCTAAAAGTCCAAGCTAAATTCACATTTAATATTCTTTAAATATGTGCATGACTTATCAGTGTTGTTGGATAGCTTGAATTATTTTCACTTATTTTGGGCTACAATTCCAAAATCTTTACTTAGCGCCTTACCTTTGTCCTATTCCTGTATGAGATAAATGTCAAGTAAGTTAACAGTGGCAGTATGAAATAGGTATGCTGCAAATTAATAAATGGAACAACATTTTTTGGAACATATAAAGTGATGCAGTAGCATAGGAACAATCACTTTATTATCTTCATCTATAGTTTTTTTGTTCCAGTTTTGAGGGGTGTAAAACTGGAAGAATTGTGTAATAGGATTTGGAAGCAGCAATAATTTTTCTATAGAAGGAACTCAACCAGTTAGCATCAGTAATGAAACTCAAGGTAAACAGAGCCTAGACTTGAAAGCAGACACAGATTTTAAAAGAGGGCAAAGTTGAGGTACCTACAACATCAGCGGACCATTACATGATTAAATTGAATGCAAGAAAAGTGGTTTATTTGAAGTAAATTAAAGTAAAGAAGACAAGCACCATTGTCCAAGTGGTTAAGTAATTCGGCTTTGGTGCTAGAGGTCACAAGTTCGAAACTTGCGTAGCGTGATTGAACTTTTATTGACATTTGATATGTTGTCCCAGTGACATGTTGTATATAAAGTAACATTTCAAAAAAAAAATTAAAGTAAAGAATGATATTAGTTCAGCCTAAAGTAATTATATAGCATAAAGTACTACTGCTTATATATATACATCATAAACTATATAGTAATAAAACATTTGATTTCCAATATGCATATTTGTCAAAATTTAGAATTACCTGATTATAGGTTTGAAAGTCTAAATTACAACGCCAAATTCACCACGTATAATATACCAAATGGTGTAGTTGGAAAGCGGCTATTGATTAAATCCACCTCAAAACCTCTATCATAGACATACCCTACCAACAAATTGTTGTGTTTCTCTTTCCTTCAATAACCAAACAACATCACGATGCTTTTGAGCCAAGGTGAACATATGCACACTTTTGGAGCGAATTCTTAAAAACTATGAGTGCTCATTTAGTTTAGCATTACAACAACAACATGTTGTTAATATTGAAGTTTCATTTCTAATGTACCTAAGCTTGTCTTCTAGTATAAAATTATGATTAGATAAGTTGAAAGTGGTGGGTTGAATACAGTTAAGGGACAAATGACGGGCTTCTACATTTAATATTGAATACCCAGTATAGGGAAAATACATTTGTATATTCCAATTATATTGTAGAATTAGCAATAAATTCTGGTCTGTGTAACATCACTCGTGTAACTTCTTACATAGTTAAATATTATCACGCCTATATAGCCAAACTAAAAGTCATAGCTGCTAAAAAAATCTTAGCTTCATCTACCAAACCCAAATGTTTATGCAAGTCTCTAGTGTCTAATGCCTCTCATTTTTCTATCTTTGTTATGAATTTTTTGTATTAGTATTTGCATGATTATTTTTTGACCGTTCACAAGTCGTATTTATCTGATGTTATACCCTCATTGGCAAAGTCAACACAATCACCTTTTTTTGTAGTTTACAAAATGAACACTCTCTGTGTGTGTGTGTTAATAAAGATAACTATAGCTTAAGCAATTAAATGAGAAATACAAAATGTTCAAAAACTTATATTGGCTAAGTATAAGCCACAAAAGTATTCTAATCAAGCGCAAGCGCTTAAATTGTCAAATAATTTATGAGAGTTTTCTTTTCCATACTCTATTACCATCATAGAAAAATAAAGAACACTACCTAGATCCGATATACGAAGGGTATGATGCAACAGACATACAAAAGAATAGCTTGAAGTAGATATTGAAGTGAGGTATCCTTTCCTAGATATACAAATAAATATTCAATTTGTAACTGCACTTAGGCATCCATTTAATACATGCATTGATATATAGTTGTGAGAAGCAAGATGAAAGTAAAAAAAATAAGATCTCAATACCAGAAAACAACGAAGGTAAACATTTAACATAACCATGACACACTGACAATTGTATAATTCAAAATACGAAACTACCCCAAAATATAAAGAACTAAAAGTCCAACGACTGAAATACTTGAATTAATAAGATTAAAACTTTTCCACTCACAATAGAGGTCTTAATTATCAATACAACTGTAGTCGTTTATTCGTCTTCTCCACCAATAGCTTTATTATGCAATTAGAGATCTAATTTCCAATTTGAAAGCAAAGAATATAAATGGCAACATAGAATTAAAATATAAAAAGTGAAATCATGCAGATGAATATTTTAGGAAGGTGAAAGTTCCTTTATCATCTAATTATCAATTAAATTAAGTATATTTATAATATTACTGAGTTTGTTGTAATAATCTTAATAATAATTTGCTCTATTTTGTGATCTCACTGCTTATCCTCTCTTTACAAATATTATCTTCAAAAAGATTATATTTTTCATTCCTATTTTACTTGAGCACTTCTGTTTTAAAACATTCCAGTCTGAAACAACCAATTAAGTAAAAGATAAGTGATGTAAATAAGAAACTCAAGTATAACTAATAGCTTAATTAACATTATTTTTGAAATATAACCTTAAAATATAATACTAAAAAGACTTTAGTTATTATATCATGAGAATCATCATCCTTCAAATAATAAAAAACCCCACATATAAAAAATAATGTTGGTATATATATATATATATATCTGTGTGTGTGTGTATGCATGTATATATATCTATATGTATGTGTGTACACACAAAAATTAGTTACAAATTTCAAAAGTTTAAAACTTGAAATGTAGCTTTCCATTCTTTATTTCTAAGTCCTAATTACATTGTGAATTCTGTAGCAACACTTGTAAAACGTGTGCGATAACATGCTAGAGTTTTTATAATTTTATTGTGTTATATTATAGCTGAATTTTCAAGTCTCTTACCACCGAACTCAAAACTGTTCATTACTTGCAGTGGCTTTGGTTGAAATAGCGTAATGGTAAATTAAAAAACCAAAAAATGTAGGATAGTTGAATGTATATAGTGGTAAAATCACTTATATGATAAAATTAATTATGTTTTAAATATAGAGGAAAAAGTGAAGAACCTCACAACCCCAATCTACATAACATTTTACAGTCATACTCTTAGTCAAAGGCTATGGTATTTTAATCCAAGATAGCAGTTACAACATGCCAAACCTTCAGATCCTACATCAGTAAGTAAGTGCCTATATTTTATTTTCAATTTGTATTTCTTTAGGTTTATTGGCCAGCGAAAGTGAAGCATGTTAAGTTGCAGGCATGAAGAGGTGACACCATTTTCAAATCGTAATGTGTTTTTTTGAGTGAGGGGGGTAGCATTGATTTTTGGCAACTTTAGTTTTTTTCAGAAACTAACGCTTAGCGATCCAGTTGATTTCAATCAACACAGTAGAATATTCGGAAAATGTCTTCCAATTACTATAAGTATTTAGTAGCATTGGTAGTACTTAGTAGATATTGTAGCAATTGCTTTAAGCATTTAGTGGCATAGGTAACTGGTAAAAAAATTAAATCTGTATTAAGCAAAGTTGTTAAATTCAAAAACTAATCTTAAGAATTGTATTTGTAAGAAATATTACAAAACTAAAAATTAAAAATTAAAATCTAAGACCATATGTCTATTCTAACTCTAACTGGAATAGAATGCAAAAAAATGGTTCAGATTTTTCATTGGTGCATTAAAAAAGGAATCATGTTTAAATTATTCATGATACTTACTCATATGCTGACAGTTGTGCCACATTGGAATGATATGCAATGTTCATATCTTGGGTGCTCTTTTAAAAGGGAAAACACCTGCACCAAGATCCAAAAGTAATTCAAATGTAATTTTTGCAATAGAACTTATCAAAATTCAAAAATTTAGGTAAAGCATCATGATAGTTTCATATAATTAAGTACAACTATATCATGGTTATGTAATAAAAGTATATTAACATGTATCACCTATCTCTGTAAGAGATACCACTCATTGGACCTGTTTCCTCCAATATGAAAAAACACATATATTACTTTTACCAACACACTTTGAAAACTAACTAAAATAGAGGACATAGTTCACATGTAATTACGGTTATTATGACCTATTCAAGTGCTCAAATGGATAGATGAGCAAATATTCCACAATATATAGCTAAAACTTGATTGTATATACCATTTGCACAATATTTTGTACACTTGACTTATAGGTCCATTTTATCAAAAAAATGTATATATAAAATGTCATGTGTTGGCTATTTTCATTAACCACGTGCTTCCAATAAAGAACAAATGTATCAGATATGGATGTCTAGGAAGCATAAAGTTAATGTAAGAGGGGTTGTGGGGCTTCAGAATTTGACAAAACATCAGAAACTATATACCATAACATAAATAGTCGAGAATAATACCATTTCGATGTATTCTTTTTCGTTCCCGTCGAGCAACTCAATTTCATAATCTATTTTTGATGAACTCTGTGATTATATATGCATCTGATTATATATCACGTACCTTTTTTTGTGAAGAAATATGCAAATAAAAATACCCATGCTCTGAGCTCCTCGTTTGCTTTAGCCATAACTCCCAAGAAGCCCTTTACCTATCCAAGAACTGTCACGTTAACATTAGAAAGGAAAATAGCACAGAACAAAAGAGTTAGAAAAATTAGTTTTTGGTTTGATTTTAATTTGACTAATTTATAATAAAAGGTGGATAAAATGCCAAAAGAATAGTTAAATATATAAAGCATGTCTGATATTGTTTCGATTGACTAACAATGAAACAACTAAAAGTGCATTTCTCTTACACATACATGATCAATCTATTACCACCGACCAAATCAATTACATGAATTCTATAAAAGGAAATTTATAGTGAAAGTTTATATTTTGATATCCAAAACATATCAAGGAAGTTACCTAAAAAATCCATTTCGTGAGCTCTTAGTAAGAAATTTGAGCGAGAATAATCTGTTCATCTACAATTCAAATTATGCAAAAGATTACAAAAAATCCACACGAATGTAACACCCCTAGTTTTTGTTTAACATTATTCAGGACATTTAATTAGATAAATAAAATAGAATAATGTGGTTGATTAAGGAGTTGAGATTTAATTGTCAATTAACTTGGCCACGACTAAAATAATGAATGTATAAGTATGGTTTATAATTTATAAGTTATGAAGATAAGAGGAGGGCAATATGAGAATAACCACACTCATAGACCCTTAAACCCTCCCTTATTCCCACCAACCATTTCATAAATAAAAATACACATAAAAGAGAAGTTATAGCCAACCATTAAAACACCTTAGGAGATCAGCAAACTTGGAAGATCTAAGAGAGAAAGCTAGAAGATTAAAGCTAGGACAAATCTCAAACTCCAACAACTTAATCAAGGCGAATAATAGTGTAAATCATCTCATTTTTCCTTGTTTTGGTTCGGTTATGGATAGTATCTGAATGTATTTTGCTGTGTTGATCATGTTTGGATCTAATGATCATTGTTTGAATAGAATAATGATTTATGGTGATTTATTGGAATTTTGATGGAATTAAAATGATGGGTTTTAAAGTAAAAACCTTAGTAAACGACCCCAAACGACTTGATTTTTGGATATGTTGTGTAAAACATAATTTTGAAAATGGATTTTTAATTTTATAATTTTCGGAGTTAATAGGAATATTTTTTGAAGGGGATGCTGCCAAGAAGGCGAAGGCTAATTTAATGTGTTATAAGTGCGATAAGAAGGGCCATTATGCCCACGAGTGCAGAACTGGTAAAGGAAAGAAGGCTGCAGAGAAGAAGAATGTGAAATGCTTCAACTATGACCAAGTTGGGCATTATAAGAACTAGTGTCCAGAGCCAGTCCGGGCGGACAGAGGGAATGTGTTTGCTATTGGACCACCATCTTCTTCTAGACCTACTATAGCAGAGAAAGGGAAAACTGTGATAGAAGGTACGCTTTTGATTCAGAGTATACCAGTTAGGGTACTTTTTGATATCGGTGCATCACACTCATTTATATCACAGTATTTGGTTGATAGGTTATGTATTGAACCCGCATACCTTGTTACTTCCTTAAGGGTTGTAAATCCAATAAGAGGGCATGCAACTCTTAGGATGAGATGTGACTAGCTAGAACTTGATTTGTTAGGTCATAACTTTGCATGCAATTTTTATATTTTTGATTTCATAGATTTCGGGATCATTTTGGGTATGGATTGGTTGGGTAAGTATGAGGCTGGGATATTTTTCCAGGATGAGGAAATATCATTGAGACACCCAGATAGTCATAACCAAATCATCTTCTCAGTGGAGAATTCCAGTAAGAGTGTTTGTGCTTTGTTAAGTGCCATAGAGGTTGGAATGAGCTTAGTCAGGTTCGTGTAGCAAGAGAATTTGCAGATGTATTTGAGTCGGTCATTGGATTACCACCGAAATGAGCTGTAGAGTTTCGGATAGACCTTGTGTCGAGAGCTGAACCTGTCAGTAGACCACCTAGCAGAATGACACCGACAGAGATGAAGAAATCGAAGGTGCAGCTAGTGGATATTGAGAGAAGGAATTTTATTAGACCAAGCAGTTCGCCTTGGGGAGCGGTCGCGGTGTTTGTAAAGAAACCCAATGGGTCGTTAAAGATGCGCATTGACTATCGTAAGTTAAACGAAAGGATAATCAAGAATAGGTACCCTCTGCCGAGGATAGATGATCTATTTGATCAGTTGAGTGGAGCTAGAGAATTTTCTCAATTGGACTTGGCGACGGGGTTCCACCAGTTGAGAGTGGCAGAGGATAGCATTCCTTTGATGACATTTCAGATTAGATATGATTCGTATAAGTGGTTGGTGATGCCATTTGGATTGACAAATGCACCTGCTTTCTTCGTTGATTTGATGAACTGGGTTTTCCGAGAGCACTTGGATAGGTTCGTATTGGTATTCATAGATGACATTTTAGTATACTCAAAAGATGAAAGAGAGCATGAGATTCATCTTAGAGTGGTGCTGGAAACGCTGAGGCAGAATCAGTTGAAGGCGAAGTTTTCCAAGTCACATATTTACGAAAGAAGGAAATATCGCCCTTTATATTTTGCTTGTAGATGGCAGCTTTGAATATCCTGTGTGACTGAGTATGGGATGCGGTCCAGTATCTTGTCGTGAACATTTGCTCCCATTAGTGAATGTCTCCTGCTCTGTATCCTGTACTTCAGGGATTGTTACAGAGGATAGGAGAAAAGTTGCTTGAGTAAAATTGAAATATGTGAAAAGGTAAAACTTCCAATCACGGAAGGCCTTCGATGTGCTTAAGTTCGTGGCAAACGGGCTTTGTAGTCACTTTCCCTAGCTGTGGGTCTTGGAGACATTTGTCACCCATCTTACGCCTCCGCGGGGAGTTAATTCTTTTTTACCACAGCCGCACTTAAGACACATCGGAGCCGAGATCGCGCACAGTAACTACCGGGCCATTATGGCCCATAATCGTAGGTATTATTCGATTTACTGTGGCCGGTTAGCGTGGGTGCCGATCGTCAACCGTGAACTGCCCCTGGCTGGCCACACCTTATGTTGGGGCTTATAGTCGGTTCACAGTTGCCGGCGAGCCGAACGCCGTAATGAGCTGCCTCGGCTATAGTCGGCCTTCTCGGTGGCTTATAATCGGCTCATTACAGTTAGCTTTAAGGGCCGTCGCGAGCAATGAGTTAACCCGCAGCAGAGGGATGCCGGAGCAAAAGTGTCTCATTGGCGAGGGCATAGATTCGCATAGTACCTGTCAGGTCTTGTCCAGGTGAAGTTGCGCTGTGGAGTGCTTCGGGTGGAAATGCTATACGCATAGGATTTTGTTCAACAGAAAAGGATAAAGTTAACAAGCATCCAAGATATAAAGGAACAAGTTAAAAAAGAGACAAGGTTTTTTAAAGTGGTTTTGGCACGAAAAGGCCTACGTCCACTGATTCTCTTTGTTAATTCACTTCATATGGGCAGTACAAGTTAAGAAAAGTATCGACGGAGGTGTTGGATGTTCCATGCCCTCTGGAATACCTCTCCGTCCACTGTTGACAAAATATAAGCTCCATTTTGGAGATCTTTATGAATTACATATGGTCCATCCCAGATTGGATCTAGTGCTCCGGGGCGAGGGAAGATTCGCTTGAGGACAAGATCCCTTTCTTGTAAGGTACGACGCTTGACTTTGGAGTTGTATTGTGCTGCCACTTTTTGCTTGTGGGCTGTCGCTTTAAGGACTGCATCATTTCTTCTCTCCTCAACTAGATCCAAAGACATGTGAAGGAGTTCTTCGTTCCCTTCTGGGTTATAGTGGATCCTACGGTGGGAAGGCACAATGGTTTCAACTGGGAGCATAGCCTCCGATCCGTATGCCAAAGAGAAAGGAGTATGCCCCGTTGATGTTCTGAAAGATGTGCGATAGGCCCACAGTGCTGTCACGTACCGGATTTTTCGACTTTCGAAAATTCAACATCGATACTCACTTTATCGACTGTCGAGCAATCGAGTGCCGGAAACTCCAATAGTGAGGGTTTTAAGAAAAAGAAAAAGGCAGAAGAAGAAGAAGATAGAAGAAAAAGAGAAGAAAGAAGAACAACAGAACAACATCAGAACAGAAAACAATATCAGAATCTTACACATCGCAGCGGAACAATATATAATAGATAAATGAATAATCTTTAAACAAAGAACTACATCATTTTATACATACATTAATCATCAGAGTCAATATACAACAATGGACAGTTATATAAACTTGTCCTCATACAGAATACACAGTGGAATAAATACTATCAGATACAAATACTACGTCTCATCATCCAGCTTGCTTCCAAAGCTCCAGAATATCCAGAATATCCTGATAATCTAACTCTAGACTGCCCGTGTGGAAATTGGTGGGCACCCAGAGTTTAGAAGGGAACAATAAACTCCGAGTCAGTCATGGTGACTGGTGTGAGATCGTAAAACAGTTATTTTTCACAAAGAAAATAAAACAAATTCGCAATGCTTTTGGAAAATGAAACTACCATAAGACCTCCCGCCACACACACAATGCAAACGCAGAATTGGAGGAGATTTCTTCTTATGATAGTCAAAGATGCTTACTACGCAAAATCAAATTCTTTTTGATATTATTATTAGTGCATAGTGTAGAAAACATTTCGAAAGTAGAATATAAATCTTAGCCAGCATAGGTACCATTATAGTATGCTTGCTATAGCTGCCATATTAGATGGCAGGTTCTACAACTAAAACCGTACAAGTCACGTATTGTTTCTTTGGATTTCCAACAAATGGTCAGGCTAAGGAACTTCCTTTTCCACGATGGGTACGTCCCTGGAATAGACGACCCGAGAAATAACCTAACATTACGGTTAGATCTCTTCCAACACAAGACCGGGTTACCTCTGCAAAAATAGGTAACTACTGACACGCGTATGCCATTCCCCGATCGTAACCGATCTTCCCGAGGATCCCCGATTTCCAACAAACCACATAAATAATAATGCAGCAACCACATAGGTTAAGTATCTGGGCTCCATACCATGATACCACCTCTATCCAGAAGGAATGACATACACTAAGGGGCGCTACTCCCTAGAACCTTGCTGCATCCTTCCTGTTTTGACCATTTCCGGGGTGTGAGGCTCGACGAAGTCTCGTCCACAAAGCTACGCTTCCTACAAAGCCATGCTTCGGGTCACACAAATGATCAACCTATGATCACAAAGATATAAGATCAAACAAATGATCATATCGCAAATGATCAAACACTGATCATTTCACAGCAACACTCAGTATGCCACGTTACCAAATTGGGAGTATATCGCTGATAAATTTCAACTACATAACCTCTGAGCTCGTACGTCTCAGAGAAGGGTGTTAAGCTAAGAGAATAAATTATCCGCCACCAACAGAAATGTATTTGAAAGAAATCAGCTTTATATCTCAAATTTGTAACGTCAGACATACAATCCATCCAAGTCTGTTCCGGGATCGAACAGAACCGAAGGCACTTCTCACGAAGCCCTTGCATATCCGGATAAATTTCTAATCACGTCCGGACTTCCCGTCACTAAGGGTGATAAAACCTCTAAATTGGAGATCAGCCGATGTAGAGTAACTCGACGGTAGTCCTTCCGTTTTCAAAAATATCCGGTCTTCAACACCGGTCTTCGAATGCAAATCATAACGACGTATCACATATTCGGAATAGGTTATACGACCCCATGGTCCTTTCCCGGCTAACCCGAATAGTGAGCGATTATTCAAAAATAAGTGTGGCATTCAAATTCATCCAATTCACAACAAATACCTATCTAAAGGTAATTATTGATAGTCGGTTATTTAACTATCAATAAAGATGCGCAACATCATCAGATTCCAAATAATTTTCCCAAATTATTTATTTTCCAAAATATCTTTACAAGATATAAAATTTCCACACTTAACCGTTTGAAAACAAATTTCAAATATTCACTTTTCAATTTATCTTAAAAAGATAAAGTTTCAAACCCTACGTTGCATATTGGAAAAGCTATTCCATACTTATTTAAAATAAGTAATTCACAAAACTATTTATTTTCAACACTTGAAAATATTCGATATACTTAAATCAATATTAAGTATATATTTCATTCTTTAAGGAAATCATTCTTTTTAACAACATCTATTTGAGTCAAAACGAATGTTACGTAAAACATCGTTACGACGACTCAAAATCACTAGTATAGGGATTCGAATTTTTAAGATAGATATGTAAATCCCAATACTAAAAACATTTCCTTTCGAAAATCATTTACTATAACAACAGTGTTATAGTCCACCATTTCCTTAAATTTCTCGAAAACATCTATTTCAATAACAAGTGTTGAAATCTATGCTTTCGATTCATAATACATTTTAAAACATCTTTAAAATGTTTAGCTTCATTTTTAAAATATCACTTCTTCAAAAATAAATCCATTTTACTTAACAATATATTCACTGTCCAAAATCGTGAATATAATTCACTTAACCCAATTTCAATCTTTTCCACACATTTAATTCAAGAATAATTCGCTATCCAAAATCGCGAATATATTTCCTTTAATAACCTTCTACATTTAATTTATCAAATTCAATTGATTTTGAATTTATAAACACGTTTATAAATTCTATTTCTATTTTATAACAACTTTGATTTATAAATCTTCTTTATTAACAATTTCGATCAATATTTCATTTGAAGGCAAAAATCCAATTTATAAGTTAATTTCTTATAAATCTTCTATTCTACAATTTCATTTTAACTTCACAATTTATACATCTATAAATTTCATATTGATTTTCCAAATTCGTTTCAATTTTGCCAATTAAATTTCTAATTGGACTTCCCACTTATTTCTTTTTTTCTTTTTTTTTTAAATAAATTCCTTTTAAAGAAAATAAATTTCTTTGTCTCTTTCAATCTATTTAAAAATCCAAATTTAAATTAAATTCTTCAATTTATAATCACTGTTTTATGAAATCCATTTATTTAGCATTTTCACTTTATTCTGGAATTAATTCGATAAGATTATAAAAATTAACTTTTATACTTTTAAATTCTTTCTTCGAATTTATTCAATTTCTAAAATTAATTCACTTAAAAATTTCTACTTGAATTTCAAAAACTCAATTTCGTTTATTTTTGGAATCCAATGATATCAAACATCCCTTCAGCTAAATTTTAGCTTTCAAACAATTTCCAGACATCAATTCAATAACATCAATAATCATTCACAGATTATCACATCACAGTAGAAATAAATTCAATCAATGTGAGGGGTCCAGTTGGATCCCTCCAACCTGTTTCCCTGCATCCAAAGACGTTAGCACAATACCAATTCCACTTCGAGGTGGAATATCGCGGTATATGGGTTTTATAAAAATAATCCGCTTACTAACGGCGCAATAGGGTCTCATCCGCTATACGAGGCGGGAAATCAATCAATCCAATATATACATATGCCAATATGTATATATTGCTATATATATATATATATAGATATATACTACCATATCTAATATCACATCCAAATAGCAATCATCAATCAATAACTGTAAAATCCACTTTTCAATCGAGTGAGAAAATCTCACCTTAGCTTAATTTGCAATCCATTTCCATTCCAGTTTGTTTTCTCCAAATTTTGGACCTTGTAACAACAATTTTATGGTTTATTAATATTTGAATTGATCAAATAATTAATTACTATTTAATTAACAATAGTTTAGTTCAATCCGATTTTCTTCTTTTCTTTTCAAAAAATGGTTTTTCAATAACTAAATAACTTAGATAAGTTAATTTAAACAAAATTAGTCTCCTGAGTATTTTATTTTAGAATATACTAGTAGATTAAAATATATATATTTTCTCTCTATTTTACCTATATATTAACTTATTATAAAGGTGTCTATAAACAGCTTACTGTAAATTAATTCCTAACTGCATATAACTAAAATCAGATAACTAAATTAAAGAGTAATCCAGGTTAAAATATTACCCGAACTCCCCCTTAACCTAGCAGATTCGTCAAACCATCGAAGCTTCCTGCTCCAGCAAACCCCTCTACCTCCACTTCTATCGCGAGCCTTCACGTCGATCTCCCAAAGTCGAACTGCTTGACATCCCAGCCGCGACTTCGCCAGAACACCACGAACGAAAGCAAACGCCCAACGCGATCCTGCATCGAACCCCTCTCCCACGCGAACGCCACACGACTTGCCTTGTCGCCATCACGATACCCTGTTCACCCTCGACCCCGCGAAAGTCGCCGCCACTGAAGCCCTAGCTCGCGTCAACATTGCCGTGCCCTAACTCGAAATCGCGAGATCCCTCCAACCTGCGACAAGTGGTACGCGAATCCCCTCTGCCATGCTCGAACGCGAATGCCAACCCCCCTTTCGATTTAAATGTCGCGGTCACCCTTTTATTTTCTTTGATTTCAATCTTGAAACGAGAGAGAAAGGGATTGTAGTGTCGCCCTTTTGATTTTCGATTTGGTTGAGATGGGGAAAAAGAACGAAATTATTTTACAGAGGCCATAAATTTTTTTCGTTTGCTTCGATTTGAAAACTGGAGAGGGGAGAGATATTTAAAATCGAATGACATGGTTTGCATAATTTTTTTCGTTCGTGATTCTCGGCAGAAATAACGGGACGTAATTGAAGGCGTGTTTAAAGGGAGAAAGGAAAACTGATGTTGACCAATTTTTTTAAATTTTAAATTTAAATTAAATTTGATTTAATTCCACGCGTTTCCGTGTCGTATGCTCGCGTAACAAATCCGATCGATACGAAATCCAAAACCCGGCAATAATACAATATTCCGGACCCAATGGAACTGGTTTCGTCGAATTCCGAGACTTGTTTGAAAAATGACTATTTTTAAATATCGATCCAAACAATTAAATTTCAAACTGAACAATTCAATTTCAAATTCGATTCTGAAGCTCCAATTATCTTCAGTATCATCAATATAAATATTAAAAGCTTTTCGAAATATTTTTCTTCAACTTTAAATTGAAGATTCAAATTTTTATCCAGTTTCAATAGATTAAATTTTATAATTTAATCGCCAAATTCAAAGTTATATTCGGGATTCAAATTAAATCATCGTTCAAAATTCTGGGTCGTTACAGACTTCCCCCCTTAAAAGAATTTCGTCCCGAAATTACAAGTTAGGAAAAGTGGTCCTTAACTCGTCTACTATTTTAAACAATCCACTAGTTTTATCAATTTATCAAAACAAATCTTTCTACTAAAGATTCGTTATCAATTCAACTAGTTTTTCAACTTCAATTATAAGTTTCAACAACATTGTTTCCTTAACAATTTAAATTTAAGTTTAAATTCAAATTTTAAACTTTCAAATTTTCTCAAAAATTTTCTAACGCTCTAAATTTCCGAAAAATTTCGCCAGCGTCTCCTTTGCGCGGCTAATACGGTACGACTACAAAACGTCCCTACGGACTCTCAGATTTCAAAAAGAAAAGAAAAAGCCAAGCGGCTAGACAAGAAATCAGCAAAAACTCATAATATAATTCAAATACTTACCTTTTGTCGAGCAATTCAAATTATCTTTGAAATCAAATCCAATTTCTTCATAACACCTGTATATCCTACTAGCCATAATATCTAGTTACATATCCAAACCATTTTGCAAATTCTATTACAAAATTTTCAATATCAACTGCTTATATATCTTTAGCTTACTTCACTGTTGAAGTTACATATTCATATCCATTCAATTTTACATTTCTAATCTCATTTGAATTCAATTCTCAATTTTAATTCTATTGGAATTCAATTTATCTTCAATTCCGAATATTGAATTTTATCGATTATCTTTCATTCATAACTGCACCATTTTAAATTAGTTTCAGTTACTAATCCATTTCAAATTCTAATCCACTTATTCAAATTTGTTTTCAGTATTCAGTTTCAATTCCAGTTTTATTCACTTTTGTTCGCTCCCAAAATTTATTTACAATTCACTATTTTGGTTTATAACCACTTATATTAAACTAGATTTCTAATTCCATATGAATTTTAATTCGTCTTTCATTTGTAGTTATTCAATCCAATTCAATGCTTACAAATTCGAAATGAATTTCAACTTTCAATTTCACTTCATTCAAATTTGTTCACTTATACTTACTTTTATTTAACTCCATCTTTTAAGTTAGATTTATTCTATCAAAATTCAATTTGTATAAGTTATCAACTCATCTATTATTCCCATAGATATTTTAAATAGAATCCCAGAGTCTTTTCAACCTTTTCAAAACCATTTTTGAAAACAATTCAAATTTATCCTTTGAATTTTCTAAAACAAAACCCAAATTTTCAAACAACTTCTATTTAAAACAATTTGGCAGCAATTCCTCTTTTGGAAACCCGAAAATGAACACCGGTGATGTCGCGATCATCATCGGAATTATTTTCCAGCGACCGAAAAGAGTTTAGAGCTTTCATCTTTCCAAAATACTTTTCAAAACCTTCGAAATTCATTTTCAAATCAAAAAGAAATTAGACTTTCCAAATTTCCAAAATTTTCAAATTCCTTTCAAAACATTTCCAAAAACTTCTCTGGAATTCCATTTTCATTTATAAATCACGTTTATAATTTACATTCCTTAATTTCATTTGTATGTGAATTTTATTTCTTAACTTTGGAGTTATGATTTCAATTTCTTATTTAATTTCAATGATAATGGATAACATTTCAATATTATCACTCTCTTAACAACCAAACATCCATATATCATAATAATTCACAGAAAATCATTTCTTTTCTATACAAAATAGTTTTGGGCAAAATTATTTCATTTACCCTATTTAAAACAATACTGTGTCGGTTTATCTTGTTTAGAGTTTAAAAACTCCTATCAACACAGTTAGCTAGACTGCACCGACCAGAATCCATAAACAATCAACCGATAAGTCAACACAATACAAAACAATTTTATATTCACTAACAAATGCGCACTCGTATCTATTATTACACTCAACTCATTCTAGAGTACTACTGACTCTATCTCTAATGAGTAACACCCAACAAAGCAGGGTTGTCGCTTAACCATATGCTCTGATACCACGCTGTCACGTACCGGATTTTTCGACTTTCGAAAATTCGACATCGATACTCACTTTATCGATTGTCGAGCAATTGAGTGCCGGAAACTCCAATAGTGAGGGTTTTAAGAAAAAGAAAAAGGCAGAAGAAGAAGAAGATAGAAGAAAAAGAGAAGAAAGAAGAACAACAGAACAACATGAGAACAGAAAACAATATTAGAATCTTACACATTGCAGCGGAACAATATATAATAGATAAATGAATAATCTTTAAACAAAGAACTATATCATTTTATACATACATCAATCATCAGAGTCAATATACAACAATGGATAGTTATATAAACTTGTCCTCATACAGAATACACAGCGGAATAAATACTATCAGATACAAATACTACGTCTCGTCATCCAGCTTGCTTCCAAAGCTCCAGAATATCCAGAATATCCTGATAATCTAACTCTAGACTGCCCGTGTGGAAATTGGTGGGCACCCAGAGTTTAGAAGGGAACAATAAACTCCGAGTCAGTCATGGTGACTGGTGTGAGATCGTAAAACAGTTATTTTTCACAAAGAAAATAAAACAAATTCGCAATGCTTTTGGAAAATGAAACTACCATAAGACCTCCCGCCACACACACAATGCAAACGCAAAATTGGAGGAGATTTCTTCTTATGATAGTCAAAGATGCTTACTACGCAAAATCAAATTCTTTTTGATATTATTATTAGTGCATAGTGTAGAAAACATTTCGAAAGCAGAATATAAATCTTAGCCAGCATAGGTACCATTATAGTATGCTTGCTATAGCTGCCATATTAGATGGCAGGTTCTACCACTAAAACCGTACAAGTCATGTATTGTTTCTTTGGATTTCCAACAAATGGTCAGGCTAAGGAACTTCCTTTTCCACGATGGGTACGTCCCTGGAATAGACGACCCGAGAAATAACCTAACATTACGGTTAGATCTCTTCCAACACAAGGCCGGGTTACCTCTACAAAAATAGGTAACTACTGACACGCGTATGCCATTCCCCGATTGTAACCGATCTTCCCGAGGATCCCCGATTTCCAACAAACCACATAAATAATAATGCAGCAACCACATAGGTTAAGTATCTGGGCCCCATACCATGATACCACCTCTATCCAGAAGGAATGACATACACTAAGGGGCGCTACTCCCTAGAACCTTGCTGCATCCTTCCTGTTTTGACCATTTCAGGGGTGTGAGGCTCGACGAAGTCTCGTCCACAAAGCTACGCTTCCTACAAAGCCATGCTTCGGGTCACACAAATGATCAACCTATGATCACAAAGATATAAGATCAAACAAATGATCATATCGCAAATGATCAAACACTGATCATTTCACAGCAACACTCAGTATGCCACGTTACCAAATTGGGAGTATATCGCTGATAAATTTCAACTACATAACCTCTAAGCTCGTACGTCTCAGAGAAGGGTGTTAAGCTAAGAGAATAAATTATCCGCCACCAACAGAAATGTATTTGAAAGAAATCAGCTTTATATCTTAAATTTGTAACGTCAGACATACAATCCATCCAAGTCTGTTCCGGGATCGAACAGAACCGAAGGCACTTCTCACGAAGCCCTTGCATATCCGGATAAATTTCTAATCACGTCCGGACTTCCCGTCACTAAGGGTGATAAAACCTCTAAATCGGAGATCAGCCGATGTAGAGTAACTCGACGGTAATCCTTCCGTTTTCAAAAATATCCGGTCTTCAACACCATTCTTCGAATGCAATTCATAACGACGTATCACATATTCGGAATGGGTTATACGACCCCATGGTCCTTTCCCGGCTAACCCGAATAGTGAGCGATTATTCAAAAATAAGTGTGGCATTCAAATTCATCCAATTCACAACAAATACCTATCTAAAGGTAATTATTGATAGTCGGTTATTTAACTATCAATAAAGATGCGCAACATCATCAGATTCCAAATAATTTTTCCAAATTATTTATTTTCCAAAATATCTTTACAAGATATAAAATTTCCACACTTAACCGTTTGAAAACAAATTTCAAATATTCACTTTTCAATTTATCTTAAAAAGATAAAGTTTCAAACCCTTCATTGCATATTGGAAAAGCAATTCCATACTTATTTAAAATAAGTAATTCACAAAACTATTTATTTTCAACACTTGAAAATATTCGATATACTTAAATCAATATTAAGTATATATTTCATTCTTTAAGGAAATCATTCTTTTTAACAACATCTATTTGAGTCAAAACGAATGTTACGTAAAACATCGTTACGACGACTCAAAATCACTAGTATAGGGATTCGAATTTTTAAGATAGATATGTAAATCCCAATACTAAAAACATTTCCTTTCGAAAATCATTTACTATAACAACAGTGTTATAGTCCACCATTTCCTTAAATTTCTCGAAAACATCTATTTCAATAACAAGTGTTGAAATCTATGCTTTCGATTCATAATACATTTTAAAACATCTTTAAAATGTTTAGCTTCATTTTTAAAATATCACTTCTTCAAAAATAAATCCATTTTACTTAACAATATATTCACTGTCCAAAATCGTGAATATAATTCACTTAACCCAATTTCAATCTTTTCCACACATTTAATTCAAGAATAATTCGCTATCCAAAATCGCGAATATATTTCCTTTAATAACCTTCTACATTTAATTTATCAAATTCAATTGATTTTGAATTTATAAACACGTTTATAAATTCTATTTCTATTTTATAACAACTTTGATTTATAAATCTTCTTTATTAACAATTTCGATCAATATTTCATTTGAAGGCAAAAATCCAATTTATAAGTTAATTTCTTATAAATCTTCTATTCTACAATTTCATTTTAACTTCACAATTTATACATCTATAAATTTCATATTGATTTTCCAAATTCGTTTCAATTTTGCCAATTAAATTTCTAATTGGACTTCCCACTTTTTTCTTTTTTTCTTTTTTTTATAAATAAATTCCTTTTAAAGAAAATAAATTTCTTTGTCTCTTTCAATCTATTTAAAAATCCAAATTTAAATTAAATTCTTCAATTTATAATCACTGTTTTATGAAATCCATTTATTTAGCATTTTCACTTTATTCTGGAATTAATTCGATAAGATTATAAAAATTAACTTTTATACTTTTAAATTCTTTCTTCGAATTTATTCAATTTCTAAAATTAATTCACTTAAAAATTTCTACTTGAATTTCAAAAACTCAATTTCGTTTATTTTTGGAATCCAATGATATCAAACATCCCTTCAGCTAAATTTTAGCTTTCAAACAATTTCCAGACATCAATTCAATAACATCAATAATCATTCACAATTATCACATCACAGTAGAAATAAATTCAATCAATGTGAGGGGTCCAGTTGGATCCCTCCAACCTGTTTCCCTGCATCCAAAGACGTTAGCACAATACCAATTCCACTTCGAGGTGGAATATCGCGGTATATGGGTTTTATAAAAATAATTCGCTTACTAACGGCGCAATAGGGTCTCATTCGCTATACGAGGCGGGAAATCAATCAATCCAATATATACATATGCCAATATGTATATATTGCTATATATATATATATAGATATATCCTACCATATCTAATATCACATCCAAATAGCAATCATCAATCAATAACTGTAAAATCCACTTTTCAATCGAGTGAGAAAATCTCACCTTAGCTTAATTTGCAATCCATTTCCATTCCAGTTTGTTTTCTCCAAATTTTGGACCTTGTAACAACAATTTTATGGTTTATTAATATTTGAATTAATCAAATAATTAATTACTATTTAATTAACAATAGTTTAGTTCAATCCGATTTTCTTCTTTTCTTTTCAAAAAATGGTTTTTCAATAACTAAATAACTTAGATAAGTTAATTTAAACAAAATTAGTCTCCTGAGTATTTTATTTTAGAATATACTAGTAGATTAAAATATATATATTTTCTCTCTGTTTTACCTATATATTAACTTATTATAAAGGTGTCTATAAACAGCTTACTGTAAATTAATTCCTAACTGCATATAACTAAAATCAGATAACTAAATTAAAGAGTAATCCAGGTTAAAATATTACCCGAACTCCCCCTTAACCTAGCAGATTCGTCAAACCATCGAAGCTTCCTGCTCCAGCAAACCCCTCTACCTCCACTTCTATCGCGAGCCTTCACGTCGATCGCCCAAAGTCGAACTGCTTGACATCCCAGCCGCGACTTCGCCAGAACACCACGAACGAAAGCAAACGCCCAACGCGATCCTGCATCGAACCCCTCTCCCACGTGAACGCCACACGACTTGCCTTGTCGCCATCACGATACCCTGTTCACCCTCGACCCCGCGAAATTCGCCGCCACTGAAGCCCTAGCTCGCGTCAACGTTGCCGTGCCCTAACTCGAAATCGCGAGATCCCTCCAACCTGCGACAAGTGGTACGCGAATCCCCTCTGCCATGCTCGAACGCGAATGCCAACCCCCCTTTCGATTTAAATGTCGCAGCCACCCTTTTATTTTCTTTGATTTCAATCTTGAAACGAGAGAGAAAGGGATTGTAGTGTCGCCCTTTTGATTTTCGATTTGGTTGAGATGGGGAAAAAGAACGAAATTATTTTACAGAGGCCATAAATTTTTTTCGTTTGCTTCGATTTGAAAACTGGAGAGGGGAGAGATATTTAAAATCGAATGACATGGTTTGCACAATTTTTTTCGTTCGTGATTCTCGGCAGAAACAACGGGACGTAATTGAAGGCGTGTTTAAAGGGAGAAAGGAAAACTGATGTTGACCAATTTTTTTAAATTTTAAATTTAAATTAAATTTGATTTAATTCCACGCGTTTCCGTTTCGTATGCTCGCGTAACAAATCTGATCGATACGAAATCCGAAACCCGGCAATAATACAATATTCCGGACCCAATGGAACTGGTTTCGTCGAATTCCGAGACTTGTTTGAAAAATGACTATTTTTAAATATCGATCCAAACAATTAAATTTCAAACTGAACAATTCAATTTCAAATTCGATTCTGAAGCTCCAATTATCTTCAGTATCATCAATATAAATATTAAAAGCTTTTCGAAATATTTTTCTTCAACTTTAAATTGAAGATTCAAATTTTTATCCAGTTTCAATAGATTAAATTTTATAATTTAATCGCCAAATTCAAAGTTATATTCGGGATTCAAATTAAATCATCGTTCAAAATTCTGGGTCGTTACAAGTGCTGTAGGGAGTTCATCCACCCAAGCGCCCTTTGACTTTTCGAGTTTCTTTTTTATTAGAGTTTTCAGAATTTTGTTGACGGCTTCGACTTGTCCGTTTGCCTAGGGATACGCTACGGATGAGAAGCTTTTGTGAATTCCGTGCTCTCGGCACCAGTTGGCGAATTCCTCGCTGTCAAATTGAAGTCCATTGTGTGATATGATTTTGAATGGGACTCCGTACCTGCACAGAACATTTTTGATCAAGAAGTTAATAACTTTTGCTGAAGATACTTTATTCAGAGGTTCTGCTTCCACCCATTTGGTGAAATAGTCGACTGCCACTATAGCATATTTGGCCCCGCCTCGGCCCATTGGTAGCTCGCCGATTAAGTCAATTCCCCATATTGCGAAGGGCCAAGGGTTGGTCATTTGAGTAATCTCAATTGTTGGTAGCCGTGGAATCTTAGCAAACTTCTAGCATTTGTCACACTTTTTGACGAAATCCAAGGCGTCCTTGTTTAAGGTGGGCCAGAAATATCCATATCGGAGTGTCTTTATTGATAATGTTTGCCCTCCGGTGTGATCTCCGCAGCTTCCTTGATGAATGTTGGATAAGATTTCCTTGGCTTCCCTCCCAGCGACACACCTTAATAACGGGTTAGAGAATCCGCGCCGATAGAGGATGTCTTCTTGTATTGTGTAGCGGGAAGCTTTCCTCAAGATTTTCTTGACTTCGTTACGCCCGTTGGGTAGTGTGCCGCTTTGTAAGTAGTCTCGGATGGGAGTCATCCAAGTTGCTTCTTCGGTTGCAGCTATCAGATTCACTTGCTCAAAACTTGGGGTCAGTTGCTTTGAGATGGTTACTGCCCCGAAGATGGCGCTGTCTCTCACACTTGCTTGCTTTGCCAATTCGTCGGCCTCTTGGTTCTCTTCCCGAGGGATGTGTTTGACTAAGTAGTGGTCCAATCGGCTGAGAAGTAACTTGGTCTTCTTTAAATATGCTATGAGTCATTCTTCTCGGGCTTGGAATTCTCCTAGTATTTGATTAACAATAAGTTGAGAATCGCTATGAAGACACAAAGAATTGGCCCCGATTTCTAAGGCAAGTTCTAATCCAGCTATCACTGCTTCATACTCTACATCATTGTTGGTGGCAGCGAACTCCAACCTTATAGCATAGTGCAGCTTATTTCCCCTGGGAGTGATTATTACCACACCTGCTCCCGAGCCTTGTTCGTTTGATGCACCATCCACAAAGAGATTCCACTTGATGTCTTCTGCTGTTTCCAACTGCTCCTTATCTTCGTTGGTAGTGAATTCCGCAATGAAATCAGCCATGGCTTGTCCCTTGATGGCGGTGCGAGGGTGATAGGTGATATCATACTGACTTAGTTCAATGCACCATTTAAGTAGTCGCCCAGAAGTGTTGGGGCGATGGAGTACCTGCCTCAGTGGTTGATCGGTCAGAACTTGGATGGAATGGGACTGGAAGTAGTGACGCAGTTTCCGTGATGTGATTAGTAAACAGTATGCTAGCTTCTCAAGTTTAGGATATCTGACTTCTGCCCCCGTAAACCTCTTACTTGCGAAGTAAACTGGCCGCTGCGTGCGGTTGTCTTCCCTTACCAAGGCAGCGCTTAGGGCGTGAGATGACACAGCAAGGTATAGGTACAACTCTTCGCCTTCGCTTGGAGTCGAGAGTACCGGTGGTTTCTGGAGGTGTTCGATTAGGTTAAGGAAAGCGGTTAAGCATTCGTCAGTCCATTCGAACTTTCCTTTGTCTTTCTTTAGAGCTTTGAAAAAGGGGACGCACTTGTCCGTTGCTTTGGAGATGAATCGGCTTAGGGCGGCCACTTTTCCATTCAGGCTTTGCATTTCCTTTCGAGTGGAAGGTATCTTGATATCCCTTAGCGCTCGGACTTGTTCAGGGTTTGCTTCAATCCCACTGGCATGGACGATGAATCCTAAGAACTTTCTTGATGATACTCCGAAGGAGCATTTTAGAGGATTCAACTTCATTCCATACTGGCGAAGTACTTGAAACATCTCGCCTAGGTGGCTTACGTGATCGTCGGCTTTCCTTGACTTTACCAGCATGTCATCCACGTATACTTCCATAGTTTGCCCTATTAGCCCTGCAAACATCTTGTTGACGAGGCGCTGGTAGGTGGCTCCTGCATTTTTAAGTCCGAAAGGCATTACCTTATAGCAGTATAAACCTCGGTCAGTGATGAAACTAGTGTGGTCTTGATCGGGAGCATGCATAGGAATTTGGTTATATCCTGAGTATGCGTCCATAAAAGGTAAGAGCTCGTGCTCGGCTGTGCTGTCTACAAGTTGGTCGATCCGGGGAAGTGGGAAGCAATCCTTTGGTCAGGCGTCGTTTAGGTTGGAGAAGTCAATGCATGTTCGCCACTTCCCATTAGCCTTCTTTACCAGCACCGGGTTAGCGATCCATTCTGGGTAGATGGCTTCTCGTATGAAGTCATTGGCGAGTAGATTCTTTACTTCTTTATCGAGGGCTGCTGATCGCTCTGCCCCCATACTCCTCTTTCTTTGTTTTACGGGCGCCTTGGTAGGATCAATGTTTAGTACGTGGCATGCTACGTTGGGGGAGATTCCGGTCATGTCAGCGTGTGACCATGCGAATACATCCAAGTTATGGCGGAGAAAGTCGATGAGTTGCTCCTTCAACTCTGCTTTTAGTTGGGACCCAATTTTCAATAGTCTACTCGAGTCGTGCTTGTCTACAGATACAAACTCCATAGCCTCTGCAGGCTCGGCGGTGGCCTCCTCCTCTTTGTCCCTAGGGTCTAATTCATTGAAAGGGTCGTTGGTATATCGAAGAGGAAGAGCTTTCTTTAGTTTCTATGCTTCTAGACTTTTCGTGCAGAGGGCAACCTCTACACCCTTCCCTTTATCCTTCCTGAGGTTATTGCGAAGTTCAGTCACATAGCAGTCTCGAGCAACGTCCTGGTCTCCTTCTACTTCCCCTACTCCATTGTCCGTTGGAAATTTCATCTTTAGGCACCATGGGGCTAGGACAATTTGGAAGTCAGACAAGGCTGGCCTTCCTAAGAAGGCATTGTAGACCGAGTGGTTTTCTATTAGCACAAACGTCTGTCTCCGTACAACGGAGCGGGGATGGCTTCCAATTTCAACAAAGAGGTCCAGTCGCCCGAGGGGAATCTTCGCATCTCCAGTAAAACCGTGTAGTGGTTTATTGCAGGAAGATACATCCTTCATTGACAGTTTCATTTTGTCGAATGCATGTTTGAATAGGATATTTACTGAGCTTCCAGTGTCTACTAAAATTCGGTAAACTTCGGCGGGACTGAGCCGGGCAGAGATAACCATGGGATCCATGTGAGGGTATTGCCTTCCTTCTAGGTCACGCTTACCGAATGTGATGTCATCACTTTCTTTCCGCTTTGGGTGGCGCTCTTCTATAACTGAATTGACACAGTCTTTATTGTCTCTGAGCGACTTTCCATATCTTTCCATCTCTTTCCAGCTTCTGTCTGCGATGTGCGGTCCTCCCGAGATGGTATGGACCACTATCTTCTCTTGACTAGAGCCGCTAGTGTTTCGGTTTCCTCTGCCGATCTCCGGTGAGGGTAGCCTTGGGTTCTCATTGGCAGGAGCTGGAGTCCTGTCCTAACCTTTTACATAGCGTTCCAGTTTCTTCCTTCTGATGTGTTCCTCAATCAAGTCCCGGAGATGATGGCATTCATTGGTATCATGCCCATGAGATTCGTGGAAGCGGTAGAACTTTCCAGACTTCTGCGCATTATCTGATTCCTTCTTGTATGGTGGGCGTTTGTATCTAACTTCGCCTTGGGTGGCAAGGAAGATGTTCTCGATGGTTTCGTTCAAAGGAGTGTAAGTATCGAATCTCGGTCCTGGCCGATATAGGCGCTTTTCTCCCTTCTTGCCCCCAGCATTGTCTCTGGAATCATTTCTTCGAACGTCCCTTGCCACAGCAGGTGCGTTGCTGTGAGTTGCCTTATTTTGCTGTCCTGACTGCCCCTCAACGGCAGCATCCTCAAGCCTCATATATTTCCCGGCTTCATGGAAGAAATCGGGTAAAGTATCTGGTTTTTCTTTTGTCAACCTTCTAGCAAATTTAGTGTCCGGATGCACACCACTACAGAGGGCCATTAGGATAAGCTTCTCATCGGCATCTTGGACTGCGGCCGCTGCGGCATTGAATCGGGTTAGGTATTGCTGCAGTTTCTCTCCAGGTTTCTGTTTGACGCTGGATAAGGAATAAGCGTCCTTAGGTTGTTCCACATGAATGCGGAACTGATTGATAAACTTTTCTTTCAACATTTCCCACGAGCTGATGGATCCCTGGGGTAGATAACAGAACCAGGAGGTAGCGAGATCTGCTAAGAAGAGTGGAAAGCATTTGCACAGTACTCCCTCTGTCGCTCCACTCATGAGCATATGTTGTGTGTATCTCTGTAAGTGTACAACGGGGTCGGAGGTTCCTTTGAAAGGTTCCATTGTTGGCATCTTCCATTCTCGGGGGGTGATAGCAATTTCGATATTGCGGGCGAAAGGGCTGGTTACCCTAGCGCCTATCCCTCGATCTCTTTGCTCCCGTTGGACGCACTCTCTGAATAAGCATGCCATCCTTTCATCAGAATTTGGAGCAGATAAAATCGAGTTTGGTTCTGTTCTGTGGGAGTGATTCCGTCCAGATGACCTGTAGGGATGGTATCGTCTATCATTCCTCATATTTTCCAGTGGCTGCCTTTGGTCTTCTGGGAGCATGCTAGGGTCAGCTACAGTTGGCCCATGCCTTGATCTTCCCCTGCTGGGTTCTGATCTAAGCACTTCCCCGGGTCCAACTTCGGGCTGGACTCTAGCTCGGCCCCGTTCACTGGCGTTTCCGTGGTTAGGCAGTATGACTGGCTCAGCTACAGTTGACCTTCGCCCGGTACCTCCCCCGTTGGGTTCGGTTCCAAACGTTTCCTCAGGCCTAACTTCGGGCTGTGCTCGATCTCGGCTCCTACCATGGCTGCTTCTGCCGTTAGCTCCTTCGAAGAAGGAAGATCTTTGTTGTCTCTGAGATCCTCCAGACTGGGACTCGCCCCATGATTCAGTGTTGCGGTTGGACTCTTCAGCATCCCTTAAGCGTGACATGAGATGGTCCACCAAGGCTTCCTGCTGGGACGTGAAGCGGTTAGTTACTTCAACCACAACCCTGTCTAAATCTGCCCTAGTAATTGCTGCGGGCTGTTCTGTGGCAGGAGTGGTCGGATTAGCCTGTCCTTCATTTGGTACTGCTGCTAGAGGAGGACGATTTACTTGATCCGTGACCGCTGGATCTAGGAGACTGCTGGATGCGATGTTTTTTCCTTTGTTAACATCTTTTTTCTTCTTGGGAGGCATGTTTTCCAAACGATGAATGATGCTGTTAGGAAAAAGGTTAAGTGGAAGAAGCTGAAGCTTCGAGCTTCTAGTTCTCAGTGAAAGCACCAAAAATGTTTGCACAAAAAATGGACAAACACCTCAAAGTCGTATGATTTAATAGATTTTATGTTGTTCTTAGTGATTTGGGTGATTTATGCAAATATACGAAAAGTAGGGGCTAAGCTGTAAAAGACACGCATATTTATAGTAGTTCAGCCAGAATGTGCCTACGTCCACTTTATATGTTATTTCTCTTTTCTTGTTTAGATTACAAGTACAAAGCTTTGATACAAGTAAAAGAAAGTTGTTTGAAAGTTTTCTCCGTGCTTGAGCTCTCAAAACTGTCCCCCATTGTTGTACCCCTGCCCCTCTATTTATAGAGTGAGGCTGGGGGTAGGGGTCTTGTATGTATACAGCTGCTGATGGGCCCGGGCTGATACGATCTGGCCTGGCAAATTTGGTTCGGCAATGCCTTGGTTCGGTAGCATTTGGTCCGGCGATGGTTGGTCCGGCGATGGTTGGTCCGGCATGGAGTTGGTCCATTATGGAGTTGGTCCGGCATTGAGTTGGTCCGGCATTGAGTTGGCATGGAGTTGGTCCGACATTGAGTTGGCATGGAGTTGGTACGGCATCGAGTTGGTATGGAGTTTGGTCCAGCATGGAGTTGGTCCATTATGGAGTTGGTCCGGCATTGAGTTGGTCCGGCATTGAGTTTTGATTCGGTGGTAGGTGAATGGACCGGTGGAGCTTTGGTTCGATGGTTCTAATGGAAGAGTTGGTTTGCTTTAATTTGGAGGGTGGCTGGTCCAGTTATTCTGGTCCGGTGGTGAGAATTCGCCCAACAATTAGAAACAAAGCTAGTATGTTCTTCATCTGGTTTAAATATTGGAATCTGATTATATCTGGAATATGCATCCATAAATGAAAGGAGTAGATGTCCACTTATTGCATCAACCAATTGGTTTACTCTTGGCATAGGAAAGCAATGCTTTGGACAAACTTTTCTTACGTCCATAAAATCAATGCAAGTTATCCACTTGCCTTTTGGATTCTTCACAAACATTGGATTTGCAATACACTTTAGATATCGAACTTCTCTTATAAAATTGTTCTGTATCAATTTTCCAGCTTCTTCTTGAAGTGCAACATTTTATCAATAGGTCGGTGTTTTTACCTTATCGGAGTATACTTTGGATATATATTCAAACAATTACAAATTACCAAAGGATTAGTTCTGACCATATCACCATGAGACTATGCAAATATGTCTAGACTTTCCTGAAGGAATGTTATCAGTTCCTATTAGACTCATGGGTAAATATAGGAATAACACCCCGTAATTTTCTATAATTTAATAACTAAACTAAAAGAATAAAAATCATAATTTTACATAAATGGAAAAATAGTAAATTTCTACAGAAGCTGGAATTATGCTTCAAAATCTATCTCATTGCATTCAAAATATTGCTTATAGCCAAAAAACATATATAACTTGTTGAACTTGGTAAAATAAACTAAAAATTAGAAGAAGTCAAACCTATTTGTATTTTCATAATATATTGATTACGAAATTTCAGCCTAGATTATTTTCAACCCATAAATAAATCCTTTGCTTTATAAATCTTATCTCCACTTATAACCCTAAACCAATTCCAAATTTGACAAATCAAATCCAAGTCAAACTAATTTATTTATGAAACTGATTACCGAAGTAAAAGCTATCCAAATAAATCAATGCTATCGAGAAATTTGGGATTTTAAAGGAAGGAATTTCTGGACAACGAAGAAGAAGGAGAATTCACATCAGAACAGAGAGGATGCATGGTAAATAAGTGAGTGAGATTCGGCCTATTTGTGTATATATTGATAAGACGTAGTAATTCACACCTTATGATCTTAAACTAAATTGCCAGTTATGATTTGATAATTAAAAAGTGATTTTTTTATATATGAATGATTAGGATGTAGTATGCCATACTGGATGATTAATAGAGGATTTTTGTCGGTTGTAATTAGCAAAGTTAATTGTTCTCTAATTAAAAAGTGCAAAACACAAATTTATTCCAAATTAGACATATTATATATCATAATTGTTGTTCTCAATGACACGAACTCATTTGTGGTGTTCGTTAGTCGATTGGGTGTATAGATTGATCATACAATGCATCGAAAGTTCGATAAACGTGGATCATCTGTCTCGATACAATGATAAAACGATGTCGATACGATGATCAGGAAGAACAAGTGTGTAGAGGAGGTTGACCAAGTCCTTGTGCTGGTCATCGATCAACTGAGATAAACGTGGGGTGACCAGAGGTGAGGCGGGGCATGGAATTAGGACCGGTGTGACATAGGGAAGGTGGTGGTGCAATCGAGTTAGGGTAGTAGGCTACGTAGCAACGATGGTAGCGAACTTTCTTCGACGACTATTCGAGACTGAGCGGAGTCAAGTGTTCTTCATTATCATAGAAATGACGTGGAAAAATAAAATAAAAATCTTATAATAATTACTTATGATAATACCCTCATCTTTAAATGCTTGTATCTCTTTGCATACGACCTCTGATTCATGTGAAGCTCATGACATTAGGATCATGGCGAGACGGGGAACATTTTAGTATATTTTTTTATTATGTTCTAATATATATAGAAGATTGTATTGGTTTGACAAATTTGTTATATGGTTTTTCACTTACGAGTTGGGGCTTAATCCAGTGCTTCATAAACGGTGGGGCGATGACGAGTTATGGGTTTAATCTTAATAGTGTTATAGACCATTGGGCGAATAACGAGCATGGACTTGACCTCAATATACGATAGTCTATGGAGTTGATTCATCTATATATGATAGTCTAAGGAGCTAATTCATTAATATGCAATAGTCTGAGGAGCTGAATCCTTAATATGTAATGGTTCGAGGAGCTAAGTCCTCAATACATGACATTCTAAGGAGTCGAGTCCTCAATATGCCTTAGTCTAACGATTTGAGTCCTTAGTATTCGATTTGGCATTCCAACACGATTAGAGGAGCTAAGTCCTTAGTATAGGATTTGGCAATAGCAGTTTGAGACATTAAGGTCGATCATGAGATAGATTTTAGTTAGACCTTAGCATGTGATGTCACCATTTCATTATATTGTGTTTAGCTGGTTTTTTGGATGTAGATTGTTAATACCTTAGTTATCAAAATTATCGATTTTGATGATAATAACCTTGATAACATCAATATAAATTCATATAAAATATAGATACTAATGTTTTGTCAAGTTATATAGTATATAGTGCATGATACTACATAAGTGTTAAATCGAAGACTGTATAGTATAAAGACTCAAGAAATAGACATGAAGGCTTATGACTATAAAGACCAAGATAAGATCTCAAGACTATAATATAGTGTATAGAGTCATAGTGTATTGTTAAAGTCCTTGGTAGCAATCTTTGATCTCTATCTATTATTTTTCTATCTTTTATATTTCTAAGACAAAATAAATTTTCAAAATACATTTCAAAATATTTTATAAAAGTTTTTAAAGTTCAAAATGTTTATAAACAATTGTCAAACTATTTTACAAATTATAAAATTATTTTACAAAGTATAGGATTTTCAAAACATTTTAAAAGAAACTAGTTTTCGAAAAATACATATATATGTCAACATACATAGTATGGAAATGTCAACGTACATTGTTGCTAAATGGTATTTCAAATTTTGAAAAGAAGTCTCTATTCGTCGCAATTCTTCATGAATGGACACATCTCTTTATTTAATATACAAAGGAGAGTTCAAACGAATTTTTTGATAGTTATTAACTTAATTTCTTTCCTCCTCTTACTCTCTTGAAAACTTGATTAATAATATACTCTATTCTCTTCAAAATCATATAGAATAAATTCAAAATTCATTGTGTTGATTCACTACTACTTTCTTACTGTTTTGGAATCATCTCTCTCTCGAATCAAAGATTAAAGTGCTGTCCAGTAGGCTATAGGATCCATTGTATCCAAATTTCACGAAATTGTCTTTGGAAAAACTATCAAACTCTATTTGTATTTTCTTGGTTGTGCTTATAGCCTGTTCAAATCAAGTGGGTGTGCTTGGTAGATCGAAAATCTAAGTGGGTGTGCTTATAACCCATCCAAATCAAGTAGGTGTACCCTTAACCCGAAAAATCATAAGGTGTTCCTCGTAGTCTTAGAATCGAGATTGTAATAGGATTTGCCTTCTGCCCATTTAAAGATTAGCATTTGAAAAGAAATCAGTACAAGCAATTATATCGAACTGGATGTCAGAGAAATCTGAAACAGTATAAAATCGCTAGTGTCATCTCTCTAACTCTTTACTTTGTTTTACTGCTTTTATTTTTGTCTGTGATTGCATCTGTAACTGTTTAATAGTATAATTCGATGTTACTAATTTGAGATTTAATATTTAACCTGAAAGAATTTTAAAAAGATTTACAAATGTTAGAAAACACTATTCACCCTCCTCTAGTGGTTAATTAGCCTTAAGATCCATAATTTTGCAACTCACATTTGGCATCAGAGCACTATGTTTTCAAAAATTCATAATTTGAGTTTTGAAAAGTTTTAATGGCTAGTAATATTTTTAACACTTTTTTAGAAAAACAATTTTGTGAAATAAACATGTTATTAGAAATTAATTGTTTTGAAAAGTCACTTGATATGTTGGAAAGGTATAATTTTGAATTACAAGAACAAGTTTGATATATGGCTAACAGTGAACCGACACTTGATGTTCAAACATCACAAATCAAGAAGGACAAATGGATTCTGGATAGTGGATGCTCAGTACATATGACTGGAAATCCGTAGATCTTGAAAGATATTGTCTACAAAGATGGTGGATCAGTTAACTTCGAAGACAACTCAAAAGGGTATATAATTGGCATTGGCAATGTTGGTAACTCTAAAACTCCTACTATTACTAATGTTTTGCTAGTTAGGAATCTAAAGCATAACCCGCTTAGTATTAGTCAATTATATGATAAGGGTTTTAAAATAAAATTTGAAAAAGATAATTTCCACATCAAAGATAATGAGTCAAACATTATCTTTGAAGGTATTAGGAAACATAACATTTACATTTTAAGTATGAAAATGTCTAATGAATGCCTTATGGCTAAATCTAATAACCCTTGGATTTGGCACAAAAGATTTGGTCATTTAAAATTTAAATATCTATCTAATGTTGCTAGATATGAACTTATTAGGGGTCTTTCTAAAATGAGTTTTCATCTCAATAATTTATGTGATGTCTGTCAATTAGGAAAACTTCGTATAAGTTCTTTTAAATCAAAAGATATGAATTCTGCTTCTCCTTGAACTTCTTCACCTAGACCTTTTTTGACCATCGCAAACAGTCAATAAATCATAATAGATATGTCTTTGTTATTGTAGATGATTTTTCTAGATTTACATGGACACTTTTCTTAAAACTTAAAAGTGAGGCCTTTGAAATGTTTAAAATTTTTACTTAAAGAACTCAAAATCAAATGTCAATCAAAATTAAAACGATTAGAAGTGATCATGGAGGAGAGTTCGAAAATAAGAATTTTTAAAATTTCAATAAGATAGAAATTACAAATACTTTTATTTTTCAAGAACACTACAACAAAATGGAGTAGTAGAACGCAAAAATAGAACTATACAAGAATGTGCTAGAACAGTGTTAAATGATAGTGAATTACCTAAAAGATTTTGAGTTGAAGCAGTTGCTACATCATATTATATTTTAAATATAATTCTAATAAGATCTTTGACTAAGAAAACTCCTTATGAATTTTTTATAATAAAAAGCCTAAAGTATCTTATTTTACAGTTTTTGGTAGTAAATGTTTTATATTAAATACAAAAGATAAGTTAGATAAATTTAATGCTAAATCAAATAAAGAAATTTTTATTTGTTATTTTGATAGAAGTAAAGCTTATAGAGTTTTTACCAGAACTAACACCAGTGAATAGAAATTACATATTTCATTTTGATGAGAATTTTAAAATCAGTAATTCTAGTTTTGATGAAGAAGAAAACATTAATAAAACTAATGCAACTACAAATAATGAAATCATTAACGATGAAAATAATAACTCTGAAATATACATCCAAATAAACAAACAAAATATTTGAAAGTTCATCCAATAGAAAACATTCTAGGAAATATAGAATCTATTGCAAAAAGAAGAAATCAATTAAATAAAATGAGTAATATTGCTTTTACCTCAATTGTTGAACCCAAAAATCCAAAAGAAACATCATTAGATGATTCATGGATTCTTGGTATGCAAGGGAAACAGAATCAGTTTACCAGAAATGATGATTGGGAATTAGTCCTAAGACATGAAAATAAGTCTGTAATAGGAACTGAATGGGTCTATAGAAATAAAATGAATGAACAAAGAGAAGTCATTAAAAATAAATCACGGTTAGTTGCTCAAGGTTATAGTAAGGAAGAAAGTATAAATTTTGATGAAACCTTTGCTCATGTAGGTAGATTAGAAGCTATAAGAATTCTACTTGCTTTTTCAAATCATAATAATTTTAAATTATTTCAAATGGATGTCAAAAGTGCATTTTTAGATGGATTTATTAAAGAAGATGTTTACATTGAACAACCTCCACTTTTGAAGATGAAAAACTTTCTAATCACATTTATAAATTAAAGAAAGCTTTATATGGTCTAAAATAAGCTTCTAGTGCATAGTATGATAGACTTCAATTCTATTTATTACAGTCTAATTTTGAAAAAGGAAAAGTAGACAGTACTCTATTTATCAAAAGAAATAATAATGACATTCAACTTATACAAATATACATTAATGATATTATTTTTGGATCAACAAATGAACAGTTAAATAAATAATTTTCAGATATAATGACAAAGTAATTTGAAATGAGTCATATGGGAGAACTAACATTATTTTTTTTATTACAAATAAGACAATTAAATAATGGTAATTTTATAAGTCAAGAAAAATTTGCTAAGGTTCTAGTTAAGAAATTTGGTATGTTAAATATTAGTGGTAAACCACCTTACATGGAACCAAATGAGAAATTAAATAAGACTAGGATGATACTGAAGATGACGATGAATTCAAATGTGCTGGTGAAGTGTGCTCAGATCGAATGCAAATCTCGTGGAACATAAAATAAACTTTTGTTTCCACTATCCCGTTTGCCACATTCATAAGTCTCCCATGCTAAAAAGGAAACCATTGCTTTAAGTTTAGTACTTATCAGTTTGGTTTGTTAGGATTTGATTGTTTATTTATGTATAGATTGATAGTTCGATATGTACGATTTGAAATGAATAATTAAAATCTTATTTTATTTGTTTACCAATCTCCATATCATATCATATTACATCATGTTTTATTTGCTTTAATCATTTTTATTGATTTGGCTTTATAGTTCTAAGTATTTTATTTAGGGGGATTTTTTATTTTTCACCTATTTTTGTTATGACAAAGGGGGAGAAAAATATAAAACATACATATGCATATAGTCAAGGGACTTATATAACTCAGAGGAAGTTATATCATATATTATGTACATGAATATTTAATGGTTGTCGTCATTAAAAGGGGGAAATTGTTAATACCTCAGTTACTAGTTTTCATGATAACAACCTGTAACGACCCGTATTTTTACGGATCGAATGTTTGTAAAACAGTTGTCATTAGGTCGTATAGAAGATAAGCCATGTATAGCTTAGGTCGTCTGGAAGATAAGTCGTGTGGTGGCTTAGGTCGTGGGGTAGGTTAGGTCGAGTAATAGATAGGTCGGGTGAGCGACTTAAGGGATTGGAGCGACCTAAGGAAGTTGGCGACTTAAGGTAGTGGACGACCTAAGAGTTAGCGACCTATAGGAAGTTGGCGACTTAAGGTAGTGGACGATCTAAGAGTTAGCGACCTATAGGAAGTTGGCGACCTAAGAGTTAGCGACCTATAGGAAGTTGGCGACCTAAGGATTTGAGCGACTTAAGGAAAGACAGCGACCTAAGGAACTAAGCGAGTTAATGACCTAAGAAGGTTAGGTCGTGGACGAGTTAAGGAGATAAGTGGGATGAGTCGTTAGGTCGCGTGGATGTTAGGTCGTATCCTAGTTAAGTTGTTAGGTCGTGTAGCGTTAGGTCGCGTAAGGACCTAGGCTATTAGGTCGCGTGGGTGTTAGGTCGCATACGTACTAAGTCGTATCTCGTTGGGTCTTAGGTTGTGCCTAAGTGTTAGGTCGCGCATACGTTAAGTCGCGTCTCAGTCAAGTCGTAGGTCGTGACATTTTAGGTCGTGACATTTTTAGGTCGTGGACGACCTAAGGGGAAGCGAACGACCTAAGGAAATCAGCCTATAAATAGGCGGGTTCTTCTTCATTTTTGGGATCCGGATTTTGAAGCGACGAAGTGCTGCTATTTTGAGAGCTCGAGTTCTACACTTCTTCACTTCTTTTCTCCACTCTAATCTTGTGATTCCTCCCATCCAAATCGAAGATCAAATCGAAGATCCAAGAGCTTAGATTGAAGATCTACATCCATCGAAGAGAGATTTCATCGTTTGAAGCGGGATTTTGGGGAATCGAGTTAGATCCTTCGCTGTCCAGATCTGAAGTGTGTTGCTTTTGAGGTGTTTAGGTGATTCGGTGAGTGGTGGTTATCTCTCACACGGATCCAAAGGAGTATATCGGATTGTTGGCTTGATTTTGTGTTAAAATAGTGATTTCCATGCATTTTCTTAAACTTAAGTATAGATCTATTGTTCATGATGATTTGACATCCATTTTACTACATGTTAACCTATGCAAGTTCATTCATCAAGTTATAGAGATATTGTTCATGTTTCATGCTTGTTAGATTTAGACTCTTTATTTACGAAATTGCCATTATTGTTATAATTGTTATTTAGATCATGTTTGAATGTTTGATTACTTGGATTAATGATTGACTTGATTGATTGTTGTAAATTAGTTGATTGATGATTTGATTTAGACAAGATGGTCGAAGATGATCCAAAAGCTAAGGGAAAGGCTCTTGAATTGGAAAAGATGCTCGTGGCATATGTGGCGGATGATGAAGCTCATATGGATAAGTTTGATGATGATGATGTTGAGATGAGGCTTTGCTATAATGATATGAAGCGAAGCATGGTATGAGAAAGCCTTGGTTTAATCCAGACGGAATCATTCCAAGCATGTTGATAACTCGGTGAAATGGTTCGGCTTTGAGGATAATGGTTGGCTCGAGAGGCGCTTGAGCTAGTATGGAAATAGTCGTCGAGGAGGATGACTAGAAGGCTGAGATTTCATCGTTGTTGAAGGTTCTAGCATGCTCGAAGCAAGAGTACGTTGGGCAGATTCGATAGTCCCTAAAGACTACTGATTGGTAGTCGAGTACTCTGGGCAGATTCGATAGTCCTAGGCACGGGCTACGACGACGTGCGGAGTTATGTCTAGAACCGGGGTTTCCATTAGCCCTTGATGGACGGCTGAAAGAATGTGCTGGTCATTCAATTAACGGTGGTATCGAAGCAATGATAACAGTGATAGCCAGAGGCATGGATGTTTGGTTGTATCGTCATTCGGTCTCAAGAGCGGTATTTTCTGGGTGCTTATTTGATCTTGGTTTAGGCCTTGGGGGTTTGTACTTGGAAAGCGTCGCCCTTGACTCGAGTGATAATTGCTTTACTTTAAATGTCTGCTTTGCTGTGTTTACTTATGCTTAGCGTGTGTCTGGGGGCTATCACTGTAGAAAGAGGTGGAGTGGGAGGGTTGGATTCCTATTCCTTTTTCCTTTATGCTCTTTTGGTATGTTGTTAGTTAATTTACCGCTCACTAAGACTGTTGTCTGACTCAAGGCTTTATGTTTAACTCTTATTGCCTTGGGCTGTTCGTCCATTTTGGGACGGGCAGACTAGGTAGCAGGTGACAGGTGCTGTTCTTAGTTTCCAACGATGCTGATGAAGAAGACGAGCTGGAGGCTTGCATATTATCTTCTTACTATATGTACTGGATGTTCCGCTGCTTTGTATAATTCTCTAAGTGATATGTAGTGAGGCTTGATGTATTGACTATTCAGATGTTGTATTCAACTATGATGAAGTTTTATTGATGAGATTCTATTCTGTGAAGCTTCACTATATATATGTTCTATTGTATTTTATCCATGCGCTGTGAGTAATACGATAGATTCTGCTGTTTTAACTTTACCTTGGCAACCGTCCATGGCTGCCTGGCACACCTTACAACGCACTATTACCTAGTTCAGTGCGGGGGTCATGGGCGGTCGTCACATTTGGTATCAGAGCATTGGTTAATCTATTTTACCCAACGCTCGCTGACGTAACTACGTATGAGAGACGTAATTCTATTTTGATGGATGATTACTATATACATAATATAGTAGCTTAGAAAAATTTGAGTCCTTTATGCAGTTGTTTCTCAAGATGTGCTGATCATTTCTTTTATAGATATTAAGAATGAGTTGAAGAGGGAGACCAGCTGCTAGGGAAGGCCGTGCTACTGAGGGGGCTGCTGATTATGCTGCTATGTTCGAGGCTATGATGACTTCGATCATGAGAAGGATGCCAGCTCCGGGGCCATCAGTAGATGTTGGAGTTCAAGTTCAAACTCCAAGACCAGTGGATTTTGCTAAGCTGTGTAAAGATTATACTGCTCTTGGAGGAAAGGTTTTCTTAGGAACAGAATCAACTATTGAAGTCCAGAGGTGGATAGATGCTTGTAGAAGGATCTTTGGTGATTTGGGAATCGAGGATGCAACAAAAAGGAAGCTTGCATCAAGACAGCTTCAAGGGAGAGCTTCTGATTGGTGGAACTCTATCACCATTGATACTCTAGAGGAAGAAATTACTTGGGTGCAATTCCAAGACAAATTTGAAGCTAAGTTCATATCTACAGCTCATAAGTCTATTCTGTTCAAGAAGTTTGTAGAGTTCAAGCAAAATGGAAGACCAGTTCTTGAGTATGTTTCTGAGTTTGAAGCTTTGTCCAAGTATGCCCAATCATATATTGAATCTCCTTATCAGAAGAACGAGAAGTTTGTGACAGGCTTGGACAGTTATCTTGGGAGGCAGTTGGTGGATCATTTGGACGATTCATTTGAGAAGTTTGTGGAGAAAGCTCTCAGACATGAGAATCTGTTTCCTAAAGAGGGATCTGTTGTTGCTGGGACCAAGGAGGAGTCTAGACCACAGCAGGGTGGAAACAAGAAGAGGAAGCAGCAGCAAAAGGGTAAGGATGGCCAGAAGAAGCCGAAGGGCAAAGTGACCTGCTACAATTGCCAGCAGAAGGGCCATTTCCCCAGGGATTGCAAGAATCCGAAGGCGCCGGTGAAGTGCCACAACTGTGACAAGCTGGGGCATGTTAAGAGGAATTGTCCAGAACCGCGAAAGGACAAACAGATTGTGCATGCTTATGCTTTGGGGGCTGTTCCATCATCTTCGAAAGCCTCTACCGCCGAAGAGAAAGGAAAGAGTGTGGTGGTTCAAGGTACTCTTTCCATATGTGGTGTTCCAGTTAGAGTGTTATTTGATACTGGGGCGTCGCATTCTTTTGTTTTTAATGAACTTGTAGGCCGGTTAGGTTTAGAACCGAATATCGTTGATAGGCCATTGGTTGTGACTAATTCAGTAGGGGGTTTGTCTTGTTTGTGTATGCTATGCCGTGGTCTGATTGTATCGAGTCATGATTGCTCTTTTGTTTGTGATTGTTTTGTTCTGAACTTTGCGGGGTTTGGAATTATTTTGGGTATGGACTGGCTTAGGAAGTATGCGGCAAAGGTTGATTGTGAAAGGTTGGAGGTGACGGTCGAGAATGTGGAGGGGCGAAAGATTGTGATACGATGTAAGCATGAGGAAGGCGTCTTCATGAGCTTCATGTATTCGCTGGTTGTTCCATGGGATGGACTGTCATCGTTGCCAATCACTAATGGATTTGAGGATGTCTTTGATGAGGTCAAAGGGTTACCGCCGCATAGAGAGATCGAGTTTCGTATAGATCTAGTTGAAGGAGCCAGACCTGTTGTGATGCCTCTTAGGTGGATGGCGCCTAGGGAACAGCAAGAGTTGAAGGTGCAGGTTGATGATCTTTTACAGAAAGGATTCATTCGGCGTAGTGTGTCCGAATGGGGTGCACCAGTTGTGTTCACAACCAAAACAGATGGGTCGTTGAGGTTGTGTGTGGATTATCGTGAGCTAAATAAAGTGACTAAGAAGAACAAGTATCCATTGCCGAGAATAGATGACTTGTTTGATCAGCTTCACGAAGCTAAGGTGTTTTCTCAAATGGATTTGGCAACGGGATTTCACCAGTTGAGAGTGGCTAAGTATAGTGTGCCGAAGGCTGCTTTTAGGGCACCATCCGGTTTCTTTGAGTGGCTGGTAATGCCGTTTGGATTGACTAATGCGCCAGCATATTTTGTGGATCTTATGAATAGAGTGTTCAGAGATCAGTTGAGCAAGTTCGTACTAGTGTTCGTGGATGATATTTTGATTTATTCCAGGACTGAAGAAGAACACAAGACGCACTTGCGTATTGTTTTGGAAATCTTATGGAAACATCAGCTGAAGGCTAAGTTTTCGAAGTGTCACTTCTGGAAGAGTAATGTGAGGTTCTTAGGCCATATTATCTCTGGAAGTGGAATAGCGGTTGATCCCGCTAAGGTGGCAGCAATCCAGGATTGGGTTAGACCTAAGAATGCATCGGATGTGAGAAGTTTTCTTGGATTAGCGGGATATTATCGTCGATTTATCAAAGACTTTTCCAAGGTAGCTGCACCATTGACAGGATTGACGAAAAAGAATCAAGTGTTCGGATGGGATGATAGGAGTGAGCAAGCTTTCAGATTCCTGAAAGGGCGATTGACAAGTGCTCCTGTTTTGACTATTCCTAGTGGAAATGATGAGATGGTGGTTTACACCGACGCATGTGGTACTGGACTTGGAGCAGTGCTGATGTAGAAAGGTAAAGTTGTTGCGTATGCAAGTCGACAACTGAAGCCGCATGAAAGGAATTATCCCACTCATGATTTGGAGTTAGCGGCGATTGTATTTGCTCTGAAGATGTGGAGACATTATCTATTGGGAATTCGATTCGAGTTGTTTACAGATCATAAGTCGTTGAAGTATCTTTTCTCCCAAAAGGATTTGAATCTTCGGCAGCAACGATAGCTAGAGTTTTTGGCATCATATGATTTTGGTATAGCCTATACTCCGGGAAAGGGTAACGCAGTGGCTGATGCATTAAGTCGAAGACATGCAGGATTGGGAGCCATGTTTTCAGAATGGAAGAATCTCGAGTATTTAGCTGGATTTGACTTCAGGCCTAGATGTGAATTGGAACCTGAGATGTTAGCAAACTTATCGATAAGACCGACTCTTGTGGAAAGAATTGGTGAGAGCCAAAAGCGAGACGATAAGCTTGTCAAGATTATCCGTGATTTGGAATCTGGATTGGACCTAGAAAAGGATAAAGGATTCGAGGTCGATCGAGAGGGTTGGCTTCGGAAGCAAGGACGACTAGTTGTTCCCGATGTAGATGAATTGAGGAATGAAGTGCTGAAGGAAAGTCATCACTCGAAGCTGACAATTCATCCAGGTGGAAACAAAATGTATCGGGATATGAAGAGAACCTATTACTGGGAAGGTATGAAGAAGGATGTTGGAAATTTTATTTCCAGGTGCATGAACTGCCAGTTGGTAAAAGCCGAACAGAAGAAGTCAAGTGGATTGCTTCAGCCGTTAGAAGTTCCTACATGGAAGTGGGAGCAAATATCGATGGATTTTATTGATGGGTTACCTAGAACAAGAACGGGAAATGAAGGGATTTGGGTCATCGTAGATCGTCTGACTAAGAGTGCAAGATTCATTCCTGTTCGATCAACTAGGACTGCATCAAAGTTAGCTGAGTTGTATGTTAAGTGGATAGTTCGATTCCATGGTATTTCGAAAAGTATAGTGAGCGATCGAGACCCATTGTTCACTAGTGGATTTTGGAAGAGCTTCCAGGAAGTTTTGGGAACCGAGTTGTGTTTGAGTACAACTTATCAGCCCCAAACAGATGGTCAGACCGAGAGAGTCAACCGAGTTTTGGAAGATCTCCTTAGAGCTTGTGTTTTAGATTTCGGAGGATCTTGGGAAGATCACCTTCATTTGGTGGAATTTTCGTATAATAACATTTACCAGTCAAGCATTGGTATGGCACCGTATGAAGCATTGTATGGAATACCGTGTAACTCTCCGACATGTTGGTTAGAAACAGGAGAAAAGCTGATACTTGGGCCAGAGATGATTCGACAGACTTCGGATTGTATAGAGATCATTCGGCAACGAATGAAGGCAGCCCAAGACCGATAGAAAAGTTATGCCGATAAGCGTCGTAAGGATTTGGAATTCGACGTAGGTGATACGGTTTTTGTGAAGATTTCTCCACTGAAGAATGTTATTCGATTCGGGAAGAAAGGAAAATTGACCCCGAGATTTGTTGGACCATTTCCGATCATCGAGCGAATTGAAAAGCTTGCCTATAGATTGGAGTTGCCAGAAAAGATGTCGGGTGTGCACAATGTTTTTCATATATCGTACCTACGGAAGTATGTGCACGACTTGAATACAGTGGTTTCTGCTGATAGCTGTGAAGATTTCGAAGTTGATCCAGTCGATAATAGACCTCGTAAGCCGCTTCGTGTTGTGGAAACCGACACGAAACAGCTTAGGAGAAAGGTAGTTAGGTTGCTCAAGGTACAATGGAGTGGTGATGTTAACGACTGTACATGGGAGGTGGAAGAGAGGATGAAGGCAGCTCATCCTGAACTCTTCGAGGTATGGCCATAAAGTGTCGTGACATCTCATGACATTGTAACTTGTTCTAATTTTAGAATTCTGCATGCTAGGCTAGAATTGGATGCATGGTTTGTTGATTGTTATGGATGGTAGGCATGCAGAATAGCTTTTGATTGCTCTTGTTTGTTTGGAATTTCGGGGGCGAAATTCCTAAGGGGGAGAGAATGTAACGACCCGTATTTTTACGGATCGAATGTTTGTAAAACAGTTGTCATTAGGTCGTATAGAAGATAAGCCATGTGTAGCTTAGGTCGTCTGGAAGATAAGTCGTGTGGTGGCTTAGGTCGTGGGGTAGGTTAGGTTGAGTAATAGTTAGGTCGGGTGAGCGACTTAAGGGATTGGAGCGACCTAAGGAAGTTGGCGACTTAAGGTAGTGGACGACCTAAGAGTTAGCGACCTATAGGAAGTTGGCGACTTAAGGTAGTGGACGACTTAAGAGTTAGCGACCTATAGGAAGTTGGCGACCTAAGAGTTAGCGACCTATAGGAAGTTGGCGACCTAAGAGTTAGCGACCTATAGGAAGTTGGCGACCTAAGGATTTGAGCGACTTAAGGAAAGACAGCGACCTAAAGAACTAAGCGAGTTAACGACCTAAGAAGGTTAGGTCGTGGACGAGTTAAGGAGATAAGTGGGATGAGTCGTTAGGTCGCGTGGATGTTAGGTCGTATCCTAGTTAAGTTGTTAGGTCATGTAGCGTTAGGTCGCGTAAGGACCTAGGCTGTTAGGTCGCGTGGGTGTTAGGTCGCATATGTACTAAGTCGTATCTCGTTGGGTCTTAGGTCGTGCCTAAGTGTTAGGTCGCGCGTACGTTAAGTCGCGTCTCAGTCAAGTCGTAGGTCGTGACATTTTAGGTCGTGACATTTTAGGTCGTGACATTTTAGGTCGTAACATTTTTAGGTCGTGGACGACCTAAGGGGAAGCGAACGACCTAAGGAAATCAGCCTATAAATAGGCGGGTTCTTCTTCATTTTTGGGATCCGGATTTTGAAGCGACGAAGTGCTGCTATTTTGAGAGCTCGAGTTCTACACTTCTTCACTTCTTTTCTCCACTCTAATCTTGTGATTCCTCCCATCCAAATCGAAGATCAAATCAAAGATCCAAGAGCTTAGATTGAAGATCTACATCCATCGAAGAGAGATTTCATCGTTTGAAGCGGGATTTTGGGGAATCGAGTTAGATCCTTCGCTGTCCAGATCTAAAGTGTGTTGCTTTTGAGGTGTTTAGGTGATTCGGTGAGTGGTGGTTATCTCTCACACGGATCCAAAGGAGTATATCGGATTGTTGGCTTGATTTTGTGTTAAAATAGCGATTTCCATGCATTTTCTTAAACTTAAGTATAGATCTATTGTTCATGATGATTTGACATCCATTTTACTACATGTTAACCTATGCAAGTTCATTCATCAAGTTATAGAGATATTGTTCATGTTTCATGCTTGTTAGATTTAGACTCTTTATTTACGAAATTGCCATTATTGTTATAATTGTTATTTAGATCATGTTTGAATGTTTGATTACTTGGATTAATGATTGACTTGATTGATTGTTGTAAATTAGTTGATTGACGATTTGATTTAGACAAGATGGTCGAAGATGATCCAAAAGCTAAGGGAAAGGCTCTTGAATTGGAAAAGCTGCTCGTGGCATATGTGGCGGATGATGAAGCTCATATGGATAAGTTTGATGATGATGATGTTGAGATGAGGCTTTGCTATAATGATATGAAGCGAAGCATGGTATGAGAAAGCCTTGGTTTAATCTAGACGGGATCATTCCAAGCATGTTGATAACTCGGTGAAATGGTTCGGGTTTGAGGATAATGGTTGGCTCGAGAGGCGCTTGAGCTAGTATGGAAATAGTTGTCGAGGAGGATGACTAGAAGGCTGAGATTTCATCGTTGTTGAAGGTTCTAGCATGCTCGAAGCAAGAGTACGTTGGGCAGATTCGATAGTCCCTAAAGACTACTGATTGGTAGTCGAGTACTCTGGGCAGATTCGATAGTCCTAGGCACGGGCCGCGACGACGTGCGGAGTTATGTCTAGAACCGAGGTTTCCATTAGCCCTTGACGGACGGCTGAAAGAATGTGCCGGTCATTCAATTAACGGTGGTATCGAAGCAATGATAACAGTGATAGCCAGAGGCATGGATGTTTGGTTGTATCGTCATTCGGTCTCAAGAGCGGTATTTTCTGGGTGCTTATCTGATCTTGGTTTAGGCCTTGGGGGTTTGTACTTGGAAAGCATCGCCCTTGACTCGAGTGATAATTGCTTTACTTTAAATGTCTGCTTTGCTGTGTTTACTTCTGCTTAGTGTGTGTCTGGGGGCTATCACTGTAGAAAGAGGTGGAGTGGGAGGGTTGGATTCCTATTCCTTTTTCCTTTATGCTCTTTTGGTATGTTGTTAGTTAATTTTCCGCTCACTAAGACTGTTGTCTGACTCAAGGCTTTATGTTTAACTCTTATTGCCTTGGGTTGTTCGTCCATTTTGGGACGGGCAGACTAGATAGCAGGTGACAGGTGCTGTTCTTAGTTTCCAACGATGCTGATGACGAAGACGAGCTGGAGGCTTGCATATTATCTTCTTACTATATGTACTGGATGTTCCGCTGCTTTGTATAATTCTCTGAGTGATATGTAGTGAGGCTTGATGTATTGACTATTCAGATGTTGTATTCAACTATTATGAAGTTTTATTGATGAGATTCTATTCTGTGAAGCTTCACTATATATATGTTCTATTGTATTTTATCCATGCGCTGTGAGTAATACGATAGATTCTGTTGTTTTAACTTTACCTTGGCAACCGTCCATGGCTGCCTGGCACACCTTACAGCGCACTATTACCTAGTTCAGTGCGGGGGTCATGGGCGGTCGTCACACAACCTTGATAACAACACTATACATTCACATAAAATATAGATACTGATGTTTTGCTAGGTTATATAGTATATAGTGCAGGATATTATACAGGTGTTGAATCAAAGACTGTACCATATAAATGCTCAAGAAATAGACATGAAGACTCATGAGTGCAAAGACCAATATATGAAGATCTCTAGACTATAATATAGTGTATAGAGTCATAATATATTGTTAAAGTTCCTGGTAGCAATCTTTGATCTCTATCTCTCATTTTCCTATCTTTTATATTTTTAAAACAAAATAAATTTTCAAAATAAATTTCAGAATAATTTATAAAAGTTTTTGAAAGTTCAAAATGTTTATAGACTATGCTCAAACTATTTTACAAAGTATCAAATTGTTTTAAAAAGTACAGGATTTTCAAAACATTATAAAAGAAACCAGTTTTCAAAAAACACATGTACATGTCGACATACATGGTATAGATATGTCGACATACATGCTGCTAAATGGTTTTTCAAATTTTGAAAAGAAGTGTCTATTCATCGCAAAACTTTATGAACAGACACATCTGTTTATTCACTCTTTAAAAGGGTATTCAAATGAATTTATTAATAGTTATTAACTTGTTTTTTCCACTGCTCTTACTCTCTTGAAACTCCATTAAAAATACACTATATTCTCTTCAAAATCATATAGAATCAATTCATACTCCATTATATTGATTCACTACTACTTTCTTACTGTTTTGAAATCATCTCTCTCAAATCAAAGATCAAAGAATTGTCCAAGAAGCTATAGGATTCATTGTATCTAGAGTTCAAAAAATTATCTTTGTAAAAACTATCAAACTCTATTTGTATTTGCTTGGGTGTGTTTGTAGCCTATTCAGATCTAGTGGGTGTGCTTGGTAGCCTAAAAATCTAAGTGGGTGTGCATGTAGCACGTCCAAATCAAGTGGGTGTACCCTAAGCCTAGAAAATCAAGAGGGTGTGTCTCATGGCCTCGGAATCATGATTGTACGTCGATTTGCATTCTGCCCATTTAAAGATTGGTATTTGAAAAGAAATATGTACAAGCAATTGTACGGGACTAGATGTAGGAGAAACCCGAACCAATATAAAATCTCCGATGTCATCTTTATAACTCTTTTCTTTGCTTTACTGCTTTTATTTTTATCTGTGATTGCTCTGTGACTGTTTAGTAGTATAATTCTATGTTGTTAATTTGAGATTTAATATTTAACTTAAAATAATTTTTAAAAGATTTACAAAAGTTAGAAAAAATTATTCACCCCCTCCAGTGTTTAATTAGTCTTAAGATCCATAGTTCCATAAGCCACACAGGTGAAGCTATGGTTTTTGAACATAAGTCTTGTATTACTAGCTTATTAATACTATACACTTATGTGTTGTGTATCACTCACCAAACATTGGTCTGACCACCTTTATTCCTTTCTTGTTTTAGTTTATTCTGATATGTAGGTAGAGAGGACTAAAGTTGATTTTAGAGACGCGGTTGTATGATGGAGGCCCACATTTATTATTAGATATCTACTATTTTATTTCATTTATTCCTAACATTATAGTGTTTCTATTACCAATACTGTGGTTGGAGGTCCGCGATGTCAGCATTATTTAATGCATGAATCAAGGCGTCGTAGACGGTGGATTGTTTAATTTGGTATCAGAGCTTAGGTTATGTGATTCCTACTAAATTATGACATATAAAAGAGTGTATTTGTAATTTATATTATTTACATTATATATTATCTTTTTGCTACACCCCATATATTTTAACTTATAAAGTAGTTGTTGGCTTATCCCTTATAGAAGTAAACAACTATGAGCTAAATATAATTTAAGATTTAAATAGTTTGAGATGGAAGATAAATCCATCACATTTTGTAATTTACTTTGTAATGAATTGCTAAATAAGGTTTTATACACCAAGTAGCAGTAAAGTAAATTATGGGATGAAGGATGAATAAGAAGTAGAGTAGTAGCCTTGAGTCCATAGAAAATAAGTGTGATGTTGATAAGGCCTAATGGAAGCACTGGATTCCTAGATAGATTGCATGATCTAGCCTGGTTTGTATAAGTTCTGATCTACTCCAATGAAAATATTTAAATTATTTAAAATGTTTTCATAAAAAGTTAGAAACATTAGCATTTTATACTATTTTTTTAAAAGGAAAATATAATATAGAAGTTGATGTTTGTTTAATGTATTGAAAATTAGTAAAACTTATTTTAAGCTTTATTTTTGAAAAAAGATTTAGTGGAAATCACATTGTTGCACTTATATTTTGATGTGTATTTGCTTTTGACATTTTTGAAAGTGAACTAAAAGTAAGTAAAATGCATTATTTGAATGTCTTTTATGTTATAAATATTTTTGTCATACTTTGAAAAAATTTAATCAAATTATTTCACTATCTTTACACTTTTGTGATAATTTAAAACGGTGTGTTCTACATGTTTATTTTTTCTAAGTCAAATTTGGACCATTTTTGATAGAATTTGAATTGTTGAAAAATAATTTACAAATATTATTTAGACTTATGTAATTTTTCAATTGCAATATGTATATAATTTTGAATTAAAATTGAAGGATTTTTGATATAAACTCTTGAAAACATGCATTAGAAAATAATTTAACATCATCGAAATTAATTTTGGAATCAATATGAAAATAGTTAGTATCCAAAATTGATTTTATTTTAAAGAAAAGAATATATGTATGTAGGTATGTATGTACTTGATGTATTATTTAATGGAGTTGGAAATTGGTTAATTATAAAATAAAATGATATATACTTATATATGTGTTTGAACCAAAAATGGTCCAAACACCCAGAAAAGTGAGTAGTAGAGGTTAAATGAAGAAAGTAAATGAAAATAGAGGTAAATAGGCAGAAAATAAGCACACACAACTTTATAGTGGTTCGACAATCTTGACCTACATCCACTTGAATGATTTTATTACTTCTGTACTAGTTTTTATGATTACAAGAGAGTGGGATCGGAATAGTTCCTTGAGTACAAGAGAGAAAGTGTAATGGTATCATCAAGATCCTTAGAATGAACCATGCCTTTTGTATTTATAAGGGTAGACGACCAAATATCTCGCTAATATTTCTCCCACAAAATTTCCTCATGAAGATGAAGTCCTTTAAAAAATCTCAGCCTCAGATCCCCTATGGTTAGGAATCGGTAATGATCCCTATAGGGGAATCAATACCGATCCCTATACACACACACACACACACATACACACACACACACAGATATATATATATGCAGGGATCTTGTGGCTTCTTGTGTTGGCTCGTCTTGGTGTTGGCTTGATGTTTCCAATGTTGTTTTGTATAGTCGCCTTGATATTTTTTGGTCCAAGCGATGGATTTACAGAAGGCTAAATTGTTGCTTTTGACTGTATATGGGATTGCCAATACGATGCATAGGAACTCTTGAACAACACTTGAATCAAGCTCTATGTAGTTAGAGAAGAGTGTCGTAGAAGTGGGAGCATGTTTGCACACACCTCTAGGGATCGGTACCGATCCCCAATGTAAGGTAGGCACCAATCCAATACCTAGTGAATTCTAGGATGCTACTCTCTTAAGTTCATTCGACCGTCATCTTGTGGTCTTGTCTTGGTTAATTATCAGCTTGTTTTTCGGTCCAAATGAGGGATTTGTGGATGGAGTTGCTGATTTCAATGCTCGTGGAGATCGATATTGAATTTCATAGAATCAATGAAATGGAACTTGAAACAACCTCTTGGCATCATCAGTAGTAAGTGGAAGGAGTGGGGGCCACTTTGGATGAAGATTTGGAGGTTTGTACCGATCGCCTAGGGAAGGGATCTATATCGATCCCTCACTTAGTGGGATTCAATGCTTGAGTCGGTCTTACCCTTGGATTGGGATCGATGATGATCACTCACCTAGTGGTTTTCTTCCCTAGGTACGGGATCGGTGATGATCCCTCACCTAGTGGTTTTCTTCCCTAGGCGCGGGATCGGTGATGATCCCGACCTAGTAATTTTGAAAATTCTCAGGATAGTCCACCTTCACTTTGCGATATTGATTGGACTTGAATTTTGGGCTTTGCAGTTATCTCTCCGGACTTCCTGCCATGTTAACTTTTGAGTTTGATTCATCCAATCCATCTGAATATTGCCTGGTCAAAAGACTGGATAACATTCCCCGAAAAGTACATCTTGATTCAAAATTGATGTGCTTTGAATGGAGACAAGTCAGAATTGCTATAAAGGATTCACTCTGTGCTTTGAATGGTCATTATCTTTCCCATGGATTGCTTTTGTGAAGATTTATGTCCATAGCTATTCGTCGTGACACTTAACCAGCGTCCAGTTTTATAAATTTAGAGAGTGCTCTCTTGATCTATTGTTGTGAGCTTAGTAATTCCGAACTGGTTTCTCTTATGGATTTTCCAATTATGAGTCTGCTTTTCTTTTGACTCTAGTTATTGGGTATCGAATATGATTACGTATAAGTATACATGTGCAATCCCTTGTAGGGTCTCTCGATTATATGCACGTACTTATGTTGGCATATGTAGGTCCATCATCTTCATTGTTGTTGTCGTTTGTTTTAGGCCGACATTGTGCGGGTTTGGCCCCTGCTTTTGTTTTCAGCTTAGGTGTAGATAAAATATTTACTTTTCTTTCTAAGTTCTATTTCGAATATGAATAACAAAAACTTTTGTTTCATCCAATCTTTGTGTGAATTTGTCTAAGTATTTGAGAAACGCGCTTTCCATTCAATGTATTTGCTATCGATTTCTTATCAGGATTATTGTTGGACTAAGTCATTAGCCCGTTCTGTGTTTCGTCGGCCTTTTGTCCTAAAGCAATCGTCGAAGAGCCAATCTCTGGGCATTTACATGTAACTATATCTAATTTTGGAACTCGATCAAACTTCAATCACCTGGAAAGGTGATTCAAGCATTACTGTTAGAGGAACTTTAAATGCGTTCGCACCTACCTCCAGGCATCGATTGAAGTAAATTGCCTTAAACTGCAAGTCAGACATCCTTCTCTGAGCGTGTTTTGACCATCCCAAACTCCAGGCATTGGTCAGGGCTAACCACTTAAGTTTGAGGTTTAGGTATCCTTTTCTTGTGTAGTAATGTTCGATCGCACCAAACTTGGGGCATCGATCGAAGTTTATAAGTAAAATCCTGCCTTTCACCGAGCGTAGATCTTTTGCCTCGCCTACGCTGGGCAAGGATCCTCGGCCTTGCCATCCTATGGACAAGATATTAATGTTGTGCCAAATTCCAAGCATGAGAAAATGAGCAGACAATCAAGCCATGTCCATTTTGATTTGCTCCTATGTCGAGGTCTGAAAGTGTTAACTGGAATCTACCTCCGGACGCCAAGGAAGGATGAACTTAAAGGGTCCGATCATGGACCATAGAAGTTTGGTCGGCACCTAACTTGGGGTACCTACAAACCTGCAATGGCTTCAATCAATTATGCATAAATTTATTTCTAAGTGAAATAGCATCACAACTGTTCGCTATTCCACGCCCTCGAGAGTGAAGTCCCATTAATCTTCATAAGCCTGAAAGTCCCATGTCCAAGCTTTTGCTCTATTGTGTGTGGACATTCCCAACTCAGGCCCAGGTTTCCAGAGCCTACGATGATTTGTTTGAGAACTGAATCGCTAGTTTCAAAGTTCTGATTCCAGACCTTGGAGTTGTAGTATTGGGCGTCCCGACTTTGGTGTGAAACTGCTCTTAAGTCAGCTTCATTGCGCTTCTCATCGATCATATCAAGAGACTCTGGAAGGAGTTGCTCATTTGTCCATGGATCATAGTGAGTCATTCAATGAGAAAGCACTTTCAGTTCAACCAGAATCATAGCCTTTGATCCGTAGGCTAAGACGAATGGAGAGTGGCCAGTCGATGACTTGTGAGTCGTTCGATAAGCCAAGAGTATTAATAGAAGTTCATCGACCTACTTGCCCTTGGAATTTTCCAATCGCTTCTTAAGAATGGACTTGATAATTTTATTCATAGTTTTGACTTGTCCATTCTCCCAGAGGCATGCCACCATAGCAAATCTCATCTTTATGTGATGTCGACGGAAGAAATCTTTAAACTCAATGCTATCGAATTAGGTCTCGTTATTGGTAATGATTGCTTGTGGGGTTCCAAAAGAACAGATGATATTTTGAATTACGAACTCGATTACTTTCTTTGTGGTAACTGTAGCTAATGGCTTTTGCTAAGCCCATTTGTTGAAGTAATCAACTACGATGATGGTGTACTTTATGCCACCTTTAGATATTGGTAACATACCGATGACATCAATTCCCCAAACTGCAAACGGCCAAGGACCGACCACTTGAGCAATCTTCGTCGGTGGGGCTCTCGGAATTCTAGCAAACCTCTGGCATTAGTCACACTTTCTAGGGTAATCATCTACATCTCGGTTAATAGTTGGCCAAATGTACCCATAACGGAGAACCCTCTTCGCGAGGGTTTGCCACCGTTGTGGTCGCTACAGCCCTTTCATGAACTTCATTCAGGATCCGTTTGGCATCATCATTTGAAACACACTGTAGCATTGGGATCGAGAAACCACTCCTGTAAAGTACTCCTTCCTGCATGATATATCTAAAAGCTTGACGAAGGAGCTTTCATCGCTCGTTCCTTCTGTCTGGAAGGATTCCTCTCTGTAAGTAGTCTTTTATTGGAGTCATCCATGACTCCTTTTCTGGTTTAGCCTTCGAGACCCAATCGACATCCATTTGGTCAATGTTCAAAGCTAATATACTTCCACCGGAATAAAGCACATGAGATGTGCATCTTTGGGACTAGCCAACTTAGCTGGTGGGTCAGCCTTTTCATTTTCCTCTCTGGGATTCTGAGTGCGATTGCATCTACCTTCGGGCATTGATCGAGATTAACCACTTAGGATAGTAGTTCAGGTACCCCTTTTCGAAATAGTGATTTCCAATTGTGCCAAGATCTGGGTGCTAGTTTAAGTTAACTACTTACGAATATAGTTCGTACATCCTCGGCCAAGATGTTTATTTACAGTCGTGCCTAACCCTGGGCGTCGTTTCAAAGTTCATATGTAAGATTCCACCATGCACTGGGTATGGATCTTTCATCTGCTTACTTTGGGTAAAATGTCAAGGATTGGAAAACCTTATCATGTCAATTTTTTGTACTCCTGTCCCCCATCTAAGGACAAGAGCTGAGAGAGTAAATGGTCGTATCACGTTCATTTTGTTTTATACTCCTGCACCCATATCAGGGGCAAGTTTAGTGTATGGATGGTCAGGTCACATTCGCTTCAGGATTTATACTCTTACCTCTATATAATCTGAGGATAAGAGGTTGCTGATGGATGGTCGTGTCACGTTCATCTTTAGTTTATACTCCTGCCCTCAATCCAAGGAGAAGAGTTGGCTGATGGATGGTCGTTTCACGTCCATCTTTATTTTATACACCTTCCCTCAATCCCAAGACAAGAGTTGGATGGTATCAATCACTAGATACCGAGAAGAACAAGTGCCCGATCATGAACTGTAGAAGTTTGGTTGGCACCTTTCTCCAAGTACCTGCATACCTGCACTATACACATATAGATTCATTTGAGTCGGTCAAGTCATAACTCTTAAGTAATGGAAAAACCAAGTCTCTGACTTGAAAAGCCGTTTTATTCTATAAAGACAGGAAATGATAGGTTTGTCTTGAACCTTCCCAACGTTGCTAGAGTAAGGCCTATTCTCAGAAGGTTGGGGATCGAGTGTGACCGTCGACCCAATGGTTCGGACTTTCCCAATGTAGCAAGGGCAACACTGGTTCTTAGAAGGTTAGGGATCAAATGTGACCGTCAACCCAACCATTAGGACCTTCCTAGCGTTGCCGAAGCAACACTAGTTTTTAGAACGTTAGAGATCGAATGTGACCGTAAATCCGGCGGTTACGACCTTCTAAGCGTTGCAAGAGCAACGTCGGTTCTCATAAGGTTAGTGGTCGAATATAACCATCGACCCAGCGGTTTGGACCTTCTCAGCGTTGCTGGAGCAATGCCGATTCTTCGAAGGTTATGGATCGAATGTGACCATCGTCCCAGAGGTTTGGACCTTCTTACAATTGCCGAAGCAATGTCGGTTCTTAGAAGGTTAGGGATCGAATTTGATCATCGACCCAGCGGTTAAGACCTTTCCAGTGTTGTCAGTGCAATGCCAATTCTCAAAAGGTTAGGGATCAAATATGACTACCGACCTGGCGTTAAGACATTCCTAGCGTTGCTGGAGCAATGCCGGTTCTCAAAAGGTTAGGGGTCGAATGTGATCGTCAACCAGGTGGTTAGTGAGTCTACAACCCCCGTTCGTCGTTCGAGGACAAAGGAGCGTTCCTTAGTTGTGCTGAAGGTTTCGCGGCATGGAAATTGATGCTTGCAAGAATACGATTCCGTTTGTTCGAGAAGTGGATTTTATTAATAAGCAGAAGAAATGGCAAGACCTACCTGTTTACAATGCCACCAGTGTCCCTGGGAGGCTTATTTGCGAAAGGAAACTAGATAATGAAGAATGAGGCAGCATTATCATAGGCTGTTGCTTCATCATCGGGTAATCAGTTAGTTGATGACTAGTCTTTCATCAATTTGTCTTAGCCCTTATTTGTTGGGCCCAGGCAGTTCTCCTGGAGCAGGTAGACCCTGGGGTCTTGCAATTTCTCTGTCATTCGACGGTTCCTTACCATATTGCTAAAACTTGTTATTCCTTATTAGCTCCTCAATCAAAATTTTCATATGTCGACACTCATTAGTGTTATGTCAATAAGTTTCATGGAAATGATAGTATGTTCCTAAGCGCTTCTATTGATTAGTCGCCTCTCTCCGAGGCGACTTCTTTGTGCTGTACCATCTCTTGTATGGCAAGATAGATTTTTTTAACATATCGTTCAAAGGTGTATATTCTTCTATCAAGTCCCTCGGGCGCTTGCTGTTCTCTCTACGTTAGCCGCCTAGAGCTTGAAATCTCTTTCTTTGGTTAGTAAAATTCCCGGCATTAACTACGGCATTGTAGAGTTTCCTCTAGCCCGCTTTACAACAACATTGCTTTATATAACTTCATTTGGAATCCTAGCCCCGGTCCTTTGTGTATGTTTGCATGCATCGTCCTAGCATAAATACTCATTGGCTATTCTTTAAAAAGCTTCCTTCATTGACAGGGGCTTCCTTTCCAACCAGTCCCCGAAGTCTATATCGGGATTTATCCCCCTAATCGACGCCATTAGTGCTAGATCTTCCTTAAGACTTGTTACTTCTGTCACACCCGTATGGAAGCGATTCAAAAGGTCCCTCAACGTCTCTTCTTCAACACAATAAATGTTGGATAATGACATCACGTACTTCGGACATGAAGCGTGTAAGCAGAATTGCTCCATGATCTTTCGCGAAAGCTCAACGAAAGACAATATGGACTTTGGCAGGAGCCGAGTGAACCACATTGTTGCCACCCCTTCTAGGAAAATTGGAAAACAACGACACTTCACAACATCTGAAGTTCTGGCTGAATCCTTATGTCATTCATATCTTAATAAGTGTTGCCTAGGATCCGCCATTTCTCCATACAGTGGCATCGTTAGCATATAAAATCTCCAACGATATCTTGCATGAAGAACATTCTCCGTGAACGGGATCTAACTCGTATTGGTACCCCATCCATCATTGGTTTTGAATTTGTTTCATAATCATATATTCCAGATAGTCCGAGTCAATAGGTTCGACTGAACGATGGTAATCAGATCCTATCCCGAGTGTTAAGCCTGGCGAACGCTCTCGAGAAGGTGCTCGATACCAAGGATCCCCAAACTCTGAGGGATCCATTCGTCCAACACTCCCCCTGTTTGATTCCAGTGAGTTATATTGTCGAAAGCATTCCAAAACTCCACATTCTGAACATCAGCAGCACGTCAAGAGACCATATCCACCCTGACTTCACATTGCTGAGCACCGAGCCAACCATAATGGGGTTCGGTGCCAATACCTCCTTGAGACTCGGTACCGATCCTTATACTTGCACCCTGGGCCGGTGCTCTCCCCTGGTATGATGTCCCAATAGTTTTTGGGTCCTCTTCTATCTTCTATCCCTACACCTTTACTCGGATGAAGAAGAACTTTCTAGCTTTGAGTTGGGATCTCTTCTACTCCATCTATGGCTATTTTGAGTCAGTTCATTCAGCAGCCGCAAGCTCTGCTGCATCGTTTAATTCATCTCCTATTGACTAGCTTGGAATCTATCTTCCATCTGCTTCATCATTCTATCCATCTCAACTCTGGTCATAACGTCAGTTGAAGTCTGGATCTCCATTTGCTCTGACTGGTTAGCTTCATTCCTATGCCGGGGGTTCTAATTATCAACATCACTGGTGATAGCTTTGATGACTATGGTACGTGTTTGGAGTTCTTTCCTTGATAGAGCCATAGCATAAAGCTTCTAGTAGATCTTTGAAAACCTAAGTTTTAGAATTAAAAGGTGGAGGAGTTGGATATAATTCTTGGATATATGAAATCCAATAATAGATAATGGATCTAAATGGCCTATTTTAATTCTCACTGAAAGCACCAAAATGTGTGAACCAAAATTGGCACAAACCCCCAGAAAAGTGAGCAGTAGAGATTAAATGAAGAAAGTAAATGAAAATAGAGGAAAAGGACAGAAAACAAGCGCACACACACAAATTTATAGTGGTTCGGCAATCTTGGCCTATATCCACTTGAATGATTTCATTGCTTTGGCACTAATTTTTGTGATTACAGGAGAGTGGGATAAGAATAGATCCTTGAATATAAGAGAGTAAGAGTGTAATGGCAGCATCAAGATACTTATAATGAACCATGTCTTCTTTATTTGTAGTGGTAGACGACTAAATATCTCACTGATATTTCTCCCATAGAATCTCCTCATGAGATGAAGTCCTCCAAAAAATCTCAGCTCCAAATCTACTATGGTTAGGGATTGGTACCGATCTCTAAGTACATATGCAGGGATCTTGTGGCTTCTTATGTTGATGTTGGCTTCATGTTTCCAATGTTGTTTTGCATGATTTCCTAGATGTTTTTTGGTCCAAGTGACGAATCTATAGAATGCTAAATGCTTAAGACTGTATATGGGATTGTTAACACGATGCATAGGAACTCTAGAACAACATTGAATCAGGCTCTATGTAATTTGAAAAGAGTGTCATAGAAGTGGAGGCATGTTTGCACATACCCTTAAGGATCGGTACCGATCCCTAGGGTTGGCACTAATCCAATACTTAGTTAATTCCAGGATGCTAATCTCTTAAGTTCATTCGACCATCGTCTCATGCTCTTGTCATGCGTAATTATCAACTTGTTTTTGGGTCCAAATGATGGATATGTGGATGGAGTTGCTGATTTCAGTGCTAATGAAGATCGACATAGGATTGCATAGAATCAATGGAATGGAACTTGGAATAGGCTCTTGGTATCATCAGTGGTAAGTGAAAGGAGTGGGGGCCACTTTGGATGAAGATTTGGGGGTCGGTACTGATCGCCTAGGGAAGGGATTAGTATCGATCCCACACTTAGTGGGATTCAACACTTGAGTTGTTCTTGCCCTAGGAGTGGGATTGGTGATGATCCCTCACCTAGTGGTTTTCTTCCCTAGGTATAGGATTAGCGATTATCCTTCATATAGTAATTTTCTTCCGTTTGTGCAGGATCAGTGATGATCCCTCACCTAGTGATTTTGTAATTTCTCGGAATAGTTTATCTCCACTTTGCGGTCTTGATTGCACTTGAATTTTGGGATTTGCAGTTATCTCTTTGGACTTCCTACCTTGATAAATTTCGATTTTGATTCATCGAATCCATCTGAATATTGCCCTGTTAAAAGGATGGATAGCAATATGATAATTTTTTATATATTATATGAGTATTGTGAAAGACGAAGTGTGAATATTTCAAAGAATAAGCGAAGTTATTTCAAATCTAATTATATTTTGGGTACTTAATATTTAATTGGTAAAGCTATAAAGAATTAAGTTTTGGAAGTTAAATCTTTTTAAAGCGGATATTTTAAAAAAAACTAGCTTTGGAAATTGAAAAATTATTAAATGTTTTATAGGAAGACTTACAAATAGATATGAAATGATTAAACTGAAATAAATTTGGGTTATTATTTTCTATGAAATGGTTTACATGGAAAGCCAAAATAAAACTTTTTGAAAAATTATTTAAGTAGAATTTAAATAACTTATATTGAAAAAATAGTGTGTTGATCAAAGTCAAACATTGGATAAAGTAGACAATGAATTTTATGGTTTTCAAACCTTAATATTTTGGTGAAGAATAAGATTTGAGATTCAATTATTTTGATTTAAAACTGAATTGAATAGTTATTGATATTTTCAATAGAAATTTGATTGGACTAGATGGGAATTACACAACCTATAAAGTATGAATTGATTATGGTAAACTAGGTAGGAGAGTTAATATGTCATTGTGCTAAGGACTTGCTAGAAATGAATGTTATGGATCTGTGATTTAGAGATTTGTACAAAAAAATTATAAGGGTATTATTTATCAATTTTGGAAAAATTCTAAAATGATAAGGAAAATCTATTTTGAATCGAGAATTTACTATAATTTATAAAGTAAGATGGAATTTAAATAAATAATTTTACAATTTCTGGAAGACTATTTAATTTTTGAGCAAATAATAATATGACTATTTTATGGAGTTTATAAAAAATTACTATTATTTAAGTAATTAAAAAAGAGGTATTTTCGAAAATAATAATAATAAAGAGATATTTTGCATGAATATTTTTAGGATAAATTATCGCTATTGTGGATATAAATAACAATAAAAATAATTTTTAGGATCTAATGTAGAATGTTGTTTTTTTGGATAATACTAAAGTGGTTGTTTTGATATAAAGTGATAATAGTATTATAGTTTTAGAGGAAATTGGATGAAAATGATTATTTTGGATTAAATAATGATGTTTGAGATATTTAAAGTAATATGTTGAAAACACAGGGATTTTTGAAGTATATTATCGATTTAAAAAAATGAGATAACAGAGGAAAAATATTTTATAATAAACAATACTGAGATGGTTTATACTTGATAGGAAATAAAAAGTATGAATTTATTATTTTAGATTATTGAGACATATCCGATTAAATGTTGTTTGAAATTAACATATATGTTTATGTTAAGGGCTTGAATAAACTTATATAAGACATTGAGAAGTATGAGAGGGCAACTGAGTGAAAAGTTTCCTAAAAGGTTAAATAATGGAAGATTGGTTGTATGAGATAGTCACTGATAGAGCATGATTACACTTGTCTATGTAAAGTGTGTTTGGAGTACAACCATGTACATAAGGGTAATCTAGCTATATGTTAGTTTATAAGAATTCACAAGCATGTAGAGCTAATATTATTTTTGAGGTATCAAGTGTTGTATGATTCCAAGACATGATGTAAACGTCTTGACTTGCATGTACTAAGGACGAAGGCAATTTCTAAAGAAACACGAGAAATGACAATTTGGAAGAAATCGATGAATAGGTAAGATTAGTTCTTTTCAATCATCACTTGGATTGAAATAACTTTCTTATTAAGCCAAGTTTACGAAATAGCGACCTTTTGCGCATAACTTATTTTTGGTGCCTGACGCATGTGAAAAATAATTGTAATAACCTGCCCATAAATAGGTCTAAATTCCGACTCCGAAAAGGCCCATCAAAACTTAAACTCATTCCAATGCTGGTGATTGGTTGGTAAAAAGAACAATACAGAGCTATCTATCCATTCTTTCAGAACACACAGCGTGTTTGAACCAAAAATGGCACAAACACCCAAAAGGCTAAGAGAGTAGAGATTAAATAAAGAAAGCAAATGAAAACTGAGTAATAAACATGCACACACAAATTTATAGTGGTTCAGTAATCTTAGCCTAGGTCCACTTGAATGATTTTATTGCTTTTGCATTAGTTTTTGTGATTACAAGTAGGAGGGATCAGTAGGGATCCCAGAGTACAACAGAGTTTGTGTGTAGCAGCAGTGTCAAGATCCTTAGGATGAACCATTCCCCTTGTATTTGTAGGGGTAAATGACCAAATATCTTGCTGATATTTCTCCTGTAGATCCTTGCCGCCAAGACCAAATTTCCATTGAAGTTTGAGCTCCAAATTCACTAAGGAGGGGGATCAGTACCGATCCCTATAGGGGGATCGGTACCGATCCCTAAATACTTAGGCATGGGTTGAGGGACTTCTTGTGTTCGTTCATCTTGATGTTGGCTTCGTGTTTCCAATGTTGTTTTTCATAGTTGCCTAGATGTTTTTTGGTCCAAGCGATGGATCTGTAATGAGTTGAACTGCTGGTTTAGACTAATATGAAGATTGTTAATATGAAGCATAGAAACTTTGGAATAACACTTGAATCAGGCTTTTTTGTAGCTAGAGAAGAGTGTCATAGGTGTGGGGGCCACTTTGGATGTACCCTTAGGGATCAGTACTGATCCCCTATGCAGGGTGAAGCACTTAGTGAATTCTAGCATGTTGTTTTCCTTAGTTCGTTCGACTGTCATCTCGTGGCCATGTCTATATTTGGTTTATGGACCCTAGGAACGTCTCTCTGGGCTACTTTCTTCGATAATCGTCGAGTCTAAATTGTCTACTCAGCCTGAATATGGCTGGGTCAAAAGCCCGGATAACACTTGCCTCCTAAAGTGCGTCTTGTTTCAAACATGACGTGCTTTGAATCAAGACAAGTTAGGATCGTCGGAAAGGATTCCACTCTGTGTCTCGACTGGTCGTTACCCTTCCGTCGAGTTTCTTTTTGTGAAAAGTCATATCTCTAACAGTTCTTCGTGATGCATGGTCGATATATCACATTGTAAAATCAGAATGTATTCTCTCGATAATTGTCCGTGCTCGATTCCATTAAGCTAGTCGATGAAACTAGTTAGCCTCGGTTATCTGAACTGGTATCTTTTATGAAAGTCCTAGGTAAGAATTCAATTTCCGTCGATCTAGGAAAATGCACATTGTGTATGCATACGTGCTCATACGTCCATGCACATACTTTTTCCATTGGCTCCCAAGCACGTTCATATTCTTATATGTCGTTGCCATGTTGATGAAATTGTAATCACAAGTTGTTCTATTTTTTTCCTTTAATGAGTATGACTCGGTACCAACTCTTATAAAGAGTCGTGGTATTGGCCAAGTCAGGGATGCTCACAAAGAAGTTGTGTGTGGCCATGTACTGCCAGAAGTAGGTCACGCTTGCCCTGTCGTGCCCTCTGTCCCCAGTCAGGAGGTCGAGGAAGCTCGGGATGACGTTAAGGAAGATGAAATAGTAGATGGTGGCGATGAGGCTAGCTATGACGACATGGATTCAAGTCATGAGCCAGTGATCGAACAATTCTGATTACTCCATCCTAAGGCATCCTTTTAGTTGTAGCCCTAGTTGTAAAAAAAATTAGGTGCAAGCTATAGTGTTAAGCTGCTGAATTCATCTTTTATATAATTGTACTCCTGCCTCTAGTCTTGGGTTAGCGGAGTTAGTGCATGGACGGTCAAACCTCGTCCTAATGAAGTTATCTCTTCCCATTGGGTCTAAGGCTGAGTTAGTGAATGTGTAACGACCCACTATTTTAGACCATTCAAATCGACAATAATCCACACATGTCTGACTTGAATAATTCAAAATAACAGATTGTAAATAAATTTGGAGCAAATGAAATCAAATACACAGAATCACAGACACAGAACATATCAGAATAACTCGCAGCGGAAATTAAAAATACCATAGTAGTTCATGAAGCTACTATAACAAACTCTCAAAACAAAATACATAATATTTGTTTGAAAACATATACAATAGAAATCTCAAATAAATAGAAGTTTATGAATACCAGAACTGAAATAGAACAACTGAACTGAAAGGAACAGATAACTAGACAAGCAGAATCTCCAGCGATTCCTAGCTCAAGAAAGAAATCCAAAGCTAAGCTGTAAATACTCAGGCTGACCCGAGCGTAAAGTAAAATACAAAACACTCGAGTCAGGACAATATATACTTATATAATGTAAACCAACTCAAGTGAACTGTAGTAGAAATGCATAATAACTCAAAGGATGCTTGGGATCGCCCATCCTTTAAGGATCAGTTAAACTATAAATTAAATACATCCCGTGGTTAAAATTTCAAAATGGTATTTTATACTTCGAAATCAAATATCATTTCAAAATTCAATATCCTTCAAATATCCATTTCAAAATATCAAAATATCATATTTCAAAATAGTTTATATTTCGAAACAAATTACTTTATTTTAAATCATAAAAATGAAGTTATTATATTTAATAATTAAATTATTAAATTTCCAAAATTTTAATCTTTCAAAGTTCATTTGTTCACTTAAATTAATTAAAATAATGAAAATTCAACTTTCGCAGCATTAAAAAAATGCTACGGAAAGTCACATTCAAAACAGTTCAATTTAACAAAAGACAGCATTTAAAATGCTGTAATAGGGTTACATTAGTTTCAAATAACTTAGTTAAATTCAACCATTATAACATTTACAAAAATGCTATAATAGCCTTTAATTAAATTTAGCCATTTTGTTCATTATTATCAACTACAGCATTTACAAATGTTGTATTATCATTTACAATAGAATTAATAGCATTTCAGAAATGCAGTTAATTAATTTCAAATATTCAGTATAATTTCACAAACAATTATATTTTTATATAAATCATTTTTAACTTAAAAAATCATATAATTTCACTTTTAAAACAATCATTCAAATACCCTTATATTCATGATTTTATAAAGTTAAACCTCCATTCAAAAATCAAAATTTAATAATAATTCACTTATTAAATTCCAATATTAAATTATAAATTCATTAAATTAAATTAACTTAACACTTAAGTTTAAATTTTCAAATATAACTTAATTCCATTTTTTATTTACTTAACTTAAAATTCACTTTTAAGCCAAATTCACAAATTTCCAATTTTAGTTATATTTCAAAATTTCAACTTAAATATTCATTCATTTCACATTTTAACTTTATTCAAAATCATTAATATAATATAAAAATCATTAAAATTCACTTTAATCCAAATTATCATGAATTTATCACATTTCACATTTAATTTAAATTCCAATTATCACCAAATTAAAATTTCCCAAAATAACTTACATTTCAAATTTTCTAATTTTACCATTAATTTATTTCACTTATAAATTTTCAGAAAATCAATAATGCTTTACAAAAAATCATTTTTATTTAGTTTAAATCAAAATATCATAATATTTACATTTTTAAAATATTTTTAAAAAATTTATAAAACATATTTTAACTACGGGTCTGTATTTCATTTCTAGTCTAGGTAAAGTGATACGGGTAATATATCATTTCAACCTGTAATTTACAAAGAAAACCCGGGTTTGATCATTTCAAACCCGCAATCCCAAGGAAATGAAAAAATAATTGAAAATCATTCAGGCCTATCATTTCAGCCCATAATGATTTTCTCCTATTCTAAAGTCCGTTCGGGTATGTATCATTTCAACCCATAGTGATTTTAATCTAAAGGGAACTTGCAGTGTGATAAACTGATAAAAATAATAGAACAGCATAATATAACAGTAACATATAATATAATAGGTGTTTAAGCATGGGTGAACATCATAAAATCATAACATAGCAAGTGTAACATGATAATGCATTTTACAGATTCAAAAGGGGTCAATTCACTAGTTATATATGTACATATTGTCTGGTGAGAATAACTCACCTGTTAAGCTGGAGATTTGCCAACAAAGCTCACAACATAAAGATTACGAAGGCACGACAACTCTAATACAATTTGAGTGTGGAGAGAAAATCCAATGATATAGATCTTGTGTTACAACCCAAACAAAAATCAAAGCAAACCATAAATTTCAATACACTAGAAATGAAATAACTTTTAAATAAAAAGAGATACGAATGCCAAATATTTTGCCTTGCTTTCTCTATTCTTTTGTCATGGCCTAGGGATGGTTTTGGCTCTGGTTTGAACAAGTTTGACTCAGGTTTGGTCATGTGTATGCATGGCCTAGGTAGTAGAATATGAGGAGGAAGTTTATACAAAGGAATATGAAGAGTTTAAGGCAAAATAGGTGGGTTTTGTTCACAAAAATGGCTCGGCCATGGGCTTGTGTGGTCAGGTCAGAGGGGTATGGATCAGGTCAGTGGAAGGAAAGGTGTGTGGTGGTCTGGCCAAAGGTGGTGGAGGCGGCCTAAGGTGGTGGTGGTGGTGGGAAATGGAGTGGTGAAGCAATAGTGGTAAACAATCATGTTTTTATGGCTTGTTTTGCAATTTTTTGTGGAGTTTTGGCATCATGGTGGCTCGGCCTTGGTCAAGACCAGAGGAGTAGCTGGTGGTGATGGCAGGGAAGAGATGTAGGGGGTGGTGGCCGTGGATATGGAGTGGAGGCCATTCAAAGAAGCAAAGAAAACAAGGCAAAATACATGAAAATATGAGAAGAAAAGTGTAAAAAGTAGCCATTACCCATAGATTTTTCTTGAAGCCATGAATGAATGAGAAGGTAAAATGTTTTTGGGTGAATGGAAGCTGAAAACTCACGGCTACAAACCAAAAATGCACAGCCAAGATAGTAATTGAGGAGTTATGGCAAATGAAAGGACAAAGGAGATGAAAAGACTTAAGGTAAATAAGCTTTTAAAACTCTTCATATTTCTTTTTCTTTATATTCAAATAAAACAAAAATAAAATCAGTAAATTGACTTTAAAACCGAAACAAAGTAATATAAAATAAAAATAATTAATTAATTTTAAAGAAAATGGAAAAAGAATATAAGAAATTGTTTAAAAATTGAAAACAGGGTCCAGAAATTACAAATAAATCACTATTGACTTTGGAAAATTAACAACTTCATTTTAAAAAATATTTTAAAACAAAAATGTGAAGTAAAATAATTCATTTATATTTTCAAAATGAAATAAATAATTAAATTTAGAGAAATTAGAAAAAGAACTAAAGAAATTGCTTAAAAATTCAAAACAGGACTTAAAATTTACAAATAGAATATCACTAGTTTTAGAAAATTTCTATTTCACTTTAAAACAAATAAAAGGTCAAATAAATAAAATAAATGAGGAACAAAATAAAGTGGGAATGAGAATCAAATAAGATTTTAAGAAAAAAATAGAAAAATAAATAAAGAATTACTTTAATTAATTGAAACTGGAAATTAGAAATTGTAAGCAAAATACAACTGACACTGGAAAATGTCAATTATACTTTTAAAAAATGTTTTAAAACCAAAATATATGCACAACATGTTATTTTACCCATATAAATATAAATTAGAACATTACATGACCAAATAAAATATTATTTATACAATTTAAAATAAACAATTTGTTAAATACAGCAAATTACACACAATATTGAAAAAGGCATAACTTTCACATTATAAATCAGATTTCAACGAAACGAAAAGCATTATTCTTAAAATTTTATTTACTTTCATAATAAAAGATAAAATTCAAATTTTCAAACTTTCAAATTTCTAAATTAAAAGTCAAAGTTTGACCATATTGACCAAAATTCACTTTTCTAGAAAATATTCTTTTTAGTCTTGTTTGGAATTCTAATTCACATCAAAATCAAAATTTATATTTAAAATAACAAAATTTATTCATTTTAATAAATAAAATAAAGTATCTAAATCAGGAAATTAATTAAAATAAGCAAAATATACAATTAAAATAATCACAAAATACAGGGTTGTTACAGAATGGGTAGTCGGGTCATGCCCATCCTATGTTTCTACTCTCCTTAACGGATCGAAGGCAAGAGTTAGCCAATGGATGGTCATGTCACATCCACCTTGGGTTGGATGGTCAAGTCACATCCTAGGTGGTTTTATACTCCTACCGCGAATCGTAGGACGAAGTTTGTTGATGGATGGTCGCGTTACATCCATCTCGTATTAGACGCTCAAGCCACGTCCTTTTGTGATTTATACTCCTTCTATTAGGTCAAGGGTAAGAGTTAGGTAAAGGATGGTTGGGTCACATCCGTTTCAAGTTCTTTGATGGATGGTTGGATCTTGTCCTTTTGGGATTTATACTCTCCTTGTCAAGTCAAGGGTAAGAGTTATTGCATGGACGTTCATGTCATGTCCACTTTAGATTGGATTCCAAGCCTGCCGAGCACCAGGCAAGGAAAATATGTTCTGGGAAACTTGGGGCACGAGCTTGAGAGTGGATGGTCGAGTTATACCCATTGTGGATCATATTCTTGCCACCGAGTCAAGGGCAAGAATTGGCCGATGAGCAGTCGAATCATGCTCGACTTGATAAAGCTCCACATGTCTAGTCATGGGCCATGGAGATTTGGTTAGCACCAACACTTGAAGGCGTCCCTCGCTCTAGCGGAATATATATGCCATTCATACTTTATAATATGCTATTGAGGGTCAATCTTCCTTGCATATGCTGGCATAGTCGGCGTATTGAATCTTTGCAGATACTCCTTATGCAGAATCTCTTTAGTGAAGGGAATTTAACTCGGGAGGTATCCCAATCATCGTTGGTTTGGCCCTGGCTTTCTCTCACAAGCTGTCGTACCATTTCAGTCAAACCTGGTTACTGGAAGCCTGCCGGTTGGCGGTAGTCATAATCTACCCAGTGGGTTTGGGTTGGTAAGTGACGTCGGGCTAAGCCATGATTCCTTGGTTCTCCAGCATCTGGGAGGACCGTTGGCCAGCAGTTCTGTGTTCATTCCTTCATGGCAATTAAACAGCAACCGCTTGATTTCCAGCTCCTTGGTCAGTCACAGTGAGTTCAAATTATGCTCTATCTCTAGCCTGAGAATCCGATCCATGATGAGTGAGTTCAGTACCGACCCCTGTGACTTGGTTTCTAAAGCTCATGGAGATCGACAAAGAATTGCATAGAATCATAGGAAAGGAACTTGAAACGGGATCTTGGCATTATCAACAGTGAGTGGAAGGAGTGGGTGCTACTTTAGATGAAGATTTGGGGATCGATATCGTACCGCCTAGGTGGGGGATCGGTACATATCTCACACTTAGTGAAATTCAGCATGTGGGATTGGTATTGATCTGTAGGTAGGGGAATTTAGCTTGTGGGATTGGTACCTATCCTATACATAGTGGAATTTAGCTTGAGGGATTGGTATCGATCCCTAGGTGGGGGATCGGTACCTATCCCACACTTAGTGATTTTCTGACTTTGGAATTTCTAGGATGGTTTGCCTCTACTCCTATGACAGTGGCTAGATGACGAGGAACTTCCAGAGTCTGAATATGGAGGAGTCTGCTCACTTTTAGTCCTCCTATAGTAGAAATCGACTGGTTTATCAGGTTTCTGTTTTCCAGGATTTATCTCTTTATCTCTACACGAGTATCTTACAGTTCTTTCATCATTCTCTCTAAGTCAATCCTGGTGATTATGTTAGAGGGATTCTGGACATCCATGGGTCCTTGCTGCATGCCATCATCCTAAATGTTCAGGTCCGCATTTTCTACCTCATCAGCAGCTCTTGAGGTAACGACGGCTTTTTCTTTCCTAGGACCCATTTGTGGTAGCTTCCTGTAGACTTTGCTCAAATCTTAGTAGCATGAAAACTAGTTGACAAGGAATTGGATCTCTTCCTTAGATTATAGGCAATCCAATAGTAGACAAGCATTCAAATAGCCTAAGTTCAACTCTCAGTGTAAGAACCAAAATGTTTAAATCAAAAATGGCACAAATACCCTAAGTTCAACTCTCAGTGTAAGAACCAAAATGTTTAAATCAAAAATGGCACAAATACCCAAAAGAGTAAGAGAGTAGAGATTAAATAAAGAGAGCAAACGAAAATAGTAATAAATAAGCACACATAAATTTATGGTGGTTCGAAAATTTTGGCCTACGTCCACTTGAATGCTTTTATTTCTTTTGCACTAGTTTTTGTGGTTATAAGTAGAAGGGATCGGTAGGGATCCCAGAGTACAATGGAGTTTGTGTGTAGCAGCAGAGTCAAGGTCCTTAGAATGAACCATGCCCTCTGTATTTATAGGGGTAAATGACCAAATATCTCATTGATATTTCTCCTGTAGATCCTTGCCGCCAAGACCAAGTCTCCCAAGAAGTTTGAGCTCCAAATTCACTAAGAAGGGGGATCGGTATCGATCCCTAAATACTTAGGCATGGGTTAAGTGACATCTTTTGTTGGTTCGTTTGATGTTGGCTTCGTGTTTCCATGGTTGTTTGCATAGTTGCTTTGATGTTTTTTTGGTCCAAGCAATGGATCTGTGATGAGTTGAACTGCTAATTTAGACTGCATATGGAGATTTCCAATATGAAGCATAAAAACTCTAGAACAACACTTGAATCAGGCTCTATATAGCTAGAGAAGAATGTCATAAAAGTGGGGGCCACTTTGGATGAACCTTAGGGACAGTTATTGATCCTCTATGTAGGGTGAAGTACTCAGTGAATTCTAGCATGCTATTTTCCTTAGTTCGTTCGACCATCGTCTCTTGGTCTTGTCTATATCTTGTTTCTAGACTCTAGGATCTTCTCTCTGGGCTGCTTGCCTTGATAATCGTTGAGTCTAACTTATCCATTCAGTCTAAATATGGCTTGTTCAAAATGTCGGATAACAAACGGAAGGAATAAAATATAATAATAAATAAGTACCCATTTTATTTCAAAACAATTGTCACAACATAATGTCAATATAAAGTATTACATCATTTTTTTCAAAAATACATTTCATAGGTACAATACAAAATAACATGAAAAGATATATAATAACTGCTTTAAGCTTCACTCTCGCCATCTTCAAACATCATCAACTCCTTCTCTGACCTGTGTTGTAAGGAGGAGGGAGTCAGAACAATAAGTGTTTGGTGAATAAAAATCTTGAGCCTTACTATTTCAGTACTTGGGTAGTATAATTTAAATAAGAATATGTCTTACATATTTAAACCATTTCAAAATCATTTATTACTTCATATAAGGAAAGGAGGGGGGCCCTCAAACAACCACTTAATACCTTCCATTTCCGAAGCAGGTTTCCTAATCCTTTACTGGAAATAGGCAGACACTGACTGTTTAAGACCTCAATTGAGGTAGGCCCCATCATTTAATACCTATTTCCAAGGCAGACTCCACAAAGGTGCCTATCTAGCTAACATGGCATGAAATCTCATCGAGCCCCTTAATACTTCTTTATGGGAAGGCGGACCCTCAAACAACCACTTAATACCATATCCCAAAACAGACTCTTTTCGAGATACCACCTACCGTGCCTTAATAACTAACCCTTGACCATTTAATACTTAATTTAGGGAAAGAGGTGGGCCCTTAAAAAGCCACTTAATTCCTCCAAGACCCTAAAGCATGTCCTTTGCCTTATGACCCGTACCCCATGGTGACGTCACATATTAGTCCGACTATTCATAAGTATTGGTAGCCAGATTAGCTGGGCAGACTTACCATACGAAATTAGGACTAACCTTGCGTCATCGTATTTACTTATTGTAGGTAATGTCCATATGACTTAGTCATATTTACAACACTCATAATATATATTATCACACCTCAACGTGTTTATTATTTATGCTATATAAGAATTCCTTCTTATTTTGCCTCAAGAATCAATTACTTCCCTAAGAGGGAATTAATAACAATTATTACCTAATTAACTATGCAATCAATACATTATAATTGTACACTATTGAGGGTAATTAATATATAAATAAACACGCATTTATTATTTTTTATGCGTGTGGAGATTATGCCTGAACTAATGTTAAATGTCAATTCATTTTTAATAACAATAATACAAGTCCCTTTTCCATATTATCAATGATGCCAAATTTCCTTTATCCACAACAAAGGATTCTAATATCAATGAAAAGGATTCAATACTCATATCCAAAATTGCAATAAATAGACTTGTATACAAAAATATAAACTCAAGCTATTACATCAGACCAATGGAATAACCCTAACAATAGAAATTGCAATTCTAACTTCATCTTTTGTTTAAATCCTTTTTTATAAAGAAATAAACAAGGAAATTTTGATCTATTTTTTTGTGGAATAATTGGTCCAAATTCCAAATAAGATTCATACTTTATACCCTTATTTTATTATCAAAATTTAATAATCAAATCAAGAAATAAGGAGGAGTGCAATAGACTTTAAAATTATCAAAAACTTCAAAAATTTCTTAACTCCATCTATTCAACATTAATAATTGAGAATCTCCATCTAGAATTGACATTTTGAATTAAAGGATATTTCAGGGGTTTTATAGTGTTTTGTTTTAGAAATCCCAAAACCCCCAAGGTTTATCCAAATCCATCATATACTAATCAAGAACTGAAATAATAATGCTAAGATTTCTACTCACAGTTGGTCCTTAGTTTTACTTCTCTTTGGATTTGAAACGCCGATTATAATCTCCTTCAAATCTCTTTTTTTTATATATACAACAATGGATTTGTATGTATATTAGATTCAGAAAGGTTGGAGGATAAGAGGTTTAAAAATTAAATAATAAACAAAGACATGTATATAGGATTTCTTGCTTGAAACCCTAACGGATTTTTTTGAATTTAGGAAGAGATGAACTAGTAGAGCTTCGCTGATGTTCCCAAAATATTTATGAGTAAATGTAGATAGGGTAGAATCCTATTTATAGAGGTTGAAACGTATCAGAACCGTAGGATAATAGTAGGTTGAAAATAGAAAAATCTCGTACGTTCATCACCTCAAAACCCTAATGCCACACCCATGTAGCGGTCGAGCATATGCACCAGTCGACTACTAGGGGTCGACTAGTTGGGTCTAACTGGTTCACCGCTCCGTTACATTTCAGAACGTTTACTTGTTTACTGTTGTTACTTAATTTTATTTCTTAATTACTTTTTAACTTTAAGGTTAACTATAACATTTACTTAATCCTCAAGTCTAAACTTAATTAATTCTTTAATTTCAAATTTGAGAATCAATTATTTATTTGAATTTGAATTTTATTTAATTATTTAAAACACGAAAACTACAACCGCTCGTAACTTCTTTGTTCGAGCTCCGTTTTCATCATATTATATATGAAAATTGATTAGAATTTTTCCACGAACATAATGGTATAACTTTCATGGCCAAATTATAACTTTTACAAATCTACCCCTACTTATCTAATTTATTCACTATATTTATTTGTTTACTTATATACTTATGGTAAATTTTACGGGGTGTTACAATAAGCGAAAAATGCACAACCTAATTTATGAGTTCATTATAGTAATATTATGTTCACTAAAAATAAGACATCATCCATTTGTGATATCTATAAAGTAAACGGTGATGGAGTATGTGGTTCGCCTAAGTATCCTAACTTTTAATCCGCTTAGAAGGAAGACACCGTTTGTTATCATAGTGTCGTACCTATGGACCTAAAGGAGTCTAGCAAGGAATGAAAAGATATGAAGAATGTTCTAGTAGCCATGGAAGAAGAAGCAAGTAGTGGAGTACGTTGCAAGGTATTTAATGATGGAGATATTTAAGTAGTGAAGTCTATTTAAATTAGAGTCATACTTGAACGGTATATAATTAGAGACACCTCTGTGAAAGTTGAAGTGGTACACTAAGGATTGGAAACTGCATATGATAGGTATAGATAAAGAGTACATAGTGTGAGCAAGGTATATGTGATGGACTCGCTATTGAAATGTGTTATATAGGAAACCTAATGCCATTAGTTGTTGGGTCTTTCCCGATTTTATAGAAAGTAGGGAAATTAGCACGCTTGAGTGGGCTTCTTGAAAAGTTTGTATGTGTTTATACAAATTCCATTCATCCTATTTGTGAAAGTACATTGATGATTTAGCAGTTATGGTAGTGTCTAGTCAGCTTGATGAGGTGACTATAGAGGTGAAGTCTAGAATACTTTGTAGATATATTTTTATCTTGCAGCATGAGGTGATACGACATAAGAATGAAGAATGCAACTGGTCCAAGTATGATGAGGAAAAGGTTTAGGTGAGAGTATGTGGGAACTCGAGGAGAGAATCTGAGTTTCCCATCACGAGCTTTCTTTCAGTAAGTTTCCCTTTTGGTTAATTTGTAGGTTAGTTGGCTCGTTATGTCATTTATATATTTGCATGGTTACTTTAGCTAGTTAGTTCACATAGATATGGATGTATGGATGGTAGCATCAGTGGTAAGCACGTTCTTATGATGTGTTTTGGTTGTTATGTTTGCTTTGTTTGAGTCATACCGGTTTAGTCCTTATTATGTTAGATACATATATTTATGTGTGTTTTAACATAAGTTAGAAGATCATATATATGTATACCATTTACTGTTTCTTTATTGGGCTTGTCTGTAGATGTGGTTATTCACTTGCACTATGACATGAATATTGCATATTGATGTATGGATGTGCATGCATACATACGTATGTACGCACGCGTGTGTGTGTGCGTCTCTGTGTGTATGCATGTGTGTGAGCATGTGTATGTGTGTGTGTATGCATATAATAGGAGTTTGCATACATATTGCTTTACTTTTGGTTGTGTTTTTGCCTAGGATGCTAGATGACGTTTCTACGTTTGTTTCTTATGTTTGTTTGTTGTATAGCGAGTTGTAATGTCCATCTTTTGGAATTTTAGGGACGAAATTCTTTTAAGGGGAAAGAATGTTACACCTCGTACTTTTTCATAATTAAATAATGAAATTAAAAGGGTAAAATCACAATTTTACATAAATGACAAAATAATAAATTTCTACAAAATCTAGAATTAGGCATTGGGACCTATTCTATTGTGTTTGGAATGCCATTTACAATCAAAAAATATATAAAACTTACTTAATTGGTTAAATGGGCTAGAAATTAGAAGAAATTAAAACATAGTAGTAGCATTTTCATAATATATTAATTATGAAATTTCTGCTTAGATTTTATTGTTTTCAGCATATAAATAAATCTTAACCCTATTCATTTTTCTTTATAAATCTTGCCTCCACTTATAAACCATAATCCCTAAATCAATTCCAAATTCACCTAATCAAATTCAAATTAAATAAATTTATATATGAAACCAATCATCGTGGGGAGATATACAGAGACAAATTGACGCTATCGAGAAATTTGGAGTTCAGAAGGTGAGGAATTTCTGGACAATAAAGAAGAAGGGGAATTCACATAAGATTTCAGAGGATGCAAGCTAATTGGTGAGTGGGATTCATTTTATTTGTGTACATATTGATAAGACATAGTAGTTCATCCCTTACGATCTTAAACCAAATTATAAATAATGACATTGATAATTAAAAAGTGATTTTTTATATATATACTTGATTAACATGTAGTATGTCATGGCTAGATGATTAAAAAAAGAATTTTTTATCGGATGTAATTAGAAATTTTAATATCTCTGTAATTACAAAGTGCAAAATGCAAAGTGGTTTCGAATTAGATATATTATATATCAAAAGTATAGTTCTCGACAACGCGAACCCATTGGTTGTGTTTGTTCGTCAATTGGGTGTACGAATTGATCAGAAAATACAATGGAAGTTTGGCAAATGTGGATCGTCCATTTTGATCAAACATTAAAACGATGATGATAAGATTATTGGTAAGAACAGGTGTGTAAAGGAGGTCGGCAAGGTCCTTGTGCTGGTCATCGATCAACTGAGATAGACGGAGGGTCACCGAGAATGGCGTGTTAAGGATGGCAATGAAATTTTTGATTGGGGAGACTAGAGATCAAGTGGAGCATGGCATTGGGACCAGCGTGGGATGGGGAAAGTGGCTACATAGTCAGATTAGGGCAGCAGCCTATATAGCGACGGTGGTTGCGAAATTTCTTTGGCAGCTGGTCAAAATTGAGCTGAGTCGAGTATTCTTCGTTCTCGTAGCATTGACATGGAAAAATAAAAATATTATAATAATTAAATAACTACGACAATACCCTCATCTTTAAACGCTTGTATCCTTTGCATACGATCTCTGGTCACGGTTCATGGCAAGATAGGAAATGATTTAGTATATTGTTTGTTATGCTTTGATATACTTTATAAAATTGTCTTAGTTGGACAAATTCGTTATACCGTTGTGCACTTACAGGTTGGAGGTTGATCTAGTAGCTTTATAAACGGTGGGGCAATGACAAGCTTTGGGCTTAATTCCAATAGTGTCACAGACCATTAGGTTAATGACTAACATAGATTTAACCTCAAAATAAGATAGTCCGGGAGCCGAGTTGTTAATACACGATAGTCTAAGGAGCTAAGTCCTTAATATGCGATATCAATATGCATAATCCGAGGAGCTGAGTCTTCAATATTCGATAGTCCGAGGAGCTAAGTTCTTAATATACAATAGTTCGAGGAGCCGAGTCCACAATATACCATAGTTTAGGGAGTTAAGTCCTCAATATACCATAATCCGAGAAGTTAAGTCCTCGGTATTCAATTTGGCATTTCTGCACGAATACAGGAGTTGAGTCCTCAATATGCGATAGTCCGAGGAGCTAAGTTCTTAATATATGATAGTTCAAGGTGCCATGTCCACAATATACCATAATATAGGGAGCTAAGTCCTTAATATACCATAATCTGAGAAGTTAAGTCCTCGATATTCAATTTGGCATTCCAACACGATTAGGAGCAAATTTGGCATAGTTAGAAAATATAGTCAAAGCACTTGGAAATGTTCTTAAGATCGGGACATGCACCTAGGTCTAAACCGCATCTCAATCTAATCTACAATTGGAAGGAAGATATGATCATTCCAAAATTTGTCCACCACCTAACTGACTCGGGCCCTACCTTGGAGAGCTATAGCCTAATTTAGGCAAATGGAATATTCAGAAGCATTGGAATACTCTACTCAATGATATGAAGCTACTGGTCCAAGTTTTATTCAATTCTGACTTGAAATGAAGGAGTTATAGCACAAAAGCATGTGTAGCACAATGGTAAAGACTTGTGTCCTTTGGCCAACCCACCCGGATTTGAGTCCTGGCAAGCACATTATTTTTATGGATTATGAGGAATAGTCTAGTACGGAATCTAACTTCTTAACGCCTAACCATTTCCAACATAAGGAAGGAAGAGAGACTAGACTGGTGAAAGGCTAGAGAAAAGAATTGAAGAGAGAGGCCAAACTTTCCCTGTCTAGTACCCCATGGTAGGTACCCCCGGTACTAAACATGAAATCTTGTTCGTTGCCCATGGTGCCAAATAGGATCATGTTAGGAAGGTAGAAGTCGAACCAGGTGGGGACACAAATTTAATAGGTCAACCTTTCCCTTTGGAGGAACGAGTGGAGTGAGGAATTGAAGCTTGAAAGGGGGTGCGGATTAAAGATCTTAAGGCTAATTTAACACTAGAGGGGGGGTGAATAGTGTTTAATGGATTCTAAGACTTATATGGACTAAATTAAAATTATGACACAAACAAATGCAGAACTTAATCGTAGAACAATCACAGAATCAAACACAGATGCAGAAAGTAAATAAAAAGCAGTAAAAGGAAAGAACACACCGGATTTTATACTGGTTCGGAGTTACCCTACGTCCAGTCCTGCACCAAGGCAACACCTCGTACAGATTTTTATTATACCAATGTCGAGATTACAATCCTCAATTTCTAAAGACCTTGAGGTACCCTCCTGCCTTCGAGTCTGGGGCAAACTCTCTTGATTTATGGGACACAAGATCACCCAATTGATTTCCAGGCACAACCACACCTTATAGAGAGACTCGATAAACTTTTGATTACAAATTGATCGTATAACTCTAAATAGCACTTTGATCTTCGAGAGAAGGCAGAGAATCAAACAAGAATGAGATTCTAATTTGATTTACTTGAGAATTCAGCAGAATTTTGGCACAATCTTAAAAATATGAAATTTTTAGAATATGGATTTGTGGAGAAGAAGGAGTGAAGAAAATAAGAAAAATAGTTAGTTAAAAAATTCGTTTGTGAAGGCTATTTATAGACCAGTAACGGTCATAACCATTCGTGAAGAGATTTAAACGAATAGACACTTCTTTTGAAAATTGAAACTTTTGAATTTAACGGCCACCATGTCAACATGGGGTCTCCCATGATGTCGACATCCCTTAGTTAAAAACAATGTAAAATTGTTTTGAAAATGGTATTGAAAGGAAAACAAGATGAAATGATTCTGGAGTAAAATAAACTAATTTTCCTATGATTTAAAATAAAGAAGAGTGGAAAAATATATTTCTAAAATGTATATATAAATTTGATTTTAAATCTCGAGTATATATATATTATAAAAGAATATTTAAAAATCAGAAAATAGTTTTTAAAACAAACGAAGTTTAAAACAAGAATTTATTTAAAAACAAAAACAAAGAATATTTTAAGGTTAAAATATATTTTTGAAAATCATTTGAAAAGATAATTTTTAAGGCTAAAACATTTTGAAAAGCAGTTTTGAAAATCATTTTGAAAAACCATTTTGAAGTAGTTTTGCAAGCTTCTTCCTGCAGAATATTTCATCACATCAGGACTCGAGAACTTGTATAAAACCAGGATGTTCGTGGGTTTGTAAGCCACTTGTCGTAGGTTTGTAAGCTACTTGTCCTGGGTTTGTAAGCCACTAAAAAGGTAGAAATGGGTTCCATTCCAAATGAAATTTGGAATGAAGATTTCCATGCTATTATGAAGTTTTAACAAAACTAGACACTTATCTTGAAATCTTGATCTTGATACTCATGAGTCTTCAAACTTGATTTCTTCATTCTTGATCTTTATACTGTATAGTCTTCAATAATCAGTACCTGCCTTATATATATCCTGCATAATAACATTCATATATATATATATATATCTAGACAATAGTGTTAGTATATAAGTTATAATAAAATAAGTTACAAAGGTTGTTGTATTCAAAACCACTATCTCCAGTTCCTAACAATCTCCCCCTTTTTGATAATGACAACCTTATAAAATATACTTACCATTTCGATCATACTATAACTCTCCCTTACACCAACAACTCCCCCTTACTCCAAGCCTACTATTTTATATAACTTCTCCCCCTTTGTCATCAACAAAAATAACCTATAAACCTTGAACTTAATAGAAAATGAGATAAACAAACATATGACATAAAAATAATAACTATGTATGAGTAAAATATAGCATCCTAAGTTAAATGGAATTCAAGATTTTATACACCAAAGATTTTTTTTAGAAGAACATTAATTAAGATAACACTTATATACTAATTAACAAACCAATATATAATCAAGAAAGAGAAAAACGAAAAACGCTTAACGAGGACCCTTAACTATTGGTGATTTATGGACCGAACAATTTGGATAGTGGAGACAAAAGTTTCCACGTTGTTTGACCAAGTTCCCATTAGCGTCAAAAAGGACCTCTCCAACTCAAATTATGCCATCGTCTTCGTCCATATGAACATCCGGATTTGGCAGAGGATGTTCTTCTTCTTGATCCTCTTATGGTTCTTCTAGAAGCTCTTCTTCTTCAGAATCCATGGCTTGTGATGATTCTTCGATGACAATGGGATTGGCATGGTTATCCTTAAGGAATTTTTGTAAATTCCTAAGGATTCTGCCTTGCCTATCTTGTTCTCTATCCATTCGCAGTTGACTCACTTGAATTTCCATCATCATTTGAAGAAAATCTTTCATCTTTTTTTTGTAATTTGATGACTCGTACGTGTGTGGAACGTTGAAAAGGGCCAGAATGAGGAGAAGTGGGTGAAGAAGGTTCATTATTAGAAGAGGAAGCCATTAATTTACTATTTTAGAAGTTTATTACAGAGAATAGAACAGAGAAAAGGAGTAAGTCGAAATATATAACCAAATAACTCATTTTAGAGGAAAATTTAAATTTGAAAATCTCGGCCTGTATGTTGACATAGGGGGATGGGTCATGTTGACATGCCCAGTTCAATTTTTAAGATATTTTTATTTATATTAATTATTAACTATATTTGTATTATTTATAATGTATATTTCAGTTAATGAACATATACCAAATTCTCTTCTAAATTTAGTAAAGTTTTGTTCATTTAATGGTTTGGTTAATATATCAGCAATTTGTTTTTCAGTATTAATATATTCAAGAGTTATGACTTCTTTACTTATATTATCTCTAAGAAAATGATGTCTAATATCAATATGTTTTGTTCTAGCATGATGAGTTGGATTCTTAGATAGGTTTATTGCACTAGTATTATCACAATAAATTGGTGATTTAATTATAGTTAATCCAAAATCTTTTAAAACTTGTTGCATATATATAACTTGAAAACAAGCCAAAGCAGCAGATATATATTCTGCTTTAGTTGTTGACAAGGATACAGTGTTTTGCTTCTTACTAAACCAGGAAACCAGAGAATGTCCTAGAAAGTGACAAGTTCCACTTGTACTTTTTCGGTCTGATTTACAACCAGCGTAATCAGCATCACAATATGAAATTAAATCAAATACATCATTTTTAGGGTAAAATAAACCATAATGTAAAGTATGTTTTACATATCTTAAAATTCTTTTAACAGCTTTTAAGTGAGTTTCTTTAGGTTGAAATTGGTATTTTGCATAGAGACAGACACTATGCATGATGTTAGGACGACTTGCAGTTATATAAAGTAGCGAACCAATCATTCGCCTATATAATTTTTGATCGACATCTTTTGATTTATCTTCTTTACTTAAAGCTACATTAGTTGTCATTGGAGTTGGTTTCCCACTAGAAGTGGTCAATCCAAATTTATTAATTAAATCCTTAGCATATTTTTCTTGACTAATGAAAATTCCTTTATCTAATTGTTTGATTTGAAGTCCTAAGAAGAAACTTAGTTCTCCCATATGACTCATTTCAAATTCTTTAGTCATTATATCTGAGAATTTTTTATTCATTATGTTATTAGTTGATCCAAATATTATATCATCTACATATATTTGTACTAATTAAATATCATTTTTGTTTCTTTTAGTAAAAAGAGTTGTATCTATTTTACCAATTTCAAAACCAGATTGTAGTAAATAAGATCTTAGTCTTTCATACCAGGCTCTAGGAGCTTGTTTCAGACCATATAAAGCTTTCTTTAATTTATATACATGATTTGGAAATTTATTATCTTCAAAAAGTGGAGGTTGTTCAACATAAACATCTTCTTTTACAAAACCATTTAGAAAAGCACTTTTAACATCCGTTTTATATCACTTGAAATTATTGTAGTTTGCGAAAGCAAGTAGAATCCTAATAGCTTCTAGTCTTGCTACGGGTGCAAAGGTTTCGTCATAAGTAATTCCTTATTCTTGACAATAACCTTGCGCGACTAAATGAGCTTTATTTCTCACGACCTCGCCAAGTTCATTCATTTTATTTTTATAAACCCATTTTGTTCCAATTATACTTTTATCCTCAGGTCTAGGAACAAGTTCCCAAACATCATTTATGGTGAACCGATTCAATTCTTCTTGCATAGCAATAATCCACGAATCATTAGATGATGCTTCCTTTGGTTTTTTAGGTTCAATAGTTGATATAAAAGCTACATTACTCATACTATTTAGTTGATTTCTTGTTTTAACTATAGATTCAATATTTCCTAGTATATTTTCTACAGGATGATCTTTTAATAGCCTAATTCTTTTATTAGGTTGAATGATTTCACAATTAGTTTCATTAGGTTCATTATTTAAAGTTACAAAATCTTCTTTATCTTCTATTTGTACAGTATCTTTAAAATTTTCATCAAAAGATACATGCATTGTTTCTTCAATAGTGTTAGTTCTTAAATTATAAACTCTGAATGCTTTACTTCTATTAGAATATCCGATAAAGATACCTTTATCGGATTTAGGTTCAAATTTATGTAAATTATCTTTTGTATTAAGAATAAAACACTAACTACCAAAAACTTTAAAATAAGCTACTATGGTTTCTTATTGTAAAGTAATTCATATGGTGTTTTATTAGTTAATGGTCTAATTAAAATCCTATTAATATATAACAAGCTGTAGCGACTGCTTCAGCCCAAAAGTTTTAGGTAAGTTACTATCAGAAAGCATTGTTCTAGAACACTCTTGAATCGTTCTATTCTTACGTTCTACCACTCCGTTTTGTTGTGGAGTTCTTGGAAAAGAGAACTTATAAGTAATTCCTTTTTTATTACAGAAATTTTCAAAATTTTCATTTTCAAATTCTCCACCGTGATCACTACGAATAGTTTTTATTTTTAAAGAAAGTTGATTTTGAATTCTTTTAGCAAAATTCTTAAATAATTCAAAAGCATCACTTTTAAGTTTAAGAAAAATTGTCCAAGTATATCTAGAATAATCATCTACAATTACAAAAACATATTTATTTTGATTAATTGATTGAACTTGAGATGGACCAAATAAATCTAAATGAAGTAATTCTAGAGGTTTAGAAGTAGAAATCATATCTTTTAATTTAAGTGAACTTTTCTAAGTTTTCCTAATTGGCAAGCATCACATATACTATCTACTTTAAAGTTTAACTTAGGAAGACCTCTAACTAAATCAAGTTTTGATGACCTAGATAACAGTTTGAAATTTAAATGACCAAATCATTTATGCCAAATCCAAGGGTCACTTGTATTAGCCAAAAGACATAAGTTATCATTTGAAACTTTCATACTAAGGATGTAAATGTTTTTCTTCCTAATTCCTTCAAAGATAATATTTGACTTATTATCTTCGATGTGACACTTATCTTTTCCAAATTTAATTTTATATCCTTTATCACATAGTTGACTTATACTAAGCAAATTATGTTTTAAATTCCTAACTAGCAAAACATCAGAAATAAGAGGAGTTTTAGAATTACCGACATTGCGGATGCCAATCACATATCCTTTTGAGTTATCTCCAAAGTTGACCAATCCACCATCTTGGTATATAATGTCATTAAGTATCTTGGGATTTCCAGTCATATGCCTTGAACAACCACTATCAAGTATCCATTTATCTTTCTCAATTTGCACAGTTTGTCCATTGGTTGTTGATTCTTCAAAAGCCATGTAACATGTATGTTCCTGCATAACAAACCAATTCGGTAGATAACTTGATTTTTCATAAAAACTATATGCAGACTTATGATACTTTGATGAAATGCATAAATTCAAACTAGTATTAACAAAATTTCCTAAAAATGCCACTTTTAACTTTTCAAGTTTCAGATTATGAAAACTATGAAAACCTATGCTCTGATACCAATTGAAAAGGGGGTGCGGATTAAGGATCTTAAGGCTAATTTAACACTAGAGGGGGGGTGAATAGTGTTTAATGGATTCCAAGACTTATATGGACTAAATTAAAATTATGACACAAATAAATGCAGAACTTAATCATAGAACAATCATAGAATCAAACACAGATGCGGAAAGTAAATAAAAAGCAGTAAAAGGAAAGAACACATCGGATTTTATACTGGTTCGGAGTTACCCTACGTCCAGTCCTGCACTGAAAGAAATACCTCCCGGTACCGAGACATTCAATTGGCTCTAACTAACTTGAAACTTCTTGAGCTCAATCTTTTGGTCCTTCTTAGCATTTTTTCAAGTTCTTGAGTTTTTTCTTCTTCCCAACATTTTAACATCCATTGAAAATTAACTTGGTTAAAAAGTCGGTTAACAGTTTGGGTGAATGGTTGGATGGATTATTTTATATGCGTATATATTTGTATGATGCGAGAGAGTATGACACATTCTTTGTCCCTTAGGAATTTCGGGGATAAATTTCTTTTAATGAGGGGAGAATGTAATACCCAAAATTTTGTATATAAGTTAATTGATGACTATAATTAATAATAAATAATTTTGAATTTAATTGGAGGGTAATTTGGTAAATTTAAACAAAAGGAAAAAATAGTAAATTTTTTCCAATAGTTGAATCTATTGACCGAAGTCACACCATTGCGTAGCTCTCGTTTTTTGGTCTGGATAGAGTATTCATTTGTCTGAATCGGAAGTCATATGTGTGAAATATCAAAGTTTTATTTAAGTGGGCTGGTTTGCGCGTGGATATCGGGTCTAATTGGGCTGAGGCGGGACAAGCCCCTAATTTGAATTCAAATTTTATATGAACGGTTCATTTTTTCCTTTTAAAGCCTATTTAAAATCAGTTTCTCATTTTCTAACTTCTCGTTTCTGAAATTTCACCGATTCCATCTTCTTCCTACTTCCTTCACCCAAACACCAAATCTACAATTCTCAACAAAATTTGACTAGACGAAGTGCATTAAATCCATAACAAAGTTCTCCATCATCTGGGATGAGAATCGAGCTAATTCGAAGGATTAAATTTCTGTAAATTTGGGACAACAAGCAAAATTAAGTTCTTTTGGTCGGAAATTAGTGAGTGAATCCTTTTTGATCCTTTTATAATGCTATGGTAATGTTATAAGATGTTTTAAGACAAACTTAGGGTTGAACTATGAGTAAAAAGTCCGTATACACGATGATATCCAAATTTAAGAAACTAAAAACACGTACTCTTCTTTTTAGAAACTTCAGAAAAACCTAGATTTACACGAATTCAAATTGGAACCGAAAGAAATACAAAATTTGATGTTTGTAAATATGTTAGGACTTTAGAAACATTATAAACATTGTATATATATGATATGGAACCATTAATACCAAAGAAACATGTATAAATCGACATCTAGAAACAAATAAATCAAAACAATTCGAAATCTCATTTTTGGGTTGCACGCCGGTCCACTAGTGGACAACTAAGATTTGGGTATTCGACATTTTTGAACGTTGTTTCGATGAGGGGTGATTCAACTTCTTGCATGATGTTTTTCTAGGCATGAGACCAATTCGTGACTATCGTTTACCATACGTGGCGAGACAAGATAGTCGTAGATGTGTAATCCTTTATCACAAAAGGTAAGACCAGATTAAGTTTAGGATTATTTAGCTATTATAATATCATTCTATAGCGAAGCACAGGCGGGTTCAGGAGGTATTATACTTAGGCTTAAACCATGTTATATCATTGTCACATTAGTATATAAGTTTTAGATTGGTTTCACTTACTCAGACGTATGTTTGACCTACTCCGATATTTCTATCTATTCAGGATGATGGAGTTTGGAGATGTGATGGATTAGAAGGCATGGATTTTTACATTTTGTAATATTAATTATAAATGTTGCATATAACCTGATTTTAAAGACATGATGTGACTGTGTGTAGACATGATTTAGGCTGGCTTGTATAGACCTATGTTAAGGTATCAGAGTATGTAATTTATAAAATATATCTGTGTAATATGACATATTATGTAACCACTCACTATGAGACTCTGAAAGTTATTGGTTAGTTAATACAATTTATCTTATGCTTTCTCTATATATATCATATGTAGTTACGAGCTTTTGAAATGAAGGGTTGTTATAGAATAGCCCCTTCGTCGTTAAAGCCATATATAGGGGTTGGGCTTGGCCTAAGAATGCTTTAAGGCATATCCATCTTATCAAAAGCTTGCTTGAAGATTATGTTTACATCCACTCCGATATCAACCATTATTTTTGCCACCTCAGATAACCCAATCCGAGTAGTTACAATAAGGGACCACTAAAAGTAACTCTCGGTTTTGTCTTCCTCACTTTCTCAGATCTTCGACTTTCAAACAATGTTTCCTTTGACCCTCGACACATGTGGCCCTCCTAAAATTACATTAAAAAAGTTTCTAGATGCCAGCAATCATCTTTGCGGTCGGTTTGATTATGGTATAGTTTTGGGTTCTACCGAGGGTGTGCCTTCTAGCACATTTTCACTCTTCAAGAATTCATTCAGCTTTCCCTTTTGCACAAATCTATTGATGAATGATTTCAATAAACTACAATCTTCGTTAATCTTGATAGAATACAAAATGCTGAATGGTCTACAAATAGCTCATTCCGAAAGAAAAGTGCAACGATCGCCATTTCGACCACCAAATGTCGACACTAATACATCCATGGTATTCACGTAATGAGCACCCAAGTGCCGAAAAGACAAAACGTTAGGGTAAAAGAGAAGGAAGAAAATAAAACAAAAAAGTAAGAGGAGAACAAAAATGTCTGAATCTTACAATGGAACGATAAGATATAATATCAAAATGATCTTTACAAAAGAAAAATGTACATAAACAGTAATAGAGCAATCTAACCTATCATCAGCCTGGACAATTATAACTGCATGTCCTTACAGTTGCTGATATATTTAAATAAAGTAATGCATCAGAAATGAAAACTACGGTACAATAATCATCCAGCTCCTCTCCAAGAGCTCCAATGAACATCAACGATATGTGGAAACTACAAGGGGATGACCCGAGCAATATAAGAAAATAACACCCGGATCAGTCTGGTAAACCAACGTGAGAAACTCAAGTCATTTGGATTATTTAATGTTATAAAACCTTTTAAATAAAGGTTTCCCATAAGACCACACCGCAAATAAACACGGATGGGGTATACCTTACGATAACCAAACCATTTCATAAGAAGATCTAGTGATATTATAATAATGTCTAGGGGTATGTAATATAATTATATAATATAGCTGCAAGGCTTACATCTCAAATTCCAGCATATTAGAGTACATTTAAAAGCGCTAAGGTACGTTCGTATAAAGGGTATTCCACGGAGAACTCCTTAGTAAACTGAGACCGATCACCTATGATAAGGGTCGAAAATACCTTTCGAACATCGTATATCTCTAGATAAAATATACCATACGGTTAACACAATTTGCCCATGCCCAAATGAACAAACCCGAACCACTTGGAACCTAAGAATCATTAGCTCCTGCCAGCCAACATATTCGACATGCATACTCTAGATGATGGAGATGTACCTTTCTGGGTTAGAAAAACCATTGGATTGTGCATTCTACTTTGTCTTAGTCATTTTTTCGATATCGAGGCTACGTTCAGCATCTTTCACACGAGTTTTCATCACTCAAACGGATCTCGGAACCACACATGGATTCCATACCTTAATAGGTCTCAGAATCACATATGGATTCCCACATTTCGAACAAATCCACTTCCTAGAGATAGAACACGTTTCTCAGTCTTGAAGGGGTTTTCGATAAGTAGTACACTTGCCGATCCCGGTCTCCTCAAGACTGAATCGATGAGTTTGGTAATGTTCAACAATAATGTGAATGATTGCATAAGGGAACTAAGCCCTGTATACTCTCCATAGCACAAACATACAAGCACTATCAATTCATCCAAAGCATGATTAAGTCACCTAAACGACTTTTAATCCCTTTAAATTAATTTGTCCTTTATTAATTAAAAACCTTTTTTTATCAATAAGACGCCTTTTTATCTAGTAAAACTTCTTTCGTTAATCAAAAATTCCTTTATTATCTAATACTCCTTTATTAATTAAAACTTCTTTTATATACTTGTATATATATTTAGTTTCTCTTTATAAAATATAAATATACTTGTATTATATTACTTCACTATTTATTTATATTCTTTTCAATACTTCAAAAGTATTCATATACCTATCTCAAAAGTATAAGTATATTCACAGCTCATTTAACCAGATTTACTAACTTTAGAATATAAAATAAGAGCTCAATAACAAATGTTACTAAAATATTATTTACTATAAACCCCCTTCTCTTCTATAAATTAGACATATTACTTTTTCTATCCTTTTATAAAAGATTTCAATACTTGTTATTATCTTTAAAATTCCATTATTAAAGATCTAGATATATTCATAATCATTTAACAATATTTTTCTTCTTTAAAATATAATTCAAGGGTTTAAAAACAAATGTTACTAAAACATTGTTTACTACAAACCCAAAAAACTTCTCATTTAATCATAATCTTTAAAACTTTCTTTTAAAGATATAACTATGCTTAAGGGTTTAAGACAGGTGTTGTATAAAACATTATCACAACAAATCCAAAACATTCATACTTTAAAAACATTTCTCTTTAAACTTGCTTTTTAAAGATTTAATTATACTAAAGGGTTTAAAAAAGTGTTGTTTAAAACATTGTCACAACAAACCCAAAATATTCATACTTTAAAAACATTTCTCTTTAAACTTGCTTTTTAAAGATTTAATTATACTTAAGGGTTTAAGACAAGTGTTGGTTAAAACATTGTCGCAGCAAACCCAAAACGTTCCATTTATAATTAACCCTAAAGTATTCATTATTAAATATATAATTATATTTCTAAGTGTAATTAATAATAAGGGTTAAACATAAATGTTAATAAAACACTGTTTACTACAACCCAAAACCATTTACTTATAATTATCTGCTAAATATTCATTAGTAAATATCTAATTATATTTCTAAGTATAATTAATGATAAGGGTTAAAAACAAATGTTAATAAAACACGGTTTACTACAAGCCAAAGCCATTTACTTATATTTATTTACTAAATATTCATTAGTAAATATCTAATCATATTTTTAAGTATAATCAATAATAAGGGTTAAAAACAAATGTTACTAAAACACTGTTTGCTACAAACTGAAACCATTTCTATACTTATTAATTAACTTTAAAACATTTATTTTAATGATCAAAGCATACCCACACTCATCAACTAAGGTAATACACTTTTAATTTATTCCACAGAACCATTTATTTTAACTTAATTGTAAAAATCTAGACTCTCATTGTCATATTTATAAAATACTTAACTTACTTTTTGATACTTATATATATACATATATATAGGAAATCCTTTAACATAATTATTAATACATTAAACACTTTCAAAACAACTTAAAAATATATTATAATTATTTATATAGAATATTATGTAGAAATAACCAATTTGGAAATAAATAGAAAAACCAAAATAAACATGTTATATTTTTAAAAGCCACTTACTTTAAAAATTCATAATTAATTATTAAAAATATATTTAAATATGAAACCAATTTTAAAACACTCTAATATAAGTTAGAAAGCAATCCTAAAAAGATTAGAGAATAATATTTAATTTAAATATCATTTTTACACAATTAATAGTTTTAAATAGCAAAGAGAGAATTTCCATAAATGCTGTCTAAAGTCTGTTGTATGTTTTTAACATGTTTTGCTTCAGCTTTCCACCTAGTTTTTGACACGTTAACAATTGATATTAGATCCACTCCTTTTACATTAGTTAGTATACTTTGGGTACTTAGAAACCATGAAGAAAAATTCCAAACAATATTTTTTAATTATTTTATGGAAATTTCCAAAAACAAGGTATTTTACCGAAGTGCTCATATAGCCACTATCGCTATAACTTTGTCACTTCGTTCAACTAGCTATCAAATAATTTAAGCACCAAAACTTTTATAATAAGAATAATATATTACTCACTTGTTAAAATGGTAAAGAAATCCCTATGAAAATTTCTACAAAAATAAACGTTATTTCTCAAAAACAATTTATTCAAAAGTGTCTTTATAGCGACTATTTCTGTAATGACTCGAAATTTTATCACTTTGATTTTTGAAATATTTGATTAGTTTTAAATATTCTATTTAGGATTTATAAAATATACTAGAAAACTATGTTTCAAAATAATTGTACGATTCTCAATGACGTATTTTTAATTAAATTTATAGAACTTTTCCATAATTTTTAATTTAGAATATATTTAAATTGGTGTTTGACGTATTTTACGTCGAACGTTGGTATTTTTGAAAATTTACAGACTTTGATAACTTTTATTGTTGTTTTGTAATCACGTAGTATTTATGTACGCAATTGTACCTTATTTTTTGTCGTTCATGGCTCGTACGCGGATATGATATAGGGTAGCGGAGCACCAAAAATCTTGTCCAAAATCAACAAGTACACTTACACAGTACATAGCCAATTTTTTTTTCCCTGGCCACCTTGTCCCCCTTTTCTTCCTTATTCCCTTCCATTTTCCTGCATAAGTCTCTTCTTGTATTTCCTTAGCCATTAAGTTTACTTGCTTATATATACACACACTCTTACCCTCTGATTCATAGATCAACATACGCACATACATTCATATACATCCATATAGACAAGAAATGTACATAGAGTTGCACAGAACTCTCCATTGTTCCTCTGTTGTTGAAAAGTAACTATTCCTCCTCTTCTAAAATCACTATCTTCCCATTCGATCGCAATTAGCCAATACCTCCAATATTGAATTTTTCGTCCTTGTCTCTAGTTTTTTATTAAAATTGACGGCGCCCGATTTCGTCAAACGGTGATCAAGAAATCGTCAATCTTCCGAAACAGGGAAGTTTTTATTCCTTCCAATCAAAGTCGAATTACTCGACGTCGTTAGTGTCATTGGGGTTGTATGGAGTTGTAGGATTTTGGGTGAAGTTTCAGCGACTTTCTGTGTTGATGATCGATAGTGGTTGCGAGCTAGGATTTGGGTTAGGCGAAGCTTGGAGCGTCGATAGGAAAATTGGAGGGTAGCGTTGGATTCATTGGAGGAGTCGGGCACGTGCGGTGAAATTTGGTGGAGTTTGGCAATAATTTTTGCCGCATGTTTATGGTGCCATGGGTTTTAGGGATGTAGGTCGTGATCATGGCCAGGGATGCAGACGTGGTGGTGAGGTGTCGGTCGGGTCGAGTTTGCGAAGGGAGGTCGATTGGTAATGGTGGCATTCGTTTTCGGGGTTGTTCGCTCCGTAGCAGTAGAGGACGTGCACATTGTGTACAAGAATGTGTGTTGGAGATTGGGAAATGGAGTGAAGAAGAAGGTACTATTATGAGTGGGTTTGGGTTGAAGGTTGGGCAAGCGGACTTTGCCCCATACGCATTTTGGTGAGAATTTGTTTTATTATATAAATTTATTTGTGAATTTAAAATGTGATATCTCACTCCTATTATATCCATTTAACTTGCAGATTTTTGCGTTAGGCTCATGCTGATGAGCATCACGCATTGACATAAGTTGTTGTCCATTTCGGTATAGCATAATTTAATGATAAACTAATACTTCCTGATTATAATTACGTGAAATTAGATAATTACGTAATTAAATAAATTGTACTTAACGGATGTTACCTATTTGGCCAAATAAACATCACATTGATAAAGTAAATGGAGCAGGAAAATTTAGACACCCGTTTAGCAAAAAAACACTGTTCTGCTAATTAAATTAATTTGACATTTAATTAGCAGAATAAATCCCCATTATGTTATTTTATAGATTGGGACATCTGGTTATATATCGTTAATTGATTTACTAATTGGAATATGTGATATGTTAGCCAATGATGGTTAAGTATTGAATTTATTTGCATAATCGCTAATTTTGTAAATATCAGTTATTAGTTTGGAAAGTTTAATTGAATAACATGGTACCTTGATAAGTACCATGGTGATCGTTAAGCCTCTATCAAGTTTGGAAATAAATTTATGATTTGAAAGTTAATTTAAGAACAATTATTATCTATTATAAAGATTTAAAGGTAATTTTTGTTTAGTAATAAGATTTAAAAGGTAAAAACTATTTATTAATAATGTTTTAAAGATAATTAATAATTGTTTTAATAATGATTTAAGTCAATTATTTTATTAATATGATTTTTAAAAGTTATTTCTTCAATTTATTTTAGAATATTTATTTATTATTTTAATATTTATTTATTTATCTTTTTAAAATGTTTTAATTTAATTATTTATTCAAAGTGATTTAACTATACTTTAATTTTTAATTGAAGTTATTTAATTATATTGATTTCAGTTATTTAATTATATTTATAGGTTAATTAAGTATCATATTAATATTAGTTAAAAGTTATTTGATTATTGTATTAATAAAGTTTTAAAGTTAATTAATTATTATATTAATATTGTTTTGAAGTTAACTTATTAATACAATAATAGTGTTTAAAATTAATTTAATATATTATTAATGAGATTTTAAAGTTATTATTTTAAATGAGATTTAATTTAAGTGAAATAGAAGGAAGTTTAAATAATAACTTATTATTTAAAGTTATTTCAAATAATTTATGGTTTATCAAGGGAACCTTACTGACTTAAGAGTTTATTAAATAAGATTGTTTAAATATGAGAAGAGTTTTATAAATGGTTTTAGTTATCAAGGGATGTATGCTGCTTAAGAAGGATATCTGTAATTCTTGTGCGGGAGGATCGTTCCTCGAAGTACCGAGGGCACCTCCATGGAAATCGTACACAATTAGCGAACGCGCCTTACCGGTTTACGATTCTATTCCTAGTTTTGTTGTGATGTACACTCATGAGCATCACAGCTACTTGATTATTATTATTTTCGCCCTTAGACATTATATAATATCATTGGATTTCTTATATAAAAGATTTTGATTATCGTATGGTAAAAACCCGTCCGTGTTTATGTGCGACGTGGTCTTACGAAATTCCTTAGTTTCAAAAGGTTTATTTAAACTTTAAGAATCCATTTGATTCTGTTTCTCACACTGGTTTTACCAGACTGACCTGGCGTTGTTTTCCTATAATGCTCGGGTCAGACCGAGAATATTTCCAGGTTTAGTTGGATGTTTGGAGCTTTAGGAGATGAGCTGGAGACTAGAGACGTATTCACATACATAGTTATTTTTCCATTGCATTCATTATTGTATTTATCAGCAATTGTGAGGACATGTTGTTAAAATAGTCCGGGTTGAAATAGTTTAGTATGCTCTGATTGATGTCTGTATATACATATATTACGGTTTGTTTTGTGTAAAGATTTGTTATATATTATAAATCATCCGTTCCGTTGTGACATTCTGTATTATTATTTTTCTTCCTGTCTTCTTTCTTCTTTCTTTCCCCTAACCACCCGCCTTTTCGTTCAATATGAGTGGGTCATGTGTGGTTTATTGGCCGCTTAAACTTTACGAAAAAGGTTGGTCGTTACAAGTGGTATTAAAGCTTAGGTTGAGCGAACACCTAAGCTTTGGTGGGTTGAATCATTTAAGATGGGGTAAGTGAGACCCTAGGATGAGTTTAAGAGTAAATATATATAGGAGCGTGTATTTGTTAGTGATATAAAAATGTTTTATATTGTATTGTTTGATTTGTTGAGTGGCTTAAGAATTCTGGTCGATGCGTTTGGCCAACATTATCGATAGGGATTTCCAAACACTCGAACAAGACCAACCGACACAGTATTGTTTTAAAATTTGGGTAAATGAAATAATTTTACCTAATATTATATTTTATATATATATAAGGATTTTTTTCAAAAATTCAATATAGTTATTCTGGATTGTGCTTATTTGATAGGAACTGATAGTATTCCATTCATTATCATCTAGAATTTTGATTAGTCATGCTCGCCCAGTTATGACCATTGACTATTGTTGTTGATCTATTTGGAATCTTCCGTTTGAAATCCAGGTTAGGTAAATAGGAAATTTTGGGAACATTGAAACGAATACCTTGTGAATTTAGTTTCACAATTTGAATATAAGGCGTTCGTTGATAATGTTGGGTTAACAATTTGATTTCTATGGGTTGTTTATTTAAAAGAATTTGGAATGTTTTTAAATAAATATTCTACAAATGATTTAATATAAAAGTTGGTTATATAAAGTTCGATATTAACAAAAAGAGTTTATTAAAAGAAAACTAATATAATTTGGAGATAAATATTGGAAAAAAAATGATTTTTATAAGGGGCTGATTTTATAAGAATTTGATTTATTAAAATGTGTCTTATAAATAAAAGGAATCCGACAGTTTAAATCCCGGTGATTTTGGAAAAATTATTTTCAAGGTTTACGAATTAATAATAGTATTTGAAAATATTTTCAGGATAATAATATTTCTAAGGATTTTCAAGAGGATATAAGCAGTGAACTCACTTTAGTCGCCGGAAAATAATTGCGACGATCATTGCAACGTCGTCAGTGTTCATTTTCGAGTTTCTAAGTGGGGGATTGCTACCGTTAGGATCTCGCTATATAATTCTTTTGATAAAACAAATTTTGATCTGATTCCAAAAGTATGATTTGATTTACCATAGTGTAAATATGTATATTATCATTTTAAATAATTTGGGAAAAAGAAATAATAGTTTTATTAATGATAGTTTTGGAGTATGATGATTTAAAAAATGGTAATAATAGTTTTCTTAAAGGGTTATTGGTGTATAAATATTTTGGAAATAGTTTTCTTAGAAATATATTTAAGTATAAAAATCTTTGGAAAGGAATTATATAAAAAGGTGTGTTTTCTTTGGTTGGTTTGGGGAATGAGTCCTGATTTGTTTTGTGATGACCGGAATAATGTTCTAAGTGATGATCGGATGTTTGCTTAGGCGAATTGTATTGTGCACTTAGTAAATTATTCTCTTTTCCATTGTACTATCGGAACAAGTTCGAACCCAAACAAATCCAAGGCAAATTGGAAATGGGTAATTTTGGGTAAAACTATTTATTTGGAAATATATACTATATTGTTTCAAATTGGATTTTGAAAAAGAAAAGAAGGAAGGTATTTTTAAATTAACTAGTCCGAGTGGTTCAAAAATAACTAAACCGGGCAGGATATGTGTCTGGATGGTAGACACTTCTCTTAAGTATTACTCTCCTTGGTAAGGGAATATATAATACTGTTTGGTAGTGCCCAGTTCCTTTGTCTCATTTTGGGGTTATTCGGGCTATATATATATATATATATATATTTGTTATGGATTAAAATATATATAGTACCATTTCAAAAGTTTTTGGAATAAAATCCGAGTACATGACTCTTAAGTTTCCAAAATATAAAGGTATTTTGATTAGAGAATAGGTTAATTAATGAAATTGTTATTTGGGACAAATTTATTAAGAAGGTTTAACAAACTTTGTTTTAATAAACGGTGCCTTTTAATTTTAACATCTAGGAAGTTAAAAACCACTTGATGTTATTCGACCGGCTAGTAAGCATTTTTACCTCTGAGTGTCTAAAGAAAAGTATATTCTAAGATGGAGTTTGGATACCAGCATTCTACTCTTCTTAGCTACTTACCAGACCGAACGGGTAAGGAAGTTGTATTGGTTAACTCAGTTTTAAGATTCAAAATTATTTTGGACCTCCATATGAATAGTTAAAAGTGAATAGAATTAAAATTAGATGTTTTGTATATACTCTTAGGATGTAGGAGAGTATTATACAAGTTAACAAAGTTATGAATAGGTTTCATAAACAAAGTTGTATTATCTAAAATGTTTGAACCTAAATTGGAATTTTTTTTTGTTTTCATAAATAATTTAGTGCTAATAGAATTGTATTAGGAATAACCAATTAAATAAGTGCGAAGGTGGGCATGGATCATTTCTCTTCATATAGTTTTGATCTAATATTCGAGTACAAGGCTTTGAGGTGTTTCACACCGTTCCAAATAAGGATCTATTAAACGATTTTTGATGTGAGCACTTGATGAGGTTTCTTGATATGGAACCAAGGTTTCTATCATAGTTTATGGCTATGTAAGGAGAATGGAGGATTCTAATTAAGAAGCCTGATCAAAGCGCGCACTAGAAAATCGGATGAGCGATACTAGTTTGGAAGTGGAGTTATGTATTCGAAGAGTGATCAAATCAGATTCTGTACATAAATGATCTATGAACATCATGCGAGCTTATGAATAGTATTAAGCATTCTTGTGCTGAAACTTTAAGTATGAAATTCTTTTTAAGGGAGGGAGAGTGCAACGACCCGAAATTTTATCACTTTGATTTTGGAACATTTAATTACTTTTAAATATTCGATTTAGGATTTTACAAAAATATACTAGAAATCTATGTAACAAAATAATTGTTTGATTCTCGATGACGTATTTTTAATTTAATTTATATAATTTTTCCATAATTTTTAATTTAGAAAATATTTAAATTGGCGTTTGACGTATTTTACGTCGAAGTAGGTATTTTTGAAAATTTACAGAATTTTATAACTTATGTAATTTAATTTTGTTTTGTAATCACGTAGTATTTATGTATGCAATTGTACTTTATTTTCTATCGTCCATGGCTCATACACGGACGTGATATAGGGAAGCGGGGCACCAAAAATCTTTTCCAAAATCAACAAGTACACTTACACGGTACATAGCCATAAGGCAACCTTGTTCCTCTTGTCTTCTCTATTCCCTTCCATTTGTCTGCATATGTCTCTTCTTGTATTTCCTTAGCTATTAAGTTTTATTGCTTATATATATATACACATTGATACACATTCGTACCCTCTGATTCATAGATCAACATACACACATACATTCGTATACATCCACATAGACAAGAAATGTACATAGCGTTGCACTGAACTCTCTATTGTTCCTCTGTTGTTCAAAAATAAACCATTCTTCCTTCTAAAAGCACTATCTTCCCATTCGATCACAATTAGCCAAAACCTCCAACATAGAAGTTGTACGTCCTTGTCTCTAGTTTTTTTTAAATTAATGGCGCCCAATTTCATCAAACGATGATCAAGAAATCGTCAATCTTCTGAAAGAGGAAAGTTTCGTCGATGAGGTTTAAAAATTTATTTCTTCCAATCTAAGTCGAATTACTCAACGTCGTTAGTGTCGTTGGGGTCGTATGGAGTCGTAGAATTTTTGGTGAAGTTTCTGCGACTTTCTATGATGATGATCGACGGGGGTTGTGAGCTAGGGTTTGGGTTAGTCGAGGCTTGGAGCATTGATAGGGAAATTGGAGTATGGCGTTGGGTTCGTGGAGGAGTGGGGCACGTTGCGGTGAAATTTGGTGAAGTTTGGAAATAATTTTTGTCGCATGTTTATGGTGTCGTGGGTTTTAGAGGTGCAGATCATGATCATGGCGAAGGGCATGAACGTGGTAGTGAGGTGTCGGTCGGGTCGAGTTTGCAAAAGGAAGTCGATTGGTGAAGGCGGTGTTCGTTTTCGGGGTTGTTTGCCCCATGTAACATCCCACTATTTTGGACCATTCAAATCGATAATAAATCCTCACATGTCGGACTTGAATACTTCAAAACAGTGGATTGTCAAGAAAATTTGGAGAAAATAAAACCAAACACAGAATCACAGACACAGAATATCAGAATAACTCGCAGCGGAAATAAAATACCATAGTAGTTCATGAAGCTACTATATACATACTCTCAAAACATATACAAAATCTCATAGTTAAAATAGATACAATAGAAGTCAGGATACATAAGTCAAAAATACAAAGACAATACTGAATAGGAAATAAGTGGAATAGAAACAGATGAACCGATAGACAAATAAGCTCCAACCAATCTCTAGCTCCAGAAGGTGAATCCAAAGTTGTGATTCTCAGGCTGACTCGAGCGTAAAGTAAAACACAAACACTCGAGTCAGGACATACATACTTATACAATGTAAACCAACTCAAGTGAACTGTAATAGCAATGCACAATAACTTAAAGGATGCTTGGGATCGCCCATCCTTTAAGGATCCGTTAAACCATTAATTAAGCAGTAATAAATGCTATCATAGAAATATCCATATTAAAGTAAACAATGCAAATAACAGTGTAAATGTGACTAGGGTAGCGCCGAGCTGCAGTAATCGCTCACCTCTAGCCAAGCTCTCAAATTAAAGGTGTGCATCCAAATAAATCACAAGGAAATAAAATGGCATACAGAGAAGTGTACCCGTGGTTAAATTTCAAAATGGTTTATAATTTCGAATTAAAATCATCCATTTAAACCATTAAAAGATGAAGTCATTATACCTTCAAATCAAAATATTAAATTCCCAAAATTTTAGCCTTTTCTGAACTCATTTATTCAATTAAATACTTCAAAACATTGAAATTTCAGCTTTTGCAGCACTTAGGAAATGCTACGGTAAGTTATATTTGAAAACAATTCAATTCAGCAAAGACGACATTTACAAAACTGCTGTAGTAGTTCAGTTACAATTAAAATCTTATTTCATCCAACTGCAGCACTTATCAAGTGCTATTGTAGCCCTTTTTATTAGTTTCGATTTTAGATTTTCTTACTGCAACCACATCACTTACCAAGTGTTGTGGTAGCCTTTGGTTAATTAGCCTTTAGTTCATTTGCATCAACCATAGCACTTACAAAGTGATGCAGTATCCTTTACTTCAGATTTTAAGTTAATTTCAGAAATGATAGCATTTCTGAAGTGTTGCTAATTCAATTTCCAAATTTATAATAAAATTTCAGAAACAATTAAACTTCAATTTAAACCATTTTAACTTATAAAAATCATATTTTTCCACTTTAAAAATGTTCATTTAAATACCCTTTAACTTATGATTTTATAAAGAAATTTTTTACAATAAAATCAAATTTTCCAATAATTTCACTTATTAAATTCAAGTGTACCATTTTCCCATTCTTTTCATTTTTAACAATTTACTTTAACATTTAAATTTAAATTTCCATTTCATAAATAAAACTTAATTTCCATTTTTTTATTTGATTAACTTAAACTTCCATTTAAAAATCAAATCACAAATCTCCAAATTAAGTTATGTTTCAAATCACAATTTTTTCCATTCATTTATTTAACGTTTTAAATACATAGAAAAATCATTATCACTTTATTAAATCATTTTAAATTCAAATTTAAATCAAAATATCAAATTTTACATTTTAAAAATACTTAAAATTTTCCAGAAAAATATATAAATAACCACGGGTCTATATAATATTTTCTAGCCTAAGTCAAGTGATACGGATAATATATCATTTCAATCCGTAATTTACAAAGAAAAATCCAGGTTCTATCATTTCAAAGCCGCAATCCCAAGTTAATAAAAATCAATAAAAATCGCTCAAGCCTATCATTTCAGCCCATAACAATTTTTCCCTATTCTAAAGTCCATTCGGGTATGTATCATTTCAACCCATAGTGATTCTATTCTACAAGGAACTTGCAGTGTGAGAAACAGAAATAAAATAAACAGTATAGCAAATTGTAACAATAACAATAACAGATGATGTGACAAGTTTATAATAAAGTTTAACATCGTATAATTAATATCACAGGCAGATATAACATGATATAGCAGTTTCTACACATTCACTTGTTGTCACTTCACAAATTATATAAGTATGAATGTCAAGCATGAATAACTCACCTTATTAAGCTGGAGTTAACGATTTAAAACACGAAGATAAATTCCAGAAAGCATGATACATCACGATTTAGATTCAAGTGGAGAGAGAGCCAAGATATTGATCTTGTATACAACAAATAAGCAAAGCAATTATAAATATATATTCAACACAAAGATTAAATTGAAAGAAATGAAATTAGAATTAACAAATGACTTAACCAAGCTTTTAAATCACAAGTGCTCGACCACTACTCATTGTTTGCTCGGCCATGTATGTTATTTAGTGAAAATGGCTCGGGTTTGCATCACTTCGTACACAGCTAGGCTAAGGAGATGAAGGGGTTGGAGTTACAAGTGAAGGAATGCAAAAGGTCAAGGCAAGAAAGAGGGGTTTGGTTGCAACTCTAGTCTCGGCCTATGGTCCTATGGGCTCGGCTATGGTCTGCTACAGGTCAGGTGATGTGGTGAAGGGACGGCCAGAGGTGGTGGCAGCAGGTGGTGGTGGTTCTAGGGTGATGGCCGAGGCAAAGTGTGAAGGGGATGATGGAAATATAGCTCGGCTATGCAATTTTCAAGGCAAAGTGTGAAGGGGATGTGGAGTTTTTGTGATATGGTGGTCACGACATAATCTGGTCAGAGGAAGAGGAGGTGGTTGTAGGCTGTGGATGGTGAGGAGGAGATGATGGTGGTGGTCGGTGGAGGAGATGGTGGGTTATGGCCGAGCAAAGCATGAGAGATCAAAGGCAAAAATCTATGAAAAATAGGAAGAAAGTAGAAAAAGAGGAAGCCATTACTTACAAAAACTTTCAAAAATGGAATGGCCGAGAGTTGTGAAGTGTTGAGAAGTTTTCACGTGAATAACAAAGGAAATACACGGCTAAAACAAAAGAAGTGAATGGCCAAGGCAAGTGAAAAGACTAGGAGATGAAAAGTCACAAGTTAAAGTGAAACATTTGTCTCTTTGAATTTCCAAATCTATATATTCAAAATAAACAAATAGAAAATCAAGAAAATAAAATAAAAGTCAAAACAACATAAAGTGGAAATGAAAATAAATAATGTCTTAGGAAAATAAGAAAATAAATAAAGAAAATAGTTTAATTTATTGAAACTAAAATTAAAAATTATAAACAAAATACAACTAATATAGGAAAATTCCAAACACAACAAAATTCACACAATTTAATTCAAAACCCAAAACAAAATAAAAGATGGCAAATAAAATAGAAAATGAAAAATAAAAATGCAGATAAAATTCTGCGTGTAAAATGCTGAATTTATCAAATTTTAAAAGGTTTAAAACAGAATTCGACGAAACGAAAAGCAGAACAGATATCAGAACCAATTACCGTTTCAAAGAAAAAGATTAAAATTTAAAATTTAAAATTTCAATTTAAAAGTCACAGTTTGACAAAATATAACATTTCCAGAAAAATAAATATTTAATTGTATTTGGGAAAATAAAATAGAAACAAAAATCCAAAATACATTGGAAAAATTCCAAACTTCAATTTAAAATTATTTAAAAATCAAAGTTTCAAAATAAAAATTAATTTAAAGATAATTATTAAAATTATGGGTTGTTACACTCTCCCCCACTCAAAGCTTTTCGTCCCCGAAAAGGAAGAAGGTAGGAGAATAGGAATAACTAGTAGGAAAAATGGGTTGCAAGACAAGGATGAACCGTTAATTTAAAACCATATAAATTTCAATTAGAATTCTTTAATATTTAATAATTTGGTTAAATCCATTTTATTATATCCATAAAAGTCATTTAATTCAAATTGTTAGTTAAAGAGGTAAACAATATTTAAAATACTTTAAAATCTTTTAGAAAGGAAAATAACTGATCAAAATGTCCTTTATATAATACTTTATCAAAATACTTTTATAACTCGATGCCTTAACAAGTTTATCCTCGTTCCTGCAGACTCTGGCCATGCGTTGATCAGGCGCAAAGCTAGAATTCTCCAAGTACTTAGTAGACTTGTTTCAACACCCAGTTGATGTATTAGTGTCGATTTCTAAGGATTGAAAGGGTGGTTCGTTACATTTAACGTCCTTCACTATGGAACCAACTAGCTACCAGATGGGAATTCCTGTCCGGTCTTCCCTTGCTGAACCAAAGTACATACTGGACAAGAATTCATATCTGTTCTTCTGCCACATGACTGCTTGGACCCAAACAGCAGCTTCTCTTCCTAAAGCCAACAACCGGACCACACCACCATTGGACAGTCATTGCCAAACTAGAAACCTATATTACAGTAAAATTAGACTTTATCAAAAAGATGTATAAGTGAAAAATTTAATTATAATATCATACCACATACTAAGGTGATGTGTGAATGTTAATTTTCGAGTTGTTTGATATTAATCGCTGACTGAATTTACACCTTTGAGTGGTACAGCCATAATAATGAATACATCAAAAACCACACGATTTAATTAATTCATAATCATTATAAGTTAATTGAATTACTTAATATTTATTAATTATTAAATTTTATTAAATTTGTTTGAATACCATTTGTATTTAATAAAGTGCATATATAAAAATTATAAACATGCGTATCGATATATGATGTCGATAGAATATTTAAATTGGATTTAAGTAGATTAATTGATAAGGGGTTTTGGAAAAATTTTGCTGCCCGTATGTTTTTTTATGGCCAACCATGCTTAACGAAAGGAGAGAGGATTTGATGAGATTCATTGAGGAATTAAATAAGGAAATTTTTAAATGAGAGAATTGAAAGATTTCAATGTTTCCTTTAAAACAAATTATCTTTCATTCGTTCCATAATTTTTTTTCCTGATAATTTTTTTCCCACTCCCTTTTTCTCCTATCATGGCCTCTATGGCTTAAAAAATCCTAAAAAAATTAAAATAAAATAAATAAAAGGTGGTTACTATCTCTTGATCCTTGCAAATCTAGAGGTTTATTCGGTTGAATCTGTGAGCTTTGTTCTTCGTTCAGGGTGCAAAATTTATTTACATCTTAAGATAACATTCAAATTTTATTTATTTTTATTTTAACTTAATCTGGACTGCCATTATGCTACACCTCAATCGAGTGTATATTCATTATGTTAATATATTTCAAATCCTTCATTTCATTTGGTTATATGTTCATATTGTTTGTATAGTTTAGATCTGAATCTTTTACAATGAATTATGTGCCTAAGTTATATGATTTATTTTTTTGTTGTTTTAGCAGTTATTTTTAAATATAAAAGGAGAAATTTTGATTGAAAACTATGTTTAATTAAGTGTGTGTGTGTGTGTGTAACATGGTTATTCAAACAATTTTGATTATTTAAAATTACCTTTAAAATTGAATACATGTGGTTCATATTATTTTTTTGAGCATAATTTGTTTGGTTATTGTTTACATAAGTGTAAAAGTTATTTTGATTTAAACTCATTAAGAACACATTTATGTAAAATTATAAACCATCCGATTCCTTTCTAAGTTGAAAGTTGATTTGAATTTGTTAACTTTAAATTTATGTACATATATATTAGATTACAACCTTTACATATATATATATATGTTGTTTTAATTATTAAAACATTGTTTTCAATTATTTACATATGGATATACGTTTATATATGTTTTTTAAATAAAATTTATAAAATAAACTTTTGTGTAAAATTATAAAATTTGATTTTAAATTCATTACTTGATTAAAATAGATTTACGATTGTTAATTTTATATTTAAAAACATATAAAATAGTCAAAATTATTTTTAGCATATATACATGTGTGTATATTGATAGAGTTTGAGGAATGCACTATAGGCAATTTTTTTCAGCAGAGCAAGGGGGATTAACTGGTCACCTACCAATTTTATTACAACCACAATAAAAGGTACGAAAATAACAACTAGACTCATAACAGGCTATGAGTCAAAGGATTAGAAACAAGATAAAGCAAAAAATAAATGAAAAATAGAAAAAGTTAAACAGAGAACACAAGAACAATAATAAGAAGTCAACAGGAAAGGTAAAATGTAAACCATACATAAGACCCTAACTAAGCCAAACAACCAGCGTAGAGCTATCGAATGGGTAGATAGAATTATTTAACCCATCTAATATTTCATTGCTTATTTCATGCTTTAGAGTAGCTTTTTCTTTAGATGCACAACTGAACACCCTATTATTTCTTTCCATCCAAATGACTTTTAGAAACTTTTTCTGTATGCTCAGCAGCCCATAAGTCCTCATATTTCTCCATCTTGTTGCCTTGTATATTAAGCCACTTAATATTAATGTTTCTATTTGTATCGTTTTTTCCAAAGATATCCATCAAAAACTTCAAAATTTCATAGATGAAAGAGCGTTAAAGAATAAGTGCAAGATATCTTCATTCTCTGTAATTTGTTATATATATCTAGCTCGATAACCAATCTTATTCAAAGTAAAAAGTGTTTTCTTTCTATTATATACTTGTTATATAGTGATATCATTAATTAAATAATTAATTTAAAGTATATTATATAGAAAATCCTTAAATTATATGTTATGTGTTAGTAATTATAAAATATTGTAATCATGAGAAATTTATCACATTAAAAATAAGATATTATTTAAGTATTCCTAATAAAGGTGTTTCAAGGTGGAATATCGATACATTCGTTGGGACTAGAGTGGGTAATGCTCTCCAAACATTAGGTAGTTTATTTCTCATGGCTGTTGGGAACACTATGGGATAATATTCTAATAGTTATTGGATAACTATGGAATGACTCACTTGAAAGTTTTTTGTTAGTTAATATAACTAAGGTCAAATAGAGAATCTCGAAGTAACAATATCACATAGTTCTCTCGACTTGAGAATATTGTTGAATTTCAATGTGGATGTTCCACTTTGATTATAGTTAAATCGGGGCATGGTGTCCATCAAATGACTATAGTTAGGTCTGAGTTGAAGCATTAGAATTAAAAAACTATTCAATAGAGAATTCGTCTCTTCGGTTATATAGGGTTAATATCACGGTCAACTGTAGTGAACTCAAAGTCAAAGTCTCTGACCAAAGTAGTTTGGTAAATAATTATTGTTATTATTGAACCAAGGTTTTTGTGTTTGGGATACTCAAGTTGAATAGGGATGATGTTGGAATTTTGACCACAACCAAACTTCATAAGTCCTAATGTGATATTGTGTTGACGAAGAGAATTGGTGAAAATAATTGTTACTACCAGGTACCATTTACAATAAGTAAAATTTGTTTTGCAGAAAATATATATAAGTCATAAATTTAGTCAAAATTCCACTCCACTAGCTAACGTGATGTGTGGACGTTAATATTTGAATTGTTTAACATTAATCGCTGATTGAATTTACATCTTTGAGTCGCAAAATCATTATAATGAATACTCCGTGAAAAACCACACCATTTAATTGATATAAATTGTTGTAAAATAATTAAATTAATTTATATTTATGAAATATTCTTTATTAAATTTTATTTGAATTGTTTGAATACCATTAATATTTAACAAAGTGTGTATATAAAAACTATAAATACGTGTATCGATATATGATATCGAAATAAACTTAAATTGGATTTAAATAGATTAAATGCTAAGTGGTTTAGGTAAATTTTTTAGACCCTCATGCTTTCTTTTATGGTAGGCCATGCATGAAAAGGGTCTAAGAAACCACTTTTCCATATAATTTAAGCGGACAATCAACCATACATAACCCACTCAAATTTAATGGAATGACGGATGGTTAGGGAAAAGAAAGAAGATAAGAAGAAAACTAAAAAATACAAAATCTCACAGCGAAACGAATAATCTATAATATACAACAAATATTTAACCAAAGAAAAATGTAATATACATACACAAATTAGAGTACACTAACATATTTCAGCCGGAACAGTTATAATAGCATGTCCTTACAATTTGCTGATAAATACATCTAACAGACAACACGGCTGAATACAAGAAATAGGTAGATATGTCTTGGACATCCTGCTCGTCTCCTGAGCTTCATTGCATCCAAATCAATCTATAAATATACTCGGTCTGACCCGAGCATTGAAAGAGAAGAACGCCTAGATCATTCTGGTAAACCACGTGATTGAAACACACCCAAATTGAATTTAATGTTTATCAAAACCTTTCAAATAAAGGTATCTCGTATTACCACGCTGCACATAAACACGGATGGGCTTTTACCTTACGATAATCAAAACATTTCTATAAAAAATCCATCTATATTATATAATGTCCAGGGGTCAAAGTAAAATATGAATATAGCTAAAATGCTTGCATCTCACATTTCAGCATAGTTGGGCATAACTAAGTCCGTAAAGCTCATATTAGAGAATGGATTCAATACTATGACAAGGTAAGGAGCTAACTTCTGATGGTACATCTCTAGATAAAATGCACTGGGGTCTAATAAGAACATCTTGTGCCCATGCCATATAGGGCTAGCCTACCACTTGACTAGTAGTACCGAATATGATCACCACTTTGGGCCTGAAGCATACATGAGTAGATAGTAATCGATCTAGATTTGGGATGACCGTACCCTTATAGGAGCGACCCACATGGCCTTGCTGCATGCTCGATACTTGTCATTTCCTGGTTGCTGAGGCTTGAGGCTACGTTTTACCCTTATATAGCACTTCCCACTTGGAATGCTAACACTACCCTCGAGGCAGATATGCAATGCTAGCATTCATCCATAAGTTGTTCAGGATATGAACAAACAGAAGGCACTACTTCTACTACATCCATTTTGGAATCATTCTCAGGATTAGTAGCAAGCAGCTCTTGCACTTCAACGAGCTCCGTCTTCAATTCCATCATCTTCAAGATGTCTTCACTTCGAAATGCTTGATTTGGACCGAAGAGGTTTTTGAATAACATATCAGATCCCGGTCTCTTCGAAAAAAATTCGATAGTTTTCGGTAAACTCAACCCGATTCTTTAGGAAATAAATAGTCAAAGATAAGAGTGGGGATCATTTCCTAACTATTAGTGGAAGGATTTCCTTATCATTTGTCCTAGGAGAACGAAATAAGAATTATACGCACAGTACAGCATCATCGGAGATGACTATGCCATATAACTCACGTGATTCTTCTATGTATTTCCAAAGTTACCTTTTGGGTCCATATTTGAAAGTCTTTTATTTAACTATCCACAAACACACATCTAGGTTAGGGATTTAATTCCATAGGGAAAACCAATAACCATATTAATTTTCTATCACTACATGGTTTAAGTTTTGAACCTACAACAATGTCATAACTAATAGTGTCAAACCATCAGGTTTGATGTTCAATGATTCATATAACAAGATTATTATTGAAAACATTTCAACAAGGGCGAGGAATCCCATTGGATCCCTCCAACCTATCCCCCTGCATCACATACCGTATATAATCATATATTACGAGTCATCCACTACTAGGCAAGTACATAAAAAGGTCATTCGCTCTAGGGTCGGGAATAAAAATCCAAACCAACTGATAAAATAGTAAATCATCCAAACATCCAGTCAACTGTATAACATACTAGTTAACCAAAAGGGTGAGTTTAACTCACTAAAATTTCAGTTGTAGCCGAAGCGTTCTGGTTTCGTCTGAATGTTCGGATTCAGCATAAAATTACACTAGCTTCAATCGCAACACAACTAATCGCGCTTGATTCCGACCTCATATGAATTAGTTGTAGCATTAATACGATTTACAAATTAATTAATATAATATATTAACAAATTACAGTCATTAAGTATATTAATGACCTCGTTCTAATCAAATCCTTCTCCCCCTAACTTCATCTCCCTCGTTCACGAAAATACCCAGGCCACACGAACGAAACATACGACTTTGTCATGCTACCAAATGCCACGTCATGCCACCTCATCCTCGCCTCTCCATCCCCGACCCAACGATGCCTGCCTCGTCACCTGAAACGCCTTTGCCATCATGAAATACCCCAAAACGTCGACCAACTGCAAATGCCTACAGCCACCGCCACCAACTGTCGGAGCCCGCCATACTACCACTGTCAAACGACCCTACCTCCAGCACCCCTACGCCACCAGTGTCGCCCCCTCATTCGCCACCATCACCAAGCAATGGACAAAAATGCCAGCACCAATCATCGACGATTTCCAGCCATCTCATGTCGCTAGTTGACGATCCCACCATCCATAACGTTTCATATTATCGATGCAAACAAGTTCCTATTTATGGGCGAAGCCTCAAATTGCACGTAGTGGTGCCGATGATCTCGGACCATTGGATTGGAGGACTGATTTGAAGAAGAAAAACGAACGAAAATTCTCTGGTTGAAGTCACGATTTATAAAGAAAGGGAAGTATGTTTTGAATAGTTGAAGACATGGATATGGTACGGGATAGGGCATGAGCTAAGAAGATGGGTATATATTATTATATTTCAAAAATATCTTGCTTGATGCACTCAAAAATCTCAAACTCCAAATGAGGCATGCCACCTAGCGTACTATACTAAATACCCCTATTTCGAACACAATGAAACTAGCATCAAGACCGAATTTCAAAATATACATAAGTTAGCATTCCAAATCAAATTATATTAATTTAAATTCCTTTAATTAATTTCTACGCGTTTCGAACTCGCACGACCAAACGATACGTCTAATCGCCATAAAATTCGATGGCATATAGGAATTCACTATTACGGATCAAATGGCACTGGTTTCGTTGAAATCCCAAGCAGTGTCCCGGAAGGCTATTTTTGCACGTTAATTAAAATGAATTATTATTACAACGATTTTAACCACTTTTACTTACCTTTAAATTCTAATATAAAAGTCTACTATGATCATTCTTATTTATATTGAATTCAAATAAGATCTCCAAATCATTTTAATTCATATTAAATCCAAGGTTAAATTAGTTAAGCGTTCTAATTATTTAAATTCATTATTCAAATAAATTCCTATATTTGAAATTTAAGCTATTTGACTTATAAAGCTAATATTTCAATATTTAAAATCAATTAAATATTCCAAATTCGAATGACTGAAATTCTAGGTCGTTACATTCTTCCCCTTAAAAGAATTTTGTCCACGAAATTAGCAAGTAAGAAAATGCTACAATCCTATTGACTTTCCAAAACCAATTAGCTGAAATAGATTATAAAGTTTTCTAGGTCTTTAAATTCATTCACAGATTCCAACTAATATCATTCCAAGTTATAACATAAAAAATCAAATTTTAGTTACTAAAAATTTCTTCAAAATTTTTCAAAAAATTTCCGACTTTTTAATTTACAGAAAATTTCTGCAGCGTCTCCTTTGCACGGTTCGATCGAAAGAATTTATTACATAATATACATCTCACCTTCAAGAATGAGGCATCCCGTAGGGAAAAATATAAAAATACGATATGTAATTTGAGACGTGTAACTTTTCTTATATTAGTAAGCATATACAATCAATATAATGCGAAAGCTAGCTCCAAATGCGAAGCTTACGCCATCTGCATCTACTAATCACTCGAAAACAAATGAGAACAAGTACATGGAAAGTAATATCAACATATATCATGTACTAATACAATAACTATATGCAAATGTAAAAAATGTAACCAGAGAAACCATCAAACAAATAATACCCATTCAATTAATTCATAACTATATCAATTTACATTTTCCAATGTCAACATTTAATTTATTAAAGCCCGTACGATGTACATATATCATCCATATGCAAAATCAAATCTAATCGCTCGCTCAATCACACAATTTCACTTCCGAACTAGTAACATTCACACGACCACTCTAGTGCGGACTCAGATCCGGTTCCTTGATTAGAAACTGCCATTCTCCTTGCATAGCCATATACTATGGTAGAGAATCCCAAAATCAATCAAAAATCCATATATAGTGTTCTCCATTGAGAATCGAGTGGGAAATTCTAACTCGGACCGATGTAAATCATATCAAAATCATATACTCGAATCTGGATCAAATAGTTATGCGAATAAAATAATATACGTACAACTTACGTATTTATTTCAATTGGTTTCTCATTATTCAGATTCTTTTATTTACATTCATTTATTCATAATCACTATTCACATTGCTTTATTCACATTCATTTATTTCTTAGTATATTTCTTCTAATACTAATGTCACCTAAGAACCATTCCATCAAATTTTACTTAAGTTTATTATAAACATTTTATATAACACTTCTCATGTTTATTTTCACTTTACAACTTAAGTTCATATTCATTAAATCAAATTTAATTTAATTTATTTAATTAATTCACTTCATTTACCTTTACACGAGTCAAATTTATATTCAAAATTTATTTTATTTAACTTAACTTAAGTTAAATTTCATTTCATAGTTCAATTTCAAATTTATTCTTAATATTTATATGCAACAAATTTAAAATTTTGTTCTAACTTACTAATTCTCAAAGTTTATAAGTTCTAAAACTTATTCTCTCATATTTATCAAATTATACTTTGGATTTTAAAATCAAAACTTGTTTTACCAAAACAAAACTTCAATGGTAGTAATCCATCGGTTAGAAACTTGAAAATGAATATTGATGACGCTGCAGTCATCACCTGAATTATTTTCCAGCGACCAAAGTGAGTTCATTACTTTCTTAACACTTTTAAATTCCATTTTAAAACACTTCTATTCAAAAATATATTCCAAATAATATTATTGTTATTTTCCAAAATTTTGGAAAACAATTTTCAAAATCAACGGGATTTAAATTCTCAAATTCTCAACTTTTAATCCTTTTTATTTACAAATCATATTTATAATTTCACTATGTTTTATAAAAACATTTCTTAATTGTTAATCTTGTTTACATTATAATAGTAACAACTTTTATTAAAATACAAACGACAGAGAACAAATGATAATAATCAAATATTATCATTTACTAACACCCAAACACACCATATATACTATAATAATTTCTGAAAATTTTCCTTTATATATAAAATATAATCAAGGTAAAAGTATTTCATTTACCCAATTTCAAAACAATACTATGTCCAATCTCTATGTTCAAGTGTTTAAAGTCCCCTATCAATAACGTTAATTACTCGTATTGACCAAAATCCATAAGTCATTCAACAGTTCAATCAACACAATATAAAACATTTTTATATCACTAAAAAATACGCACTTATATATATATATATAGACACACACACTCAAACTTATTCTAGGGTGCTACTGACCCTATCTATAATGAGTACCCAACAAAAGTCAAGGTTCTCCCTTAACCTTGCGCTTTGATACCACAATGTAACAAACCACTTTTCCGTACAGTTTAAGTGGACAATTAACCACACATGACCCGCTCAAATTGAACGCAAAGGAGAATAGTTAGGAAAAAGAAAGAAGATGAAGATAAGAAGAAAACTAAACAACACAGAGTCTCATAGCGGAATGAATAATCTATAATATACAATAAATCTTTACCTAAAGAAAAATTAATATACATACACTAATCAGGGTACACTAACCTATATCATCCTGAACAGTAAAAACAGCTTGTCCTTACAATTTGCTGATAAATACAACCAATAGACAACATAGTAGAACATAAAAAATATGTAGATACATCTTGGACCTCCAGCTCGTCTCGTGAGCTTCAATGCATCCAAAGCAATCTGGAAATATGCTAGGTCTAACCCAAGCATTGAAAGAGAAGAACATCCAAATTAGTTTGCTAAATCTGCATGAGAAAAGCACAATCAAATGAAATTTAATGTTTATCGAAACCTTTCAAATAAATATATCTCGTAAGACCACTCCGCAGATAAACATGGAACGATTTAACTTACAATAACCAAAACATTTTCTATAGAAAATCCGTTTATATTATAATAATGTCTAGAGGTCAAAGTAAAATATGAATATAGCTAAAATGCCTGCATCTCACGTTTCATGTAACGACCCGCAAACCCTCATGGTTCGAGCTGACGATAAACCACACATGTCCAACCCAAATTGAATGGAAAGACGGATAGTTATGGGAAAGGAAGAAGAAAGAATAAGAGAAAAAAAGAAGAAGAGAAAGAGAAACTAAAGCAAAATAGAATCTCACAATCGCAGCAGAACAACATATAATATAATATCAATGAACTTTACAGAAGAGAAACTGTCATATACATTAATCCATCAGAGTACAGCAACAAATCACATAGATCAGCCTGGACAGTTATAATAACCTGTCCTCACAAATGTTGATAATTTAGACAACAATGCAGCGGAAAATAAATATATACGTGAATACGACCTGAAGTCCTCCAACTCGTCTATTGAAACTCTAGAGCATCCAAATCTAAATCAGTAAATATGCCCGGTCTGACCCGAGCATTGAAAGGGAAGAATGCCCGGATCAGTCTAGTAAACCAGCGTAAGAAATCACATCTCGACTGAATTTTTAAAGTTATAAAAACTTTTCTTTATCAAAACAAAGGTATCTCGTAAGACCACGCCACACATAAACACAGATGGGTTTTTACCTTACAAAAACCAAAACATTTCATATAAATTACTGTTATATTATTCCACTTTCTAGTGTCCAAGTAATATTAAAATAGCCGAAATTGTTACATTGGTTAAATTAGATGGCGTAATAGGTTTACAAACAAGATGGCAGGCACGTATTAGAGAATGGATTTCCATACAATGGCAAGTAAGGGACTGCCTTCCGTACAGTACATCTCTAGAGGGACGTACCGATGATACACAAATAATCCTCCGCATCTGACAAGACCGGTCTATCCCTTTTTGGCACTTAAACATGGCCTGGATAGAAACCAAATATGTCATCACCCCAATCGTCACTGACCTATCTGAGGCGTCTCGTAGCATACACCACATACACAAAATATAGAGGGTTATTTAGAAAGGTGATGATCATACACTAATGGTTGCGAACCACATAACCTTACGACATACCCTGTTTAAGCCATTACCGGGTGATAAGGCTTAAGGTAATGTTCACCTTTCACATAGCACATTCTACTTTGAATGCCACATTGTCATTTCCACAATAACACAACTGATTTCTACAAACGTTTAACTCATGAGCTCGTACGTCTATGGAAAGGATGTTAAGCTAAGAGAAGTTGCCTCCTCCGCCACCAAACAGATGATACGTTTATAGAGATCAATCAGTGTAATTAAATATGCAACGTCAGACATTCATCCATACAAGTTGTCCAGGAACAGGACAAACCGAACGAACTCACATACCACATCCTGTCGGGAATTACCCCTTGGATTAGTAGCGAGAATTCCTTGCATATCGAAGCTTTTCATAACAATGCACTACTTCCACAATATATATAATATGCATCACGGGTCTAAGGACAAGTAGCCCTACATCATGAAGGTCTCCATCTTCAAAAATCATCATCATAAACCTGCACTTTCGAATGCATACATTGGTGCAAAGTGGTTCTCAGATAAATCCAACCCCGGTCTCTTCGGACAAACAACGATAAAGAGGCCCTCAAGCTCATATGGAAACAAAGTCTCGTAGACTTATCACGTTTCCAACTCTCAACTTGCTATACTTCGGCCAAGAAGGAAGCCGGTAGATTGGAGTACCATAGACACTCTGCACTACTTAAATCAACATTCTTAACATCAAACGATAATTTAGCCTACTCGGTTGGCTTTGTGCTAAATGCATGACAAATTAGTTTCCATATCAAGCCAAGGAACCAAAAATGGCCTAATTTGATAGTCGGTTATTTAACTATCAAAGCAACAAATAATATCTAGCACATAAGCGGTCGCGAGGCCCGTTTAATTAATATTTTATTAATTAAATCCATTTCCAGATATTTACTTCAACTTATCTTTAAAAGGATATATTTTCAAAACCATTTCAATCCTTTGATATTGGAAAACATTCCCATATACTTATATCAAGGGTATAAATATATTTAATAACACTACCATTTTGGAGACACGCAAATAGATTTCTATAACCATGCAACTCCAGAGTTCATATGCCTCCAAACGGGTGTTTAAGTACAAGAAGTAATGCTTCCTGTGCATTTAGCATGATCATAAGAACAAATTCGTGTATTTCTCAAAGGAAGGCCAAAACATAATTTATTAGGTCAAAACGAATGTTGCATAAAACATCGTTACGACAACCCAAAAACACAAGTATAGGGATTTGATTATATATATATATATGTATGTATGTATGTATGTATGTATGTATGTATGTATGTATGTATGTATGTATGTATGTATGTATGTATGTATGTATGTATGTATGTATGTATGTATGTATGTATGTATGTATGTATAAATCCCGTATACTATATAAAACATTTCTTTTGGGAAATCATTTACTATAACAATAGTGTTATAGTCCATGCCTTTCATACTTCCCCGAAAACGTCTATTGCAACAATAAATGTTGAAATCCATGTTTTCGATACATAATCCATTTTAAATCATCTTTCGAAACCATTTAAACTCTAGTTGAAATTATTACTTTCAAAACTTTACTTTTAAAGATTATTACTTCAAAAACCATTAACTTCATCAAAAATATTCCTTTTAAAACATTCCTTTAAAAGATTATCTAACTCTTAAAAACTTAAATGTATTTCCTTTATATAAAAATCCATACTTAAATCTCAACATAATCATTTCCATATTTACAAAACTATGTTTATAAGTCTCCTTTCTATTTTATTAAATTTCTTTATTATAAAATTCTTTTTATAAACCATTCTTTTATAAAAACACATTTTACTATCAAAATCCACTTATAAATCCATTCCCATATAAATCAAATTTATTTATAAAATCCATTTATAAATCCATTTACTAAATAAATTTCAAATCCATTTACAAAATATTTACAAATTCCAATTATAAATCTATTTCATTATTTATAAAATATCACTTTTATAAATCCTTTATATAAACTTGTTCAAAAAATCTCTGTAACAACCCGAAATTTAACCCATAATAATTAATTTGTTAATTAATGAAATAATAAAATAACTTTGTGAAATTATCAAAATTGAGCCACGGGAGTTGCACCATTGTGTCCGTGGTAATTTTCTTATTAATTTTCATATATAGAACGTCAGAATCCGAGCTAATATGAGCAAGTTATGAATTAAATTAAATAAAGAAGAATCGGAATATATATATATATATGGGCTAGGTCGACCGGCCGGTTGACCTAGGCACCAGGGCGGTCGACCGCCCGGTCGACCCTCCTCACCTTTTGAATGAACGAAAGTTCGTTTCATTCGTTCGAACATTGTACGCGTCTTTTAACCAATCCGGTCCTTCCGTTCTTGAATTTGATGGTTCCTATTCAACCTATGACGTGGTTGCATCCTATTCAATCCTCAAATCCAACGGTCCGAGATCCACTTCTACACCTAGAAATATGACCCTAGGCCGAAAAGTTTTTCTCATTCTAGATTTTCTCTGCTTGGGTTCACCTTTTCAGAAAGGACCCTAAAAGGAATAATTTTCCAAGGAGAGAATCTTTTTAATAAAAATATTTTAATACCCTCAAGTGGATCCGAAAAGACCTAAAGGGAAAAGCTTAGGACCACAGGTGAGTGATTGTAATTATTTTAGATTTCTTTAAGTAATTTAAAATAGTAGGGTTTCCAATAGTTGTAGATTCACTACAATTTTTGGAATAACCTTTTTAAGTAGTTTATTTACAGTTTGTAGAATTATTTTCAGCCTATTTCTTTTAGCTATTCTTTTCAGTTAATTTTAGTTTATTTCTGTTAATTATAGCATCTCCATTTATTTACAGTATTTTAATTTATTTGCTGTTATTTATGCCTTATTTACATCGTTTTCCTACGCTTTGAATTTTCTTTTATTTCAGTTTTCTTTTATTTCTGCTTCTTCTTCGTGTATGGATTAGAATAGATTAAACGCGAATATGGATTAAAATTATAAGAATACTGAAATAATGGAAGATATGATGTAAATGGTAAAGACTGTAATAAAAATGGAATTAAGACTGAAATTGAGCCTAATTATGATATTAATGTTCGAATTAGACTAAACTAAAGAGATTGGCCTAGTTATAACTTAGAATTATAACTAAAAGGAGTAAAAGATGAAAGAAGCTTATTTTCACACTTAGACCTTGGGTTAAGTAAGAAGCATGATTATAACATAGGTTATAATAAGAAAACAGAAGAGAATGAGGCTTATTTTAAGACTTAGGATAAATTAATAAGCATAGATAGTAAGAATAATAACAAAGGCTTATTTAAAATAATTTATCTAAGTTAATAAGCAAAGATGAAAGTAGGATCCGTACCGACAGCGTTTCCCTTATGCTGCTTAGGGTAGATAAGTGGTCATTAGTTAAAAGAAAAGATTCGTACTGGCAGCATTTCCCTTATGTTGTTTAGGGTAGATAAGTGGTCAATAGTTAAAAGAAAAGATCCGTACATGCAGCATTTCCCTTGGGACACGCTTATGCTATTTAGGGTAGATAAGAGGTCAATAATTAAAAGGCTAAATCATGGGGATTTGGACAAGGGACACAACTGGATTTTGTTTAAGAAGGACTAGTACCGACAACATACCCTATTTTCGATGGACACGGTGTCTCACAATAGCCTAAAGTGAGACAAGGGCACACTTATGCTATCTAGGGTAAATAAAAGGTCAAAAGAGGGAGCAATAGATAGTGTGAACTGGCGGTGACCGAGCGTGCAGCATCGATTATGGGAGATAAGTCACTATTGAGTTCCAAGCGCTTAGTATGTGTGTCTTTCGTAGACACCATTGCCTTCTGTGTAGGGAGCTATATAACGTCTAGTCCACAATAGATACTTTGCGTGTCATTCGTATACACCATTTCTGTGTAGGGAGCTATATAGCATCTAGTCCGCAGTAAGGTCTCTGGAGTACCAGGCCAATCAAAGGGTAGAATTATAATTTTGGCCTAATTATAGGATTAGGAATTCAGCCTAAAGAAAGCAGCTATCAAAGACAATCGCAAACAATCAAAGTTAATCAATTCTGTTAATTAGTTAAATCGTATTTATTTTCAGCTTATTCCTTCTTCATATTTCCTTTGTTTCCTTTTATATACTAGAACTGTTGTAAGGTCTATTACTTTTACTTTGCTTAAAGATTCTAGTAATTACTATCACTCATCGGACCTTTAGGCTGACCCACTCCTCTATTTTCCCCTTTTCCCTCCCATAGGAAATCAGGGGCATGTAAAGTAGACCGTAGCTTCTTGGAGACTTGTTGGAGATTCTATCATGTATTTCTTTCCTTCAGTTCCAGCTTTTAGTTCTTTTGTTGAGCTGGTATTTTGAGAGGGTTGTATTGTACAATGACATTATTTGAGACTTTGGTTTTTTGATTTCACGACACTTTTATGGGTATTTTGTCATATAATGTATTGGGTATTTGGCGACTTATTTTTATCATCTTATATTATGGAATTTGATTTTTAGCAAAATACTATAATTGTTTCTGTTGCGTTATTATTATTGTTGTTGTTATTATTTAATTTTTGACTTGTGAATCTTAGTCTCTACTAGTTTTAGTTATACCTACAATGCACCATGCCTTTTAGTGTGTCTTTTGGGTATTCTAAGGGGTATGGGGTGTTACACTTGGTATTAGAGCCTAGGGTTACAGGATCCCTAAAAATTTATTTAAAAAGTAAGGTATTTTTCAAAATAACTTGTTTTAAAAGCATTTTTCAGAAAAGAACTCTTAGAAATAGTTTTTAAATATAAAAGAGTTTTTATAAAAATCCCCACAAAGTCCAGTTCAACCTTCTTTCGATTCTTTCAAGCCTAAGTTTCATTTTCTTTGCATAGTATGGTTGACCGGTTCGGTAAAGCTACATTACCAGAGGTGCAAGGGCAAGTGCCTAATACAACATCGGTAGGTGAAACCCCTTTAATCCAGCTACACCAGCCGATTTTTCTAAGCTATGCAAGGACTTTGCTAGCATAGAGGGCGGAACTTTTTCTGGCATGGAGGATTTCGAGGAGACACAAGCTAGGTTTGAGGATATAAAGCGAAGGTTTAGGCGGTTAGGTTTGGAGGACCGACAGCGAATTCAACCTACATATTGGCAGCAAAAGGGAGAACGTAAGGAGGTTCCTATAGGTTCTAAGAAGCAGCGGTGGAAGGACAAGAAAGATAAGGACAATAGGAAAGAGTAAGGCCCTCAGAAGCAAATCAAGAAGGAAGCGAAGTGCCATAGTAGTGGGATGATCGGTCATTACGCAAGAAACTGCAAGAAAGAAAAGATGAAGGGAAAGTGTTATACTTGAGGACAACCTGGTCACATTAGTAAGTATTGTCCCCAGAGAATAAGGCAGAGAGCAGGCGCACCTACAATGCAAGTACAGGCTTTGGATGCAGTACCTTATAGTAGTGGACCAGATCAAGGTAGGAAAGTCTTTGTAGAAGGTTTTGATTTCTATTTCTGATTTTTCCATTCGGACTCTTTTCGATTCTGGAGCATCACACTCTCTCATCTCTAGTTCTCTAGTATGTTGTTTGCACTTAGACATCCCTTTAGTAGTAGACCCCATTGTTGTTTCAAACCCCATATGAGGATCGGCACACTTGTCTATGGTTTGTAGGGGTTTGAAATTTTTTATCCTAGGCATAAAATTTAACTACGACGCCTATGTTTTTGGATTTTTGGGGTATGAGATGATTTTGGGAATGGATTGGCTATCCACATATGGAGCTTTATTAGACTGCGAGAGGAGAGTCGTTAGACTAGAGACATACAATGGTAGGACTCTCGAGGTTTCTTACGACCCGCAAGGGTCAGTTATGTTAAGCTTCCTTTATTCCCTCGATTCATCATCAATAGTGTTAGATTCAGTTCCTATCGTCGGAGATTTTCCAAATGTATGAGGAGGTTAGGGGACTACCCCCTCAAAGAGAGATTGACTTCAGGATTTATTTGACTGATAATGCTAAGCCGGTAGCATTACACGTGAGGCACACACCAAGGGAGAGGAAGGAATTGAGCAAGCAAATCTATGAGCTTTTGGAGAAGGGTTTCATAAGAAGGAGCATATCGGAGTAGGGAGCGTCAGTCGTCTTTGCTACTAAGGCGGATGGTTCTCTTCAACTTTGCATGGACTATAGGGAATTAAATAAGCTCACAAAGAAGAACCGTTATCCACTCCCTAGGATAAATGACCTTTTTGATCAGTTAGTTGGCTCTTTAATATTCTCTCAGCTTGATTTAGCCATGGGATTCCATCAGCTTAGGGTCGCTGATGACAACATTGATAAGACCGCATTTAGGACTCCAGACAGATTTTATGAGTGGTTGGTTATGCCTTTTTAGGCTAACCAATGCCCCGGCCTACTTTGTAGATTTGATGAGCCACGTCTTTAGAGAAGTCCTAAATAAGTTTGTGGTTGTATTCATGGACGACATTTTTGTGTTTTCCAAGAGTAAGGAGGATCATGTTATTCATCTAGAGGAGGTTCTTCGTACACTTCACATTCTTTAGTTGAAAGCAAAGTTCTTGAAGTAACACTTTTGGCATAAGGAAGTGTGTTTCTTGGGGCATAGAGAAGGTCTACACATGGAAAGAGTTTGATAAACAGCTTTGTACATTTAGGCTTGGATTGTGAAAATCCAAAGAGAGGTAGGCAAAGATTGGAGATGTACTTGATAAGAAAAGAAGAAAGCCCATGTGTAGATAATTGTAGAAATTATAATTGTTTCATATAAGTGGATTTACAGGTAGTACCTTAGAATAAATATGAGTGTAGGAACAAAAGACTTTAAGTAAGGAAATGAGATTTCCATGGTTTAGAAAGGGTACTCCTATGGTAGTAAGTAGGAAATCCACTTTATGTCTAACCCAATAAAATGAAATTATTAGAATTGAAAAGAAGAATTGTCGTATTTTTAAAAGTAAATATTGGGTTTTTGGAAATATGGTAAGAAATATTAATTGGTTTTCATATGATATAAATTTTGTTAAAAGTGAAATTCTTTTTTAAGAATTATAGAGCATATATAGCTCACTAGTTTCTTTGTAAATAAACAAAGATTTTAAATATAAAAATCTAAAAAGTATTAAGCATCGAAAACTTAGATTATAACATTTATTGTTGTAATAGATGTTTTCGTGAAAATAAAGGGAGCATAGACTATGACACTGCTGTTATGGTCGGTGACTCCCAAAGGAAATGTTTTTACATAGTAGGTGAGGTTTATTAGTATTTATATTTAATTAAATTCATACGTTATTATTTTTGGGTTGTAGTAACAGTGTTTTACACAACATCAATTTTAAACCTAAATAAAAATGAATTTTAAAAGATAATGTCTAAGAGTAGAAATAAAAGTGATTTGTAAAATACACTTATTATTTAAATATGAATAAGAAAATGTTTTTTATGGATATATTAAAACAGTTTTAAAAATGAGTTTTTTTTTCTAAAAAGAAAAGAGTAAGTTAGATATTAGAAGATGTCTATCATAAGAGAATATAAACATACTTTAATCTATTGGAATGAAAAGAGTAATGGTATAATTTTCTATGAAACCAATAAAAATGTTTTGAGCAAGTTAAAAGGAATGCATGAAAGAGATATACAAGGTATGGAAGCATCATATTTTGTATAGCCTATTTCGAAAAATATAAAATAAGTTCCTTGTAATTTCACATAAACATGAAGTCCTCTTTTAAAAAATTCATAGAAGATTTTAGCGTTAATATTTCTTATAAGAGAAAGTAGTTCTAATACATTAAGGTATAAAACTATTAGGTGTAGTAGGAAGAAGTTTTGAAACACATAAGGATACTTTAAAGATAATTTAAAGGAAAATGGTTTGGTGAAAAAGTAAATAAGTTTTTGAAAGCAAAAAGCTTAGTAACAGTTGAAGTAAAAAAAATCCCAATTTTTACAGAAAACTGTAAAGGTCTTTAAAAGAAAACAAGGAATAAGTTTTGGACTTAGAATTTGAAAGTTTTTCCCTCTAGCTTTGGGAACTAATGTAAATTCAAAAAGCTATGAAGATGGAAGTCTTGAAAGGTAAGATTTTAAGTAACCTAGTAATTTTGAATTTAATAGAAACTTAAAGATAACACTTTTAAAGACAAAGGTTTTGGGATTTGAAGTTTTAAAAATTTAGAAATCTTAATTTTAAAAAAATGTAACCATAAAAACCAAACCAAACTCCTAAACGTGAAGTAGATAGGAATCATTTCCTAGGTATAAAGTTTAAGGCTATGAAGGAGACAGCAGGGATTAATTTTGAAAGTAATAATTGAGTTTCCATAAGGTATATAGGACCCTAGTAAGAACCTAGGAATGTTGATTCATGTGAACAAACTAAAGAAGAATAGTAAAGTGAAATTAGTAAGATTGTAAGGCACACATGGTTGAGGACGTGCATTTTTTATTTTGAAGAAACTAGGGAATTGCATCTTCCTTTAATGGGATTCTCATATGATAGTAGCATTAGAAGTGGCACCTTTCGAAGCTCTTTATGAAAGACCGCGCAAGTCGCCTTAGTGTTGGATAGTGTCTACAGAAAGATTGTCGTAATTTTGACATAGTTGAGAAGACTTCGGAGAAGATTAGTTCGATTAGGAGAAAATTCGTATCTCATATCTGCATTTCTTTGATAGTAATTTTTCGAATTTCCTATTTTCCATCTCTAGTTTTGAATAGGTTCTTTCCTTTATTATCCTTTGAGAGGGTAGAACTTAGGACTTAACCCATGGATGGTAGGATTTGATGTAAACTTGCTATTAGAGCATGTTATGAATGATGAATGCAAGTGGTTGCAAGTGTTTATTAGTGGATGCTAATGGACGCATATACTTACACTAGGCACTGTTATCTCCTAAGGATCGGCCTAACTAGGACACTAGAGCATATGCATATGGATGTGTGCGCATTTGCATTATTATTTTTCAATGGTTGCTATAAATGGATGTTTATCACATGGTTGCTGCATTTGGATGATGATTGTAGCACGCATATAAAACTATCAGTTATCATTAGGTTGCATTCATTTGGATACATAGCATGGGCATGATTGCATAAAAGGAGGTCAACTGAATCAGTGGACCGCCTAATCTTTTGCATTAGGTTAGGGACATTAACACTACACTAATTGCATAAGTGTCATAAATCGCATTAGAAAACTTAAGGACAATGGATGAATGGTTGATGATTGAGTAGTTGGTTGTAGATATTGGAAGAAAACATTTAGTTCATTCTTTTATCCTTAGAGATTTCAGGGACGAAATCCCTTAAGGAGGGGAGAATGTAACAACCCGAAATTTAACCCATAATAATTAATTCGTTAATTAATGAAATAATAAAATAACTTTGTGAAATTATCAGAATTGAGCCACGGGAGTTGCACCATTGTGTCCATGGTAATTTTCTGGTAAATTTCCATATATAGAATGTCAAAATCCAAGCTAATATGAACAAGTTATGAATTAGACAAAAATAAAGAAGAATCGGAATATATATATATATATATATATGTGTGTGTGTGTGTGTGTGTGTGTGTGTGTGTGGGCTAGGTCGATCGGCCAGTCGACCTAGGCGTTAGGGCGGTCGACCCGCCTCACCTTTTGAACGAATGAAAGTTCATTTCATTTGTTCAAACGTTGTACGAGTCATTTTCATTCTTTTAACCAATCCGGTCTTTTCGTTCTTGCATCCGATGGCTCCTATTCAGCCTATGACGTGGTTGCATCCTGTTCAATCCTCAAATCCAATGGTCTGAGATCCACTTCTACACCTACAAATAAGACCCTAGGCCTAACACTTTTTCTCATTCTAGATTTTCTCCGCTTGGGTTCACCTTTTCAGGAAAGACCCTAAAAGGAATAATTTTACAAGGAGAGAATCTTTTTAATAAAAATATTTTAATACCCTTAAGTGGATCCGGAAAGACCCAAAGGGAAGAACTTAGGACCACAGGTGAGTGATTGTAATTATTTTAGATTTCTTTAAGTAATTTAAAATAATAGGGTTTCCAATAGTTGTAGATTCACTACGATTTTTGGAATAACCTTTTTAAGTACTTTATATATAGTTTTTAGAATTATTTTCGGTCTATTTCTTTTAGCTATTCTTTTTAGTTAATTTTAGTTTATTTCTATTAATTGTAGCTTTTCCATTTATTTATAGTTTATTTACAGTATTTTAATTTATTTACTGTTATTTATGCGTTATTTACATCTTTTTCCTACGCTTTGGATTTTCTTCTATTTTCGGTTTCTTTTATTTCTCCTTTTTCTTCGCGTATGGATTAGAATAGGTTAAACGCGAACATGGATTAAAATTATAAGAATACTGAAATAACGGAAGATAAGATGTAAATTGTAAAGACTGTAATAAAAATGGAATTAAGACTAAAATTGAGCCTAATTATGATATTAATGTTAGAATTAGACTAAATTAAAGAGATTGGCCTAGTTATAACTTAGAATTATAACTAAAAAGAGTAAAAGATGAAATAAGCTTATTTTCACACTTAGACCTTGGGTTAAGTAATAAGCATGATTATAACGTAGGTTATAATAAGAAAACAGAAGAGAATGAGGCTTATTTTAAGACTTAGGATAAATTAATAAGCACAAATAGTAAGAATAATAACAAAGGCTTATTTAAAATAATTTATCTAAGTTAATAAGCAAATATGAAAGTAGGATCCGTACTGGCTGCGTTTCCCTTATGCTGTTTAGGGTAGATAAGTGGTCAATAGTTAAAAGAAAAGATCCATACCGGCAGCATTTTCCTTATGCTGTTTAGGATAGATAAGTGATCAATAGTTAAAAGAAAAGATCCATACTGGTATCCTTGGGACATGCTTATGCTGTTTAGGGTAGATAAAAGGTCAATAATTAAAAGACTAAATCATGGGAATTTAGACAAGGGACGCAACTAGATTTTGTTTAACAGGGACCAGTACCAACAGCATTCCCTATTTTCTATGGACACGGTGTCTCACAATAGCCTGAAGTGAGATGAGGGCACGCTTATGCTATCTAGGGTAAATAAAAGGTCAAAAGAGGGAGCAATAGATAGTGCGAACCGGCGGTGACTGAGCGTGCGGCATCGATTAGGGGGGATAAGTCGCTTAAAGTTCCAAGTGCTTAGTATGTGTGTCTTTCGTAGACACCATTGCCTTCTGTGTAGGGAGCTATGTAACCTTTAGTCCACAGTAGATACTTTGCATGTCATTTGTAGACACCATTTCTGTGTAGGGAGCTATATAACGTCTAGTCCACAGTAAGGTCTATGGAGTAGCAGGCCGATCAAAGGGTGGAATTAGGATTTCAGCCTAATTATAGGATTAGGAATTCAATTAAAGCGGCTATCAAAGACAAGTGCAAACAATCAAAGTTAATCAATTCTATTAATTTGGATATTCGTATTTATTTCCAGCTTATTCCTTCTTCATATTTCCTTTGTTTCCTTTTATATACTAGAACTGTTGTAAGGTCTATTACTTTTACTTTGCTTAAAGATTCTAGTAATTACTATCACTCACCAGACTTTTAGTCTGACCCACTCCTCTATTTTCTCCTTTTCCCCCCATAAGCAATCAGGGGCAAGGAAAGTAGACCGCATCTTCTTGGAGACCTGTTGGAGATTCTATCATGTATTTCTTTCCTTCAGTTCCAGTTTTTAGTTCTTTTGTTGAGCTGGTATTTTGAGAGGGATGTATTGTACTCTGATATTATTTGAGACTTTCGGTTTTTGGTTTCATGAGACTTGTATGGGTATTTTGTCATATGATGTATTGGGTATTTGGTGACTTATTTTTATCATCTTATATTATTGAATTTGATTTTTAGCAAAATACTATAATTGTTTCCGCTGCATTATTATTGTTGTTGTTGTTGTTTTTTAATTTTTGTCTTGTGAATCTTAGTCTCTACTAGTTTTAGTTATACCTACAGCGCACCATGCCTTTTAGTGTATCCTTTTGGCTGTACTAAGGGGTGTGGGGTGTTACAATCTCTATTTAAAAATATTTCACAAAACTATACTTTTGTAATATCAAAAATCATACTTTTTATTTGTTTAAAAATAAATTCATTCCTTTTAATAATTTAAAATTTATTAAAACATATATACTTCCAAAATCACTTTGAAAATCATTTCAGTTTAAAATCACTATTTTATAGTATTTTAGAATACTATAAATATGGCCTAATGCTACTATAGCACTAAATAAGCAAAAACATATCCATGTCATCATCATATATCAAAATATATGAAAAGTATATCATCAAAACAGTCAACAAACAATCAATAATAGAATTTATCCACACTTATAAAAAAATATAAGTAGGCCAGAGAGGTGAGTTAACTCATAGAAATTCCAGAAATCGCCCAAAGTGCTTCGGTTTGAATTAAAATTTTCTGGGCGTTCAATTTTAACCCAAATTCCTACTAGCTTCAAATCAATCCAATCCAACTCCATAACATAGATTTCGATGATACGACCGCAACGCAACTTGTCGCGCTCAATTTGGACCTCGTACGAATTAGATATGAATTAATGAAGTTTAATATCATTTAAATTATAATTAACTTAAATTAAATAAAATTTTAAACCTTTAATTACCTTCCCTTCTCAATTCACGTTCATAACCCAGGCTTGCAAGAAAACGAACCCATGATCGACTACGTTCAATCAATCGCCGCCACCTCCACGTTGCGCCGTCCACCGCACCCAACACTCCCATCCGCCGCTACTATCGCTGACCCCCAATTCAACGTCATTTGCTGTAATTTCACCGCAATCTGCCATGACTTCGACTGGCTATAACCACCGCCACCTACATCTGCTCATCAATCGACTTATATGGATGCGTCCGTGGTGAGGAACTTGACAATTACCATGTAGAAGTCGAAGCCTAAAAGTGTGCTGATCGGTTGGAGGAAATATGGCCGTTGGATGGTGGAGCTTTCAATGGCGGCCGGCGAATGTTATTAGGGTTTTGTTTGCAAATGAGAATTTTGGATAGCCTTATATAGAAATTTTATGTCACTATTCACGTTCTGGAATTCTGAACCCCAACTCCAATCGAGGCGTGCCGCCTGGGGTTCCATATGTTATACCTCTATTTCGAACATAATGGAACTAGTATCGGGATCCAATTCCAAAGCATACAAAAGTTTGCTTTTCAAAATCGAATTATATTAATTTAAATTCCTTTAATTAATTTCTACGTGTTTCGAACTCACACGACCAAATTATACATCTGATCGCCATGAAAGCTGTTATCATATAACAATGTACTATTACGGATCCAATGGAACTAGTTTCGCAAAAATCTGAGACGGTGTCACGAAAGGCCATTTTCACACGTTAATTTAAAACGATTTATTATAAAAATATGTTTAATCACTTTAAATTCTAGTTTAAAAGTTTGCTACCATTATTCTAATTCAAATAGAATTTATATAGGCTTTAGAAATAATTTTTATTCACATTAGACTCAGGATTCAATTATTTAAACAATTCTAGTTATTCAAATAACTATTATATTCAAAATTTAAACTGTTTAACTTATAAATTTAACTTTTTAATATTTAAAATCAATTAAATATTCAAATTCAAATGACTGAAATTTTGGGTCATTACATTCTCCCCTCCCCCTTAAAAGAATTTCGTCCTCGAAATTGCCAAGGTAAGAAAAAAATTCCCCAAAACCCATTAATTTTTCAAAACCAATTAGTTGAAAATAGATTACGGAAAATTTCGCAGCGTCTCCTTTGTGTGGTTCGATAGGAAAATTTTATAGTATATATAATCACAAAAATACATCTCATCTTCGAGGATAAGACATCCCATCGGTAAAAATATAAAAATACTATATGTAATCCGAGATGTGTACCTTTTATTAGTATTAGCAAGCATATACAATCAATAAAATGTGAAAGCGAGCTCCAAATGTGAAGCATACGCCATCCGCACCTACTAATCACTCAACAACCAATGACAACAAGTATAGGGAAAGTAATATCAATATATAACATAGACTATACAATAACTATATGCAAATGTAGCAAAGGTAACAAGAGAAACCATCAAACAAATAATATCCATCCAACTAATTCATTACCATATCAATTTACATTTCCCAATGCCAGCATTTAATTTATTAAGCTCGTGCAATGTACATATACCATCCATACGCAATATCAAATCTGATCACTCGATCACACAATTTCACTTCCAAATTAGTATCGTTCACACGACCACTCTAGTGTGGACTCAGATTCGGTTCCTTAATTAGAAACCGCCATTCTCCTAGCATAGCCATATATTATGATAGAGAATATCAGAATCAATCAAAAATCCATATCTAGTGTTCGCCGTCAAGAATCGAGTGAAAGTTTCTAACTCGGATCAAGTTCAATCATCTCAAAGTCGTATATTCGAATTTGGATCAAATAGTTATGTGAATAAAATGATCTACATACAACTTACGTATTTATTTCCCTTGGTTTCGTATTATATCCCTGTTTGTGCAAAAATTGGTCACAAACCCCAAAAGCCATGAAAGCACCAGTGTATATACACAGATTCACAATATTCCAATACAGATCTCAGGTCCAGATAACGTAGAGAATAAAAATGAAGAAACAGTAAAGTTCAAATGGAAGAAAGCAAGAAAGAACACAAGGTTTATAGTGGTTCGGCAATCCGGCCTACGTCCACTTTGAATCAATCCTTTTTATTTCCTTTTTACTGTAGTTACAATTACAAGCCTTTAGTATCAATTCAAAATTGGCAAAGTTTCCGCCTCGGAGAAAGAGAAGGACCCCTTTTTAGTTGTCATATGACTCCTATTTATAGGTGTAGATCTGAAAATATCCGCCTCGAAACCTGGAACACCTTTTCTCTTGCGCATGTGGGCCCACCAGACCGATCTAGAGCGATTTGGGATCGATGCATGTTCCGTTCGTATCGAACCAAGAGTGGTCCAATCGAGCTGAAATCAATCATGAAGGTTCTCGAGTGCATCAGGAAGCTCCTCTCCAAATTTCATCGCATTTGGACATGTAGAATGTGAATTATGATCGATGCATGTTGGTGTTCACCGGTTGGCTATCGCGTTCGTATCGATCCGATCTTCACGTGCTCTGATCCACAACCTTTGCTCCATCTCGACTGGTTCCTTAGCATCCATCGATACGAAGTATAGAACCTTCGTATCCATCTACCAGTGCATGTTGGCTTGTTCATATCCATCAACTGTACCTCTGTTCGCATCCATCGATCCAAGTCCATAGCCTTCGTATCGATCAAAACTTCACTTCTTCGTATCGATCCCATGCTTCGATCGACACGAAATGCATCGAGACGAAGACTGACCGATCCAAACCAGATGCCAAGCACATGCGTTAGTCCAAACCCGTATCCATCCTGATTGATACGAAATCAGCGATTCGAAGTGGGTAGCAGAGCCTAGGTCGTCGATACGAAGTGCATCGATTCGAAGTATGCTGCCATTCCAATCTCGACCGATGCGAAATCATCGATGTTGTGTCCATCCTTGATCGATTCGAACTTCTACCGGTCCAAACCCCATGAGTGCTATCCATACTGCCACGTGATCGATACGAACAGTATTGATACGAACCAATCTCCATGAATCTTGATCCATCCATATCTCGAGCATATGAACTCTAATTGATCTGAAATTTGAAACTTAGCCCCTCCTAGCCTTGTTCATCATTCCCAATCGATCCCGTCTTGGTTGGAGCTCGGCCAAATTTTGACGACATCGATCACAGCCTTGTTTCCAATCGATCTCCAATCCTGATATCCATCCATTCCAACCAATTTGTTGATATCCCGGCTTTGTCCAAAAGGCGGGGTAACAATCCCATCTTTTTATTCATTATTCTCATTGCTCTATTCACATTCATGGATTTACTTTCATTTTTCACATTCATTTATTACTTGGTATATTTCTTTTAATACTAATAACACTAGGAACCATTCCGTCAAATTTTTAACTAAGTTTATTATAAACATTTTATATGTTTATTTTCACATTACAACTTAAGTTCATTTTCAATTCTATTAAACAACATTCTAAAACATATTCAGTTCACTAATTTATTTCATTAGTTCATGTCATTTTTTTATATCTCAAGTTCATATTAATTTCATTAATTCATTACAAATCAAGTTCAATTCACTTAACTTTAATTAAGTCAAATTTCTTTTCAACATTCATTTTATTTAACTTAACTTAAGTTAAAATTTCATTTCATAGTTCAATTTCAAATTTACCTTTCTTAATATTTATATTCAACAAATTTAAAATTTTGTTTTAACTTACTAATTGTAACGACCTGGAATTTTTATCGTCTTGAGTTTTGAATATTTATTTTTAATATTCAATAATACGATATTTTAATCAAAATAAAATCCAGTTAAATAATAATGGGTAATAATATATAGTTTTAAACCCGGATAATATTTTGAATATTCTAGATTTTATATATAAAATAGAAAATTTATTAGAATTGGAAATTATTATATATTTATAACAACAAAAGAATTTATATGTAATTTAAGAAATAAAATCAAATGAATAAGAAGAATATATTATAAATAAAAATGATATGACTTATGAAAAGTAAAATGTATTATAAATAGAGAGAGTTTAAAATTGGATTTTTCTTATATAGACACACACACACACATACTAGTTAAGAAGAATGTAAAATATATATAAACTAAATAAAAATAGTATGTTAAAAATAATATGTAATGGTAAGTGAAATATATATATATGTGTGTGTGTGTGTGTATGTATGCATGTATGTATGTATGAATGTATATATGTATATGAACTAAATAATTATAGTTATTGAAAAGAATATATATATATATATATATTGAAAATGAAAGAAGTAAATATATAAGAAAATATATATATGAAGATATACGATGATAGAAATGAGGAAATTTATAAAATCATTTTAAAAAAAAAGAAATCTTTTATAAAATGGTGTTTTGACAAAAATGTGATTTCATACTTTTGAAGTGAAATAGCAAAAAATTTCATTTTATGCTTTGAATTATACATTTTAAATATAAAAAGAAATGTAGAACAAAAATGTTATTTTACTTTAAAAGGAATAGCAAAAACCTTTAGTGTTTTGGGAAATATATTTTTGAATAGCAAACCTGTATTTTTCATTCTAAATATAAAAAAATAGGAATAAATATAAATATGAAGACTTAAAAAATTGTTCTTATTTAATATCACTTTACAAATTGTTTCAAAATATATATGGAAGCATGTTATAAATCAAAAGAAAATTTAACCAAGTAAATAAAAGAGAAAATAACAAAAAGTAACCTAGTAAAAATGTAGACAAGAGAACACCCCTGGTCATAAACTTTGCAAGTAAACTTACAAGTCAAGTGAAGTAAAAATATATGCATACTTGGACAAATAAATAAATAAATAAATAAAGAAGTTGCCTGGCCAAACATGGAAAGGCTGTAGCAAGGCAAACACACACACACACACACACACAGATATATATATATATATAAATAAATTCAAAGGAAAAAAATGTGAAGACTGAAAACATACTTCATTTCAAAATTTCATTTCAATTCACTCAAATATCATATTTCAGCCACCAAAAAGTTAAAATCAACTTTAGCCACAAAAACTTCAACTTAGATTTTCACAAAATCTTTTCAATCTATCAAAACCTTTTGCAAGCCTGCAAATTCCTCTTAAGCCCCAAACTCTTGTACGTATGCATCATCACATACTCGTATGTATATATATACAGGCTTGTAAGTGTGTTAGCTTGAGGATTGCAAAACCTTGTAACAAAAATACTCTGTAAACTCAACACTGTAAAAAAAATAAGAGACTCTGTAAAACAAAACGAAGGAAGAAGAAAAGCACTGTTCTCCCAAAATCCAGAAGCAAGCAAGATTTTCAAGATTTCAGATTATCATCTAGATTCCAATGGAAGTTTTTAGAAGGAGCTAAGCATGTTTAAGTTGTTGATTTAAATTCAAAATGCCTGGAAGTGTTTAAAACATTACTGTCATGTCAACGGAGTTAGAAAATCATGTATATCCTGGTTTTTAAAAATCAATATCTCTCCACTCGATTCGAATTAGTTAATACTGTAAATTGATACAATGTTTGTTTTTGAGTGTAGATTACATTAAAAATAGTTCAAACCTTATTTATTTTATATATTATGTGAAATAGACAATTAACAGTAAGTAACCAGGTTTTTGTGATTTTTCAACATTTTAAAATCAATGATTCTTGTATATAATCGTGATTATCGTATAAAAATGGGAATTTTGGTGAAGAAATCCTAATTTTTAAAAGCATAGGATTTGAGAAATGATGAGATGACCAGTTTTTACTAAAAAAATAATTTATGGCGATGTGGTCATCGAGGGGAGGTAAGGCTTGGTCGAGGAGGAGCATGGTGACATGGGGGATGGGCTCACCATGGCCAAATGTCGATTTTTGTTTTGATTTGGAGTGGCGATGGATTTTTAGGGTTTGGGTTGATCTTGGCGAGGCTCTGGAACGCGATCGAAAATTGGGGAGAGGAGGGGACTGGAATTCTTAGGTTTTGGCATGGAGGGAGCGACGTGGACAAGGGTTCGAACATTAGTGGTGGCAGGTGATGCAGTGGCATAGGAGGGGAACTGTTCGGCGATTGGTGGAAGTAGTTTCTCTGATTGTTCGGTTCGTACATTCGAAAAATAGTCAGGGTGATTAGTGGTGGGATAGAAGGGTGGAGATGACCAAGCAGGTGAAGGCGAGTTTGGGGGTGCGGTTGCCATGGTCATTGGTGGGTGGAAGCTCGCGTACCAGTGCACACGTGCACCTCCGTGTGCATGTATCTGGTTCGTGCTTGGAATGAGAAAGGCGAGAGGAGGAGAGGGTGCGTGGTGTTTGGGCTTGAAGTCACATATGGACGTAAGTTAAGGATGTAGCAAGTTCGATCAAAGATTTGAGGCATAGAAGGGATTTTGTGACGCCCCACCTCTATACTCACACTAGCCAAGGACACTACGGGGTAATGCCGTCGACTAGCACGAAGAATAAGGTTGTTGAGGAGCGACCATCTGTGTAATTGCTTTATGAGAGTACCGATATGTCAGATAATATAAAATCTGACATATCAAATACAAACTCAAAGCTACCACACAGTGGCTATGTGGACTTCGGAAACATATATAGAACTAAGCATAACACAAATCAGTCACAGATATTCATATCACAAAGGCGGAATCAGATATGAATATATCACATAAAAGTGTACATCAAAGTAGTGGTCATACAAGATCCACTACATCACAAAAGAATATGTATACATCAAGCAGTCTCTATCTCGAATATATAACAACAAAAACTACTAAGCTAAAGTAGTTAGCCAAAAGTCAGATGTCGGGCCCAGATAAGAAGTCAAGCAGGAGCACCTAAAATACCTCTGTCTGACCCGAGTATTATTTACGAAGAAAATAATAAATGGATCAGTCTAGCTATAAATATCAGATAAAATGAGATAAGATAAGAGATATCACAAAAACGTATGATAACAATAATGCCATACTGTGATAGGTATACATCAAATAACAACAAAAATCATACAATATCTCAAATATTCTCAAACACCAAAAAGAATGTAACATTCTTTAAATTATTCACCAAAACACAAATATTGATAGAGCTTATCAATGCATATCATCAAAATTGGTGAAACACAAATCCTAGAAATCAACAACTAGAAATCCAAAAATCACAAAAAGGGGGAGGCCTATCACAAACGGGAGCATGAAAACTCACCAACACGTGCATCACAAACGGAACGCTATTCCATGGTCGCTAACCATCAATTTTGAGCCGAAGCTCCACAAACGGCCCGAAGACCATGGGTCGCTACCCCACCAATTTTGAGCGGAAACTCCATAAACGGGGTTTAACCCCCACACAAACAAAGAGACGTCGCACATTGCTAGTCTAAATCACAAAATGATCAGCATCGATCAATAAAAAGTGTGAATCACACTAAGCTAGTAAATATAAGAGTTTAGCTTCATGTCCCATAACCACTGGCTTGACTTAAATATTTACAAACAAATTGTAGATTTCCACTCGAAAATTGTCACAAGAGTTCAATCGAACAAGTCCAAGAATTAACCGACGAAGTAAACGCAAGCGTTTCATACCACTTGTTTTGCTAAGCCGTTTAATTAGATTTCTCATACGAATGAGGTAAAGGTTTGTATATACTAATCGATTGGAAAACGGTTTTTATAAACGAGATTTGTATTAAAAATAGAGTTGGAATCATCTTTGTGAAAGAGTTTGAATATTTACTACTAGTATAGAAACCTTTGTATTTTAAAGTGACAAATCACAAAAATGATTGTAAAAACAATCAATCACCAAAGATTCACATTCGAAGATGTGAATCAAAACCATAGAAATCGATATCAAACCCATCAAATGGATATTCCCAAAAATCCAAAGAAAGAAGTCATCAAAGTCGATAAATGATAACAACGAATTGGATCATCAAGAATCGATTAAAAAGAGGAAACCTACACAACTGCCTAAAATAGGCAAAAAGCTCATTTCACAGATTCAATCGACTGGACTGTATGGTCAGTCGACTAATACATTCCTAGAAACTCTCGGTTTCTAGGTTCAGTCGACTGACTATACAGTTCAGTCGACTGATATAGGGACAGGAAATTTCTGTTCCTAGTTTCAGCCGACTGAACTGTATAGTTAGTCGACTGATCTGATACCCAGAAACATTCTGTTTCCAGGTTCAGTCGACTGAACTGGAATTTGCAGTAAAATTAGTCTAGCCCCACGGAGGACAAAAATCCTTAACGGAAGCGATCGGACGAGCAACAGAGACTAGGGATTTTTGCCAAGCGACAACCTAGCCTTGTAGGCTCTTCGATACACCCCAAAAACGTGTTCAAACATCAAAGATAGGATTTTTAAAGATTTTTGACTTTAAAACACCAAAAGTTGGCATACTCATTAAACCAATTCAATTCAAAGGCAAATGAACAAGGAATAGATGTTAGGAATTACTACCTAACAACTATCAAAGATATAGACATAGATGTGAGTTCAAAAACACACCTTTTAAACCCAAAACAACAAATGAGAAGCTCTAGAACAAGCAAAGATTGACTTCTCTTCAACAACACCTCTAGAATCTTCAATCTATTACCAAAGGTGAAGTTTTTCCTAAGTTAGGTTATAGGAATTTCTGAAAATTGAAGAGGGATTGAGATGGAGAAGATGAAGAGGATGCTTACCTAAGCTTCTCTTGGATTTTGGACTTGAATTTGAGTTTCCTAATCAAAGCTAGGGTTTAGGAATTTTAATTTCCTCTTCTTTCCTCCATTTTTACTTTAGCTTGAGAGTGTTAGGAAATGAGGAGTGGAATGAATGAAGAGGAGTGGAGTTGGGTTATTTGTTAGGTTGGTGGGCTGAAACCCAAACCCAAAGCCCTAAATGAAAATAACAAAATTTTACTCAACTCCAAACATATTGATGTTTATACTCAAAAAGGTCGCAAACGCCATTTTGGACTCAATGGAAGTGGTCTCGAGTCCTAATTCGACTGTTTGCAAAAAGTGACATTTCGGACTTAAATCCAACCAACGATGCTATATTGAAATAAAACATTTAAATATACAGTCGTAAAATATGCGGGTTGCTACAGACTCCCCTCCTTAAAGAAATTGCGTCCTCGCAATACTTAAGAAAAAGAAATAAAAAGTAACAACCATACAAAGGCATAACAACACAAAAAGAAGAAATTTTGAAATGAGAAGTTCACCTTAAGGAGCACGAGAGAGTAAGTCCGGATGTGTTCGCTCGATGAATTCTCTGGATTCCCAAAAGCAATCCTTAGGATTTGTGGACTATTGAACTTTCATAAGAGGAACATCTTTATTTCAAAGGCGTTTAACCTCCGTAGCAATGATACAAATGGGATGTTGCTTATAAGTCAAATTAGGCGAAATTTCAATTTCTTTAATAACACCGGGCTCAAGAATAGAATCGGAATCTCGAAGGCATTTCCGTAATTAAGAGACTTGGAATACGTCATGAATAGTAGAAAATCGAGCCGGTAATAAAAGGCGATAAGCCACGGAACCAATGCGTTCGGTGTTGGGAAATGGGCCAATATATCGAGGTGCTAATTTTCCCGATCGACTGAAACACACAACACCCTTCATAGGTGAAACACGAATGAACACCAAATCACCCACAGAAAATTCTAATTTCCTTCTTCGGTTATCGGCATAGGATTTGTGTCTACTTTGAGCTTCTTTTATCCTATGACGAATAAGGTCAATCTTTTCTGTGGCATCCCGAATAAAATCTGGACCTAAAACCAGCTTCTCATCGGCTTTAAGCCAACACGAAGGAGATCGGCATGGCCTTCCGTAGAGTGCCTCGAAAGGTGCCATACCAATACTAGATTGGAAGCTATTATTATACGAAAACTCAACAAGAGAAATATGATCTTCCCAACTTCCACCAAAATCAAGAACACATGCACGAAGAAGATCTTCAAGAGTTTGATTCACACGCTCGGTTTGTCCATCGGACTGAGGATGATAAGCGGTGCTAAAATTAAGCTTCGTTCCCAAAGCTTTTTGAAGACCTTTCCAAAATCCACTAGTAAATAATGGATCACGATCACTAACAATAGAAGTAGGAACTCCATATAATTTAACAATTTCTTTAACATAGAGTTTGGCCAAAAGAGGTACAGTCCGATTAGACCGAACGGGAATAAAATGGGCGGACTTTGTAAGTCTATCAACTATCACCTTGTAACGACCCGTAAATTTCAACTGTTTTAATAACATAATTAGTTGAAATTTTGTGAAATTTTAAACGATAAAATTTTGAAATTAAAATTTAATATTTGGAATACGTCTAGTTAAACATAGCGACTGGTAAATTTTCGTCTGAAAATACGAAAGTTTATTTCGCGCGTAAATTTACATCAATTTAATCAGTTAAAAAGAAATGAAAATAAAATGTTTCTGAAACCTAAATATTTTTATATAGAAAAATTCTAAACCATCTTCTGAGCAAGATGTCAGTTTGTCGTTTTTCCAAATTCGGACATCTTTGGCTCCGTCGATCTTATTTTTCAGTGTTTTTCTTGCATTTTCCGCCAGTAGAAAAATTCGAATTTTTATAATTCGATTATACCATCGATATCTGTATGCCATTCTGATCATCTCACCGTACTGATCACTACATTATAGTCATTTGTATGTTTCGGCGTCCGGTGGACGGTGAAATCCACGAAATGGTAAATCATATCGGTACCTGTTTTAAAGTCCTTTCATTTCTGAGTCCTTTCCTTTCCTTCGTCTATTCATTTTCAATTGTGCAAGCTGTCAGCCACTAGAATTTATTATTTCCTGAATTCAGCTGTCACTTTGTATATTTTTCCGGTTCCAACTTAAATTATGGTTGCCATTTCAAATTCTTCCTCTGTTCATTTGCTTGAAAAGACTATTGGCAGCTCATGTCCTCACCATTTCCCTTCTTCATTACCAAACCCACGTCTGCAATATTCCACTTCTTTTTTCCATGGCCTAGCACGCTTCTCCATCCAAACCGAACTCGCCTTCCTCCTCCACCTGGCCACAGCACCCTCATCTCAGCTTCGCCCCTCCCTTTCTGCTGTCTTTTCCCGCCGCGTTGCCGCACCACCTCTTCCCATTCTCTCAGCCTGTAGCCGAGCTAGAAACCTGCTTCTAACACCGAGCTCCAACCTAATCCCGCCACAGCCGTACCTCCAACTACCCACCACCATCCGCTGCCCCGTAGCCATGCTCGAACGTGGCAACTACCACGACTGCCTCATCATGTCTTCTTCCATCCGCCTCTCACCGTCATCGTTCCCAACCCAATCTCCACGCCCTTTCTCCTCCGTGCCACTAAGGCGCAGCCTCATCTCCAACCCGCGCCATCATCCCACGTGTAACAACCCGCATTTTTGACCGTTCAAGTCGACAAAACATACACACATGCCGACTCAAACAATCCGAAATACGGATAGTTATTGGGGTAAATAAGAAAAGAAAGAAAAGAAAGAACAGAAACAAACTCAGAATCTCGCAGCGGAAGGAACAAGATATAATAATAAACTGTTAAATAAATAAATTTGATTATTATTATACATCATAAATCAGGGTTATATACATATCAGAGATAATACAACAATGCAGCGGAAAAATAATACAGTAGTAGAATACAAATGATGTAATACCGAACTCCGTCTTCGTCCTCCAGAATAGATCTTCAACCTTATCTGAAATGCTCAGGCTGACCCGAGCGTAATGAAAAGGCAAAACACTCGAGTCAGGACTAAAATATCTCATGTAAGTCAAATCGAATAAGAAAATATGAGTGTGACGGCGTCAGAGATGTTTACGGGTTTTGACATCTCCTATCCAGTGTCAACGTGGGTGCAATAACTTAAGAGATGTTACGGGATTTTCCATCTCTCAAGGATCCGTTAAACTATCTACTATGTAGTACAATACGCTATTATAATATGTCTACATTAAAGTAAAAGTATTAAAATAGCGTTAAGCCATGGCCCATTCCACCCTTAACACATTTTTATTTCCAAAAGCATATACAAGACCGTAGTTTCCCCAAAACCGGAAGTCACCAGAGGGCAATCCATATACTAAAGGTACAAATCAAAATCGTAGTGGTCGCGTATAAATGGAATACAAGTATGACAAGGCACATGAGGCAATACCCAAGGTAGTGATACTACCGTTCGCCTGATCCGGACTGGTGAGAACGCAACGCCGCAGCGCCCGCAACACCGTGAAACAACACTCCCAAAATCAAGGGTGCACCAATCGACAACATATAATGAGTAGTTCGAAGAAGTGTGTCCACTTGAGGTAGCAAATCCTCCATTGGCCCGGCACAGCTCCTGTTTTAGTCATTTCCAATTTGACACAAGTGTCAAGGCTATCCATCATCGTTCACTTTCTTCAGTCATCAACGAACATCATTCCAACCACTTCATTCTGGATCATCACTCCGCGTATAGTTATTAAAGTGGTTTTCGGTTTAGATAGAGAGTATATCCATAACCGAATTCCGGTCTCTTTAATAACTTCCGTAATTATTTCACCGATTGGTCGTTTATTTATTTCAAAACCAAATCAATTTCAATTCAATTAGAATTTATAAATCAACATTTCATTTGTCTTTCTAAATCAATTTCCACAATTTACGTTTCAAAACTTCCAAATCAAAATTTCAAAATCTTATAATTCAATTTCAATTTCAATTTCAATTTAAACAATTCAAATATTGATTCAAGTTCGTATATAAGCTTCATTCCGAAATCATTTAAATTAATTTAATTCAACATTCAAATCAATTTAAATTCATTTATCGATTTCATTTAATATCCGTTAAGGTACTTTATCATTCAAAACAATTTCTATTAAATTTCAAATCCATTACACTACCTTTTTAAGTTCAACTTCATTAAATCAAAACTTACAATTTTGAATTAAATTAAATTCGTCAAATCAATTCTTTCAATTACAAGTCTTACATTAATTCCAAAAATATCACATTTTCATTTCTTGTTAAAAAAATTCAATTTCACTTATTTACTTTCTTAAATAATTTTCCAAAACTTAATTAATAAAGAAACTCAATTTCAATTATTTACGAAGTAAAAATTCACTTATTCAAAAGTTCAAATTTTTTCTTATTAAAGAATTTCAATTCAATTTAATCATTAAATAATTTAACCTTATTTAATTATTAAATAATTCAATAGTTTCAATTTAGTCCAATTCACAAATTTCTTTGAATTTCAATTAAATTCCAAATTAATTAAATCTCAATTTTAAATAAATTTTCAATTCCAAACTCAAACTTGAAATATCATTTCATAAAAATTTTCCTAGAAATATTCAGAGTTCGATTAAAAGTCCAATCTTTTAAAACAAATCAACTTTCGAAAATTTACGCCGTATTTCAAAAAAAAATTTCTTTTTAAAAAAAATCTAAACTTCAAATAATTAAACAATTTCATTTACCAAGTTTAAATTCCAACATCTTGAGCTTCAATTCAAAATAATTCAATTTCCATAAATTGGATTTTTATTCTTAAAATCAATTCATTTAAATAATTTCAAAACAACTTTAAAATCATTTAATTTAACCAACCCGGTGTCCGTATATAATTCTCTAACCTATGGCCAAGTGGTTAGTTATTTCAATTAAATGTCAGGGATGAATATATATTACTTAAACCAATCACAGTGTCATGTGCATGTATAACAGGATATATATAAGCAAATAAACATCCAAACATTTAAATATCAACCAATAGCATCCATCGAAATAAATCATCCAATAGTCAATACAATTCACGACAATTTCATAGTTATCAATATCGGGAAATTTGATTTCAATTAAATCCTAATTTCAATTTACTGTCAATTTAAATTTTCAACGGTGAATTCACACGACAGTCTATATGACAATTAAAATTTATCAAACAACAACAAATAAATTCATATCACTTCATAATGTCAAATTTAACTACCATAAAAATATTCAGTACATTGTGAGCGTTATAAAACACTCACCTTTTGAATTTAAATTGAATTTAAACCCAAAATTTTGACAGTCTCCAAATCCATCCAAACCAGCGTCAAAGTGTCTGGAATTTTGATACGATCCTAACAAAAGAAACCTCGTCCAAATCCGAGTCCGTATGCAAAAGTTATGAAAATTTGAAGATTGGAAAATTCTGGTGCTGAGTCGACTTCGAGTTCCCACCTCAAATACCCGATGCCTGCTTGGAGTTTTTGCGAAAACGACCCGATGACCCGAGTAGTTTTCTTCCCGACTCGAAGTAGCTCCAGGGTTTTTCCCCTGAAACCCCAAGCGCGACCCGAAGCGCGTAAATCTCGAATATTTTTTTTTTTAGATTTTGGAATTTGGGAATTAGGTTTTGTCTGCCATTGGAATGAGAAGCTAAGAAGAAGATGAATTGTACGTACAGACAAAAAAAATTAGGGAGGCTAGGGTTTATAACTGTGTTTATATAGGTATGTTAGAGATAGAGTATATAGACTGGATAGATGAACGTGCGGAACAAACTATGGCCCGAAAAGCCCGTTCTGACCCCGGAACGAAATTGGGTAAACTCATATATCAAAATAGGTGTTTTAAAATATTTTAAACGCAATGGAAAAGGTTTCAAGTCCAAATACCATCGTATGAAGAAGTTATGCTAAAATCAAAATTTCAAATTGATTTTAATTGATTATAATTGCATTTATTTCAAGGCGTTTCGAGTCCGTACGATCAAACGACAAGTCCGATTGCTACGAAAATTGAAACCTTACAATAATTCACTGTTACGGATCCGATGAAACTAGTTTCGTCGAAATCCGAGACAGTTGTAAAAATGGCTATTTTTACTGTTTAATTTCAATATAAAATTCCCAATTTTAAATTATTAACTTTTAAATCAAATTTCAATTGTTCACAAATTTCATTTTTAATTTCATAGTAATTAACAATCTTTTACAATGCAATTTTCCATTATAAATCCAATATAAAAGATTATATTAGATTCAACGTTCAATTATATTGCAATTCAAATTCAAGTTATTTAATTCCAAATGAATTTTTTTATTTCGATTTACACTTTCATTATTGAATCAACCATTTACTTATACATTATTATCAATAGTTTATAATTCATTTACTTTCATTTTCTTCAGCTATCATCTTATTTAAATTCACAGTAATATTAAATTACATTCATTTACGTTGATTTCCATATTATAACTTCAATATTAAATGTACATTTTATTTATTTCGTTGTTTACAATCAAATTCAGTTCAATTCAATTACTTGTTACATTCAAATTTAAATCTTTACTTACGTTCAATTACCAGTTAACATCTTTATCAAATTACAGTTTCGGTTATTATTTGATTTCAATCAACTGTAATATTAAGTTACATTTATTTATATTAGTTTCAATAACATAAACTTCCACTATTAAATCTACCGTTTTATTTATTCTTTGTTTACAATCATAACCAATTTGGTTTACAATCAAACTCAATTCATTGCTTACATTCAATACAGGTTAACATCCATATTTAATTTACAAATAAGTTATTTCAGAATTCAGTTTTGCATTTTAACTTGTAATTCACATTTAACAACACAAAATTTTATTTCCTTCGGATTTTTATCCAAATTTTTTATTTTAATTCGTATTTTTAAAGTGTTAAAAATACAGGTCGTTACATTCTCCCCCACTTAAAACTTTTCGTCCTCGAAAAGGAACGGAGAAGGGGAAACCATCATTTAGATATAATTCATTCAAAATATTCGACTTATTTGCAAAATTTAGTTATAGGATTTTTTTAAAATCTCAAAATTTTCTAACTCCCGGATTTTTGAAAAATTTCGGCAGCACCTCCTTTGCGCGGCTAGGACCGAAAAATTTCACAGTGGTAATAATTGCATGATATACATCTCATTAAAAGAATGAGGCATCCCAAAACATGGGGAATACAATAATATACCACAACATAAACTGTAATCCGAGAACATACCTTTTATTTAGCGTTTATTAGCATTTTAACTTACATTTTACATTAAGCGCAGAAGCGAGCTCCACAAGCGAAGCGCAACCTCTTTGCTACCTACTAAAATGCTCAATAACCAAGTTAGAACCATGCATATAATGATAGATCGATATACTTATCATAAACAACACACATATAACATGTTTAGCTTCAAAACTGAAATTCCAATTTCAAGACAGCAAACGAATCTCAGTTTTTGTTCACCTAAACGATAAAATTTAACAATGGAATCTAAACAAAAGTTGTTGCATTCGTTTCAGGCTTTCCGGAATGTCCAAAATCATTAAATTCGGACCTTCCGTTCAAAAGTTACGACCGTTTTACTAAATAGATACGCCTCAACCTAGCAATGAATTGCGCAGGTCAGCGACGTTTGGTCACGTTTTCGACCCTCTAAATGACAGCAAAACACAAAACACTTAGATCAAAAATTTTAACTTAAGTTCTTAGCTTTCCAGAAAGTGCAAGATCATCAAAATCCGATACACCAGTAAAAAGTTATGGCAAAAATACTAAGAGTATATGCTACTGTTTTTGCTTCCCTTTTACACAGGCCAGCGAGAAGATTCAAATTTTTAACTAAATAAATGAAGGAATTTCTCAAGATAGTCTAAACAAAAGTCGTGCTACAGTTTCTAAGCTTTCCGAAAAGTCTAATATCGTTGAATTTCGTCCATCCATTTAAAAGTTATGGTTGTTTTCATTTCAGCATATATTGGACAATTTTGGATTTTTTTCCAAAATTTTGCTTTTATTATTTCAAAGTACAAACCATCAAACTTTAAATTTTCTAAATAAACAATCATAAACACAAAGTCGTTTATTTTTTATTTATCCATGAAATACGTTTACATTCAATTTGTTTCCGATCTATTCAAGTTTGTTTCATTCACATTTTAAATTCAAGTCAATTTGCTTCAATTTAAATTGGATTCAATTATATTTAATTTCACTTTGCTTCAAATTTGAATTTAATTATTTTAAAATTTTATTCCGTTTATTCAATTCCATTAACACTAATGAATTCTACTAAATCAATTACCATCCATCAAACAACCAATGCATATCAAACATTACCATCCATCCAGAATCTACACTAAATCAATTATACATTTCCAAGTCAAAATTTTTTATTTCATACACTTCCAAGTTTATTGACATTTAGTTATATTCAACTTTAATTAGTTTCCATTTACAAATTTTATATTTCATGAATTTTAAATTTTATTCATTCTCTTGTATATATCATTCATTTTACAGCTTAAATTTCTTTTATATTTACAACTATCAATAAATCTTCACATTTTATTATTCACTCTCACACTGGTATATTATTCCTCTACTTATCCTTATAAGCATTTTAAACTTTTTAAGTATTTGGTAAGTTTTTGTTATGCAAATAGAATGTAGTTAAACAACATACAACCCCTTTCCATTCAAAGTTGAATTTTCAATTAATTAATTCTTAAGTCATTACTTAAATTTCACTATAATTTAATTTCACATTTACATTCACATATAGTATTTCCATTTTATATTAACATAATGGTGAATCACCTTTAAATGTTACTTTAAATTCCAATTATTTACTAACAATTTTATTTATATTTGCAAACCATTAATTAAATGCATATTTCATTATTCAAACCTAAACTTGTATATTATCCAATTAACAATTCATATAACATTTTTGAACTTCTTAAATATTTTGGTAAGTTATATTTATGCTATAGAATGAAATTTAATACTATGCGAGTTTTACAGTTTCAATTTTATTTTAAATTCATAATTTCCTAATTCTAAGGATTTCTACTTCAATTGATATTTTCACTTAGCTCTTAGGTTCATTTCTCATTTCACAATTTAGAAGTTCCGTAATGATTCAAGTATTTGTTTATCTCAATAGTTTAAAGTCATTAAATATTAAAGAACTTAAGAATTTCATCTCCGGTTTCATTTCAAATCAAGTTTGAAATAATATATACTTATATTAATGTGTATCAAGTCATACTATAAAGAATACAAAATAAAATTCAATTTTAATCAAAACAGGGTTTAGAAAAAGCTATTAAGTGATCTCCCCCACTTAGACTCTCGAAAATAAACGTCGATGATGCATGCACTCATCACCGAAATCATTCTCTAGTGTCAAGTGGGGAGTATAACACTTACTTCATTTGAAAATCCTTTGAAAACAATTTCTAATCGAATATACATCATATAATACTTATATTATACATTTTGAATTTTTGTTAATAAATTTTCAAAACACCGGAATTTAAATTCTCCATCTTAATTTAAATTCATTTTTTTATTTTATTTTATTTACCATTTATATTCATTGTCAATCATATTTACAAGTTTCATTTCTTAAAATCGTCCAATAGTCAATAGTTAGAAATATTGACTAATCAACAATAAACGATGATAATCTAATATTATCATCTCCTAACAATCAATACAATCAAAATTTATAAATTTTCAAGATAGTTCTTTTATATAAAAATATAGTCCAAAACAATATTATGTCAATCTGTCCTATTCGAGTGTTTAGAAATTCTTATCGATGCCTTGGCGTCCCAAGTACCAACCAGAATTCATAAATACTCAACGGAACAATTTAACACAATATAAAATCATTTTTATATCAAAATTACAAATACGCTCTCTCATATACACTCGAACTCATTCATAAGGTTTAACCCTATTTCAATGAGTTATTCCCCACTAGAACCAAGGTAATCTAAACCTGGCTCTGATACCAACTGTAACAACCCGCATTTTTGACCGTTCAAGTCGACAAAACATACACACATGCCGACTCAAACAATCCGAAATACGGATAGTTATTGGGGTAAATAAGAAAAGAAAGAAAAGAAAGAACAGAAACAAACTCAGAATCTCGCAGCGGAAGGAACAAGATATAATAATAAACTGTTAAATAAATAAATTTGATTATTATTATACATCATAAATCAGGGTTATATACATATCAGAGATAATACAACAATGCAGCGGAAAAATAATACAGTAGTAGAATACAAATGATGTAATACCAAACTCCGTCTTCGTCCTCCAGAATAGATCTTCAACCTTATCTGAAATGCTCAGGCTGACCCGAGCGTAATGAAAAGGCAAAACACTCGAGTCAGGACTAAAATATCTCATGTAAGTCAAATCGAATAAGAAAATATGAGTGTGACGGCGTCAGAGATGTTTACGGGTTTTGACATCTCCTATCCAGTGTCAACGTGGGTGCAATAACTTAAGAGATGTTACGGGATTTTCCATCTCTCAAGGATCCGTTAAACTATCTACTATGTAGTACAATACGCTATTATAATATGTCTACATTAAAGTAAAAGTATTAAAATAGCGTTAAGCCATGGCCCATTCCACCCTTAACACATTTTTATTTCCAAAAGCATATACAAGACCGTAGTTTCCCCAAAACCGGAAGTCACCAGAGGGCAATCCATATACTAAAGGTACAAATCAAAATCGTAGTGGTCGCGTATAAATGGAATACAAGTATGACAAGGCACATGAGGCAATACCCAAGGTAGTGATACTACCGTTCGCCTGATCCGGACTGGTGAGAACGCAACGCCGCAGCGCCCGCAACACCGTGAAACAACACTCCCAAAATCAAGGGTGCACCAATCGACAACATATAATGAGTAGTTCGAAGAAGTGTGTCCACTTGAGGTAGCAAATCCTCCATTGGCCCGGCACAGCTCCTGTTTTAGTCATTTCCAATTTGACACAAGTGTCAAGGCTATCCATCATCGTTCACTTTCTTCAGTCATCAACGAACATCATTCCAACCACTTCATTCTGGATCATCACTCCGCGTATAGTTATTAAAGTGGTTTTCGGTTTAGATAGAGAGTATATCCATAACCGAATTCCGGTCTCTTTAATAACCTCCGTAATTATTTCACCGATTGGTCGTTTATTTATTTCAAAACCAAATCAATTTCAATTCAATTAGAATTTATAAATCAACATTTCATTTGTCTTTCTAAATCAATTTCCACAATTTACGTTTCAAAACTTCCAAATCAAAATTTCAAAATCTTATAATTCAATTTCAATTTCAATTTAAACAATTCAAATATTGATTCAAGTTCGTATATAAGTTTCATTCCGAAATCATTTAAATTAATTTAATTCAACATTCAAATCAATTTAAATTCATTTATCGATTTCATTTAATATCCGTTAAGGTACTTTATCATTCAAAACAATTTCTATTAAATTTCAAATCCATTACACTACCTTTTTAAGTTCAACTTCATTAAATCAAAACTTACAATTTTGAATTAAATTAAATTCGTCAAATCAATTCTTTCAATTACAAGTCTTACATTAATTCCAAAAATATCACATTTTCATTTCTTGTTAAAAAAATTCAATTTCACTTATTTACTTTCTTAAATAATTTTCCAAAACTTAATTAATAAAGAAACTCAATTTCAATTATTTACGAAGTAAAAATTCACTTATTCAAAAGTTCAAATTTTTTCTTATTAAAGAATTTCAATTCAATTTAATCATTAAATAATTTAACCTTATTTAATTATTAAATAATTCAATAGTTTCAATTTAGTCCAATTCACAAATTTCTTTGAATTTCAATTAAATTCCAAATTAATTAAATCTCAATTTTAAATAAATTTTCAATTCCAAACTCAAACTTGAAATATCATTTCATAAAAATTTTCTTAGAAATATTCAGAGTTCGATTAAAAGTCCAATCTTTTAAAACAAATCAACTTTCGAAAATTTACGCCGTACTTCAAAAAAAAATTTCTTTTAAAAAAAAATCTAAACTTCAAATAATTAAACAATTTCATTTACCAAGTTTAAATTCCAACATCTTGAGCTTCAATTCAAAATAATTCAATTTCCATAAATTGGATTTTTATTCTTAAAATCAATTCATTTAAATAATTTCAAAACAACTTTAAAATCATTTAATTTAACCAACCCGGTGTCCGTATATAATTCTCTAACCTATGGCCAAGTGGTTAGTTATTTCAATTAAATGTTAGGGATGAATATATATTACTTAAACCAATCACAGTGTCATGTGCATGTATAACAGGATATATATAAGCAAATAAACATCCAAACATTTAAATATCAACCAATAGCATCCATCGAAATAAATCATCCAATAGTCAATACAATTCACGACAATTTCATAGTTATCAATATTGGGAAATTTGATTTCAATTAAATCCTAATTTCAATTTACTGTCAATTTAAATTTTCAACGGTGAATTCACACGACAATCTATATGACAATTAAAATTTAACAAACAACAACAAATAAATTCATATCACTTCATAATGTCAAATTTAACTACCATAAAAATATTCAGTACATTGTGAGCGTTATAAAACACTCACCTTTTGAATTTAAATTGAATTTAAACCCAAAATTTTGACAGTCTCCAAATCCATCCAAACCAGCGTCAAAGTGTCCGGAATTTCGATACGATCCTAACAAAAGAAACCTCGTCCAAATCCGAGTCCGTATGCAAAAGTTATGAAAATTTGAAGATTGGAAAATTCTGGTGCTGAGTCGACTTCGAGTTCCCACCTCAAATACCCGATGCCTGCTTGGAGTTTTTGCGAAAACGACCCGATGACCCGAGTAGTTTTCTTCCCGACTCGAAGTAGCTCCAGGGTTTTTCCCCCTGAAACCCCAAGCGCGACCCGAAGCGCGTAAATCTCGAATATTTTTTTTTTTTTAGATTTTGGAATTTGGGAATTAGGTTTTGTCTGCCATTGGAATGAGAAGCTAAGAAGAAGATGAATTGTACGTACAGACAAAAAAAATTAGGGAGGCTAGGGTTTATAACTGTGTTTATATAGGTATGTTAGAGATAGAGTAGATAGACTGGATAGATGAACGTGCGGAACAAACTATGGCCCGAAAAGCCCGTTCTGACCCCGGAACGAAATTGGGTAAACTCATATATCAAAATAGGTGTTTTAAAATATTTTAAACGCAATGGAAAAGGTTTCAAGTCCAAATTCCATCGTATGAAGAAGTTATGCTAAAATCAAAATTTCAAATTGATTTTAATTGATTATAATTGCATTTATTTCAAGGCGTTTCGAGTCCGTACGATCAAACGACAAGTCCGATTGCTACGAAAATTGAAACCTTACAATAATTCACTGTTACGGATCCGATGAAACTAGTTTCGTCGAAATCCGAGACAGTTGTAAAAATGGCTATTTTTACTGTTTAATTTCAATATAAAATTCCCAATTTTAAATTATTAACTTTTAAATCAAATTTCAATTGTTCACAAATTTCATTTTTAATTTCATAGTAATTAACAATCTTTAACAATGCAATTTTCCATTATAAATCCAATATAAAAGATTATATTAGATTCAGCGTTCAATTATATTGTAATTCAAATTCAAGTTATTTAATTCCAAATGAATTTTTTTATTTCGAATTACACTTTCATTATTGAATCAACCATTTACTTATACATTATTATCAATAGTTTATAATTCATTTACTTTCATTTTCTTTAGCTATCATCTTATTTAAATTCACAGTAATATTAAATTACATTCATTTACGTTGATTTCCATATTATAACTTCAATATTAAATGTACATTTTATTTATTTCGTTGTTTACAATCAAATTCAGTTCAATTCAATTACTTGTTACATTCAAATTTAAATCTTTACTTACGTTCAATTACCAGTTAACATCTTTATCAAATTACAGTTTCGGTTATTATTTGATTTCAATCAACTGTAATATTAAGTTACATTTATTTATATTAGTTTCAATAACATAAACTTCCACTATTAAATCTACCGTTTTATTTATTCTTTGTTTACAATCATAACCAATTTGGTTTACAATCAAACTCAATTCATTGCTTACATTCAATACAGGTTAACATCCATATTTAATTTACAAATAAGTTATTTCAGAATTCAGTTTTGCATTTTAACTTGTAATTCACATTTAACAACACAAAATTTTATTTCCTTCGGATTTTTATCCAATTTTTTTATTTTAATTCGTATTTTTAAAGTGTTAAAAATACAGGTCGTTACACCACGGCAGCAGTCCCCTCGCCACCCAGCTTCCACCTTTTCTCCTACGTCCTACCAGCCTCCACCACCACAACCGCCTATGGCCACCCCCTCGGCCACGTCACTTTCACCCTCCACCCGCCATCACTGGCCACAGTTCGCACGCATGCGCAGCACCATCCCACCGAGCAGCTCTTCGATCGCCTTCCCTTTTGCTCTTCGACCTCCACCAATGGCTGCGATCTCTTCTCCTCCTCCCGCTATCTCTTCCTCACGACTTCTCTGCAGATAGAGCCAGTTACCCTTGAACACAAAGCCAGGTTTAAATATATTAAAGTATACATTATATTATAGAAGTATTATACCTATATATATTATAGTTTAAGATTGTAGGCTGTTTTTCTAATCGTTGTTGGGCAGTTTTGGCTACACTATTGTTATATACATATAGTAAGAGTTTTTTTTTGTTTTGTTTTCACTGTTCTTATATATATGCTTGTGTGATATTATAATATATATGTAATGTTGCTGAAGCCTGTTTCGATATTTGAAGAAATATACTTTGCCTAAACATGTTTTAATATGTTATATGATGTATACATATTTTACCTATTGGGTGTGCAATATTTTATACAGATTTGTTTTGATTGTTTAAAAAGGTAGATAATAATATAGTTTTATTAGTTGTTTATGAAGGTATATATATGTGTGAATATAGCATGTCTGCATTTCTCTGGGTTTAGTGTACAAGTTAAAAGTTTACATAATTATTTAACATATTAGTATGCATATAAGTCTTACTTTGACTATAGTTTACATATGTGTTGTATATAATCTTACTTATATTTTTCAGTTTACGTCTATGGTATGTTTAAACAGGGTACATATAACAATGCCAGTTTAGATACAACAATCTGAAGCTTTTATTTTACTTTGGGGTCTAGAGTAGATGTATATTGGTTTTATATAAAGGTTGTCTGCATATGTTTTATGTACATTTATATTAGTTTGTTGCTGGGTCTATATGAGATTTTATTATATGCTAACTTATAGAGTTGATAAAGTTATATTTAAACCAATATGTATATTTATATTTTGAAATTTTGTTTTGAAACTGTCTTACTTTTATAGTGATTCTCGAGTATGTTATAATACTATATAAATTCACTTTACCAATTATCTTCATCAATCCGGGTTGATTTGATTTCCTCTATTCAAACTATCAGATTTGTTCGTCGAATCATATCCCTCTAGCTTTGATCTGGAAGTCGTGCTTGCATTTCGTAACTCATCTCAGTCTCGTTCATTTCTAGCCTCGAAAGGTGAGCAATCACTCACGATTAACGCTCTTTTATTTATTAAATTTGATTTCAATTGAAACGACAATTGAAATATGCTGCTGTTAGTTAATTACACTGTTATATATGCTATTGCCTGTATCAGTTCACCTGTGACATCTGACACCATTATCTGTTAATTATTTATGTGATGATAAATTGATAATACAGTTGGCTGATAATTGATTGATTGTTGATGTTTATATTGGACGTTAAATTGTTAGTGTTAAATGACAAATAGTATGAAAAAGTGAAATGGATATAGGATAGTTAAAAATTTTAAAACTGATTTATATGTTAAATTTGATTAGTCGAATATGACCCCTTTAATTGTTAAATTAATTGACATGTAGAATAATGATAATTACACTTTGAACCATCAACGTATATTGGATTAATTGTTGTAGTGTAAAAATTGAAATTGAATGACAAGTGAAAACCGTAATGTAATATTCTTTAATCTACATGAAATGATAGTGTAGATTCTAGAGATAATCATATTAATTCGTACAAATAACAATGCGAATTAATACGGTTATTTCGGGATTATTTGAATTGATTATTGGATTGATATTGATTGTTGTTATTGCTTGTTTATTTACTTTGACACCATCCCAGTTATCACACTGCAAGTTCCCTTTATTATGCTTTGATTTGGAATTGAATTGGAATCGGGTTGAAATGATAAATACCCAAAATTGAACTTTGACTTAGAATAGAGAATTAAATAAAAACTCGATTGGTCAATAATTTGATTTAAAAATAAAACGAAGATTTTATTTGAATAAATAATATGGTTTTGAAATGAAGTCGAAAATTTGAATTTTTATTGAAAGGAAAGTGTTAATATTTAATAACCTGAAAACAGAATATTAACAATGTAATTGATGAAAGAATGTTGTTTAATTTGAGAAATGATTGAATTAAGTTTTAAATGATTTAATAATTAAGTTTGGAATTATAATTAAGTTTGAAATTATTAAAACTTTGAAATTATTTAATAATTAAGTTTTGAATTATTTAATAATTAAATAAGATTGAATTATTTGATAATTAAATAAAAATTTGAATTCTTTGATAAGAGAAATTGAACTTTGAATAAGTAAATTTGAACCTCGTAAATGAATAAAATTAAGTTTTGGAAAATTATTTAAGTAAGTAAATAAGTGAGATTGAATTTCTTTAACAAATAATAAAATGTGATTTATTAAAATTAATGTAAGACTTGAAAGTTAAAGAATTTGATTTGACGAATTTAATTTAATTCAAATTGTAAGTTTTGAAATAAGGAAGTTGAATTTAAATAATGGATTTAATGAATTGGAAATATAATAGAAATTGTTTTGAATGGCAAATTTACTTAACGAATATTGAATGAAATCGATAAATGAAGTTAAATTGATTTGAATGTTAAATTAAATTAATTTAAATGATTTCGGAATGAATCTTATATACGAACTTGAATCAATATTTGAATTGTTTTAAAGGAAATTGAAATTGAATTATAAGATCTTGAAAGGGTAATTTGGATGTTTTGAAACGTAAATTATTGGAAATTGGTTTTGAAAGACAAATGAAATGTTGATTTACGAATTCTATTTGAAATTGAATTTGGTTTGGTTTTGAAATATATTAAACGACCAATCGGTGTAATAATTATGAAAGTTATTAAAGAAACCGGAATCGGTTATGGATATACTCTCTATCTAAACCGAAAACCACTTTAATAACTATACGCGGAGTGATGATCCAGAATGAAGTGGTTGGATTGATGTACGCGATGACTGAAGAAAGTGAACAATAATGGATAGCCTTGACACTTGTGTCAAATTGGAAATGACTAAAACAGGAGCCGTGCCGGGCCAATGGAGGATTAGCTACCTCAAGTGGACACACTTCTTCGAACTATTCATTACTTGTTGTCGATTGGTGCACCCTTGATTTTTGGGAGTGTTGTTTCACGGTGTTGCGAGCGCTGCGGCGTTGCGTTCTCACCAGTCCGGATCAGGCGAACGGTAGTGTCACTACCTTGGGTATTGCCTCATGTGCCTTGTCATACTTGTATCCCTTTATTCGCGACCACTACGATTTTGTTTTGTACCTTTAGTATATGGATTGCCCTCTGGTGACTTTCGGTTTTGGGGAAACTACGGTCTTGTATATGCTTTTGGGAATAAAAATGTGTTAAGGGTGGAATGGGCCATGACTTAACACTATTTTGATATCTTATTATTATTGATAGACATTATCTAATTATCGTACACTACTACATAGTAGATAGTTTAACGGATCCTTAAAGGATGATTATTCCAAACATCCTTTGAGTTACTTGTATTTCAATTGCTATTTCACTTGAGTTGAATTTATTAATATAAGAATGTTAATCCTGACTTGAGTGTCTTGTGTTTTTGCTTTACGCTCGGGTCAGACTGAGTGTACCAGTATTCGAGACTTACCTCTGAAGTTGGAGCTTTGCTTGAAGATCTAGCCATCTATTCTGCTTTCAGTATTCGATGATTCCAGTGATGTATTCTGATTTGTATCTGATGTATCGTGTTACTCTTCCGTTGTATCTGGTTTAACTCTGATGTATCTTATATATTCATATAGTAGCTTCATGAACTACTATCTCTTTTATTTCCGCTGCACTTATTACTCTGTGTTTGTGATCTGTGATTATTTTATTTACTGTATATGTTCAGTTTTGCCAATTTAAATTAACAATGCGGTATTTTGAGCAATTCAATTCCGGCATGAGTGTCTATCTATACACTTATAATGGATGCGAATGGTCCAAAATAGCGGGTCGTTATACACCTATAGGCTATCATGACCCGAACGAGAACGGTGAAGACCATCAATAAAGTCCATTGAAATTGGATCCCACTTCCAAATTGGAATGTCCAAAGGTTGCAATAACCCACCGGACCTTTGATGCTCGACCTTTATGAGTTGGCAAGTCATGTAATGCTTTATAAAGTTAGCAATATCAGATTTCATTCCATCCTAATAATAAAGTCGCTTCATGTCCGCGTACATTTTACTACTACCGGGATGAATGGTAAATTTAGAACGATGAGAATCTTCTAAAATGTCTTTACGAAGATCACAAATATTTGGCACAATAAGTCTACCAAATTTTCGAATACCGCCACGAGCATCAATATCAAAGTCTTTCAAACCTTAAATAACAATTTTATCCCTACAACTTTGGCCAAGAAGAACCAATTCGGGATCATGCTTTTGAGCTTCAAGAATGCGGTCTAAAAGAGAAGGATGAGCCTCAAGGCTACACAAAACAAGAGATGAACATGAATTGGATACACGATCTCGAATCTCACACGTGGACAAAGTCTCGAGATCATTCCATTCGGATATCATCATAGAAACAACCGCCTTTTGCTTTCGGCTAAGGGCATCGACAACACGATTTCCCTTTCCGGGAGTATAAAGAATATCAAGATCATAAGATGCATGGAATTCGAGCCAACGTTGTTGACGCAAGTTGAGTTCCTTTTGGGAAAATAAATACTTCAACAATTTATGATCGATGTAGAGAACAAATTTCTCTCCTAAAAGATAATGACTCCAAATTCTAAGGGCGAAAACAATAGCCGCGAGCTCTAAATCATGAGTGGCATATCTAGTCTCGGCAAGCTTTAATTTCCTAGAAGCATAAGCAATAACACGTTCCCTTTCCATGAGAACGACACCCAAACCAACACGACTAGCATCGGTATAAACAATAAATTCTTGGTTCCCTTCGGGAATCACAAGAATAGGAGCATTGGAAAGGAGTTCTTTTAATTTTTGAAAAGCAGTTCCACATTTGTCTGACCAAATGTATTTAACTCCCTTCTTTGTCAAACTAGTAAGAGGCATGGAAATAGAAAAGTCTTTTATGAATCGATGATAATAGCCCGCCAATCCAAGAAAACTACGGATTTTCGTCACACTCCCGTCTCTTCCAATTTTGAATCGCTTCAATCTTTGAAGGATCCACGGAAATTCCGGATTCAGAAATAATATGTCCTAAAAATTTCACACGGGATTGCCAAAAATGGGACTTAGAAAATTTTGCTTTCAATTTATTGCTCCTAAGAGTTTCCAACACAATCCAAAGATGTTTTTCATGCTCTTCCTCGGTTTTAGAATAAACAAGAATATCATCTAGGAAGATGAGAACAAATCGATTGAGGAAGTCTTTGAAAACTCGATTCATAAGGTCAACGAAATAAGCTGGAGCATTCGTTAAACCAAATGGCATAAAAAGCCATTCATAAGATCCATAGCGAGTACGGAACGATGTCAAAGGAATGCTATCCTCTGCAATACAGAGCTGATGAAAACCGGTTGCTAAGTATAACTGTGAAAAGACTCTAAGACCACTAAGTTGATCGAATAAATCATCAATCCGAGGTAAGGGATATTTATTCTTGATGGTGAGATCATTAAGCTTGCGGTAGTCAACGCAAAGCCTAAGTGTACCATCAAATTTCTTTACAAAAATAGTCGAAGCGCCCCATGGAGACGAACTAGAACGAATAAACTGTTTTCCTTCCAATTCGGATAATTGATTACGCATCTCCTCATTTTCCTTATTAGACATACGATAAGGAGGACGAGTGATAGGTAGAGCTCTAGGGATTAGATTAATTCTGAACTCAATTGCTCATTTAGGTGGTAATCCTAAAACGGGCTCAAATATGTCGGGAAATTCACGAACAATGTGAATGAGGGAAATGACATCTTCCTCATCATTATTATCATCATCATGAGGATTTAGAGAATACAAGGATGCTCCCGAATTAGAATCTGAATCTTTAAGAACAAGAGAAATCTGCTTAACAGATTGAGGATGTCGAAGATATATAGTCCGCTCAGGACATAAGATATCGGCTTCATAACAGTTAAGCCAATCCATCCCCAAAATCATTCTGAAACCAAGGTAACACATAACATGCAAATCGGCTCAGAAAGCATAATCACATAAAATAATTTCGAAATCTTTAAAAAGTAAACTGAGTGTTGCGGATCCACCAACCGGATTCGCAATTCTCAATGAAGTCATCAAGCCAATAACATTCAAAGACAAAGCATCAACAAGTTCTTTTGATATAAAAGAGTGAGATGCACCCGTATCAAAAAGAACTCGAATAGGAAGATCATGAAATATAATAATGCCATCAAGGATAGAATGAGGAATACCTTGACCAAGAGAAGTGTTAGTAGGGGATTGCACAACAATTAGCTTGCCTTCCTTCTTGCTTTGAAGTTTGGGACATGAAGATATAGTATGACCCAAACTTTTGCAATAGCGACAACTAAGAGACTTCGGACTCTTGTTTGCATAATGGTTCTTAGAACCACAATTGTAACATTCTCCACGACTAGAGGTAGGAGTCTTTGCTACCGAAGTTGCTTGCTTCCCTTTTTTGTTGGGATAAGGCTTGAACTTAAAAGGCCTCTTCTTATTGATGTTTTGTTTGGCTCCAACAACTTCAACATCACTTTCTTTATCGGCCTCTTCGAGTCGAAGAACGATATCAACAAGCTGATCGAAAGAAACTTCTAATTTCAGAAGTAATGGCTTTTTGAGGTTCTTATTCAACCCATAAACAAATCTATGATTTTTCTTCAATGGGGTATTAATATACTCGACCCCATACCTAGAAAGAGATTCAAAAGATGCGATGAAATCCGTCACAGAAGATTCACCTTGAACAAGGTCAATAAAACATCGAGCTAAAGATACTTTTTCAGCTTCTGGCACAAATTTTAACTCGAACCTTTCCCGGAATTGCTCCCAAGTAAGATCAGCATCAATAATTTCAGAAATCAAAAGCTCATACCAATCTAATGCTCTCTCTTGGAGCATGCTAGAAGCCACTTGGACTCGATGTAGATTAATAAGATTCATGTGGGAAAAGATGTGATCGCATGTTCTAAGCCAAGCTTGGACTTCTATAACGCTTTCGGATCCCTTGTCAAGCCTTCCACCCAAGTTGGTGTAATCACTGCACAAGTGTGCAAACCCAGATTTAGGATGAGTAGGCTCTGGAATGGGTCTAATAGCTTGAGCATTTTTCACAAGATCTAAGAGCTGCTGGGCAGACATAAATACTCCATCCTGAGGAGTAGCACTGGATTGACCGGCGCTGGGATGGCCTGGTCTAACCATTTCTCTTCTTTAAGAAATAAAAAAGAGGAAAAAGGTTATTCACAAATTGAATATCAAACAAACTTGATTGATAAACCAAGGCTTCATAAAAAGAAATAGGATAGAATGGTACGAAGACTCAAATTAAATCCTATAGCACGATTCCCAAGAAAGACTTAGGACAATGATTCTTGCTAGATTATTCTACATTGTTCCGAAGTTTGGCTCTAATACCAAGCTGTGATGCCCCACTCTATACTCACACTAGCCAAGGACACTATGGGGTAATGCTGTCGACTAGCACGAAGAATAAGGTTGTTGAGGAGCGACCATCTGTGTAATTGCTTTATGCGAGTACCGATATGTCAGATAATATAAAATCCGACATATCAAATACAAACTCCAAGCTACCATACAGTGGCTATGTGGACTTCAGAAACAAATATAGAAATAAGCATAACACAAATCAGTCACAGATATTCATATCACAAAGGCAGAATCAGATATGAATATATCACATAAAAGTGTACATCAAAGTAGTGGTCATACAAGATCCACTACATCACAAAAGAATATGTATACACCAAGAAGTCTCTATCTCGAATGTATAACAACAAACACTACTAAGCTAAAGTAGTTAGCCAAAAGTCAAATGTCGGGCCCAGATAAGAAGTCAAGCAGGAGCACCTAAAATACCTCGGTCTGACCCGAGTATTATTTAAGAAGAAAATAATAAACGGATTAGTCTAGCTATAAATATCAGATAAAATGAGATAAGATAAGAGATATCACAAAAACGTATGATAACAGTAATGCCATACTGTGACAAGTATACATCAAATAACAACAAAAATCATACAATATCTCAAATATCCTCAAACACCAAAAGAATGTAAGATTCTTTAAATTATTCACCAAAACACAAATATTGATAGAGCTTATCAATGCATATCATCAAAATTGGTTAAACAGAAATTCTAGAAATCAACAATCAGAAATCCAGAAATCACAAAAAGGGGGAGGCCTATCACAAACGGGAGCATGAAAACTCACCAACACGTGCATCACAAACGGAACGCTATTCCATGGTCGCTAACCATCAATTTGGAGCCGAAGCTCCACAAATGACCCGAAGACCATGGGTCGCTACCCCACCAATTTTGAGTTGAAACTCCACAAACGGGGTTTAACCCCTACACAAACAAAGAGACATCGCACATCGCTAGTCTAAATCACAAAATGATCATCATCGATCAATAAAAAGTGTGAATCACACTAAGCTAGTAAATATAAGAGTTTAGCTTCATGTCCCATAACCACTGGCTTAACTTAAATATTTACGAACAAATTGTAGATTTCCTCTCGAAAATTGTCACAAGAGTTCATTCGAACAAGTCCAAGAATTAACCGGTGAAGTAAACGCAAGCGTTTCATACCACTTTTTTTGCTAAGCCGTTTAATTAGATTTCTCATATGAATGAGGTAAAGGTTTGTATATACTAATAGATTGGAAAACGGTTTTTATAAACAAGATTTGTATTAAAAATAGAGTTGGAATCATCTTTGTGAAAGAGTTTGAATATTTACTACTAGTATAGAAACCTTTGTATTTTAAAGTGACAAATCACAAAAATGATTGTAAAAACAATCAATCACCAAAGATTCACATTCGAAGACGTGAATCAAAACCATAGAAATCGATATCAAACCCACTAAATGGATATTCCGAAAAATCCAAAGAAAGAAGTCATCAAAGTCGATAAATGATAACAACGAATCAGATCATCAAGAATCGATTAAAAATCGGAAACCCACACAAAATTGCCTAAAATAGGTAAAAAGCTCATTTCCCAGGTTCAGTCGACTGGACTGTATGGTCAGTCGACTGATACATGCCTAGAAACTCTCGGTTTCTAGGTTCAGTCGACTGACTATACAGTTCAGTCGACTGACTATACAGTTCAGTCGACTGATACAAGGACATGCACTTTCTGTTCCTAGTTTCAGTCGATAGAACTGTATAGTCGGTCGACTGATCTGATACCCAGAAACATTGTGTTTCCAGGTTCAGTCGACTGAACTGGAATTTGCAGTAAAATCAGTCTAGCCCCACGAAGGGCAAAATTCCTAACCGGAAGCGATCGGACGAGCAATGGAGACTACAGATTTATGCCATGTGACAACCCAGCCCTGTAGGCTCTTCGATACACCCTAAAAACGTGTTCAAACATCAAAGATAGGATTTTAAAGATTTTTTAATTCAAAACACCAAAAATTGGAATATTCATCAAACCAATTCAATTCAAAGGCAAATGAACAAGGAATAGATGTTAGGAATTACTACCTAACAACTATCAAAGATATAGACATAGATGTGAGTTCAAAAACTCACCTTTTAAACCCAAAACAACAAATGAGAAGCTCTAGAACAAGCAAAGATTGACTTCTCTTCAACAACACCTCTAGAATCTTCAATCAATTATCCAAGGTGAAGTTTTTCCTAAGTTAGGTTATAGGAATTTTTGAAAATTGAAGAGGGGTTGAGATGGAGAAGATGAAGAGGATGCTTACCTAAGCTTCTCTTGGATTTTGGACTTGAATTTGAGTTTCCTAATCAAAGCTAGGGTTTAGGAATTTTAATTTCCTCTTCTTTCCCCCATTTTTACTTTAGCTTGAGAATGTTAGGAAATGAGGAGTGGAATGAATGAAGAGGAGTGGAGTTGGGTTATTTGTTAGGTTGGTGGGCTGAAATCCAAACCCAAAGCCCTAAATGAAAATATCAAAATTTTACTCAACTCCAAACATATCGATGTTTATACTCAAAAAGGTCGCAAATGCCATTTTGGACTCAATGGAAGTGGTCTCAAGTCGTAATTCGACTGTTTGCAAAAAGTGACATTTCGGACTTAAATCCGACTAATGATGCTATATTTAAACAAACCATTTAAATATACAATTGTAAAATATGCGGGTTGTTACAGACTCCCCTCCTTAAAGAAATTGCGTCCTCGCAATACTTAAGAAAAAGAAATAAAAAGTAACAACCATACAAAGGCATAACAACACAAAAAGAAGAAATTTTGAAATGAGAAGTTCACCTTAAGGAGCACGAGAGAGTAAGTTCGGATGTGTTCACTCAATGAATTCTCTGGATTCCCAAGAGCAATCCTTAGGATTTGTGGACCATTGAACTTTCATAAGAGGAACATCTTTATTTCGAAGGCGTTTAACCTCCGAAGCAATGATACGAATAGGATGTTGCTTATAAGTCAAATTAGGCAAAACTTCAATTTCTTCAATAACACCGGGCTCAAGAATAGAATCGGAATCTCGAAGGCATTTCCGTAATTGAGAGAAGTGGAATACGTCATGAATATCAGAAAATCGAGCCGGTAATAAAAGGCGATAAGCCACGGAACCAATGCGTTCGGTGATGGGAAATGGGCAAATATATCGAGGTGCTAATTTTCTCGATCGATTGAAACGCACAACACCCTTCATAGGTGAAACACGAATGAACACCAAATCTCCCACCAAAAATTCTAATTTCCTTCTTCGGTTATCGGCATAGGATTTTTGTCTACTTTGAGCTTCTTTCATCCTATGACGAATAAGTTCAATCTTTTCTGTGGCATCCCGAATAAAATCTGGACCTAAAACCAGCTTCTTACCGGCTTCAAGCCAACACGAAGGAGATCGGCATGGCCTTCCGTAGAGTGCCTTGAAAGGTGTCATACCAATACTAGATTGGAAGCTATTATTATACGAAAACTCAACAAGAGAAATATGATCTTCCCAACTTCCACCAAAATCAAGAACACATGCACGAAGAAAATCTTCAAGAGTTTGATTTACACGCTCGGTTTGTCCATCGGACTGAGGATGATAAGCGGTGCTAAAATTAAGTTTCGTTCCCAAAGCTTTTTGAAGACCTTTCCAAAATCCACTAGTAAATAATGGATCACGATCACTAACAATAGAAGTAGGAACTCCATGTAATTTAACAATTTCTTTAACATAGAGTTTGGCCAAAAGAGGTATGGTCTGATTCGACCGAACGGGAATAAAATGGGCGGACTTTGTAAGTCTATCAACTATCACCCATAGGCTATCATGACCCGAATGAGAACGGGGAAGGCCGTCAATAAAGTCCATGGAAATTTGATCCCACTTCCAGACTAGAATGTCCAAAGGTTGCAATGACCCACCGGGCCTTTGATGCTCGGCCCCTTTATGAGTTGGCAAGTCATGCAATGCTTTATAAAGTTAGCAATATCAGATTTCATTCCATCCCAATAATAAAGACGGTTCATGTCCGCATACATTTTACTACTACCGGGATGAATGGTAAATTTAGAATGATGAGAATCTTCTAAAATGTCTTTACGAAGATCACAAATATTTGGCATAATAAGTCTACCAAATTTTCGAATACCACCACGAGCATCAATATCAAAGTCTTTCAAACCTTCAATATCAATTTTATCCCTACAACTTTGGCCAAGAAGAACCAGTTCGGGATCATGCTTTTGAGCTTCAAGAATGCGGTCTAAAAGAGAAGGATGAACCTCAAGGCTACACAAAACAAGAGATGAACATGAATTGGATTCACGATCTCGAATCTCACACGTGGTCAAAGTCTCTAGATCATTCCTTTTAGATATCATCATAGAAACAACCGTTTGTTGCTTTCGGCTAAGGGCATCGGCAACACGATTTCCGTTTCCGGGAGTATAAAGAATATCAAGATCATCCGATGCAAGGAATTCGAGCCAACGTTATTGACGCAAGTGGAGTTCCTTTTGGACACAATATTGTTTTATGAGGGTAAATGAAATAATTTTACCCAGGATATATTTTATATATATAAGGCAATGATTTTCAAAATATATAGTATTTTAAGGTGTTGTTTGATAAGCGATGATAATATTTTATCATTATCATCTAGGATTTTAATCGCTATAACCATCTAGTGATGTGTATCCTCTATTGCCTAATCATCTAGTTTTGAGTAGCCCCTATTGCTGTCCTTCTGACTTGAGTATCCCTTTAGAATCTGGGTTTTGTAGATAGAGACTTGGGAAATTTTAATTTTTGAGTAAATTGTGCTTACTAAAGGAATTTAAAATATTTTAGGAAGATTTTTATATATAAAAGCTAGTTTTATAATAATTGATTTATAAAAAGAGATATTTGAGAATTTAAAACTCCTGTGATTTCGGGAAAATTGTTTTAAACAAAGTTTTGAGGAAAAACGACTATAATAATATTTAAAGTAAAGTCTTTAAACGGTAGTAATTTAAAAGAAGAGTTATTTGAAGTATGTACATATATGTGCTAATTAGGATATGGAATTCCTGAAACCTTAGGATCTCATTCTTTCGTTCTTGTTAATTACTTTTAGAAAACTCTCATTGTGGTTAGAGGAGCACTTACGAAGGCTAGGAGGGCTGGCGGTCAGGACTTGGTTAACCGGATTCTGAAGGATCTTGTCCAACCATCGATTTATGTGGGGGAGTTAGAAGGGAAAATGGAACCTATCGAGCAACCATCGCTTCATGAAGAGGAGCCCAAGATAGGTGTTGTAGAGGAATTCGAGGAAGAAGAAGAGGAATTCGTGGAGGAAGAAGAGGAATTTGAAGCAGAAGAAAAGCCCGAATCGGAAAAATGATGATGCTGTCATCTGGGAAATGGGCGAGATTGTGGATGAGCCACGTGCAGACCGGTATAACCTTCTGAGGAAGGACTTATGGCCTAGGGCAGAGATGCTAGTGCCAAGGGAACCAAGCTCGGAGATTGTATGGATTTCGGATAGTGATGTTGAATCTAGGGAATTGTATGGATCGAAAGTGGAGGACTCCGATGGAGAGAGTCCACCGTGAGTGTTAGCTTGGGTTGGGGTAGTTTTCTTAGAAATGCGTACCCTATTGAATCTATTAGTAGCCCATAGACGTCATGGATGTGTGTTTGGATTATAAATTAATAAAGTATCTCAGTAGATACTTTGGTGCGATATATATGTGTGTATAACTGGCTAGTGGTTATAGATATCTCCTGGATATGTGTATACGTATGTGGTGACTATAGTGTTGAAGTATCTTAGTTGATCTCTGTTTGACTGATATTTGGGATATAAATATATATGATTGAACTTGTGTGATATGGTTGTTTATTAATTCGTTAATAAATTAAAATTAGGCTAGTTTTGTTTACTAGCCTGGTTACGGCAATTTCGGGGACGAAATTCTATTAAGGAGGGAGGAATGTAACGACCCGGAATTTTTATCATCTTGAGTTTTGAATATTAATTTTTAATATTCAATACGATATTTTAATCAAAATAAAATCCCGTTAAATAATAATGGTAATAATATATAGTTTTAAACCCGGATAATATTTTGAAAATTCCAAATTTTATTTATAAAATAGAAAATTTATTAGAATTGGAAATTCTTATATATTTATAACAATAAAAGAATTTATATGTAATTTAAGAAACAAATTCAAATGAATAAGAAGAATATATTATAAATAAAAATGATATGACTTATGAAAAGTAAAATGTATTATAAATAGAGAGAGTCTAAAATTGGAATTTTCTTATATATATATATACATACTAGTTAAGAAGAATGTAAAATATGTATAAACTAAATAAAATTGTATGTTAAAAACAATATATGTAATGGTAAGTGAAATATATATATATATATATATCTGTGTGTGTGTGTGTATGAACTAAATAAATATAGTTATTGAAAAGAATATATATATATATATATTGAAAATGAAAGAAGTGAATATATAAGAAAATATATATATGATGATAGAAATGAGAAAATTTTAAAAATCATTTAAAAAAAAGAAATCTTTTATAAAATGGTGTTTTGACAAAAATGTCATTTCATACTTTTGAAGTGAAATAGCAAAAATTTTCAATTTTTGCTTTGAATTATACATTTTAAATATAAAAGGAAATGTAGAACAAAAATGTTATTTTACTTTAAAAGGAATAACAATTACCTTTAGTGTTTTGGTTAATATATTTTTAAATAGCAAACCTTTATTTTTCATTCTAAATATTAAAAAAATAGGAATAAATATAAATATAAAGACTTAAAAAAATTGTTTTTTATTTAATATCACTTTACAAATTGTTTCAAAATATATACGGAAGCATGTTATAAATCAAGAGAAAATTTAACCAAGTAAATAAAAGAGAAAATAACAAAAAATAACCTAGTCAAAATGTAGACAAGAGAACACTCCTGGTCGTAAACTTTGCAAGTAAACTTACAAGTCAAGTGAAGTAAAAATATATGCATACTTGGTCAAATAAATAAATAAGAAGTTGTCAGGCCAAACATGGAAAGGCTGAAGCAAGGAAAACATATATATATATATATATATATATATATCAATTCAAAGAAACATACTTCATTTCAAAACTTCACTTCAATTCACTCAAATATCATATTTCAGCCACCAAAAAGTTAAAATCAACTTTAGCCACAAAAACTTCAACTTAGATTTTCACAAAATCTTTTCAATCTATCAAAACCTTGTACAAGCCTGCAAATTCCTCTTGAGTCCCAAACTCTTGTACGTATGCATCATCACATACTTGTATGTATACGTATAGGCTTATCAGTGTGTTAGCTTGAGGATTACAAAACCCTATAACAAAAATATTCTGTAAAACTCAACATTGTAAAAAAAAGAGACTTTGTAAAACAAAAAGAAGGATAAGAAAAGCACTGTTCTTCCAAAATCCAGAAGCAAGCAAGATTTCCAAGATTTCAGATTATCATCTAGATTCCAGGGGAAGTTTATAGAAGGAGCTAAGCATGTTTATGTTGTTGATTTAAATTCAGGATGCCTAGAAGTGTTTAAAACATTACTATCATGTCAACAGAGTTAGAAAATCATGTATATCCTGGGTTTTAAAAATCAATATCTCTCTGCTCGATTCGAATTAGTTAATACCAATGTTTTGAAAACCGAACCGTAAGTCGGACCGTTGTATCTCAAGGTTCAAGGTTTTGATGGTCGGACCGGTCGAACCGCTGAAACCTTGCATTTTTATTTTTTTAACTATTTTTACATTCCAAATTGAAAAATATAGTTGTTTAATACATGATATTGACTCATGTCATAAAAAATACCAAACACATATTATTACTCAAACACAAACACAACATATCTCATATAACATGATCTTAAACATACAGACCGATAATAATTCACATATAATAGTTGAAAACATCGTATAAATACCACAATAACATAAACTTGAACATTTCATTATGGTTTTAACCTCAATCACACATTAAAGTTAACATGTATATAATAGTTGACACCTACATATTAATAATAAAATAACATGAACCTACAACATGGTTTTATGCATAGTGCTATTAGAGGAGTTTGCAGCAGCAAAGAGCCAAATGATGGAATTTGTAGTTTAGATTTTAGTACCATTATGATTTTTGAAATAGAGATTTACTTGTTTTTTTCAAAGCAATACAAAAGATGAAAATGAGAGAGAATTATAGGATGAGAAAATAGGAAAAATTAAAAGAACCGCGGTTCAACCGGATAAAATTAATGGTTGGACCGTCGGTTTGAAGGTTCGACCGGGGTTCACGCATGACTAAGGTCTGATTGAGTTCCGAACCGTGATGATCCAAGGTTCAGGGTTATTCGAGGTCGAACCGAGGCTGGGTCGGGTTTTCAAAACACTGGTTAATACTGTAAACTGACACAATGTTTGTTTTGAGTGTAGATTACATTAAAAATAGTTCGAACCTTATTTATTTTATATATTATGTGAAATAGACAATTAACAGTAAGTAACCAGGTTTTTGTGATTTCTCAACATTTTAAAATCAATGATTCTTGTATATAATCGTGATTATCGTATAAAAATGGGAATTTTGGTGAAGAAATCCTAATTTTTAATAGCATAGGATTTGTGAAATGACGAGATGACCAGTTTTCACTAAAAAAATAATTTCTGGCGATGTGGTCATTGAGGGGAGGTGAGGCTTGGTCGAGGAGGAGCATAGTGACATGGGGAAGGGGTTCACCGTGGCCAAATGTCGATTTTCGTTTTGATTTGGAGTGGCGATGGAGTTTTAGGGTTTGGGTTGGTCTTGGAGAGGCTTTGGAACGTGATCGAAAATTGGGGAGTGGAGGGGACCAGAATTATTGGGGTTTGGCATGGAGGGAGCGACGTGGACAAGGGTTCGAATGGTAGTGGCAACATGTGATGTAGTGGCATAGGAGGGGAGCAGTTCGGCGATTAGTGGAAGTGGTTTCTGTGATTGTTCGGTTCGTACATTTCAAAAACGGTCAGGGTGATTAGTGGTAGGATCGAAGGGTGGAGATGACCAAGCAGGTGAAGGCGAGTTTCGGGGTGCGGTTGCCATAGTCGCTGGTGGATGGAAGATCACGTGCAAGTGCACACGTGCACCTTCGTGTGCATGTATCTGATTCGCGCTTGGAACGAGAAAGGCGAGAGGAGGAGAGGGTGCGTGGTGTTTGGGATTTGGGCTTGAAGTCGCATATGGACGTAAGTTAGGGATGTAGCAAGTTCGATCAAAGATTTGAGGCATAGGAGGGATTTTTGTTTCGGTTGGTATTGGTTGCTTCCAAGTGAAAGAAGGGGGAAAGGAAGAAGAAAAGGGGAACGGTTTTGGGTAGCATTGAGTTAGGCTTCGGCCCAAAGAATAATGAACGGGTTTTTAAAATTTAAAATGTTAAAATTTATATAAATTTAGCAAAATTTCGAAATGTTATAGCTAGAGTATACGAATTCTGATTTACGCTAGATTCATTGCAATGGATACGTATCGACGAACACTACGTCGTCGTACGAACTGTTATCGAGTTTGAATAAGTGAAAATTTATAGCAATTTGAAACGGATAGAATTTTAAGTAATCAATTAAACAAATATCATTGTTTAAATTTATATGATCTGTCCAGTGAAGTTATTTGACAGTTAAAAATAACGACGAGTTAATTTAAAGTTAATTACGATGTTTTAGACATCTGTTTAGCGGAATAAAACACCGTTCCCTTAATGGTATTTAATTGGACCCCTATTGGCAGAATATATCACCGTTCTTCCATTATTACTTAATATATGTGTGTTTGGACAATTACTAGCAGAATAAAACCCTGTTCTGCTATTATATTTGTATGGGCTTCTATTTATTATCCTGATAATCATATTGGGCAATATGATGTTGAATTAATTGTTAAAAATAGATTGATGTGAATATTTGTGTCTGTTATTCTGGATTGTTACGGAATAAATGGTAACTTGATTAAGTACCATTGAAATTAATTAGCCTTTTTTCCGATTTGGAAGTTGACCTTTGAATCAAAATTGTTTTAAGGATAATTATTATTTATTAATGATATTTTAAAAGATAATTTATAATTATTTTATTATTCTTAAGAAAATTATTTAAAAAGTATTTAATTATTGTTTCATAGGTATTTAATTATTTAAATTGTTTATATAATATTTAATTATTAATTACAGTTATTTTATAGTGATTTGTTTAAAGTTAATTATTACTTAAGAATAAATCAGTATTAAGATATTATTGTTAATTCAAAGATAATTTGTTCAAATATTAATAATGTTTTAGAAATAATATATTACATAGTAAACTTTTTTTTAAAAGAGTATTTTTCCTAAATTTAACTTGGAAATTATTATAGAAACTTTATAAGTATTATTTTGAGATATTTATTAAAATAGTTATTTCGGGAAGTAAGGGTATATTTTCATAAGCGTAATTCAAGGGGTAGAGATTGCCTACAGTTTGTTATGTTTTCGCTGGGATAGCGACGTAACTATTGTACAAACTGCGATTTATGACTGATTGCATGGCGGAAATCGAGAGGCAGTGATTGCCTAAGTTAAGTTTTGGATTTCTTTGGGATAGAGACGTAATCATCGAGCTACGATCCATGGTCGATACCAAATGGTACTTTCCAAATATACTTATATATATATATTTCTAAAACGTTTCAAATATTTTGAAAGGAATGATTTGTTAATATGCTTATTTCCGGTGGGATAATTATATACCCTTTTTGATAAAAAAAAGAGATTTAATATATTGAAATTTAATTAAATAAGGCTTACTGATTTCAGTGGGAAATAAATCTTCGATTGAATAATTGTTTATTTGATAGTTAAATAACCAACTATCAAATCTGGACCAAAACATAACTTTGGAGATATCTAAGAGAAACACGGGAATTATATGGTACAGTTACCGTCGGGGGGTGCTATACGGTACGTATAAAATCATTTCGTTATTCTAGGAAGATTATATGGAAATTCATCCACTAACGGTTAGGAGATGATCTCTGATCTTATTTTCGTCTGTTTATTTCCTAAAGAACCGAGGTTGAGTTTACCGAAAATATCGAACGTTGTTTCGAAGAGACCGGGATCAGATAAGTTATCTAAAAACCACTTCGATCCAACGAATACGTTTCTAAGTGAAGACAAGAGCATGGAATCGAAGATGGCGCATTAAAGTACAAGGGCTAATCACTAGTAATCTTGAGGATGATTCCAAAATGGATGCAGTAGGAATAGTGCCTTCGGTTTCGTTCAGACAAAGAACAGACTTGTTTGGATGAATGCTATCAGCACATTGTCATTGGAGGACAATGAGCATTCCAAGTATAAATCCCTAAAAAGGTAATCGTAGCCTCAAGCCTCATCAACTGGAATGATTGAATATCAAGGGAGATGTAGCAAGGCTAAGTGGTTCGCACCCAATTAGCGTATGTTATCACCTTTCTAGACACCTTGGATATATTATAAATTATGGATATGGTTGTGCATGGAAAAAAAGAGCGCTCGATAAGATAAGGGTGGGAACACCCGCGGTGACAACATATTCGGTACTATCCAAGTTAGGGGTAGAACCGGTCTTGTGTTGCAGGGGATCCCGGCGAGGTCCTCGGTACATTTTTCTAGAGGTGTACTGTGGTAGGTGGTACCCTAGTGCCTAGTCATTGTATGGAATCCATTCTCCAATAAGCGTCATACGGTTTTGATTGTGCCTAACTATGTTGAAATGTTAGATGCAAGCATTTCAGCTATTTCTATATTTTACTTTGACCTCTAGACATTATTATAATATCATTGGATTTTCTATAAAAACGTTTTGGTTATCATAAGGGAAAAACCCATCGTGTTTATGTGTGACGTGGTCTTACGAGATACCTTTGATTTTAAAGGATTTTTGAAATTATAATGAATAAAATTGCTTATAATTTAAATTCTCACGTTGGTTTTACCAGACTGACTTGAGCGTGGTTTTTCATATATGCTCGGGTCAGACCAAGCACATTTCCAGGTTTTGAAGGATAATTGGAGCTTCAGGAGAGGTGCTGGAGGCCAGAGACGTATTCACGTAGATGATTGTATTTTCCGTCGCTTACATGGTTGTATATTATTCAGCAATTGTGAAGGTAGGTTGTTATAACTATCCATGCTGAATAGGTCATATACTCTAATTTATGTCTGTATATGTATAAACATTACAGTTTTGTTTTTGTGTAAAGATTTGTTCTATATTGAAGATTATTCGTTCCGCTGTGAGATTCTGTGCTGTTAGGCTTCTTTCTATCTTCTACTTTCTTTCTCTTACTATCTGCCTTTCCGTGTAATTTGGGCTGGACAAGTGTGGCAAATTGTCAATTTGAACTGTACGGAAAAGTGGGTCGTGACACTAATTCTCAATTTATAAGTTATAAAACTTATTTTCTTATATTTTCACAAAATACTTAGATAAAACTTCCAAAATTTAAACACCCAATTTTTTTAATATTTTCAAATCATTTTGAAATTATGTATATACAATTCCTTTTTATATCATATCATATTTTTGAGTTTTAAAATAAAAACTAGTTTTACCAAAAGAAAACTCCAATGGTAGCAATCATCATTTAGAAACTCGAAAATGAATATTAATGATGTTGTACTCATCATCAGAATTATTTTCCAGCGACCGAAGTGAGTTTAGTGCTTTTTTTCTTTTAAATTCCATTATAAAAATATTTCAAATCAAAATACTTTCAAAATAATAATATTACTATTTCTTCAAAAAATTTAAAAATAATTTTCAAAATCAATGGAATTTAAATTCTAAGATTCTTGTTTTAAATCCATTTTATTTACAAATCATATTTATAAATTTTCCTTATATATAATTTCACTTTGGTTATATAAAACCATTTCTTAATTGTTTATCTTTATTTACATTGTAATAATAACAACTTTTATTAGAACACAAACAACAAACAACAAATGATAATAATCAAATATTATCATTCACTAACAACCAAACACACTATATATAACTATAATAATTTCTAAAAAATTATTCCTTTATACATAAAATATAATCAAGTTAAAATTATTTCATTTACCAATTCTGAAAATAATACTATTTCGGTTTGCCTTGCTCAAGTGTTTAGAAACCTCTATCGATACCATGACATCCCATGTACCGACCAGAATTCATAAGCCACTCAACAGATAAATTAACACAATATAAAATATTTTTATAATCTCTAACAAATACACGCTCATATCTAAAATACACTCAAACTCATTCTAGAGTGCTACTGACCCAATCTATCATGAGTACCAAACCAAAGCCTAGGTGCTCGCATAACTTAAGCTCTGATGCCAGCTGTAACAACTTGCAAACCCGCACAATTCGAGCTGATGATAAACCATACATGTCCAACCCAAAAAGAATGGAAAGATGGATAGTTATGGGAAAGAAAGAAGAAAGAAGAAGAGAAAGAGAAACTAAAACAACACAGAATCTCACAATCGCAGCGAAACAACAATAATATAATATCAATGAACTTTACAAAAGAGAAACTGTCATATACAAATCCATCAGAGTACAACAACAAATCACACTCATCAGCCTGGATAATTATAATAACCTATCCTCACAAATGCTGATAATTTAAACAACAATGCAGTGGAAAATAAACATATATGTGAATACGACCTGAAGACCTACACCTCGTCTACTAAAGCTCCAAGCATCCAACTCTAAATTTAAAAATATGCTCGGTCTGACCCGAGCATTGAAAAGGAAGAACGTCGGGATCAGTATGGTAACCAGCGTGAGAAAACACATCTCAGTTGAATTTTTAAAGTTATAGAAACTTTTCTTTATCAAAACAAAGGTATCTCGTTAAACCACGCCGCACATAAACATTGATGGCTTTTTACTTTATGATAACCAAAACATTTCATATCAAATCCTGTTATATTATACTAGTGTCTAATATACAAATAATATTAAAATAGATGAAATTGTCACATTGGTTAAATTTAATGGCATAATAGGTTTACAAACAAGATGGCAGACATATGTTGGAGAATGGATTTCCATACAATCGCAGGTAAGGGACTACATTCCATACAATACATCTCTAAAGGGATGTACGGAGGATACACAAGCAATCCTCCGCATCTGGAAAGACCTGTCTATCCCTATTTGGCACTCAGACATGGCCTAGATAGAAACCGAATATGTCATCACCCCGGTCATTACCGACCTTCCTGAGACGTCTTGTAGCATACAGCACATACCCGAAATATAGAGGGTTATCTAGAAAGGTGATGATCATACCCTAATGTTTGTGAACCACATAGCCTTACGGCGTACCCAATTTAAGACATTACCGGGTGATGAGGCTTAAGGTAACGTTCACCTTTCACATAGCACATTCTACTTTGAATGCCATATTGCCATTTCCACAATCACACCGCTGATTTCTACAAATGTATAACACCTGAGCTCGTATGTCCTAGGAATGGGTGTTAAGCTAAGAGAAGTTGCCTTCTTTGCCTCCGAACAGATGATACATTTATAGAAATCAATCAATGTAATTAGAAATGCAACGTCAGACATTCGTCCATACAAGTTGTCCAGGAATAGGACAAACCGAAGGAACTTTCATACCACATCCTGTCGGGAATTATCCCTAGGATTAGTAGCGAGAAGTCCTTGCATATTGAAGATTTTCATAACAAAGCACTACTGCCACCATATATAATATGCATCGTGGGTCTAGTGGCAAGTAACCCTGGATCATGAAGATCTCCATCTTCAAAAATCATCATCAAACCTGCACTTCTGAATGCATATATTGGTCCTAAGTGGTTCTCGGATAAATCCAATCCCGGTTGCTCTGGACCAACAATGATAAAAAGGCCCTCAATCTCATGCGGAAACCAAGTCTCGTAGAATTATCATGTTTCCAACTCTCAAATTGCTATCCTTCGGCCAAGAAGGAAGCCCGGTAGATTGGAGTACCATAGACACTCCGCACTGCTCAAATCCACATTCTTAAATCAAACGATAATCAAGCCTACTCAGTTAGCTTCGTGCTAAGTGCGCGATTAATCATTTCCTATATGAAGTCAAGGAACCAAAAATGGGCAAATTTGATAGTCAGTTATTTAACTATCAAAGCAAAAAATAACATCTAGCACATAAGCAGTCACTAGGCCCATTTAATTAATCTTTTATTAATTAAATCAATTTCCAAATATTTACTTCAAATTATCTTTAAAAACATATATTCTCAAAACCATTTCAATCCTTTGATATTGGAAAACATTCCCATATACTTATATCAACGGTATAAGTATATTTAATAACACTACCATTTAGCGGAAAGGAAAGGAAGTAGTACGCATGTAGCAAAGGTGACTGAGCAAGCCAAGAAAAACGCCTGGATAAAGAAGTAGGGCTTAGCCCATAGCTTCAAGCGAAAGGGAAGTGATTGGAGACATGCCAAATAGATTTCTATAACCCTACAACTCCAGAGTTCGTACGCCTTCGGACCAGTGTTAAGTATAAGAAGCAATGCTTCCTATACCACCAAGCCTTTAGTACGATCATAAGAACCGATTCATGTATTTCACAATGGAAGGTCAAAACACAATTTATTGGGTCAAAACGAATGTGGCATAAAACATCATTATGACAACCCAAAAACAATATATATATATATCCCGTATACTATATAAAACATTTCCTTTAGGAAATCATTTACTATAACAATAGTGTTATAGTCTATGCCTTTCATACTTCCTTGAAAATGTCTATTACAACAATAAATGTTGAAATCCATTTTTTCGATACATAATCCATTTTAAATCACCTTCGAAACCATTTAAACTCCAGTTGAAATTATTACATTCAAAACTTTACTTTTAAAGATTATTACTTTAAAAACCTTAACTTCATCAAAAATATTCCTTTAAAAGATTATCTAACTCTTAAAAACTTAAATGTATTTCCTTTATATAAAAATCCATTTTTAAATCTGAACATAAATCATTTCCATATTTATAAAACTATGTTTATAAATCTCGTTTCTATTTTATAAAATCTCTTTATTTATAAAATTCTTTTTATAAATCATTCTTTTATAAAAACTCATTTTACCATCAAAATCCACTTATAAATCCATTCCTTTATAAATCAAATTGATTTATAAAATCCACTTATAAATCAATTTACCAAATAAATTTCAAATCCATTTATAAAATATTTAAAAATTCCGATTATAAATCTATTTCATTATTTATAAAATATCACTTTTATAAATCCTATATATAAATTTATTCAAAAAACCTTTACTTAAAAATATTTCACAAAACTATACTCTTATAACAACAAAAATCATACTTTTTATTTGTTTAAAAATAAATTCATTCCTTTTAATAATTTAAAATTTAATAAAACATATATACTTCTAAAATCACTTTGAAAATCATTTCAATTCAAAATCACTATTTTATAGTATTTCAAAATACTAGAAATATGGCTTAGTGCTACTATAATACTAAGCAAGCAAAAGCATATCTATGTCATCATCATATATCAAAATATATGAAATCTAAATCATCCAAATAGTCAACAAACAATAAATAATAGAATTTATCCACACTTATATAAAATATAAGTGGGCTAGAGAGGTGAGTTAACTCACAGAAATTCCAGAAATTGCCCAACGCGCTTCGGTTTGAATTAAAAATTTATGGGCATTCAATTTTAACCCAAATTCCTACTAGCTTTAAATCCATCCAATCCAATTTCATACGTAGATTTCGATGATACGATCGCAGCACAACTTGTTGCGCTCAATTTGGACCTCGTACGAATTAGATATGAATTAAAGAAGTTTAGTATTATTTAAATTATAATTAAGTTAAATTAAATAAAATTTTAAACGTTTAATTACCTTTGCTTCTCAATTCACGTTCGTAACCCAGGCTCGCAAGAAAACAAACCCATCATCGACTGCGTTCAATCGATCGTCGCCACCTCGACGTTGCGTCGTTCACCGCGCCCAACTCTCCGCTTCCACCGCTACCATCGCTGACCCCCCCATTTAATGTCATTCGCCGGAATTTCGCCACAATCTTCCATGACTTCGACTGGCCATAGCCACCGCCACCTACCTCTGATCATCGATCGACTTATATGGATGCGTTCATGGTGAGAAGCTCGACAACTATCATGTAAAAGTTGAAGCCTAAAAGTGTGTGGATCGGTTGGAGGAATTATTGACGTTGTATGGTGGAGCTTTCAATGGCGGTCGGCGAATGTGATTAGGGTTTTGTTTGTGTTGATGCTAAAAATGGGCATCAACACCCAATAGAATCTAGTAGAGATTAAATGAAGAATGAAATTAAAACAAAGCATAAATCATAAATGAAAACACATATTTTTATAGTGGTTCAGCCGTTTTGGCCTATGTCCACTTCATATTTTTATTGATCTTCCACTTGATTATGATTATAAGAGTGTTTGGATCAAATAGGATCCATTAGTACGCCTTGGCAGAGAAAGAAAGATCGCTTTTCTAATGCCATGCTTGCTGCATTTATAGGTGAAGGTGTACATGGATCAAACTGAAATTTCGGCAGAAGGTTCGAGAGACCAAGACGAGGCCACCTAAAATTTTCCAAACCCATCGGGGCCCATAATAGGGATCGGTACCGATCCGTATTAGTGTTTCCAAATGGGCTGTGATACCTATGAGTGGTTCTCCATGATGTTAACTACTTGCTCTCCAAATTACATGCAATTCCGACGTACGGTTTGTGAGATACCGTATTTTCCATGAAGTAGTGTTGCTTGAATTGTGATTTCTGCCGATCCCTCGAAAGGGAGTTATGTCGATCCCTCCAACTTCCTCCAGTTGGAATCAAATTGCTAAGGGGTGTTCCACATGTTGTAGTAATCTTGTACTCAAAGTTTCATGTTGATAGCAGGTGTAGATTTTGAGTTATTGACTGATCATCGCTGTAAAATTGAGTTGTGGAATCAATACGATACGATCCATAGTGTTGAATATGGATCGTACCTGATCCATCTTCGAGGAGTAGTGAGCTTTCATGCTTCTGCTTCATATTATCATCTATACTTGATTTTTGGATCCCATAATCATTGCTCTGGGCTACTTGCCTTGATGACAGTCGAGTCTAACTTGTCTAATCAGTTCGGATATAGCCGGGTCAAAATGTCGGATAACATTTGCCCCCAAAGTTTGTCTTATTGCATACACGATGTGCTTTGAATCAAAGTAAGTTAGAGTCATCGAAAATAAATCCATCCAGTTTTCAGAATACTCGATATCCTTCCGTTGGATTATCTTCCCAAAGTGTTGTATCTCTCTTTGATTGTCATGACGCTTGGTCGATTTCTAATAGTATAAATTCTGGGTTATATTCCATCAGTTGCTATATATGCCCGGTTCTATGGAGCTAGTAAGCCTTGGCTATATGATCCAATCTTTTCTTTAATAACTCTAGGTGAAAATTCAATTTTTGTTGATTTCAAGAAATTGAATTTTTTGAATATGCACGTGCACGTTCAGGTAGACGTTCTTGTTATTGACTCCCGGATGTGTTTGTATGCTCACGAGTCGTCACCAATTACTTCTAGTTTAATTGTAATTCGATTGTAATTCCTTGTTTATATTTTATGTGAAATAGGGGTTGTAATTAGTCACTCGATGAGAGGGTACTTCAAGTTCTACAGGGATGACGACCTCAGAGCTGTAAGCAAGGGCGAGTGGAGTATGGCCAGTCGCAGACTTGTGGGTGGTTCTGTAAGCCCATAATGCTGTTGAGAGTTCATCCACCCACTTACCTCTAGCATTTTCCAAACGTTTCTTCAGAATGGACTTTATTATTTTGTTCACAGCTTCGACTTGTCCATTTTCTCGAGGGTGAGCAACTACCGCAAATCTCTTTTTAATATGATGCCATCGGTTGAAGTTTTTGGATTCAACGCCGTCGAATTGGGTTTCATTATCAGGTATAGTGGTTCGTGGAAGGCCAAAATGACAGATGAAGTTCCAGATAGTGAAGTTGATTACTTTTTTTCGTTATGATTGTGGCTAAAGGTTCAACTTCAACCTATTTGATGAAGTAATCCACTGCTATGATGGCGTATTTCACACCACCTTTAGGAATCAGCAAGGAGCAGATGTTGTCAATACCCCAAGTGGAAAACGACTATGAATTGACCATTTGAGTAATTTCCGTCGGCGGGGCTCTCGGAATTTTTACAAACATCTTGCACTTGTCGCATTGTCTAGTGTGGTCAGCTGCATCTCGATTGACAATCGACCAGTAATACTTGTAGCGGAGTATTTTCTTTGTTAGGGTTTCCCCCCTGGTGTGATCGCCGCATTCTTCTTCATAGACTTTTCTCAAGACTCGTTTGATTTCATCATGGGCGACACACCGAAGTAGGGGAATGGAGAAATCCCTTTCTATACATGACTCCTCCATGGATGATGCAGCGTGAAGCTTTGAGGAAGATCTATCGTTTTCCATTCCTCTGTTCAGGAAGAATTCCCCATTGTAGATAGTCTTTAAAAGGAGTCATCCATGACTCCTTTTCTAGCTCCGTCTCTAAGGTCTAGTCGATTTCCATTTGTCAATGCTTGGAATGTAAAGTACTTCAACCGGGACAAGTCTATTTGCTGCGCATCCCCAGAAATGGCCAGCTTGGACAGTGACTCGACTTTTTAATTTTATTCTCAAAGGATGTGTGTAATGGTGTAATACTCAAGGTCGGCAAATAGCTCTTGGACCTAGTTGAGATAAGGAGCAAGACGCTGCCCCCTAGCAAGATAATCTTCCCTGACTTGGCATACTGTTAACTAGGAATCACAAAAGATATGTAAAGTTTCCACTCCTAGTTCTCTAGCAAGTTTCAGCCTGGTGATGAAGGCTTCATACTTAGCTTGTTATTTGTTGTAGGGAAGTCAAGTTTAAGGGCATAGTAGATCGATTGTTCCTCAGGAGTCGCTAATACAACTCCAGCGCCAAAACATCGGTCATTGGATGCTTCATCCGTGTACATCTCCTACCAAATGGTCGGTTCTACACTGCTCCTCGGAGAGTCATCTGGTGCAGTAAATTCAACTATGAAGTTCGTTGATGTATGACCCCGGATAGCTCTCCAAGGGAGATAAGTGATGTTAAATTGGCTTAATTCAATGTTCCACCGGTGTGGTCCTCCAGACGTCTCAGGTCATTGTATGATCTGTCGTAACGGCCGGTCGGCATAGACGTTATAAGGTAAGCCAATCAATTGCTTGCTTACATAATATAAGATCTTTGGATCTGGTTCTCTTCGAATAGCATTACGGCACTTATGGCGTGTATCGACATGGCTAAATAGATGTGTAAATCTTTGTAATCCAGGGGCTTGGATAGGATGAGAGGTCTCTCTAAGTGATCTACCAGAGCTTGAAACGTATCAATGCAATCCTGCATCCATTCAAAGTTTCTTTTCCATTTTCTGATTAGGTTGAAGAAAAGAGTACATTTGTCGATGGCCCTGGAGATGAAGCGGCTTAGGGCGGCAACCTTCTCATTTAAGCTTTGTACCTACTTAATCGTCTTTGGTAACTAGATGTTTAGAATTGCTTGAATCTTCTTGAGACCGGCTTCGATTCCGTGAGAGTTGATGATGAAACCCCAAAATTTCCCGGACCCAACGCCAAAAGAGCATTTCAAGGGATCTAGTTTCATTTCATATTTTTGTAGAATACTGAACATCTCCGCTAAGTCATCGATGTGGTCATTTGATCATCGTGACTTCACGAGCAAATCATCCACATATACTTCTGTCGATCGCTTGATCTGGTCTTTGAACATCATGTCGACCAGTCTCTGTTAAGTAGCTTCAGCATTATTTAGTTCAAACGACATCACAACATAATGATATAGCCCTAGATCGGTAATGAAGTTGGTGTGCTCCTGGCCGAGAATATGCATTAGGATCTGGTTGTATTCAGAGTACACATCCATAAATGAAAGCAATTCATATCCAATGGTTGAGTCTACCAGCTGGTCGATCCTCAAAAGTGGATAGTTGTCTTTCAGGCATTGCTTTGTTCAGGTAAGAGTAGTTGATGCATGTTCGCTACTTTCCATTAGCTTTTCTCATAAGAACTGGATTGGATACCCATTTCGGGTAGAGGGGGCATGGGTAAACCTATTGTTTTTGAGTTTATCCACTTCCACTTTAAGTGCAACGGATCTCTCCGGATCCATGACACATTACTTTTGTTTCGCTGGGACATGCCTTGGGTCAATATTCAATGCATGGCTCATGATAGTTGGCGAGATCCCATACATGTCACAATGGGTCCAAACGAATACATCAAGTTTCGCTCAGAGAAAACAAGCTAATTCCTTCATCATCATTGCACTGAGCTGTGATCCGATCTTCTGGACCCGTGATGGATCATCATGGCAAACCGTATGTCGATCGTTTGGTCAACGGGTGTAGCCTTGGTTTCTTTGGGCTCCTCTTCTTCATCTTTGCGGTCTATGTCTTTATAGAACCGACTGTGCCGTTGTTGCTTGATATTGGCCTTATGTTGTGAGCTGAAAAATGCTTAAATGGATTTGACTAACCAACGGGATCGGTTTCAATCCCTTGTTTTAGTGGAACTTAGCAGTTTTTGATTTGACATGAACATATTAAACCATGTGAACTCGAAATCAAACAATGGGATATATCATATATGTCTTGCATACTTGAACTAGCATATGGTCCAGAACCGGATGTTTACCACTTCAGACTTGAATAGATTAGCATATTTGTACTTGTACGGATTATAACATGTGCCCTGAGTGAACTTGAATATGAATGTCAGATTCTTATATGCCGATATTCGATCCTTGAGTTCAAACGTAACCGTCTCGCATAACAATCAACGTGAAATTCGGTTGGGATGGTCAATGATGACGGTCACTCCGATCGAATCCCAAAGTCTTATCCTAACCTGAAACACCTCGGTCTGATCCGAGTATAAATACACGGGTCAGTCTAGCTAAACAAATCAGTAAAAGGTGATAGCAGAATAATAGAGCATAAGAGCATAGTGATATTTTTCTTAAATAAGAAGAAACAATAAGAAGCTAACCATAGAAATATGGAGGATACGCATCATGTATGGCATATATGGTTACACTAGGTGATAGAACGCTATTTCTTCAATAAGCATAAAACACAAAGGAGACAAAAAATTTCATGAATCACTAAAATGTAGCATGCCTCATATCATTGGCAATCATAAATCAAATAAGAATGGTTTAGGCTATAGTATAATGTAAACTCCTAAAAGAGTAATTCCCAAACCCTCCATATCGGCAACTCCAAGGAAAACATAAGCAAAAGCCATCTCAACATAAGCCATAAGGCAAATGTCAACAAAGGGATAAAAATCTCATATAACGCCAAAAGGCAAATCCCATAAATAGCGCCAATAGGCAATCTCAATATATATATATATATATACGCCAAAAGGCAAATCTCAACACGCCAGTGTAAGCAATGAAAATCTCAAAAGAACTCCCAAGAGTCCAAAAATCCCGAAGTAATCGCCACCGAATGGTTCAAAGGACCGATTCCAAAATGTTGACACATAAGGGTAAAAATCATCGTGAACTGTTGAGTCTGATAGTGACAGATTTTAGATGCTTTTAGCGATTATCTACGATGGTTAAAGATCGGGCTTAAAGGGGCGTTGAATTAAACACCAAGTGGAGTATAGTTTTGTGCATTCGAGTAATGCGCTTTCCATTCAATGTAGTCACGATATGTTTTACTCGTTGTTCGGGTTAAAGTGATGGTTAGTTGCCAATGCGCTTGGGCATCGATTTAACAATTCTATCTTTAGGCATCCTTTTGGTGGTAGCCTCGAGTCATCGTAAACACGAGGTATGAGTTACAGTATTGAGCTATCGCAGCCAGTCTTTGGAAGATCACACTTCTACCCCCAGTCTCAAGTTGATAAATGTACTACATGGATGGTCGAGTCTCATCCTAGTCGTGTTTATACTCCCACCTAAACTCCAAGGGCTTATATTTGATCGATGAATGGTCGGTTCATATTCATCTTGTTTCTCGCTCGTGCCTCCAAGTCTAGGGCTTATGTCGATACGTAGGAAAGTAATTCATGTCCAATCAATGATTGATGCTCTATCTGCCGGACCAAGGGCAAGGATCAGTGTGCAGATGGTCAAGTCATGTCCATTTTGTATTGCTCTTCTAGTTGGATCACGGTAAGAGTCAATGAATGAACGGTCGCATCGCATTCATTCGAAGCTGGACGGTCAGTCGCATCCATTTTGATTCATATTCTCCCACAAGATCTAGGGATAGAGTTGGCTCAGGTGCAGTCGGGTCATGCTCATCGGGTTTAATACTACTCCTAACGGATCAAAGGAGGGTGCCGGAGAATTAATGATCCAGTCCCACTCATTCGTGGTTTATTCTCCTATCCGCGCTATGTTGATCGAAATTTTTAGGAGGACATCTAAGTCACATCCGTTTGTGTTTGATGTGGATCGATATTGACCGTCTACCCAGCAGGACAGTATGGAAAGCTTGGATCGACATTGCCTGCCGACCCGGTGGTACGATATAGTGGGTCGTCTGTAACATCAGATGTCGTTTCGATTGATTTGTATTGAGACTTTCTTGCGGTCGTTGCCTTAAGTTGTAAAGTCCACCCAACTGGAGCTATATTAATATGTAGTACTCAGCTTGTAGTAGTTTGTACTCTCATTCGGTTAGCAGAATTAGTTTGTGGACGGTCGAATTCCATCCGTAGAGATTTTGCACTCCTTCTGTCGAGTTCAGATCGGAGTTTATGGAATATTGAGTGTTCGAACCGCACTCATCTATTTGTTTATACTTATATCCGCACTCTGGGGATAAGAGTTTATTGGTGGGTGGTCGAACCGCACCCAATTTGTGTTTATACTCCAATCCCCACTAGGGGACCAAAGTTATTTGCTAGATGGTCGAACCACATCCATGTCTTGGTTTAAATTTTAGGCTTGCCGATGTCCGGGCAAGGCTTGGATAGTTCATCGTACCTCAGGCACAAACTAGGTGGTGGATGGACATATCACATCCTCTTTAGATTGGATGGTCGAACCACGTCCAATTTAGGCTTGGGCTCTTAAACTGCCCCTGCATCCAAGGCACGAGTCAATGCGTGGACGGTTGTACTACGTCCACTTCCATTTGGATCCAGTTTCTGCCGAGCCTTGGGAGTAAGATGAGTGTTCTGAAGAGATTGGAGCTCGAGCAGGGGAGGAGATGGTAAGATCGCATCCACTTTGAGTTGTGTGTTTGCACCCAATAAAGAGCAAGAGTTGAGAAGAAGACAGTCAAACCATGTCCACTTTTTGTGTTTATACTCCGCCCATGCTTTGGGGACCAGAGTTTTATGATGGGTGGTTAGTCACACTCGTTTGATGTTTATACTCTGGTTCACATTCTGGGAACTGGAGTTAATCGATGGACGGTCGAATCACGTCCATCATTTTGTGTTTATACTCCGGTCCGCACTCTGGGACCAGAATTTTATGATGGGGGGTCAATCACACCCGTTTGATGTTTGTACTCTAGTCCGCACTCCGGGGACCAATGTTGGTCGATGGGTGGTCAGTCACACCCATCTGGTGTTTATACTCCAGTCTGCGCTCTAAGGACCAGAGTTGGTCGATGGACGGTCGTACTGCATCCATCTTTTTGGTGTTTATACTCCAGTCCACAATCTGGGGACCAGATTTAGTCAATAGTTGGTTAGTCAGGCCCATTTTTGATTTATACTCTAGTTGTAAAGTCGAGGTAAGAGTTGTCGAATGAACGGTCGAACCACGTTCATCCATGGAATGGAATTCTGCCTCCAGCATCAAGGACAAAGCTTCACAAAAAGACCGTTGATTCATGTCCACTTGGTAATTGTAGCTCCTCCAATGATGTCCAGGAAGGGAGTAAGTGATGGATGGCTAGATCACACATGCCTGTGTTGGACGGTCAGGTCTCGTCCAATTTGCTTAGTACTCCTCCCAGCAAGTCGAGGGAGAGAGTTGTCATTTGGACGATCAAGTCACATCCACTCAAGCTGCAGTCGTGTCCATGTGTTGATGGCGGTGTTTGATGAGTAGGCAATTAGTCATGCCCACTTTAAGTCAAGCCTGCAAACTATCCTCTGTGTCCAAGGTAGGATTCGATGTGTAAATAGTCCGGCATTGTTGAGCTTCCGGAGAGGCATATGTATTTTGACAAACTTCAAGTATGATCCGGGAAGTGCATGATCGGTATCCGTTCCAAGTCTTTCTTTGGTCTCAAAGTCAAGTGTAGAGGTTGATGAGTGGATGGTCAGTCGTGTCCACTTTGTACTGGATTCTGACCTTGTCGGGCTCTGAGTAAGGCATATATGTTCTGTCAGAATTGAAACTTAGAGTAGGAAGTGGATGGTCAAGTCACACACACTTTCCATTTTGATTCCTTGCCCCTAAGTCTGGGGCATATGGTAGTTGATGAGTGGTTGAATCATAGTCGTTTTGACGATCCTCCAATGGTCCGATCATGGTCCATGGAGGTTGGTTGGCACCCAACTCTAAGTACTTGGTCACTGTTCCACTTTGCCCCAGCCCTCCTCAGCTGGAAGTTGACCGTAGGTGGTCCAACTGATAATCAAAGGTCATTATTTGTAAGGGTCGGATGTTCCTTGCCCGCCATTCTACGGGGCTTGCACGTATTGTTGAAGCTTTCCTTTCCGGATCTGCTTTCCAATCACATCTTGGAGGTGACTGCAATCGCTGGCGTTATGACCATATATTTCTTGAAATATACAACATTTTTTGGATTTCTTCTAGGTTTCGGTGGACTCTCTCGAGGTTGATTTCCAATACTGGTTCGAGTCGTGAATCTCTAAGTAGATGTTTTTGATTAAATCATTTAAAGGTGTACATCGGTCGTATTTTGGGAATTTGGGTCGTATCCTAGAATCTGGGTCCTCATCTAAGACCTTAATGTTGCCCTCGCTTTGACTTACTTTGGCCGATGAGCCTGCAACATTCTTTCTCCTAGTTTGCTCTACCTCCTCCTTGCTTAGGTTCTGGTTCACTTTGTAATAGAAATGATTCAATGTCAAAGGAGGCTCTCCAGGTAACCAATCGCCAAAGTATGTCTTGGGGTTGATTCCCCTTGTTAACTCCATTAGTATGATATTCTCGCTGGGATTTCTCACTTTAGTGACAGTAGTATTAAATCTCTGACAAAAGTCTTTGAACGGCTCGCCTGGTGCTTGGGATAAGTCGGGGATAACAACATCACATCCTTAGGACGAGTTGCAAGCATTCTGAATTGCTCGGTGAACTCCTTAGCTAGCTAATTAAATGAGGAGATGGAACTGGATGGTGATCGCATAAATCACACGATTGATCGCTACTCCCCGAGGAATATGGGAAATAATCAATATTTAATTGCATTTGTCGCACTAGCGGAATTCATGTGCCCTTCATATTTCATGAGATGCTTTTGGGGGTCTATGTTTCCAGATTAGGTCGGCATAGTTGGCATTTTGAATTTCCTAGGATATTATGCATATTGAATGGATTTAGTGAATGGTCTTTGACTAGGGGAAATTCTCTAGTCGGCATTAGTCCGGCCGTTTTCAAGTTACGGCTGTTTGTAATGCTTGTGAATGTTGTATGCACGATTGTCCAACGTGTGACGGATTTGTGATAATTTACTTGGAGTCCGACCCGAGAAAATTTTCTATTTTCTTGGAGTCAACCTCTGGTTCGCTTGGAGTCGCTGAATTTGAAGTGCTGAGTTGGCGACCAATGGTGCTTGGAGGGATACTGATGTTTTCTTGAAGAAATCTTGGTTTACCCGAGTTTGACCTTGGGCCAGAACTTCCTGGGCTTACTTCGAGTCGAATGGTAACTACTTCAGGTTCGACTTTGACGATGGATAGCTATACTTTGAGATGGCATAATAAGCGGCGTAGGGCGGTCGTCACACAAGCCATCATATCATAGCTGGCAAGTCAGGCATTTAGAAGCTGGTCAGTTGAGAGCAGTCATAATCTGCCCTAAAAGCCTGATCCAGTAACCAATCCTAGTTCGTGTCATATCATCTTGGTTCTCCAGCCTTTGGGTGTACCATTTGAGTAGCAGTTCCTTGTCTATTCCTTGGCTGCAATTCAGTAGCTGCCGCTTGTTCCCTTATGCCCCGGTCAGTCTAGGATGTAAGGAAAGTGGATAGAACGCGCCTTCTTTAGAGCTATTTTTTTAAATGGATCGTACCCGATCCATATTTTTTATGTGCGGCAAGAAGGAAGGATCAGTCCCGATCCCTTTTTGCCCCCAAGAAGGAGGGTTCGGTTACGTTCCATTTTTGAATGTGAAAGGGATCGGTATTGAATGTTTTATAAGAGAGATATGTAGTGAATGTTTTATGAGAGGGATCGGTGGTCCCTTTTCTGACACCATGCTTACTGTATTTATAGGGGAAGATGTGCATGGATCGGACTGAAATTTTGGCACAAGGTTCGAGAGACCAAGACGAGGCCACCTAAAAATTTCTAGGCCCATCGGGGCCCACAATATGGATCCATACCGATCCCTAATAGTGTGTCTAAATGTGTTGTGATCCCTATAAGAGGTGCTCCATAATGTTAGCTACTTTCTATCCAAATTTCATGCAATTTTGACATACGGTTTGTGAGATGTCACATTTTCCGTAAAGTAGTGTTGCTTGAATTCTGATTTCTGCTTATCCCTCCAAAGGAAGTTATGACGATCCCTTCAACTTCCTCCAATTGGAATGAGATCCTTACGGGGTGTTCCACATGTCGTAGTAAGCTTGTACTCCAAATTTCATGTTGATAGCATGTGTAGATTTTGAGTTATTGACCGATCATCGCTGCAAAATTGAGTTGTGGAATCAATACGATACGATCCATAGTGTTGAATATGGATCGTACCTGATCCATCTTCGGGGAGTAGTGAGATTTCATGCTTTTGCTTCATATTATCATCTATGCTTAATTTTTAGACCTCATAATCATCGCTCTGGGCTACTAGCGTTGATGACAGTCGAGTTTAACTTGTCCAATTGGTTCGGATATAGCCGGGTCAAAATGTCGGATAACAGTTTGCAAATGAGAATTTTGTATAGCCTTATATAGAAAATTTTACGTCACTATTCATGCTCTGAAATTTCGAACTCCAATTGAGGCATGCCGCCTAGTTTTTTGCATGTTATACCCCTCTTTCGAACACAATGGAACTAGTATCGGGACCTAATTCCAAAGTATACAGAAGTTAGCTTTCCAAAATCAAATTATATTAATTTAAATTTCTTTAATTAATTTCTACATGTTTCAAACTCGCATGCCTAAATAATACGTCTGATCGCCACGAAATTCATTATCATATAATAACATATTACTACAGATCAAATGGAACTTGTTTCATCGAAATATGAGACAGTGTCACGAAAGACCATTTTCACACGTTAATTTAAAACGATTTATTATAAAAATCTATTTAATCACTTTTAATTCCAATTTAAAAGTTTACTACTATTATTCTAATTCAAATAGAATTTAAATAAGCTTTAGAAATCATTTTTATTCACATTAGACTCAGGATTCAATTATTTAAACAATTCTTGTTATTCAAATAACCATTATATTCAAAATTTAAAATGTTTAACTTATAAAATTAACTTTTTAATATTTAAAATCAATTAAATATTCCAAATTCAAATGACTAAAATTCTGGGTCGCTGCATTTCGACATAGTTGGGCACAGCTAAGTCCGTAAAGCTCGTATTGGAGAATGGATTACATACTATGATAAGGTAAGGAACTACCTTCCAATGGTACATCTCTAGATAAAATGCATCGAGGTCTAACAAGAACATCTTGTACCCCTACCACATAGGACTGGCCTACCACTTAACTAGTAGTACCGAATATGATCTCCCCACTTTGGGCCCTGAAGCATACATGAGTAGATAGTAATCAATCTAGGTTTGGGATGACCATACCCTTATGGGAGTGACCCACATAGCCCTACAACTTGCCCAGTTTTTGTGATTTCCCGATTGATGAGGCTTGAGGCTACGTTTTACCTTTATATAGCACTTTCCACTTGGAATGCTAACATTGTCCTCCAGGCAGCAATGCAATGCCAGCATTTATCCATACAAGTTGTTCGGGATATAAACAAACAGAAGGTACTACTTCTACTACATCCATTTTGGAATCACCCTCAGGATTAGTAGCAAGCAGCCCTTGCACTTCAAAGAGTTTTGTCTTCAATTCCATCATCTTCAAGATGTCTTCACTTCGAAACGCTTGAGTTGGATCGAAGAGGTTTTTGGATAACATATCTGATCCCGATCTCTTTGAAACAATATTCAATAGTTTTCGGTAAACTCAACCCCGGTTCTTTAGAAAATAAACAGTCAGAGATAAGAGCGGAGATCATCTCCTAACCGTTACTGGATGGATTTCTTTATTATTTGTCCTACGAGAACGAAATGGGATTTATACGCACAATACAGCATCATCAGAGATGACTGTGCCATATAACTCACATATTTCTCCAAGATATTTCCAAAGTTTCGTTTTGGATCCATATTTGATAATCAGTTATTTAACTATCCACAAACACACATCCAAATTAGGGATTTAATTCCATAGGTAAAACCAACATTGGTTAAGCGTATAAGCAACCGCTAACCTCTTTAATTAATCTTTTCATTATTTGAAATCACTTTGTAAATTACTTGTATAAAAATACCTTTATAAAGATATACACACAAATCACTATATTTCCAATACTTGGAAAATATCCATATACTTATCTCAACGGTATAAGTATATTCATAAACATTACACTTCAGAACTTAGAAAATGTACTCATATACTTATCTCAATGGTATAAGTATATTTACAAAATTGAGAAAGATTTCCTTTTTATTCAATTTTAAAATCATTTATGAATTCCTTATAAATCTTTAAAAGCATTTATAAACCATTTATAAATCACTGAAAATTATTTATAATCTCTTTTATAAATTTCAATCACTTATGAATTCTTTTTATACATTTCTAAAAATCCTTTACAAACTCATGGTAAATCTGTAAAACTATTTATAAAACTCCTTTTTATAAGTCTAACCTCTTTATAAAATCCCTTTATAAATGTCTAAGAACAATTATTAACTCTTTTATAAATCTCTAAAAAAACCATTTGGGCACATTCAATCTCGAGGGATCGGTAGAGTTCAGTAGCTCAGCGAGATGGAGGGATTGGCATAAGTAATGGTGCATGGGTCGGCATAGCTTGGTGAGGTCGGCATGCTCCAATATATAGGGATCGGCATAGCTTGGTGAGGTCGGCATGCATGTAAGAGTTAGCACAGCTTAGTGAGGCCAGCATGCTCCAATATAAGGATCGGCATAGCTTGCTGAGGTCGGCATGGCTTAGTGCATCAAAGGGTTTGGCATATTCAAACAAACAAGGGGTCGACTTGGCTTAGTTGAGCAAGGATCGATCATATGAATCCAAGAGGGATTAAAATACCTCAATACTTGGAAAGGATCGGCATGGATTGTGGGATCGGCATGGATTGTGCGTAATAGAGAGTTCGGTCTGCTTCACCGAGAAAGGAGGGATCAACATGTATTTAGCAATCAATAAATCGAGCTCTGTTGATCCAAATGACATGAAACTTGGAGGATAAGCACAATACAACTTGGAGAGTACCTTGGAGGGATCGTACCACATTTGGGCACCAAAAAAGGGATCGGTACCGATCCCTTTTGTGGGCCCCAATAGGCATGGAAATTTCTAGGTGACTTTGTCTTGGTCTCTTAAATCTTCTGTCAGAGTTTCAGCCCGATCCGTGTATGTCTTCACCTATAAATACAGCAGTCATGGCTTCAGAAATGGGATTTGCTTCCTTCTGTTTCTCTTCATCTTCTACCTAGGCTATAATCTGCCATTTTTATTCTTGAATTTCATGGATTTGTAACTGTAATCAGTAGTATAATCTAATAAAAGGAAAATCTTTGGAGTGGACATAGGCCGGAGTTAGCCGAACCACTATAAATCTATGTCTCTATTTACTTTCTTCCTAATTATTTTAATTTTTTTTCTTTATTTATTTCTCTTCATATTACTAAGTTTGGATTGGAAATTGGTGCTTTCACATAATTGGGTGTTTGTGGTCAATTTTGACGCCAATATTTTGGTGCTTTCACTGAGAGGGACTTGCATAAGCGGTTTGGAAGCTATGAGCTTAGATTTTTAAGCTTGGATACTTGGAGATAGGAAGCTATGACTAGGAAATCAACAAGGAGAGTGCTACCAGAAAGGAGCCACCATTGAGGGAGTCATGAGGCTTCCTCAGGAGCTGGAGCTAACCAAGCATCCATCTATATTACCATGGATGAAATGGAAACGATGATGGATGCTATGTAGGAAAGGATGTTGAAAAGACAAGAGGAAATGGTACAGAGTCTACTCCAACAAATCGGACAAGCTGGAGCCATGGGAGCTGCTGAAATGCAAAACCAAAATCAGAACCGGGAGCATAGGAACGGAGCTAATAGACAGAGGAATGGAACAGTACAGCAGGGGCAGTCCCTTGCCATCTAAGAGGGATCGGCACCAATCCCTTCAGAGGGATCGGTACCAATCCCCAAGGACTAAGGGCATGCCCCCGGGTCGAGTTGATCGTGATGCCGGAGGACCTGCGATCAATCCCATGGAGCCCGGTGCGAACTAGAATTTGGATGCTCGACCGGAGGAATACGTCCCAGAATTCCCTCATAGACTCGGGGGGCAGATTGGGCATGACGATAGGAGACTAGCATTGGAAGACAATGGAAGGTTTGTAGAGATGACCGGGGGAGCTATATGTGGAGGATTGGTGAACAGGGATCTTGAGGATGTAAATAGAAGTCCATTCGCTCTAAATATCAAGCAAGTTAGGAACCCACCGGGGTTCAAACTACCAACGCTTGAGACTTATGATGGAAAAATGGATCCCGCTGTTCATTTGATGAGGTACATGAGACACATGGAAGTACTGGGGGCTTCGGAGGAAGTCATGGCACGGTGCTTCCCTTTGTATTTGACGGATATTGCTGCACTGTGATTCAGACAGTTGGAAAGCGGCTCTATCAGCACATGGACGGAATTGATCGAAGGGTTTATGAGGCAGTTTAGGGTTCATATCTCGAGACCCAAAAATGTGATGAGTTTGGCAACACTGAAACAGAGGACCGAAGAGTCCCTGAGGAGTTTCTTAACATGGTTTAATGTTGCGGTGGCATCGGTGGATCATCCAGATCCATCCATGGTTTTGATGTGAGCTGTATCTAGAATTGCTAATGGCATGGAGTTCAAGGATTCATTGGCACAGGATCCGCCAATGGATCTCGAGGAGTTTTATCATGAAGCAGAAAGGTTTTTACTCCAGGAAGACGCATGAGTAAACAAACCGGAGGTGAATGCTGTACAAAGTGGAGGATCATCAGGAGATGAAAACAAGAATGATAAAGGCAAACAGAAAGCAGAGAATGGCTTTGATGGATCAAAGTGTCCACAAAGGGAACCTAGATTCACCTCTTACACAGAACTGACTGAAGAACAGATATATCTGGATACTCGGGGGCAGATCCCTAATCGAAGGCCAATAAGGAGAGACCCTACGAACGATGAAAAGAAATCAGATAAATATTGTCTGTTCCATGAGCTGAACGGGCATAGCACAAACGAATGCAGGCTCTTAAAGGATAAGATTGAGGGACATGTCCAGAATGGCAGGTTGTCATAATACGTGAGAACTCGGACAGCGGGGGTGGAACAGGAGCAACCACCATCCGCATCAAACAGGAACTGCCCAGGATTGAGGTGTCAACTTGTCATCAATTGACTGGAATGGCAAAGAATAAGTAATAAAATCCACAATGAAATGGCTAAGTCACTTACACATGTATGGGGATCGAGAATGGTCTCTAGGCATGCTCTGAGATGACAATGAACTGTCATACCTGGAGATGCATGCATTGTAGTGTTTAATTTTTGTTTTTGTTTTCTCTTTTGGTACTTGGTCATAAAACTCACTCGAACGTGAAATCTGAAATTGATAATTTTGAATCGCACTCGATCTCGAACGATCACATTTCGCCTCGAATGCACACGATCTCGAATGATTACCTTTCGCCTCGAAAGGCACTCGATCTCGAATGATCACATTTCGCCTCGAACGATCACCTTTCTCCTCAAATGGCACACGATCTCGAACAATCTCATTTCACCTTGAACGGCACACGATCTCGAACGATCGCATTTCGCCTCGGACGGACACTTGATCTCGTGTGATCATCATCAGCCTGGAATGGCTACGAATTTAATTAACTATCCCGAACAGTCATTACTAACAATCATGCAAGATAACTGATTTGTTCACAGGTCATCAACGGGTTTTGGACATTGGACTTAAGGCTATTCAAAACACGCCTTCCTATCGCAAGACATGTTTTGGGGGGCAAAGTGTTAACCCGCCTTTCAACAAGGCAGTACATAGGTGGATTTAACCCAACAGACTTCACGATTATCGAGGCCAATGAGTGCAGAGCAACGGTTGTAGGACCTGAAGGTAAAGTAGAAATGGTTATACAAAGCTAGAGTTGGATGGAGTTGGTAGGTAAACGATGCAGGCTATGTCATGAAGGGATCGACACATTCAATCTCAAGGGATCGGTAGAGTTCAGTAGCTCAACGAGATGGAGGGATCGGCATAAGTAATGGTGCATGGGTCAGCATAGCTTGGTGAGGTCGGCATGCTCCAATATGCAGGGATCGACTTAGCATGGTGAGGTCGGCATGCATATAAGGGTCAGCATAGCTTAGTGAGGTCAGCACGCTCCAATATATTGGGATCGGCATAGCTTAGTGAGATCGTCATGGCTTAGTGCATTGAAGAGTTCGGCATATTCAAACAAACAAGGGATCGGCGTGACTTAGATGAGCAGGGATCGGTCATATGAATCCAAAATATATCGGAATACCTCAATGCTTGGAAGGGATCGGCATGGATTGTGTGCAATACAGAGTTCGGTCTATTGCATCGAGAAAGGAGGGATCGGCATGTATTCAGCAATCAATAAATCGAGCTTGTTATGAAAAATGACACGAAACTTGGAGGATAAGCACAATACAACTTAGAGAGTCCCCTGGAGGGATTACACCCTATTTGGACATCAAAAAAGGGATCGCTACCGATCCCTACTGTGGGGCCCAAGGAGCCTGGAAATTTCTAGGTGACTTCGTCTTGGTCTCTTGAATCTTCTGTCAGAGTTTCAGCCCGAACTGTGTATGTCTTCTCCTATAAATACAGTAGGCATGGCTTCAGTAAAGGGATCTGCTTCCTTCTGCTTCTCTTCATCTTCTACCTAGGCTATACTCTACCATTTTTATTCTTAAATTTCATGTATTTGTAACTGTAATCAGCAGTATAATCTAATAAGAGGAAAATCTTTGGAGTGGACGTAGGCCAGAGTTAACCGAACCATTATAAATCTGTGTCTCTATTTACTTTCTCCTTAATTATTTTAATTTTGTTCTTTATTTATTTCTCTTCATATTTCTGCGTTTGGATTGGAAATTGGTGCTTTCACATAATTGGGTGTTGGTAGTCAATTTTGATGCCAACAGTTTGATATTCAATGATTCATATAACAGGAATATTATTGAAAACATTTCAACAGTGGTGAGGAATCCCGTTGGATTTCTCCAACCTATCCCCCTACATCACATACAGTATACAATCATATATTATGGGTCATCTGCTAATAGACTGGTATATAAAAAGGTCATCCGCTCTAGGGGCGGGAATAAAAACCCAAACTAACTGATACAATAGTAAATCATCCAAACATCCAATTAGCAATTTTTATCAACTATATAACATACTGATTAACCAAAAAGGTGAGTTAACTCATTGAAATTTCAGTTGTAGCCGAAGCGTTCTGGTTTGTTTGAATTCGAACGACGTTCGAATTCAACGTTTCCACTAGCTTCAATCGTCGCCAATCCAATTCCATTTCGTAGTATTCGTTGATACGAGTAAAATGCAACTTGTCGCGCTTGATTCCGACCCCGTATGAATTAGTCATTGCATTAATATGATTCACAAATTAATTAATATAACATATTAACTAATTACATTCATTAACTAAATTAATGACTTCGTTCTAATCAAATCTTTCTCTCCCTAACTTCTTCTCCCTCATTTGCGAAAATACCCAGGCCACATGAATGAAACATGCGACTTTGTCGTGCCACCAGATGCCACGTCCTGCTACCTCATCCTCGCCAAAGCCTCGCCTCTCCGTCCTCAACCCAACGATGCCTGCCACATTGCCTGAAACACCTCCACCATCAAGAAATACCCCAAAACGTCGGCCATCTACCAACACCTACAGTCGCCGCTACCAGCCGTCGGAGCTTATCGTACTACCGCTGTCAATCTCCCCAACCTCCAACACCCCAGTGCCACCAGTGCCGCCTCCTCATTCACCACCATCACCAAAAAATTGACAAAAATGCCAGTGTTGATCAGTGATGATTTCTATCCATCTCACGTCGCTAGGCAACAATCCCATAGTCAATAACGTTCATCTTATCGATGCGAACAAGTTCCAAGTTATGGTTGAAGCCTGAAATTACTCGTAGTGGCACCGATGATCTCGGGTTGGATTGGAGGAATAATTTGAAACAAAACGAACGAAAATTCTCTAGTTGAAGTCATGATTTGTAGAGAAGAGGAAGTATGGTTCGAACATTTGAAGACATGGCTAGGGTATGGGAGAGGGTATAGGCTAAGAAGATAGGTACATATTATTATATTTCAAAAATATCTAGTTCGATGCACTCAAAAATCTCAAACTTCAAACAAGGCGTGCTGCCTGGCGTTCTATGCTAAATACCCATATTCCGAACACAATGGAACTAGTATCGAGTCCTAGTTCCAAAATATATAAAAGTTAGAATTCCAAATCAAAATATATTAATTTAAATTCCTTTAATTAATTTCTAAGTGTTTCAAACTTGCACGACAAAACAATATGTCCAATCGCCCCGAAATTCGACGGCATATAATAATTCACTATCATGGATCTAATGGTACTGGTTTCGTCGAAATCCGAGACAGTGTCCTAGAAGGCTATTTTCACACGTTAATTAAAACAAATTATTATTAAAAAAATTCAACCACTTTTATTACCTTTAAATCCTAATATACAAGTCTACTATGATCATTCTTATTTACACTGAATTCAAATAAGATCTCCAAATCATTTTAATTCATATTAACTTCATGGTTAAATTATTTAAATATTCTAATTATTTAAATTCATTATTCAAATAATTTCCTATACTTGAAATTTAAGCTATTTGACTTATAAGACTAATATTTCAATATTTAAATCAATTAAATATTCCAAATATGAATGACTGAAATTTTGGATCGTTACAAAGGGGGAGAGGATTTGATGATATCCAATAAGAAATTAAATATGGAATGTTTTCAATGCTTCCTTCAAAACAGTTTCTTTTCCATTCATTCCATATTTCGTGCATTCTCTCTTAACTATTCATTCTCTCCTCCCTCACCCTCTAATATCCAAAATTCTGTGTCTTCATGGATGGAAAATTCCCAAAACAAATTGAAATCAAATTCGATAAACAAATAAAAAGGCGCTGCTTCATATCTTTGCAACTTGTTAAGGTCAATTTAATAAAATCTACAAGCTCTATTCTTCATTCAATGTGTGATTTTTGACTATATCCTAAGCTAATACTCTGATTTAATTTTCTTATGTGTTTCTCCATTCATATGCTTAAATAATATATGATCCATCTGTTCTTTTAATTGTTCATCTTATAACATGTAATATTAATCCCTTTTTGTCCATCTAAATTAAATGTATGTTTATTATGATAATTTGATTCAAAACCACTTCTTTTTTATCTCCAATCGCTATATGTTTTTATGATTCATATAATTTAGATCCTCTATCTCCTATGATAATTTGTTATTATTCTCTGATTAATTAGATATGAACGTTTTTACCATGAATTTACATGTGCCTAAGTTGTATAATTCCCTTTTCTTATCTTTTTAAAAAATTTACTAAGAAAAAGCTAACTTTAATTGAGAACTATTTTATAATTTTATATAGTATATAGCAATTATTTAAATTTTCCTTAAAAATCAACTTGTTATGTTATATGATTGATGTTTTGAATATAACCGTTTTAGGTATTGTTTTCATAAGAATAAAAAATTTTAATATGGAATTCACGTGTGGATTTTTGTATAAATCCAAGAATTTTGTTTCCTTTCCAAATTTGAAGTTTTGTGTAAAATTTTATATCTTTTATTTCTTTCCAAATTAAAATTTTGATTTAAATTGCTCAATTTAAATTCAAACATATCTATACATATATTATAACTTACAACGCTTATATATGTATGTTGTTTTGACATCTGAAACATAATTTGCTACATTTATATATGTAGAAACATATCTGTGTTGCCTTACAAAATCCATGATATGGATTTTATGTAATAATGTAATATTTAATCTCAAATGTTTAATTTTAGGGTTCAAACCATACAAAATTACCAAGTATAAATTCAATATATATATATATATATATCTATGTATGTATATATGTATGTGTACATATTTACATACTATTTTACATCTTTTATTACGTATGTATTTTTAGCTCAAAACATTTGCCAACAATGAAATATGTAAAGAGGAAATGGGTATGTTGCGGTGTTCACCTTAACATTTACATATAGTCACATTAAGTATGTAAATTTCTTATCCGTAGCATGTGCACTTCACATAAACAAGTGTATTTGATATACTTGTAAAATAAACTTTTAAACATGTTAAGGAAAAATGGCGGTTTTGTGTAAAATATTTTAGATTGGATCTAAAATACATTTAGGCTTCATAGGCCCAAGAAAGATCAAAATGGAAAAAAAAATTGAAATTCACTCAATTCACGCTCTTCCAACTAGCCTGGTTCCTTATGAACCTAACACTGGGATAGCCAATCTAAAGGATGAAGCTAAAGATTTTGTTAACCGAACTAAGGCTTAAAACATTGCTAGCGAAAGGCATTTGGAAGTCTTTATGATGGCTATGCCAAAAGTAGGGAGAAGGGTTGGCCTCTCACTTTGGGTTTTCTAGAAGAGAATGCACCATAAATAGAAGCATTGTTTTACAAAAAAATACAAAGGCTCAACAAATTCCATAGGCCCTGAACCTTCTATAGCTCCCATTTTAGACTCAAGTAGTAATAGAAGAAACCCCATCTAATACCCAAAAATGTGATAATTTGTAATATTTCATGGCATGTATTAACTTTAGACTTTTCTTGTTCTATCTGAATTTTTTATTATCCTGTTATTATATTATCTAAGTGTCATCCTATTTATACTAAACCGAAGAATTCTCTCTCAAAGCTAACTCTCACTATAGCATTCTTTGGAACGATGGTAAAACCAAAAATTACCAATTCCTAAAGATAATAAGCACTCTCAAGAGCCATTTCACGAGTAGGCTTGGTAACATTGAATTTTCTAGTCCCTTGAAGACATTAAAGAATCTCATAACAAAACATGTGATTGAGTTATTAAGTCCGTTAGGACTAAAGCTACTAGGTTAATGGATCGAATTATGAGTTTAACAGATAAGCTCAAGGTTGTGTCCCAAGACCAAGACGAAGTGTTTCCAGAATTTTCAAAGTTATCTAAACAACAACAATTAGACAAAATGTTAAAACAGAAGCGAATCCAGAGGTTTTATGCTCTCGAGTTAAACATAACTCCATAGGTTGTTCCCAGGTTCAAAAGCATAAGTCTACATCCCTTGGCCCCTACTGAAGGGGAGTCTACCGAGAGTGACACTTTCCTAAATATAATCCGATTATGATATAAAGGCCAGAGCCTATGGATTCCTTACCTTCTGAGCATTCGATTCCTATGATAGGATTATGCAAAAAATCTTTCATCCTATGATAGGATTATGCAAAACATTTGTCATCTTATGATATATCTAAGCTTTCATGAATGCCTGGAAAGGCTAAGTCTAGGAGTCTTAGAATAATTCTTAGTGCTAAGGAAAAGTTCTGCATTTAGAGAGTCTTAATGCCTTGTGTTGGTTGTACAATTTTAGTACTTGTAATCTTTTTGTTGTAATGAAAAAGAACTTTATCTCTTAGCTTCTATTTAAACTTTATGTGTTATTTTACTATTGTTAGGACTCGACATGTCTAAACTGTTTAAGCAATAAAAAAATGTTTCCATTCAAAGGGCTAATGATGGTAAAGTTGCCGAAATGCAACTTATTCAAATGGAACTTCGAGCATTGGAGACTCAAGTTGGCTTTCACAAATCTGAACTTGCTTTGGATAATAGCATTTCAGAGCTTTCAAATAAAAACAAGACACTTAAACAAGTAGTAAAAGAGCTTAAAGAATGCATTAAGTCTACTCTGGAGGTTTTTTCTTCTTTTGGATCAGGCCTCAAAGAAGTTAGTCACAGACTTATTTAACTCGGTGACTGACCTTTGTCGGTAGTTAGACACCGGTAATGAAGAAATTTCTAAAATTAAACTTAAAGAACTCATAAAGACTCTTTAACTATTACGGTTGTTATGCCCCGACATAGAGAGAAGGAATAGGTGGAAGGGGAAGAGGTAGAGGTTTGATCAAACTCCCCTCCTCTCTCAAGATGAAAGGTGTTTCTCAAGGTCGTGGTTCTACATGGAAACTAAAGAAGAATGATAAGAGTCCGCTTTAGCTCTGGTTACAAGTTCAGCTGAAGGTCCGGTAGAGCTCAAAGATGGGTAAATTGTTCCCTTTAGCCAATATAAAAAAAACACGAGCTTGAAAGGTGTATGATCATATGAAAAAACATTTAAATAACTTTCTAATGAAGCTATTGCTAAAGATGAGAGCCAAACAAATCAAATGCTTGATCGTCTTCTTCGAATTGATGTTTATTGTGAATACGTGCTTGAATCTTTATTTGTTTACAAGGTCCGTTTAGCCTATCTTACATTTTGGATGAGGGAGAACTTGATTATATTATGAAAATAGTAGAAAAAGTCTTTGTATTGGTACATTTCCTACTCCTAATTCAATTATGTTATGTTCCTGGAGGATAAGCCAGACTATAATAATAAGATATCTAGGAAAAGTTCAAGTTTCGAGGAGCTCTCCCTCGAAAATGCCTAAAGAAGTCTTGGGCCGATGGAAGGCCATCAAAAAAGAATAAATTTACATTCATGTTATCTTGCTTTCGATTGTAAGCATATATTTCTATACTTTATAATTTTGTAATATTTGTCTAGGCATTTCTCCTTTTGTTTGTAACTTAATTCTTTGAATATATATTTTAGCCAGCTGTTTTGATAGCTTATATTGCCATGTTAAATACTTATGTTAAATTTTTGTCTAATATTATTTGTACCAAAATTGGGCACAACATTCTTCGGATGTGTTTGAAGAGATAAAATGAAGAAAATAAATGTAAAATGAGGCAGATCTAACAAACACACCAATCAACAGATAAGAAAATGCACAGAAACACACGAATTTAGAGTGGTTCGGCGTATTGCCTACGTCCACTATGAAATGACTGATGTTTATTGAATTTCACTCACTGATTACAAGAGATTACAATAGTACAACAGAGGTTTAATAATGATTTCGGTAGAGTATCAGCGTAGAGAAGCCAAAAAGTCTCTTTTCTAAAGGTCCAGGTTTAATAATGATTTTGGCAAATGTTATCCCGCCTTTTGGCAAGGCCGTGACGCCAAGAACTTGACAAGAAACCAAGGACAGTTCGTCTTGGAGATCGGTTATACATCGATTCACTATGGATACTAGTAAATTTTTTCTGAGTCCGGATCGAGCTACAATTGATATGACACGACAAACAAAGCAATGAAAGCCAACGTTTCGAATTTCAAATCAATCAGAGTTCGTATGCTTAAGATATGATCGATGCAAATCAAGCAATGCTCTCATTCGTATCCATCAGACCACCTCCTTCGTATCGATTCCATTCGAATCCATCCAGGAAACCTCGTTCGTATCCATGCACATTCGTATACATAAAGTCTCAAGTGAAACACATCTGGTTCGTATCCATCTAGAGAGCGCTAGTTCGTATCCATGGAAGAGGCCCCACTTCGTATCCATCACGTCTACTTTGGTTCGTATCCCTCACTTAGTGACATTTTGTATCGCTTCCACTAATGCACGGCTCGTATCGATCACCACCCATAAGCGATACGAGGCAACACCTAAAAGGTATCGATACGAAGTCAATGTCTATATCTATACGAATTGGGGTAGAGGCTATCGATACAAAATGATGTCATATATCGATACGAACAACGTAGCAATTGATGGATACGAACGAAGCCATACCAATGGACACGAACATCATGTGTATGAAGCACCTGAATGAGAGCGATACGAAGGAGACATGTAAAGATGGATGACTCAGTAACTCGGCATGAAAAGTGGATTGATCCTAAATGATAGCGCTACGTCATTGGCCGTCACGTGCCTTCAACCGATACGAACGAGATGAATACGAACAAATCGATACGAACTCGATAATGCCCTGCAAATCCAAACTTGCATCGATCATAAGTCGAGATCTACAAGTCCAAATGCCACCAAATTTTCATAGGAGCTTGCCTACAACCTCAAGAATGTACCTGATAAATTTTAGCCCGAAAGGACCAATTCTTGATCGATACAAACCCAATTCATAACAAATATAAAGGAGCTCATGTCCCGCTAGTATCGTAAACTTTGCACATTATTACTTTTGATCGTTTTACCTATCCTTATTTTACCTTATCCTACCGAGCTTCAGAATTTATATGCTCGGTTTTATATATTCTTTCTATACTTTGTTAAGCATATGATTCATCATCTTACCTAAATATTATATTTTGAATTCTACCAAATCTATTAGATGAACTTTAATTTCTAAACCCACTTTTGGTCGTCGATAATGTTATTATGAGAACTTATGTATCTCGTATATGTTTTCATACTCATATCCTATTTCTAAAGTACTATCCTTTTCCTTTTGATAAATATTGACCTCTTTCAAGAAACTTAGGTGTCTTAGCCGACATTCTCGGATATTATCTAGTTCTTTTTCTTTAGTTTATAATTGAAATGATCAGAATTTAAAAATCCGCAATCTATTTACTTGTTCACTTTCAACCAACTAATGCTAACTTTCGGCTCGTTGTTTACCGAGGCTAGCATTTGAGTTTTGGAGGCATTTTTCCATTGACATCTAGCCTTCTATATTCAATATTCTAATAAGCTCTCGGACCTTGCCAAGGAAAATGTAATGACATGGAATTTTACCACTTTTATTTTTGGAATATTTAATTAGTTTTAAATAATCGATTTGGGATTTTATTAATAAATATATGTTTCAAATAATTGTTCGATTTTTGATGACGTATTTTTAATTTAATTGATAGCATTTTTCCATAATTTTTAATTAAGGAAATAATTGAATTTCTGCTTAACGTATTTTACGACAAACTTTACTATTTTCGAAATTTAACAGAATTTGACAACTGGTGTGTTTTATTGTTGTTTTGTTATCGTGTCACATTTCTGTGCACGATTGTATTTTTATATCCTTTTATTCGCGACTCGTACGCGAACATAATATTGTGTAATGGTGTACCCCATGAACTTTATTTTCAAATCAAAATTTATTAACAAAATCTTTTGGAACCAAATATTTCCCAAATATTTTTGTTATCCTTTTGGACTTGTTTTTGTGTCTTCCTTCTTGACAGCAACACAAAGAAACAATAAAAAATTCACAGTGTACTTTGGTTTCTATGCATGTACGTATACATAGAGAGCAACACTATCTTCCTCTTCTTCATTTTACCTCCTTCCTCAAATGAAAATCAACCCCTTTCCAACATTCAATAATCACCACATCCTCAACCATCCACTTTTAGCCAAATCGTCCAACACATAGGTTGTTTGTTTTCGAGTCTAGTATTTTTTTAAAAATGGTGGCTAATTGTTTCGACAAGCGTAGTGGGGGGAATCGACCAATTTTTGTTGTGGTCAATAAACGATCATTTATGGATGATCGCAAAATGGAGATTTAAGAGCATGAGTGTGTTCGCGATAACGAACTATGATTTTTGATGATGGTCGCGTGATTTTTAGTGAAGCAGATTGGTAGGGACTTATAGTAGATCATTTTCCGATCAATTTTGAAATTCCGGCAAGTTGGAGGTCGAGGCGGTCGTCGTAGAAGACATGGAGCAAGCTCGGGGAAAGACGAAGGTCTTGGAAGTGGTTGCATGAACTCTGGTAGTCGGAGTTGCCCTGACAAGCTCCGTTTAGGGCTTCATGTTGTTTACGTGATTGTGTTCGAATTTGATAGCATGGCGACTATAGGTGGCATCGGAGTTCACTGAGGTTGGCCTGGGGGCGTAGGGAAGGATGGTGGTTCCATCGGTGATGGTGGCAAAGGATGGAGGTGGTTGTAGCGGCAGTGGTTGCTCGATATACGAGCACGATTGAGTTCCGAAGCGACTTGGCGAATGGGGTTATGGGTCGGATTTTGGTATGGTGGAAGGGCGAGCATGGCGGAGGTACCATGACAATAAGGGTGCGGAGTTGGACATGCCGGTAGTTTTGGCTTTAGTGTTAGTGGCTCGATTGGCATTTACACGTGCACACGAGGTGTGCAGGTTGTGCAGGTTTTTGTTTTCAAGGAAGCAGTTCGAATTGGTTGATATGGGGAAGCTGGAGGTACTGTGCTAGATAGGTCGGGTTTAGGAAGTGATGACGCGCTTGGGCCTTAAAACTTGGTGAGAAAAATAGATATATAATTATGTTAATTATCATATAAAATATGTGTTAGTTTATAAATTTCATAATATGCTCATATTTGATCTGTTTGACGTGTGGGTTTTTGCATTGTACTCGTATGGACGAGTACAACGTTATAGCGTAACTTGTTAATAGCTTTGGCCATGTATGAATTTAGGACATATTAAAACGGACTGAATTTAAATTATGTTATTTTAATTAATAACGTCGTTCAAATTTATATACCTTATTTGTGATATTTATTTGGCCAAATAAACACTGTACTATTAAAGTAATTTGAATATGGTAATTTGGACACCTGTTAGCAGAATAAAACATCATTGTGGTAATTAAATAAATTGGTCATTTAATTAGCAGAATACAACCCCTTTTTGCTATTTTATAGATTTGGACATCTAATTACATGTCGTTAATTGATATGCCACTTTGAATAAGTGATGTGTTAACCAGTGATGGTTAAGTGTTGAATTTATTTACATAGATGTTGATTATGTAAATACCCTTAATTAACTAGGGAAGTTAATTTGAATAATATGGTAGCTTATTTAAGTACCATTGTGATTCTTAAGCCTTTGTCCGAATTTAGAAATCTATGGATTTAAAACAACTTCAATTTTTAATAATTATAAATGTTTTATACAATTATTATTTTAGTAAAGTATTTGTATAATAATTACTTTATTAACAATGTTTTAAAGTTAGCCTATTTATATTCTAAATATTGCTTACAATTATTAAATTATATTCTAAATATGGTTCAAAGTAATTTTATACTTTAATATTATTTAGAGTTACTTATAATAATTAGTTTTAAAGTTAATTATTATTTTAAAATTAATTATTATATTGAAGTTAAATTATTATTTTTAAAGTTAGTTATTTAAAATTAATTATTTAAAGTTAATTTTATAAAGTTAATTATTTCATAATTCAAAGTTGATTTTTTTATTTCAAAGTAATTTGTTATACCATTGATATTTTTAAAGTTTATTTCTTTTATTATTAAATACTATTGTTTTAAAGTTAATTTACTATTATGTTAACATTGTTAAAAAGGTTAATTTATTAATATATTAACGTTGTCTTTAAGTTATTTAAATATTTTTTAAAGTTCTTAATGATGTTTTAAATATGGTCTAAAGATAATTAATTATTTATTTAAAATGTTATTAGATAATAATTTCTTTTACTTAAAGGTGTTTTAAATGATAAATTGTTTTATAAAAAGGTGTTTAAAGATAATAAATTGTTTATTTAAAAGGACACATTTTAAATGGAAAGGTTTATGTAAAGGTTTTTATTTAATAAAAGGATTTATTAAAGGAGTTATAAATTTGAAAGAGATCTTGGAATTGGAAAAGAAGTTTGGCTTTCAAAATGTTTAGAGATTTCAAAGGGAAAGCTTTATAAATGTGTTTTCGAGGTTTATAAAAGAGTTGTTAACAAGAAATCTTGTCAACAGCCTAAAGTAGAATTAAAGGACAAGGTAATCCCTTTTTTGTTTCTTTTAAGCAAGTTTAGAGGAATGGAATGGGTGTGTTCTTTCTGGTTACCCTTTCGCACTGGTTGCTGTAGTGAAAACTTGCTCAGGTCAACCTTTCGACCTGGTCGAAACATTTGGTTTCTTTCTCTTATTAGCCTTTCAAGCCTACTGAGATGGTATGGTTATTCCTTCGAAAGCATTCCTTTCGAAGTGGTTGCAGAACTTAAATGAATAGCTCTAGGTGTCTTAGAGTATGGTTTGACTTAGTGGGTTTCGACCCTATCGAAGGCTTAAGTTGTTGAGTGCATAAGGCTTTGACCAAGAATCTAGGATTGAGGTTTCGACCTTGTCGACAGCTATAGTCTTAAATGTCTTGGAATTGGATTGGAAATCTAATGTTAAAGTGGTTTGGTATTAGGTTTTGACCCTGTCGAAAGTAGAAGTCTTATGGAAGTTGGCCATGAGTCTTTCTTTGGATTTTCTTGTAAATGTAAAGGTTTCGATCTAGTCAGAAGAGTCCTTTCGACGTGGTCGACACCTGGAAAAACACCATTATTCTTGATAATAATGCTTTGAAACAACTAATTAATCAAGAATACAGAGGTCTTCCCTTTCTTAGCCCAATGAAGTCTTTATTACTCAGTTTCCCTAATTCAATTTACAAATTAGGGTTTTACAAATTTTTGAATTAAGAAAGTACAAGTTTAGAATGACTGAGTTCGGATCCCCTAAAACAGACCCCTTGGGTCTTATTTATAGACGCAGGTCAGCACCTTTCGACCCTAATGCTTTCGACCAGGTCGAAAGGTGGCTGCTTTATTATCTTTAGATTGCTTCCGCCTTTGTCGAAAGGGACGGTTGTGTGTTTCTTCTCTATGTTGCTTTGTCGGAGCTTTCGACTCAATCGATAGGCTTTAACTAGTGGCTTTGAAGGTGTTGCAACATTGGAGGTTTCGACTCTGTTAGTCACTTATGAACTTCTGCCTATGACTTGATGAAAAACCTCCCTGGATAATAATGGCTTCGACCGGTTCGAAAGTCTTAATTTAGCTTTCGAAAGGATTGCTCTGGGTAATGCATGCTTCTGAGTGGTTTGAAGTGTTGGCGAAACCTTTGGTTTCAAAAGGTTTGGCGTGTATACAAAGGGCTACCGTTCCTTGTCTTCGAAAGGTGTAGCTTTGACTCATTCGAAAGGTCTTCATGCATATAGAATTGCTTGCTTCAAAAGGTTGTCACTGAAGTAGAAGGGTGCTTTCGACCCCTTCGACCCCTTCGAAAGGTTGAGAATGTTCTAGACCTTGATTGTAGCATCCTGTCGACCTCATCGAAAGGCACTAAAGCTTTTGGACTTGTGCTGTAGCATCCCTTCGACTCCTTTGGAAGGTCTAGTTGGAGCCTTTTCCGCTTGTTCTTCTTTGTCTTCTGCTCAAACTGATTTCGACTAGGTCGAAAGGAATTTTACTAGTAACATTTGCCCCCCTTGCGAAGGGATGCTCTTTGACTTTTCAAGTCAATCATGTCGAAACCCAGAATCTTCCCGCCTTTTGGTATTCCCAAGTAAATCTGGACCGTTCATTTAAATTTGATTGAACGTCTTGCCGCTATTGCTGACTTTTCTTATAAATTGCATCTTCTTCTTCACCCCTTTCACTTACATGCAAAAGAGATTACCTCTGAGAAAAATAAAAGCTTAAAACCTCCAGATAATTCTCATTTTTCTTCATCAAAAATCCTGATCCAAGTAAGTGTTATTTATTTCAATTCTAAAATTTCACTTTCTTTTCTTTTTCTTTTAATATTTCACGGTGGATTTTAATTTCTCAAATCTCACAATTGGGATTTCAATTTTCGATTTGATTTACTAAAAATTGCTCGAGTTTTAACTTGACTAGAAGTACTGTTTAATTTGATTTCATTATTCGATTGGATTTTATCCTTTTTGCTAATTTTTGCTTTAAACCTAATTTTTGATTCTATAGTTATTGCCTTTTTAGAAGATTTGAATTTTTATCTTAGTGATTTTCAAATAGTTGATTTGCATTTTAATTCATTTATTTATAAATTTTTTGAATTCCTGAGTTGAAATCGGGTTTGTGGAAGAAAGGATTTCCTATTTTCTTCGCCCTGAAGCTTTGAATTATACAAATTAAAAATTGGCGCCACATCTTTACCTTTCTACCCCTTCGAAAGGGATTAAGGCTACAACTTTTATTTTGCTTTCTTAGACTCTTTCGATGGGATCGAAAGGTAATGTAGCGCTAACTTGATCGACCTCGACGAAAGGTTATATAGTAAAGTAGCATGTAGTCACCCCTCTCGAAAGCAAAACGTTCCGACCAAGTCAAAACCTTTTGTGTTGATTGAAATTTTGTTTTTAACATGCTTTTGAAACCGAGATGCCCTTTTGACCCTATCGAAACCTTCTATAACTAATGATTCGAAATCATCTATAATCACCTTTCTCCAATGTTGTTGAAACGTTCCAAGTTCTTTTATTTTTACCAATATGATCTTAACTTAGGAGCTTTCGGCTCAATGAGTATATAAGGTTTCGACAGCATTCATATTCCCCTTAAGTCATAGGTTTCGACAGTGTCAATTGATTTTGTTATCTTGATTATTGAATACTAGAAGTGTCTACTTTGTTCAAACTTTTAAGTTGGTTTTAACTATTCCTTTCTAATAACATAGCTCCTATTGAGCTTTCGGCATTTTTGAAGGGTTCCGATCGGACATATACTTTAGCCTCCCTTTCGACCTTGTCGAGAGCTCAGTAGATGTTTATATCTAGGCTTTCGACATTGTCGAGAGGTGTTCATTAAGTGTTAAGTTTTCCTTTCCTTTCAACTCTGTCGAAAGCTCAACATATCTCATTTTCAACTTTTACATTCTTTCAAGAACTTGAAGCTTCATGTTTTGTTTGATGTTTAAATTAACGTAGTAGGTTTTTTCAAATCCTTGGAAGAATGTTAACTTTATAACAAACTGTAAATTCTAACAGAAACATTTTCACCTGGCAGAACTATGAGTTCTCTAAAGAAAGTCGATGAGGTGGACGCCATTCTCAAAGACTATGGAATCACCGGAGTGGAAGCCATTCCTACTACAAAGAATGATACCATCAGCAGCCCTTCTAAAGGGTTCTTCACTTACACAGCTATACATATATGGCATGGAGGGTTTCTTCCATTCCCAGACTTCTTATCTAGGTTTCTATCCTATATTGGACTCGCTCCAATTCAGCTATCTCTGAATGTATACACCTATTTCCTATCTTTAGAATTGATGGCTTTAGAATCCAGCATCCCTTCTCTGAATGCCGAAGTGTTAAACCACCTCGTCCGATTAGTCAAGCTCGGCAATCTTAACAGCCAAATTTTCAGGGTGAATCCTCCCAAAAAGATGATATCGGATGGAGTAAACAAATTTAGAGATTGGAAGAACCGGTTTTTCTTCATCAGATGCTTCCCAAATATTAGTGGGACTTTCTCTACTCCCCGTAAGTTCAGATTCCATTATCTTCCTTCTATCTAGTTACTTTTCTTTTATGATCTTTGCCTTTGTCTGGTGCTCCCGCTAAAGAACTGAATGAGGCAGATAAGAGAACGGTGGAGTCTTTAGTTATAGCTTCAAACAAGATTGGAAGTAGATTGAGGCTGTTGAATCCTACAAATTTGACGAAGCACTCTCTCCTCCCCTCTGGTTAAAGGATTCTGGGACAACCTCCCCTGATCCAACATACATAAAAAAGAAAACGCTTCATTTCCCTGGAAGATCCTGCAAATTTATCTCCTATGTCTTCTATCTACTCCGACCACTTCGGTAAGTTATAGACGCGGCATTTGTTTTCCATTTCTATGTTGTTTTCCAAATTTCTCTATTAACTTACGATCTGCTTGATTTCTCTACAGCTTCTCCTCAGGTTAAAAAACCTGCTGGTGGTCCGGCTCATCCTCATGTGACTTCCCGTGCGCCCTCTTTTGCTCAATCTTTTGCTAGGACAAAGATAGTGGTCAAGAGAAAGTTGGAGAAATCGACTGAGGCGAAACCATCTCTGAAAATAGCTAAAGTATTCGATTTTCCTGATGCTGAGGAGGAGGAATACCTCTTGAAAAAAATTCGGAGAGTCCGGTTGTTGAAGTTTCTCATGATAAATCCAAGAAGACTCCTACTGCAATCGATCTTCTCTCTCGCATCACAATTTCAAGCTCTCTTGGCGCACTTGAGCAGAAGTAAAAAGCTTTGGAGATGACCCCTACTCAAAAGTGCATTCCTCCAAGGCCAACATTTCCTCCTCCCTCCATTAATTTTGAAGAGATAGTTCAGTCTATCTTAAATTCTCCATCCTTTGCCTCCACCCACTCACCTTCCTCCGTTTCTGACTTGGCAGGTCACTATCATTCTCTGATAGAACAACAACTCTTGGTAAGTTTCTCTCATTTGACTTTATCATTACTGTTCTTCTCTAAATTTCTGACTTGTGTTGTATTTCTACTTTCATATTTCCAAGAGTTCGTTATCTTTGCACGAGCAGGCATTCAATCTTCCGCCGAATCCTCCAAGTTTTGAGAGGAAATTTCTACCTTAAAGAACCAAGTCTCTTCCTTATCCGTAGAAAAAGACAAAGCTACGTCCGAATTGGAGTGATTGAGAGCTTCTCTCGCCCAGTCGAAATCCACTATTTTATAGGAAAGGAATGCCCGACAACTCCGCGTCGATGAAAACTTGGCAATGCAAATGACCATGAAATAATCCGACGAGGAGAAGGTTTGAACGGCGGGAAAGCAAGCCTTTTTGAAGGAAAAGTTGAAGAACAACAAGGCTTCTCTGAAATTGGCAGTCGATACTATCTCAGACGCAAAACAAAGGGTGTCTTAGTTTCTCGATACCACACTTGATGAGATCATGAAGAACTCTTTCTAAGATGCTTTGATGCTTGTTTATGCTGATAACATCGAAAAATGCCCTGAGCAAAGCTTTCCTTCACTCGAATCTGCCGTTGTTGATAGTGTTACGGGCAAGATTAATCAAATGAAGCAGGGAATTAAGGCTTCTAAAAAGGAGGAGATTGATGCCTCCAAGATTCTTTCTTTTGAATCCCTTCCTAGTCGAATCTGACTCAGAAGATGAAGGCGACAAATATGATGCCGCCAAAGAAGAGGGGGACAGCGAAAATAACGACGACGACGACGATAATGATGATGATGAGGATGAGGATAATGTCAATGGCGGACAAGGATCAGGTGGCAACAGCGGTGGCCATACTGAAACTTTTGAGAAAAACGGGGATGATAATATGAAGTCTACTGAGAAAGATTCGTCCCCGCATGAAGCGATTCCGCCTAAGTCCCCCGCACCTTCTGGCACACAAGAAGAGTGATCCTATTAATGCTGAAGCACCAAAAGAAAGGGAGCAGGCTTCTCAAGCACCGATCCTAGTATCTTAGGTATGGGATTCTCTGTTTAAACACCTTTCACTTCAAAGGAAATAAATGTGTAAATCTTTTATTTAGATAAGGAAGAAGTCTGTCCACCCTAATAAAACTAAGCTTGAAAGAAAACAAACGGAGATAAATAGTTTATATAGGGAGTTAGATAGGCAGTTGAAGGAGCACAGCATTCTTTCTGATAAATACCATAGACTCAATAGAAGTGTCGCAGTGTTAGCCTCCTTTAAGCATCAAGAAGCTGCCCCAGGGCTAAGGAGAGTGCGCCTTCGCTATGACGCTCTCTTAAAAGAGAACCGGGAGTTAGTTACCTTATTCTAGATGTTGATTAAAGAGAGAGACATTTTAGTTAATTTATTATATAAGGCCTATTGTAGACACACCATCATTGACTTTTCATATTTAGGTGAATTTAGTGGAGGTCTACTTAGGTGCTTACATAAAAGATACTTGGACAAATTCACATCTGACCCGCCCCCCGGAGCTTGTTGGAATTCTCCACGAGTCAGATCCATTCCCCAAGATCTACCTCTTGAAAAACTCAAGTATTATAAGGACAAATTTGTTTCGGAGTTTTTTACCAAGTCAATTTTGTTGAACCAGATTAATGATTGTAAATATGTAATAATATATTGATTTGTAAATATTTATTTTAATCTTTCTTTTTATGCTTAGCTGCATTCTATTATGTTATCAAAGAGAGAATATCCCTCAGGCAATCTTGTTTCTAGTGATTACCTAAGTTGATATGTTAGATTGAGAAGATTCTATCTCGAAAAGTCATCAATTTTAAAATCTTAAAAATTAGCAAGATATTGTTTCCTTAGAGATTTACAAAGACTTTACATGGAACACCCTCGTCTCCGCTTTGACTTTCTTGGTGAAGAAAGGGAGAAAATACTCAAAGGGATTCGAACATTCCACACTAAACTAATATGTGGACGCGATAGTCCTCCTGCCGGAGAGTGGGACTACAGTAAATATCCACTGGTTATTACTCCAGAAGGAGTCAATATTCCTTTTGACTCGACGGTGACCCTTTCCGCTAATTCATTAAATAAAGTTAGAAAATGCAGTTTCTCAACTTTAGATGCAGAGTAAATATTTAGTCGTGCTTTTTCAGGTTCATTGTCATTTAAGTTATAAACTTTTATCGTAATAATAAAGAGATTTATCATTCTAATTTTGACATCATTCTGTTTCTTTTTATTTAAATAGGAGTTACAGTTATCAGCAGCTCCTCTCTCACTAGATTCAGTGTCACGTTTTGTTAATCTTAGAGATAAGCTGTTAACATAACTTGAAAAGGGTAAACTCCTTGAAGATACCTTACTTGCTCACTTTAATGGCAAAACAGAAGCTTTAAAATGGCATAAAAGGTTCTTACTTTGGAAAACGATTGTCAGAAATCTTAAGGATCAAATTGCCGGTTTAGAGGCTGGTGTTAATAATAAGAATGAAATGATTTCTGCTTTGAAGCATCAAGTTAAGTCGAATGCTTCAATCAATTTTGATCATAAAATGTCAGAACTTCTCTAACGGATGAGTGATTTGGAGATGAAATTGAAGGATAGCCAAGCTCAGTATGAGTCACTAGAAGTTATTATGGGACTCAATATTTCGAGTATTGATTTACTAGCCTCCCCTGCTACTTCATCTGCTGCTAAAGTTACAAGATCAACAACCCTTGCTGCTCAGAAATTTCCCACTATAACAAATCCTCCTCCAAGCTTAGATGAGAAGGTAATTGGCGAGTGGTGTAGGAAAGTTAAGTTCGAAATGATGAAATACTTTGACGAGCAATAGAAAGAAAAATATTCATAGCGCATAAACGAATATACTGCTAATATCCAGAAACTCGAATGCGAGAATTATCTCCTTTTGAAGCGCGTTGCTGAATTAGAAAGGGAAAACAGGACCCTTAGAGGCGGAAATAGAGCTTTTAATCGTGCTTTGAAGACTTGTAACGACCCGCTATTTTGGACCATTCGCATCCGCACATGTCGAACTTGAATGATTCAAAATACCGAATTGTTACAGTTGGTATCAGAGCTTTGGTAGCACTAGGCAAAACTTAGCATATAGGGTAAATGTATTTACAGAATCACTTTCATTCGAGTTGAATCTCTCCCTTTTGACTCGATTCCTTTGAATTTTGGAACATTCCCTGCGGTTCCGAAATTCATTCTTGTCCCTAACTATTTGTATTCTTTTGAATTCTGGACTATCACATAACTCCACTTCGAATGATCTTTATAATGAGTTGGCAATCCCGCCAATCTCAAATTGATTTGTAAAGGGTTAAAACTCCTTTACAATAGACATCGATTTACCGGAGATTTCTGTATCCTTGGTTTATGGTACTATCTATCTCCTGCTATACTTGAATTCTATCTCTTGAGATCGAATGTCGATTTACCTCGGAATTCCACATCGATCTTGTTCTTGAAGTCACGGTCGACCCGGTTATGGTTTCCCGTGATTTATATAAGATTATCTATTTCCTTATTCGGTTAAATAATCATCTTATCTTTCGTTCCAACTTATTCTCAAATCAAAATTTTCTTTGATTGAATTAATCAAATTTGAATCTCTGTCCTTGCTTTGAAAATTTATTCTTGTATAGAGTATTTGTAAATCTATATTTAAATGTTTTTATATATTGTGTTGTTTGAGTTGTTGATATTGATTTGGGTTTTCGATCGATTCGTCTGATCAACGCTATCGATAGGATTTCCAAAACACTTGAGCAGAGCAAACTGACACAATATCGTTTTCAAATTTGGTAAATAAAATAAAAGTTTTATATGATTATATTATATATAAATATAAGTTTTCTGAAATTAAATTGTTAATGAATTTGTTGTCAGAAATAATAATATTTGATTTTCATTTATTGTTTTGTAAACCATTGATTATTGCATAATATAAATAAATGAATTTATGAAACTTGGTTATAATTTGATTTGGGATTTGAAAGGAATTTAAATAAAGAATTTGAGAATTTAATTTCTGGTGATTTCAAACTTTGATTTGAAAGTTTTAAAGTGTATAGTATTTAAAATATTTTCAAATAGAAATCATTTCTAAAGAATTTTAAATGATTAAATCAGTGCTCTTCTCTTTTGTCGTAGGAAAATAATTTCGATGATGGCGGCCGCATCATCGACATTCATTTTCGAGTTTCGAAGTGGAGAGACCAATTCGTAGCTTTGCTACAGTTTTGTTTTGGAAATTAAATCGATTTAAATTTCTTAAGTATGATTTGATTTTATATATAGATATATTATTTTAAATTTAATTTGATTTGATATATATAGTATATACATAATTATCTCTAAATGGTTTGAAGTGAATCGGAAATCTAATTCTTGAATTTATGTAAAAGATGATTTCAATTGTAAATGAAACCAAAATTTTGAATTAATATTTAAACTTGAGAGAATTGAATTAGAAATTCACTTGTATAATACTCAATTGCATTCAATATAACTTACCTAAATTGCTTAAAAAGTTAACTATGTAATTGGATAGTATACAATATAAATTATCTTTATAAATAAAATTTGAGTGCGTATAAAATGTTATACACTTAAAGTTTAATTATAAAATGATTAATAGAGATAAATAGAATACTAAGTTAGTCGAATAATAAATGAATTAATAAGATAAATTGTTGTTTGAAGTAAATTTTGTAACAAACAATGATAAATTAAAAATAAACCAAGATAATGAAATTCCTTTAGTTAAAGTCAATTATCGGATATAAATTAATTTAAATTGAAATTTATATGGTTTAAATTAATTTATATGGTTTAAATATATGTAATAAGATATATTAAGTGAAATAAACTTAATAATAATTTGGAATAAAAGAATTAAATCTGTTGAATAAAATATGAGTACAATAATAGATTATACAAATTGATGATTTGGTAAGTGATAATTGAGGATGACTAGATAGTAAGATGATGAATCTAGAAATAGATAGATTGATTTACCTTAAGTGAAACCAAGTGGATTAAACCAAATTGTTAAATATTAATTAGTTTAATTTGAAATTATATGGTTTAATTGTTTTATCTTGTCTTTTAATCTATTTTCTTTCTGGTTGTTTCTATTCTCCTACCTCTTTCCTTTTCGGGGACGAAAAGTTTTGAGTGGGGGAGAGTGTAACGACCCGTAAATTTTAACTGTTTTAATATCGTAATTAGTTGAAATTTTGTAAAATTTTAAACGATAAAATTTTGAAATATAAATTTGATATTTGGAATGCGTCTAGTTAAACATAACAACTGGTAAATTTTCGTCCGAAAATATGAAAGTTTATTTCGCGCGTAAATTTACTTCAATTTAATCAGTTAAAAAGCGATGAAAATAAAATGTTTTCGGAACCTAAATATTTTTACATAGAAAATTCTAAACCATCTTCTTAGCAAACGTCATTTTTCGTTTTTCCAAATTCGGACTTCTTTGGCTCCGTCGATGTTATTTTTCCGTGTTTTTGCTGCATTTTCAGCTAGTAGAAATTCGAATTTTTATAGATTCAATTGTACCACTGATATTTGTATATTTGTTTTGATCGTTTCGTTGTGCTGACTTCTGCGGTATATTCAATTCTGTGTTTTAAAGTCCGGTGCACGGTGAAAACCATGAACGGTTAATCGCATCGGTACCCGTTGTATTGAGTCCTTTCTCCTCTCCTTCGTCTATTCAGTTTCCATTGTGACGACCGCCCATGACCCCTGCACTGAACATGGAAATAGTGCGCTGTAACGTGTGCCAGGCAACCATGGACGACCGTCAAGGTTAAGTTAAAACAGCAGAATCTATCGTATAACTCACAGCGCATGGATAAAAATACAATAGAAAGTATATATAGTGAAGCTTTACAGAACAGAATCTCTATTAAACCTCATAATAGTTTGGTACAACATCTGAATAGTCAATACATCAAGCCTCACTACATATCACTCAGAGAATATACAAGCAGCGGAACATCCAGTACATATAGTAAGAAACTAATATGCAAGCCTCCAGCTCGTCTTCGTCATCAGCATCGTCGGTCACTAAGAACAGCACCTGTCACCTGCTACCTAGTCTGCCCATCCCAAAATGGATGAACAACCCAAGGTAATAAGAGTGGAACATAAAACCTTGAGTCAGACAACAGTCTTAGTGAGCGGTAAATTAACTAACAACATACCAAAAGAGCATAAAGGTAAAAGGAATAGGAACCCAACCCTCCCACTCCACCTCTTTCTACAGTGATAGCCCCCAGACACACTAAGCAGAAATAAACATAGCAAAGCATACATTTAAAGTAAAGAAATTATCACTCGAGTCAAGGTCGGTGTTTTCCAAGTACAAACCCCCAAGGCCTAAACCAAGATCAGATAAGCACCCAGAAAACATCGCTCTTGAGACCGAATGACGATACAACCAAACATCCATGACTCTGGCTATCACTGTTATCATTGCTTCGATACCACCGTTAATTGAATGACCGGCACATTCTTTCAGCCGTCCGTCAAGGGTTAATGGCAACCCCGGTTCTAGACAGAACTCCGCACGTCGTCGCAGCCCGTGCCTAGGACTATCGAATCTGCCCAGAGTACTCGACTACAATCATAGTCTTTAGGGACTATCGAATCTGCCCAAGGTACTCTTGCTTTGATCCTGCTAGAACCTTCAACAACGATGAAATCTCAGCCTTCTAGTCATCCTCCTCGACGACTATTTCCATACTAGCCCAAGCGCCTCTCGAGCCAACCATTATCCTGAACTCGAACCCTTTCACCGATTTATTAACATGCTTGGAATGATCCCGTCTGGATTAAACCAAGGCTATCTCACATCATGCCTCGCTTCATCTCATCATAGCAAAGCCTCATCTCAACATCAACATCATCAAATCTATCCATATGAGCTTCATCATCCGCCACATATGCCACGAGCAGCTTTTCCAATTCAAGAGCCTTTCCCTTAGCTTTTGAATCATCTTCGACTAACTTGTCCAAATCAAATCATCAACAACTAATTCACAACAATCAATCAAGTCAAACATTAATCCAAGTAATTAAGCATTCAAACATGATTTAATAAACAATTATAACAATAATGGCAATTTTGTAAATAAAGAGTCCAAATCTAACAAGCATGAAACATGAGCAATATCTCTACAACTTGATGAATGAACTTACATAGGTTAATCATGTAGTAAAATGGATGTCAAATCATCATGAACAATAGATCTATACTTAAGTTTAAGAAAATGCATGGAAATCACTATTTTAACACCAAATCAAGCCAACAATCCGATATACTCCTTTGGATCCGTGTGAGAGATAATCACCACTTACCAAATCACCTAAACACCTCAAAAGCAACGCACTTCAGATCTGGACAGCGAAGAATCTAACTCGTTCTATCAAAACTCCGCTTCAAACGATGAAATCTCTCTTCGATGGATGAAGATCTTCAATCTAAACTTTTGGATCTTCGATTTGATCTCCGATTTGGATGGAAGGAATCACAAGATTAAAGTGGAGAAAAGAAGTGAAGAAGTATAGAATTCGAGCTCTCAAAATAGCAGCACTTCGTCGCTTCAAAAATCCGGATCGCAAAAATGAAGAAGAACCCGTGTATTTATAGGTAGAAATCCCCTTAGATCGTCCGCCACCTTAGGTCGTCCACGACCTAACAAATCCTCTGACCTAACACTCGCGCGACCTAACACATACGCGCGACCTACGACTTACGACTTAACAGACCTGCAACTTACGACTTAACAGAAGCCACGACCTAACTTTAGCTCGCTCCTAGGTCGCTCACGACCTAACACTCAGCGACCTAACCCCTTAAGCCTTCACGCGACTTAACTACACACACATGCGCACGACCTAGCGACATATGCGCTTCCACGACCTAAAAATGTCACGACCTAAGACTCAACACTAATGCGCGACCTACGACTTACGACTTAACACCCTATGACTTAACTCTTAGCGACTTAACGCTACATGACCTAACAACTTAACTAGGATACAACCTAACATCCACGCGACCTAACGACTCATCCCACCTATCTTCTTAACTCATCCACGACCTAACCTTCTTAGGTCGTTAACTCGTTTAGTTCCTTAGGTCGTTAACTCGCTAACTCCCTTAGGTCGCTGTCTTTCCTTAAGTCGCTCAAACCTTAGGTCGTCTACTCCTTAAGTCGCTGATTCCTGTAGGTTGCTAACTCTTAGGTCGTTCACTACCTTAAGTCGCCAACTTCCTTAGGTCGCTCCAATCCCTTAAGTCGCTCACCCGACCTAACTACTACTCGACCTAACCTACCCCATGACCTAAACCACCACACGACTTATCTTCCAGACGACCTAAGCTACACATGGCTTATCTTCTGTACGACCTAATGACAACTGTTTTACAAACATTCGATCCGTAAAAATACGGGTCGTTACAATCTCTCCCCCTTAGGAATTTCGCCCCCGAAATTCCAAACAAACAAGAGCAATCAAAAGCTATTCTGCATGCCTACCATCCATAGCAATCAACAAACCATGCATCCAATTCTAGCCTAGCATGCAGAATTCTAAAATTAGAACAAGTTACAATGTCATGAGATGTCACGACACCTTATGGCCATACCTCGAAGAGTTCAGGATGAGCTGCCTTCATCCTCTCTTCCACCTCCCATGTACAGTCGTTAACATCATCACTGCATTGTATCTTGAGCAACCTAACTACCTTCACCCTAAGCTGTTTCGTGTCAGTTTCCACAACACGAAGCGACTTACGAGGTCTCTTATCGACTGGATCAATCTCAAAATCTTCACAGCTATCGGCAGAAACTACTGTATTTGAGTCGTGCACATACTTCCGTAGATACGATACATGAAAAACATTGTGCACACCCGACATCTTTTCTGGTAACTCCAATTTATAGGCAAGCTTCCCAATTCGCTCGATGATCGGGAATGGTCCAACAAATCTCGGAGTCAATTTTCCTTTCTTCCCGAATCGAATAACATTCTTCAGTGGAGAAACCTTCACAAAAACCATATCACCTACGTCGAATTCCAAATCCTTACGACGCTTATCAGCATAACTTTTCTGTCGGTCTTGGGCTGCCTTCATTCGTTGCGGAATGATATCTATGAAATCCGAAGTCTGTTGAATCATTTCTGGCCCAAGTATCAACTTTTCTCCTGTCTCTAACCAACATGTCGGAGAGTTACACGGTCTTCCATACAATGCTTCATACGGTGCCATACCAATGCTTGACTGGTAACTGTTATTATACAAAAATTCTACCAAATGAAGGTGATCTTCCCATGATCCTCCGAATTCCAAAACACAAGCTCTAAGGAGATCTTCCAAAACTCGGTTGACTCTTTCGGTCTGACCATCTGTTTGGGGGTGATAAACTGTACTCAAACACAACTCGGTTCCCAAAACTTCCTGGAAGCTCTTCCAAAATCCACTAGTGAACAATGGGTCTCGATCGCTCACTATACTCTTCGGAATACCATGGAATCGAACTATCCACTTAACATACAGCTCAGCCAACTTTGATGCAGTCCTAGTTGATCGAACAGGAATGAATCTTGCACTCTTAGTCAGACGATCTATAATGACCCAAATCCCTTCATTTCCCGCTCTGGTTCTAGGTAACCCATCGATAAAATCCATCGATACTTGCTCCCACTTCCATGTAGGAACTTCTAATGGCTGAAGCAATCCACTTGGCTTCTTCTGTTCGGCTTTTACCAACTGGCAGTTCATGCACTTGGAAATAAAATTTCCAACATCCTTCTTCATACCTTCCCAGTAATAGGTTCTCTTCATATCCCGATACATCTTATTTCCACCTGGATGAATTGTCAACTTCGAGTGATGACTTTCCTTCAGAACTTCATTTCTCAATTCATCTATATCGGGAACAACTAGTCGTCCTTGCTTCCGAAGCCAACCCTCTCGATAGACCTCGAGTCCTTTACCCTTTTCTGGGTCCAATCCAGATTCCAAATCACGGATAATCTTGACAAGCTTATCATCTAGCTTTTGGCTCTCTCCAATTCTTTCCTTAAAAGTCGGTCTTATCGATAAGTTTGCCAACATCTCAGGTTCCAATTCACATCTAGGCCTGAAGTCAAATCCAGCCAAATACTCGAGACTCTTCCATTCTGAAAACATGGCTCCCAATCCTGCATGTCTTCGACTTAACGCATCCGCCACTGCGTTACCCTTTCCCGGAGTATAGGCTATACCAAAATCATATGATGCTAAAAACTCTAGCCATCGTTGCTGCCTAAGATTCAAATCCTTTTGGAAGAAAAGATACTTCAACGACTTATGATCTGTAAACAACTCGAATCGAACTCCCAATAGATAATGTCTCCATATCTTCAGAGCAAAAACAATCGCCGCTAACTCCAAATCATGAGTCGGATAATTCCTTTCATGCGGCTTCAGTTGTCGACTTGCATACGCAACAACTTTACCCTTCTGCATCAGCACTGCTCCAAGTCCGGTACCACATGCGTCGCTGTAAACCACCATCTCATCATTCCCACTTGGAATAGTCAAAACTGGAGCACTTGCCAGTCGCTCTTTCAGAATTCCAAATGCTTGCTCATACTTAGCATCCCATCTGAATACTTGATTCTTTTTCGTCAATCCTGTTAATGGTGCAGCTACCTTGGAAAAGTCTTTGATAAATCGGCATAATATCCTGCTAATCCAAGAAAACTTCTCACATCAGATGCATTCTTAGGTCTAACCCAATCCTGGATTGCTGCCCCCTTAGCGGGATCAACCGCTATTCCATTCCTAGAGATAATATGGCCTAAGAACCTCACTTCACTCTTCCAAAAGTGACACTTCGAAAACTTAGCCTTCAGCTAATGTTTCCGTAAAATTTCCAAAACAATACGCAAGTGCGTCTTGTGCTCTTCTTCAGTTCTGGAATAAATCAAAATATCATCCACGAACACTAGTACAAACTTGTTCAACTGATCTCTGAACACTCTATTCTTAGGATCCACAAAATATGCTGGTGCATTGGTCAATCCAAACGGCATTACCAGCCACTCAAAGAAATCGGATGGTGTCCTGAAAGCAGTCTTTGGCACACTATCCTTAGCCACTCTTAACTGGTGAAATCCCGTTGCCAAATCCATCTGAGAAAACACCTTAGCTTCGTGAAGCTGATCAAACAAGTCATCTATTCTCGGCAATGGATACTTGTTCTTCTTAGTCACTTTATTCAGCTCGCGATAATCCACACACAACCTCAACGATCCATCCGCTTTGGTAACAAACACAACTGGTGCACCCCATTCGGACACACTACGCCGAATGAATCCTTTCTGTAAAAGATCATCAACTTGCACCTTCAACTCTTGTTGTTCCCTAGGCGCCATCCGCCTAAGAGGCATCACAACAGGTCTGGCTCCTTCAACTAGATCGATACGAAGATCGATCTCTCTATGCGGCGGTAACCCTTTGACCTCATCAAAGACATCCTCAAATCCATTAGCGATTGACACCGATGACAGTCCATCCCGTGGAACAACCAGCGAATACATGAAGCTCATGAAGACGCCTTCCTCATGCTTACATCGTATCACAACCTTTCGCCCCTCCACATTCTCGACTGTCACCTCCAACCTTTCACAATCAACCTTTGCCGCATACTTCCTAAGCCAGTCCATACCCAAAATAATTCTGAACCCCGCAAAGTTCAGAACAAAGCAATCACAAACAAAAGTGCAATCATGACTCGATATAATCAGACCACGGCATAGCATACACAGACAAGACGAACCCCCAACTGGATTAGTCACAACCAATGGTCTATCAACGATATCCGATTCTAAACCCAACCGGCCTACAAGTCAATACAAACAAAAGAATGCGACGCCCCAGTATCGAATAACACTCTAACTGGAACACCACATATGGAAAGAGTACCTTGAACCACCACACTCTTTCCTTTCTCTTCAGCGGTAGGAGCTTTTGAAGATGATGGAACAGCCCCCAAAGCATAAGCTTGCACAATCTGCTTGTCCCTCCGCGGTTCTGGACAATTCTTCCTAATATGCCCCGGCTTGTCACAGTTGTGACACTTCATCGGCACCTTCAGATTCTTGCAATCCCTAGAGAAATGGCCCTTCTGCTGACAATTATAGCAGGTCACATCGCCCTTCGGCTTCTTCTGGCCATCCTTACCCTTTTGTTGCTGCTGCTTTCTCTTCTTGTTTCCACCTTGCTGTGGTTTAGACTCCTCCTTGGTCGCAGCAACAACAGATCCTTCTTTAGGAAACAGATTCTCGTGCCTGAGAGCCTTCTCCACAAGCTTCTCAAATGAATCGTCTAAATGATCCACCAACTGCCTCCCAAGATAACTGTCCAAGCCTGTCACAAACTTCTCGTTCTTCTGATATGAAGATTCAATATACGACCGGGCATACTTGGACAAAGCTTCAAACACAGAAACATACTCAAGAACTGGTCTCCCACCCTGCTTGAGCTCAACAAACTTCTTAAACAGAACAGATTTCTGAGCCGTAGAAATGAACTTAGCTTCAAATCTGGCTTGGAATTGTTCCCAAGTAATTTCTTCCTCCGGAGTATCAATGGTGATAGAATTCCACCAGTCAGAAGCTCTTCCTTGAAGCTGTCTTGATGCAAGCTTCCTTTTAGTTGCATCCTCAATTCCCAAATCACCAAAGATCCTTCTACAAGCATATATCCATCTCTGAACTTCAATGGTTGACTCTGTTCCCAAGAAAACCTTTCCTCCAAGAGCAGTATAGTCTTTACACAGCTTGGCAAAATCCACCGGTTTTGGAGTTTGAACTTGAACTCCAACACCTACTGATGGCCCCAGAGCTGGCATCCTTCTCATGATCGAAGTCATCATAGCCTCGAACATAGCAGCATAATCAGCAGCCCCCTCAGTAGCACGGCCTTCCCTAGCAGCTGGTCTCCCTCTTCGACTCATTCTTAATATCTATAAAAAGGAATGATTAATACACCTTGAGAACAACTGCATAAAGGACTCACATACTTCTAAGCTACTATATTATCTATAGTAATCATCCATCAAAATACAATTACGTCTCTCATACGTAGTTACGTCAGCGAGCGTTGGGTAAAATCGATTAACCAATGCTTTGATACCAAATGTGACGACCGCCCATGACCCCTGCACTGAACATGGAAATAGTGCGCTGTAACGTGTGCCAGGCAGCCATGGACGACCGTCAAGGTTAAGTTAAAACAGCAGAATCTATCGTATAACACACAACGCATGGATAAAAATACAATAGAAAGTATATATAGTGAAGCTTTACAGAATAGAATCTCTATTAAACCTCATAATAGTTTGGTACAACATCTGAATAGTCAATACATCAAGCCTCACTACATATCACTCAGAGAATATACAAGCAGCGGAACATCCAGTACATATAGTAAGAAACTAATACGCAAGCCTCCAGCTCGTCTTCGTCATCAGCATCGTCGGTCACTAAGAACAGCATCTGTCACCTGCTACCTAGTCTGCCCATCCCAAAATGGATGAACAACCCAAGGTAATAAGAGTGGAACATAAAACCTTGAGTCAGACAACAGTCTTAGTAAGCAGTAAATTAACTAACAACATACCAAAAGAGCATAAAGGTAAAAGGAATAGGAATCCAACCCTCCCACTCCACCTCTTTCTACAGTGATAGCCCCCAGACACACTAAGCAGGAATAAACATAGCAAAGCAGACATTTAAAGTAAAGCAATTATCACTCGAGTCAAGGTCGGTGTTTTCCAAGTACAAACCCCCAAGGCCTAAACCAAGATCAGATAAGCACCCAGAAAACATCGCTCTTGAGACCGAATGACGATACAACCAAACATCCATGACTCTAGCTATCACTATTATCATTGCTTCGATACCACCGTTAATTGAATGACCGGCACATTCTTTCAGCCGCCCGTCAAGGGTTAATGGCAACCCCGGTTCTAGACAGAACTCCGCACGTCGTCGCAGCCCGTGCCTAGGACTATCGAATCTGCCCAGAGTACTCGACTACAATCATAGTCTTTAGGGACTATCGAATCTGCCCAACGTACTCTTGCTTTTAGCCTGCTAGAACCTTCAACAACGATGAAATCTCAGCCTTCTAGTCATCCTCCTCGATGACTATTTCCATACTAGCCCAAGCGCCTCTCGAGCCAACCATTATCCTCAACTCGAACCCTTTCACCGAGTTATCAACATGCTTGGAATGATCCCGTCTTGATTAAACCAAGGCTATCTCACATCATGCCTCGCTTCATCTCATCATAGCAAAGCCTCATCTCAACATCAACATCATCAAATCTATCCATATGAGCTTCATCATCCGCTACATATGCCACGAGCAGCTTTTCCAATTCAAGAGCCTTTCCCTTAGCTTTTGAATCATCTTCGACTAACTTGTCCAAATCAAATCATCAATCAACTAATTCACAACAATCAATCAAGTCAAACATTAATCCAAGTAATCAAGCATTCAAACATGATTTAATAAACAATTATAACAATAATGGCAATTTTGTAAATAAAGAGTCCAAATCTAACAAGCATGAAACATGAGCAATATCTCTACAACTTGATGAATGAACTTACATAGGTTAATCATGTAGTAAAATGGATGTCAAATCATCATGAACAATAGATCTATACTTAAGTTTAAGAAAATGCATGGAAATCACTATTTTAACACCAAATCAAGCCAAAAATCCGATATACTCCTTTGGATCCGTGTGAGAGATAATCACCACTCACCAAATCACCTAAACACCTCAAAAGCAACACACTTCAGATCTGGACAGCGAAGAATCTAACTCGATCTATCAAAACTCTGCTTCGAACGATGAAATCTCTCTTCGATGGATGAAGATCTTCAATCTAAGCTTTTGGATCTTCGATTTGATCTCCGATTTGGATGGAAGGAATCACAAGATTAAAGTGGAGAAAAGAAGTGAAGAAGTATAGAATTCGAGCTCTCAAAATAGCAGCACTTCGTCGCTTCAAAAATCCGGATCTCAAAAATGAAGAAGAACCCGTGTATTTATAGGCAGAAATCCCCTTAGGTCGTCCGCCCCCTTAGGTCGTCCACGACCTAACAAATCCTCCGACCTAACACTCGCGCGACCTAACACATACGCGCGACCTACGACTTACGACTTAACAGACCTGCGACTTATGACTTAACAGAAGCCACGACCTAACTTTAGCTCGCTCCTAGGTCGCTCACGACCTAACACTCAGCGACCTAACCCCTTAAGCCTTCACGCGACTTAACCACACACACATGCGCACGACCTAGCGACATATGCGCTTCCACGACCTAAAAATGTCACGACCTAAGACTCAACACTAATGCGCGACCTACGACTTACGACTTAACACCCTACGACTTAACTCTTAGCGACTTAACGCTACACGACCTAACAACTTTACTAGGATACAACCTAACATCCACGCGACCTAACGACTCATCCCACCTATCTCTTTAACTCATCAACGACCTAACCTTCTTAGGTCGTTAACTCGCTTAGTTCCTTAGGTCGTTAACTCGCTAACTCCCTTAGGTCGCTGTCTTTCCTTAAGTCGCTCAAACCTTAGGTCGTCTACTCCTTAAGTCGCCGATTCCTGTAGGTTGCTAACTCTTAGGTCGTTCACTACCTTAAGTCGCCAACTTCCTTAGGTCACTCCAATCCCTTAAGTCGCTCACCCGACCTAACTACTACTCGACCTAACCTACCCCACGACCTAAGCCACCATATGACTTATCTTCCAGACGACCTAAGCTACACATGGCTTATCTTCTGTACGACCTAATGACAACTGTTTTACAAACATTCGATCCGTAAAAATACGGGTCGTTACATCCATCGTGCAACAAGCTGTCATCCACTTATTCAAATATCAAAGAACACGTCCATTAATTGTATTCACGTTAAATTTTGGTGTCTGTTCATTTTCATGCGTTCAAAACATTTTTTTTTACTCATACCTTCCACTGTCATTTCTAATTGCCTGCTCCACTTCTCTTTTCCTTTCTCTAATTCCCATTCTTCTTCTACAATATGTATTCACGTTAAATTCTCTCCCATGCATGGCCACGCACCCAGTTCAACTCCTTCCTCCGCCTTCCTCTGCTTCGGTCACTCAGAAGCCAGCCGACCTCCTCTCCTCAAATTTCTTGGCCACCACAACCCACTACAGATCCCGCTCACCCTCCAATTTCCCTAACTCCGACGTTTCAACCCCTCCACCATGATAGCCTTGCTTTCCACCACACAGGCCTTACTCCAGCCGTGAGCAGCACCGAGACCCGCCTCCACTTCCTTGACCCCTTCGGCCTTGTTTCTCTATCCGCCTTCATTCAGCAACACACCTTCCAATATTCAAGTCTGTTGCCTTCTTGTCTTTTATAGGAAGGTAAGTACATATATGATATATTTTGATTTTAATTTGAACTAAATTTTCTTGTTTCAGTTTCTTTGTAATAACTTATATTTTAAGTTATATATATAGATTGATTCTTAAATTCTATAAAGTAGTTTACATATTTTGTATATAACTCTGAACTGTATATAAGTATATTAGTTATAAGGCTATAGGTATATTTTGCAAGTCTATAAATTTGTTGATATATATGTTGTTAGACTTAGATTATACATCGGCTGTAGTATATATATTTTTATGGTTCGAAACTTGTACAGAGGCTACTATGCTTTGTATAAAAATTTATAAAAAAAATATATAGGTTATAATAATAATACAAAAGTTTTACAAATTATGTTTCTCATCAACTGTTGTCTACATATACTTACATTTATGTAGCGTGAGATAACTGTGTTGTATGAAGTATTATATTATATTGTAAAGTGGTTGTATATATATTATATAGGAGGGTAAATAAATATATGTATTAGCTGTGCAAGTATTTGAAATGTTAGTTTAATATATATTGCTTTCGTGCATCTTTGTTTAACTAGAAATCTTTATATAAAGTATTCATATAAAGTATATATTTGTTCATTTTTTTTCTTAGGCAGGGTTGGGCCTCTGTGTTTTTTTTATGTAATGAAGTCTGCATTACATAGTATGTTATATATATATGTTGATCATGTGGCCTACTGTATTGGTTTATATAGATATAATATAAATAGGTCGGTACATATATATACCCATGGATCTGAGTTTACGGTTTATATATATATATATATATATATATTAAAATATCAATGCATACTTGTCGCATTTACAGTTTATACATATATATTTTTCTTGAAATATATGTTACATACTGGGCTTGATTTAAGCATCGGCCATATTATAAGGTATATCATATACAAACTTATGTTTCAGTTATACAATATTGGGTTTTGATAAATTATGAATGTATAGCTTGATTTTATACATGTGTATAAGTTATTTGTATATTATAGTCAATTGTTTATATTGATTTTTATAATTAAAATTGATAATTGAGTTTTTCTTTAGAAATATATACAATTATTACTTTAAGTATGAGCCTAAATTTTTATTTTTAACTTTAGAAAATAGTTGTATGGTTATGACCTTCATTTTTAGTTATATCGAGATGATCCTAATTCGTTTATATCTATTCCATTTATCAGCTTGTTCGTCGAACTCGAGTCCATCATGTTTTTGTCTTGAAATCCATGCTTGGAATCGTAACTCACTTTATCGTCGAATTCATCTCTAGCCTCGAAAGGTGAGCAATCACTCACGATTAATGTTCTTTTATTTATTAAATTTGATTTCAATTGAAACGACAATTGAAATATGCTGTTATTAGTTATTTACACTGTTATATATGCTATTACCTATATCAGTTCACCTGTGACATCTGACACCATTATCTGTTATTTAT